>OY756988.1:1292000-2584000 GCA_963580505.1 Ennomos erosarius
TATCGGCAAATTTACCGAGTCGCCCGTCTGCTGGCCCCGTGCCGTTATGTGGCTGGAAATGTTGGCTCTTCACACAAACGCGGACGAGCTTCGGGAAAGTAGATGAGCGGGGAAAACGCAACGTTCTGCACGTTAGGTGAATTACCTATTTTCAAAAGTTCTGTCATGACATAGGATAATTGGACCGCCTCGCGGTTTTAAGGCCAGTTTGGCTGTTATCTCTGGTAGATAAAAAATGTGTTCTATGTATTTTCAGTTGTGTAATCGTATGTGCAACCAATTTTCGGGTAAACCATACAAACAGACACAGGTAATTTAAAACAGCGTATTAATTAAAGTCTTCTATTATAATTTCTTATTAGACTCTGCTTAGATTAAGCCATTATAAAAATAAATTCTTATAGAAATTTAAATTCGAATAAGAGCGTTTATATACGAATATACAAAAGTGTAGATAATATTTTAATCAATAGACAGCGCAAAAATAGTCATTTAATTAGTAAAACTACTTTGATTTTAGAAAAAAAAAAAAGAATAGCATACTGTTAAATTATTTCTTATTCCAATTTTAAATTTAAAACGTAACAAAATACTCCAAATAGTCGCTCGTCTACTCTACCCCAATTTGAATAAAGAGCGCACCTCAACAAATATTGCTTATTGCTGTTCTGCGTCTTGTGTTGACGGAATACAAGCTCGACGACCATTCAACTTTGACCCCTCACAGTCACTTTGAAATGCCCTCTCTTGTCTGCATAGTTACAGGTGAAAGGTTCTAGGTACACTGGAAGTAAAGTTAACATGTGTAAGGTTTTTAGAAACGAGATCGTAACCAAGGCCGCTTTTATTGTTTGACAAGCTATTACGAAGCTCGTACGGATTTGAATGTTTCTTTGAACTTTGTGCTCGCTGGAGTGCCGCTAATCTATGCATCTGTTTTACGAGGTATGGTTCCAATAAGGAACCTATTATAGTTTTTAGGGTTCCGTATCAAAAGGGTAAATAAAACGAACCCTATTACTAAGGCTCCGCTGTCCGTCTCTCTCTCTGTCTGTCTGTCTGTCAGTCCGTCACCAGGCTGTATCTCATGAACCGTGATAGTTAGAAAGTTGAAATTTTCACAGATGATGTATTTCTATTGCCGCTATAACAACAAATACTAAAAAGCAGAATAAAATAAATATTTAAGGAGGCTTCCATACAACAAACGGGATTTTTTTCTCGTTTTTATAGTTAATGGTACGAAACCCTTCGTGCGCGAGTCCGACTCGCACTTGGCCTGTTTTTTTATATCTGGCACAAACTTAAAATACTTTATTTGTTATTAAGATTAGTGTCCGTTTTGTGATTTTAATTACAGTCGTATACCGGAAATTGAGTTACCAAAATAAAAATATGATTGAGAATCTCAATCGTTTCTCCTCATTTTAAATTTCGATAAAGTTCACAACATCCTTATTTAAAAATGTTAATTTTAATTAAAACGAAAATAACTCTTGGAGTAATGAGCGATGTGGCTCGGTGACAACCTGTGTGGCCTTTGATCCAATGGTTCGAATCCCGCTAAGCCGTGCACCAATGATTTTTCCAGTTGTGCGGAATTTTCACTCACTCATAGAGTAGGAACGAAACTCAATGGCGGCTGTGAAGTCGGCGCAAAACGCTGCGCATTAGCAAATATTAGATGTGCGCGGGAAGAGGTAAACGGTGTGTGCAGCGCTCGGCGCACTTTTTTTCTTATATTTTGGCTCCACACATAGTGTATTTATCCAGTGTCAAGTATTGTAAATTTTGATCGTGTTATAGAATATTTCACGTAAAGTCAAGTCTTACTGAAGTCTTAGTTATAGTCCATTCTAAATCATGCCCTAGTAAAGTGGTGGCAACTTTACTAGATGCATCTAAGGAATTATGGAAGCAACACAAAAAACCACGTTACACCACATTATGTCACTTGCCTACACTCATGCTCGTAATTCAGCACATAATGCGTAAAACGCCACCAATTTTAAACATTAACACCGGAAAAAGCACAAGTTTCGAGAAATAATGCAATGCAACGACGTGAACTTTTTCGTGTTCCCGCCATAGCGCCGCAATTTGGTATTGGAGAGCTACTAAAAACAATTGCACACTCAATTGGACGTCAAATAGTTGACTTATATTTTTTCGCAACCGAAAAACTCAGTAACTATTGTTCCAAAGTTCATAATTATCTAAACCATTTGCTCAAAGGCAAGGCGAGTTAACTAACCAATAGTCCAAAATCAGCTCCTTTGATTAAACTGACATGCAAAGTGTGAAACACAATAAAACACCAAATCAATGCAATTAAAGGTCAAACGTAAGCAGTGAATAATAATTTAATTATTTAATAATTGACAGCTCCAATAATTAATTCTAATTGGAAGACGCAGAGGAAATGAGAGGTTAATCTGTGTGCGATTTTGATTGGCAATGTTTCTTCATTTCTGTTACGTTATATTTTGATTGAGCATCACATTATAACTAGTTCTTTTAATTATTTTTTATTTTTGTTATTACTTTATACCTGTGTAAATTAAACCTAATTAAACGATCAATATTATGGACATTAAAGCTAGTATTTTAATCTAATTACTATAATAAATAAACGCAATTTCATGATCACTATCTATTGCCTACTAGTTAGTTTTAAGGATGCTTAAAATGTCACATAAATGCTAATTACGTGAACTCGTATTTTAATCAAGACTTGTTAGTGTTTATAATTACTTGATAATGTTAACAAGATTTATACATTGTTGATTTTAAGGCAGCCCTCTGAACAGTTTGGGTAAATAATAGTTCAATGATTTTATCTTATCATTGATTTTACTTGAAAAATTAAGGCAAGCACGAAATAGTTATGATTTTCACTTAGAGCATTTATAAATGGAGGGGGCAGGGCAAGGCATACCCCTCTGCCGGTCATATTATGGCGCTATTTAGTCATAAAATTATGCAAAACCATAGTATGCGTGTAAACACTGCATAACTACACTAGGTTATATAACGGTGTGCGTGTTTTAAGATGATGTGCGGCGTGTGTTTGCAGGCGCGATTTGCGCGTGTGCTATGCGTGTTTACCTCGTCCCACGTAAAAATCGGCAGAAAATAACTTGCGAATTATAACGTTAACATCTCCATTGATTAGATGCTCAAGGGCTTTTTCATTATAAAGTATTCTATTTTTAAATAGATGACCAATTTAAACCGATGCAGCGCGACGAACCCCATCAGATAATATATGTTCGAAATACGTCACAACAAAATTAAAACTAATTAAAATTAATTATCGATAAATTAAAAATGAAGCATGGCTTAATGATTTTTCTTCGTGTCAACGGAAACGTTATAAAGCAGGCAGTATGGAAACTTCTTGCGTAGCGTTATTGTCACGCTCACGCACACTAATGCACGTATCTGCATTATGGAAGTGTGTGAGTGGCAGGAAAGCTAATACGAATTTTCGTACCACACGCACACATTGATTTTATTATTATTTACTAAGAAATTTACGTAACACGACAAGCTTCATTGTCGAATAGTAACTTTTATGGTTGATGTAGATTAGTTACTATTACCGCGAAGGCAGGCCCCCCGCTAGGTGGACCGACGACCTGGTGAAAACCGCGGGGAGCCGATGGATGCAGGAGGCGAGCGGCCGCTCAAAGTGGCGCTCACTGGAGGAGGCCTATGTTCAACAGTGGACATCTACGGGCTGATGATGATGACTATTAAAAGAAACTATTACAACTGCAAAGTCAATTCTGAAAATCTTGACCAATTCGTTTCTGACCAAATCAATTCGTTTTACTTGTATATTCTACGATTTTTGCTTTTGTTTCTATAAAATTCAGAGAAAACCAAGGTCATCATTATCATCATCACCAGCCCGTCCAACCAAGGTCGTCGATGCATAAATTCTAATTTGTGAATGAAGTACTAAATACAACAGCGGCAATGGCCCAGATCAGTGATGTTTTTTGATATTTTTTAAGCGCACGTAGTATCGCACTTTGCAATTGTCTGAATCTTTAATACTGTTGTTCTGTATACCGTTCGAGCATTTACGACGCCTTTCGGGTTCCCTCGGGCGTACGAAACCCGAATATGATTAATGGATTCCGTATCCAAAAATGTTGGGTTATTTTTTATTTCTTTCTTTCTTACCCTAAGGTGCTTGAACTCTTTTTAGGGTAGCCGCATTGCAATTAGCCTTTATTCAATTTCTTGTTCTTGTCGGTTCTCGGGTGGTTAATTGCTTTTGTTCTCTTTCTTGATATTTTTTTATTAATTACGTAATAAACACCTAAAATTCTTACTTATTTATTTTCTTGTACATCCACCACGAAGTCACGAGTGAGTATTTCTTATAAATATCGATTTATATTCAGATCATTCGATTAATTTCAATACTTTTAATAAAATTTGAATAGCAAGCAATAAACGACTACGTTTTAATACAAATCACTTAAAATATCATACAAATCGATTTCCTATTTCAATAATAAATGTTTTAAATCATTCGTTTTTCTTTTCAATCTGTCATCACTCAAACTTGCTGACATTTAGCTGTCCGATTGCGAATCAACAGACGAAGTCAAAAGTCTTGACCATTTTTTTATTTGCATACGTTAACTCTCACACGTAGAAAACAAACTTAATGAGTCTTATGTCAAAGGGATGTGGTTTATTTTAGATTGAGTAAAAAGTTCACCTATTTAGTTAGTATCGAATGAACATATTTCACAAAACTGGTGCATAAAATCGTTCGTTCATCGATGGCCGTTGACCCCTAATTTTAACGGTCCGTTTTTGTTTTCCGCACAGAATTCCTAATCAGTGTTTTGTTCGAAATTTTTGTGGTCAATGCGTAATTTGTTTTGACAATGCGCCAGTTTAAGTCATTTGTAAATTTTTCCTTTTAGCCGAGCCGCGTGAAGATGCGTAGCGTGTAATGTGATTTACTGCCGTGAAAAGTGTAACATGTACTGTATTTGTAATGTTCTGTTTTGACATTGTGTAATAACGGTGAATACTGGACGTTGTATGAAAATTGTAACATTTTAAACTGTGTTTTGCACACAATTTCGACCGTGAAATTTGACTCTTTATGTGCCAGGTTCCTTATTAATTGAGCACGGTCTGAATCACGGCCCTGTACACGGAATATTAAAACTGGAAAATGCGATACATAGCGCGTTTTGAAATTGAGGTAGATTTCAAATTGCATTATAAGCAGGAATACGTCTGCTACTAAACATACTTAGGCCTCTCTCTAAGGGAGGGAGGGGTTACCACAATCACCACGATTATTGAATGCGTCTTAGGGATTTGGTGCTTGAATTGTAGTTTAGTTTAGGGTTATAATTAGAATCAAATTAAAAGACATATAGATTTTTGTATACCCATATTCTTGTGTCTGTAGTTTTAGTATGGGCCCAGATAATATAATACCTACAGTATGGGTTTTAAACCACATACTTTCAAGAAAAAGAAATCACCTGTTCTCGTAAAACAAATGAACGACGTTTGCGCAGCTCCGAGAAAGTACCATTCATCATCAAAAACCTCCCAACAAATAAATAACTACATAATGAAAGCGCGCCATTTTTGGTGGCCAGTTAAAGCCCATCATATTTCGATGCGTCCAATTAAAAATGTCCTAAGGAGCGTGCAGTTCAGGCCGGAATACTGACATGCAAAATTAATTTAAAAATTAAACAAAGTCAGTTACAGTTTTCACTGGCGCAACGAGGTCTGATCCGTTGATTCGGTGTTTTCTTCTTTTTATAATGTTGGTAATACGTGTAATTATCATGTGATAGGTCTTGAAGTTGTAATATGCAGCTGTCAGCACTTTCCCCGTGTCTTCGGGTGGTATTCAAACAGGAAATTTGCTTAATTATTTCACCTACTTTGTTGCTAAGTGTTTTGAACGTCAGTTATATACGATTGACAGTAAATAAAATGACGGTTATCATCATCATCATCATCATCATCATCATCATCATCATCATCAATAGCCTGAAGATGTCCACTCATAAACATAGGTCTTTCAGAGCGCCATTTTGAGCGGCTGCTCGCCTCCTGCACCCATCGGCTCCCGGCGCGGTTTTAATCAGATCGGTCTATCAACGTGGAGGGCTTACACTGCGTTTTCTGGTTCGTGGTCGCCACTCGAGAACCTTTTGTTTGAAGAAGACGAGTCAATACTTACTAAAACTGCCCTTTGATGAATTAAACAGTACCTAACAGTAAAAGCATTACCTACCTATACAAAATTATATTAAGTAAGTACCAATTTTTTTAAATATAAATTGCCAACATCGGCATAGCGATTCAGGAGCTGAGCCTCAGCGCTGAGGTCTCGATTCAACCAACTTTTATTTGAAAATAGAACGGAAAGCTCTCCCCTAGCTGCATGAGCTTTTGCAGAAACGATGAGGCTATTTCCGTTCTATTTTCAAATAAAAGTTGGTTGAATCGAGACCTCAGCGCTGAGCCTCAGCGCTGAGGTCTCGATTCAACCTCGTCACTGAATCGCTATGCTGTATTCGATGAAAGTTTTTCGCTTTCAAATCACCTAAAAGCATTAAAGATATTAATATTTCTTATTAATTTTACCTTGTCAGTATGTTTGCAATGCAATTAAAACAGCAATGATTAAGTTAATCTGTCTGTCTTTATATTTATATATATATAAATACATATCTGTTCGGTAAAATGGATTAATGACGATATTTATGAATATCAGTATTAATTATCGAATCTATAACCTGCTGATTGGTAAACACCACTTAATAGGTACAATAAAATATGAATTCGAAACGACATTTCTACGATTATTGTTTTATATTTACCTATTGATTTAATTCTTTTTAGAATCGTTTACGTTTGCGTTGTATTTGTGATTGTATGTAGGTAAATAAAACACCCATGTCATGAACAAAATAAGTTTGAACCTAAGCTTGGAGATAAATTAATAGTAAAGACAATTCTTCCTTTAAAAGCGATTTGTTTTCCACACAGCACATAATAACTTAAATTTTCATATAAATAACACAATTATTTCTTGATTAAACTTAAGCGCTTTTATCCAAAACGGGCCAGCTTTTACAAAGTGCTTACAATTATCGATAGCAATCGTTAATAAGCAATTAAATTTGTTTATTAAGCAATAAATTTTACACGTCAAAAAATGTTAACAATAAAGTAAAATTTTCTCAGAGGAAATTAAGCACTTGTTAAGCAAAAATGTCTTAAAACTGTGTACCTATTTACTCTCGCGTTAAGTTGATTGAGCCATCAAAATTTAAGGTTGTTTGACCAATTTTGGTGGGGTGGAAATTAAAAAGTCATTACGGCAGTGTCGTCCTCATAAATTTTGCTACTATTGTATTTATATTACATTTAAATTGCGGTTAAATTGTCGAGTAGCAATAATTATAAAGAGCAAGGCTTTCGCGGCATTTCTTTTCACTTGATGTACGACCAATTAGGTACAACTTTTGATTTTACAAATTTATTATAACCGTTTTTAATATACCTACCTGAGGTCGCGTAATATTATTTTAGTAGAAAATTATGAATAAAAGATGGAAGAGAAAAATATGGTTACCTTTCAAAATTTTGCTATTGTTCATCATCAATAGCCTGAAGACGTCCACTGCTGAACATAGGCCTCCCGAAAAGAGCGCCACCTTGAGCGGCCGCTTGCCTCCTGCATCCATCGGCTCCTCACAGTTTTGCCAGTGGCCTACGCTGCGTCTGCTGGTTCATGGATACCACTTGAGAACCTTTCCTCCCCATCGGTTGTCAGTTCTACGACCGACGTGGCCCGCCCACTGCCACTTCATCTTGCCGATTCCAAATGCTATATAGATGACTTTAGTTCTCTTGTGGATCTCCTCATCTCGCTTTGGTTGGTTCTACGGAATTGATAATAATGAGTAGTTATATTTAAAAAATAACCTGTTTCGGCTGCTGTCACTAGATGGCGTACTAACGACGTATTTCAAACATTGTTGTAGTTTCAATACACAGAGTACAAGGAAATGACAAATTCAGTTGAGTGAATCACAGAGTACGTTGTCGATTTGTCGATAGAAAGCCATTAGAGAATAAGTCTTCCATAAAATAAGGATAGGATATTAAACTCGATACATAATTATCTTAACAATGACAGAACTTAAAACCCCCATATTACCGCCATCTATCGGGTTTTTATAAAATTACAGCTTTTTTTTTATAAAACGCCTCATTGTAAAAATAACGAATGCAGTAGTGCTGTTACAGTATTTCATTATTAAGAAAAGTTAAGTGTTCTGCACTATTTCATACTGAACTCTCTCCATAATTATTTTTCAATATCACAAATTGATATTGTGATATAATTTCCGTGTTTTTTTTTTTATAATATGCCTTAACCAATAGTCGTTCGTCTCTACTTTTTATCAAGTAGTTACGCAGCACATGCATAATCGATTTATAGTAATGCATTCACAAGTTGAAGGAGTTCAACAATTCCATTTTAGGATAACCAGATACTGATCGGTTTTATTTCGAGCTAGTGTCGCTCTGTGACTGTACTCGTATTAGTTATATTTGTTGCATGTTTTCCTGTATAACGATTTATTTTCACTAAAATTCATTTTGCTATTACATACCTAGCTATTTTTAACAAGTTTCTGTGTAGGAATGATTTTACAGTGTAAACCACACTTAAGGTATGATAGGTAGATATAGCTGGTAGGTATATTTTGAGGACTATAATATCTTTAGTTTCTGTGTAGTAAAGAATTTTAGCTTTTTGGTTAGTTGAGCAGTGCAGAACCGAAATCGGCAATGCTATATATATGGACATTTTAAAAGTAGTTTTATAAAAACCAATAGGTACTTTCTCTAACGTTATTGCTACTCAAACAAACAAACAATTAAAATATATAACTTTTAAGAGATATGTAGTATTTATCTGTGTTGTACTATCCACAGGGTTAAGTGATTTTAAATTAATGTACATAGTAATTGGAGTATAAAGTTACTTGATATTGGATTGGTAAAAAAGGCAGTGTTACATATTTATGATACCTAACTGTAAATTACTAAATGATAGGTATTGGTATAGCTGGTGGATAATCAATTACCTATTTTTGTGGTTATTTAGCACGATCGAAGAAGAAAAATCATTTTTGAACTTTTGATAAAATATTTTCGAAATATTAGGAGCAGAACATTAGGAGAAAGGGTACCGTTTTATTTTGTTTTTCATTTCGTACCTGCTTCTCTATAAACAAAGAATATAATAAGACAGCCTCTATACTATCTTGCATTAAAAATAAAATAAAAAACAAGACAGATTGTTAATCACCATAATTACACATATTTAATCTTAAAACGATTATTGACATTATAATTTTAGTATTAAATTGCAAAAGCGAAAAAAGTCATTAAAATTAATTGTAAATAATAAAATTTGAATTTGAATTTGATTTTTTTTTCGCTCGTAGAACTGACAACCGTTGGGGAAGAAAGGTTCTCGTGTGGCGACCACGAACTGGAAGACGCAGCGTAGGCCGGCCCCCCACTGGGTGGACCGACGACCTGGTAAAAGCCGCGGGGAGCCGATGGATGCAGGAGGCGAGCAGCCGCTCTAAGTGGCGCTCCCGGAGGGAGGCCTATGTTCACCAAGGGACGTCGTCAGGCTGTTAATGATGATGATGATGATGATGAATAAAATTTGTACCGGTACTACATAGTAACAAACCCCTACTACTTGTTTCAAATTCGATTCGAATTTAACTCGAAAGCAATTCGATTAACAAACGAGAAGCCGTGGCAGAAGATCACTCGATAACCAGAACCACTGGGCATATTTTGGCAAACGGTACACTTTAAGGGATTAAACGGTAATTTTTGGTAGCGAATGAATTGTAAGAGAAATGAGCTTTGAGAGGAGAGAGCTAGTTATAAATGAGGAGAATTAATCATGGGAATTAATATAAAGGTTACATGGTTTAGTTTCCAAAATGAGGTGAACGTAAACTGAGTGAATGGTACTTTTTGAGTACTCACTTGTTGTTGAGTTGATTTAGGACAGATGTGGTAGTATATAAATTAGATTAAATCTAAATTTTATTTACCTGATTAATTATGTAAAAGCAAAATGTTGCTATTATTGTTAACTAAGTAGGTACTACAATCCTCCCAAAATAGTAAACAAGCAACGCAAAAACAAAAAGAATTTGGTCTAGGTATAGCTAGGTATACTAACCGCGCAGACCTAAGTACTACGAATGCTCATTGTAGGCAATGGTAGTACTAGTATCCATTATGTTAGAAACGTAGCCCCGTTTTCCAATGCTGATAATGGTGCTTAGTTTTTTTTTATTTAGTTTAGAATTTCAGAAATTTTATCACACACAACATTTTTTTTAGCCATAATGTAACTCAGTCCTTAGTCATAATTGTTTATTATCTAGTTCTGGCTAATTTAGCTGATGTAACTAAACATGGTGAAAACCGCGGGGAGCCGATGGATGCAGGACGCGAGCAGCCGCTCAAAGTAGCGCTCTCTGGCGGAGGCCTTTGTTCAGCAGTGGACGTTTACGGGTTGATGATCATGATGAACTAAACATCACCTATACAAATAAAAATAAATCTGATGATGCTGTTGCTGAGTTAAATGATTAACTAAAATCCAGTTACTATCATTCCATTCATTAGCTTCTACCTTTGATCCATAGCACAACGATGAGCAATTAGTACACAGTACCATTATACCATGTAGGGTAGCAGCGCAAGTTATGCCCGATGTCAGTCGTAGACATATTGTCGAACGGCGAGATTGATAAATGGCTACCATTTGCAATTTATAAGGTTTTTGCTTTATGTGTAACAGGAGTGATGGATGTAAAAGATTAAAAATGATATTTTCTTAGATCTGTCTGCAATGGCGCGTGTTTATAGCTATAAACTTAGTTAAGCTTATGCGCGCCTGCACCTAAATTTGACAGCGACGGTATCTACTGCAAAGCGTTTGGGTACGTCCTACAGAGTTAATTACAAACTTAGAGCTGTCAAACTTTAGTGCGAAAGGGCATTAGACAGTTATAGGTAACTATTAGAGTAAGGATTTAACAAGACCTTTCGACAGTCGGTTCTCAATCCAACTGCACTTCTTGTAACTTAATATCAGGTAAAATGTAGTCAAACTAGTCAGTCTCAACAGTCTCTTGAGAGCTGACGTAAAAAAAAACTGTGTTAAGATACGTATTTTATACAAAAAAAGTAAAGGTAGCTATTATTAGTAACATAGATTAGTCCATTTAGTTTCGTATTTTCTAATTACAGGAAAATTCATTATTGTGAAAGCATTAACTTGCTCAAGTAACATGAAATGTACGACACTCACTCGCTTTTATTGTTATGAAAATTAAAATATTTGACAAGCATAATTACTTTGTAACTTAACTACAATACGACACGGTTTTACCCCTAAATGCAAAATCCTTTCACACTTCTGTAGCTCTCCAAACATTCAAATTCTAGTTACGTAGACACCTCCTACTATTCCCCATTTAGCAGTAAGTAAAAGACAGTCGCAATCCGTTCCCATGTAATTTCTAACGTGATCGACATAGGACCACTTCAATACATCCCCATAAGAAGGACAACGCTTCATTCAATGTTTGCAGAAAACACTTCCAAACATGGTTTAATGATTTAGAACTCTATTTCTAAGAACACAAAACTTGGTCTTGAATGTGGTTTGAATTTTTCACATAGACCGAGAGCGTGCGGTTGTCACCTACATGGAGATGCTTAAATTTTATTAGTACCTAATTTTACCTGATACTAATCGTTACGGTTATCCGCTGTTGCATGTAGAGTTAAAATAACAGTAATTATGATCTTTATACAGTTGGGAAATATTGTCATAGTGTGACATTAATAAAGGTAAAAATATTATACTAGTCTTTCATTTGCAATGCTCTGTTATAACTTGTTAAACGAAACATACAATCATGTTTACCACTAAAATAACCGCTGAAAAGTAGAGCATTTTTGTTAAAGAAAGTATTAAGCAATAAAATACATATTCATGAACTTTTAAGTGCTAAACAGTGTAAATGACAGCAGAATTATGTATATTGTGTCACCGTATTTTTTTAAGAGCCGATTGTTTGTACGACTTACTGCAAATCGTTTGTTTGTAAATAACTGCGTTTTTTATAAACAATCAGTTTTTACAAAAGACGGTGACATAATCTATTATGCACTCATGAGATACAGTTACAAAAACTAAACCAGTATTTACGCAGGGACAGACTGCTCTGCGTGATCTTAAACTGATCCATACAAGTTTTAGAACACCTTACTGAAACGGTCCAACAGCTCCCAGCCCAACAGTGTGTCAACGTACCCTACATCAAGAGGCAAACGACGTGCGACAATTTCTCTTGCCGTTTTTGACCGGCGCCAATTGTGGACTCACATGCAAAGCAGAGCTTAAACCAAGTTTAGTGTGGGTCCTTATAAAGAGGATCTTCTCTTGCACAGTTAGAGATAAGTACTTAAAATAATTTATGGGGTAGATGTTTATTCCTTGGCTGAACGAAATTCGTCGGAATCCCGCTTTTTAGTCCAAAAATCCTATAAGATTACATTTTTGTCTGTATATCTGTCTTGACTCTCTGTCAGTCTGTCTGTCTGGCGTCTGTATGTCCGTGAAGATTTTGTTGTAAGTAATGTCTGAATTGATAAGACGTAGGTACTTAGGTCCATGAAGTGAACTAGTATGGTCCAGTGGTAGCCCTTGTGACTTACAAGCTTTGTTTACTTTGGTACTACGTTCATTACGTTATAGTTACGTACTCTGGTTCAAAGAAACCTACGTTACGTGTCCGATCAAAATAAATTGACCTTCCTTACCTCTTGAGCATTATTTATTTATGCAATACAATATTTGCTTTGCACCCAATATTTCGGTACACCGAGAACTACTTGGTTATCATGACACTTCACAACTGGTAGGAAATAATTTGTGGCCGAATTATTGGTGGAGTGGACGAGTGAGCACGTGATCAAGTGGCATGACCATCTTATTTAGTAAGAAAATATGATGACAAATGGCAAGATAAATAGTTTAGGTCTATTTCAAAATTGTAAGGAGAGCTGTTATAATTATTATACTATCTACAAGTTATCTACACGTAATGGATTTAGAAATAAAAAAGTAATTCAAAGATATACAGAAGAAGGTATCAGACAGTAGTAAAGAGGTTGAAAAAAATAGACGCCATTTCAGTTCTAGATGATCTAGTAAGTGACTTAATTGCAACTAAAATTTTTATGGATTTGACAGATTACATTGTGCAGGTAAATAGTAGGTATAGTTACGAAATTACCTCATTCATTGTTCATTGTTAAAAAAGAGAGTTTACAGCGTTATTTACCTACAAAAATAATAACCAAATCATAATGATCTCTGTTTAACAATCCTATCAACTTATCGCGTACGACAACTGTCACTAGCGAAAGCGAGGCATTTTATGCTTGGAAAAACCAATAGCCGCGGGGAGCCGATAGATGCAGTAGGCGAGCAGCCACTCGAAGTGGCGCTCCTCGGGGGAGGCCTATTTGCAATGGACGTCTTCAGGCTGTTAATGAAGAACCAACGTTAAGCAAGACCTTAAATATTATATTTTTTTTTGGCTTCATTGTACTAGTAACGAGACGATGTTTTCGTGAAGTAACACACAGCTACTATTGTGTAATATGTTTAACATCGTGATTCGTACACAATGTCAAGAGCTTTAGCAATATTTGAAGAACTAATCAAGATGCAGTTCAACATACATGATATTGCGTTTCGTAATGTTGATTTAGATGTGTTTATAAAAATACAGGGGTTCACTGGAGAAAATAATCACTTGGTTTATTTGAATTACATTGTTATCCATCGACAAGTATTGTACCTAACTATTTAGTGTATTATAGAAACGAATATCTGAGCATCTGATTAAATTTTTTTTAAACTAGCCATGTCAATAAATTTTTTTAATATACATTTTTGACTATTATAATAAATGTCTCTTTACAACATACTTACGTGTAACTTCAGTTCTCTTATAGGTCAGCTATAGGGAAACTAAAGACACCAGGTCAACAGGTCTCAAAAGCAAGTTGAAATGACATTGCAACAGGTAGGACGTATCACTTGCAAAATAGACTACTGAGGATGGAAAAGAATGGTTTTTGAGTAGCGATCACGAACTGGAAGACGCAGCGTAAGCAGTCCCCAATGGTAGACCAAGTGGAAAATCTTTGGATACAAAAGGCAAGCAGCCGCTTAAAATGGCGTCATGGGAAGGCCTACATTTAGCATTGACCTTCTGTCATCTGATCATGATGATGATTTTAAGCACTACCCAATCCCACAAAAAAGAAAAATATAAGTAGGTATATATTATTTACAATAAAATTGCGGAACCCTTTAATCAGTCACAACACATTTACTGATTACAAGTGAATAACGCCGCATTGGTATTTCACTCCAATTACTTATATTATCAGCTTTACCTTGTTCATAAATACTCCACTTCCTTGAGAAAAACAATGTGTCCCGATAAATAAGAACAAAAACAAGTAATAAGTATGTAAAACAAGAAAAGAGCGATTTATAAGTTTACTACTTTTAATTGCTATTCCGTAATAACCGGCCAAGTGCGAGTTGGAAACGCGCACGAAGGGTTCCGTACCATCACCTATAAAAACGAGCAAAAAATCACGTTTGTTGTATAAGACCCCCTTAAATATTTATTTTATCCTGTCTTTTAGTATTTTTTATTATAGCGGCCACAGAAATACTTCATCTGTAAAAATTGTAACTGTCTAACTATCACTGACAGCGCACTTCACAGCCGCCATTGAGTTTGAATCACTCTTTACTCGTACAGTTTTGTTTTGTTTGCTGTGACGGGTATGTCTTAAATTATAATTATATAAATTAAACAAAGTTGAGTGACATACTTGACACAAAATGTCAGAACACACATGCAGCCAGAATCTATATCGTTTCATAGCTCTTTGTCATAGTAAATTTTGGTATTTTCGAGGCTTTTCTTCCAAGAAATGCTAACGTATTATTGTGACATGGTTAAGCAATCAGAAATCACTTTAAATTTCAACTTGCAAGGATCGCGTGTGTAACTGTGTGTTTTGCTAAACTGAAGTCAAATATTTCCAATAATATGTAAAAAGTATGTACTTCCATGCTCAAAAGTGAATATGCAAAAATGTATTTGGTTGGTAGATGTCATTCGAAATTCAAATACTTAGTTTATTTCGTAAACGTAAATTACAAAGAAAACTCTTAAAAAACTAACAGTAGGTTTAAGTTATCAGATTATTTAGATTTTGAATTATGGCAGCAGCTCCTGCTTATAGCTTCAATCATTTACATCAGAAAGGCTTATCCTAATCAACAGATTGATTATAATGTATTTAAAATACAATAATTGAAAAAAGACTTGATGAACCAAAGCCAATTAAAATATTTTCTTTGATTGGTTATTAGAAATCTGCAGTTTATTTAGATATAAAAAAGTAAAATTGAATATAATAATTTTGCTTGGTAACTTGCAATGAATAATAGTTAAAGAATTACTACTGATATTTTTAACGATAGTTATTTCAAGACTTTAACCTTCGCACAGCAGTAAAGGCTTGTTCATTTCTTAGATTTAATAAATAAATAAAAAAGATTATAACCTACCGGTGAAATAATGAAGCCCCTTCTGTCCGCCACTGTACAGTTGTACTCAACGGGTTAAAATTAAATAAATGTTGCATAATAACACGGTTCGCAGGGTTAACGAGATAGCGTGACTGCGCACTGTTAACATATCCCAATTCTTTACTTTTTTGCCACAGGGACTGTCAAAAAATCCTTAAAACCATAACTCTTAATTTACTAAACATAAAGTCGAAAATCGCAACTTTATTGCAAAGGATGAATTCGCCGAATTCAGCCTAAACTTGACTCTTATTTCGATCAGGGTAAGGTTTGAGATGATTTGGAAAAATTTTACGTGATGACGGATTGAATGCATTTCAGAACTCAATGTGTAGTGAACAAGACAGCTTGTTGGTCAGTTAATGGAATTTGCACGTATGAAAATTGTTTTTGTTTTTGGTAAAGATAGGAAGGTGTAATGTATCGGGTGAGGCATGATAGCTAAGGTTTTACATAAAAAATAACTGTAAAATTATATTTTTGTGGTTTTGGTTGAGGTGGTGAGGTTTTGCTCAAGAAAATATCATGGTTAAAATCATACTTAGGATAGAACCTGTAGTCACAAAGCAATGATGTGTGATCTCACATCTTTAGGAGCTAGTTACTACTTAGATACAGCACTGCATTGCCTTCGTGGTTAATAACGAAGGCACTGCAGTGCTGTATCTTATATAATATCAGTACATCGTGTGTGTAACAAAACATTTCTAGGCATTTGAGTACTTTTTACAATATTTATTATCATGGTTTATATTTAATTGCAGTTCTCGTAATTGGTTTAGACTATCTTTTAATAATAATAGCCAATCAAGGACATCTAGATTGCAGTCTGTCGACAGCAAATATCTTCATTCTATATTATAACTATTTATGTCTAGAATACCTACTGTCGAAGTTATTTGGTCGACAGTTCTATCGAAATACATAACTGAAAAATACACCCAAAGAATGTTACTAATGCCAGCGGTCCCATGCCCTTAATTTGTACCACGATCGATTCTCCCGTCAGACGTACATTTAAAATCGATTTTATCGTACCATCGAAATAAGAGCGAATGATATATCAAAGTCCAAAATCCAGGTTGCAATCTTAATAATCTTCGTTCGTTTTTTAAATAATTTTATCTCTGATCATCCCTATTTGTGGAGTCTTCATTAAACCGAGTAATTTCAGGTTTTTAAGCTTTATCGATTGATATCTCGCGGTTTTTTATACAAATTGTGGTGATTAATCAAGTGTTTGTAATACTGTAATCTTTTTGATGGTGTTGCCTTTTGTGTGAGAGCAATTTCGGCGATATATCACTGGTTAATTGCATGGTTATCTTCCGTGAGCGTGAAACTTATCGGAAACTTATGTAAAAGTTGTTGCGAAAATTGGAGTCAATTTTTGAAACCGTTTTGCCATACTTGAGATTTCAAAGTAATTATTATCATAAAATACCAGATTACACAGTGTAGTAATCTCATTACTAGACTTTGTGATGTCTCAGGATGACGTGCGCAGTGCAGTGTCAAGCGAAATTTTTTTTTTTTTAAAGTTCCGAGTGACACTTCAGCTGTTATGGGCGGCCGTGTCGCTTAACATCAGGTGAACGACTAGCTCGTTACGTCATTCATTTACATAAAAATGATTCTAAATGTGCGTTTGTGTCTGTATACCTTTGATTGAAATAGAATAGCGAATTTGAGCAGCTACTTGACTTTTCCATTTAACGGCTTCTACTAATTAAGACTAAGTTGTCGGTCCGCCTATAGATAATTACTTAGATACGCTGCATCTTCCGGTTCGTGGTCGCCACTCGAAAACCTTTCTTTCCCATCGGTTATCACTTCTTCCTGCAATGTGGCTTGCCATTACGACTTGCAAATTCTAAGAGCTCTCCTCTCCCCCAGTTTTTGGTTTCCGGTGGATATATATTTTTAAATTCATCATAAGGTATAATGTGTGGTCTGTTAATACTGCAGACAAAACCAATAAAATTCAAAAATAACAACGCTCTTATTCTTTATTTCAGATGAATCAACAGTGCAAGGTGTGCGGGGAGCCCGCGGCAGGATTTCACTTCGGAGCGTTCACCTGTGAAGGATGCAAGGTAATTTTAGTAACTTTTAAACCATAATCGATCTAATTTTAATCCGCACAATCGGGTACATAGTGCATTTTCTGGATCTGACTTATGCCTATTTTTAGCCTATTTTATTATTTCTCTTAGTTTCACATTAATTATCCTTCATGACCAACTTTAACGCATTTGGGTACGACCTAGAGAGATAAAGGCAAACTGTGGGGTTTTAGTGCAGACGGACATAATATGACTAAATTATCTGTTAAAGAGATTAATCATCCATTCTAAAGAATATTGACTGTTTATGTTTAAATCTAATACAGTACATAAATAAGGCGTAATTTACATAAAGATTAAAGAGGAAACCTCATCAGTTTTAACTAGCTATTTTTCAAGCAACAGACTTTTAGTCGGTACATACTTCAGCGATTCCTGCTATCTCTAAACCCCGACTTTTGAAATGTTGGTCCTTTAAGGCCCAGGATTGACGCCTGAATAGTAACCAATGACCGTCCGTCTAGGTCTTACATAGTAAATCAGGAATTGCTCTGTCTAGTCTAGGTTTAAGGAAGCATTAGTGGACAAATAGGTAGACAGGTTAGTTTATGTCAACGGATGGAGTCAGGTGGATCTGTGTGGAGATATGTGGTGATATAATCTTGATATTTCAAAATTAGTTTAGGCCTGTATTACACGATATTCAATCGTGAATCGATGATCTAGTCGAAATTCCATTCGTATCATTTTATGAATGAACTCTCGATTTGAGGGACGATCGGGAATCGAGTGTCTTTCTGTAATAGCTATAGGGTAGTGATGGGTATATGCCCATATCCTATATCGATGCTCACTCAAGAATCGCTGCTAAGTCGATATTATTTCTAGGGTACGGATTTTTTGTGTTTTGCAGTTGCAAGTAATTTTTGTTGTTTATTAACTCATTGAAGTAAATAGCAATTTGTAGTAACTTTTTTCTAATTAGGAATGAATGTTATGGAAAAGGTTTATAATTATCATAATACGAAAGCACACAAAAACATAGCTCTGCTGGATACCACGACAAATCCAACTAAAACTTAGTCAAACAAAGTCAACAAACTGTCAAAGTTAGTTTTCAATCAATCATAAAAAATACATAAATGTATACCAATGCAAAATATTAAATTTGAACTCTGCTTAAAATGAATCGTTTCAACAGTTTGACCTTTCACACTTAATAATTATTATAATTATAAACAACTTATGACTCTCGCTCATCTTAATAATTCACCAAGTATTTTATTTATTACACACATCCAAACAGCATTGTATATAAAATACCAACACTGCTTTAGAATTTACCACCAATGAAGTAATAAATCTAAGGTTTCAACTATTCGCATAGCGCGGGAATCGATAGAATCGTCTCTGTAAATTACTATCGGAACGATTATTCGATTACAGCACTATCAGTCTCACACACAACTAATGTTTTATGATTAATGGGAGTATACGAGGTCTGATTACGTGTAGGAATGTGATGGCAATAGAAATTAGACACGTGCTAATGGCAACACGTGATTAGCGCCTTGTGTTGTCATTCGATTGTGATATGAAATAGATTTTGGGATTCATCGATAAACTAAAAACTAACTAAGCCATGCCCAACATATTAGAGTTTTTAGAAACATCCAGGTTATACAAATGCAAATTTCTTTGTATTTTTTTCAATATGATTGATACAGATATTAGTTGCAACCCTACCCTCTGACTCAGTCTAAACTGATGGTAACTGGTGTTGCAGTTATGGAGTAATTATAATCTAATCTGTGACCTCGGCTCAAAGAAGAACTGTCAGAGTTGTGAGTGAAATAACTGTGAATGATTAGAAGTGTTATAGAGTAATCTTTGAGTTTGGCTATATTTTTGAAATGAAATGAATCATGCAATTATTTTAACTGTACCTGGTTTACTTTTGATCTTAGAGAGCATGTTACTGAGATGAATATTATGCAAAGAGAGCTAATAAATCCTTTAAAAGTCTGTTCTGTCTGTAGAAAAGAATGTATATTGAAAGGGAAAAATTCGGCCCCTGCAGCTCGTCAAGCTTAAAAACTCAATTTCAATAGTTTGTCTTTATACTTCGAAAAATACTTCGTCACTTACCATCTGTTGTCAAACGTATGCCCATTTATATTACATATTACATTAAAAAATATATTGAGTAATAGGAACTACTTTCTATCAGAACTACTCGCAAAAAACCACTTTACATACACGTAATACGTCGAACGGGTGCGACAAAACCTGATCTGAAATTGTCGCGCGTCGCTGCAAGCAATTTGCTACTCCGAATCAATTTGCGACTTTTTTGTCGTGCGATAATGTCGACCGATTCAATTTTCTGTTGAATGTGACCTGCCGTCTTGAGCTGTCGTGTTGTTTTGTCGGATGATGAAATTAATTCAGGATTTTAATGTTAGCAGGCATATTTATTACGAAGGTTAATGCTAGGAGATAAAGCTTCTAATGACGTCATAATTAAGTAATAGGGGTAAATATTTTACTAAGTAGATAATCAAGGTAATCCTAATTGTCTACACTCATTATCTGCTAGTTTGTCACACATTATCTGTCAACTGCAGATTGTTCCGCATTCGCAGTCTGCTAAGAGTGGTTACTAGCGCTGCGCTATTATGAGCGCTACCTATATCTCAAAGATTAAGGGTGGTTTTTGATCTTTCTTGGTACCCTTGGTTATACATTAAAAAACCCACCCTTAGTCGCAAGTAATAATCATTACCTACTAATCATCAAAATATTTTTAAGTATAACTGAACTTTATTACTTAAATCATACGTCTCACAATCTTATTTGAATTAAACGCCACTACGTCATTACCACATAACTCGTTGTACTATTTTATATTTTATCTCTTCATCGAATAAAAGTGAATTATTTAACACCGCCCATGTCATCAATTTAATATAGGTCAGCTGACCACCCGGCGTCGAGGGCAGTAGTGTAATTTGTCATCTGTGAAATATCGCAACACACCGGCAATGTTATTATTGCAAACGTAAACTTGGTCGATTTTTAATAAGAATTCTTTAATTACATTACGACTTTAATTTCGTATTAGATTTTGTTTTCTTACAAGATTTGCAATTGCAGTTGACTATTCCTTGCTAATCAGATTTAAATTCTCATTTTTGATGCGATTGCTAGCTATTTATGTACCTATATTTACGAATACAAATGTATTTATTGCACTAAACGATGTACCTATTTAAATAAAGCCGTACCTATTTTATTTTATATTTTTTTTCATTGCTACTCCCCACGTGTCTAAAACGCTTGCACGTCACGTTTTTCTTCTAATGCCTGCATATTTAATTGAGAGTTATGACTAAAACATTATCTTAATGAACTCAGAACATAAATACAGCTCGATTAAAAAATGCGAAACTCAGAAATAAATTACTAAAGAGTTAGGTACTTTGAATTTAAAAGTAAGTAACTACTTGGAGTTCTTTGTGGAATAAAATACACAGATGGTAAATAATGGTATGAAAAATAAAAAAAAATAAAAAAGTATTGCGCTGTCTTGAGAAACTTAACTCTAAGCTACCCACAAAAACAAGTTAGTCGATGCCACCGTATCGCTTCGACTCCATTATAAATCGCTCAGTTTAAAATTGGCCTATTTATCAGTTTCAACAATACTATATTAAAACGAGAGACGCCGAAGGTGTGGTTTTGTTCTTGTGTGGCTTAACCTGTTTTACTAGATCGAAACTGTGAATTGGCGTTTCCATTTTCCTTTTAGCTTCTGTTAAAATAAAAAGTGGCCGAAACTGATTCTTACTATGAAGATGCTTCCTTGTTTTTGTTGTGAAGTAAAATAGTTTTGAGGAAAAATTTGTTGTGCGTATTACGTCATAATCCCTATTAAAAAGTGAAACGTGTTTATTTTGTATTTCAGTGTTTGTTTATAATTTGTGTGTTTGTTTATTTGTGTGTGTGTGTTTATTATGTGAAGGTTTGTTTGTCGCGTAAAAACGGAACAATTTTTTTGTGGACCAATTTAAGTAAGCACACAAATTAATTACACAGTTAAAATGAAGATAAAATGTCTTTTATCCCAAAAAATGGGAATTTGAATGGTTAATAGTAAATTTCAGGAGTTCGAGACGCCTCTAATTAAGTGTCTTGCAAAAAGGTTAGTAGGTAATAACCGTGTAAGTTTGCGGTTACAATGCGATAAGATAAGAAGGAATGTTATCATTGTACTCATGTACGTATTCTTTTTATGGTTTGAAAAAATTATTCATGCAATCTCCAAATTGCTAAAAATACTGGACCGAAAAATTCGGATATCAAATTCAGAATCGAATTTCCTATTTTAAATTTAAATTTCTCCGATCAAAATCTGAAATCCAGCGTTCCGTTCAAAGTTTATCTGTCCCAATCCGAAGTCGAATAGCTGCAAATCGATTTAGCTGATAACCCGCTCGATCCGTGGATCTCATTCGATCTTCGGTTTTTAACGTTTTTATTAATGAATTAACATTAATTTGTGATTATAATTGCGGCACGTGCGTGCCCGTTGATTTGAAATGTTATGTCGACCATGCCATAAACGTGTCAGCTGTGGTATATAAAGGTGGGGACTTTAACATAAATTAGTAGATTTCTGCCATATTTCACATTGGCATGATAGAATGCGGTGATACGTGAAGTTGTGTGTAGGTTGGGACATTAATAATGCGTTCAACGTCAAAGCTTTTACTGGAATAAGTTTCAGCAAAGCTTGACAAGTTCTTTAGATTGTAAACTTAAAGAAAGATTAGTTGAATTAGGCGTGATTGGTCGTGCAGAACGTAGGAATGTCCGAATAAATTATGAAATCATCACGAGAAGAGATGTAAAGATTAGAATAATTTAATTGTGATTTCAATTGTTATGTTTTAATTTCATTGTAATTATGGTCACGTCATGTAGACATAAAACAATTATGCATTTTAACTATACCCCTGATAATATAACACCTACAGTACAGATGCCTCATCCCATACAACGGAATAACTCGGGCTATTTTACAAATTATTTTATTTCTGCATAACGCAAGATTATCAAGCGACATTTATTGCGTGTTGGCGAAGTATTGGGCCAAATGAATACACTGGACACTAACTAGTAACGCTCACGACACGATCACTACATTTTTTTCACGTTTGGGCTATTTTTCGTTTGTACCTGGTGGGACCCCGTGCCTATACTTTCTTCGTCAGCCCAATACGTTCACACTTGTGACATATAAGGTTTTCTCACTGGAGAGCCTTTCTGGTTAAGTGAGCATCAGAGGCTGTTTTGGTCAGGACCATTATAAATTAGATCAGAAAATAAATAAACTTATTTTATCATTTTAATTACATAAATACAAAAAAAAAGAAGAAAAAAACTTAGTTCAAACAAAAATATTATCCAATCAATTTTCATAAATCTATTTTCGAATTTGCCCTAATTGCTTTTGAAATATTATTGCGTTCCCAACATGGTGCTTTCAACAAATTAGATGAAACTGCTACAATAAATAACAAAGTAATGACACAGAAACACCTACGGATAATTATAAACATGATTAACAAGTCTCATCACGATCCAAAATATCATTTCCTAATTTATCAACGACGAAGTAAGACACTTACGAACTTAGATATAAGGGCGGCATTAGCATATTAATCGGTAGAGCCACCCACGCGCCGAAATTTTCTGTTTGTTTTCAATAATTCTTTGAATAAATATATAATTATGTTAATTATTTAATCAGTAATACCGATTTGATAGTTTCTCGGTTCGTTTGCATAAAGTTTAGATTATTAGCTAGAAAAATAAATAACAAAAGCTGCCATCGTATTTTTTATTATAATAAGATAAAATGAAATTAAAGACTGTTAAAAATATTTTATTTCACGATAACACTCTGGAAAGCTTAACTAAAAAATATGTTTTTAGAATGTTTTTGTGACATCATTAAACGGCTGCTTTCGTTGCTTCCACTTGAATCCCTTAGCTTAGTTGGCTTAATCTTACTAGGGACTACACAGCACTTGTTATTCCATTTTGATCCTAATGCTGGGTACATAACTAGCAACAAAACCTATTCTGGAATGGATTTTTAAAGTGTATACCACACTCGGAATTTCAATATGCACCATATTCAAATTCCGCTGATTGCTAAAATTTTAGGGTAATAAGCACCTTATTACCTTTGTAAAACCTATATGCCACTAAAATCCCCTAGGCCAGTCACCTAACGCACTGTCGCCTCTTGCAACCAACAGCTCAAGGCTCAGCCCAGTGTGCTCAATTAAAAAAAATAATCCAAAAAGAACGAATTTGTGTAGTCGATTAGTGAATCATCTATACAAATTAGGGACCTATTAGGGAAAAATCTCTGCTCAATTTTAACCATTTTGATTCATTTCTAAGTTTTTTTTTTATCAGGATATCCAGATCTACAAAAATACAAAGTCGATATTAAAATAAATAAAACCCGATTGACCTTCAAAACAAAAGTAAACTTGATGTAGAAATTGTATTAATCGCGTAAAACGCTTAGAGCATCTATACATGGAGATGTTAACGTTATAATCCGCAAGCACTATCCAGGAAGATAGTTCTTGTTGTTCTCTAATTTCTACGGGGGACGAGGTAAACACGTATAGCACACGCGCAAACAGCGCGTGTAAACGCACGCCGCGCACCATCTTAAAACACGCACACCGTTATATAAACTAGCGTAGTTACTCAGTGTCTACACGCACATTATGATATTGTAGATGACCAAGTAGCGCCGTATGACTGGCAGAGGGGAACGCTTTGCTCTAAGGTAAAACGAACCCAAAATGAATGATTTCAATCATTACAGCGTATCAAAACACCTTTTTAAATGTGTCAAATTAATATTATTACTACGTAAATAAGATCAACGAGAACCGAGTAGCTTCGCAAGTATTTAGGGGCTCTTGGTAAGCTTGAATGCTGTAAGCTCAATTTGTTATCGATGACCCGCACTTCTTTATAATCGATTTTATTTTTACAAGCATAGAGCATTGAAACAAATGACGCTTCATACCTTGAAGCCTTTTTTTTGCTCTATGTTTACAAGTGATTGTGATTTGGCGACGCTTTTATTACAGTTCGACTAAAATTGTTGACATTTTGCTTGCGCGTGGTGTGGTATGTTAATGGTGGTGTGGTTTTTAATTTCATAACTAGTGTTCATTTTAGTGTCTAACAAACGTTCATTATATGCAAGAGAATGCGTAAAATGCACATAAATGGACCAGGGTAAAATAAATATTTGAAATAAAAACGGATGAATTTTAACCTCTGGCCGACCACGTAGTATAATAATGAATTATTCATTATGCGTACGTACATTATAACTCATTAAAATATTGGGCGATGCGCGCCATTTTTAAGGTTCTTCGCACTCAAAGTTTAAAAGGGGACCTTCTTTATACTCATCATAATCATCATCATTAACAGCCTGAAGACGTCCACTGCTGAACATAGGCCTCCCCCAGGGAGCGCCACTTAGAGCGGCCGCTCGCCTCCTGCATCCATCGGCTCCCCGCGGTTTTCACCAGGTCGTCGGTCCACCTAGTGGGGTCCACCTTTATACTAAGCCTCTAATATCTGCGTGTTTGTTTGTCTGTTTGTCAGACCTAATAAACAACGTATCTTTTAAACCATAATAATAGGCCGGCTAAAATTTCCACAGAACATGCGTTATTCGTGTTATTTCATTTATGCTGTATGGCACAGGTTTATGAAAAATACCACCCCATCTCTACCCGCGGATGCGGATTCCGGCTAAGAGAATATCCAGGGAATGGGACAGCAGCATTCTCCACGGTATATTAAATTCTCTTGCGATCACCAATCCAAGTATGGTGATTATGGCAAACACCTACATACTGGGTGTAATTGAAATCATTAGCATCCTTTGGAACGAGATTACTACTCCTGATACCGGTCACGTGTGGACCAAGAAATGGAAGAACTTACTTAATCAAATGCTACAATACAAATTTTAATTAAAATAATGAATTTTGTTTTTAATAAGTACATACAAGGTCTAAAAACGTTAAATATATACGTTTAATAGATCACAATCTTTTGTACTACCTATTTCGCAAGAAAATAAATTGTTTAATTAATGTATCAAAATAATTCGTGCCAACTGCGTTAGGCGCCGCGGCAATCTTCATAATTTTCTATAAAAATTATTTCATTTACACTCTTTAGTCTTTAATAATCATCTATAAATGATGTACTGTCATGGGCTCGATATATGCTAATGAATTAAATTACATTCTGTATATAATCAGAGTCTAAAGTGGCATTTTAATGAGGTGGCCTATGTCCAGCAGTTGATATCTACAACTTCATGATGTGATGATGCTACTAAAACTATTAATTCAAAAGAGAAAGGGTACCTTTATTGGTTAGAGATAATTTGAATCCAAGGAAAAGACATAATCCAAGGAATAATCGCTATGAAACTGTATTCCACGAGTGTGAAGTCGCGCAGCAACTATCAAAATACTCAAAATAAACTACCAAGAAAAAAGTTCAAATCGATCACATAATTTTGATACTTTACCACACCTTATTAAGTAACACTCCAACGATCAAAACACGTGTTTTACCGACGCCGGTCTGTTATCAAGCACTATTAAGGTTAAACGGTACGATCATTAAAAAACCGCAATAAATCTGTAATGAGATAGTTGAGTGATCTGATTATTACTTTCTTGAGCTTTTGGGTCTTTACGAAGTACCTATAGTTTTCGTTCACAAAGCGGTTATACACAGTTCGTAGAATTTTTCAATAAAAATGTTTAAAATAAAAATAATAATACACGTTCACGGCGATTCACTACATTTTTATTAGTACTTACAGGTCTTTACCGTGATTGGAATAATTATTTCTTCATCATCATCATCATCATTAACAGCCTGAAGGCTCTAATAATTTCTTAGTTCCCGATATTTTAGCACAATTGATGTTCGGGTAGATGAAGAATGATCTCTGTCATACTTACCTCAAGTTAAGTTTAAGTTAAGTTTTGTAAAAGACTACATAATTATTGTTTTTTTACTATTGTAGGCATAGAAGATGATATTTTTATGATTATAGGTATGATATGATAAACATTTATATGATAAACTCAAACGTGAGTATCAACAAATACCTGCACACATACTGTATTCTGTTACATGTATCTTTAATACGTAGTATTTTTTCGGAAACTCAGAAATAAACCCCTTTTTAGTTTAAAAGATACCGTAAGTAAGTAATACCCCACTTTATGTAAAAAATGTATTTTTAGACGTCTAGATGATAGCAGCTACTGTACCTAGAATATTATGCAGGTTCTGTAATTGGACAATCAAGTATCGAATTTCAAATGGATTCCTATTATTAATTAGCATAATCGATTCAAATGTCGGTTGAATTCGTAAAATCGATTCTACTTTGTACCCATTTTTGTTTTGTTTGGTTGAGTCATCGTTTTGTTTTCTATTCTTTATTAAAACATCATAACAATATTCAATAGTTATATTTTTTAAACTGTATCAAAATTTTAGGTACAGTTGGTGGTTTAAATTTTTCCCTGTTATGTTGATACAATTCCGTTACAATAAGATGGAAGAATCTGGTCACTGATACAAGATCATGACTTAATTCTCGGTAACTTTAACAGTTCACTTACACATAATCGATCTTTCATTCGATACAAAACCGCAAGTCTCGTGAACTTTTAATGAGCAGTCTATTCGATACCTTCCTAATCTAACAATAGGTCCAATCAACGGTCAAAAAATCACTACCGTTAGCGTCACTATAATTCGTATTCGATATAATCACGATCGATTCAAAATCGATACAATGATCGACATAACGCCCTGTCCACCTAGACACGCATCACAAAAGAAAAGAAAGTGTTGAGTCCGTTAACTATGTTTAAATTTGGAATAGTTGCGTTTAGTTCCGAAATCGAAATGACTTTGATATTTGATGGAGCGAATTTCGAATGTAGTTGTTCATAGAAAATCGTCATTCGAACTTTCACCCGTTGATCCGTCATTGTTAGATTATGTCGACCAAGAAAGTGTTTTGTTCGTGGGTTTTATTTAGCTGTCATACAATTTGTTATTAATTCTTGCGTATTGATGAGCTCTACGTAGCACTATAATATTGTAATAGTAGGTATACATGATCCGTAGATGTCAAAAAAATAACAATGCCAAAAAATGTTGTGTTCATGATAAAATGTGAAAATGAAACCAGATTGCTGCATTCCTATCAAACCATGGCCGTATATAAAAAAATGTTGTTAGAATAGAAATTTCACATTAAATTATTGAGATAACCAGCTGTCCATCTCACTCTCATTTACTCAATTCAAGCATAATTGACGAACATTAATAATTTAATTTCTATTTACTTGTATTTACAAGAAATCTTTATAAAACAGTAAAAATACACAGCTATCATGAATTGGCTAAATTTTTCAATTTACGAAACCAAATACGTTTAAAAACTTTTGAAGCATAAACATAACACAATCGTTTCATTGCTCATGAAAATTTTGATTGACATTTGTCCATAATTCTGTGTTACTCACAGAATTATGGACAAATGTTTTGATTCGATTCTATTATTATCGTATTCATATTTTTCAATCTAATAAATATTATTTCGTCATGCTAATAAATCCAATAAATCACTACAACTGTTCCAATTATAAATCAAGCGACTCTAATTTTCTTTTTTTTAGTACATTTTAATTCCATATTTGCATATTTGACCCATTGGGAAACGCTTTCGCAGATATTAAAGATTTTAATGCATATTAATATTGATCTATTTGACAACTCTATAATTTTTACCAGTTTCATTTCATGGCTTAGTTTTAATTAATGTGACAAAGTGGATATAAATATAATTATACCTATGGATTGGATTTGATCAAATTACAAACGGGTTATTTAGAACACCTTTTTACGGGGTTTTTATTATTTCCTACTTAACTTAATTTAAAAAGATGCTTAAATTTTTGATGATTATTAATTTCTAAATCGATTAAACTTGTTCTGTAAGTATAATAGGTAATTGAAACAGCTAATTTATTCATATTGTTAGCAATTTGCATCTATATTTTATGTTTTTTTGCTAATTTTAAAGAGGATTTAGCCACTGTGTGGACTAATTACTGTCTTGTCAATACTGTTATTTTACAGACTGTAGGTATACGGTTCACACACCTTATTATCACCGTGTCACATGAGATTCCTTGCCAATAACGCGTGAGGCGTAACGTGCTCTAAACACAAATCAAATGCGAGCCATGCGTTAGCTTGGTTTTGCCCAGTAGGCCTAGCACGAACATTTACCCGGGAGTAAGTGTAACGTTATCGTAAACCAGTTGTTTTAGTGCATTTGATCAGCGGCCCATACAACTAACTTACGTTAACGTTACATTTACTTTTGCGTAAAAATTCTTGCTAGGCCTACTGTGTTTTCTATTTTTTGACGAGCGTGTAACGAGCCTTGTCGCGTTTTTCAAAGACAACGGCACACAAAGTAGCATTTAAACCTAAAACCATTCCACGAAGATATCACAACGCGTCGCGTTATACAATATACGTGTCTAGATGGCCATAGAGACTCCTAAACGTCGTGGTTCAAAGGTTCAAAGGTTCAAATGGTGAAATGGCACCCATAACATTTTAACCTTGAAAAAGTTTTAACGGGAACACGAAAAAGTTCGCGTCGTTGCATTGCATTGTATTATTTCTCAAAACTTGTGCTTTTAAAATTTAAAATTGGTGGCGTTTTACGCATTGAGTGCTGAATTACGAGCACGAGTGTGGGCAAGCGATATAATGTGGTGAAACATGATTTTTCGTGTTGCGTCCTAAATTCCATAGAAGCTTCTAGTAAAGTTGTCACCAGTTTACTGGAGCATGACTAAGACTGGACTGTGACTATGACTCGAACTCGACTGTTTGTGAAAATATATCCTATAAGAGTCAAAATATAAGAAGAAAAAAGATTCAAGATTGGGCCAAAAAGACTGAATCCGAGCCGTTTAAACCCCAAAAAATAAAATAATAATAATAAAAATAACCTTGATGACGTAGTCATGATTTGGTTTTAACCAATGAAGGGTTAAGTATATAGACACTATACTACGTTAACTAAACCTGGCCAATCTGAGATGTGTTTTAATATAAAATATAATATTATGCCTCCAATTATTATAGTATCACCAACACCTATCCTAGTTGCGAAAGCTGAAGTAAAAGGTTTTTTTTTTTTTATGCTATAGGTTGCAAACAAGCATACGGCCCTCCTGATGGGAAGAGGTCACCGTAGCCTATGGACATCTGTAACACTAGACGTGCCACTGATGCGTTGCTTACCCTGTGATAATACTCTTTTGACCCTCCTTTTAAATTGCTGCATCTTGTAGCTCTGGGGAAAGACCGCTCGTGGAAGCTCATTAAGCTAATTACAATATAACAAAATAATCACAAATCAACAAGCATAACCTAGATCGTAAGGTATGACATACAATTGACCTTTTGCTTGAGCAAAAAAGCTATTAGGATTCAAACGACATCAGCGATGCTTGTTACATCATTACGACTCTGGTTTGACCTCTCTGTCCACTGACACTGCGATGATAGAGAGAAGCGATTTTTTCGTGATAATGTTGATTGACCTCATAACTGTGTTAGTAAGCTGTACTCTGATTTCTGCATTTGTAAGTCATAGGCTTGGTTTCCATACTAGACAAAAATTTGCGTGAACTTTTTGTTTTTACTGTAGACCTAGCACGAATATTTACGCGCAAGTAAGTGTAACGTTAACGTAAGGCAGTTGTGTGGCATTTGATCAGCGCCCCATACAACTGACTTACGTTAACGTTACACTTACTCGCGCGTAAATATTCGTGCTAGGCTTACCGTAGATACTACTTTAATTATTTATTACCAATCCATGTATCATGTTCCTTATTTGTAGGTATTTATTGACGTCGTCAAATTATTGACGACGGTAGTTACGTTGGAAAATGGACCAAGAGATCAAAAATTAGGTTTGTTTTTCAAAAGATTCATTAGCACTTGGTCCATATTACTTTTCATGTGGAAGAATCCTCGTAAGAACGTAATCCACTGATGAATGATAGATAGATTAGATAGATAAACTCTTTATTGAAACAACACACCGCAAATAAAATGATGAAAGAAGGAAGAGTATACTTTTTTTATTAAGTGTAACTGCTTACCAATTTTAATAATATCGCTATAGTTGGACATCGTACCTAAGTTTAATATATACGGTTAAAATATTTAAATGCTGTTATCTAACCTCTGAACTGAGATATGAGTACTCCACACACGAAGATACCTCCGTTTTGATGCTCTGTCACAATAATAGAATAGTGTCTTTCTAAAAGTAACATGAATTTAGAAAGCATTATTGACTGCGATAAGGTTCTAGAATGGAATAGTTTTCGAAATAGAAGATCGCTTCAATTTGTTAACATTGCAAGGATTTGAGACAAATATTTAACGTTTTTGATTTAAGTTTAAGATTGTCGAAATGGCACGTCAACGTAAATTGTAGAGGTGGCGTTAAGTTGTGAAGTTGTGATGTATGTTTTGTTTTGATTACGAATATTAAGTATTTAACCAAAATATACCATGATATTACGGAATCAATTAGGATTTTTTTTTTTTGTAAATATTTTGTTCTGAGCATTATGAAAGCTTACCTAATCATTTCGTCGAAGATATTTTGTAAGATAATAGAATAATAATTATAAGCTTGAATAATTTTGTCTAAGCTTTTGATGGTGATTAATTTCAGTAGGTACTTATCTATGTAATCCGCTTATGTACCTAACCATTTTAAAATACCAAAATAAGCACAATAACATTAAATGTAAAAGTTCTAAGCTTTTTAATTTGAAGAAGGTTTTAGCTTGTTAACGAACAAAATCGTTAGGATTATCAATAAATATTTGATGATCATCTTTTTCTTTTTACACAGCACCATCTAGCCCCAAACTAATCAAAGCTTGATGTACTTGTAGGTATATGATGATAATGATATACATATAAAAAAATGTAAAGAGGTTACGAGAAAAACTTCCGTTCCCCATGAATCCCCATGAATCCCGTTCCCCTTTCCGTCATTAAAAAAACCTATTTAGCAATGGACATCTACCATAATGGTAGACCTCCGATGTAATGAATTTCATCATTTATTATTCATTACTATTTTTAAACTTTTATTACCGTGAAAGTGAGGATATAATATACATAACCCTTGTTTATAGCAGCTCAAGCAAACTAACATTATAGAGTAAAATCATTAACATTATCCAAATGCAGTCGGTAATTTTTGCATGAGTCACACAAAGAAATAGTCAGTGCTTTACTTAAATATATTAAGTTGGGATTATTATTTGATTACTACATAATAAACATAATTGCCGTAATTGCCTTGATATTTAGTTCCAAATGGAGTGAATCCCATGAGTTATGGTGCGGCTTTAACAATGGAATGTCAAGTTGTACGCCATTAATATAATAAACACCCTGAGAGGTTAAAACTAAATGTGAAATAGTTTAGGGTGAAATAACGTACCATTATTGTTTGAATACCAAAAGTAATTAACCGATTTTTTTAAATAATATATTTTAAATTGTGAAATTCGGTTTCGTCTTATTTCAAAATATATTCAAATCGCAATAAACATCACGGATATAAATACCTACTAATAAATAATATAGATTTACATTCTGTTAAAAACAGTGAAAGTTTATGCAGCGCCATCTAGTCTCTACCTGAGCAAAACTTTTACAAGATAAAAATCTTTAATTCAGGAAACAAAATATTACTATAATTCTTAATTTTTTTTCTACAAAAAAAAATTGTAATTATATTTAGCTTTAATAGGAAAACCATTTATATGCATTTCCTAAACATCATTTTCATGAATGATTTTTTTAATATTCATAACAAATATTCTTCTTTTTCTCGTTTTTAATGACATAAAAACAAATTAATGTTTTTAAGTAATTAAAAACGACAAAAACACAACATAGAAAACAAAAAAGAAAACAAAATACAATTATAACAATTGGGATTTAGATATAGCAAAGCTACCGAGATCGTATCTGACAGCCGTGCGGTTGTAATCTAAGCAACTGGAACGATGCGCACGCGCCACCGTTTCACGCGCTGTCGACCGTGTGACGTGTTTATATTGTGTTAGTGGTCTTATAATTAATTTTGTAACTTAGTAGAAGATGAATATGAAAAATAGGCTGTGAATATTTCTTCGTTCGTTTATTTATCTATTGATGCATCTACTAAGCGACGGATTCGTAGAGTTCCTAGAATTCAAATATCATTATAATGAAATGTAGGCGACGCGCAGCGACGCGCCTCCTTCGACCTTTTATAAAAAAATAAAGAATTCAAAATATTGAAAAAAAAATTAAGTTAAAATACTAAAAATGTGACTGTGTGACTTGACCTGTCGTTGATTTTCATGTGAAATACACCTCTGAAGACCTTCAGCTACCAATTTCTTTTAATTTTCCTCGCTTTAGAAGATATCCCCTGAGCCATTATCGGACGTCGCTTACAATATCAAATATAATGGATAATATTAATTTATCACGCATCTCAAAATCACCTTTTTATACTAGCTAAAGTTCTTATAAATTAGAAAGTTGAATGATATTCTTTGCTATGTATAAAATGCATTGCTGCAAAAGTCAAAAAAATTACAATAGAAATATTTCATTTATCCGGATAAATGCTCATATTTGTAACACTTAACTATGAAAAATAGGTAAGTACTTCCGTAATAAAAGTTACAAAAACGCTCGCAAGATACAAGTTAAACTGTGAACCACCTTGTCTCACAAACAACATCTATTTAAACTACATCTAAAAACTCAAACAAATTGAAACAGGAAAGGAAACGAGAAATTCCCACAACAGAATCTCAATGGTGATTGAATAAATTTTATCTCCAAAAACGATCGCACCACTTACCGCTGTACTAAATAAAATAGCATCGACAACCTTCTTACCATAAACAATCGCACTAACTCACATAATACAACTCCTAAATCCGTCATTACATAGAATCGTAAACTTTCAAAAAAGCAGCATACGACAAATTTTAACGATACATGCTTCGTTCACACGGGTGGTCCCATTAGAACGAATTGACTGCCTTACTTGTCTATCCCTCGTTTACATATTCCACTGGACTCGCGCATAAATTGTCATTACGGTAATCATCCGATACATTTTATCTATAACTGCGCTCACTTCAATCGATTTGATTCGATCCACTAGACGCCTCTAAACGGCATTGCGTTCGTAAATTTATATATCGAACCTTTTTTTTCACGGAATAGTGTCGCCCTTTGCCTATTCTACCGAACTCTTTATTGGAGTTTATCGGTTTACAGTCGTAAATTTCATTTATATGATCAGCCGGTGCGTCTCCTATCTTGCAATGGAACTATATCCTATTGAACACACATAGTCGATTAGAGCGACGTCGTTGATGACTATTTATTTTAGAATGTCACTCTCTGAAGCTTCAGTTTAATCTAATATTATAATGAGCTCACTAAAATTTGGCTTTTATTTCTTTTAATTTTCGTTTTAGGTAATATAAAGTTACGATATCGTTTCACTGTAAAAGGCAAACGGAAAAGTCCGTAGGATTTCCTAATCATAATCACAGTCATAAAGTTAGATTGTATTAGATAAAAGCTTTTCAATGTCGTTAAAGTACTAAACTTAATATCGGCAATTTCATTTAAGACAGGCTGTCATCGATCGTAAAAATGTAATTCCATTACGAATTTTAATGACGTTCTAACTGCATTCATAAAAGTTTCCTTCATAACTTACAAAAATGGTGTTAGGCCAATCGCCTTGTACGTTTGATGACTAGAACTCACTTAATCCAATTTTGAAATATATTGACGAGAATCCTTGAAATAGACTCACGTATGATCACATTAGAAATATGATATGACATATTACAGAAGTCCATGTTTGCGCAGATTTCATCGTTAACGTTGAAAACAAATGGTCCAACAGCGTCGTAAAGTATCATTCCGATGACATCAATGTCTGCAGTTAAATCCTTATGACATGCAAATAGAAGATCTGATTACGATAAGTATTCTAGTACCTAATAAAAATCTGCCCGGAGAGCAAGTGTATTGAAACAAAGTCGCAAATCAATTTGCATTCTTATTGCAAAGTCATAGAGTTCGTATACAATAAGGCGTATTTGTTGATCTGTACATTGACCTAATAATCTACTTCAATTGCTTACATAATATCAGTACGCATGGAATAATAAACGACAATACATTTATTTCGAACGCGTGTTGTACTTTGTTTTCTTTCGTTGTCTCATCATCGTCATCTACCCTTGCATTTTCAACTTTATCATTCACATCAGTAAGTTTATATTTGTTTACAATCATTTTGAATTTAAGGTTTTTCAGATCGTGTTAGTCAGCTTCATTTAAATAGTGGCGTTTACTCGAATTTGCCTGTTGAATCATCAATGCGCCTGTGAACGTAAATAGAGTATTAAGTGTCAGGAATCGATTGACTTTGTTCTAGTATATGACAAGATTTAAATGCTAATTTTGAATTTAAATTCTGATACATTTTGGAGTAAACAAACACGTATCGTATTATTAAGCTTTTCTGGAACCGATTCCGATTTTGAAAACGATTCCTTACACAAAGATATCTAACATAAGTTATATTGTGTGTACTATAATAATATCATGAAATTAGTTTATATTATTGTACTGATCTGACAATATCTGACAGTATCTGACAAATAATATAAAATTACAATCCATTAAGAATAATCTAAAATGAATAAAAACAGTAACGACAACAATAACAACAAACAATATAATAGGCATGATGACTAAATTTTTTTTGGATAAATTAATTATATTCCTCAAAAGATAAACATTTATGAAAACAAAAATTAAATATCTCAAAAAATGACCAAGTTACAAGAATTTTAAAAACCGGAATAGAAAGAGATAGCTCAAACGGCCAGTGACGTCAGAGGACGGTCGTTACAGTACCTCATTACTAAGCTGTGGTAGCTTTTCATTTCTATAGAAACTTTAAAAGCTTATAACTCCATGATTTATTTACCGATTATACTTATTATTTCAATTATTGCATTCATTTTTAATCTTTTTTATGAAAGTAATATTTACTTGTTCATTATTAATAGTAGTGATCATGCCTATCACAATCAACAACTCATTTTAATAAACTCTTAGCAATGCTGTTAATAAAACAAAGTGCGTAACACAATACTAGACTTTTATTTGATAGGGTTACGGTTGTTATTTTAGGTAGGTTCATAAAATATAGACGTGCGTTCATCCAGCGTCGCGGTTCGCGGAGAGTGTGTGGCGGCCGCGGTGGTGGTGTCAGCTGGTATAGCAGCAGCCCCCGCGCACCGTGCATCCCCTTCATAGGTACTGGTCTGCGCGTAGACATCTTCCGGGGCCTTGAAAGCGCTGCTTTCAAAGATTCAGCGTTATTCGCTCGTTGTAATTAAGCATCTGCTTCATTAAGATAGGTGGACGCTTCTTTGTCCGAGTTAACTTCATTAATTGTCTCGTCTTCATTATCTGGAGCTTTATTATTAGTGCTGTCGTCGATGGGTATTATACACATTTTATTTATGGCCCTCCTCATTGTGCCTTTTGTAGTAAGAACATCGGCGACTCTGCTTATTCCGTCTGATCCAGGGTATAATTGGCTTATGCGGGCAAGTCGCCATTGTAGCGGGGGGAGATTGTCTTCTTTCAGTATAACTAGGTCACCGACGTGAAGTTCCCGCTGCTTCGTCTTCCATTTAGTCCGCTGCTGGAGCTCAGCTATAAATTCTCGACGCCATCTGTCCCAAAAGTGCTGCCTAATCTTCTCTATTAGTTGATATCGGTTGGGGTGCTTTGATGTAATTGGCTGTGACGGCACCGAAGTAAGCGGCCGACCAATCAGAAAGTGCCCTGGGGTTAATGGAGAAGGATCATTTGGATCTGAGGACAGCGGGGTTAGCGGACGGGAATTCAATATCGCTTCAATCTGCGTAAAAAGGGTTGCGAGCTCCTCAAACGTTAGGGAAGCATTGCCTGCAACGCGGCGTAAGTGATGTTTGGCCGACTTGACGCCGGCCTCCCATATGCCCCCAAAGTGAGGTGAATATGCAGGACTGAAGACAAATTTAAAACCTTCATTAGCAGCATAAGTGCGAACAGACTCGCAACTGGATCGGAGTATTTTACTCATTTCGTTGTTTGCTCCTTTAAAATTAGAGCCATTATCACAAAAAATAGAATTAGGCTTACCTCTTCTAGATACAAATCGTCGTAAAGATAAAATAAATGCCTCGGTGCTTAAATCACTCACTAATTCTAAATGTAAAGCTTTAGTCGAGAGGCAAATAAATAAACATAGGTAGCATTTTGAAATGCGGTTGCCTTTTCCCTTGCGACTAGAGATCATGAACGGTCCGGCAAAGTCGACGCCACACGAGTAGAAAGGGAACGATGAGTCACTTCTCTCAGCAGGTAGGCTGCCCATCAAGGGCTGCAACGTTTGTCCGCGTAGACGAATACAAATCATGCATTGCTTAGTTGTGGTGCGCGCTAAATTCCTGCCACCGATAGGCCAAAAGGTATCTCTTATAGAGGCAAGTAGGTGCTGAGGACCAACATGAAACAGGCGTTCATGTTCACTTTTAAACAATAGTTTCGTAAAGTGGTGTTTCGAATCCAAAATCAATGGGTGTTTTTTATCGTAGCTAAATTCTGAATTTTGATTTCGACCACCAGCTCTTAACAAACCGTTAGAATCCAGGAAACAGTTCAAAGACAATAACTTGCTTTTATGATTTAGGGGTTTATTGTTAGCTATTAATTTAATTTCTTCATTGAAACTATGTAGTTGACTATATTTTACCAATATCTTTTGAGAATTATTTAACTCGTTAATATCCAAAGGCCCAGTAACACGCGAGTTTTTGTTTTGACAGTTTGTTATAAAACGTAGTACATACGCATAGACTCTCTTCATTTTATTTAGGTTAGAATAGTTTTCAAATGGAATACTAGTATCTGTTGATGAAATATGGCATTTAATAGGAGTTTTAATTTCAGGTAAGTTGGTAGGTGTGTATGTGTGCGTTTGCTTAGGCCATGCGGATGAATCACATGCAAGGAACGAAGGCCCTTCCCACCAAAGAGATGAAAATTGAAGCTGTTTAGGACTTATACCTCTAGAGGCCATGTCCGCTGGGTTTAGATCAGTGGGAACATGACAAAACGTAAATCCATCAGCAAGCTCATTTATTTCATTCACACGGTTGCACACAAAAACTTAAGGTCCCTTGACGGCGTTTTTATCCATCCTAACACGACTGTAGAATCAGTCCATAAGTATTTTTTAGTCACATCACATCGTAGCGACTGCTGCACCTTAGAGCATAGACGAGCACCTAACAAGGCACCACACAACTCTAACCTCGGTATCGTGGTCGGACTTAGGGGTGCTACTCGTGTCTTAGCGCACAACAACCGTACTGTGATGCTCAGATCCTGATTCTCAGAACGAAGGTATACGCATGCTGAATATGCCTTCTGGCTGGCATCTACAAAGCAATGCAGAGTTATATTGCAAGGGGTTTCACACAGTGCCCTTCGAGGGATTTGTATTAGGGATAAATTTGAAAACTCCTTCAATAAGCTTGACCAATTTTTAGAAAAATCGGCGGGGACGGGTTCATCCCAGCCGAGTTTAGAAGACCATAGCTCTTGTAATAGAATTTTAGCTACAATGATACATGGGCATAATAACCCCAAAGGGTCAAAGACCTTGGAAGTAGCGGAAATTACTGATCTTTTGGTAATTTGACTGGAAGGTTCTATATCTGTGGAGAATTGCAATAAATCTGATTTGGGGGACCAATTTAGACCTAGTACACTAGATTCTTTATTAAAATCCATAGGCTTGGACGAGTCTATCTCGTCGTCGAACAATTGAGCACAGTTAGTGCGAAATTTCCGTAGTGGAAGGCATGCAGAATTCAGTACATCTACAACATTCTTATGAATGTATTTTAAGCCTTCTACCGTGTCGGAACCTGTATTTAAATCGTCAGCATAAAAGTCGTGCTTTATTACGCAAGCTATAGATTTATCCTCACATTCATTTGCTAGCTGTAGGAGACATCGAGTACTCAGGAACGACGCCGACGCCGTGCCATACGTCACCGTGTTGAGTTGCATCACATCAATTTTATGGTGAGTTTCTTCACGCCACAGGATGAGCTGCAGGTGACGCTGGGACGGCGCGACTTCAATTTGGCGGTACATTTTCTCTATGTCCCCTGTAAGAATAAATTTATGCACGCGAAAACGAAGTAATATTGATATTAAATCGCTTTGCACTACTGGTCCAACCATTTGAATATCATTTAGAGACTTCCCTGAATTTGTTTTTGACGATGCGTTAAATACCACTCGAAGCTTAGTTGTCTCGCTCTTCTCGCGGATAACTGCGTGATGTGGCATGAAGTACCCAAATTCAGGTTGATTTATTTTAGTCAGGTGTCCCAAATTAGCATATTCATTTATAAAATTTTGATAATTTTCTTTTAGGGTCGGAAATTTAATAAACTTTCTTTCGAGATTTTCTAAACACTTTTTAGCAATATAATAGGAACTACCGAGGGCTTCCTCAGGCGTATCTTTCATTGGAATTTTAACAGAAAATCTACCATTCGGCAAGCGAGTAGTATTCTTTACAAAATGATTTTCACAGAGTTGCTCTTCTGGTGAATATGTTTTTGTCTGTGGTAAGTCATCAATTTTCCAGAATTTTTCTAACGAATCCTGTATTTCTTGAGAGAAGTTACAATGAACTTCTGGGATTGACTGACTTGACATTATAGGACCACCTACAAGCCACCCGAGCTTAGACTCTTGAAGAACTGGTTTATTAGAACCAAGTTTTATTAAGTTTGAGCCGACTATTTCCCAATACACATCTGCTCCTAGGAGGATATCTACCTCAGCAGGGGAAAAATATTTAGGGTCAGCAAGTTCGATATTGGCAGGCAATTTCAAACATTCAGTATCAATGACTGAGTTTGGCAAGATACCCGTGATGCGTGGCACTACCAAACATTTAACATTAATTTCAAATGGCATCACTCTTGACTTTATTTTAATATTACATTTTTGCGTTATATTACAGGCCACATTATTAATACCGCGGACATTTACCGAGCGAGAATCATCAATAGACAACCCTAGCTTTTGTTTCAGCTTTTCGGTAACAAATGAGGACTGACTTCCCGTATCCAGCAGTGCACGCGCTTGGTAAGTTTTGTTATTAATCATTATTTTGACTAAAGCCGTACACAACAACACCTGACTACCTGATGAAGACGCCGTGAGTGAAATAGGCAGCGAAGACGAAGAAGTCGAGGGCTGAGGGTCCACAGAAGACTGGTAAGTTTTATGTATAAGCGTATTATGTTTCTTCCTACAGGTAAGACATAGTCCCTTAAGTTGACATTGGTATGCATTATGACCGCTGCGAAAACAATTCTTACACAGTTTTAATTTAGACACTTCCTTAATGCGGTCATCGACACTCATAGTTTTAAATTTAGGGCATTGATGCAACGCGTGACCTTCACTACACAATACACAACAACCTTTATTCTCCTTCCCATCATAAGACATGACAAAACTTTTAGACTGATTATTAGGCTTATTTTGTTTGTTATCAGCTGATCTGTCAAATCGGTTATTGTTGCTATAAGCAGTTTCCAGCACATCAGCACGACTGCGCAAGAAAGCATAAAATTCACTTAAAGTCGGTAAGTCGCGAAGATTGCATTTATATTCTTCCCATTTTCTACTCGTATGTATGTCTAACTTAGCCGAAACCATAAATATAATCAGGGCATCCCACATGTTAGTAGGCTGGCCAAGAGAATCAAGGGCACGTAAATGTTTTGAAACATGATCAACAACAAACCGCAATGCCTTAAAGGACTCCCTATTTAAAGACTCAATACTAAATAACGCTTTCAAATGGTTATTTATTAATACATTTTTGTTGTCATATCTCTGACATAATAACTCCCACGCAATCTTATAATTTTTAGCACTAAACTCAATGGATTTTATCACCACGGCTGCGCTTCCTTCAAGCGAGGAACGTAAATAATGGAATTTATTAATTGGAGGAATCCCCTCATTGCCGTTTATTACCGAGTCGAACGTGTCCTTGAACTCCAACCACTGCAAATAATTGCCGTCAAAAGTAGGTAATTTAATAGTAGGCAACTTGATTGCATTAGCCGAATGGGAATGGCAACTGCTAATAGATGCATGCTCACAATCACCCACGGAATTTAAATTCCTTTGTTTTTTATCTGGGCGACTATCCAAAAGAACCTGACAGGTAGATATCAAGTTAAGAAACTGATTCTCTAACGCATCTCTTTCTTTAATTTGTTCATTAGAATCAGGATGTAATAAATCTATTTTATCCTGCGTATCTTCGTACTCGGTTAATAACGATTGACATCTATCAGATTTAAGCTCTAATTCTTTGTACTTAACAGCAGATATATCTTTTAAAGCCTTAAGATTAGCCATATAGTCGGCAAATTTAGTTAGGCGCCCCTTGATAATGCCTCTTTGTTTTATTAAATTAGACAGTTCACTTTTCTTTTCACGTTCTAACTCAACCTCAGTTTTCGATTCTTGACTCATTTTTAATAATTATAAATCACTGGACTACTTAGAAACCAAACAACGAAATAGGTAAAATTAAATTCAAACCTGCTTGACGGATTAGCAGCTCCAGATCCAGTTTACGCAACGGTTACCCGAAGTTCAGAGCAGAGTTGCTCCAGCCGAGCAGACAGCTAGGGCCAGCAGGCGCGGGCGCTGCTACGTCGAGCGAACGGGCACAGCAGGGATGCTTGGGACGGAGCGCGATCCCAGCGGGCGCAAGCGCAGGGTACCGGCGCGTAGGCGCCTTGCGAGCTGGAATTAGTCGGCAAATATCGGTTTAAATAATTGAATAAATCAACGCATTAATTCGTTACTATGGGTGGGTCATTTATAATGATTACAATATACCTACTTAGCTAAATTAGCTTTGCATAGAATAGAAGTAATATTGTTTATTTATAGGCGCACAGAAATGAGAGAATGCAATAAGAATGCGATAGGATGATGCAATAGGGCGAGTTATAATTTCTTATAGGTAATGAAATTATATTTTAGCAAGGAAGATGAAACTTAAAGATATTAACGGGAATGAATATTTTATTACGAGATGGTGATTTAAATTTGATGTTGCTAAAGCGTGAAATAATGTTCAGATAGTCTTACTTTAAGCTAGATTAGATTAGATATCTAATGCTTGAGTAGCAAGTCGGCCATTTCACACAAACTTATGCGAATTGAATAAGACGGATAGATTGGGATATTTGTTAGGATTAGGGCTTACTTTCTTTGGATTAGACCTCTGTATTATGATGCTCCAACACAGGCTCCAGAAGCAGCTTTCCTTTGATTTGACTCCAGCTCCGGCAATCACGATTTGTAGCGTGTACAATAGGTAAGTACACGTAAGTCTTTTGCAATGACTTCGCAATTTCGAACACGACACGGGCGATTAGGAGCTCGATATCGAGCTTTTAAGCACTGTTCTGACGCGGTCGCCAACTTTGTTAATAAAACAAAGTGCGTAACACAATACTAGACTTTTATTTGATAGGGTTACGGTTGTTATTTTAGGTAGGTTCATAAAATATAGACGTGCGTTCATCCAGCGTCGCGGTTCGCGGAGAGTGTGTGGCGGCCGCGGTGGTGGTGTCAGCTGGTATAGCAGCAGCCCCCGCGCACCGTGCATCCCCTTCATAGGTACTGGTCTGCGCGTAGACAATGCCACAAAATGACATTGATCCAAATTCAATTCAGACTTCAAATGAATTTATTGTTAATTCGATGGCATCTTAAATCGATTCCGAATTAATGTCTCACATTACACAATTCAAAACTCGATTACAAGTCTGATCACATAGTATATTGTATCGATAAAGTTTGAAGAGTTAAACTCTAAGACGAACGAAAAAGCTGAAGATAATTTGATTTAAGTTTTGGAATGTTTTTGCTGAGACTGAGACGCTTGTAGTTTTGGCAGTAACTTGTAAATGTTTCTTTGTCTTACTTGTGTAATTTTAGATGTTATACGTAAAATTGTAAATCATTCAGTGTTAGTATCTACATCTACTGCTTTATTGGAGTTTGACTTTGGCTTTACCGTGCTTTGATTTGATTTGATTTGTAAAACCTGCACGTGATTTTGACTCAAAATTTAACCATACTTAAATATAATGTAAACTTGACATAGTTACGCATAAATTCACTAATTACGTGGAATTGTACTTACTTAAAAAGCACATTAGGCACGTTTTGTGCTGACAACTTGTTGACAATGATGACATTTTCAAGAGTCATACCAAAATATGAAAAGATTTATAAATTCTAAGGTATCAGCTTCATGAAAAGGTTCATTTTACTTAACATTGTAAAGATTACACTACAGCCGAAGAACTGATTATCACGTCCAAAAATCAATGTTGAAGAAATATAAATAATTCCAACGAGTCATTACTGTTTACGTTTTCACTTAAAGCCTACAAGAATAACAATCGGGTCCGGCTTTACAGTTACTTTAGTGTTAGCACTTGGATCGCATTAAACCCTTTTAACAGTTTAGCGGGATGCGGTGAATGTGCGTCATTTGTAATCACACTTGATCGTGATCTAAACCACGGTTAAATGGTAAATAGAAGCAATGACCAATCGGGAGCAAATATCGTACGGGATTTTTTCTGAACTAAGTTCTAGTTTAATGAAGTGACATGTTCTCTGGTTGCTAGTTTACAAGTCAGTTCAGGGAGGTCACCACAACAGCTTATAGCATTATTAATTCAATCATACTTTGAAAAATGACCTAAAAGTAAGAATATTTTTTTTTATGTATATTGTGTAATGTTTTTGACGCAGAGCAGGTTTGATGACGCTATATAAAAATGTAGACGTCTAGTTCTCACGCAGGAATACTTTATAAGTTCATGGTACGAATTCGATCAATATTATTGTAACCTTGAAGCATTACTGTCACGAACCATGATGGTTTTGTATTATGTAGTTTGTAGTAAGGCCCCAGTTGACAGTATAGTCACGGCTTTGTGTACAAATTGTATTGTTTGAAGATATTTGTGAGAAGCCAGTTATGATGGGTAGTGGGTACCTAATATCAGCTTCGTTTACGCGTAGCGAGCCGCTGAACTGACTCACTGAAGTGCAATGAAAAGTAATCAGCAAACTAATCGCTATGCCCAGAGTACTTTAGAGCTATTACTTCCTGATCCAAACGTATCATGCCGTCATCTTTTTCAAATTACGTGATATTATCGCATCATGTTTTAGGTTAACACGACATGTTTATAAAAGAAATTATCTTTCGTAAACTTAGGTTTAGGTTTAAAGAAATTTATTCTCAAATAAGACAATGTCACTTCCATGAGAACATAGTTAACTTAAAATTATTATACATACATTCGCCGTCACATAATATAATGTGGGTAGGTAACAATATAAATACGTGCTAAGTAAAATTATATTAGGTACATTTATCGTCGATACTTAATTTAGAATATTTACTTCGGCAGTGGATCCGCCATCATAAGGTATTGAGTCAACTGCCTCTTGAAAACGTTAAATGAACGTAACTTTTTAATATGTGAGGGTATTTTATTATAAAGTTGTGCTCCTTCAAAAGTAAGCATTGTTTTGCCATAATTCGTTCGAGGCTTCGGAAGTACAAGAAGGCTACCGCGACGATTGCTGCGTTTGGAAACTTGCCAAGTAAATAATAAAATATTGCTATAGTAACTATGAATGCAGTCATCGAACACCCGTGATAAATGGGAAACCACAGCTTACGGACCAACAACCACTAGAAATCAATTTGTTACTCATACTAAGCAAACTGTGCATTAAACTATTTACAAAATAAACACTTTTCTATCCAACTCTACCATTCTACTCTCAACTTTATTTCTCTAACTATACGTGATAAAATAAAAAGTTGCTGAGCCGTCGGTCTTGATAGTCGCTGCAATCAATTTAGATCCTTGAGTAGTGGTAATAAGCGTTATGATAAGTTTTGATCCTTGGCAGACGGGAGCTGTGGCGGCGCGGCGCTTACAAATTGCTGCGTTAGCGCACGCGTTGATTTAGGGTTGCTGCAAAGTAGTACGGTTAAATTAGAATTAGTTTATAGTATCTTAAAAATGGACCAAACAAGTCACGGTATGGGCAGGTCTAAAAGGATGTAGAGGCCGAGGACGTCCCAGGGAACGTTGGCCTGATGACATCCAAAAAACAGTGGGGAAAAATTGGATGGAGAAAGCGAAAAATCGGAAATCGTGGAAACTCTTGGATGAGCGGGGCCTGAACTAAATTAGTAGTAACATCTTTTTAAATAAGTTATAACCATTGTAATAGTTAAGGAAATAAAAAGGCTTATTATTATTATTATTATCATAAAAAATTCATTCTAAAATTATTTGTTATATGAATTTTATATTTATGATTTTTAAAGCAGTATCGCCTGCTCAGCGTAATCTACAGATTAATTTGTAAAGGAAAAATTAAAATCACGAGCGGGGATTGAACCCGCATCCATCCATCCCTCAAGCCGGGATATGCTTTACTAAAGCTACCGTGACAAGTGGTCTCATGTCCAATTTTTTTTTGTCATATATATTGATTTGGGAGGCGTTATCTGTACAACATTTGTGTTGATGTAACTTGACCATGCTGGTTGGGATGATTCTTAAATCACTCAATAGATGGCGCTACCAACCCCGTAAGTTGGTTATAAAGGTGAAGGAAAAATTCGGACATGAGACCACTTGTCACGGTAGTAAAGCATATCCCGGCTTGAGGGATGGATGGATGCGGGTTCAATCCCCGCTCGTGATTCTAATTTTTCCTTTACAAATTAATCTATATGAATTTTATGTTTTGTGTGTCTATTTAAATTATTTTATAGTATTTTTAAAATGTTTGACATGTGCGTTTGCAATATTTTACTTGGCTGATGCCTTGTTTAATTTATTTTGTCTTACTTAGTTTGTAAATTAAATAAAATAAAATCAGTAAAATTACAACATCAAAAGCAATGCAATTGTTAAATACGATAATGCTTTTCAATTAGCCAAAATGTATAATTATCTATAATCAAAATAAAAAATCCAAATCTCTGATTTAATTCAAAAACTATGCTATCAACCGTTTATCTATCAATACTTATCAATAAAATAAAACAATTTGTCAACCCTAGCGATCACTTTGAAGGATATATTGCTACCCATTGCCTTTCAACTTTGCCGATGTCACACATTCGCTCGCCAGCAATACGCATTGTATTATAATTCAATCGTGGTTTGAATCGACAAATAAGTTCTATGCAATATAAATTAATGGCGACTCTATCGCTTAGGAAATAGAATCCAATAACTTCAATCAACGTTTAACTTAACTTAGATTGAATTTAAGCTATAAAAGTTGAAGTCATAGTTCAAATTGGTTTGACATGTGCTTGGAGTTACTGAAAAAATATGATTGAATAAGTTTATTACGTGGGAATTTAAAAGCCAATTTTAGAAGAAGATTAAATTTAAAGCTAATATAATATTAAATCTATTTTTTTTAAGAATAGGTACGCCATTGCGTAAGAGTATTAGGTCTTGAAAACTACCTTTTATTATGTTAATACATACTTACCTACTTGCGACACCCTTCGCTCTGCTTGCATCCTAATAAATATGTTTTATGCACTATAGCACTATGGCAATGGCATTTCCAGTATATGTATCTTATTAATAAATAGGTAACGTGCCCAATTTTGCAGCACGCCCTATATAAAAATTTTTTTTAATCAGTAGTCTCAGCAACTAATGTTAAACTTAATACTTTTCTCTTGTATTAAATTTTTATACATTATAAATGTTTATGTTGGTTTTAAATAAAATTTAATTGAATGTTACGGCATTCTATTGAACGTTCCGATTATAGTAGCTATGCTGTATTTCATAGAATCGATTTTTCTTATCAGTTTGTATATATAAAAAAGTGACTTGTCAGTTGTTTTGTGTCGTCAAACATTGACAGAACATTAAAAAAATACAAGAAAAAGCTAGATTCTGTCGCAAAAATGGGAATGCCATATTGAACAAGAAACTAGCACAAAAACGATCTACAAGAATATTTTATATATTTCCACACAAGTCGTGTACAATCGTAAACTGGAGGTAAATATCGCGGTACAGTCGAAGCAAAAAGTTGACAGTCGTAAACAAGTAAACAGGTACAGTCGAGACAAAAAGCGGAAACTATCTGATATTGCATTTCACGAACATCCTCCGCTGTAGCGTATTGAAATTGCCGCATTGATGTTTTGTTCTCGTGGAATTATATAGAGCTGCTCAATTTTTAAACAATTTTAATGCTATAGTATTTCTTAGATTTTCGCGATTTGAACACATAGTTTTACGTTTCATATTTGCTCGAGTCGGGTCCTAACCATTGGATTGAACTCCATGACCCTAAAATCCTCTCCACAGAACGGCACTACTACTCAAGGATTGTGCGTGAAGCGGTGGAGATTAAGAAGCATAAAAATTTTAACCGGGAGGATGGTTTTAGGTTAGCTTCGTCGTGGAACCCAGTGTTAGGCAAGTGTTTGCATCGCAGCTTACGTTCGGACAAGTCTGATACTGTTAGTGTTGTGTGCCGTGACAATTAACCGTATGTTTACACCATCGAAGTTGAAGTGCGGGTAGTTTTGCATAAACTGCTCGCTCTATTGGCACGTATACCCGCATTCTCCAGTCTTCTCGTGACCATGGCCAATGAAACTTGGCCGAAACGTCGAGGTAAATAAATAATGTTTTTAGCGCGATTAAGTCCTGTGTGAAACGTAAAACTATAATTTTAATGCTTACAAAAATCTTCAAACTTATCCTTAAAGACCCGCTATGAGTCTTTTTATATAACTATGTCGACCTTTACTACAAAAATATGTTTTCTGTTTTTCTAAAACGACAGCAAAATATAAAAATACTAGATTGGCACAGGACTAAAGCCAGCGGCATAATACAAGAGAGGCATACCCCACAGAGCTTTGAATAATATGACGCTTTCGTACCTCGAAGTGTTTTCCTTTTTTTTGCTCTGTGATATACCCTGAAGTGTGGATCTATTCTCAGTAGTTTAATTAACAGTTCAATTGATTGAACTACTGAGATTTTTATACACACTAGTTCAATGAAATATTTTGATTAAACTACCGGTACTTATTTATTCACAGTAGTTCAATTAACAGTTCAATTTGATGATGATGTTATTATGAAACAAGATTATAAAAGTGGATTTACCAACTCTTCATAATTTGTCAAGCTAAATAATCAGATCACGGAGTAGTTGAAACCAAGCCTAAATTTGTCAACGTTGGCTGATTACATTTATTTCTTAGTATTGTTTGTAAATGTTAGGATCTTTATTTAATCTGTACTTTGATTAAGAATTTACCCAGTGGTATAGTAGGAGCTATTCGCAAAATTACCTGCAGTTGCTTAAGGACCATTCTTCTAATTGCTTTTTACTGAAAATGCACTAGTTATTCGGTAAATGGGATTTATTCTTGAAAAGCCACGCTGGCAAAGTTAATGGTGATAGTTAGACAATTGAAATTTTCGCTGATGTTTTTTTTTAATATGTATTTCTGATGCCGCTATAACAACAAATAGGTAATAAAAAACCGAATACGATAAATACTTAAGGGGGCTCCGATACAACAAACGTGATTTTTTTACCCAGTTTTTTTTATTTTTTTATTAATGTTTAAGAGAAACAAACAGTACAATATTTAGCTTAATTAACTAATTTTACTTACACTTAATACCTTACACTTAATTACCAATAAAGTTTCTACATACTAATCAAACTTGAATGAAAAAAACACCTATAGTAAGTACATACAAGGCAACATTCCTAAAGATTTGAATATTGATGCACTTAATCAACATTTTTCCTCTTCTGCCATCTTTGATGGCCCTACATAAGCTGCTACATTACGATATCTTTCTAAAATTCCAACTCCTGACCAATCTTCTTTCGTATTTCAACAAGTTACTGATTGTGATGTTAAGAAGGCTATTGAGTCCATTTCATCGAATGCAGTAGGTAGTGATGGCATAAGCCGCAAAATGATAGTTCTTATACTTGATGAAGTACTGCCTGTAATACAATATATTCTTAACGCCTCCATTTTAGCTAGTGCATTTCCCTCGAGTTGGAAGGAAGCACAGATCACTCCACTTCCTAAAAATAACCATCCTTTATCTTTTTCTGATTACCGCCCTATATCTATCCTTCCCTTCCTTTCTAAAGTCCTTGAGCGGCTCGTCCACCAACAGTTGACTTCCTTCCTTATCCGCAACAGCCTTTTTAATCCATTTCAATCCTGTTTCCGCCCTGGACACAGCACAGTCTCAGCGTTAATAAAAATAACTGACGACATTCGGTATGGAATGGAACATAAAAAGTTAACTGTTCTGTCACTACTGGACTTCAGCAACGCTTTTAAAAATGTCGATTTTGATGTCTTGCTAGGACTCTTACGCCCACTTAACATATCTCCAACGGTAGTTGATTGGTTTCGTAGTTACCTGAATGGACGCCGGCAGCGTGTTCGCATTGATGAGTCCTTCTCACCGTGGTGTAACACGACTGCTGGTGTGCCACAGGGCGGCGTTTTATCTCCTCTTCTATTTTCAATCTTTATAAACTCAATTTCTCAAAATCTCACTTCTTCCTACCACCTTTATGCTAATGATTTGCAGATCTATACACAAGCTCCGCTACAGCAACTACCGGCTGCTATAGAGATCATTAACAGTGATTTGAGACGAATTTCGGAATGGAGCCACTCTTATGGTCTTCAAATTAACCCAGCGAAAACACAGGCGATTGTTATTGGTAGTTCTCGGATGATCTCGAAAGTCGATTGGTTTCGCCTCCTTCAGGTAATGTTTAATGGGACAAAAATCAATATTAGTGACACCGTGAAAAATCTGGGTATACTCATGGATAGACAACTAACATGGGTACCCCAAATTGCAGAGACGAGTCGCAAAATATTTGCCTCTAGCGGTTCCCTTAGGAGGTTGCGTAATTTTCTACCCACTACCACCAAAATTTCCCTGGCACAATCTCTTTTACATACAATTCTTGACTATGCAGACGCCGCATATCTAGATTTAACCGAGGAACAGCTTAATAAGCTAGAGCGCTTACAAAATTTCTGTATTGGATTCATATATGGCCTACGCAAATATGATCATGTCTCCGAATTTCGCAAAAAGCTGAAGTGGTTACCCATTCGATCTCGCCAGAATGCTCGCACTCTATCTCTCCTCTACACTATTCTGTTTATTCCATCCACGCCCTCATATCTCAAAGAACGCTTTAAGTTCTTACACCAGACCCACCCTTTGTCCCTGCGTTCCTCCAAAACCCTCCAGCTCATGCCTCCCGTCCATACCTCCCAGTTCTACGACAAATCCTTCACGGTGCAAGCCGTTCGGCTCTGGAATGCGCTTCCCACAGAAATTAGGCATGCTAAGTCCCTGACTATATTTAAAAGTATGGTGCAGAATTATTATCTGTAATTGTGAACTGCTGCTATTTATATTTTACTGTTACTATTCCATCCTTTTTAAATTATGTATTAGTCTATTGTATTATAATGTATATACGTATTCGGATGTAGGTATATTTATTAGTACCAAGTTAGGTTATAGTATTTTATTCTATTTATTTATCTGTATTTACTTCATCTATTAAATTGTTTTGCACCGCCGTTTATTCTCTCTCTACTGATACTGTCCATCCAAAGGTTGTCTGGAAGAGATCGCTGTCAGCGATAAGACCTCCCATTGTTGCACTAGTTCGTAAGATTTATTTTATTCCTGTGTGTATTTATTTGTGAAACAATAAAGAGTTCTCTATCTATCTCTATCTATCTATCTATACCTATTTACCACTTAATTTAAATATTAGAAAAGTGATTTCAAATCGCTACAAAATTAAGAAAACAAGAACAAAAAAAAAATGAAAGGATCCTACTGATGAGATTTAAGTTCACAAACAAATTTAGATAAGGTTAACATGAATATATCCAAATCATTGAAATTCTCATTATATGACCGAAAGGCGCGGTATTGGAATATCTAGTGCTAGTTCTAGCTTGAACAAATAACATTCGTTTTCTAGCACTAATTCGCTGGCAATTGAATCTTATTTTACTAAGTAAGGTTGGGGAATCAACTGTATTCCGTAGTAACTTGTAGAGAAATATCTAGTCTCTCTCAGTACGCCGTATTTCAAGGGACTTACAATTATTGATATAACCTTTTTTGTATGCTATTCTTCTTATAAATTTATCCTGTATTCTTTCGATTGCTCTAATGTATACGGCATATTGAGGGTTCCATACTGTGGAACAGTATTCAAGATTCAGTATTCAGTTCTTTGGGCCTCACTACGACTCGCACTTGGCCGGTTTTTAAAAATAAATACTAACATCATAAAATACTTAAAACAAGTTTTGAACAAAACGTAATGAACTATCAAATAACTTTATGTAGGTATTCAATTTATACTCAAGTTTATATTCTGTTAATGAAAGAATTCATCTTTTTTTGTCTACGATCATTATTCGTAATTACAACCAAGCCATCGATCTCAATTTGCCTTTTTTGAACTACTTTTAATTAACACAGACTTTTTTGTAATCTTTCATTGAGTTAATTAAATTCAAATAAAGAATACAATTTAGATTCTATGCAGTTATGACTTGACTTCTTCGTTTAGTTTTTGTGTTGATAAACTCATTGCAGATTACTTATTATTATTGTGCAGTACCTACTTTTTAAGTGACAAATAGACCTCTTGTTACCTGTTAGTATTTTTTTTAATCATCATTCTCTACGGTAATTATTATAGGTAAACAATTTTGATGCTTTTGATTTCTAGTTTGCACCGCCAGTGTTGTTCTATATAATTTTTGTAAGGACCTGGGTCGTACTGTAAACTCTTAACGCGATTCAAAGCAGACCCTATATTGGATCGCTTGTCGTAATTCACATACGAAAAAAATAAAGCGATCCAATATAGGGTCTGTATTGAATCCCGCTAAGAGGTTACAGTACGCTCCGTTATGACTAATTAAAAAAATCCCTAAGTATGCAGAGAGTCCCTCCCTTCTTGATTCGTATTCCTCATATCTGAGGGTTGTGACCTCCACCTTCCATGGCCTTCTTTATGATATCACGCCATCTCCTCCTATATTCAGCGACGTGTATAGCATCGTACAGAGTGGTGTCCAGTGTGGTGCGAATTTAGTCGGACCAGCGCATCGGGCTGCGCCCACGCGATCGCTTTCCTTCCACTTTGCCGGTCACTACTAGCTTTTCTAGATTGTCCCCTTCTTTCCTAGCGATGTGGCCAAAGTATTCTAGAATTCGTTTTAGGCAGATGGTAGAGAGCCTTGTAGTGACCTTAAGCTGCTTAAATATGGATGCGTTAGTCCGATGGGCAGCCCAGGGTATTCGCAGCATTCGTTTCCAGCACCACATCTCGAAAGCGTCAATGCGTTTACGGTCCGCTGATCTTAGGGTCCAAGTCTCAGCTCCATATAGAAAAATCGAGAATACTAATGTGAGGATCAGCTTGACTTTAGTTCTCAAAGAAATTTTCCTATCTTTCCACGTTCCATGGAGTTGAGACATAGAATTCTTGGCCATTCCTATTCACCTACGAACTTCTGACTCACATGAGCCATTATGACGGGCCCGATAGCTACGTTGGTAGTATCCCTGCCTTCTGAACTGAGGCCTGTGGGTTCGATTCCTACCGAGGACAAATATTTGTGCGATGAACATAGATGTTTGTTCTGCGTCTGGGTGTTATATTGTATACTATGTATCTATTTACAAACAAAAAGTATATAAGTATTGTATCAGTTATCTGGTTCCCATAGTACAACCTATATGCTTAGTTTGGGGCTAGATGGCGCTGTGTGAAATGTCTACACATATTTATTTTTATTTATTTATTTATTTATTATTAGTAATACTGGAGCCAAGATAGATAGACTTGGCAATAGACTGAAAAGCCAAGACAAAACTAGTTTTTTGGAATTTGTTGCTAAACCAATGATATTCAGGTGATACTTTTAATCATAATTTGTTGATACATTCTATTTATTTGCGGCAAACTAGTTTTCATGTAATTGTGTTAAGTAATTAAGCTGTAATTAGCAAAAACGCAAGAAAATTTGAATTTGGCGCGCTGAGCGTGACGTTCCACCTTAAGTAGCTATTTATGAATCTATCCGTGGTCGACTTGCCTGACTGTTAACTTATCTTACGAATAGAAGACAATTGAAATCACTTAGAATCTTCACATCACATCATAGAAGAAGTCCACTGCTGGACATAAGCCTCCTCCTTATAACGCCACTTTGGGCGCTTATCATAGCCATTTTAATATATCTCCACACAAAATCTATACAAAACACCAGCTCAATTTATGATATCGAGCCATATTTGACGGGCCCGATAGCTCAGTTGGTAGTAACCCTGCCTTCTGAACTGAGGGCTGTGGGTTCGATTCCTACCCAGGACAAACATTTGTGTAATGAACATTGATGTTTGTTCTGCGTCTGGGTGTTATATTGTATTCTATGTATGTATTTACAAACAAAAAGTATCTAAGTATTATATCCGTTATCTGGTTCCCATAGTACAAGCTATGCTTAATTTGGGGCTAGATGGCGCTGTGTGAAATGTCCACACATTATTTTATGTTTTTATTTATGTAAAGCCGAGCCCATATAGATAAAGAAACAGATAATATAATACCAACAGAGCTCAATTTATATGCATCCTTAGCGGTACAGCATCAAAACATAAATTACACAATTAGTTAGTAATCGATAAAACAATAATGGGACAGTAATTTATGTAAAGTTATCGATTCTATCGATACAGCCGAGTTCCGATTCACTTTGAACTGACCGATCCAACTTTTACCTAATTACAAATAAAAATTAATTATTTAATTTGGGTTCTGATCAAAACGGAAATATGGCTTAATTAATACACTAAATCATAATTGAAAATACGCGAAATGATTTCTTTGGAGCAATATAATAGAGTTGATTGAGCAATTATTTATGAAGTGAACTTTAATGTAGGTGTTTTATGATCAACAAATAAGCAAAGGTTTTAAGTGGCCTTTGAGTGATGTTTGAAATAGTGTTCTGTTTATTTGAAAACTCGTTTTAGACGAAAGATTCCCTGCGGTTTTACTCGTTTCCAGACTCCTAATTTCCGAGGGAAACGTGGTGTCATGTGTAGGTTACTGCTGTAACTCTTAAACTCCCAGCGACCCGATATCGAACACACATGTATAGGTATGCAATTGTCATCTCAATGCTGTTATTTCAGAGGTATATATACAAATGTATTTTTTTTAAATTAAAGACAAAGATCCGTCCTTAAACTGGTGAACACAGCATGCAAGAATGATCGTGCTAAATTGCCTAAAGGTTCCTATAAAGCTTATAAAGTGAAACAAAACACAAGTCAGTACTAAGGTACTGACTCTAAGGTACTGACTTCGTGTAATATTCAAACAAATTAAAACGTGACTGGTAGTTATCTTATTATAATGTATGAAATTATATAAAACAGTGTTGGTATTATTTTAATTTAACTATACAATATACAGTAGGTACTTGCTGAAAAAAAAAAAACTCAAGTAAATGGTGCGAGCGCGTTGAAGTCTTTTGTATCAGCAACTCTGAGACCGTTTGATAAAACTATATTAAGAATCAATTTTATTGTATGCTTTTCATATATTTACATGACATTATAAAGAAATCATCATCATCATCAGCCTGCAGATGTCCAATGCTGAACATAGGCCTCCCCCAGAGAACGCCACTTTGAGCGGCTGCTCGCCTCCTGCATCCATCGGCTCCCCGCGGTTTTCACCAGGTCGTCGGTCCATCTAGTGGGGATCTGCCTACGCTGCGCCTTCCGGTTCGTGGTCGCCACTCGAGAATCTTCCTTCCCCATCGGTTGTCAGTTCTGCGTGCGATGTGGCCTGCCCATTGCCATTTCAACTTGCTAACTTTAAGGGCTATATCGGTCACTTTAGCCCTTCTGCGGATTTCCTCGTTCCGGATCTTATCTCGCAGGGAAACACCGAGCAAAGCTCTCTCCATAGCTCGTTGCGCGACTTTGAGCTTACTAATGAGGCCAACAGTAAGATACCATATCAAAGAATATAAAGAAATATTAATACATAATAGGTATCCAATAATACATTTCATTAGTGCCCACATTCTGGGCGTGTTCCACTAAAATTAGAATCTGACTCACGACCATTCTAAATACATCAAATTATCTAGTTTTTAACGTTCATCAATACGGCACTCCATATAATATAAGATTTGCATATAAATATACTATATTAAAATGATATTAAAGTTACAGTTCTAAGAAACTGTGACCAATCTTTGATTGATATATCATTAGGTCGATTGATGAATTGGTGATTGAGGGAATAGCGGTTGATGAAAAGGTTTACAAATATTAATTATGGATATTATATCAGTTATTAATATATAATTGTTGATTATTTTGATTTTAATGGGTGTCTGTAATATAAAGGGTTATAGTGATAGATGGAGTAAATATATGTTTTTAATTTTATTATAGTTAGAATCTTGCAATGTCTATAGTGGGCCGACTACAACCTCTTATAGCATTATTATTTCACATACTTTGAAAAATGACATAAAAGTAAGAATATTGTAATGTTGTTGACGCAGAGCAATTTTGATGACGTCACGTTAAATCTTCCCTCAAGTACATCATGTTGACACCGACGTGCGACAGTGATAACGCTATATAAACATGTAGACGTCTCGTTCTAATGCAGGAATACTTTATAAGTTCATGGTACGAACTCGAACAATAATTATTGTAACAAAACCATCATGGTTCATGACCGTAATACTTCAGTATTACGGTCATGAACCATGATGGTTTTGTATCAGTTTGTGGTAAGGCCCCAGTACCCATACTCTAAGTAAAGAGTCTACCTCTAACGGCACTCATAAGTGGCTGAGGTGTAAACACGTGCATTTGATGTGTTTGTTGTCGGATTGTTTGTACAACTAATGACAGTACCGATCTTGAGTGATGTAGCGACGCGGTCGGGTTTAAGATAGATTTTAGTAGAGTATAACTTTTTGTTTTTAAATTTTTATAATAATTTAGTTAGAGCAAGCATAATAGGCATGATGACTACTACTTAAAATGAACAAGCATATTATTTACATAAAGTAGATTAAAAATGGATGCAGTCAATCAAAAAATAAGTATAATCAGTAAATAAATCACGGAGTAATAAGCTTTTAAAGTTTACGGAGGGGGCATCGCCTGTCCTATTCTCGCATAGTCACAGTTACTATGGAAACACGGTTTTGTGACGTCACATGCCAAAGATTGTATGTAAAGTTATCACTGCTTAGTAATAAGATACTATGAAGGACTACCTTGTGACGTCATGCGCGTTTGAGCTATCTCTTTCTATTCCTATTTTTAAAATGCTCGTAACTTTGTGATTTTTTGTGATATTTTATTTATGTTTTCATGACAGTTTATTTTTTGAGTAATATTATTATGTGCAATAATAAAATAGTAGCCATCATGCCTAGATTTCTAATATGTTTGTTAAACTTAAGCTCATGTCGATTTATAAATACTGAACGCTTATTGGTTGGTTGTTGATCATTGGCTATCGTCAACCAATGAGCATATGAGCGTATTCAAGCGAGAATTGTTTTCTTAAGTAAGTTTCCATGAGTTTGACAAACCTACGAGAATCTGTGGGTTAGTAACATAATTTTGAGTTAAAAAGAACCAATTGATTGCAATGAGGAGATCCGCGGGAGGATTAAAGTGACCGATATAGCTCTCAGAATTAGCAAGTTGAAATGACAATAGACAGGCCACATTGCTCGTAGAATTGACAAACAAATGGGGAAGAAAGGTTCTCGAGTGGCGACCACGAACTGGAAGACGCAGCGTAGGCCCCGCACTAGGTGGACCGATGATCTGGTGAAAACCGCGGGGAGCCGATGGATGCAGGAGGCGAGTGGCTGCTCAAGGTGGCGCTTTAAGGGGGAGGGCTATGTTCAGCAGTGGAATTCTTCGGGCTGTTAATGATGATGATGAATTGCTTGCAAAGTTTCACAAAAAACTGCAAGCAACAACAAAAATCTCCTACCTTCAGTTTAATTCCCACCCGACTATACATTTAAGCTGTCATTGTAAATAACCGACACAATGATACACCACACGTCATCTCATACAGTACGTGTTATCAAAAATTTCATACCGTTACATCGAAAATAATATAAATAACCGAATCGGTATACTGTCGGCTCCCACAACCTTAGAACTGGCTACATTTCGCTGTGCTCTATCCAATCTTACTTCCTAGTACACACAAAAAGCAACTTTACCCTAATACAAATAGAATTCAAAGTAACTTTAATATAACCACAACCCATTGAAAACCATCTTCAACTCACACAACACTTCCTAAACATGTGTGCGTGTTACTTACTCAATTGATAGGTAGAACTATGCGTTCTAATTTGGATTATACCCGTTACGATTAAGGTTCGGTTTTCTTCGTAGGTGGTTCGCTAGTGTGGGTGTGTTGACCAATATTAATAATGTAAAGTCTGGATGGGAGGTCGCGATCTAGTCAACAGGTGATGCGGAGATGCTCGTCGATGTTGCGCGTGTGTGCGTGGAATGTCAAAGTTGATAGTAAGTCTGCGGTCACAACAAGCTTTAATGTTTTTATTATGTTTTAATTAGTGGTTTTCGATTTTTAATTATATAAATTGGACCTTGGTAAATCCCAAATTGTTACAAAGAATGGGTCATGAGGAAAAAGTTGGTAGATCCAGTTAGGAGAATAATTGATGAAATTAGATTTATTATTTTTGGATCCGCGTTTGTCGCGTGCCTATTTTAACGATGTGTCATCGTGGTTATCAATCGTTTGGTTTGATTGTTTTTTTTTCTTTACAAGGTGAAGTCGAGTAAATGGTTATAAATCGATGTTTTAATGTATTTATATCCTAGCAGTTGAACGTTGTATCATCATTTGTAGTAATGGTGAATTATGGTAGGTTTCTAGAAGGTCAATGTAACTTAAATACATATTATTTTTAATGACGCCATAGGAATATTGACGTAGATATGTATGTAATAAAATATTATTTATTTTTATGTATCTTACCGTTATCTTCTAGAACCATCTTGTACAATCGTAGACCACGCCGTCACTTTCAATCAGGTAAGATTGCGGTCAAACGCAGGCCTATTAAGTTATATATAAAAAAAATTAGGTACCTACCTAGTAAAATTTATGTTCGAAGAGTAATTAATGAATTAAATCAATTCACCAGGACCCAAGTTTAATTAAATCCCTGATACTTTTAGATTATAACAATCATAGAAAAAATGGGATAATAGTTTTTATAGATTTTTCGTAGGCATTCTGACAAAAAATCTATAATTGCAATGTAAAGCCGTAATGCAATCGCAATTTAAATAACAAAAAACAAACATATTTACGCCGGTAATTTCTTACTCTAAGGGAACATTTTCATTAATAATTTCTAATTAAATTGAATAAGAAAAATACATTTTGAACTAACATGATCTAAGTAGGATTTAGACACGTAATTCTAGATAAAAAAATTACACTCTCTCTTTTATTAGTTTGTATCAAAAGAACTTGGTACATCGCCAACCTTTCATGTGACAGTGGGCACGAGTAAATCGCTGCAGGTGAACTTATCTCTGTGTGCGTGAGGTCAACTCATCTCCACATCGTTTGCTTGTGTGTGTACAGCCTTCCCAGCTATTTGCACACTAGAACACTATCTAGGCGTACCGTTGACCGCTATTAAATTGAAACACTGGCTTTTAAGACGAGATAAACACTGAATACGTAATATCTTTAATTGAAGCCATTTTTGTCCCACTAAGTATAGGACCGCTCCATCTCTTCCCGTATAGCTGAGGGAATGGGCAGCAAAATATTCCTCGTGTCGTGAATTTTATAATTTATTCTCACTTTTTAATATTAAGAGGTTGGTAGACTGTTTAAGCCTGCGAGATAGGATCCGAAATGAGGAGATCCGCAGGAGAACTAAAGTGACCGATGTAGCTCTTAGGATTGGCAAGTTGAAATGGCAATAGGCAGGCCACATCGCTCGTAGAACTGACAACCGATGGGGAAGAAAGGTTCTCGAGTGGCGACCACGAACTGGAAGACGCAGCGTAGGCCGGCCCCCCACTAGGTGGACCGACGACCTGGTGAAAGCCGCGGGGAGCCGATGGATGCAGGAGGCGAGCAGCCGTTCTAAGTGGCGCTCCCTGGGGGAGGCCTATGTTCAGCAGTGGACGTCTTCAGGCTGTTAATGATGATGATGATGATGAGACTGTTTAAAAATACTATTTTGGTTGGCCACACTGGCGGAAGGAGCGTCCGCTGAACCATCAACCAATTACGACGGCTGCCTTGGTAGTTCCGGTAAAATAATATTGAGGTTTAGGAGGGAAGTTTTGGAGGGACGACAAGGTCCAAAAAGCAGTCAATTCTGGTTAAGCAGCCGAAGCGTCAAGACGTATTATTGCTTCTGTTCATTTATTGTGTACTGAGTGTGTACTGAATATTTATAGAAGAAAGAATATACAAGGATTGAATTGAAAGGGTTCTCTGTATTTTACTTCACTCGGTACATTAAAATAAGCGATCACTGAGCTACCTGAAACGTGTGGTGATTATGGCAAATCATTTCTATGATAAACGCCCAAGGTGTCGTTTTATAGGGGAGGCCTGTGTTCAGTAGTGGCTGTCTTCACGCTAATGATGATGATCGTAATTTTTTTTTGCTCCAAAGCGTTCATATGCTACTGGAAGTGCCTGTGGATGTTCCGGCGACTTCCCGCAGAAATGATTAATTAAAACAACCTAAACTTCGAGAAACCTTATTATCAAAGAATGTGTCGCCTAACAAGTTTCTTATTGTCTCTACTAGGGCACCGACGCACGGTAGCACTCGGTTGTAAATACCACTTTTTGTGGTGGCCACCCATCCATCTGATTGGTCAAGAATGGGCAGTTAAGCTTTATGGTAATGTGGGAACTATTAATTTTTCAGGTCAGGTTAAATAAGGGTTTAACTTTTATGTTCAATAAAATGTGAGACTATCTTTTTTTTTATTTTGATTTGTGTCTTTATTTTTAATGGGAGTGTCATAATCCCAAATTTCGCGCGGGCGGTCTATAAATGATGGTATAAAACTATTATTAGCTATGCATAAGTATATCTAATGACTGTTATAAAACTAAATGGACCTCTGTAATAGGGTGCAGTAGTTCAAAGATACATTTTTTGTGGCCATTTTAACATTCACACCTTTTTTGTAAATGCAATTTAAATTGAAAACGTTGATCGGTTCTCGAGTGGCGACTACGAACTGGAAGATGTAGCGTAGGCCAGCCTTTTACTAGGTACACCGACGATCTAGTGAAAACCGGGAACCGATTGATGCAGGAGGCGAGCAGCTGCTAAAAGTGGGGCTCTATATGGGGGCAGATCAGCAGTGGACATCTACGGGCTGTTGATGATGAATTTACTGTAATTTTACAGCATTGCTTAAATATTGTACTGAATTTCTATATTTTTAATCAATCTTTATTAATTCTCTGCATACCCACTTTTATTGCAAATAAAACAAGAGCCCCTTTTAAACTTCTGTTTGTTCTTATTTGCTGTAATCAGTAAAGTTAACTAACCCAACTTAAGTCGAAAAAAGGATCAAAGTATTAATAAATTCACTATATCATTATAACTATTATTGAATATACCATTTACCGCTTTTTTAGACGGCTTTTAACTTGTTCAACATTGATTAAAATTCAATGAGAACGACTATCTCTTACAACAAGTTGATTCCAATCAAATATGTTTATTTCGTCCAAAAGTGATTGAAAATTCAGATTACACTAATAAAGAATACCAACACAAATGAAGAAATAAAGCATCGGCCGGAGATCGTAAAACATTGCCCTCTGACCTGAACCGTATCTGTATTTACGTAAACACATGTAAGACTTGAGGCTTAAGTCTTAAGCCATACGGTGAGGTTTAACTAAATTGCTATTTTAATAAAATATACCACCACAATTACCATCATAATAAAAGTAATTTTACCAGAACCATTTTAAAATAAAGAACCCTTATAAATGTAGTTCCTAGCAAAATAACAAAGTATTAGTTATGTAATGTTTTAAGATTAATGGTAAATAAATAAATAAAAATAATCGATTTGAAAGCCGCCTGGTGAAAGCCGCGGGGAGCCGATGGATGCAGGAGGCGAGCATCCGCTCTAAGTGGCGCTCCCTGGGGGAGGCCTATGTTCAGCAGTGGACGTCTTCAGGCTGTTAATGATGATGATGATGATGTTTTGTGGCAGGCTAAGTGCATGGTAGTGTGCATTTTAGCAAAAATTATATATAACTTGATCGCGTAAGCTCAAATAAAATTTCATATTGATCACAATTTTGATCATAATCTTGATCATAATAAATATCGATCACAATCAATCTCGATCATAATTTTGATAACAATCTCAATCACAGACTCAATTCCGTAACTTTTACAAAAACAGAATAATTATTATATTCGCTACTATTTTTTTTACTTGTTCCTGCATTAGTATGTGAATAAAGCTGCCAGTCAAACACGACATTATGATTTTGTTATAATTGTAACTTTTCAATTAGTTTATGTTATTTGTGTTAGTCTCTACTAACCTTTACGACTTTATTACATGTCGTACGTTTGTCTCGATACTGGCCTGACTTGCGTCGTTTGTGGCATTAGTTCACTTTCACTGCGCGGGCGCATTCGTTCTCACGCTCACATGCGACTGCTGAACTTTGTTTACTGTTGATTAATGGTATATGGTAACACTACCTGATAATTTATTGGTGTTGACCGCACGTGGGTGATGTCCAACGTAATTTTTATCAGTTTTTATTCTTCAAAAATTTGCATGGAAGATATAACGCCGCAAAGGATTTGCTACCAATTATAAATGTTGACAGAATTTTTTTGTTTGTGTATGAATCTGCGGAGGATTCCCCAAAAATGAGTGGAGCGTAAGACGCTAGAAATAAATAAATACAGAAACATTTTACTTGCACAATTTATAATAGGTGGACCAACGATCGGTAAAACCCGCGGGAACCGATGGATGCCGGCGAGCAGCCTCTCAAGGTGGCGCTCTCTGGGGGAGGTTTATGTTCAGCAGTAGACGTCTTCAGGTTGTTAATGATGATGATGACGAATTTGTTCAAAGTAACAATTATCAAACATGATTCTCGGGTCAATCTAAGACGTTTTGAAAGCATCAGTGGGACTGAAATTAGAACCAAGAGGGCCTGTTGAATATAAAAATAAATATGGTAATTACTATGGTAAGTAACTAAAACTATTAACTAAGTAATTTCTAATATCCGGTCTGACGGTTTTTCTGTCTCTGCTGCCCACCTGAAACAAAAAAAAAATTGAATTAGGAGGTCTCGCAATAAGGGCAATATTCTAGTCAATTTTTTATGACAATGAATAAAGTGATGAGCTAGTCGTTCACCTGCGGGGTGATCATATAATTTTGACAGCAATGCAACAGGGAAAATTTTCATAGTAACTATGCACATAAACTGCGTATTGAAACTGTCAAATCCACACATTTCTGTGTTTCTATTGGTTGCAATCAAATTACATGATCGTCTAGCTAATGTTAAGCGCCCATAACACTGCAGTGTTACTCGGAACTTTAAGACTAGTTTCGCTTTAGTTTTACCAAGCCATCTTTTTGGCCGCTAGTGCTAAAACTATTTTATTACTCGATACTTCACCAAACCTCACACGCCGCTCGACTTTCGCCCAATAACAGTTATCTAAAACGCCGATAAAATGTTCTCCCATATAATTGTCGGGTCTCTAATACACCGTAATTACACTATACACGTGAATTAATGTGTTAGATTGTAATTTCGTTTAATACAGTACTAATTGAGCGGTCTTTGAAGTGATCGACATGAGAATTTGAAGGCATTCTTGATGGTACGGTATCGGCGTTGGTAATTAATTCGATAGAGTGCGCGTGAGTTGGTGCACAGTAAAGTGGAGTAAGTAGTATGGGTACTCTTCTATATAGTATATATACATAGGACTGAAATAAACTTTGGCGATGGGAAATTTTAATCGGTTAATTTTAGTCACTCTGATTTTTAGTCAATCTGCCTTCGTAGTCTTTTTGCGTTGTAAAGGCAGTCTGATCATAAAGGAATTAATTACACAGGCATTTGAATTGATTTTATTATTGAGTTCGATAATAAGTAGAACAAGTCTGAAATCTAGACTTTAACGATCATTTCAAAAGACGTGATGTAGTCATATCGAGATTTAGTCTAAAAGCGATGTCATATTGAAATGTAGAAGCTCCTAACTCCCATTATTGGCATATAGGTACTAAAATATATATATGTCTAGGATGTTTGTCTATAAACTAACCCATATTTGAAGACATGTAGTGAACATTACTTTTTGCTGGCAAGGATTTGTACATACTGTACATAAATTATTATACTGCTAAAAGCTTATAACACGAGCTTTTTGTTAGATGCTCGCAATGCCCATACAAAAAGTTAATACACTTTTCTTTTTTTTTTTTCTTTTTTTTAACTGCTATGTTTTCAGTCTTTTTTAATTTTAATTTTTTAGTTTAGTTCGATATTTTGATCATTTTCCATAAACTCAAATATAAATTTGAACATGATAACTTATAGCTTTTTCTTTGAGTTAGAATATAATGGGACACACTATGTAGGAATAGCCCCTTAACAAAAATTTTCTTTTTTGATAGCATTGACCACATTTCTATTATTTATTCCTTATGTTATGTGATGTGGTCAATGATGCCACGCTCGCCTGAAAAACATATATTCACTCTTCTCTTGGAATCATTGTGATTTTATATTTATATAACTAGCTATATGAATACAAAGTCTGCACTCAAACACGCAGAAGATGGGACTAATTACACTCCTTAGCTCTTCGCATATTTATGTAAACAAATGCAAAAACAAAAATTCTATTGCCCTTTGCAAATGACTTTCACCGTCCCATCTATTCATCATTTTCTCTATTCCTTTCGCTTCCCATGAACAGGTTTAGGTTACCTATGTCCCTATGTCTATTATTATCCGTCCGAAACCGGGGCGGCAGTAGGCCTAGCACGAATATTTACGCGCGCGTAAGGCAGTTGTATGGCATTTGATCAGCGCCCCATACAACTGCCTTACTTTACTCGTTATTTGAATAAAGTAAATAAATAATAAATAAATATGTGTGGACATTTCACACAGCGCCATCTAGCCCCAAACTAAGCATAGCTTGTACTATGGGAGCCAGATAACTGATACAATACTTATATACTTTTTGTTTGTAAATACATACATAGAATACAATATAACACCCAGACACAGAACAAACATCTATGTTCATCACACAAATGTTTGTCCCGGGTAGGAATCGAACCCACAGCCCTCAGTTCAGAAGGCAGGTATACTACCAACTGAGCTATCGGGCCCGTCAAAAGTATTCATTGATGTTCTTTTGTCACAAAGTAAATTAATTAAATTTTATAAGAAAAATATGAAAATTACGTATTTAAAAAGGACCAAATCAATATACCTCTATTTACATACTCACTACCATAAAAAAGACTTTTAACGAGATCTCATCACTCAAACTTCCAAAAAAATAAATTATTAACCTATCATCACAAAAAATGATTAGCACCAGACAATCATCATCATTTTTAAATGAGGTGGCTGTCATTAATGAATGATCCAAATCGAATATCTGAAGATGTGTAAGTGGCGATGTACGATTTATCAATTTCTTTTATCTTGGGGTGCTTGTGCACTAAGCTATGGTCATGGCGTTGGCTAGCCAAAACGTGGTCACTGGTCATAAGTAAGATTTTTTTAACATTGCTAATATGCACCTCAGTGTTTATGTTGATGAAATTACGTGACTAGTAAATTACTACATTTAGAAACAATGAGCCATAAATATTCAGTTATTTACTTCTCATATGTACTATAATATGGCAAATCCTAACACAATTTTTTTTTTCTAAATGGTTCTCGCTCGGCTTACCACCAGTAGCATTCATTTGACTTACATTAGCACTAGAGATCCACCTAGTTGAAAATCGATAGTTCAGAGTCACTGAAATGAACTGTTCATACTCACGCTCATTTCAAAACGGACTGATCAACAGTTGAATAAATCTGGTCATATAGACCAGGCGGCCTGATGCACGCTTACCTTCAATTTTACTTATGATTATCGTGTAACTATTGTTAAGATAGAGCTGCTACTGAAATGATTGTTGACGCCTTGAGCGATTGTTATTCGTGAGGAGATTTCTTTTCTTTTGTTGTCTAAAAGTAGATACTAGTTTTAAATTCACAATGGAAATGACAGTGTTTTTAATAGTCATTCCTATAGATTTAATTTCTCTTAGTTATTTTTGTAGTTAAGAGAAACTATTATGATACTTAAAGAATATATTCTTAGCCAGGAAAAATACGCGACCATATTTTGTGTAAAATATAATATTAAAATGTCTTAACTATAACTATAGGTACTTTTATTTGTTTTATAGATATTTTAACCTTAAACTTGAACCACATGGTAAATTTACTCTAAAGGGTACTTCGAAAAGAAGAAGAAAGAAAACTAAACAAAAAAACCATGTAATATCACTATTAGCAATAAAGAAATTTGTTGAAAAGCTAATAAGTATAAATACATCTGCTTAATTTAAAATGTAAACTCTATACTTGAACAAATTGCTATTTACATGTTTGACATTTTGCTACTTGGTTGTTTGGCTTTGCGTTCTTACTGTATTTTCAGGCCATAAATATTCTAAAAATACGTATATTAACAAAAACAATCAAAACAAGAAATTAACATCATCATCAGTCTATTAGCGAATCTTTATTTGTTCTCTAATTGTCTAATATTACATTATGCAATTTTCCTGGAGCTCCTGGTATGCTAGTTGAATATCTATTAATAATACGTCAGCAATCCAGTAGTCAATAGAAATCTAATCACAAAGACAGAAAAAAATACAATTAACCCCTTCATTGTCTACGAGTAACTCGATTCGGCAGCCGGTAACTTGGCATTCGGTAACTCGATACTGTCGAGTTGTAATGATGCTCAATTATTGATAAGCCACGCTCGGATTTCAATAGACGGACTGACAAGCCGAAAAATTATAATAAATGTTCTATATTTTAGATAGATATGAAACAATTGGTAGAGAAGCAATGTGGTGTAAGGTAAAGGAATAAGCGGTTTATTAACGTATTAGTATTTAAAACACTGTTTTAAACTTTCACGGTTGTTTACTACGTTTTTAATAATACTTAAGGGATATTTACTGTGATTAGAATCATTTTTGAGTTGATACAGTGAGTGTGTATTGTCGCGAGTTGCGATCGAGTACAAATGCCAATGGTACCCGCAGTAAAAGACTAAGAAAGAGGGTAGACCGTTATGTCTGCTCCTAACATTTCGAACTTTTTATCATCCACCCGCATCTTTAGTCTACCCGTGAAAATGGTGCATGTAACTGTTCCGAAATATCGGGAACTCAAAAATGAATCCAAACATGGTAAATATCCCGTAATTACTATTAAAACGTATTAGTATTTAGTTAAAAAGTTTTTGTAATTTAACAAAACAGAAAAGCTAAAAATAATGGCCAAAAACATTCTGATAAAAAGTTTTTTACAAATTATTTAGATTCAAGTAAGACTCTTACAACTTGTAGGGTATCATGGCCCCAGTCCCTTCATTTCGGGATGACATACCAATTCAAGGTCACCTTGTATAATATTGATTTTATCGAAGTGTCTCTTGTGTTCCTATGAAAGTAAACAATAGAATACTGAAAAAAAAAATATTTAGATTAGATACATCATAATTTATTATAACCAAATGGTTTTTATTTGTAAAAATTTACTATACGTAATATTTTTTTTCTTAATTATTTTAATATTATCTTTTTATGCTGAAACGGGCATACGATTGACAACATCTCACTAAGCGACGAATGTTGTCTAAGGTGGAGCATGTTTGACCATGAGATGCATATCTAGATACTGATATTATTTAGATTTTGTGATAAAATGAGTGAGCGGAACTATTAAAAGCATAAAAACTTAAATCACGACTACTCGCTTCTTCTCTAAATTCGTACCATTTCAATAACAACGAAGTGTATCATTTGGTAGCTATTCTGTATTTTGTGATTGGTATTGAATTCGTAACGAATCGAAAACTGATTTTTGACAGGCAATATTTTACTGACGAAAGGCCAATGTTATAATTTCATTTTTAGTAATGACAATGCAGGAATTTCAATCAGTTGTAAGTGCGGTGCTTTTCTTTCAAGTACATGTACTTACCATTCAATAGGATCATAACTTTTTCTTGACGGACTTTCTTTTTAGTGAATAGTAAAGTGAAAATGTGTTTATTATTTTTTTATACATCATCACCATCTAGATTTTATTTGTGTTTAATACTGGGTTTTCACTTTTTCTCTCTCTCTTACTGAAATTACTTAATTTAAAAAAAAATCGTTTCTGTATCCCAGAATTACTGATCACATTATCACACTGAGTCCATGCCCTTTATTATTATTTCTAGTAATTTATTTAAATTACAATTGCTATCATTTTAGTTAACTAAGTATCTATTCTTAAATTTACCTTTACCTCCCTAAAGTTTGGTACATTATTAAACCAATCTTTACGTACCGAAGTAAATCTCTGATATTGTGGTTTAAGTAGTTACATTCCCAAAATGACATTAGATTAGAACTGTAATAACATTTGTTTTATTATTAAATGAAATAAACTTAGTAGTTTTGATGGCAGATACATTACTAAAATTTCATTTCACATTTCTTTATTAATGGTTTTTAATTACAATAATACCGTTCTCATATTTAAATTGATATACTTTGACAAGGAACTAATTAAATTATGTTATCGAAAGATTAACCTTTGATATTTATCTGACAGATTAAATTTATTTCATACAAAATGTCATAATATTAATATTAAAAATCTCTCACGAAATTAATTGCTAATCTATAATTTTAATCATTTATGTTTCATTGCTCAAAGACTGCGGACTCTCTAAGAGTCCGATAAGCAGTAGACTAAAAAAAAAAATACACCTTCCCATCATACACACTCCCTACATTTAGAATATAACAGTTGTTGAAATTGCCGGAAAAAGCAATGATTTTGTTGCTTTATAACATCAAATATTTTCTGAATTAACAACATGAAACGACAACATCAACCTGTTTCTCAAACAAAGATACATACAAACTAAAGACGAGCTAATCTAATTAAAAATCTAAGCTGAGGGAAAGTCGATAGTTACCAGCTACCACTATCTCGGCTCGGGTATCGACCATTAGACAGTGCTGCGGTCAGAGGTAAGGTTGCAGAGTGGTGAGCGACGCGATAAGCGGGAAGGTGGTTAAACCAGGTAAATGTTTACATAATAATATAAGTACTCACATAAGAAGTACCTATAGGCATAGACTGTGAGCACTATGGAAATAATAAATTAATAATATTCTAATTTACTCATGTTGGAAATTAATAATATTAAATCTGACGACATTTTCCACAGTTACACGGCAAGAAAGTAGGTACATTTTCCACGATATAATTTTAGGTCTAACAAAAGTCAGTATAACATAAGTACTTAGGTAGGAAGAAATTAATTTGGGGATACTTCACACAGTAACTAAACTAAATAAAGCTGGTACTATGGGAAGATAACTAATACAATACTTTACACAACAGAATACAACAAAATGTTCATCACACAAATGCTTGTCTTGGGTAGGAACCAAACACACATTCTATAGTTCAGAAGGCAGGGTTCCTAACAACTGAGCTATCGGACCAGTCAAAAGAAGTCTAATAATTATAATTGTTGTAAAATAATTTAAAATATAGAAAATCTTTTTGAAAATAAACATATTAAATACACTGTATTCTTTATCGTTGAGAAAGCTACTAATTTATTTTTATTTTATCATATTTTTTATGAAATCTTTTCACATCTTAATCATGACACCTTTTTGACATCTTAATCATCCGCGCCCGCTCCCGCTCATGCTACATATTCTCTCCTTGCACCTTACGCCGACCTTTACCTGCATTAAGATAGCACGTTACTTATGGCGCGCTTATGCCGATCACAGATCTGACTTGTGCGTTTTATGTAACAACGCGTTGAATACATGTGTATTAAGTATTTTAGCTTAATTTAGTTCATTATTTTAAATCACAGTAAATCAATTCATTACTGACCATGTGTTAACAACACACCCTTTTACCCATATTCAACAACAAACAAACAATAACAATTATAATTATAATAAGTACTCATTACAGGTTGTGTGTAAAATGATAAAATAATCCCAAAAAATAAAAAATCATTTAATAATAAATATTTTTTTTTTAAATAGTAGGTAATTGAAGATTATGAATATTATAAGTAATATAGTATTGTATGTATTGATAAGTAAAAGACGTATTAATATTGTCCGGGCTAGTTAACAAAAAATAATTAAACAGCATAAGCAATATGTTTGGCCTGAAAATGTGTCCGACCAATGTCGGAGGAATAACGGGGGAACAAGAAAAAAAAAATATTGTCTTTGTATCGGTTGGAATCAAGTAACATAATCGGCAAAAAAAAAACTTATTTAATTACAATGGGATCAGCTATATATATATATTTTTTTTTTGCTATAATAATATTTTCAATGATAAAGACTTGAATGCAGTAAAGGTCGATAAATACCCCGTTAGCTCGTTCAAAAAAGAGAACCCGACTAAAGATGACTTGTAATTATTAGTGTTTTATTAACACACCCGGTATAATTATTAAAAAAAAAACGCCGCATTGAGATCTCATTTACAATATAAATCCTGAAATGTAAAGTTCAAATCATTCCGATAAAGTTTATTAGGTGAAATATCATTGACCCCACGGCAAGGTGCTATACCGAAATACTGACAGATTCCATTACCACGCGATAAGGCTCTATAAATTTATCACCGCGGTTCGGACACTAAATCTGGACAATCTATAAACCACAATGAGACAGTGTACGATGACCCTAACAATAAAAAATGGCCACCTTAAGTGCCGCTTACGAAACTAAGTTATGGTGTACAAGTCATAAGAAAATAGCGTGATCGAAATACGTGTTTATTAAAATTGCCGTTTCTTGTTTCTTATTTTGTAATTCAGTGTGTAATGTGTGTTGCCAGTGGTGACTTATGGAACTGAGACGTGGTCTCTAACTGTTGGCCTTATTACTAAGCTCAAAGTCGCGCAACGAGCTATGGAGAGAGCAATGCTCGGTGTTTCCTTGCGAGATAAGATCCGAAATGAGGAGATCCGCAGCAGAACTAAAGTGACCGATGTAGGTCTTAGGAATAGCAAGTTGAAATGGCAATGGGCAGGCCACATCGCTCGTAGAACTGACAACCGATGGGGAAGAAAGGTTCTCGAGTGGCGACCACGGTCTGGAAGACGCAGCGTAGGCCGGCCACCCACTAGGTAGACCGACGACCTGGTGAAAGCCGCGGGGAGCCGATGGATGCAGGAGGCGAGCAGCCGCTCTAAGTGGCGCTCCCTGGGGGAGGCCTATGTTTAGTAGTGGACGTCTTCAGGCTATTAATGATGATGATGATGATGATGAATTCAGTATGTCAAATAATTACAAAGTAAGTATAAAGTTTTTTTTTAGATTGAGTATGTAGAATAAAATGTTAGTAAAAGAAACGTAAATATTAGGACTGTATTATAACTACCTATTTATAAGACCATTCATGGAATTAAATATCATAGGAGGATCTTGCGTGACCAAAAATAATATTGCATAAAAACACAGAAATATTTCTTTAAAAATAAAAATAACTACTTCGTTTAAAAGTTAAAGTTAATTTTCTAAAAAAAAAACAAGGTAAATTTAATTTTTCTGTCACTTGCTTTCCACTTTTCACTTCAACCACACCGCAACAGGCATTTTATCGACTCGTGCGCAGCCCAGATAAAAAGAAAATAAATATAAAAGGCGGAGGCATAATAAAGGAATTGAATTAATTAATAAAAATTTGATGTCTACCGCGTGTGCATTTCACTAGCATACGACAAATTCTTGTATGTATTTGCATGGTGTTATACCATAAGGAGCCATTAATTTAAATCGTTAATGGATGGCGTTCGACAGAATGTCGTTAGGAAATGTAAATAAAACAACTTTATTACGGCGAGATTTATACGTTGAAAGACGTTTGAGATATAACGCTGCTGATAGAATTTTAGTTTCTGTTTTATCTTGTTTCAGATATCAAGAGGTCGCCACTTTACTTAAGATACGTTAATTTATTATTACTCGACTGTGGATCTATTTTTAACTACACGCGTTGGTTCAACTATCAATGATGTAAATTTTGCGTTTTAGATTCATAAGCAGCTCGACAAATAATGACTTTAAAAGATATTAAATTAAATGTTAATGGTATTTAATTATTAAAATGTTGTCAGATATTATCTAATTCAAATAGATCTACATAACGGAGCATTTTTTTAAATTATGGTTAGTTATTGTGTTAATGTATTTAACAGGTTTTAAATAACAAAAAATATATTTAAATAATAACATGTTGCATACGACTATCCACACCTACGCATTCAATTCTCATCATAAACTGATGTCTTGCACGCATTTGTTATTTTTATCGTTGTATACTTGTTGTATACCTCTGTTCGGCAACTCATAAAAATAACTTGGGCACTTTTAAAACGACTTTTACACATAGGTTTCATCCTTTGGAAAAATTTTGCTAAACTTTTGAAAGATCTACATTTTCTTGACCACAACATTTATATTAATTCAGGGATTAGTTATTACTAAAGCTCATAATATTAATAAATAAAAAAACGTATCGAGTAAACTTGTAGTACAATAATGAATGAAATCTTACACTCAAATAAAACCGTTTACTTAATTGTGCAAGACCGTATAAAATAGGCAGGCGTATGGACTACAAAATAAGCCGAGTGAATATAACTGTGAAATATAATTTATGTTTCAGTAATGTAAAATATGTTCAATGTCGTTGAAATTACTTTAAAAAAATATATTTTGCTTGATTCATAATGTCACTGCAAAGCGTTACTAGTATATTGTAGCAAATATTTTCAAGCCAAGATGCCCCTGATAATAGATGAAAAGGTCTGCCAGGTCTAAACTTGCTGGAACTTAGTGTTCAAGGCATTTGAAGTTGGATTTCGCAGGTCATCGAAATCGCTTCTGTGATGAAACCTTAGACCATTAATTCTATTGAATCTATTTCAAAGAATTCTGTTATTGATTCATCCAAAGTCACCTTGTTCAAAGCTCACTATTTGATGCTGCTCCATATTTCTGCGTCATCGCTGACCGCATGATATAATAACATAACATGACGTGATGAAATCCATCACGGCACGAGTCGTTAATATACCTGCGTTCACAGAAACGATACAACCACGCGCCATGAAGTCATTGTTCATGGAAGGTTGTTGAGGAAACCCTTTAAATAAAATAATAGGTATGTAAAAAAACGTATTTTGTGTGTATGATGTTTTACCTAGACAAATTTTGGTCTAATGTTGGTATTTGGATGCACCGTCAAGTATATACGCACTATCATTTCACTGGAGTGAATTTTCAGGTTGTTGATGATGGAGAAAATACCGGAAATATCATATCAAAGTACAAGAGACCAACGAAGTTAGAGTATTTAGGATATATCAGCTTACTCCATTTACCTATCAACCCACCTTACTCTCTTCTATAATAATTTATAAATTTATAAAAAGCTTTGTCATGAGTAGCTGACAAGTTTACTTACAAATAACACTCAAAACGGCTGGACTTAAATCGAGATGCCTCTTTTTTGGCTTAAGAGCGCACTAAGAAAATATTTTCAAACATTCAATCCTCAATGGAGGTCAGTGATTCAACCCCTAAGAAGGTGAGGTCTGAGAAAAGGCAGGTAAGGCCGTGAGTTGCCTCTAGTAGAAAATATAGAGGGCCTTACTTATAAACACTGCTTCAAGTTAGTGTTTAAAATGTTCCGTCTCGTTTTTGTGCATGACATTTCAAATCAGAACAAAGTTGACAGAAGATTTTAAGCATTGGCTAACTTTAAGCAGCTTTTATAAGTAAGGCCTAGAGTTTTCCAACACAATACGAAGAAACTTTTCTTTTACATAATAATAATTAACCGCGAAACAACTTTTTATTAAACTTAAGGTATTCTATGCTGTCAGCTCAGATCTTTATTTACCTCCCTAATTAATGGGAACCAAGCTAAAGTATTTGCAACGATATATCCGCAGGTAGCCTAGGTCTAACTGGATATGGAGTGTCTGGTTTTTACATATCAACTAGATCAGACATCAAACTGTGACTAACAATTTTTAGAATTAGTTCTTAGGAAATGACTGTATGAGGAAAATCTGAGTGTTACACGTTTTTGGCATGTAGCAAATCAACATATAAAATTAAATTTTATCTTTACTAATTTAAAAGCAACTAAATAGTCGTACTAATAATATTAGAATAATTAATAGGTAGCACGTATAATTATGTTTTTATTTAGAAATGTTTTTTCTTGGCTTAAGATCTTTTTTATACGATAACTATTAGGGGGACCGTCAAATAAAAAACCATACAGCTTTCTTTACTATACGACTATGCCTATGGAAATTAATTAGATTATACTTACATACACATAACTGATGAGGAAGAAGGGTTTTCGAGTGGCGACCACGAACTAGAAGGCGCAGCGTAGGCCAGTTCCCCACTAGAGACTGGCGATCTCGTGAAGGCCGTGGGGACTTGGGGAGCCGATAGATGCAAGAGGAGAGCGAGCAGCCGCTCGAAGGGGTCTCTGGGGGAGAATTATATTTAGCAATAGACGTCTCCAGGTTTTTGATGATGATGATGGTAGGTAGGTATAATTATATGTGCAGGTAAGTAAAATAATGATAATTCTACGATTTTTATACGTATATATTTTAACTATTCAGTAGGTACAAACTGTCATATTTTGAGTATAACTATTTTTTATTGGCACAGGTGTTGGATAGTAGGAAACTGGTTTAAAGTGACTCATTTTTTACTACTATTTCTGAATAATTTCAAGCAAACCCACGCGTTTATAAGCCTAAATCTGTAGCAGTCAATCTTTCTATTCAATTTTAGGGTTCTCGACAGAAAATGATTAAAGCTAATTTCAAAAAGGAGTTGAAACAATTTAAATTGCTTTAAACAGTTTTTAATTAGTTTAATTTGATTTATTAATAATAAAGAGATAGAGTAATAAAGAGATTGTTTTTGTATCTATTTTTCTTCACAATTCATTAATAATTATGTTACTGAAAAAGTTTACCTACTAGAAACTGTACTATCTATTATAATTCCGCTCAAAATGCTTATATTATTTTCCGAATTTATTCGTTTTATTATCTAAGTACCTTATGCTAAGGTTTTAGCCTAACTTCGAACTCTAACACTGGAATTCATAGTCGAGGCGGGGGCTCCTCTAGAGGATGAATCAGGCGCTGTGCGGCAAATTCTAGCTTTATGCATTTCATAAATAAAAGCAGCCCCCAATCTGGCATGATGGGTGACATTGTGGCGCGACTTTTGATAGTTCAAAAGTCGCGTCAAAATGACACTCGACGGAATTTTCAAAGACAACTTGATTGAAATCGTAGAGTATTTAATTAAATTGCTTTTCAGTTAGGGTTTTCTCCAGCAATTGTTTATGAAAGTGAAAGAAGAATGATTCATCCTCTAGGTAAAAGTGGAATGATAGATTTTGGGGGGTTTTTCAACCTTTGTTTATGAATACCACAGTTACCAGCGGCTCGATATCGAACACGCGTGCAAGCATTGGTATTCAATCCCTATTTCAAATGCTGGTATTTTGCTACCCATAACCTATTTTTGTTACTTTATATAACCATAAAACATTACCCTTAATTCCTAATCGTTTTTTTATGATGATATTCATACTAATGTGACCGACTCAACGCTAAATTTATTTAAAAAAATAATGTTTTATTGTGGTATAAGCGAAAATAGGCTTAAACTCAGCAGTAGGTAACAAAGCACCATCGATCATGATGAAATACGGAACCCTTGCTGCGTTAATTGGTTTCAAACTTGTCCGAGTTTATTTTCCATTGCCTACTTTGACCTGCGCCCACGCATGTGACCTCGTCATGCAAATTAAACCGACATGGTGTAATATGGATTTTATAGTAATTTCTTAGACGAATCTTTATGGTGTTTTTTATGATTAGGCAATAATTATTAGGCTTTTTTTATTGCCAATCGATGATCGTTTTCTTCAACGGTCAAATGGGACATGGAAATTTTTGAGTTATTATAAATGCCAGCACGAGGCAGTCCATTAACAGAGATAATTATTGTTATATTTAGAAATGGTCTAAAAATTACAAATTAATCACGTAATTTAAAAAAAAAACGTTTAGTAAGTTATAACTGATATAGAGACATCGCACAGTTTAACCCGCAACTTACCTATTTTCAACCCGCCGAACTCTCAATTTAATGGGATAAAAAGTGTCTATCTTTATCCAGGTAATATAACCAACCGGTGCGGAAAATTCCATTCAAATCAATTCAGTCATTTTGGCATGAAAGCCAAACAAACAAGCAGACAACGTTTCTCTATTTTATTATTATTATATTAGAGATTCAACTAATTGACAAAACCGTAAAAAATACACTTAGGCTGAGTTGCACCATAATCACAGTTAAAGTTACTGTCAGATTTTAACATTGAACGGTTACAGTTAGTAGTTAAAGTTAGCAGTTAAAGTAAGCTGGTGCAAACCACCCTTAATATAAACTATTTAAACTTACGAGTCTCATACTTTTAAAACAATAAAATTTCATAATAGCATTGGCATTAAAGTGCTGTTTAGGCATTGCGATGTATTATACACGACCACGTATCTAGGCGATTACAAAGTTTAGGCATTCTGCTTATTAGTCAATTCGGGTTATAGGCATCTGCAGTGGCATCTTACATTTTAGTTAATGTGCTTAAAACCGATACGACATACATAACAATGCATATAAAAATGCACTAAAATAATATTACAAAAGCGTCAACATGCTCCAAAACATATTCATATATTCGGACACTACAGCCGAATAAAACTGTATCTTTATTGTTCATCGAGTGCATTATATAACTGCGTAATAATTTACATGCAATCTCATACAAAAATCACAATCCATACATCAAGACGCTACTCCGGCTTGCGTAATATAGCGGGATGCGCAATTTGCTTATTTATCTCAAACCGTTGTACGGTACCAAATTTTATCCTTTTATGCAAGACATTTCAGTTTTTTGGGTAAGTGGCGTTTAAGCACTAGGTACTTTTGATTTTTGGAGGGCGTCTAAAGTTTTTCGGCTTTAAGTTGATAATCGCAGACCATATTTGATGTCAAACAATTGCGCTTGAAACTGTGTTAATTTTATTAAAGAGATGAAATAAAAAAATTAACCCCCCCCCCCCCTAAAAGCCCTCTAAAAGGGAGCTGGTCTACGCTGCGTTTTCTAGTTTGTGGTCACCAATCGAGAATTCCCCATCGGTTGTCAGTTCTACGAGCGATGTGGCTCGCCCATTGCTATTTCAAGTTGCTATTCTCCTGTGGATTTTTTCAGTTCGGATATTATCTCGCAGGGAAACACCGAGCATAGCTCTCTCTATAGCTCGCCTGGCTATTTAGTATTTACGAAAAAAGTGTTGTTATCGCTGAAAATTTGGACTACGTTGCTCCTACGTTCACACTTGTCCCTCTATGATGCACCTACTCGCATTTGGGTACGTTCTAGAGAGATAAGTGCGAACTTAAAAGCTGACAATCTTTACTGCAGATGGATTTCAAAGTCATTACTCTTTAGAGAATAACTCGCAATTTTATACAGACATCCATTCATGTATTTACAATTAACATAATATTGTTTTATTCGAATAGGTGTAATCAAAGTATCTCAGACAATAGTGTTCTGTCGATAATGGTGGCAAGTGCCATGGTCACTGTGTTCTCACGACATGATGTGTATCGGGTGGAACTTGGTGCCGGGATGAGCGATAAGCGATAGCGATTAATTCAGTTTAACGCTACTATGGGGCATGATATGAAGAACTATTTGATCTTAAACGGTTTGATTAGGCTAACTGAAAGAAAATATGTCTGAAACTATAATTATGTCTAATGATATTAAAACAAAATATTATTTCCTAGTTGTGTCTTGCTAGTTTACTCTTAGTTATTTCGATCTACGTACCCCACATATTTATCAACATCTCTATCCCTTTCTTACTAATGAACATATAAGATACCTCTTTGAATGTTTGTTTGTTTGTGTGGCTTTCATGCCTCTAACAGTGGTATTCATAGTCAAGGGGTGAACGAAGCCCCAAAATCTATCATTAAACTTTCAAATAGAGGTTAAATGTTGAATCATTCTTCTTTCACTTTTATAGCATCCTGCCCATCCTGCCTTTCACAATGTCAGATTGGGGGCTACTTAATTTTGTTTATGAAATGCATAAAACTAGACTTCGCCACACAGCGCCTGAATCATCCTCTAGAGGAGCCCCCACCTTGACTGTGAATTCCAGTGTTAGTCTGAACCGATTTAAATGTATTTTTGCTTATTAATAGCTCACGCTCCCAAAATCATCGTAGCGTACCTACTTTTATCTCAGAAGTTTAAGAGTTCCCGTAGGAAAATCGGTAAATAGCGGGTAAAACCGTATCTTTTTTATACAAAAGTAAAAATGCCTTACTTTTGTACGAAAAAGAGACGGCGCTTTTCATTGCATTTTCAAAAAACTACAGTCATATGTAAAGTAGGTAAATGACATGCCATGCCAATTGCATTCTTTTTCTTCATTAAATTTTAACAAAACTAATTTAAAACATAGAATATTTCATTCCATCCAAAGGTTGACTGGAAGAGATCGCTTTTAGCCATAAGTCCGCCGATTGTACTGTAGATTACGCTATTTATTTCTGTTATTGTTTATTTTATGCTTGGTGTACAATAAAGAATTTTTGTATTGTATTGTATTGTAAAACTGGTAAGTAATGTTCCCTCAAAATTCTAAGATCGCGTTTCTCATCACAATGCTTCGACCATTACATAAATGACCTGCGGGCCCTGCGTGCAGTAGGTAGCAAACAGGCTATCATCAGCTGTGAAAATAATTCCGACATATTTGCTAGTATAAATATAAATAAATAACTTATATTATATTATTATCTATTTTTTATTATTTTCTCCATAAAAAAGTTGGATATTAGGCTTTGGTTTCCACTTGTTATTTCGCTACTATTCTCGTTTATATTTTTCATCCAAACATTCTTTCACCTCTTTCCAAAATGGCCGATAATATAATAATAATAAAATAATACAATTTTATACGTTTTAAATAGTCCAATCCGTCAATATATCATGCTTAGACATAATAAAAAACGTCACCAGATATTTAATAAATCTATTGTCATATTATATGTATTTATAGAAAAAGTAGTAAGTAGTTATTATTCATAGGCCGTGAGAACTTGTATATAGCTTCAAAAATATACACATTGTATTACCCTGTCATAATAAAAAGGTCGCATTTTATTCGTTTGCCAATAGGATTGAGTATCATTTTTAATTAGACAAGGTAATATTTGTAGGTGTACGCCCACTCTTTTAAATTCCTAAAACATTTTGTCATTTTGTTTATGTTAAAAGATTTTCTGAGATATGGTTTCATTCAAGTTACAACCATTCTTGGAATTGAGTGACTTTGATTGACTACGAAATACTAAGTTATGTTATCGCACCAAAACCTGCTTAGTTCCTTTTTAATTTGGTCGGGTTTCTTTGTAAATACGGATGTGCATTTAATTAGATTGAGGATATGACGCCATCTTCTAATTTTCATAGACATTTAATATATTTAATTCAATACTACTAGCTTATAAGTCTATTCTGTCTAGGCGAGTTACTTGTACAACTACTTGTAAATAATGCAAACATGCACGAAACAAAAAGAAATAGTATTAAAAAGTTACTATTTACAGAATGCCTATCTTTATTCCCATAATAAAGTTACAATAATTATTATATTTTATTAAGAAATTTCCTAATTTTTTTTTATTAATTAAGGTCTTAAGTTATTAATATTGAACATAATCCTAGAAGCAAAGGAAAGAAAAAGGGTTTATGGCATTTAAATAAATTCATTAGTCGTTTAGGTATAATTGAGTAGAGTTATTGAAAAAATATAGGTACTTTAGTTACATGTGTTATTAGGAATGATATTGAATTTAATTATTGATATTGAATAATTTAATTTAATCTCCTTATAGAATGACAGTTCTAGTAACGGTTTACGCAATAAAAACCTGCTAAAACTCGTATAAAGTACAAAATAAAGAATAAATATGTGTGGACATTTCGAGCATAGCTCTCTCTATAGCTCATTGCGCGGCTTACTAATGAGGCCAACAGTAAGAGACCACGTTTCAGTTCCATATGTCATCACTGGCAACACACACTGATTGAAAACCTTTCTTTTCAGGCTCTGCGGTATTTTGGACGTAAAGATAGGTCGAAATAATATTATTGTTTACATTTTTATAAGCTTCCTTACGTACAAAAGTAACTTCCATCCACTCAATATACCAATGTCATATAAACCACATTTCCCATAACATATTTCAAGAAGTGCAATCAATTTATTATAACTAGGCGTTGCAACTATAATAGACACCTCATTCATTATACCAAGTATGGTATAAGACCCGTCTAATAAATACAACACAGTACAGAATCAATTCAAAGTAAGGGCATTTATACATTTCAGAAAACGTTTGTATTGCTTTTCTTTACTCTTATAATATTGTGTTTTTTAAGAAATTCATGGTAACTTAATTTTAGTATAAGTAAAATGCAAATTGAGACGTTCGTTTGGATTTGTTGGGGGGAAGCTATACTGCCAAGTGTGTAAGTATAAAGCAAAATATTTACCTAATCGTGTGTCCTGTTCAAAACTGTATACACTGCCCATTTATAAAATCCCAGCTCTTTATTGACGTGACGAGCTTGTCGTTTACATGGTGTTAAGCGATACGGCTGCCCATAACAGTTGCAGTGTCATTCGGAACTTTAAAATAAAAGTTTCGCGTGACACTGCACTACGCACGTCATCCTGAGACATTACACAGCCTAGTAATCAGATTACTAGACTATGAGATCAGGTCATAAAGTCTCATTTGCCCAGTAATTTCACTAGCTACAATGCCCTTCAAACCGGAACACAGTAGTGCTTGCACACTACTGCTTGGTGGCAGAATAACTGGCAAAGCGGTGGTACCTACCTAGACGAACTTTGCAGAAAAGTCCTGCCACCTAGTAAAATGGCATTATCTAGTTGTTTGATCGATTTATTAAATGTGCCTTATGCTTATAATCTTTAATTATATCTCCACTTATGAGATGAAATGTAGGTACTTAAAATCTACAATATTAATATTTTGTGTGAATGCTTCTAGCATTTCTTGTATCCTTACTGTTTCTACCTGTAGTTTAACTGCGCATGCAATGAGCGCCGTATTATTTTTAATCTAAGCTATTGAGTCACTTAATTTAAATACTAGTTGCGATGAATTTAGATTTAAAAAAGCACAATAGAATAGATATTGAAACCAATATGTATTGATTCTTTTCACCTAAGTAAGGTATATTGTTACCTAGTCTATTTGGGTTTTCTCTGTGGGTATAAACTAATTTGTATCGTCACAGCCGTCTATATTATTTTATCAACGCTACTAATAATTGTCCGGGTTAATTTTAAACTACAGTTAAATTTTGTTAATCGGAAATCAGTCGCACTGTCTTCTTCTCTGCCAATGTCAAGTGAGTAAAGATTTGACCGGTTATGTCAAGTCAAAGTCATATTTTGTCAGGTCAAAAAGTAAAATGGTGGATATTTTACTGAAGGCTCTAAAAAGCCGTTGAAGAGAAAACGGCAATGCATGGTCTTATAAACTTGGAACCATTTGCCAACACTCGTGCACGTCCATGAACACTAAACGAATAATAATCCACCCTTATTACACATTAAAATTCAAAAATTCACCGGTTTTGGTAATAGATTCAAAATTTACAACCGCCATTGTTGGATTTTCTTCAAAGACCGTCGCACTGTCTATTAATCGTATCAGTTGCATTGATAATAGCTATCAAAGTAAGTTATGATTTAACTGCAATTTTAATTATGCATGATGGGCGAGTCCAATAGTTATGTCATAGATAAACAATTGACAAAATGTTAAAGGGAATATGGAGCGTTCAATGTACTGTCTCTGTGGTGTGGTGGTAGGATCATGCATGCCTCCCGTATATTCTGGGATTCCGATTAGGGTCCAAGATCTATGTCACGTGTGTGATCGTTATTTATTTGTTCAGTATTGACTAAACATACAACATATGTTGGTTAAACATGGTGGACGTTATGGTTATACATACAACTATAGCAGTAACTTTAACCGGTATCAGTAAGATTTACAGTAGTTAGCTAAATTAATAGCGTACCGATCCATCGAGTTTTGACCTCCAATAATAAAAGATGCCATTGTAGTTTCATCGGATATTTTTTTATTACTGGCATAGTACGTAAATACAGTTTTAAAAACACTTCACTGCGATCCCACATAAATCTTCAGATTACCCAATTTGGACGTACTTATTTACATACTACGTCGTGCCATCTGTGAGGTCCAGCGTTTTGTCGTAAACATCGTCGCAGATACATAACATTAACCGTTTCGTTGTTACTTTTAAAAGTATAGTTTATCGGCTTTGTTAAATGTTTTAGAAACATTATTCACTGTTTTACTATATGTGATAATTGTTTGTTAATTTTCTTTTGAAGTTTAAATCTGTTTGGTTAGTATTGAAAGTAGCTTCGCCCTTAAAATGAGGTTATTCATCAAAGGAAGAGGTGAAGACACGAAAAAGCAAGAATGTGTCCTTTCGAAGATAAATGATTTTGAACGACAAATGCAATAACAACCTGGTGAAAGCCGCGGGGAGCCGATGGATGCGTGAGGCGAGCAGCCGCTCAAAGTGGCGCTCTCTGAAGGAGGCCTATGTCAGCAGTAGACGTCTTCAGGCTGTTGATGATGATTATGATGAAATTCAAAATAGAGCAAATGAAGATATTGAAATTTTGAGCTTGTGCAGAATTTGACCTATACTTACGTAAGTACAAGTATATGCCAAGTCTAGAAGCGAAGCGCCAAGTTCGAAAGCGTGACCCACAGGTGGGCCACTACCTGGTCCAACATATCTCGTTGGCCATACAGTGAGGGAACGCCGCCAGCCTGATGGGCACGTTTGGACGAGGGGTACCGCTACCGACGGTGGCGTCTAGTTTGACGCAGCAAACTATTGGGTTAGGTTAGGTTAAGTAGGTATTCAAATTGTATTTTTATTGTTTTATTTGACTCGAGAAATGTTATGTTCTCTTTTAAAAGTCTAGAAAATAACAGTTATAGCTTGTCTATAAAAGAATTTGTCTACAAACCAGTCTACTTTGGAGACAGGGTGTGGTGTGGTCATGGCATGTGTGATATGTAGCCTAACTAGTACAAAAAACGTGGTCTCTTTTAAAAGCAGAAATTTCTCTGTATCTCGTGGTTCTAGAAAACTTTTTATTTACTGTACTTTAATAAAAATCGAAACAAATGGACACCATGATTTGTTCATTGGTCAATTTATTTTTGCTTAAAACAGTCACTACTGCGAGATAAACCAGCGGGTAAGTCATTAATGCAAGATAAACATTGTTTAGATCCGCGGACTAAATAATGATCCGAGGCTAGCAGTCCTTTATTGTTAAGTATTGCCATTTTTCAACATTCATATTTTTTATACTAATATTATTTTCAACATTAACTTTTGAAGTAACAACTCCCAAAGCCATAAATTGTAACAAGCCTCTTGACCTACAGATACCATTTACAGATCGCTCTGATACATACAGAACAGCAAGGAGTCCGTCCACCTACGTTACCCTTTTTGACTTTACAAAAATTGAGATGATTTCGCGAAGAATTACAAGATGAGTCAGAATCGTAAGAGATTAGAAATTGCAGATAAAACGCAGCTTCCTTATGGGCGCGGATCGTTATAGATATGACTAATTGAACGTTTGAGCGGAATGAGAATACGTGACTTGATTTAGTTTTGTTAAGCTCTGGTATACCTGAGCGGATTTTGTGACTGCAAAGGAGTACATAATAGAGCAAAAACCACATTCGTAAAAAATTGTGGACATGTCAGTTAACGCCAGTCCTAAACTAAGCAAAGTGTGATCTACTATGGGAACCAGAATACTTGTACTGGATGGGAATCGAACCCACAACCTACAGTTTAGAAGGCAGAGCTACTATATCAACTGAGCTATCATGCCAGTCAAGCCTTCACGATTAGTCTTTTTAGCAATCAGAATATTAGAAATTATTTATTGTATCAGAAATTAGATTATTGTAAAAAGCGATGTAATTGTTTTTGCGTGTAACATTGAGTCATTTTTAGAATATTTCCAAATCTAAAAAAGTTATCTCACCATCATAATGAAAACACACACAGCGCTAAACGTAGGCTTTTGTAGGCTCAGATGGGACATTCTCCATAGGAGCAGCACATTAAACGGCTTCTACTTTATGCGTCCAACGTCTCTCCGCTATTTGACCAGATCTGGCAACCCCCGTGCACCACAGGAAGTTTTCTGCAACAGATTTAAAGAATTTTCAAACTATATCATGGATAAATAATTCAGAGAATCAGAGAGAGAAAACGGTGTTAGTAGGACCTAGCATAGGGTATTCAATATGGTTTATTTGTTTTACTATTTAAATTTTTTGATGTTTTTATCAAATATAAAGGTCAGCTCATATTCTGCTAGCTTCCTCTTTGTAGTCGCGGTTGTCGCTTAGGTGTATCCGAGTTTTTTGGATAACTGCATAATGGCTAGTGTCCGGCGTTTTTTGCGGAATATGACTCATTTTGATGGCGATAAGTATAAATTGGTCATTTTTGTAGACCGTGCCTACGTTTTGTAGATCACCAACAAATGCGGAAACCATTTATGGACTTAACAGTAAAGGGCATCAATGACCAAGATATATTATAGATTCTTTGCAGATACATATTATTATTTTTTGTTTGTTTATCTGTCTAGGTGTTTGTGGGATCATGGTTTTTCGTTTTTCCTGGGTCCCTAGATACAGGGAATCCTAGGTAGGGTTCAGGATCTATATGTGATCGTTGGGCGTTATTTATTAATTATTTATTTATAGTGGGTTTATAGTAAGTTTAGTGTAGGTAATAGTTATATAGTTGCGTGGCTAATGAATGGTTGGATATTTTGAGACATTTTGTCATTTTGATGCGTGTTGTTTTTGTGTTTGCTATTGTTTTATTTTGTTTTGTTTTTGTCTGGTAGTGGTAAAAAGATGTAGGTAGTTAAGTTCTTATCGTGTAACTTGCAGAGATGAGTTCGACATGAGCTCTTCTTTCATGTGAAAGAAGTTCATGTTTCAAATACTAATATCTACACTGTAATAATTTTTATTCAAGATTAATTTTTAATGTATAGGAATAAGTTTTAATCACGCACGGTTTGAATTGGTTTGAACCCGCATCCATCCGTCCCTAACTTCAATTTCATTATACCATTATTTACAGGTTTGATTCTAAAAAAGGCAAGCTAAGTACGTATATACTTAGCTTTGAAACCAAGTTTTTTGAACTTTAATTAAAAATTATAAATAAATTTGTCTTGCGTGTAATTAGATAGGAATTTAAATTCAAATTGCAACGAAATTGCAGACTATATTGTGTAGGCTGTAATAAAATGTAAATTGCACTCCAAAATATTGTTGTAATCCGAAATAACGAGGTATAACGTAATTTACGGCTGAAAGCGGCAAGCCCGGCTGCGGAGCCAGCGCTGAGTGAAACTGTACTACAATCACATATTTTATGTTTTTGTCCGAGTTTAATTGAGTAAGAAGAGACCCAACTCCAATCCCAGCGGGGTAACTTCCAAATTTATTTAAAAAATTCGCGAAAGACCCCCATAACTTACGTCAAGAGACCCAACAGGATCCGCACCGAGCCAACTTCTGTAATATTAAGTGTGAGATACGACCTTATTCGCGCTGACCCAGATTTTAATACGGTCCGTGCTCTTTATGATGACTTTTTGAAAAATTTAATTTTTAATTCCAAACCGGGCTGGTCTGAAATTGAATGCCCACGGATGATTCTCTTTAACTGTATCGCGTATAAACTCCCATTTCTTATGCAATGCCGACGGAAGTCTGTCGATATTTTACACTAAATGAATGCAGGCGTGTCGCCAAAATTGGTGCGGTCGCTTTCTTGCGAAAATCGGATGCCCTTTTTAATTTCCATTCATTGCATATATCATATCGATGTAACCCTCGGAGACCGGAGCAATCGAATTAAAATGCAAATTTTCGTTTTGTTGCAGTCGTTCTTCGGGCGGACGTACAACAACCTGTCGTCCATATCTGAATGCAAGAACAACGGGGAATGCGTCATCAATAAAAAGAACAGGACAGCGTGTAAAGCATGTCGTCTACGGAAATGTCTACTCGTTGGCATGTCAAAATCTGGTTCCCGGTATGGGAGACGATCGAACTGGTTCAAGATCCACTGCTTATTACAGGAGCAGCAGCAGCAACAGATGCATCATATGCAGACTAGTAAATCACCACCAAGCTTCACCACGTCAATAAATCCATCATACATGCCATCAAATTTATTACCCGCAGCAGCGTTAGCAGAATATTACAAGAACTCAGACAAAAACCCGTTTACTGAAGATATCACGCGGCAGAGTGTATCTCCTTCTGATTCTGGTGCCTCATCAGCCGATCCTGAAGACGATAACAGTTCTAGAAGCACTAGCGGTCTAAGCATTTTCCGACCAGCGTCGTCACCTTGTAGCGAAAAAGATGTGCGGTTACAAGCAATTAGGAATCAATCTAAGGATGTTAGAAAGCGGAAGCCTGCTGCATTGCCTCCGTCATCATTTCCAGTGTCTCCATCACCAAGTTTCTCTCCTAGAAGCGGTCCGTTTATGCCAACTCCACTGCACACTTTGAGATCCGTTCCTTCTGGCATCGCAAACTGGCAAATCCGCAACGGAGGTGACTTACTTCAACATTCCCCAGCTGTGGCCGGAATAGCTATAGACCAAGATAAACCAATAGACCTATCAATTAAATCTACAGCAGTTCTGTTTAGAAGTGCTAAAAATGACGATGTTAGCGACTCGGAACCAGAGCTTAGCATTGATCTTAGCAATGACAGCGCAAAAGACCTAATGAAGAATCCGCTAGATTTATCTCTTGTCCCAAAACGGACAGAAGAAGTACCAATGACTGGATGAAAGTATTGCCATACGAACAGGCCATGTTTTATTTATCTGTTAATATTAGTTAGGTTAATAGACTTTTCTTAGCTGCCTCTGAATACTCTGCCATACAGTATTTAAGTAAGATATACATTCCTTCGCTCTTACCTGATTTTACCATTATAAATAGTTATTTCTTTGCGGTGAAATGTTAATGATTATTTGTATACTTTGAAAATAAGAAGTCGTCGTACTATTAGATAGAGAATTGTAAAGAATAAAACTATTGAATGCATTTTTACTCGATTCATCTTTAGAAAAGTTGCATCGATTGTGTATGTAAATGCCAGAATTGTGCCAGTTAATTACCAGTTTTAATTATTTAGTTTTTAATTGTAATGGGATTCTAAGGCCAGTAAAAATGAAGCTCAAAAATTAAATGTACAAATATTTGAGTCTTGTATTATATTTAGTAATTTGTTTAAAACGTTTACCTATTTATTTCGTTAGTTCGTAGGCCAGTTTTATTGAGTCATTTTAGTCATAAGTACTTCATAATTTAGACGTATTTTGTAATTATGTTTTTGATTTAAGTAAAGCATGCGTGTTTTTGTTATTTGTTTCTTTTTGTTGGATTTTTATACTTTTATTACATTCCATTTATGAGATCGTACTTACGTAACAATTAGGTGAAGTTAGGACCAATTATTATAATTGTTATTATTGCCTATAATATTATTATTTAGGGCAAAAATGCGAAAGAGAATTAATTTGTTTATTTCACCAATACAAACATTGTTAGCAAACTATTCGTACAATTTTTTGTATAAATATATTCCATAAAATATTCTTATCTGATTAAGACAAACAAAGACTTTTATATCACATTCAGTAATAAAAATTTAATAGAATTTCATATTATTGTTTTCATTGTGATACGATCTTATTTGACTATGATTGTTTATACTTTTTTACGTTTATAAATAAATATTAATATATTTTTGATAGAAAGAAATAAAATATGAGTGCCTTTTATATTTTTGTCGTTTTAATTTGTCTTATTAATGTTATTGACGATCTACGACCGACGATCTGATGAAAACCGCGGGGGGCGATGGATGCAGGAGGCGAGCAGCTGCTCAAAGTGGCGCCTGTGGGGGAGGCCTATGTTCAGCAGTGGACGTCTTCAGGCTGATGATGATGATGATAAATGTTATTGCTGAATAATAGATAGAAAAATACAAAATAGACACTGTTTTATTCATAAAATAGGTAGTAAGATTAACACATAACTCAAACATAAAATTACAAATAAACTCGATAAGTTAGCTTCATTTTGAATATTCATGAAAGTAAACGTTTCGATGTTTTCTCGAAATTCGTTCCCATAAATTTAGACTAGAATTATGCATGAAGGCACATACCCACTGGGCTTACACACTTATGACTATTAATGAAAAATGACGTTTAGTTATGAATCATTATAAGCTGGGTTTCTTTAATAAAGTATGAATATATATTCTGAAATGTCAGATACATAGCCATGACCCAAGATCATGAGAAAAGGCCAAAAATGTTTCCTATCATAAACATCATCAACAGCCTGAAGACATCCGCTGCTGAACATAAAATATTTCTAATCCGTGCAGTTCCGTAGGCCTAGCACGAACATTTACGCGCGCGTAAGTGTAACGTTAACGTAAGCTAGTTGTATGGGGCGCTAATCAAATGCCATACAACTGACGTACGCTAACGTTACACTTACGCGCGCGTAAATGTTCGTGCTAGGCCTACTGTGCTTGAATAAAACGTTAGTATAAGGTTAAGCGAATAAAGGCTTTTAATCGTTACTTTGAGTGGCTGATTGATTCCTGCATCCATCGGGTCCCCGTGGTTTTCACGATCGATCGTAGGTTGACTAACATAATAGAGCACGCCTTTCACTCCTGCATTGCTACTCTACCAAAAACTATTATCTACCTTACTTATTATATAGCACATACTGTTCAATAAGAAACGTAGTTTTTAGAAAATTGGAATACCGGTATTTGAATTCAGATATTTTGGATAAACTTACATGGGTACAGTTAGAACTAGAAAACCGAGTAAATTCAAAATCACTCAACGAGCTATGGAGAGAGCTATACTTGGAGATTCCTTGCAAGATAAGATCCGGGCGGCATGAGGAGATCCGCAGAAGTGTCCGATAAAGCTCTTTGCAAGCAAGTTGAAATGGCAGTAGGCTGGTCACATTGCTCGTAGAACTGACTACAGATGGGCAAAAGGTTCTAAGTGGTGACCACGAACCGAAACACTCAGTGTAGGCCCGGCGTCTCACTAGACCGACGGCGACGGTCTGGTGAAAACTGCTGGGAGCCTGTAAATGGAGGAAAACAGCTGCTCAAAGTGACGCTCTCTGGGGGAGGCTTTTATTGACCAGGAGATCTTGAGGCTGTTGATAATGATGCTGACGACAAAACTGAGTAGGTACCTAGCTATAGATAGGTATATCTGAGAAAAATCTGAAATGAGAAACCATGCAAGCTGCCCCAGCTTCTATCCCCATAGAACGATACAATTAGTTATTTTCCATTATATATAAGAGAAAGAGTGAGAGAGTGAAAACCATAATTCAGCACGCTGGCCAAGTGCATGTTGGTAAATGGATGACATAGTAATATTCTTAAATTATGCGATTCTTGAACGAAAGCACAGTTTCGTTAAGATAAGCAAGAGCAAATTTCGCACACGATTTTATTACTAGAAATGCCCTAGGCTTCAAGCGGGTATTAAACCTGGGTACATTAGTTTGTAAAGGCTACCGTCAAACCACTGAAAGACTGGCAGGACTGATTGAAATGAATAATTCAGTGTTTCTACTGTGAACTACCGTTCGTATAGCATTGCTTCCATTTAGTTTCCAATCGTCAAATATTTGATAATCCTATTAGCCTTCATTGTTGAAACAATACGCGTTTCTAATGCAGTGAACATAAGCTTAGCTTCGTCACACTGATTTGAATACTAGTTTGAATGGTTTCATGCTTATTTATTTTTCCTTGTCGTATAGGCATTAGTGCAAGGCAAGCAGCTACTCAAAATGGCTCTCTGGGGGCTGAGAGAGGCCTATGTTCAGCAGTGGTCGCATTCGGACTGTTTTAGATGATGATGATGATGATGATGATGATGATGATGATGATAGGCATTAGTTCTACCTCAGTATACGTAAAACAGCACAGCGTAGGCAGACCCCCCACTAGGTGGACCGACGACCTGGTGAAAACCGCGGGGAGCCAATGGATGCAGGAGGCCAGCAGCCGCTCAAAATGGCGGTCTCTGGCGGAGGCTTATGTTCAGCAGTGGACGTTTACGGGCTGTTGATGATGATGATGATGACATTTAAAACTACACCCAGAAAGACTGCGAAAGCACTCAAATAAAAAAGGACTTTTGCTATAATGCAATAAAGTCTAGTTCAGCTTGCTCAGCTCAGTTGCCTCTTCTTCTATCACAATACCACTATATACTTTTAGCTCCATACCTAAAATGTGGAGTTAACAGACCTACATAAGTTAATAGATTTTAGGCCGTTTGATGGCTTCTGATTTGGCTTAATTAATAGAAATTTTAATCTTCCCTTATAAACTTCAAGTGGAAGTCTACTTAAGGTCTACCTTTTCTCATTAAAGTAAATCTAAATTACTAAAATATGGATCAAAGGACATTGACAGTCTTAGTATGGGTTTTGGTCCAAATACTGCCCAGAAAAAGGAGTATCGGTTTTAGACTCTCTACATGTCTACATACTTGCTCCCAAAATATATTCAAAATCTGACCACGGAAATAAAAAAAAATGAGTTTATACAGGCTGGGTTTTTAAGACGGGACAACAAGAGCAGATACCTTAACGGTTCTATTTACAGGAAAACGTTCTGAGGAGACCATCCATAACTTTTTGTGATATTCTAAACTGTATTCACAGATTTTGGTAAAAATGTATAGTTAGCAAAAAAAATATGCAAAAACGCAAAAAATGTTTTTTGGCTAAACCATCCTATTTCATGAAAGAATCAAAATACTCAATGGGACTACATAAAATCGATTGGCAAAACATTTTTTGCTTCGTATCATGTTTTGCTGACTGTACTTTTTTTTCAAAATCTGTGTATGCATTTAGGAATATCACAAAAAGTTATGTCTCCTTGAAACGTTTTCCTTATTTTGACATTATTGCTTTTCTTATTCGAATAAAACGAGCAAGACGAGCAAAACGAGAAAAACGAGTCAAACTAGTCTAACGAGTCAAACGAGTCATATGAGCAAAAAGAGTAAAACGAGCAAAACGCTCCAAACGAGTCTAACGTGTCTAACGAGTCAACGAGTCAAATGAACGAAAAGAGCAAAAGGAGCCAAAAGAGTGAACGAGTCAAATGAGCAAAACGAGAAAAACGAGTACAACGAGTCAGACGAGCCAAATGAGTCAAACAAGGCAAATGAGCAAAACGAGTCAAAAGTCTAACTCTAACAAGTCAAACGTGTCAACGAGTCATATCAGCAAGAGCAAAACAAGCCAAACGTGCCAAACGAGTCTAATGAGTCGAACGAGTCAACGAGTCAAATAATTAAAAGAGCAAAACGAGTCAAACGAGTCTAACGTGTGTATCGAGTCAAACAAGTCAACGAGTCAAATGAGCAAAACGTGCCGAACGAGTCTAACGAGTCAAACGCGTCAAACGAGTCAAATGAGCAAAAAGAGCAAAACGAGTCAAACAAGTAAACGACTCAAACGAGTCAAATGGGTCAAATGGATCAAATGAGTCAAATGAGTCAAATGAGTCAAATGAGTCAAATGAGTCAAATGAGTCAAATGAGTCAAATGAGTCAAATGAGTCAAATGAGTCAAATGAGTCAAATGAGTCAAATGAGTCAAATGAGTCAAATGAGTCAAATGAGTCAAATGAGTCAAATGAGTCAAATGAGTCAAATGAGTCAAATGAGTCAAATGAGTCAAATGAGTCAAATGAGTCAAATGAGTCAAATGAGTCAAATGAGTCAAATGAGTCAAATGAGTCAAATGAGTCAAATGAGTCAAATGAGTCAAATGAGTCAAATGAGTCAAATGAGTCAAATGAGTCAAATGAGTCAAATGAGTCAAATGAGTCAAATGAGTCAAATGAGTCAAATGAGTCAAATGAGTCAAATGAGTCAAATGAGTCAAATGAGTCAAATGAGTCAAATGAGTCAAATGAGTCAAATGAGTCAAATGAGTCAAATGAGTCAAATGAGTCAAATGAGGCAAATGAGTCAACTGAGTCAAATGAGTCACATGAGTCACATGAGTCAAATGAATCAAATGATTCAAACAAGTCAAATGAGCAAAACGAGTAAAACGAGTCAACGAGCCAGCCGCCTCCAGGTTATGAGGCGACTTGGTCAACCACCACACCACGGAGGCTGGAATGCAATGGTATAGAACTGAATCGTACCAGATCGAACCGGATCGATCCGGATCGAACCGAATCGAACCGAACCTAATCGCACCGAATCGAAACGAATCGACCCGGATCGAACCAGGTCGTACCGAGTCGAATCGAATCGGAGTGAATCGAACCGCACCAAACCGAATCGAACTAAATCGGCCTGAACGTACTAGCTGGTCATCCCCCATTAGGTGTACCGACGGCCTGGTCAAAACCGCGGGGAGCCGATGAATGCTGAACGCAAGCAGCCGCTCAAAGTGGCTTCTATGGAAAAGGCCTATGTTCAGCAGCACACGTCTTCAGGCTGATGATGACGATGATGATGATGACAGTGACGAGATTAAATATTATCCCCATGCTTGTGTCGGGTAAGGTCCCATAGTAGGTAGGTACAAATACCAATATTAAAAAATTAATTAAAAAATAACCCTGGGTCAGATTTTGAAAATATTTGGCGTGTAGTCATAAATGGATATAAGGAACGTAATGCAGGTACTCCCATCACTGGGCAATTTTGGACCTGATCCTGTCAATGTCCTTTTATATTCTAAACAAAAAGTTGAATGGTCTCAAAACATTAATTTAATATAGTTATAGACCCTAAACGCATTCAATACCTACATTAAGTACTTTAAACTTTTAGATTCAGATTCAGATTTTTATTGCTTCCATAGTGTACAATAGGTGGAATATAAAATTAAGTCTAGTTTCATATGGACCCCGTCGGGCGCAGCAAATTTGGAGAGGAAAAATTGAGATTTGGATTTGGTTTGGATTTTTTTTTATCATCCCCCCTCCCCCCCTACCCCTACATGCGGTTTATTTTGTTCTTTTTCCCAAATTAATCTCGCAAATGTACTGAATCACTTTTACAGTATGTACTAATTGACTTCTTGCGCCCTGTCGCGTGTCACGGTGCAAGTATAAAATAAAGCCAATAAATAATTCAACCGAACCACGATTGTACAGAGTCTAGTTATAAAAAAACTATAACTATAACCACCTTATAACTGTTCGTCCTAAAAAGGCTAACAATAAATGTTAACAGATATAATTGATATTATTACTTCCGTTCCAATTCTTACATTGTTATAACAATAATAAGTAAAGTGAACTTTATAATCGGACAAGTAAAGTTGTCAATGATTTGTTGAAGACATGATTTTTGTCACTCAATTTCAGTTGACGTTATGTCGCGGTGCGTAGTAACAAATCATAATTTTTTCGCAACGTCCGATTGCCGGTCATTTCCCGATATAGGTGGACGTTTGTGCGAGAAGAAATGTCGCTCGTTAACACGGATAATGGGAGCTTTGCGTTGCTCTTGTACAGATACACAGAAAAGTTGTGACAAGAAGAAATTGGGAATTTGGTAGATTTACTTAATATTAACATTCCGGATAAAACAATACATTTTGTTTTGGTATCTACTGCTGAACAAAAGTCTCCCTCTACTAGTAATAGAGCCCTACTTTGAGCGGCTGCTTGCCTTTTGCATCCATCGGCTTCGCACAGACCGCTAATAGGCCTAAAAAGTATGAATTGTATGTGATTACAATTACATATACTTTAATAGCATGTTACTAGGCTGCACGTTGACCCAAAGCAAATTTTATTGTGGACAAAACTATTTGATATTTCTTAGTATAGTTATTTTTTCGTACTAAGTATTTTTAAGAGATTCAATAAAATCAGGATTAAAATTCACTTTAGTCATTACCTGCACAATCATAAAGGCCCACTCTTCTGAACCGATTTTAACGAGGAAACGCTTCGTGCTAATTGTGACCACGCCGCGGAGCGGAGCGTTCAAAAAATCATGTCATTACATCCGTACATGGCGCTGATTTATTAAGACATCCAAAGAATAGACAGCTCGAAACGAGAGCAACCGAATACACTTTTTTCTGTGAGTGTACGCGTGGTATTTCGGTTTAATCATTTTTTTTCTGTGTAAGTTTTGGAGAGGAATTTTGATTTAGTCGTTTTCCACAGAGGTAATTTTTAAGTTCATTTTAATTGTGACATTAATAATGATTTATTTTGATTATTTTCGAAGTATGCGTTGATTGCTTATTACTGTTTTGTTATAATAACATTTAAATGTTCCTTGATGGCGTAATCAGTTAAATCTAAGGTTTTAAAAACTAAAGATTTTATCACTGATTGATAAAAACACTCAATATACGTAAAACCTGCAATAATACTGGGTGACCATATACTCAAAATTATTATAGCCAAGATAAAATTAACGAACTTGTAATCAAACCAAATCTCAATCGCCAAAGCGTAACAAACAAACTTTAGGATCAACTTATGAGAAAAGGTACTACTTATTAACTTTGACGTCCCTGATTACAAGGATACAAAATTAATGAACACCAGAATAAATTATTAAAAGTATTGAATATGGGTAATTTACCGACACGATTCGACGGTAAAAATATAATCCAAAGCGACAAGCTTATGGTAATTTCAGCATAATATAATTTTAACTTTTGTCCTCTGTAATTACTGCTTTTTCACACTGTGCGGTAAGTATCAATAAAATTCTTGAATTAGTGCGATATCGGTAAAAGATTTACATGTCTTAAATATAATGTTGTATTTATTACATAGTTTTTCGTTTTAATCACACTTGCATATTGTAAAGGTGAATACTTATGTTAAAAAAACATAATTATGTACAACAGTTGTACATAATTATGTTAAAACATAGCTACTACTAAAATTTATCATTTAATTCTTTTATTTTATCTTAATGCGCAGTCAATAATTATTGCAATGATAAATTGTAGTAAAAGCTAAAAAAATTATGTTATGTTATTATTCAGCATAGCCTACTAATATGTACGCATCGAGTTAATGCACTAATGACAAACAAACTAAAATAATTAAGCATGTTTTCCACGCAGTGGTTTCTATAGTTTCCCGACTACGGTGAAGCAAAAAAGAGAATTAGCATTTGATAATATGTACCTGCTTATGTCGCTCGTAGAACTGACAACCGTTGGGGAAGAAAGGTTCTCGAGTGGCCACCACGAACTGGAAGACGCAGCGTAGGCCAGCCCCCTATTAGGTAGAACGACGACCTGGTCAGAACTGTGGGGATGGGTCGCTATCAGAATATCATGATGGCAAAATGACGATATCGCTCTAACGTCTTGATATTGGAACGCCATAATCCCTAAATAGACATGAACGCTAAATGCACTAGAAGCAAAACGTCTGAATCTTAAAAAGCCTCAGCCGCTCAAATTGGCGCTTTTTGGGGGAAGGCCTATGTTCAGCAGTCTTCAGGCTGATAATGATGATGATGATGATGATGTACCTATGTTTATAATACCTAACTAACTATTATTGAATAGTTTGAACAATATCAGATCAGAGTAAATATTTTAGCATTTCATACCTGATTTTTAGAGCATGAAAACTATGAAACTATTCGCACGGGATCCAATGGGAACAGCAAATGATTTGGGGATCACCCGGAATTAAATTTCAAAAATGGATAGCACAGGATCGGTTTGTGAGGTATCAAACCGAAATAGACTTGTTTTTTAGTATGTAGTCGAGTTTTAATAATTTTGTATTTTTTTAAACTCGCTAGACAGAAACGAAAATTATATAATTCTCCATTACGGTGTTAATAATAAAAGTATTACTGGTTATAGAGTTGCTGTACTTTTTTTTCTTCAATAAACAGGCACTTTATATGACCAAAAAGTAGTTGGCATTATCGAAAGCAGTTTATTTAGTTACCATTCTTGCAATCTACTTTGTTATTATCACTTCACAAAATAAAGTTGTTAAAGTATGAATAAAACGAGCTAAGAATAAGTTACAACAAAACCACAATGGAAATATTACCAGAAATCCGATAACAAGCCATTTTTAAAGAACATCTGACACATCTACTTATTGGATTAAGACCCATTGAGACATATCAACCAATTTGATGGACAAATTATTGCATACAAAAGCGTTTTCATTAAAGTTCAATCGGTGCATAAAATCATTTAATTCGGCTATTATATGCATAATTTTGACATAATTTTAACGAAATGTCATAATATTGTTCCCTGGGGTCTTGGTTCTACTTTTATATTGCTTCATGGTTGGAATGGTGTTGCCAATAAAATCTGTAAAAACGAATAATAGGTATACCAATATTGATGGCATAAATAGGATTAGGTCAATTTTTATGAAGTATACAAGTTTAGTATTTATCTGGGGTATTTATATAATAATCATCACATCAACTTCAGCATTTTGGGTTTACTGCTGAAAGTAGACCGCATCCATTGGGGAGGCTGCCTTGGGTCTAGTGATCGATTATAGTTAGATTCCGACCAAGGAGAAGGTGGTTGCCCATACACTGCTTTTTTTTATAAATATGTGTGAACATTTTACACAGCGCCATCTAGCTCCAAAGTAAGCATAGCTTGTACTATGGGAACCAGATAACTTAGATAATTTTTATTTGTAAATACATACACAGAATACAATATAACACCCAGACACAAAACAAACATCTTTGTTCATCACACAAATGTTTATCCTGGGTGGGAATCGAACCCACATCCCAGAAGGCCCAGTTCAGAAGGCAGGGTTACTACCAACTGAGCTATCGGGCCCGTCAAATTTCAGGATATTCTGTTAGCCAAACTTTAAGGACACCCATGGGAACTAATGTTATTATTAATTACAAAAGGTAGCCCGTGGTGTCACCAAAAATTTAAAAAACAAACATTGGTAACTCCATTTTCCGGGATCAAAGTATATTAATGTTGATATGAGGATTATAAAAAAATCTCATCGAATAGGATATTACTGATACTTTTCATGTCAGAAATTTGAATGTTGCAGCAAAACGTAATTAATTTTTTGAATGAAACCAAAGAAGTAATGCAAGATTATATTTTTTGTAACCCTTTCAAATTATAATACTGTTTTGAAACGGATATAGATCAAACTGAGTACAAATAGATATTAATAAATATTGATAAACATGATAACCTACCAGTTAATACATAAAACATTTGTATAAAATAATAATACCGGATGTTTCTTTGTTTTAGAGACCAAATTTAATCAATACTAGATCTAATGAGATAGTCAGACAAAAGGTCAACAAACGCTAGCACGATTATTTTCAATATATTTAAATGCAATAAATTTACCATTTTACGACTGCGGCATTGTCTTTTACATCGTCTGTGACACTTTTTATACATATATTTTTTAATTTTCAATCGTTTATGTATACGAATATTTGAATATATTAAAATTTATATATTGAAATTGATATTTAATTTGATAAATTTATTGGACCAGACAAGATTTTCTTCCTACGGCGCTTAGATCACGATGACTTGTATTTGTCAAACATTTGTCCTAATTGACATCTACTACCTAATACCATCGGATGATGTAAATTATCAAATTTATTGTTAAATAGATTTTTAAAAACATCAATAAAGTCATAGAATAGAAATTTTCTTATTAGCTTTTTTTATGCTGAAAAGGTCATACGTTTGGCAACATTTCACCTGATGGTAAGAGACGAAGTTATCTAAGGTGGGGCACGTTTGCCCATGAGATGCCCATTCACTTTTATACAGTGTGAAATGTGCAGATGAGTTGACTGACGCAGACCAGGTGCTAAGCAGTTAACCCATGGAAAATCAAAAACCGGTCGTCACACCCAGCACAATAGTCTACATCAACCCATTTAATGGCTTCCTCAGACATAGCACGACGAATCGCTTGGCACCGTGGCTTTGTCTTTGTGGCTTGTCCAGGGGATGGTTACTAAGCCAGCGTTCTAAGCCTGCCACCAGTTATTTAGTTGCTCTTTTGGCACCACCCAGTAGGGGTCACGTGTAGGACACCAAAGGCTATGTCCTTCGGATGCGAGCAAATATGGACCCCCAACGTTTTCTTGTCATATTCATTGTTTACTCTGTGAATATCATCTTTGAGGATCTACTTTCAACCTTTGGCTAGATGGCGCTGTGTGAAATGTGAACACATATTTATTTATTATTATTTATTTATTTGAACCTATTTAATTATCATGGTTTATTATCCCTTGAACTGAATCGAAAGCCAAAGAATATGAAATGTGCACTTAATAGAATTTTCGTATTGGTATATTTGCCAATTATTTTAGCTACGAAAATTCTAAGCCACTATGAAAACAAAATACCCCCTAGCCCCTAACTCAGGTCAAAGGAATCTCCTCACAAAACTATCTCCAGATCTTCAGCGGTGGAGGAATTTAGGAAATCCACGGACGTGCAACAAATACTTGTTATCGTGGAAGGTTCCAGATAAACGGGAATGCGGCGTCTAACTAGGAAGAGGTGCCATGTGAGTCAGATGCTTTGAATACTCAGATGGGTGAGATGTGACGTGGCTCTCTTAAGGCTTTTGCTAGGCAGAATTAAAATTCAACGTTGTTGCGTTAGGTATTGTTTTCGCTTTGTAATTTTATGTCATCAAATGATCGCTCTTATTAACCGTAGTGGCTAAAGAGTAAACTTAATGACAAATATCAGCCAACACTTTTAGTAAGACCATGCGCATGGAGTTAAACCGTGCATGACTGACATTGTTTCTATAGCTTAACTGTTGTTTTTAAAACGATATTGTAGACGCATTTGATGTGTGAGCTTTTTGGGTTTATAACATTTTTTTTCGTAAATCACCTGAAAACCAATTAAGTACTAACTCATTAAACAAATTAATGTTAAAAAATACCTTTTATGAAGAACTTGCACTTCTGTAATAAAATTCCTACTGCTAAAATTAACCATTAGCTACCTGAAGACGCATCATACTTAGGTTAATTAAGTACTAAAAAGTTATCACATGCAATGACCACAAATAATCAACAAGTATTAACATACGGCTCTCTACTTTGAACAGCATTAAGCCGCCCTGGTTTTTATCAAAGACCAGTGTTTAAGCCGCCTTTGATTCTGTTTTAAACTTTCTCGGTTGTTTACCACGTTTTTAATAGTACTTACGGGATATTTACCGTGATTAGAATCATTTTTGAGTTCCCGATATTTCGGCACAGTTACATGCACCATTTTCACGGGTAGACTGAAGATGCGGGTGGATGATAAAAAGTTCGAAATGTTAGGAGCAGACATAACGGTCTACCCTTTTTCTTAGTCTTTTACTGCGGGTACCATTGGCATTCGTACTCGATCGTAACTCGCGACAATAAACACTCACTGTATCACTGCATATGATCTTATCACATTTTGGACGCGTATTATTTTTAATGCAACCTAATACTGGACTCCACGCACTAGCAAGTTGGAAACCATCACCTCGATTGAAATTTTTATATTTCGAGATCTCAATGGCTTCCTTTACCAGCCTAGGTATATAGTGGCGCTCCGTAGATAAAATTTGTGGCTTGTGAAGTTCAATCCAGTGACTAGGCCCCGAGTCCAGCAGATGTTCCGCTATGGCAGATTTGTGTCTTTCGTTATTTTTTACTGCTTTTATGTGTTCCTTAATGCGGCATGTGACAGTTCGCTTAGTCTGACCTATATACGAACTTCCGCAACTGCAGCTGATTTTATATACCCCAGGATGTTCAAAGGGAATCTTGTCTTTAGGAGAACGTAGACTTTGCGCAATCTTCTTATGAGGAGTAAATATGGTCTTTATTGACAGTTTGTTGAGAATTCGACCTATTTTGTCTGTGACTCCCTTCAGGTATAGCAAAAAATACCCCCACGTCGAGAGTCACACGGCGGACAGTCCAATTGGTGAAAGAATGTCATGATGTCTTCTCAGATGATATGTTAAAAAAGCTATTAAGGCCACGAATATCGCAGCCACCTAAGATGTACGGGTTGCCTAAAATTCACAAAAAAGAAGTGCCTCTTCAGTTTTGACGTTGAATCTCTGTTCACGAAGGTACCGGTACTGGAATGCTTGGAGGTAATAAAGAAGAAGCTGTCTGACAACAACATTCCTCTGGAGTATGCCACACTGCTGGAGCATTGCTTATCTTCGAGCTACTTCTTATATAGAGGCCAATTTTACCTACAGATTGACGGAGTAGCCATGGGTAGTCCGGTGGCTCCTGTAGTTGCCAATCTGTGGATGGAACATTTTGAAGATCTGGCTTTGTCCACATGCCCCGTTGAAATTAAGTATTGGAAGAGATATATTCTATATATTCGATATGTTATTGGTAGATGACATATTCTGTATACTTAAGGGTGGTGAAGCAGAAGTAAGCAAGTGCTTGGAGTTTTTGAACAGTGTTCACCACGCTATGCGGTTCACAGTGGAAGTTGAAAAAGACCGGGCGTTGCCATTCCTGGATGTCCTGATAGCAGCAAGGGAGGATGGGACCCTGAGCCACACAGTCTACAGAAAACCGACACATACTGACCTTTACTTGCATGCCACCTCACACCATCACCCCTGTCACCTCAAGTCGGTGGTTAGTTCGCTGACAAATCGTGCCTTTGACCTGTGCGATACAGAACACCTCGCTGAGGAACTATCCCACGTCCTACACAGGAACGGGTATAAGGTTAAGGTCGGTGGAACAAAACCACAGAAAAGACGGATGAAACCAAAGGTGGAACGTCAGCCCACTTTTTTGCCATACCTGAAGGGAGTCACAGACAAAATAGGTCGAATTCTCAACAAACTGTCAATAAAAACCATATTTACTCCTCATAAGAAGATTGCGCAAAGTCTACGTTCTCCTAAAGACAAGATTCCCTTTGAACATCCTGGGGTATATAAAATCAGCTGCAGTTGCGGAAGTTCGTATATAGGTCAGACTAAGCGAACTGTCACATGCCGCATTAAGGAACACATAAAAGCAGTAAAAAATAACGAAAGACACAAATCTGCCATAGCGGAACATCTGCTGGACTCGGGGCCTAATCACTGGATTGAACTTCACAAGCCACAAATTTTATCTACGGAGCGCCACTATATACCTAGGCTGGTAAAGGAAGCCATTGAGATCACGAAATATAAAAATTTCAATCGAGGTGATGGTTTCCAACTTGCTAGTGCGTGGAGTCCAGTATTAGGTTGCATTAAAAATAATACGCGTCCAAAATGTGATAAGATCATATGCAGTGATACAGTGAGTGTTTATTGTCGCGAGTTACGATCGAGTACGAATGCCAATGGTACCCGCAGTAAAAGATTAAGAAAAAGGGTAGACCGTTATGTCTGCTCCTAACATTTCGAACTTTTTATCATCCACCAGCATCTTCAGTCTACCCGTGAAAATGGTGCATGTAACTGTGCCGAAATATCGGGAACTCAAAAATGATTCTAATCGCGGTAAATATCCCGTAAGTACTATTAAAAATCCGCCTTTGATTGTCCTAAACACCAACGATGAGCAAACAAACGCGTTCAGTTTATATAGTGTGACTAATAAGTATGAAGAACTAATACGTAACATTTCTGCAAGCCTTTGGGTTTCTCTATGGACATTTTTCAACCAGTTCACAAGGCACGACTGTACTCGGTCTTCCATATCTAAAATGATACATTGAATCAACAAAAAGAAACCCGGTCTAGGATTAGCTGCGACAAAACATCTCAGTCGTGTGCGCCGAATAAATCAACCCGATATGTGCCGGCCGCTAGGTGGCGCTCGATCGAGATATCCATGTTTGTGTGACTAGGGTTGCCATGCGTTTGGTGCTTACTGGATTTTTATTGCACTGTTAAAAGAATTCACACGAATTGACAGCCTCAAATATGAGAAAAGTGTTTCTCGCAGATGATAGTCGCAGTAGCAAAATTAATACAGAAGAAATCCAAAATCATTGTAACTGCGGACATTTCGCTGTCTACCAAAACTGCCGGCCCAAAATCGCTGTCCACCTGATTACGCTACCCATCCGGTGGTGCTGCCCAAGTGCCCACACGACTCGATCTGAAGTTTTTTGCTGTCCACCTGGTAAAGCTGAGCAAAGGTAACTTTTAAATAGTCCTGAATTTCTCCACTATCAAATGGTGAACGGAAAAGCCGATGCGTGCGTTCGATGAGCTTATCTGATCGCCTATTGCAGAGTGTTAGTATTGGTACCTACTTTGTAAAAAGGTGTAGATTGTAGGTTGTAGAAAAACGTCAATTGCTGATTATAAATGTATCAGATCAACTGTTTTCTTAGGATAAGCAGGAGGAATATTGTTTTACCGCATAGAATACGTTCCAGATATTTTTCTTCTTATTCTCGTGTAGGCAAGTGGTCAGCCCTGGTGTCAGAATTTTAGGCCGCCCAAAGGCTTCTGACTGGGTTTAACGACTATTGTCTAACGACAGTAGCCGGGGCCGGGAACGGCTTAACGTGCCCTCCGAAAAGCGGTAGCGCTCAGTTGTAAATACCAACTTTTTGCTGTAGCGGTCACCCATCATAGTAGTGACCGCCGCGAACGTTGCTTAACTTTACCGATCGGTTAGGAACGGCTAGGCTAGGCTATGCTTGGACATTATAAAACTTCTATAAAAACTTATTCTAAGGTTCCTGAAATATTCCATCAAAGAAGTTTAGGCTACTTAACAAAAAAGGAAATCTCACCGATCTGAGATACTTGTAGCACAATAGAAGACATCCACCACCTGCTGATGGAATGTGTCTGGAACAAAGGTCAAAGCGACATCATCATTATCATCATCATCATCATCATCATCATCATCATCATAGCCTGACGACGTCCACTGCTGAACAAAAGCATCCTCCAGAGAGCGCCAACTCGAGCGGCTGCTCACCTCCTGCATCCATCGGCGCCCCGCGGTTTTCACCAGATCGGTCCACCTAGGCCTACCGGGTTGGCCTACCAGCGTCTTCCGTTTCTTGAGTAGTCTGGTTAGGCTAAGGGTATAATGGGATACTGACATACCATAAACAAAATTGAAAAAAAAAACTGTTTTATATTCATCAGGTACTGATTTCACTTAATTTATATTTGATTTTGTGACTGTAATGTTTTGGTAAATAGCAATAACATTTACATTTGCCGGTTTAGATTTAACCATAACACGATGCAGTTTAATAGATTGCATCAAACTTCGCTGGCATTCCCAAGAGATTTATATAGCCATTAAAAAGCCATTAACGGTTTATTTTAAAAAGCGAATGTTTTGAGTTTTGAAATCATCGTTGACTTAAAATCAGTCTAGTTTAGTCAGTTTATTAGTCGCCCTGATACAGCTAAAGGGTTACAAACGCTGTGAACTGGATTACAATATTGCAAATATCAAAACTGAACTAAAAACAAGATGCTCTGATAAATAAATCGTATAATATCACAGAAAAGATCAGATACTTTAAATATGGCAGGGTCGTGACCCCTATGGGGCATCAGTAATCTTTCCTGTTACGGATACCTTGTATATAAAACTAGCGCAACGGTCTAGGAAAGTAGAGGGCTTACTGGAAGGCCAGGCCATCACTGCCAAGCAGTAGTGTGCAAGCACTAGTGTATTCCGGTTTGAAGGGCGTTGTATTCAGTGAAATTACTGGCAAATGAGACAATAATAAAGAAAAGAAAGAAAGAAAATACATTTATTTCAAGGGTTCCGTACAATCATCTATAAAAACAAGCAAAAAATATCACGTTTGTTGTATGGGTGCCCTCTTTAAACTTTTTCTGATTTTTTGTTTTGGTTATTATAGCAGCAAAAGAAATAGATCATCTGTGAAAGTTTCAGTTGTCTAGCTGCCACGGTTCATGAGATACAGCCTGATGACCTCATGACAGACAGTCAGATGGAAGATAGATGGTGTCAGCGGTAAATTCCATATTCAGGATTTTCCACATTTTACTTATATTATTCTTAATAATACAGAATCTTATTAATCCACATTCTTTAAAAGCGGAGCCTTAGCAATAGGGTTCCCTTTTGACATACCCTTTGATTGATTTGATTGATTTTTAAAAGTTCTTTATTTATCATAATAACACCGCGGTCAAACTAAGACACAGTCTAGGATTGCATACAACTTACATTAAACTAGTGACTATATCAGGCTAACAGCGCCTATGTTAGTCTTTTAATAAACAAAAACTGTTATGTTAGCTATTAACTTTATAAATCTAAGGTAAATTAAGTAATTGATTACTTACTATTAACCTGGGAAAATACAGTTGTATTTATAATAATGCGCCTTTTGTGCCAGACGCATTTTTTTGTATATTAGGTAGGTAGCTACGATCTTGTTTACAATAAAATAATATACCCTTTGATTACGGAGCCCTAAAAAGAAAACTACCCAACGCTTTTGCTTACAAAAGATACCGGTACTCTCTTGCCTTGAACTCCCGGACTATATAATTATGTCACCTTCGAAGCAAGTTTTACTAAAGGCTAAGCAATTTGGAGTACACTGAACATAATAAACCGGATGTAATACACAATTAGATCAATTCACTGATCTCTATCTTTAAATGTTAAGGTCGATTTTACAATGAGACTTTGTTGCATAAAACTTGATAATGCATAATTTAAAGAGCACACTTTGTATTAAAAATAATCGTTTCATTGTTGACTAAATATTGCAATACATACCTATTACATACATAGATGGTCTAAGTCACGGAGGGTTATAAAAATGTGTGTGTAAATGAGATGCTTGGTAGAATGGATTTAGAAGTGTCAGACTATTTTTGCAGCCACTAACCATGTGACTATAGCTCAGTTGGGAGATTGTCCGGTGAATTGGAAGGCACGGGATAAATTCCCTAGGTGGCAAACATTTGTTTAAAAATTGTTTTTTCTTTGTAGTGATGCCAGCCTCATGGTAGCTAAGCCTTGTCTGTGATACAATGCCCGATGGTCACAAGAAATTTTGTTAAGCTCGTCGAATTCCCTTCAACATATGGTATTTGTATTGTATTCTATGTATGTCTTTACAAACAAAAAAGTATCTAAATATTATATCAGTTATCTGGTTCTCATAGTACAAGCTTTGCATAGTTTGGGGCTAGATGGCGCTGCGTGAAATGTCCACACATATTTATTATTATTATTATTTTCAACTAATAAGACATTTCGATTTTGTAACGATCCCTTACGTGGATTAAACCGGAATAAAATTAATTAATAATTTTAATTCCCTCAAGAGATCGATCAATTCTGGGGCTCAAATCGGACTAGATTCCTAGAAAAGTGGTAAACATCAAAGGAATTAAAAAAAAGTAATTTTACAATTGATGTTAGGTTTTTCAATAACTTACTATCATTTCATAATTATTTAACTCATTTAAAATGACGCTTACATTTATAAGTAAGTACGGGATACATCAATAACTTGTTCAATTTAGCATTTTTTTTTTAATATTTAGTAGTCCAAACACCTCTTATCTTTTTTATCTATAGCACTAATTATTAATCATTAATTACATTGACTAAAACTGCAAAAATACGATCTTAAGTCGTAGAAATGTTTATGCCATTTCTTTGCGTGTTTACAATTAATTTTATCGATTAAAATGTACCAGACTAACTAATTAGTGGCTAAAAAATAATGTCAATTTTCAACTACGGTATGGGTTGGTTACTTATAGAAGATTATGCATCGCACCACTTAGATACCATTTAGCTCAATTAGGTATAATTTGCACATATTTTTACAATATTTATTTAAAATAGCCATTCTAGCTCTGTGCATAGGCATGATGACTATTTTTTTGCATAAATTAATAATATTCCTCAAAGGATAAACATTTGTGCAAACAAAAATAAAATATCTCAAAAAATAACAAAGTTACAAGCATTTGAAGCGGTAAAGCCTTCCATCCTTATGTCGTTGACGTGCCTCATGTTCGTACTAATCGTTTCGGAAATTCTTTTATAATCCGCATTTCTAAGGAATGGAACTTGCTTCCTATAACAGTGTTTCTATCCACATAATTATAATCTAGGCGTAATCAAGAGCAGAGTCAATAGGTATCTTCTGGGTAAGCATGTCCCACCTTAGGCTCCCTCTACACTTACCATCAGGTGAGATGTTGCCAAACGCAAACCCATCAACAACAAAAAAAAAAATTAAAAAATTTAGAAACCGGTTTAGAAAGAGATAGCTCAAACGGCCAGTGACGTCAGAGCAAGGTCGTTCATAGTACCTCACAAATAAGCAGCGGTAGCTTTACATACAATCTTTTTGGCACGTCACGAGTGGATTTTTCATAGTAACTGTGGAGGCGCTCTGTTTCGCGAGAAAGGGACAGGAGATGCCCCTATAGAGACTTTAAAAGCTTATTACTCCGTGATTTATTTACCGATTTTATTTACTTATTTTTTCAACTATTGCATTCATTTTTAAACTTCTTTATGAAAGTAATATTTACTTGTTCATTTTTAATAGTAGTCATCATGCCTATTATCCAGCCTTTTGACAGAATCAGATGCCACAAAAAAGGGTTAAAAGAAATATTACAAAAGTAAGCCACTCACCCAGTTCCAGAAACGATCATTAATCTTAATGGCGGCATTAACGATAATGGAGAACTTAAACTGTAGGGAGGACAACAGTTTAATGGAAGATTAAGGTTTAAAGTCGACTTTAAAAGTTATTGATCGTTTCTGCAACTGGGTATTAATCTAGTAAATCCCAATGTCTGTCATTCTATTCTGATAAACAGATTTATATCATAATACATTATAAAATACTGCATCTTTTTTGCATAAATAGGTAAATGAGAAGCGCTTTTTGAACAAATTTCACTAATTTCTACAAAAAAATAATTTGAACTATCGACTATTTTGACAGAACCCGATGTTACAGAATAATTAACGTATATGTGAATTTAGCATTTAGAACAAGTTTAATTCACGGAAGACTTCACTCTTATTAATTATACATGACTGAGATTAGTTAGGTCAGATAGGCGGAAAGGTCAGCGCTAGATCTAATTTTAGGGATTGGGTCAGAGGCGCGCAACATTTTGTGGATAAGTAATAATATTTCTAAAACTTCCGCAACACCAGGGCATTTTTATGGTAATGAATGACCTGGCATGCTAGTCGTTCACTTGATGTTAAGCGACGCGGCTGCCCATAACAGTTACAGTGTCACTCAGAACTTTAAAATAATAAAGTTTCGCTTGACACTGCACTGCGCAGTGCGCACGTCATCCTGAGACATCACACAGTCTAGTAATCAGATTACTACACTGTGATAAGGTTAAAAAGTCTCATTTACCCAGTAATTTCACTAGCTACAATGCTCTTTAAACCGGAACACAGTAGTGCTTGTACACTACTGCTTGGCGGCAAAATAACTGCAAAACGGTAGTACCTATCTACCTACCTAGACGAACTTTGCAAAAAAGTCCTACCACCTAGTTGTACAAAATTATAGTTATTAGTTTTGACAGCACTTAATTAAATGTTTCTTTTTAGTTAAAAATGAAGAACTAAATAGAAATAAGCTGTATCTTTGCATTTTGCTTAGAAACAGGCCTAATCATCGTTATGAATAGACTTTGCAATTCAAACAGGAAAACCTATTGCAACTTGATGCCCCGTCATTTCTAGCAATGAACTAATTTTCTACACATCACACGTGTTCTAGATTTATGATTAATCATGTATTATGCAACGTCACTGTGAGCATGTTATCCATGGAGAAAGGAGGAAAATGTTGCGAAACCAAGCCACTTGTCTACGCAAAAAAAAATTGCTTACCTTCTCTAAAAATGTGCCTACAAATGTCATCATCATCAGCAGCCTGAAGACGTCTACTGCTAAACATAGGCCTCCCCCAAAGAGCACCGCTACTACAAATAAGTATGGGTATTAAAAAGATGAAAACAAGGTTACCTATTCCTAAGCCCCTAAAAACGGTAAAAAAATAAGACATCTAAGGGGATATTTTTCATTTAAAGGTTTTTTTTTCTCTTATGTTTTGGCTCCACACATAGTGTATTTAGCCAGTGTCAAGTATTGTAATTATTCATCGTAAAAGAATATATCACGTAAAGTCAAGTCTTAGTCATAGTCATAGTCCAGTCTCAGTCAGATAGTCGAAGTCCAGTCTAAGTCATGCTCCAGTAAAGTGGTGGCAACTTTACTAGGAGCTTCTATGGAATTTTGGTAGCAACACGAAAACTCACGTTTCACCACATTACATCACTTGCCCACACTCATGCTCGTAATTCAGCACTTAATGCGTAAAACGCTACCAATTTTAAACATTAATACTGGAAAAAGCACAAGTTTTGAAAAATAATACGATGCAGCGACGTGAACTTTTCCGCGTTCCCGCCAAAACTCTCATTTAAAGGTTAATTGTTGTGCACGCAGTGTGACTTGAAAATACTAGTACAATTTAAACTAAACATAAATAAACCCCATCAGGAGCTTGTAAATCAAATAGACGAGTGTTAAATAAACTAAAATTAAATTACAAAATCGTGACGGGAAAGCCACGTTAACTGGACGAGTTAAACAATAAACAACCATTAAAAACTGCGCGAAACTCCGGTAGCTAACGTGTTAAAACAATAAATAACAAGTAAGAACATAGGTAACTTGCGAGAGTTGGTCGTGCTTGCTACTTGCACCGTGCCCTTTGACGGCCGCTGCCGTGATACGATCCAGAAGCGAATAACATTTAAAAAAGAGGTAAACTAGATAAATTAAAAATCTAAATTATGCGTTTAAAATTGAAGAAGTTGCGAAAAAAAGTAGGTAAGTATATCTTAACTCCTGAAGTATTGAATACTTTTCAGTATCATGGTTATATTTTTCGTTATTTAATTTAATTTGTAACCTGTATGTAAGCAATCACGAGGATAATTTAAATGCCATAGTAAATTGCTTTATAATACTCCAATTTGTGAGAAAAAGATGATTTAGGATAGGTCATATCGGTATTTTAAGATTTTTGTTCTGGGACGCTAACTGATGAGGTACATCCTAATTTATTATCTTGAGTTTAATATAGATCCCAATGAGATCCTTTTCTCTAAAGTACAAATAAAGCAGCTTTTTTTTAAGACATTTTAATTATAGCTTTTCGAAGCTTTTTGTGATTTATCAGATACAAAGAAAAACAAAACGCAAGGTAAGTACAAACAATAAAATTTGGAGTAACAAAGGGAACCAAAATGTTACCCACCCCTGGTCGCCAGCAATACGGCAGCGCTCGTGGTTACCGACTTAATTCCCGCGGATCTAGCGCTCGATCAACATTACGGGAGCAGCACGCAACTTAACTGTTCAAGTTTTAGTTGGAAAAAGCTGAGCTAACAGACGTTCTGCTATACAAACCTGCGATGAATACCAAAATTTTAGTTATTTGGAAATTGTAGGCATCTGATAGGCTAACCTGCACTCACCAAAGCCAAACATAAACTTTTGTAGCCGTATACTGTGAGCTCTTAGTGCGATTAAAAACCGAGCCTATATGGAATCGCTATGTTTTTTTTTATGAAGATTTGGTAAGCGATCCAATATAGGCTCTGTTTTGAATCACGCTAAGAGCTCACAGTACGACCCAGTCGTGACACAAACGTTCTAAGCCAAGTCAGAGACTATAACCTCCGGTTCCACAAAGCTTTTTAGCCCTGAAAAAACAAAGATCTACTTTTCCTAGACCTAATTTAAGATGCTAACTGAAAAAAAAATAAGGAAGTAAAAAAAGGCCATGGTTGTTTTCTCTTCTATGATTATTTTCAGTGATTTAATACTTTTTTGCTTCATTAGGTTTCTAAACGCTGTAGGTACTCAACTCATAAAACAAGAATGCAGTAGCTAAGGTTAAATCGTGCATAATTTAAGATGCGTGATCTCTTGCATAAAATATTTTATCCGCGCATCTTTTGCTTCGTGTTCCAAAAATATCATTGTCGAAAATTCAGTAATGTCATCATTGCAATCGCAAACCTTTACATACCCACAGTCTGATGCAATTATTTGAATAAAAAGAGTTTAATAAAGAATAAAAAAAAACGAAAAGAATAAATTTAAGAATATAGAACCTCCATCCTATATAGGTGGACCGACGATCTGCTGAAAGCCGTGCGGAGCCGATGGATGCAGGAGGCGAGCAGCCACTCAAAGTGGCGCTCTCTGGGGGAGGCCTATGTTCAGCAGTGGACGTCTATGGGCTGATGATGATGATGATGATGAGGTTTTGTTATCTTAAAAATACTTCTTCAGAATCAAGTACAGAATGTTTCTCACAAATAAATTATCATAATCTGCCCGCAAATAGTGCCGCAGGAAACATCCCGATTTTGGCGGTTTCTAAGGTGAGGGAAATACACCACAAACAAAAATCGCCAAGGCTAAACAGCTATTAAATTAAAGAAGTTGTATACCTATTAAGTTTCATCAAGATTGGTTGGAAAATACGAACTGTACAAGTACAAAAAACTAAAAAGATAAAAATTGTTGGGAGGTGAAGCAGATACTTTGCTCGTTTGAGTGTTGGCTAAATTATATGCCAAGGCGTCAGTGTTCCCACTGAAATGGGGAGACAGAGTGCGTGGGACATTCCACTCGTAAAATTAATCCATTCGGCTTTATTAGACCAAGTGACAGATGATGCGGATCGAGCTCGTCTTCTTGCTTCTTCGGAGGTGGAGTCAGGTCACTGGCTCCATGCCCTACCCTCCGACAACTTGGCGACAGTCCTAGACCCCGGCAGTCTACGTGTAGCGGTGGGATTACGTTTGGGGGTAAGACTGTGCGAGCCTAATCGCTGCCAGTGCGGACAAGGCGTGGACCAACTTGGACGACACGGGTTATCATGTGTGAAGAGTGCCGGTCGGCTATTTCGCCATTGGGCTTTCAATGATTTAGTCAGACGGGCACTTTCCACAGCATCCGTGCCCTCGACGCTGGAGCCGACTGGAATGCTGAGAGATGACGGCAAGAGACCGGATGGTGCCACCTTAGTACCGTGGTGTTGTCTCTCGTGAAAATATGCACAGGTCAGCGCAAATCATGAATTCCTGGCACTGGCCGTTGAAACGCTTGACCCGTGGTCGTCCGACACGAAAAACTTCTATAAACAAATTTCTACCAGATTGGTCCTCGCCTCGGGGGATCCCAGTGCTGGCACATACTTCGCTCAGAAGCTAAGCCTTCTTATTCAGCGAGGTAATGCTGCCAGCATTCTGGGAACCTTGCCGCGTGGTGGTGAATTGGATGGCGTATTTATACTGTAAATTTTGTAAATAATGTTTTTGATGTAGTTTTCTTTTTCCTTTTTTTATATTAATGGTACATATTTACAATACTTAGTATAAATATTATGTTTCATAAACGACTAAATAATGTACTAGTTTAAACCTAGATTTGTATTCATAATATATTTTCTAGCTAAATTATTATAGAACTTGGATACAATACTTGCGCATTGCAATTTCAAAGGTTTCACAGTACACCTTTGAAATGTAACCCACCTGTAGTTCACCCATATCATTTTTTCCCGCAAATCATAAGCGGAATTGATGACCCGCCGCCATCAGATACCGCTAACAAGCGGTAGCAGATCGGAACGTGAGATACTGGGGGTGACGTGATCACGTGACCGGGAAGTAGTCGCGGAGGTGCAGCTTGATCTGAATAAGGACCGGAAAGTATCACAATCATGTAATAAAAAGACTAACGTGGCGAGCGAATCGTTTCGTTTGCCTGGGCCTGAAGTCTGCTATTACAATTGTATCATAATTGTTCATGAATGGTGCCATAATTCCATGGCTTGCCCACTACTGGTTATTCCACTGTGATTTAAAGTCATTCAACGATTTATATATTATATCAAGTAAGGACTGCATCAGAAATAAGGTGATCTGACAGAGAAACAAGGGAGCTGACATAGCCTTCAGATTAGCAAACCATCAGACCATCATCTATTAGCAAACTGAGATGGTAGTGGGCTTTATTTTCCGTAGAATTCACAACCATTAGAGCGGTTGTTCTTTGAGATGAACCGCGTTTTAGCAAACATTTGCTATGGTCAAAGTTTAAAAACCACAAATATTTGTTAGTTATCAAAATATGATAAATTTTTATATACATTTTTTATTTTCGCCCAACATCGATGTGTCATAATCTATATTTTTTTAATTTTCCGTTATAAAAATTGCGTGATTCGTTTTTGCCTAGTAAAGTAAACATTGGTAAGTTCAATCAAAATATTTATATGGATAAGTCGTAACAGAAATGGACAATTATTTATCTTTAAAAATAAAATAATATTTTTTAGCTGATTTTAGGTGAAGCAACCAAGCTTCACACACCTACCGCCCATGACTCACAGTCACCAAAGCAATCATAACTGTAATAAAACCAAAAAGTCCTGTTCACGACCAGAAACAAAACCGGCCGCAATTCCAAGCCCAGCTACAATTAATTAAACAATTAATCAGGTAATTTCGCGATGATTTGCTTTTTGTCGCGTTTCCGACGGCTTTTAAGACAATTTGTTTGTGAATTCGCAAGGTACTGGGTTGCCTTATAAGATTAATTCGTACGTGGCTATTCACTTCGAGTCTTGCGACGGCTTCAAAGAATGCGAGCGGCTGAGATGTACTCTTATTTTGGTAGTGGCCCTGAAATGGTAACCCCAAGTTTTTTTTTTAAATATGCCACGAGATAGGCGACAAGGTTTTGACTGGCCTAAAAAGCTTATATAAAATACTGGAGAGTGCATTTTGAACCATGCTTTGAAGCCCTTTCCTACGTGTTACGTGTCCCGCTTACACCCCTTAGCTGCTTTTCCGCCCCCCGGCGATGCCGACCCGACAACGTCAACGAGATGAAAAATGGTGGATAGTTGTTCATTGTTTAAAACAAAACTCTGTCAAAATAAAAAGGGAATTGTTTGTAACACGTATCATTTTTTTTGTTTAAATCGTGAACCGATTTATCTACTTCAATTATTGGCCCAGTCATCATTCGTTCATCAAATAAATTTCACCGGCTAAAAACGACAAATTTCCAGTTACTTGAGTTAGTAGGTAACCAAGAAAATCATAATAATTCAACAGTAACAGATCCAGTAACCACTCAATTTATGGTTCTCGCTCACCGTAAATACAAGGCTTACACATTTACTACCACTGGCGATACTCCGACGGTTTATCCTAGGGAAGTTCTATAAATCTATCTATTATAATGTTACGTGTAGAATTAGGTTTTTGGGATGATTAAGTTTGTCCTAAGTTAATCATGGAGTTGGAATTAACATTGATAGGCGATTGATAGGCGCAAAATGACGATTGATTGATTCCAATTATCAAAATGACACCTAGGAAATGATTTTCTATCTTTCTTTATTCTTTGGATGTATGAATGTACAGGAATTTAAGAACCTAAATTGCATTTGGTGTTGACATAACTTACATAGGTACTAAAAAAGCATTGCATATGCAATAAAAATATATTAAAATATTATCACTGCCTTATTCCGTTAAGTAAAATTAGAAAGTAATGTTTTATAGGAATTTGCAAAAAAAATGAGATTTACTTATATGAAATATTAATCCAATTGAATTGAACTTTTTGTTTCTGATTGTCTATACATTACTCATAATAGGAACATAACGTTTATGCTGAAATCAGACTAACCAGTAACAAAATATAAATCTATTTGGATGAACAAAATGCTATGCAATATAAGTACAGTAGTAGCTGCTAGTTTGTTGGTGGAATATCGTAAAATACAGCTTAGCCATATAACTGTAATAGTGAATCTGCGAAAGCCATGATTTGTCAGGAAATTTACAAAGACTTACAGTATACCCAGGTTTACAGAAAAATACATTTAATTTCCATTTTATAGATAGAAAAAAAATATTGCTGTGTACAACTACAACATAGAAATTACCCCTGATAACTATGCTATATTTTGACTAGAATAATTATCAACCTTAGTACTTATTAAAATATTATTTCTAAGTAGGTATCTTTATCTCAATCTTCTCACAAATAAAATCATTCACTGCACAATACATAGTGAGCTTGATGCAGGACATACTGATCATAACATAGCACAATCTACAGTGCACTCGATGACTGACAGGCGCCGTAAACGTACGAGGATCGAACGCACAGTGGGACCGACCAACCGTTTCCGTGGACAAAAAATTAGAGCACGAACAGCTCCGCTCCAGCTCATGAAAATTAATAAGTGTTCCTCGAAAACGTTCAGCTGCAGCGGTTTCGGCAATTTTTTACCGATGACAATTTGTCCGGTTCCAAATTGAATTTTTCGGCGTTTTAATTACGAAGTAAGGTGGAATTATTTTTATGGGGGCTTAATATACACACATTAAATCATTAAAGCGGATGCGTATGTGTAGGACAGAAACTTTGTTATCTTTTCACGCAAGAAATGAGTTGGAAACATAATAGTGCAATATTTATTTAGGTAGTCCTACTCGCTTTGAACACAGCCACGAACTAAACATAACGTGCATCCTGATATAAGGGAAACTTAAATACTGGCACTTCCGAAAATAGCTAAGACTGACGGAGACAGAGAAATAAATATGTAGTGCCCTCTAGTGTCCATGTTGTTAGTATTATATTATAATAAATATCTAATGTAAGACCAATACGCACACCTGGAAACAGAGTAAATGAATTAAGAGTATTATGTATACTTCGAAGAGCATATTAAATTTTAGCCATCACCAGCTTAAACTTGATCAGAAGCAAATTACCAAAGAAATTCTTCGAAAACGCACAGAAAATAACGTAATTACCATGAAGAGATAAATAAAACACCGTTACCCGAAGACGAGTCTCGCGAGTTCAATCGAAAAACGCTGTCAAATTCAATTTCTCATCGAAAAAATACAAAAAGGATGCTCATTTTCCCAAAATTAAGGTGAAATATATGAAAAGATGCAAGACTGTATATACGGTCGGGTTCCGTATACGGCCCCCGTTCGGGCGGTCGGCATAAATGATTCCGAAATTGTTTCCGCAAGCGCGCGACGGTTGCAAAAAACACGTGTTGTAGCAATAAATCATTCGATGGGAGCGATTCGATGCAAGTCGAGTTTACTCGGTTAAACGCACGAATCGATTCCCGATGCGGCGATTACACGACTGTGTTTATAGAGAGAGTTGTAAAGAGGAATGTCGCAGCGGCTTTTTGTTTGGTATTGAAAGTTCGCCTTTTAAATGTCACTTTTTGTGAACTTAACTGTTGTGTTTAAATGGTTTGACAGTGTTAATTTATATTTACGATCGTCTGTTAACTAGGCCTTAAAATTTGAACTACAAAACCTCAAAAAAGATTTACGTGGTGCGCAGTGCTTGCGCAGTCGCATGGTCAACTCAAGTAAAATACTTCTCAATACTACAGAATAGGAACAGGTTTGACTTTACTATTCAATTTTGTGACATCACTTGTGACTTATTGCAATATTTGTAATTGCGTAATTATTGTATAAATATGGTTTTAGAATATATGTATCGGTTATATTCCCCACTTCTATTAATCAAATCGCTGTTAAAAACTCAATTTTGACAGATTTGGTAAGTATGTACCTCCATCTGCCTAGTACGGAAAGGGAAAATTGTTTTAAAAATTTTTTTCTTATTTTATTTTATAAAAACTAACTTTTGAGAGATTTATTAGGAATCAATGGAAACTTTACAAAACCTTCTTTGCACTGATAGATTTGTAAATCGTGTATTTTAAGCGCGTACTTTGTTTTAATAACTAAATATAATACACAATACAATTACTAAAAACTAAATTAAATTTAAACGAAGAGAGATAGAGATATCTAAATTTAAGAGATTAAATAAAAAATATATTATTATCGGCCTAGATAATAATAATAATATATTTTTTTATTTAATCTCGCCACTCGTGTTTGCAATACATAACTCAGTTTAAATAAAATAACTTGAACATTTTAAGCCGTCACCTTTGTTACGATATAAAATAAATCACGTAACTTTAACTCCATTAACATAATTACTATTACATATTTCACGTTAACGATTATGTATGGTGGTTATATATTTATCTGTGTTGACAGGAGCGATAGTTGAACTAATGCTTTCTAATGAAAATATAGTGGTTTAGATAAGTTGACACACGGTACGATGCCACATAACGGATCGGAGTTAATTTAGTATGAGAGCATCTTACAATTGTGAAATATTGGGTCACCATTTTTTTTTTTTATTTGGTCAAAAATATATATGGAACTATAAAAATACGCAATTTTGATGACTTGCTTATAAACACATTTGCACAATCAAATTGTATTTGTGTTAATTCTTAGGGATTTTCTAAGTAAGGTTCAATTTGAAATGCTCTGAAAATTGATCCTAATTTGGGAAAAAAGAATCAAATAATTCTCGAAAATAGCTCTTGCATTTCGATTGGATTGGTGCGATATTGAGAAAATCTTACAATTTTTATGCAGTAGCATGTATAATAGGGCTCATAGAACCGGACTCTACAAGTCTACAAGTCTACAAGTCCACAAGTTAATAACTTACAAATAAAGTTATGCTACCCACACTAATAAATCTAATAATAATATACTTCTACTGCACTGTCCTACATCCGGGTCCAGGAGCTATGTTGTATGGTGATCTTTGGGCGTTACTGCGTTACTTACTTACTGTAACCATGTATATAGAAACATATATTTTATACTGTATTGTAGAAAAAACATATAAAAACTCTAAAATGTAATGTGTGTGTACCGTGTGTGAATGTACTGTGGGTATAGCGTAGTCACCATGCCCACTTTTTCTGGACAAAAAATACACAACACTCCGAAACAGATCATTTTTAAAACCATGGCAACGGTACCGAGAACTCATAATTAAGTCTCGCGTTGCGACACATAAATAAAACAAGTGACATCTTCAGTCAAAAACGCTGCCCTCAATTCATCATAACAATAAAAAAAACCAGCAAAAGATATCACGTTGCCGATCGATTATAACGTCGGTGCCATTCCACTGGACATGGTGACAGCCCAAAAAGAATTGCTGATGCGTACTGTACCCACTGGGTGTGATACGATTTTGACTTACTGCGTGGTCTCTTACCATTAGGCGAGACAGTGGTAAACAAACACATCAAGGATTAGAAACTGTCTTTCAAAAAGATTTTTTCAGGTGAGATTGTGGTCAAAAGCTAGCCTAGCCGTTGATAATAAAAATATTTAAATATGATTATGTAAATGCTTGCTTTGCGTAATTTATAGCTATTTATAAAACAATATTGTAATTTCTTTGCTTCGGTAGGTATATAAAATAATTTTATTGTTTTCAGACAATTTTAGAATACTAATGTGGCTTCTATGCTTTTTTGAGAACTTGTTAAGAATCGGCCAGGAGACATTTTTAAAAATCAAAATCATCACGGTTTTTAAGGTTGCTATTAAAAATGTCTTCAATAAAACTAAACTACTACCAAACAAAAACTATAAAATTAACAATACCTATAATACAAAACTAAAATAAGTACTAAAATTAATCACAAAAAGTGTCTTAATTCAATAAGACTGGCTTTTGCTTAAATTAAATCCAAGCAGTTACTATAAAAAAATCTCACTTAGGCGGCCCATTCGCGTTCAATTAAATTGACGGGTCTATTCATGTTAATGTTTTCTACATACAGTAAACCGAAGAACATTGCGCAATACTAACCCTACACTATCAATAACATTTACAAATCACAAAGATTGATCAATATAATTAAATGTGTATGGGCCGCGAAACGTAAAAGTATAATCGGAATCAGTGAGTACAAGCAAGTAAGTAACAAATGCAGGCTGCAAGATTCACCGGTTGGCGAGCAAAAAAAATCCGACTGTAATTAAACCTGCAGGCCCCACCATGTCCATACCTAAAATGTTTCAGTGCGCAAAGCCCCAAAATTCGTCGCATTGTCCAGTGCGCAAAATTGAGCCATAAATATACTACGGGTAATTTTCGAGTAGCTAAAATTTTGCGCACGAGTTTTGCATATCGACGCTTCTGGGCTGTCTCCGTTTTGGTTTACGGTGCTGTCGGTGGCGGTGCATTTTTGGAAATTTGGCCGGCGCAGGACTTAATTTCAATAGGTTTTTCGTGAAACATTATTCTTGTGTCATGTTTTGTAGATTTTTAAGTTAAACTGTATTATAGAACAAACGTGATGCTTTTGTAATTTTTTTACTGACATTAATTTGATCCCTAAACGAAACAATTTTTAAGTAGATAAAAAACATTTCACAATTTTGCTATAATACTTTTTAATATGTGTGGAAATTTCACACAGCGCCATCTAGCCCCAAACTAGGCAAAAGCTTGTACTATGGGAACCAGATCACGAATATAATACTTAGATACCATTTTTGTTTTGTAAATACATACATAGAATACAATATAACACCCAGAAACAGAACAAACAACTATGTTCATCACATAAATGTTTGTTCTGGGTAGGAAGCGATCCCACAGCAAGAAGGAAGAGCTACTACCAACTGAACTCAGTTGTTAGCTATCAGGCCCGTTGTTTTGTAAACCTTAAAAGAAAAGGTGCGAACTATTCGACAAAACAAGTAGCGTTAAAATATTTTAAACGGCTTTTATTCATACAGCTATTAGCAGCTTTTACCTGTTAATTACAGCTGATTGCATCACTAGAGTTTAAATACTTGTCTTTTAACTAACCGACGTTTAGTGGATCCTCGCTAATTACAATCATCAGCGTTGATTGTTGATTAATAAATCAATTTGTAGCAAAACTCGAGCGTAGATTAATAGAGCCGACATGAAAATCTATGAAATATCTCAATCGTTGGATCAGTTACTCTATTCACGTAGAGATGGGAAAGTATAGAAGAGACTTTAACAATATAAATAGGTTCATTTTTTTTTTATCTGAATCGTTTACATCTCGAATCATTGTATTAATAAAATCTTACATCTTTTTCTTTTTAATCAACATGTCTAAACAAAATTATTTCTATGGTAATCACTTTCCATCGAACGTAATTTTATTGAAACCAATAGAAACAATACTAGGATTTGGCAGTTTCAATACAAAGTTTATTAAATATGCATAGTTACTTGCATGCTTAGAACAAGTACCTAGGTAGTAATTCTATACTTGCATGTTTTTTAAATTAAGATTTAATATTAGCTATGCATATTCCTCACGTGTTATGTTCTCTAATGTACTTAAATCTCTATTTAAGAATTAAAATAAATTTTTATGAACAAAAGAAAAGCTTACATTTAGTACTTTTTTGACTTACAAATAACTTTCAGTTAGTTAACGAAACAACCACAGATCCAGCTTTCGTCACTCCCAAACTCATGATACTGCGCCTATAAAACTTTACTTTCTTTTTTGAATAACACCACTTCCTTCCTTTTACAAAACTAACGCATTCTTAGAAGTTACACAAATAAATTGGCAGAAATCATAAAAATGAATACCGCATGCAGGTGCGGCATTTATTCGTTCATTATTACCAGTTCTTAAGAACTGTTCACTAATTAAGCAATTCGTGTGATAATTCAGTATAACTATAATGGGTCGGTTCCGGTTGGTGTTATTTTTGATATTTTCGTTATTTTCGGTCACAAAAAGTCGTTCCACTAGCAATAAAAGTGATCACTATGAGAGTCTTTGACAGTTGGAATTGTCGTTTCTTTCATTCTTAGCAGCTACTGGAACGCATCCGATATTTTATAAAAACTATTATGACATAATATAATACAGGTAAAATATTCAAAAATTCTGTTAAAATGTTGTGTGGGTCAAACGATTCCACTGCTGAACATGGATAGGTAGATAGATAAACTCTTTATTAAAACACCACATTTACAGAAACACTCAATGTACACGCACAACATAAGCCTCCCCTTCATTGAGCGAGGCTTATGTTCAGTAGCGTCCACCCCGTCGTCGCCGCCCAAGACACGTCTTGAGCGATCTGGAAGATCCTACAGCAGCCGTTGTTTCGGCTGCGCTAGGCTCGCCGGACCAGTCTAGCCCTTCTGGCTCAGGTACCGATATTGGCACCGGTATAGGATACAAGCGTAACACAATCAGACCCCGACCCCACCGTCGAGGTCGACGTACCCCCCGTAGGGTAGCTAGAATGGTCGCGACTTTCCATAGGGTCCACTCCTCCAGCGGACGTAGCCTTCTCGATCCTCTTATCCCGGCAACAGCCCAAGCCGAGGCTCGCACCCCAGGGGTGCCCTTGAGCTAGTTGTCCCCAACTTTTGTCGGCTGAGTGCCTTGAGCGCCTGCCCTCTCGCCCTGTGACTCTGTAAAGGTCGGTAGAGGCCAACAGCATTAGCCCGTTAAAAAAAATTTACATTACCATACTTGGCAGGCATCTGTGATTCGGGCCAAGGAAAATGCTGCTATAATCGACAGCCTCTGTGACGTGGTGGTTGACCAAGTCGGCTCATAACCCGGTGGCAGCGGGTTCAATTCCCGCGACAGGATAAGTATTTTTGTGCATAGAAAAATACTTGTTCTGTAACTGGGTGTTGTGGGAGCATAGTCCTTATAGTTCCTGGGTCCCTTGATACAGGAAATCCTAGTAAGGGTCCAGGATATAATATATACTTATAATATATACTTTGTTTTCTTGAGTGCTAGCCATTTACTAGTTGTAATTATGAAATGCATGTTACCCATATCCCCTATCCTAGGAGGATATCCCCTTAGCAGACTCTTATATGTCACGACATAAAAAAATAGACTTGCCCTATTTTCGGACAGATCTACTAGAATACCTGGTCTATGGGACCAGGCGTGAGCAGAGCAAGCCCGGGGGCAGCCGTCGTGACTACTGTTCCGATATTTAATAATGCCCCCGCGTGGGAATCTAACTAGACCAGTGTAAAATGTAAAAGTAGTGGATTTTGATTTAAGAACGTTTGGCGAAATCAACTCACGTTTACCAAGGAGCTTGGAAAAAAATCTTTTCATAATTCGTGTGAACTTTGATTTTTGTAATGAATTCGAATCGCTGACAACCGATGGGGAAGATAGGTTCTCGAGTGGCGACCATTAACCGGAAGACGATGCGTAGGCCAGCCCCTCACCAGATCCTGAACCCTAACTAGAATTCCCTGTGTCTAGGGATCCAAGAATTACGAGGACCATCTCCACATCACCCAGACACAGAGCAAGGATAAATTTGCATTTCTTTTCTGTGCACAAATACTTGTCCTGTCATGGGACTCGAACCTGCCGCCTCCGGGCTATGAGCTGACTTGCTCAACCACCACACCATGGAGGCTGTCGAATGCTGTAACTGAAAGAAAGAAAGCTGTAGGTGGACCAATGATCTGGTGAAAGCCGCGGGGATCCGATTGATGCAGGAGGCGAGCAGCCGCTCAAAGTGGCACTCTGTGGTCTATGTTCAGCAGTGGAAGTGCTTAGGCTGTTGATGATGATGATGATGAATAAATGTGATGGCGAGTAATGTTCATTCGGATAATCTCGCACAGTAAAAAAAAATACAAAATGCATTATAAATCACATAATAAAACGCATTTTTTACAAACTCAATAAAACTAAAAACTTAAATACAGTTATAAAATATCTACATTGAAAAATTAAAACTATACTAATTCGTAACTTAACATAGAAATTTAAGCAGTTTTCTAGATTTTCTCGATATCTTAATCATGATTCAACGTCTTCAACTACAACTAATTCAACAAACAACACCGCAAAATTAATTACTCACAACCTAGACCTAGTGAAAGTAGTCCGTAGCTCGAAGCAGTTCGGTTCCCACATTTATTCTATTAGGTGTTAACCAAGCGGTATTGGTGCTAGCTTTGAATTGCTTCTAAACACGCAGCTCAACCCATAGATGTAAGTACGGAAATAGGCACTATCGCTTCTTAAAAGTAGTCGGCTTAATCTAAGTGCAACACACATTATTTACCGTGTGAAATAAATCAACAATGCACCATAGATCCTGGACTAGAATTTTATGTCAACACGGTCCGATTTATATAACATTATAAAAAATAGAAATTCTGTGTGATTATCTGTGGTCCTCAGTGATTCTGTATTGTTCTATATGCTTCCGTGTGTATATGAGTTATTCTGTGTCGTAGTTAATTAGATACCAGCTAAATATAAGTGGGTTAATTTATTGTTTTGATCGGAATTACAAAACTGCATGATCTAATTCCTCCAGCACCTTGTTCAAAGCAAGAGTGAATAGGTATTTACTAGACCAGCATGCTACATCTTAAAGCACATCGTCGCTTCCCATCAGGTGAGAATGTGGTCAAACGCTGGCTTAGTCAAATTTAAAAAAAAAAAAACTTATGTATCATTTTCCAAATCACCGCGAAGTGCGTCTGAATCTTGGGGATACAATTCAGAATCACGTAAAATACCTAACGCCCACACTTTTATTTAAGCAAAGAAATACCAAAAGCTTTCAAACCAAACATGATCCGAATATCCTTTTCGACACTGATACTTCAATAAAAACATAAACATTAAACGACAATAGCGTAAAATCTTCGATAATAATAATGCACCGTAAAATTCGGAGATTTTATGCCAACGACCAATTGACAGGTGTGGTCGGTCGCTCTCAGTCAAAATAAAACCAGAGAAGAAGATAATTTTTGCCGCTTTACGACATTTTGAGTGTTAATAAAGATAATGTTATAAAAGGAATGTAAAACTAAACGTTTATGACGATTATTGTTTTAAGTGCTTTGCGGCTTTTTTGTTAAGGAGCAGTGACTTTTTAGGCCGGTTATATTTATTTAAGCAATTAAAGTTGCTATTCTATTTTTTTCAAAGGTCTTCATTGAGAATGCTTCTTAGCTATCAAAACATTAAAATAGGTCTCAACCAGGAATTTCATTTGAAAAATGAATGGCACGGGATAATATCGACGTCAAGGGATCAAACCAGAATAGCCTACTTTAGAAACTATTTTGAATTAAGTATTTCATTTCTTTAGAATACCTACTATTTTACAGAATTTCACTTTTGCTTTTCTAAGTGTTAAAAAGCCTTTTTAATAAATTTATGAATTTGATTTTGGGTAAACATAACTACGCTTAAAAACATTCTTCCCCTTAACCACCGTCGCAAATTTACGAGTGAACTTTATAGTTTTCAGTGACTCGCTGATGATAATCACTTAATTTGCCTTCCTTTATGGCGGCCATCAAAAATTACTCATAAACTGATGACCTTTGACAAAGTAACGGTATTTGAGAAATGCTTCGTTCAATGCGAATTACGGGAGATAATTTGTGAGTTCAACGAATAATAATGTACCTACTTACCTACCTACTTGTTGTTAATAAGCAATATACTGCACTTCATGAGTTTCACACCGTCGTTTTTTTTTAATGCGGCTTGCATGGGGGCTTGCAGCGCACTCCACAGCCGCCTAAACGTTTGGCGTGGACTCTACCTGTGGTTTATGTATTATTATAGATTTCCCACATGGGCTAAGCCTCCAGGTTTTAATTCGAGACGTGGCAGGTGAACTTATTTTCGTCCAGCAATGTATTGTTGCACGCCGACGCCGACGCTCTACCGGTTAAACACTCGTTAGTTAACAAAAACTTCCGTTACTCAGACATAATGACCGAGCAAGCAGTCCTTGCTACATATTACATACAGAATGGCTAATATAGTTTAATAAAGTACTATATATCTATTCTGTGACTTTACTGCCAAAGTTTGCCTACACATAGGTACTATATATTTTATACCATTTTCAGTCAAAGATATTATAATGATTTCTATATGCATAACTTGATGTATTTTATTTCTTGGGTCTGCTTCTTCATTTACCAGAATTGATCGGGTGATACTTTCATATGGTATGCTGGTACTGACAGAACTGACGTAAAATTGACGTAAAATTGACATAAAAAAAAGTTCGTGCTCTAATTCTAATTCTAATTCTACGCGGGAGTGCTAAGTCCTGCACTGACGTCCCGCTTGGGGTGTATTGTGCATTTCCCCCTCTGCCAGCATCTACCCGAGCCACCCCAACTCCTTAAAATAACGGAGTGTGGCTCTAGGCTGCTGGCACAACTGCTCCAGTGGTGCTGATGTTGGGTGTTGTATTGATGCAGATGAGGCATTCAAACAATTTTGAGTGGAATGCTGTGCGTCCACTTGTCAGCATTCCTGATGTGTATCTGGCTTCCTCTGTGGCTGTGCAGTATCTCAGCACGTGTTCCACAGTCTCATTTTCATTGAGACACCCTCTACATAGGGGGCTATCCGTGGCCCCGGTCTTATACAGATGGTAGTTCAAATTGCTGTGGCCAGTGATGAGGCCTACTATGAGCCGAAGATCTTGCCGCTGCAGCTTTAGCAAGTTATTAGTAATTTTCCTGTCAATGGTTGGAAAAACGGCTTTCGCATGTTTACAGTCCGTCTTTTTATCCCAGATGTTTTGCTGCTCTTTTTCAGTGTGCTGGCGTAGTGAGTCCCGCACTTCCATCGCTGATGGTTTGCCGAGCCCTACGACGTCAACATCAACTTCTTTCTTGGTTCCTTCTTTGGCAAGAAAATCTGCCCTAAGGTTACCTGGGCATGAGCCGTGGCTCTTCGTCCATCTTACTATTGTTCTGCATTTGTGAGACAAAAATGTTCGTGCTCTATGATCATAGACAATATTTGCTTGACTTTTTACCGAGGTTTGTATGGGGAGTTCGATTCTGGACCTATGTAATAGGGCGAATTCTGTGACTAAATATTAACCGGATGGTACTTGACTTTGTTTTGCCAAATGTAATTTTTCCCAGCTTCAAAACCTGCAAAAATATTACTATGCCCATCTATTTATTAACTCTTAAACATCCAGTGATTTGATATCAAATATGCATGCATTGTAATACTATTGTCATCTCAAACCATACCAATAAAAACAAATAAAAATAATAATAATTCCCAACGACCACATACATACGTCATAGATTCTGAACCCTAACTACGATTGCCTGTATCTGGGAACCCAGGAACTACGAGGAAGATTGTCCCACTATACCACAGGGGCTATCAAACCAATGTTGATTTGGTAAAAGTCTGGTTTTAAAAAAAAAACAGAGTTAACAACAACTGACATTTACCGAAACAACAAAATAAACATCTGAAAGCTATGACACAAACAGCTCAATTGACCCAACATTTTATTTAGGAACCTTACAAACACGATGTTAATTTTCCCCAATAAAAAACACGAACAAATTTACCTTGTCATATTTTAATAGGTACGCCCGTCCCTTTGCAATAATCAATACGCTTTAATTTCAAGAATTTCGCATCATGTGAATCGAAGATGATTTCTGTCAGTGTAGTAAAATAAAAAAGTTTTTTAAGTACACATTATATGGATAATGTCAACGGAACTGAATCGCTTATACAAAACTAATTATTTTTTGCATTTTTGATGGTGATTACTAAGGCTGTGAGAATAAGTTTCTTGCCCGCTGTGTTTTTATGATATTAATATTCATTTAGCCTATAAACTACCTTCTTCCTTTATTTTATTTGTTTTTTTTTAATTCTTTATAGCAAAGCATTTGGCTACTGTCTCACCTGGGCCCTTATTCCGTATCGCTTCCTTACCCCATTACGTCCATAGAGAAATACAGATTCCACACGATTTGAAACCACGTCGTTATCGTGTCTTGTTCAAATCGTGTCACAGCGTTAGATATACCTTCACTCTACATTAAAGTTATCTTTATTTTGAATAAAATATATTGACATAAGTGGTCATATCTTTTGATGTGTTGATGTTTCGGAACGCGTCTCGGTAAAACATATGATTTTTGACAGTTCAAATCGCGCCAATTCCAAATTCATTTCGCGCGGTTTTGTTTTCGTTTCATAGAGAATAGACTTTTGCAGATTTCTTATGTAAGACAAGGAATTCGCGTGGTTTCAAAGTAAGGAATCGATACGGAATAAGGGCCCTGATGGAAAGTGACGACGCGGTCTACAATGGTGCATGCCTTACTAGAAGATACCCGTTTACTGTAGACTTTTATTTTTCTGGTACAATGGCAATGTCCAGGAAGATAAAAAGTCAGTGGTTATTGGTCCTGAAGAGGACCGTCCTGACTGGTATTTGGTTTTTACTGCCACTCTGCTATTGCACACGAATGATAGAGTTAATAGAGCCCATGATTGAATTAACCTTTATTAGAGTTTTGGAGAAAAATTATTTTCGCCCTTTAAATCTTAATAAACCCGTTTATTTTTATATCAGTACTTTAAATAGATTAAATATTCTATGCCTTTACGTTTTTCCGATATGAATAATTTCAACACGAAAATTTCCGCAGTCTTTTTAGTCATTGTAGATGGCTATAACTAAGTACGAAGATTTAATAATATATAGTATAGCATTGTGTAGATAGCATATAAAAATCATCTAAATCGGATAAAATTTGAAAGTAGAATAACATCGGCTTTTTTTTTGTATTGAAAACAAGATGGACCCTACTCACCTCGTATAGACCTAAACAGTGATGTGATTAAAATTGACCAATAGCACAAATAATTTCATCCTTACAGCCGCAGCCTTATCAAGTCTACAATTACGAAAAAAACACTTATTGAGTCTAATAAAGAAGCTAATAAATGATTTCTGCGTAATCCATACCATAAATAAATGTTACATTATTCTTGCTCCACATTAATTTCACAACACATTATTTAGCATTACACGGGTGTCCCCCAATAAGGCGCGCCAATTTATAGCGACCGAGTGCGTAGTGCTACGGATAACACTCAGAAGTTTATAAGAAGCAAAAAGAATTTGTCTTTGATGTGATTTTTTTTTACTTCCCGTGGGTACCGTCTGAGCCACTTTGAGCGGCTGCTCGCCTTCTGCATCCATCGGCCCCCCGCGGTTTTCTCTAGATCGTTGGTCCACCTTCGCTGCGTCTTCCGGTACGTGGTCGCCACTCGTGTATTTTACTTAAATAAATATGTGTAGACATGTCACACAGCGCCATCTAGCCCCAAACTAAGCATAGCTTGTACTATGGGAACCAGATAACTGATACAATACTTAGATACTTTTTTGTTTGTAAATACATACAAGGAATACAATATAACACCCATATGCAGAACAAACATCTATGTTCATCACACAAAATGTTTGTCCTGGATAGGAATCGAACCCACAGCCCTCAGTTCAGAAGGCAGGGATACTACCAACTTAGCTATCGGGCCCGTCTTGTTACATTAAAACCTGCGATCACCAAGTCGCGTTCAGAGCGTGCTGATTATGGTCATACTTTCCTATGATAAGACTTCATAGTGGCGTTGTATGCACGGGAGGTGGATACGTTAAACAAAAATAAAATACCGTAGAATGAAATTAATTTCACTTTTTTTTTTAATTTCGCACCGCCCCATCTAGCCCTAAACTAAGCATAGCTTGTACTATGGGAACCAGATAACGGATACAATACTTATATACTTTTTTGTTTGTAAATACATACATAGAATACAATATAACACCCAGACGCAGAACAAACATCTATGTTCATCACACAAATGTTTGTCCCGGGTACATTATGTGTTTTGTCGCAACGGCTTACTAATAACTTTTCTTACTCCATTTTTCTCAACGCATTAAATTATTTAGCATAACACGGGTAAGGGTATAATATATACCAATAAGGTGCGCTGATTTATAGCCACCGGGTGATCTACATGCGCGGAATAGATATGCGGGGAACTGAACTGGGCTGGTGCATTTGGGTCTTCACAAAAATTCTTATGATGTTTTACAACATTAAACTTTTTTTTGTAGGTAATATCACAATGGGCAATGTCAAGTTGAAACAAAAGAGTAGGAAATGCCAAATGTGAAACAATAAAAATCGAACAAACACAAAAAAAAGCGCAGTTGAAGAAATATCCATTAATCACCAGATAGGAAGAAACAATGCATTTGTCATTCTTAAAGCATTAACTAAATTACAAAAGGCAGATTTCATTTTAAGTTCGACTTCTTTATTTAAGGTGCCGACCTTATTTTTAATTGTCTGGCCAAAATGTCAATCGATATTTCATATCCTTTACAACTGCAAAAATTAACACGTATTCTTCATTATTGTACGATTTAAACTGATGTACGGTTCTGATTAAGTTCAAAGGAATGGATTTAATATATACAGGGCAGATGATAATAATAACCTTGTGTACCTGTGCTGATTTTGGTTATTTAAGTACATTTGAGATCGTTTTATTACAAATATAGTATTTTTTTGTTTTGTGTAAGAAATTACATTTCTGTAATCACTATTATGAACTTTAAAAAGCAATTTCAATTACCTCTTACCATTTTTGTAAGTTTTTCGTTGTAAGTTTATATTTACAATAAATTTATTGTAGTTGTGACTTTAATATTTCAACCACTACGCCCGGATCTAAAATAAATTAACTAAAAAAACTTTAATTAGTTTTTTTAACTTAAATAAGTTTTTGATCCCATATAATTCACCAGTGCCAAGTGCAGCGTACATATCTCTAGTTTAGTTTTTTCAACATGTCGACTAATATGTTACCCTATTACGGAGGGAATGGTTTGCATTTATGTCATACTATGACCATACGTTTATGTGCAATTGAATCATGTATCTAGATTTCCTAGGGCCCTGTGAAATGAAAAGTTACTTGTATTTATCACAAACTTACAAGTGCTATTTGTCACTACGTCAGGCACCGTTATTGCTTACGATTGTTATTAAAGCTCTCTTCTTGTACATCAATACAAAAGTGTTAAGTGTGTGTTGTGTATGGAAGGTATTTAGTTAAGACAATTGAGTGGCATTATAATTATGAAACATATTTATATGTTTATACACACAGAAGAAGAAGTAAAGAACATCTTGTGAGCAAGAGGCTTGTTATTTTTTATTTTATTATATACGCGGAAAAATAAACAACTTGTAGACATACTTGTGAGATTAAAACGTTGTATTTGGCATTTGTAACTTTTAACATCAGGGCCCAGGTGTGGTGCAGTATTTGGCTGATATCAATTTGTCGGTCATCGGTCTAGATTGTAATTCCTAGATCATAAGATCTGGCACCTAGCGTGGTCAAATGAGATTACGCTGCTTTTTGTCAGAATTAGTATGGTGTTATGGTATGTTTACTATGAAGTGCTGGCATATTACGAATTATTTTGTAAACGTGCTAACGTGGAACTTTTTGTGCTAATAAACAGTTTGTTCTGTTACCAGTTAAAAATATTATTTGACAATCTAAGATCAATGCCTATTCAAAAAATATGACCCATATTTATTGACTTGGTCACGTTGTGATTTCATATGAATAAATGTTGTTGGCTGCAGTTGTTTGGCCTAGATAATATATCCTAGGCTTTGTTACTTTCAGTACTAGTTTGTTACTAGCAGTACCAGTTTGTTGCTTTATATATTTCGCAAGTCGGTACACAAACAGGAGTTAACAAAGGTAGGTAAGGTATTGTCGGTGCACATCGCAGCACTGTCTTACATATGATTTGTAACGCTCCCGGTACTGCACGTGATTTCTTCTCGTGGAGAGGCTTTAGTGAATAAGAGTTAGCGACGCAACGTGTTTCGATAGTATTTCTAAGGACTTATATGAAATCTAATAAGTTCAAACCATGAACGCTCATAGGGAATAACATTTAGGTACAATGCGATTAAGGTTGAACACTGCGTTTTAGGTAAGCAGAGAGTCAGCGGAACGGACATACCTAGTATGGTGTCACAGACCTAACTAGTTGGCTCGTTCTCATTTTTACGATTCTCATCGTCAGTTTCATGTACAATTTTATATTGTGCTTATTTCAAATATTTTTGTACAGTAAATTATAGCGCTTTATAAGACGAGTAAATTAATATATAAGTTAATCAAATAGAAAGTCTTGTTTGGGTGATAAATAGTTTTGAAGTTTTAGAGGCCACGAAAGCGACGCATCGGATCACGAAAATGACTCAGTAACTTTACAGCTATCATTTTCTCACGTTTTGCTACTGTTTATAAGACTAAATGTTCATAAAATAACAACGTAATCTTGTTTTCATAATTAAACTGGCAAACAAATGGTATTAATAACCAAAACTATGTATATTATTATTATTAGTTCGGTCCTGAGTTTGTTCATCCTACGAAATACGAATACTAATCCACCTAACTACATATTATAGGTAATAAGCCTCTGCTGACAAAAAACAGATAGTTATCGTATTAATAGCTTTATTAATTAAGAAGCATCATGAGTATTTAAAAAGTGTATTTATTTATGAGTTGCGTTATTTTTTCAATAGAACAACAACCTTCACTACTATAGAAATAATCTATACTTATATTATAACGATTTCGAAAATATCTTTCTTTCTTTCTTTCTTTCTTTCATTTATATATAAAAACAAATCTCACTACAAAAGACAATATCTGGCACATCTTTAGGTACTCTTTTGGATTAGAAACTCCTGAATTCGTGATTTTTCCATAAACTTTTAAATATGAGCTTTACGTGTTCGGAGTCGGGCCTACGAGCAAAATAATTAAAGCATGATTGAAATGTTGGCAGGGGGGACCAAAATGTACCTAGTAGGTACCTACCTCCCTACCTAGTACCTATATACGTACTTACGTCAAGAATAGGTAGTATTGTGATATGACGTGACGTTATTAATAATTTCAGAACCTTTTGGTGATAGTTCCTAATACCTACATACTTTAGGTACATAATATCCGACGATAAACGTGTGTGGAGAAAAGTGTTCATAGAATGTGAACTTGGGCTATAGGTACCTTTTACCTAGCTACCTACCGGAATCTTCGCAATAGGCTGCTTCTCCCAGAAACCAGAAAAATGGTATGTAACCATAATCTTTTAATCTACTACCTACCAAACGTAGGTACTGTTACTAGCTCTTCCCCTTTAGGTACCTATTATTAAACATAATACAATGCTAGTTTCGAAGAAAGGTTCTCCCAACTTGAGAGTTACTAGGCTACCACGGTCCAGATCACCCCTTTTCGCGATACCTACCAATTCGAACTCATCCATTTTTAGGCTATGATTATTAATCACAATAAATGATGAGTGAGTTCGAATTGACCCATCTTTTCTCGATAAAAACACGTTTACATAATTATTCAAAACACTATCTTACATCTGTCATACTACGATAACTAGAATTGTTTCAATAAACTCACACCAGTCGCTACATTTCTAAATAAAAGAATGCATAAAATCGGTTTCATAGACCAAAATCAGTTTCATGACTAAAATGATGTATGAAATTATCCCTTTTTTGTAAAATTGCTGCAAAGTTAAGTGTATCGATTTAAATTAAATACTACATAAATATCTCGCACATTTTAGGGTTTCAATGAGCTAACTTTAATTTCAATTGCTGAAATACAATGCCCAAAAAATGTAGTGCACGTGTGATCGGTAAACCTATGAACAAATACAAGCTTACCGATATTTTTTCTTTCCGGCACGTTGAGCCACACGTCTTACGTCTGCGATGCCAGTACACGACTGACGTTCGACCGGACCACACTCAGTGTTTGATTGCTGATGTTTTGTTTAACAGGCAGCCGTTATATCACGCGAATTTAAAGAACCCATATACGCGTGACCGACGCGTATGTTGTTTTAAATTGAAAATAATGATGAGAAGATTTATTTAAGACTATTTTTTTTTATGTAATGAGTGGCAAACAAGCAAGCGGCCCACCTGATGGTAAGTGGTCACCGCCGCCTATGGACATCTGCAACACCAAGGGCATTGCCGGTGCGTTGCCTACCCTTAGAGAGGACTCTTTTAACACTTTTCTTGAAGCTCCCCATACTGTAGTTATGCGGAATAACCTCAGGTGGAAGATCATTCCACATCTTGCAGGTTCGTGGAAGAAACGAGCGCAAGAATCGCGTCGTATGAGATTTCCACGTGTCTACAATATGCGGATGCGCTTTTTCACGTTGCCGAGAAGTTCGATGATAAAATCGAGAAGGTGGAATGAGGTTAAAGATTTCTTCAGAGCATTCCCCGTGATAGTAACGGTAAAAGAGACTCAGAGAACCGATATCTCGTCGTAGACTTAAAGGCTCTAGCTTGTCGGTGAGTTTGGGGTCATTCACAATTCTAACGGCTCTTCGCTGTAGGGAGTCAAGTGGATGCAGTAAGTACTTCGGTGCCCCACTCCAGAGATGAGAGCAGTACTCCATGTGCGGCTGAACCTGGGCTTTATATAACAAAAGACGTTGGTTCGACGTGAAGTACCGCTTAGCTCTATTGAGTACACCGAGTTTTTTGGCAGTAAGACTAGCCTTGCATTCCAAATGACTCCGAAACTGGACCTCGTTAGTAATGTCAACGCCTAAGATCCCTACACTCTTCGACAAGGTCAGTGGAACACTCTGAAACAGCGGGGCTACAGTAAACGGGGACTTTTTAGCGGTGAACACGCACGCTTGTGTTTTAGTAGGGTTAAACTGTACAATATTTTGTACACCCCAGTCAGAGACTTGCTTCAGCAAGTGCTCGACCTGAGACACAAGTAGTGTTCTGCTTTCCTCGACTTCTGCTCGTGGGGCGTTTGCACGTCCTGTGTGAAGAGCATCACCCATGCTATCATCCGCATAGCAATGAAGACTGTTAAATTCCAGTAAATCATTAATATGCAGGATGAATAGCGTGGGTGATAGTACAGAACCTTGAGGTACTAGTGTAAAGTTTATTTAATTACGATAATTTTAGTATATGTGACATACAAATACAGTGAAATTTGGTGGAGTGGTAAGCAAATGTTTTACTGCATCGGAGAGTGTGACGCGATGAGAACACGAAAAATTACCCCGTTTTTGACCATTTCGTGTTAACTTAAGGTATTATTTTTGCTTTTATTATGACAAGCTTTATTTCTGTTGTAGCCTAATAGATGTTTCATCATTTAATTCACAAATTCTGTTTGTATCTTAAGCCGTTTAGGAAATATAACCTCGTGACCATCAAATTTGAGCATCGATGAGAACTACCCAGTTATTTAATAATACCTAAATGCTTAAAATATTGGTTTCGATCTCAGGTCACTAAGATTTTATATGATTTTTATATGGTTACTACACTGTAGTGGTCTAAATGGATGGGCAATAATACCTACAAGCCAACAAAATACGAACGATATCATTGATTACCAGCTAAGAGATTAAATTGCTGATGATGGCGATGATAATGTCGTCCAAGTCATTGTCTATCGCCCGTATGCCTTTGCGCCTGACAATCAAAAATACACTAAAATCGCTCCACCTATAAACTGGCTCATCGCTTAGCTTACCACCAGGTACAAGCCCTACGTCAGCACATGTCCCGAGGGTCGCGTACGTGTGCCGTGTGCACTGCGGTTGCAGGTTCGATTCCTTTCACAGGTGTGACGCGAGCTTTTACCAAGTTCTCAGATCTTGCTAACTGATTTGAGGATTTTCCAAGACTGCGATGACTTGGGAGGAAGGAAGGTGCGTCAGTATTTTAAATGGGTAGTGAGCTCATCGTAAAAAAATCTAGTGTTTGTCCTAAATGATTTACTTCAGGGTTTCACCATACTTATTTATTAAATTTTTAATGCTATGAAGCTCTTAGCGGTATTTTTTATTAAACTAGTCCTTTTAAAAAGTGATTGTATTTGAAACTGACTTACTCCCTGAGTAGGTACCCCGGATTCACCGAGGCCCACATCCCAAAGGACCACGATTTATTTTTATCATCGTAAATTCAATTAGCAGATGCGTTTATTTTATCAGATTCTTTTTATTTATTTTCTCACTATCGTTTCAAGAGCGCTACGCTTACTTATTGACTTTTCAACTCTACTGACTATGCTGTCTTCCTTAACTCTTAATTCAAAAAATTAGAATTCTCGATTTTTTAAATTAAATAAGTTTTATTGTTATAATTATTATAGTTATCGAGAGTAATAATGACTCATGCAACAGTGCAACGCCCGATTTTATAAAAAGCACACAGTAACTGGACCAAGGACCATAAATAAAATACCTGGAGTCATAACTTATGAATATGTTCTCATTTTCGAGCACGCACCATTTTGGAGAGCGCGAGATAAGTTTGGTGATCGTATTTCGCCCTGTAAAAAGGTAAGGTAGGCGGGTCAGATTCAATCACATTAATTTTATTGGAAAGAAAATGTTTTGAGGAATTTTCGTTTGTTTGTTTGTTCTGAATTTCGAGCCTGATTGTTTTGATTTTGATGATAATAACGTTCGTGATTAAAAAATTCAAAGCAAATAAATTATTACAAATTACCCAATAGCAGAATACTTGATTTAAGTTAATTTTACTTTTAGCTTAAAATCCATCTTTCAAAAAAATTATGCAAGAGCAGGAAAACGTTAACTCATTAATTTTAAAATTCTTTACTAAAACTGCAGGTAATCATTATATTTTTTAATAGAGGAAGAAAAACATTATTTTAAAAGCAGATTAGTTATAATTCAGCTTATTAATAATGTTGCAAACAAATGAAGGCTGACTGCACTTTGTCGATCATTGTTGACCATGGTTCCGATAAGCTTTTAAGTACGGTCTGCTACAAAAATTGATAGGCATTTGTAGACTGAAACAGGGCCACGGAGAGCCGATGAATGCAGGAGGCAAGTAGCCGATCAAAGTGGTGTTTTACCGGGGAGGCCTATGTTCAGCAGTAGACGTCTTAAGGCTGTTTTGATACATAAACACATCGATATAGTATTTTCATGTTGTGTTTCTCTTTTAACCAGTACATAGACCATCAAGTATTAGACCGGAATAATTGGAAAAAGGAAGAGAGGCTTTTGCCCAACCGTGGGGAATATGGGCTAATCTAATAATACCATCTAGTGAAGAATCACCCTTTCTGACTAATCGACACTCGACGTGTGTGGTCGTCACAAAAACATCGTTAACATGTCGTAGTGTCAACATAAATTACATTCCAACATAATAGGCTGGGAGCTATTGGTTAATTTAGTTACTGCTTGATAATGACGTGGTTGAATTTGATTTGGTAAGTACGGAAATAATACAGAGCATGATCGATTTTTGTCATATCAGACTATCACACTAATATTATAAAGGCGAAAGTTTGTGTGTGTGTGAGTGCGTGGGTGGGTGGGTGGGTGTGTGTGTGTGTGTGTTTATTCCCTCTGCACGTCGTAATGGCTCTACGGATATGGATGAAATTTGGAATAAAGATAGCTTATATACTGGATTAACACATAGGATACTTTTTATCTCGGAAAAATAACCCGTTCCCGCAGGAAAACCAAACAAACTTAACATCGTCAATGAATTTTCATTAAATTAATTTTAATATGTCTACAGTATGCACTGATAGATAGATAGATAGATAGATAGATAGATAGATAAACTCTTTATTGAAACATACAAATTATAAACAAAAGTACAAATTTAACAGAAGTGTTACAATTGGCGGTCTTATCGCTTAAAGTAAAATCCATCTCGATAGTAGAAATTGTAATCCCAGACACTTAAATAGATCCTGTGGGAGGGCATTATCACTTAACTTCGACATTACGCAACCAAAATGGACGAAAGTTACTAAAATCATGCTTCTGATTTTAGTAACGTTCGTCCATTTTGGCAGCACCATATACAAAAAATGTTTTTTTCCCCATCCCAGATAAATGTATGGTTCTTGTAGGCTAACATTACCTGTCACGCAACTTCTCTTCTTCTATAATAAAGCTAATTTGGATGATATTTAATAACATGACAGCTCTCTACCGTAAGCGGCCCGCGAGGGGCACTTTGTAATGAAGGCAAACACTGCTAAAAAGTGTCGTTTTTTTTTTCGAGGTTGCTCTATTCGCTGGGCCGCAAGTGGCCCGCGAGGGGCAGTTTGTAGTAAAGCCAAGTTGGCAGTGGTAAAAGCAGATGTAGTCGCGGGTAATCTTATCTTAATAATATATAAATCCGAAAGTTATCACTCTGTTCGCTGGGCCGCAAGCTGCCCGCGAGAGTCAGTTTGTAGTGAAGGTGATCTGAGGTAAGAGTTGGTGTTTATTTTCGTGGTTGCTCTGTTCGCTGGGCCTATTTTTTATCTCTTAATCACTAACCCCAGGGCCTTCCCCTACACCCCCCCCCTCCCCCTACAATGAAAACTTTGTAAAAATTCATCAAACTTCATTTAGAATTAGTTACAGAAATATTATAAGGTAAGTACATAACAAAAATTCACACACAGAGACAAAGTATCGCATGGATAATATTCGAAGAGAAAGTAAGATAGGCTTAACACATTTTTAGGTACCCATGGTCTTGACAGTGCGCAGTGAATGTGATACTAAGCAAAAAACATCTGAATCGCAATCTTATATACCCACCCTTATATTGTTCTACACGTGAAATAGATCACCAGCCCTAGATCAGCAATCCTTCGAAACTTTTCGAGACGAAATCAACACTGTCCATCTCCTTCATTCTAAATGTAGAGGAAAGAGACGGATTGCGTGAATTTTTGAATCGAAACGTGTTTACGATGGGTTGGGAATAGGGCTGCAGATCAGTTTTTCCGCGGGCGAAGCCGCGGGGCGCAGCTAGTACTTCTATATTGTAATCATATAGTATACACTTTACTGACGTGACTAGGTCGTCACGTCATTCTTTCTTATAAAAACATATAGTATACACAACAAAAATCCAGGTGAACTAAACCAGGTTTTATTCATATTTATTGTTATTGGAATAGAATAGAATAGAATAGAATAGAATAGAAATCTTTATTGGCCATATTATAACATTGCATGCTATTATTGGCAGGTCCGATTACAATGGTGATTGGTGATGTTGGTTAAAAAATTAACTGCTATTAAGGACACACAAACATTATACTAGACACTACAACTTTTACACGGCTTTTTTACAACCGTATTTTATACTGCAATCAAACGATTTGGATTTTTACATAATTCTTATTGCTCTTGGTCATCAGTTACGAAAGCAGAATTTGTCCTTTACGAGTTAGGGATCTTGCGTTAGATCATGGACGAAAATGATCTCACGGAGTCATTTTTGTAAATTATATAAACAAATAATCACTATCACAATATAAGATACATTACAAACGAATTTTAATTCATCGGCAGTCGTAATTTTAACTGTTTTGTGTATCAGTTTTAGCCAAGCAACAATCTTATCCCGCAGCTCCCAAACTAGAATGTTTGTACAATATTTTAGAACATAGCACCCGAACTACTTAAGTAGCCGAATGGTATTTGATAGGATTACTAAATCCGTTTGAAGTAGTCATTAGTGTACAACCACGCATTAATTCTGTTTGGACGGTGGACGGTAGGTCTGATTGTTTTGAGGTGGTGTGTTCATTCATTACCATAATTAGTGGTAATCGTAGTACCCTTGTTGGTTTCGTAACTATGAGGTCGCTTCCGTGATTATGGAAATGATTTTGAATTGTATAACTATTGTTTCATGTACAAGCGATTACGTAATTCGTTTAAAAATCATTGCTCTATTATGTATAGATTATTCAGTTTCAATTTTGTCAATGGGCATTTTTGCCAAAGTCTTTAACAAAAATAAAGCTATAGATTTGTCTTATTTATTGACATCGCTAATTCGCTGAAATATGGCGTTATTTTCTTTATTTTTTGCAAACCTTTGAAAACAACATGAAAACCTTTAATTCTGTACTAACTATAAAGATTATGCTGCTGCCTACTCCCTGAATATATATTTAGGCGACTCTTATGGCTCCCGCGGGAAGAGATTGGGTGTTGCTATTCTTACACCAAGACCACAGGCACCATGCTCTCTTATTTTTTCTAAAACTTTGTTTAGAACAGTATTTGCACCTCTACTCAACATAAAACCCAGTACGCGTATACGCGTAAGGTCTGCTACAAAGTTATCGGTATATTATTAACATTATTAATTACAAGTCAATTATTTCTAATTACTCGAGAAAAGGCCCGCCGCATGCTATCCGACTTCTTTTCTAAGGCAGGTACATTTCTTTGGTAGGACTGCATCGGCGGTTGTAGGACAGACAGATCCCTAATTAATGAGATAGCAAACGAAGCCGACGGAATATACGGGCGAAAAAGTAGTACAAATACAAATTGGGCTTAAGGTTAGTGTTACATTCAGTCAATGATACTTTTAAAGGCTAATTATGTCTATTGGGGAAGAAAGGTTCTTGAGTGGCGATCACTTCAAGATGCAGTGGGTAGATCATAAATAAATAAATATGTGTGGACATTTCGACGGATCGCCGATTTGGTCAAAATTGCGGGGAATCGTTGGATGCAAGTGCAAGTAGTCAGACAAAGTAGCACTCTATGGCCGCTGTTCAGGAGGTGGATGTCTTCCAAGTAAGAAATACCTTAGAATTTCGGGGTTGTAAATACGTTTTTAGAGGTCAACCAATTTATTTACGTGTGTGGTAGACAACCCTCCGTCTAAAGGCGTCTATTACACGTTCAATCACCGTCATTCAACTTACTCACGGATGACGGTGACTGACCGATGATTAGTGGAATGGATAAGTAGTGATATTGCATGGTAACTCTGACTGATTTTAGTCAGTATCAGTCACATGCAAAAGTCATGACTGATCATGACTGACTGACGCATAGAATAGGTTATCCATAGTCGTGGCTGTGTGACTGTCATTATGTATAGTTTGGACAACTTACGTTCCATGCCAACAACTTACGCTGCCATGGGGTAGTGTGAAAGTGAGGCATATTTCGATGAAATGTCACTGAGGGATTTGGTCTTAGTATGTGGGTGCAGATATGAACCGCAACGATATGGTGACGACTTTCAGACTTCGCTGTGGACGCATTCCTTTGAATAGTTTCGCGTTCCTAATGAAAAAATGTAAATCAATTGCACAGAATGTAATGTAGTAGAAGACGCGACTCATATTTTTGCGGAGTGTGTCCGGAATAAGGCTGAAAGATGTTTGTATAAAGTATAATTTCAATATGTACGACGTTGGAATATTTAACAGTATTTTGGCTGCGACTCTGTCAGAGGAAGCCAAATGTCTGTACAGATTAGTTGAGTTAGGTATTAAGCGTAGATAAGTGATTAGAGTGCCCCTATGAGGGTGACATGTTCTGTAAAGACCAAACCCTCCTAAATAAATGAAGACTTAAAAAAAGTGTGGCATAAGTAAGCATGGTGATTATGCCCGCCTATTTTAATTAATTAAATTATTTATTTATTTATTTGTTTATTTGTTTATTTATTTATTTATTTATTTATTTATTTATTTATTTATTTATTTATTTATTTATTTATTTATTTATTTATTTATTTATTTATTTATTTATTTATTTATTTATTTATTTATTTATTTATTTATTTATTTATTTATTTATTTATTTATTTATTATAGGGGGCGCCTGTGTTCAACAGTGGAAGTCATCCGGCTGATGAAGTGTGAGAACAAAGTGACAGGAAAACCTACCGTGTAATGGCTGCCTTACACACGAAGCATCACAGAGCACAGAACGGCAGCAAATAGGGGACAAATTAAACGTGTGCGCAAAAAAGACGAGTGACTCATTCCGCTCACGATCTCGCAAACTTTATGTCGTCCGCCGGTGACAGGTCGGTGCACTTGTCTTTCTTGTAGTAGGCAGTCTTTGATGTTTTTGCGCTTGTACATTTTAGCACATAGTATCGTGCGCTAGAATGGGATGTGTGTCGTAAAAAGCGCGTTTTTATCGTCTTTCTGTAACATGTGTCGTAAAAACAGAGGTAAAAAAGTATTTAGGTTTAGGTACTAACTGTATTTTTCTTAGTTATTGACATGAAGAAGAATTTTTTACATACAGCAAAGACAATTTTAAAGTTTTTATTATTTTACTACTGTAGGATGTCGCTACGATTTCTTAGTCGGTACAAAACTATAGTCTTCAGCCACTGGGCATGCGACAATAGCTTTGATGGCAAAGCGTCTAATCCGGTGAGTTAGATGGTACCAGTTCAAGTTGTAGGAAGTATAATATTTTTCAGGTCAAATTATTTACCCACCACATGCCCGATCTTTTAAGATTTTGTTCTAAATGTGATGTAAAGTAGGTTTAGTTTATTTTATATCAAAACAAACTGTAGACAGAATTTAGGAGTTAGACTATTAATTTTTTTTTTATGACAAAAGCGGATACCCAATTAAATAAAAATTAAGTAGTGTAATGAAAAATGACGCAATTTTAAAAGTGAAAAAATTACTTACTGATAAGTTAAATGCTACTGAGCCCAGCCCACCAGCTGGGCAGTCTCTTTACAATAATATAAATCAATAAAAAAACATGAACTACTTGAACCCAATAAATAAGACGACAATCTTACAAAGATCTGAACAACGTAAATTAATGGTATTGTTTTTACAATATCATATTATTTACCAGGAAAATACGCGAAACCGTCCGGCCGAGCGACCGATCGTTTTTTAGGGTTCCGTACCCGAAGGGTAAAAGCGAACCCTATTTCTAAAAAAAAAGGGGGCTCCCATACAACAAACGTGATTTTTTGCTCATTTTTATAGATTTTGGTACGGAAACCTTCGTGCGCGAGGCCGATTCGTACCTGGCCGTTTATAGTATGTGTCACATCCTAAATATACTTAGCATACACCCCCAGACAGCCGGTTAAGGCTTGCTTAACCTTGGAAGTCGCAAGAGCTAAGAACCAAAGCTCTAGAGTGGAAATGTTAAAGGTCATAACGCCGCGAGTAGCGTTCAGTGAAAGTGCAGCACACCTCTCGACACACACCAACCACACCAATGACCCACACCAATGTTGCTTCCTCAGCACCACTAAACCACCACCACACCACCACCACAGGACCACACCACCACCTCCACCGGAGCACCACCACAAGAGGCCCATTTAGTGGGTGGCAAGTTATCACCTGCCTTAAGCATTTTGACATGAGACAAAATTAGTAGGTGCCGTTATCTCATTCCATAATCCAAGGTCACCATCCATCAAAAACATCATTTTCTTTAACATTCTTTCTTTATATAATTATTATGGTAATATTGGTACTATTGTTAATCTCTCTCAACAGTCTCAACACGTCGTTCCCAATAATAACCATAATAATTTATTATCATCAAAACTGCTCATCAATTCATCCTGAGGACATATTGATGTTATCTATCTTAACTTCCATATAAAATGTCAGTCACTTTATTAACAAGCCATCTTTTAAACGGCCTGTCATTCAGGATTTATTCTTCTTCTTCTTTAATGGCTTTCTATCGCTTTTTTGCAATAATTCTGCCAATGTCAAGTGAATAAAATTTGTACGGTTATGTCAGGACAAAGTCATATTTTGTCAGTCAAAACGCCAACAGTAAAATAGTGGATATGTTACTGAAGCCTCTAAAAAAAGGCCGTTGAAGCAAAAACAAAAATGCATGGTTTTACGATCTTGCCATTTGCCAACACCACGAGTGTTAGCAAATGGTTTCACGTTCACGAACACTTAACCGATAATAATCCACCCTTATTACAGATTAAAGTTCAAGATACACTAGTTTTGAAAAATAAATTCAAAATTCACAACTGCCATTGTCGGGTTTTCTTCAACACCTTGAGGATGTAAACGCTCAAGAATGGAACCTTACTAACGTCATAATATTTTTTTCCCTGACAAATTAATATAATCTGGGAGTTTTTAAGGCTAGAGTGAAAAGGTATTTTCTAGGCAAGCATGCTTCATCATCGACCGCGTCGTCACTTACCATCAGGTGAGAACGTGGTCTAATGTTCGTTTATCTGTGATTGAAAAAAATAACCGGCCAAGTGCGAGTCGGAATTTTATACGAAGGGTCTCTCGTACCATTAATAAAACAAGCAAAAAAATCGCGTTTTTTGTAGGGACCCCCTACAAAACACCTACCGACCCTCTTAAATATTTATTTTTGTATGTTTATTAGAATTTGTTGTTATTTTTCATGTAAAATATCTTGAGATAATAGTTTCGTACAAAAGATTTCAACGCGCTCCTCGCCACCTATCAATTATCTATAGAGTTTAAAAAATATTTCAGAGACAGAAAGTGTAATATAAAACTATGTAGGTAAGTACCTATATTTCAAGTAATAATAATTACTAATTAAGTATAATTAGTTCTGGGGAGCTCAAAGTTGCGCAACGAGCTATAGAGAGACCAATGCTTGGTGTTTCCCTGCGAGATAAGATCTGAAATGAGGAGATCCGCAGGAGAACTAAAGTGACCGATGTAGCTCTTAGGATTAGCAAGTTGAAATGGCAATGGGCAGGCCACACCGCTCGTAGAACTGATAACCGATGGGAAAGAAAGGTTCTTGAGTAGCGACCACGAACCGGGAGACGCAGCGTAGGCCGGCCCCCACTCGATCTGGTGAAAGCCGTGGGGAGCCGATGGATGCGGGAGGCGAGCAGCCGCTCTAAATGGCGCTCCCTGGGGGAGGCCTATGTCCGGCAGTTGACGTCTTCAGGCTGATGATGATGATGATGAGTACGCTAATTCAATTAAATTATGAAACAACAATTGGTTTGATTAATATTTTTTCCCCACAACACGGTATCGACATGATGACATAAACAAAAGACAACCAACCATCACTTTTCAATCAACACCGAGACGATCAATAATAACCAGACCGTAAGCCTTATAGCGTAAGTGTGGTGGAAATGGTGAGCTCTTGCTCGCACTTGCGAACTTTTATATTGGCGAGTGTAGGACGGCAGGCGAAGCCCATTGTAAGTTACATTTTAGGGATGCATGTTGCCGACATCGTTAACCTGTCAATAAAAATGAGTTTTTGCGAAAAACTCAGTTGAAAAAGGTATGAAGATGAATGGTACTCATATGCGTCGTGAAAGTTTTCTGAGGTTAATGATTTTTTTAACATGTTGGACCATTTTTTAACGTGTAAATTTATTTTTTATCATTGAATAAGTAGTTCTATTTTAGAGCTGTTCGCATCAAAGAGTATAAATTTACTAGTTCGCATTATAAAGTTTGAATTGAAAAGTCAATTAAAATGGTTCGATGTACCTAAATCATATTTAATTGAGTAACCTGTGCCTAAGACTCGTCGTGTTGATTCATAATCACAAACATTAATTGCTGTATAGTAATATTACTTATTCGTGGATTAGATACTTTGTTATTACGTTTTTCGTTTCTTTAATCTTTCGGATATATTATTCGAATTTTTGAATTTTTGTACCAAGTTATGGACTCTGCAAACAGCCCAGAGTTTTAAATATGTATTAGGTAATTAAAAACCCAAAAATAATAAAAAAACACAGTTGTGACAAAATGTGTTCACCATAATCTGTGGATATGATCCCATGCACAAAATCAAGCCTCAAGCAAAATCATAAATCACTTATTATTTCAAAACGGGAAATTAGTAAACAAATTAGCATAATTAATTATTATAAATTATGCATTTCAATTACCAATAATTATTCCCTGTATGTGGCAAGTTTTTAATTATTATACTTTAAATTAATTACTAATTTATTAATGAACTCTAAAAACAACCAATTAACATTACTGTCTTTAAAAAAAGAAGGTTCATGACCATATCCTGAAATTTTCATACGAAATTTTAAAATAATTTGATCGAATTCCACTTTTTATGAAAATTTTACTTCAAAATTAATACACGTTTAATTATTTATTACTCATCAAAAATGCGCATAATATATCTCATTCACCGTCTGTTTTAAGGCGTATTCAATTAAGTGGGAATCCTTGATATTAAAGTTGATTTTAGGTAAATTGTGAGGTAGGGTGTCGGTAGTATTATTAATTTTTAGGGTTCCGTACCCAAAGGGTAATAAAAGCGAACCCTATTACTGAGGCTCTGCTGTCCGTCTGTTCATCTGTCACCAGGCTGTATATCATGAACCGTAATAGTTAACAGCTGAAATGTTCAAAAATGATATTTTTCTGTTGCCACATAACAAAAAAATACTAAGAACCAAAATAAAATAAATATTTAAGGGGAATCCCATACAACAAACGTGATTTTTTTTGCTCGTTTTTAAGATAATGGTACGGAACCCTCCGTGCCGCGAGTCCGACTCGCACTTAGCCTGTAATATTTTATTGTCGTTGCTCACGTATCGATTCCCTTCAGATATTGTGTTATTGATTATTAAATGATAATAATCGGTTTTCTACAATCAATTAACGTCTTGAAGGTTGCATTTTTTGGTGTTTTCTAAAAGGTACACACACTTAAGGCTGCTATATATGCGGAACCACTATCTCGCTCGCGCATTGTGACATGTTTGAAGATATTCAGGTTAGGTTGGGAGTTTTTAACTAATTTATAAAATATGATAATAAATAATAACTTTAATATTAATTAGGACTTATTTTACAATTCACATTACAAGATGATTTTGAATCAGCCTTTCATAATACGACATCACATAAAAATCGTAGGTACTGCCTTATTTTATCACAATATTATGTTATCATGTGCATATTATTCGCACCTAAAAGCAGAAATAAAATACGTTTCGGCTGTCGTGTTACAATACGAAAATGGACTCTTAAATAAACTTTTATCTCAACAAACTACACTCAAAATGCAATATCTAAAAACGTAAAATTCAAATTGAGAAACAAAATACGAAATTCAAAAATATCGGTGCACGGAATCGACGAAAGCAGTCCACGATTTTGACCCCAACATTTGCACTTATAAACTGTCACAGTATAAATATATCCATACAAAAAACTGTATACATAACCCAGTTAACGAAATATATGGTCCAATTTATTTTGTATTTGGTCACATTGTGTGCTGAGGAATGACAGGCTCTTGGTCATATCTTTCGGCTTCGGTAAGGACTGCGAACATATTTATTTAATCTGGACTTTCTCTTGTAGTTTAAAAGGTCGGATGTTTCGGAGTTTAAAATGTTTCCTTCGCTTTTTGTCTGTCTGTACCTACTCACATACATTACATAGTGTAAGAGCTGTGTCATCTTATTCCTTACAACTTCTTTTATCGATTAAGAATGTCATAACAATAATTTACAAAGACAGCTTCAACCAACAAAATATTGCAGATTCAGATAATTAAAGAAAAACTTTCTGATATTCAGACATAATATGGTCGCTGCTCTATAAAAAATAAATAAAACCGGCTACGTGTGATAGTCGGACTCGCGCACGAAGGGTTCCGTACCATTACACAAACACAAACGCGATTTTTTGCTTATTTTATAGACAAAACGAAAAAAAAATCGCATCAAATATTAAATACTAAAAAACAGAATAAAATATTTATTTAAGGAGTTTTCCATATGTACAATAACCGTGACTTTTTTGCTCGTTTTTATAGATAATGGTATGGAACCCTTCGTGCACGAGTCTGACTCGCACTTGGCCGGTTATGTCACCTTTAGTTCTTAAACTTCTAGAACTTAATTAACAAAGTAAAAAGATCCCACATTCATCATTAGCATCATTAACAGCCTGAAGACGTCCACTGCTGAACATAGACCTCCCCAGGGAGCGCCACTTTGAGCGGCTGCTGTTTTTTTTGAACCTACATGAATTACTCACTATTAAGAATAACTCACAATATAAATGGATGTCTAGACGGTACTTTGTAAAGTAGATCAAAGATCATTGCACTTGCATATTAAATTATAAAACAACAAGTCCGCAGAATCCTCATATTTGGGCCGAACAAATAATGTGACAAAATTCTCTCTCTCGCTTTCAAAACAAATATTTGGTTGACAAACTCGAAGAAGAGTTGGCCGTGGGCGAGCGTTAATTTATAATTATATTTATTCGGCTTATACCATAACAGAACTGAATCTTCTACTTTATTAAGTGCTTAAAGAAACTCGTGTTACAATGTTGGCAGTATTGTCATTTGAAAGAGTTTATAGGTTTATTGTGCCTCAGTTGGTGCTTATGTAATCTGTAAAATGAGTTTTAAATATCGAATAGTGTGACTATGTCTGCAAAGGTTTCATTTATGAGCTAAAGACACATTGAATTTTACCCGTTTTATCGCGGGAACTCACGGTGTTTCAGAATAAACAAAATCATATGTAAATTTTTGTAGGTGGCTTGCATTTGACTCTTGTCTCGCCTGATGGTAGGTACCGGAAAGTAAACTAACATTTTAAATTACTTCAAAAGGAAATGTTATTTAAATCAGTTTATCCATTTGGGTGTTAAAGCCAAACGGCCTTTTTTGTAGGGACTGAAATGATCTCTGCAAGAATTTTAAGCAAAAGATTCTCACCTAAATAACTTTTGAGGCAAGAAACCATCATCATAATAACCATTAGAAAATCTTTTTAATTTTTCGGGTTTACAGCCATGACAAAAAAGCAAACCAATATCTCTTTCAATCTCTTTTACAAAAAAAAAGTATTATATTTAATTTATTCATGAACAAATCATGGTCATCAAGCAAAAACATTGTTTTATTATTTAAAATGCAGTAAAGACTTTTTTAACATCATCTTAAATGAAAAGGTGAGGACATAAAAGAATGAAATAGAAGTTATTTTCTTTTGGAAGTTGAGTATATTTATCAAAAAAATTCCAATTTATCTCCCAACTTAGTTATGAACGTGTACCAATTCATTAAATTAATTAAACACAAAGGGTGTTACGAAGCGCTCATTAAAACAAAACTAATTTATTGTGCGCTAACGTACAATGTAATTAATGGGGTGCAGCGCTCAGATAGTCCGATAGCCTAGTTTGGTAGCTGCGCTTTAGTTGGTAAGGGCGCGTGCAGAACGGAGTCAATACTTGTGCGACTGCACGACATTTGAGCTTCTAGACTAAATCACAGATTACTGAATATGCTACTACGAAAACTGAACTAGAAGTTCTAGTTCATAGTCAAGTATGATCACACCGTGGCTGTGATTGGTCAACAGATAGATAAAATTGGAACTTACTATGGCCGGTAAAAAGAATACAATTTAGAAACAGTCTTTGGCCATTAAATAGGAACTGTTTGGTCCTTCAGCAGTCTTATCTATGTTTCTTTAACACCACAGTTCACCCATATAAACCACTTCTTCTTTTTTTAAGTGGGCGTAGTTTCTTTATTGTTTTTAACTACGACAATAATAATTGCTTCTTTATAAGTCCTATGTTATAAATGAAAATCTACGGCTTACCGGTATCCCCCGTGGCACTCAAACTGACGCACCCAGCTGATTTAACCACACGGCTATGCTCTAATTTTTTTAAAGTTTCGTACGCAATTTTGGCACTTACTCTTTGGTAAAGAAAAATGTCGTAGGATTCGTGAGGAAAACTGTTTGTTCATTTGTTCAATAATCACATGCTTCGGAAACATCTGTCATCCACCAACCCGCACTTGGTCAGCGTAGTGGATTATGGTCTACACTCACTCCCTGCGAGAGAACGCGTATTCCAATAGTGGGAATATATTAGTTGATAATGACGACAACAATGTCAAAAATGGAATACATTTTCCAAAAAATCGAGCTTCTAAAAACCGTCTGTTTAGCTGTACGTTTTTAGAAAGAAAGAAAGATGAAAGAAAATACATTTATTCAGGACATCACACAACACTACATCACAATAAACAATAAAAATAACATAAGTACATAGAAAAATTAACATACAATATTTGCACCTATGATGCAATATTGTGTGATTTCATGACCAGGTCCCGACTCAGCATGCAATTAAGGCCAGAGTATGACCCTAATAACTGATTTTCAGTCGGAACCTACTTCATGACATCACGAACCCCTGAGACAAAGACTTAACTTAACACCTTACATAATTAACTAAATAAATTACACAATAAAACAACCAATTTAAAGGAAAAACAAAAAACAAAAAGTAAATATTATCCAACAGCAAAAACACGGATACAAAGAGACAAAGACAACAATGCAATTATATCTAAAAATGACCAAAAACTGCCACTGGCTAGATACCACCGACGTATGGAGCCACACATAAACAAAGATATCCTGTGTCTTTGACAGTAACAGATAATGTCAAAGTCATCCAACTGACCGTGACAATGACATCCATACGCCAGTACCGGTACCGTAAGTATGTGAAGACGTGAGTTTTATTTTGTTAAATGTCGGTACAAATGTTCTGCATTTCATTGCACCACATTGTGCCACGTCTACACAAATTGAGTGGTTTATACCTAATAATAATGAACTAACAAGTATTATAAAGTCTAAGTCGCATGAAAAAATCATCTCATTGTGAACTCTCCCTATCTGATCGCGTGCTCTACCAACTACCGGCGGCTTCTAGTTAAATTGAAAGCTCTATATATGGCCACAGACACAGAATACGTGCCAGTTAGTGAGGATGCCGGATAGAGTCGCAATGGCTATTGTTGGCGATAGCATCTTTTGAACAAATTAATTTGGTTTGTTATGATTGTGCTTTTTGGGCTTTGCCTACTTTAAATATAAACAAGGATATTGTTATAGTCTTATTGAATTGTTTTTTGAATAATAAGGTGTGTTAGAGCTCGCTGTATAGTTTCTCACAGAAGTGAGGAAATGTAGAGGGTCCAGTGTCCACCTCAAGACGAGCCACATAAAGCAATTTTTTGTTTGCAGTGGAGATAGTGGTCAGGCGCAAGTCTATCAAACAACAAAAAAAAGCTTTATTATGAATGATAAAAATGTCTAAGTTACGCCCAGGTTAACTGGAAGATAATGCTCTCTAGCATTATGTTCGCCTATGTACGTAAATTTTTGTTGATTGTGCAATAGAGCATTTTCATCTATCTAGCACCTTTCTCACCTCTATTTCCTTTGCTTTTCTCGGTTGGTTGCTCACTAGGTAAACAATTTATTATCTCATACCCATATTCCTGAGGCGGGCCTGGTATGAGACCCAAAAGCTTTTACTCAACATCAAATGATGTTGCAAAAATAAAACAAAGAACTGAAAAATCCTCCAGGTTGTTGTTCTCATAATGTGTTTTATTCAACAGAATCTCATGGTTTACGATACAGTTTTACTGCATTACTTTGCACGTAATAACTTGCGACAAAGGCGCATTTTACGACCAACTTGGGGGTTTCCGTAGCAGCTTGATATCATTTTAAAACGCTTTAGGATCTTGGCTTAAGGCGGCTCCACTCGTTTTTTAAGATTATTAAATTAAAAGAAAACGAAAAATAGTTAATTAAGCAGTTTACAAGGGGCATTATAAAAATTTTTTGGCAACGCTATAGGCTATTTCCTTTGCGCGTGATTGGGCCCCACAATTTCACCCTCAGAATTTCCCAAGGCCCAAGTAGGACCAATGGAGAACACAAATTGGTCAAAATATCACTATCAAATACTTAAATCGAAGCGTAGATCATGTACATTACACTAGTTTTTATTTCGGTCCAATACATGCAGTATTTCCGAAGTTATAATGACGAAAATTTGAGCCCTTTTTTGAATTTCCGAGATTACCCCGCGCTCAATATGACGTCACGCCCGCGCTCCGTCCGGTCACCCGCGCCGGTGCCTAAAAATATTGGAGTGTGGCTGTATGCTGCTGTCCCAGCTATTTCAGTGGCACTGATGTTGGGTGTTGGAGTGATGATGATGAGGCCTTCGAGATTTCTTTGGGTAGGAGTGTGCCTGTTCGTGTTAACATTCCTTTCTCAGTAGCTGCATGTGCAGTACAGCACATGTTTCACAGTCTAATTTCTTTAGGCTCTGCATAGAGGGTTATCTGTGGCCCCGATCATACATTCGGTTGATTCGTCTTTTAAACAGATATGTACGTGACTCTGCAAAAATGATCGGCCCTAAAAGTGTTTTTATTACCACGATGATGCAAAGAGTGTTTCTTTTGGTTCCTAACCAATTGCTATGCTTGAGGTAAAAAAGAAAAAGATTTTTGCAGAAACTTGAAGTTCCGTCTCCTTAATGGCAATGCAAATGATATCTTGACTGCACTTTATGGGCCAAAGTTTACGAGTTCTCAAACAAAGTGTTAACATTAAGATAACGGCCGTTTAAGCCGTTAAAGCGGACGGACCGAATTTATTGCATCTGTGGCGAAATGTGTAGTACTAATTAACTACAGGTGACATTTTGGATAAAAATAACATGGAGTGTGCGAAGGTTTTTTTTTGTGGATTTCAAAGTGGAATTGGGAGAATGCTTTATGCTACTTCAATTCAATTTCCATTTCAAAATCTTCTACAATAATAAAAACTAAACTAAAATATCTACACTACATACCACAAAAAACTACAGACTGTATAAGTAGTAGGAGTATATTTGTTTTTTTTAATTTGTTGGATTTTTTATTCGTAAAAGTGTTAATGTACATCATGCTACTAAGATTGTCTTATGATTAGATTAATTAATAGGAGTAAATAAAACACAATTTCGTTATTGAACAACAAAGTAAAATTTCACAGTTCTTTGCACCCAGTCTTTATGTAATTAGATCGTTTGGTTCGCCAGCTCCTATTATTATTATTTTAAATCTTAACACCAAGTATGAACCAACAAAATCGTCACGTGAATTGTAAATAACAAAGTTAATAATTGTTTCGTGCAATTCTCGAGTCTTCTACATAATGGTGGTTTGCATTCCCCGCAACACAGTGCACTGGGAGCGTCAACTTTCTTCGACATTACGCCATCAATGAGGGCAAAGAGACCGCACCCAAAATTGATTTATAAGCCCCAGTGGCGAATGCATACACAGGTTTGTGTTCTTGGGATATGTCTGAAGATATTTTCTCCAAAATTTATTTAATATTATTAGTGAATAAATGAACACAAGGCTTTTAGTTTCATTTATTTTTTCATTGTTATGCGGGGGGTATAATGGGGTAAATTTAATTTCGTTTCCATTTTAACTAAATATTATAACGCAATAAACACTTATAGAGAAGCGTTTATGGATGGCGTTCTAGTAAATATTAAAATTAAGATAGCTTACTTAAGTTTCAACTGAATATAATTACAAATAGGTACAATTAAAACGACCGTCTCATTAGACGATTATCATAAACGCAATTAAACTATGAACTCCAAAGTAGCTAGAATAAATTATTTCGAAAAAAGAATCAAAATCCTAAGAAAATAATGTCATGTGTACCTGTGCGTCCAAATAAGGCCCTCAAAGATGGGCCTCCGCTACACTACAGCTATCGGTATGCACTGGAAACTGGAAAGTACTAATTGTTGCAAAAACCGGTGCCTTTTCTGCTATTTTTTTATCAACGATAGGCTAACATTTGATCACGGTTTCACCTGATGGTAAGTGACGATGCGGTCGACGATGGAGCATGCTTGCCTAGAAAATACCGGTTCACTGTGGCCTTAAAAACTCCCAGATTATATTTGTCAGGAAACAATGACGCTGGTAAGGTGTTCCATTCCTTAGCCGTCCAAATAAACGAGGAATCAAAACGCTTTGTACGTATTCTAGGAATCTTTACCATATACGGATGCCGTGTTTCCGTGCGTCTAGTTGTATGATGGTAAAAAGGGGATAGGGGAATTAAGTTGTTGTAAAGCTGATCCATGACCTGATATATATGAAAAAGTTAAAAAATATAATTTTATGCAAGCTGATAAAAATGCTCTACAATAACCCTCCTTTAGTCCGTAGTCGGGTTAATATAACAGCTGGAAACACCTGCCTGTGTGCACACTAATAGTCATGCGTTAGTGTGGGTGAAGTAAATCACACTACATCGAAGCTGTCTCTGTCATTACAGTGTCACCGATGATTTACGATGCGCAAGCGCAGCTTCCGAAACAATCAGCCATTTTGCGCAGAGGTTCTTAATATGCACGTTTATGGACAAAGAACGTGGACAAGTGTGTGTGCAGAAATGAGTTTGGGGTTCGTTTTATAATGCGGAGGGAACGCTACTGCCCATTCCCTTCGCCGGCTCTTACGGAACCCACGGGAACAGATAATCCTATTCTTACGCCGAGGCCACAAGCCAAAAGGATACGAGGAGTGAACTCTATCGCTGAGTGGCTGACAGCAGAAGAATCAAAATAATTTAAGATAATCGATAATGATGATGATGATGATGATGGTGATGATGATTATGATTATGATGTTGATGATGACGTTGATAATATACCTAAATAAACCAGATGCTGTATTTAATAAAACATCAACGACTGTTTTATAGTATTGGACAAAGAGAACTGTAACTTTTATAACTGTTTGTCATAATTTTTAAGGACCTACTTATATTAAGTTTTGTTAATAAAGTACTATACTTGCGTAAGTATTAAAATAAATAGTAATTCATAGATTCATCTTAGATTCCAATTATGGAACATTTATAAAAAATCATCCACATCGAGAGATAATAAACAATAAAGTCACCTATAGCACCTTCTCTGAATTTAATCTGAGCATCATTGGCATTTCGCTGAACCTATAATGAACCCTAAAAAGTATGATGGGCCCGTATAAAAGCCACTCACGTAAGTTCTTTTTGAAGGAAAACCTATTAAATTTTATGAGTCTTTTCCATACTTGCTCTGCTCCAATTTTTTGTGCGCCCGTTGATGTGGAATTATAGATTTTGGAAAAGACAATCAAGAATGAGTTCAATGCCAATCCCTCATCGCACAAATGATATTATTTCTTTTATCTAACTGATTATTATAATAACGACGACGACAAATAATAACGTTGACATTACCAGCCTCTTTGTTTCCCGATAAGTACAATCTCGAGCTCTTCAAGTCGCGAGTGGATAGGTATCTTCTAGGCAAGCATGTACCATCATAAACCGCATCATCACAAACTCCATTCAGTTATAAAAAAAGAAACAATATTGTGTGCAATAGTTTTAATTCTTCAGTGCGATAAACAAACTCAAAATTAAAAGCATCATTTTCGAAACGTTCAAAATAATATGTAGTAATTATTCTGGAGAGCATTATTGTCGAGAATATTGATTATGATTTAATAACAATCTGTATGATGTATCATTACTATATTGAATATATATTATGCAATTGAAACAAAAAAGAATCAAGTAAAGAAGTATTTTCAATTACCTATTCATTACAAGTCTACGTGTCACTTCCAAAATGGCTACATCTTTGATTCGCGCTGGCGGTTCAGCCCAATGTGCGGCGATCTTGATTCTCGTAAAATTTTATGTCTCTCAGACAAAGAGAATTTTGTTAATTAACCGTACAGTCCAGACCAGTGTGCGCTTTCTTGCGTAGTGATAGATAATGCGCTCCTTTTGTATCAGAAGTGCGATCTTAACGACCACTGTGCACATGTTTCAGATTCTACAAATTTTGAATGAAACTTTTATTCCGGGTGTTTTGTTTGCGCTACTTTTTTACTTGTTATTAGTTTGTTATATTATTATGATTATTACTTTAATCGGACAATATTATGGTTATTTAAATAGTCTTACTAAGTAATAAACATTGTGTAGTGAAATAAAGTAAATAGTGTTTGGTAACAACGCGGTGTTTGGCTATATAAGTATCAAAACTGCAGTTTTTTCTTTAAGAGGTCCAAATTTGCCACTTTTTTTGCTCGCTTATGTCTCAACTTGAAAAAAAAATAAAAGTTCTTATTAAAATCCTAAAAGTGAAGCATTATAACTTTTTTGTGTACAATAAATTAAACTTTGAGTTGTTTTGGTTATTTATTTATTTTTACGTCGCAGTGTAGGCCGGCCCCCTACTAGGTGGACCGACGACCTGGTCAGAATCGTGGGCAGCCAATGGATGCAAGAGGCAAGCAGCCACTCAAAGTGGCGCTCTTTGGGAGGCCTATGTTCAGCAGTGGACGTCTTCAGGCTGATGATGATGATGATGATGATGATGATGTGTCTTTTACGGCCAAACCGCTAAACCAATTTGGCTGAGATTATGCAGATAGATTGTTGACACCACTTACGTTAATATAGAGTACTTTTATGCCAGACAATTGGGATTTTCCACGTGAAACCAGGAACAATGCAATTCACTCGATTTTCTGCGTGAATCTAGGGCGTCTCTATTTATCGATACACATACCTGACTACTAATATACTATGTATAACCATTTGGCATTACCTTTTAAGTTTCTATGTGTACCATTCCATATTTGAAAGATCAGATTATTGAAATCACACATTTACAAGACAATAATTCAAAGTTTCATACATGCTATTCGACACAACCTCTTTAGTATAACGCAATAAAGTTCACAATCGTAATATTGCACATCGAGTTATTTAATTACTTTACTAATTATGCTAACTTGTTCGACCTTATTTTAAAGAGTTACGGTTTAAAGTTGAATATGTTAATGTTAAAAATAAGTTGGTGTTCTAAAGCATTACTATACGGTGTAAAACAGTATTGAAGGTTGATAATTCAACGGTTGTCCAAATATCCCACACACACAATCGCATGCACAGTTGGCGGACATTAGCTTCCATAGCTCTAAAGCCGGCCTCATCAATAATCCTATACAATCCCCTTGCTGAGACTGAACTGTCTCTTACAGAAAAAGAGTGAGACCATAATCCACTCCGCTGGCCAATTTTGGTAGGCATGGCGGCTGACAAAATACTCAAATTTTGTGATCCTGGAACATGTCAATTTCTTCACGATTCTTTCCTTTATCGTTGAAAGAATGAGTGCAAATTCCGCTGCTTGGTAAAAACTCTGGTGCAGGACCAAGCAAGATGCCATACTAAATCTATTTGAAAGTCGCACTAACTACTGATGAGCACTGTTATAATATATTCAACCAGTGCCATTTAAAATTAATACTGTAAGTACAATGGCAATGGGCAGGCCCGTAGAACTGACAACCGATGGGGAAGAAAGGTTCTCGAGTGGCGACCACGAACTGGAGGGCGCAGCGTGGGCCGGCCCCCCACTAGGTGGACCGACTACCGGTAAAAGCCGAGGGGAGCCGATGGATGCAGGAGGCGAGCAGCCGCTCTAAGTGGCGCTCCCGGGGGGAGGCCTATGTTCAGCAGTGGGCGTCTTCAGGCTGTTAATGATGATGATGATGATGACTGTAAGTACCAAAAATTTCTACTCTCTCTTCTTCTCGTGTAGGCAAGTGGTCAGCCTTGGTGTCAGAATTTTAAGGCTGCCCAAAGGCTTCTGACTTGGCTTAACGACTATTGTCTTACGACAACAGCCGGGACCGACGGCTTAACGTGCCCTCCGAAGCACGGTAGTCACCCATCATAGTAGTGACCGCAGCGAGCGTTGCTTAACTTTACCGATCGGTTAGGAAAGTGCTTTGCTATGAGTGCTACAATTTCTACTGATTTCGACTGATTATACAAAATTAAATAGTTTTCTTTTTGTTTATTAGATGTTGTCACAAAATACCTAAATTGATTTCGATATAGTATATAGATTATCCCTATAGAAAAATGAATGGAAAAGAGATAATGAACCATGCTTTTGATTTTTTAACGCTGCTAAGAATTTAAAGTCAAATTTCAAATTAAGCCTTCTTTCACCTTTTTATTTTATTGCGGCAATGGCCTACAGCCTACATAAATATGTAATAAACTATTTTACGTACTAAGTTACGTCCTATTTTGTGTAGAGATTTACTATTGCAGTTAACTATGTATACTGTGCCAGTGAAAGTAGGCTCATCTCCTGACCGCGGATAACCTTTGCCCATAACCTGTCGTTGTGATGTTATTGTAAAAGATACACCTATTAGTGATCGCTATGAGATTGTATACGATAGTGCTGGATAGCGGTATCGATAAGATCGATTTCTCGCGATGGGAATCGATGTTTTATAGTCGATATCGGATGTTTATTGGGATTATTTTGGCGTTAGTGGAGTTTTCTGATTGTTTTTAGAGATGAGGCGTTTGTGATATTAGATTTAGATACAAAAACGTGTGGGTATTTAAATTAAGATTGTAAAGTTGGGACATTTTGGAGATTACTTTTGAAATTTGTGTTTAATGGTGTTTCCATATTTTAAGGTATTCAGTGTTTGTTCGAAATGTGTCAGTTGGTTGTTTTTTAATGTATGTTTGGACATCGGTACAGACTACCTATTACATTATTTAGGATTCAGTACCACCATATAAAAAATGGTGAATTTTGCTGTCCACCTGTGTGTCAAAATTCTTTTTCTCAGCAACAGCTAAAGTCATTAACCGTCTTACCACAAAAGATTTAGACGCGCCTTACCCACTTGTTGAACAGTTGTTTCATGAATTCCACACCACAAATCCGCGCCTAACACTCGTTTGAGATAAACGGGCGTTAAACACGTGCTTAAATTTAAACATCCTCAACCCTTAGTTTGAGAGGTGTTTAACTGTCGTCTTACCTTAATTTTAAATAAAATAACTTATAATTCCACGCCTTGTTTAAAATTCGAGCATCTAACTCAATGCATTAAAAATAGAAAAATAAATGCCGCATTTTTAGCAGAAGGTATTCTGTTCCGTAGTTGAGTTCCCTGATTAGAAGATCAGAATGGTATAGCGAGTGCTGTTAGTCCCCTGAATGACAGGGCCAAGAGATTTTAATAGAAGTAGAAGGTTAGAAAACGGTCCTTTGATTAAATACTTTGTGCAAATATTTATTCTGTAAAAGAATAAGACTTTCTGCAAAAGAAAACATTTCAGTATGTAAATTCAAGTGATTCATATTTATAAGCTAAGGAATGGAACCCTGCCATTTTATGTATTTCCTGAAACTCATAATCTGGATGTCTTGACCGTCATGCGAGATAAGCGCAAGCCTATAAAACAATGCAAAACCTTCTAGAACCCCTATGTTTAGCTACACAGTCATCCATCAGACGATTTGGTGCTATCACAAAAATCTGTAATGAAATAAAAGTTATCAGCAACTTTAATGTGGTCCTTTATAACTGTAACTAACACTCCATCCACTCCACTTCACTCTACTTTTTTTTTATATCACTCTGACACCTCTAAACACCAACTAACCTTGAAAATAAAAACACAAACGACTTATTTATGACCCTATCAAGTCATTATCGCGACTATTTTAAATTTTTTCGAATACCGTATCGTAGAGTATATATCAACATCAGTGTTACAGTTTCCTTTCAAATTATCCGTAGGAAAACACTTTTATCAGTAAAAAATAACTTCTACTTCATGATAAATAAAGTTGAAAATGGCGGGTAGTCGGTAAACGATATAAATCAGCCTAAGTATGCTGACATTGACAATTTTGCAATTTACCTGTCGCCGTGATCTAGTCTCATTATAGGGCGGGTGCAAAAACGGTAGAAAAGCGGTAATCCGTATGCGGGATACCTATTTACTATTATAGGAATATCTTGACGCAAATGAGATGTGTCTAAATCAAATAAAAAAAAAAGATTGCGAGAAATAAATCGTAAAATTTAAGGCTGTTTAAGATCAACTTGAATCTAATGGAATGCAATACTCATCATAATCATCATCAGCCCGAAGACGTTCACTGCTGAATATAGGCCTCCCCCAAAGAGCGCCACTTTGAGCGGCTGCTTGCCTCTTGCATCCATCGGCTCCCCACATGGAATGCAATAAAACTTAACAATTCACTTACAATATTAGAATGTCTAATAAAATATAGAGTGAACAGAATAAAGTCTGTATAGTTCAAGTAGAGTGCGCTACAATGGTGCCATTCAAAAATGCGAATAAAATATAGACAAATGTTAAAAACAGCCAAAAACTATTAATAGCTAATTATGTAAATTATTATTTTAGGAATAACATATGTCATACCTAATTCGCGTGGAATTGCATTTCAATCACCGGTAGAAATTGTCGATTTTACAGTTTTAATACATAGTTATGTGCAAAGTCACAATAGAAAGGTTCAAAATTAAATTAATGAATGTTTCTCGTGTTGCATTGCAATCAATGTTCCGAGATCAGAATCAAGTCAAGCGTCTCCTGATTCGTGGTCACCACTCGACAGTCTTTTTTTCTCATCGTTACAAATAAACATCGCTAACTTCTGTACTTTAAGCCCAACTATAATTATTATAATGTATGCATAAGTAATTAAAATTAACAATCTCATTTAACAAGTCACAAGTTTGTTAACATTAATTGTGCCGATGAGATTGTAACTTAAGTTAAGTTTAAGTAAGTCCTTAAATTAAGTTAACGATGTGTTTTACAACTTGAGCACACCCGCCGCACTTCAACTTGAAATATTCGACCATTTGGCTTTAGTTTTGCAAATTTGAAATAGATGCAACTTGCAAGCAAAAAAACGTATTTTGACAGCGGTAAGGGTTGGTTTTTTTTTTTTTTTTTATTATTGATGGGGTTTTATTTTATTTTTTTTGTTTTACGTCCAACTTTTCGATTGGGATCAGATGGGAGGTCAAATAATATTTTGTGGTATCAGCTGCAAAAAATATTGGGTGGGATCTGTTTGATGTGATCCTTTGGGACCTACCCAATCACTCATAGTGGCGCTTTGTGGTGGAGGACTATATTTATGTTCAGCAGTGGACATCTTCAAGGTGTTAACGATCATGATGGTGATGATACTTGTTTTTTTGTGCAGTAAAATATTTTTGATTTGTCTATCTGTAGCCAAAAAGCGGGTTAGTATCGAAAAAATTTAGACTGAAAGCAAGACTGTGTAATAATAAGAGTGTATATTTTCCGTAGTTATGGTCATTAATATTGGCACACCATCGCAGCGTAAGCCAGCCCGCACTACCGGTGGACCGACGATCTGGTAAAAACCAGGTGGAGCCGATGCAGCAGGAAGCAGTCGCTCAAAGGTGGCGCTCTCTGGGGGAAGTCTATGTTCAGCAGTGGGCTGTTGATGATGATAAAAGTAAACAAAACAGATTAAAAACTGTAACAATATCTAACTATTGATAAAACCTGTTAGTGTTTGACCATTGGTTATTTTGTATGGACTGTAGTTAAGTAAGTTAGTCAAAATATCTAATAAATTTTGAATGAAAGAAAGAAAGAGTATTTATTTGTAACAAACATATTAACACTAATGTAAATATACAGTAGAATGACGATTTATACTGTTACAAATCGGGCCCAACTCAGCAAGCTGCTAGATATTACGAACCTGCGCTGGTCTTCCGTCGGGACCTATTTTGATCGATGGTTAGAATTTTTGACCATTAGTCACCTTAACTATGAATTAAAAACCCATCCTTACACGATAGATGAAGGACTAGTTCATTACGGTATGCGAAACCTTAATTTCATTATAGATTAATAACCATTAAAACCAAGCCGGTCGTTTTGTTCAAGTGCCCATGCTATCTATTCTATACCCTTACAAGCACAGCTTTTTGCTCGTGACTCCGGGTGCGAAATAGTCAATTCAATTCCAATGTTCAGCAATAAGTATTAATCTAACCTGGTCCGCGTGTGTGGCCAAGTGCGTCTGGCATTAATTGCTTGGCTCCATTCTGTGTGGATTGATTAGGATGCGTTTTGGTCATTGACTTTGTGTACCTATAGACTTCATTGACTATAAATCCAGTTGAACAACGATACAAATTTATCATATGAAAATTAGTGGATTACTTAATTATGAATATATACAAATATTTTAGATATTTTAGATTTACAGTAGTACGATCATCGTGTGGTATTTACTTGCAAAAAAATCTGTTCGGGATACGCTAAGCAAGAAAGATAGTTATGCCCTTAGAACCTTTTAAATAGAATCTGGTGTAAAAAATTGAAGATGTCACAATAGGCTGCATAGTATAAAGTTTACACTAGCAAAGGTTACGATTATAAGATGCAGTGTGAAAATGTCTCTTACTCTAAGCCTCTATGAGATTGGTTCGCTTTTGTATTGATAGTTTATTAGTCCCGGTTTTTGTTTATCTTGTGCGCCTTTGTACGGATAGCAATGCATAAAATACGCGTCTACTTTTGTTTTTTCTCATAAAGCAAAATTCGCCTTAATGGAAAAAGCGGTCGAAGGTGCTATTTCTGTTCCAGATTTTATGTTTTGAGGATTCGGACACCTTTACGGAGAGCCTTACTTCCTGACAAATATAGCTAATCTGCGTATTTTAAAGGCTAAAGTGAACCAATACCTTCTAGGCAAGCATGCTCCATCGTCGACCGCGTCATCATTCACCATCAGATGAGACCGTGGTCAAATTAGCGTATCTATGATAAAAAAAAAATCAAATCTAATTTTACACTAAAGGTCCGTCTCCAACAAGAAATCGATCTAATTTGGTATCGGAAATACGACCATCGTAAATTAATATTTCGGATTCCGTTACGGATCAGCAACTTATCAATTACTTTATTGAGCTGAGGGATTAAAGTGAATATACAAATCACAGTGTTGGTATTCATAATGTTACCGTTAAATCAGGGTTCTGTAGAGCTTTGAAATACAGTAAAAGCTCCTTATTCGCGCTTTCTTCATTCGCGGTGTCACTATTCGCGGATTAAAAAAATGCGACCCAACTCCCCTATTCGCGGCTAAAAATTTCTTTATTCGCGGATCTAATAAGTACAATAAATAATTATGAAAGGATTTCAATAGGTATCCAAATCCAAGCCAATATCCTTTGTTCATGCCGTCAAATGGACTAATAAAAATAATAAAATAGATCTTATTACAACTTCGCCTAAAGTATGTTGTTAAATGATATCGCCGAGGACTTTAACATAAGCTGCCTTCGCCGCGATCGGTGTTGTTGAGAATGTTAACCCACAACGTTAATGTTGCGGTTCTGTTCTATGGTAAAAGCCGCTTTGTGTTTTATTGTCTCGCTTTTACATTCGTTACAAAAATTCTGATCGAGTGACACGTCTCCATCGCTCTTTAACGAATTTATAATGTCAAATAAAAAATATAAAAAACGAGTTACGACACGAAAAAAATGTGCGTTACCGCTTAAAGTGAAAATAGAAATGCTACAAAATTCTTCAAATCATTGATAATTTTTAATCAAAATAATCAAAAACTTTTTATACATTTTATTTTTTAATTGTCAACTAGGAACGTATCCCCTATAATTCCATACAAATTACCATTCCGCATTCACGGTTTCTGTATTCGCGGCATATTTATGGAACATATACCCCGCGAATAAAGAGCTTTTACTTTTTTGAAATTATGTAAACCACTACAACCACCTTACAGTTTCTCGTATAATTTACTGAGTTTCCGGTGATAATTCATCATTTTCGTAGGACACGGGAAGGGAAGTGGTATAATGTGGAATCCCGTTAACAAGTATAATAAGTGGGTTGCCTTGATTGGTCAAATATTTTTTAATAGACGATGACAATATTTCATAATAACACGACTAGTTTTATACAGACTTTCATATTATTGGATATTTCAAACAATGTCAAATTGAATATATTATCAAATAAATAAAATAACGCGACGCAATACTTTTTCTGACATTTGTCAATAATTATATTTCATCTACCCTTTCCTATGAGATTTGACTTTTAGCTATTTAATCACATGTTATAAAAACATTTTTTATCGGAACCCGATCCAAATTTTCCAGTTCGCGCACACCAAACCTTTTTAATTTCGTGCATTGACCATTCAAATCGAGATCAGACGGTAAAAGCTCGTAAATTTAAATAAAACTTAAGATAAGCCGTTGTAATATTGAATGTACGATTTATGAGTGCTAAAAACTTTGTATAAATAGTAATAAATAGTTTACAGCTCGCCACGGTCTTATATATTTATGTGATGTTTTCTCTGAAGGTGTTAAAATACGAAATCTAATCTCATTTTTGAACTGTTCCCCGGAGAAATTATTTTTTTATATAAATTCAATACCGTGCAGCATGTTGTTCCGCTGCAGCTGACGATAGGAATTAGGTTCTTTCATCCAGCTATTCCATAAGTCATCACTGGCAACACACATTGATTACCTTAATAAATAAATAAATAAATAATAAATTGAAAACTTTTGTTTTCAGGCTTTGTGGTATTTTGGACGAAAAGATAGGTCGAAGCTTCCCGAACGCTGCCCAGCCGCGGGGAGCCGATGGATGCAGGAGGCGAGCAGCCGCTCTAAGTGGCGCTCCCGGGGGAAGGCCTATGTTCAGCAGTGGACGTCTTCAGGCTGTTAATGATGATGATGATCCAGCTATTCCTTTGCAATGCAATTAATCGTGTGATCAAAAATGATCATAATTTAATTAATGGTATTTGTTTACTTACTTGCCATATTTTTTTGAACTTTTATATTAAATTAATTATATTTATTTTAAAATAATAATAATAAGTAATAGTCACACTAATTTACACATTTTTTAGATGTAAATTATACTAATAATACACATTAAAAAAGAACACCTAGTATTCGAATAACCCACCCGTGAATACCAGGTGGCCCAGGTGCAAAGGTGCCCATCACACTGGCTGCATTGCCGCACTGTATGGCTATGGCCACCATTTATTAACTACACCACAATTAACAAATCAGTTTATTTACTCACCATGATTAAAACGGGGGGGGACCCTTCTGTAATTGACGGGCCCGATAGCTCAGTTGGTAGTAGCCCTGCCTTCTGAACTGAGGGCTGTGGGTTCGATTCCTACCCAGGCCAAACATTTGTGTGATGAACATAGATGTTTGTTCTGTGTCTGGGTGTTATATTGTATTCTATGTATGTATTTAAAAAAAATATCGCAATATGCCAATAATTACTCAAGCTAACTACTACAATAATAAAAACTAAACTAAACTAAAACTAACTACACTACACACTAACTAGCTACACTATACCTACTACAAAGAACATATGGACTGTATAATAGACCGCGATGGCCTATAGACAGTCCAAATGCTCCAGCCCACTGCCGCCCGGTAGGTAGCGTACCCAACATGCTGGCAGCATTGCCTCGTCGAATTGCAACGCGTTGAACCAAATAAGTGCCAAAATTATCCGTTATCTGTTTCCTATAGTACAAGCTATGCTTAGTTTGGGGCTAGACGGCGCTGTGTGAAATATCCACACATATTTATTTATTTATTTTATTTATTATAATAAGCCTCTAAAGTCTAATGTTATCATAATTCTATACCATCCGCTGCATTCAGTCGTCAGCATCTTATCTCGATATTGTGTCTTGTAGCATAATGCAACTTTCCCAACTAGTTGGTTAATACAAGCAATTTAGATTAGTTGTAATGTACGTGAGCAAAATATTAAAATCATTTAAATACATGCATGGGAATGTTCATTCCATATTATCAGCTATACACCAGATTATATTAAAAGTTAGATTTACGTACCTCTTTTTTTCTGGTGACTAGTTCGAATCCTGCCAGCTTTCTGGTAAATAACATGAATATTGGTCATTTTAAAGTGCTCGCCTAGTTTTGTTAAGTACCTGAGTGTCCGATTTTTACGAAGAAAACGCCTAATGGACATTCTGAAACTTAGTACTGTAAAGACCGGTAGACTTTTTAGCATCTGGAAATGGATACAAATAAAAACATAACAAAATAACTAACCAAGAAACACAATACAACAAATAAAATAACATTTAGCACTTATCCTAATGGATAGGTCCCAACGGATCCCACCAAACGGATCGGAAATTTATAAATTGATAATCACCTGAAAGGCTCTATAGAACCTTATCGAAAAATGTTGTTTAAAGTTTTGACTTTACAATTTGGTCGAGGCCGCTAACTTTAGGCCGCTAACTTCACACCGGTTTTTTGCAACTGAAACCACAATATATTATTTTGAGTTCCCATCTGATCCCAATCAAAAAGTTGGACGTAAAACAAACACACGCACAGAAGAAACGTTAATTTCTTAAATAATTAAAGCCATGTCAATTTCCAAAACAATTAAAACCAGTGTTTTCATAAAACTATTCCGAAAAAAATGCTACTACTACTGTTATGTGCAGCCGTGTTGCTTATCATCAGGTGAACGATTTGCTCGTCACAACATACATTCGCATAAAAAAAAATTGATCTTTCTCAGTTTTAACGTTAAATTTTTTATCTCAAGCTATTGAAAAGTTGTGATTTTGGCTAATAGAATGTTTTTGGTTAAATCCATGAGGCATTCTATCACAAGCGACCCTAGTTTGAATAGCAGTCGGCAGATGGCTATCTCCAATGGACGATGTCTTGAAAACGTACGCGCTGTCCCACTGGTGAATGCAGGTAGAGAATGCATCAGAAAGACTACTACTATAGGAATATTTATAGTAAGTTATTCGCTGTTCGATTTCTTTGTAGAAAAATAAGTAAAAATAATATTTTATAAAGTTATTATGGTATAAAATCTACGACATTCCTGCGACTTATCCTAAATAAAACTCCTATTCAAATAACCAGCTAAAATTCTACATCCACCGATCAATCTCCCATTATTTACTTACTTTTATTAAAAAAATACATTCTATTTTCTAGGTGAAATTAATTTAAATTAAATAATTACAGTAACCCCCAACATTAACTCATCTAAAGATAGCTGCGGTAGGACGAGCGATATATTTATGTCCCTGAATGGTTCAGTATCCAGGTTGGTTGCAGTGCAATCGCGATGGAACTGCAGTTTCGGGTGGCTTTGAAGAAATACATTTAGAAAAATGGCAAATGGCAGTCTTCCGTTGGCAACTGTAATATCTTGGTTAGACGATGGTTAAGTTAAACGACCATAATCTATATACATATAATAAAACTGTAGAGATAAAAATATCTGTAAATGCAAGATATCGAAAAAAAAATTACACAGGTTGGCTTGAAATTTTTCGCTGATCACGTTTTGCTACTTTTTAGACATTTTGTCTGTTTGTTTGTTTGTTTGTTTGTTTGTTTGTTTGTTTGTTTGTTTGTTTGTTTGTTTGTTTGTTTGTTTGTTTGTTTGTTTGTTGTTTGTTTGTTACGGCACAACTCCGAAAATACTGAACGGATTTTCATGCGGTTTTCACTAATAAGCTTAGAAAAACCCGGCGCACAACATAGGATACATTAAATTTTAAATATAGTAAATTTTTTTTTGGTGAAAATAATTAACATTTCATTATGTAACGAAACAGGATTTTAACAAAATGGCCGCTTCAAGGCTTCAAGGTAAGTTTTTTCTTACATTTTGGCTCCACACGTAGTGTAGGTATTTAGCCAGTGTCAAAAGGTAAGTTTTATTTTGGCTACCTACTAATCATTGATGAGAGAAAAAAATAATACACTGTGCTACTAACGGTAATTTTATCTCGGGTTTATCCGGATGCACAGATTAAAGAAAAAACTCTGTTACTATTATGGCGCCACTTCATATACGCGCGAACCTTCGCTGTTGAGTTGGCGCGCAAAAACATTTCTGTTGACTATCCTGGATGTTTTTGTACCGCCCCAACCCGGACACACAGTTTTTGTTTGCCTGCTGCGACGCTGGGCTAAATAAAATGTAGGAAACAGTAGCGTTATATTGCATGTCGGCGAATAAATATGTTTTACAAACTGTGAGAGTATTATTTGCGATTACAAAAATAAATTTTAATAGATTTAATTTATAAGTCCTTATCAATATGAAGTAAAACCATTTTTTTTTATTTTTCTGTTTATCTGTCCCTTTGAATACGGATCACGGTTGTTATAGTGGCAACAGAAATATATCATCTATGAAAAATTCAACAGTCTAACTATCACGATACATGAGGACATCTTGGTGACTGATGGATAGACAGACAGACAGACGGACAGCAGAGGTTTAGTAATAAGGATTTACTCTTTGAGTACGGAACCCCAATCATTTTTATTTCATTCTGAACAATCCCCACTGCACTAAGCAATAAGGAAGTAATTTAATGCATGTTTTTATTTATAACTTAAAAGACAAAAAACAGTAAATAACAATTGGCGCGCCTGCATTACCGACAGTGTATCACACTTTTCGGGCTACGGCGAAATACATCGCGCGATAAATTCGTCTGCGCTCGATGCAATGCAGATTAGAGAAAAACAATGTGTTCATTATGTAAGTACCTATACCCAAGAAAGTCATATGTATTACATATAGATGTTTTTTCGTTAATCTGTGGTCCAAACTAAAAAAGAGGATAGCTATGAGAACCTTCTTGAATATGAGCACGACACAGAGAACAAGAAAATTTGAAATAAGAACTTTTTAGACATTTTATTTTAAGTTTTAAGGCTTCACGCGATATCATATTTAGCCAATATTGAAACATAACTAAAATTATTATTCATATTTTCGATTTATTGGGTTCTGGCGAGGGAAAATTCTTTATTGGCGATGTGGTATTACGTATTAGTTTTCAAAAATCTACTACGCGTTACCATTCGAAATAAGTATTTAAAATTGTATTTATAGTACCTATAGCTTAACCTATAGTATTAACATATTCAGTAATCTGTGCCTATAGGTACTTAATTTATTGACCCTTGCTTTTGCTACGCATTGTAAAACCTTTTTTATTTTGGCATTAGACAAAATTTGTATTTAGCCAATGATAGGAAGTATTTTATGAAAACTGTTTAAAATGACTTTCTTAGACTTTTTATAATCATTCATAAGGCATCACGCGATTATCGTACTTAACCAATATGGAAGCTTACTTAATTAATATTTTTATTCAAGTTTTCGATTTATAGGGTTTTGGCGGGAGCAATGTTGTTTATTGGCAATCTGGTCAAATGTATTATTTACATAAATTTACTACACGTTACCATTCTAATTAGGTAGATAAAATTATTTTTGCGCTACTGCCACATTCTTGATCGACCCCAAGGAAGTTTTAAGGTACCTAGGGATCTAGCAAAGATACCAACCACTAACGCTAACGCCAAACGCTAACTCCAAAACTGTATTAAAATGACATTCGCTGCGGACAAGTAAGCGATTTCAGAAATGTCATTTCTGTACATTTTGGAATTAGCGTTTGGCGTTAGCGTTAGTGGTTGGTATCTTTGCTAGACCCACTGTAGTACTACAGATTAATTTGTAAAGGAAAAATTAGAATCACGAGCGGGGATTGAACCCGCATCCATTCATCCCTCAAGCCCCCCCCAAGCCTCAAGCCCTGTAGTACTTATAGCTACTTAAGTTATAGACCCTTACCATTGCTACGCATTTTAAAACCTTTTTTATTTTGGCATTAAAGTAAGCCGGAGTGCGGTCTATTATTTGTATTTAGCCAATGATACGAAATATTTTATGAAAAATGTTTAAAAAGGGTAGGTACTTAGATATAATAATATGTTGGTATTTATTATGGCAATAAAATTGTATCCTCGAATTAACAACATGGCGCGTAACGTTCGTTTTTGACTGTTTTTGATTTGTTCTTCTTCTTCTTCTTCTTCTTATTGCATGTTGAAATAAGTTTTTAATGGTTAAAATATTTTAGATCTGTGGGCTTTTAAATAAACCACGGGAGCAAAAAATGATTGATAACTCGGTTACTTCAAGAAGCTTATAGTTATAGTAGGTTAGTAACTATCTGTGGGTGTAAGTAATAATTATGTAATGACGATTTAACCTCTTCCTCACTTTCATCACTAGGTAGGTATGTTGAAAGTGCAGTGGGAATGAGACAGCGTGGTAAATAGTGGACATAATAATAATTATAACTGTCGATTCTTTAAGGAGTGGTGGTTTAGTATATGTTATTCCTAATTAGTATTAAGAAAATTAATTATGTACGCATCGTACAGGTAAATGCACATCTCCAGCAATTTATAAACTTATTAGTGACACTGACACTGGCTAAGTGTAGGTACTCAATTCGTATGGAGCCAAACTTAAAAACGTAAAAAATGTGGTAAATGGAACAAGAAGCGCGCGGATAATAAATATGTAAAACTGATCAAAACAGCATCATCGTGTGTGATTCTTCCATATTTTTCTAAACTGTACATGCCTGCTTAGGTAACTACTACCTAAACAAAATTTACTGTAACTTCTGTTAAAGACCTGAGTGAAGTGATGATGATTTCTTTTTGTTGTAATATGAAGAGGTACTTATAATCACAGAATTCCCCCTATTACATAGGTCCAGAATCGAAGTCTCCATACTTAACCTTGTTTGAACATGAATCAAACCATAGAGCACATTTTTTTTTCTTCTAATGTCAGTTCCTCTTTCAACATACCATATAAATAGTATTACCCGATTTAGTCGGGTACCTAAATAAAAATCTAGCTAGATGTAAAATGTAAATAATGAAAATTATATAACGCCTACATTAAAAAAATAAAAAATAAATTAATTACCATCATACTACTATCTATAGACAAGAAAAAGGTCTATAGATAGCTCATGCAATCTTTTAATAAAAAGGATTCAAATTAAGTAAAACCAGCAGTTTATCCAACATTTCTTTTAATAACTCACGAGTTTTTCAATATTACCAAGTTAAAAGGATTAAAGAACAATAGTTATGTAGGCACATGGGGTCTAGCAAAGATACCAACCACTAAAGCTAACGCCTCACGCTAACTCCAAAATGTACTGAAATGACATTTCGGAATTCGCTAACTTTTCCGTAGCGAATGTCATTTCGATACATTTTTGGAGTTAGCGTGAGGCGTTAGCGTTAGCGATTGTGATCTTTGCTGGACCCCCTGGGCCTCAACAAAAATAATGTTTCATATTTTAGGATAAAAAAAAAATCTTAAAAATGGAAAATCAGTGGGCGCGTGGAACGTTTATAGTTGACAATAAAACTATTATCAGTAATTGCACTTTTGTGTTCTGTGTATTCTTTACTATAGAAATGCGTTGAACATATTGTTGAGCAAGTATTAGGTTTCCACCAATCTTCATTTCGACTTTTTCGAACTACTTTTATCCAAAGATCAGCTAGACATGGATCTGTTGGAAATCCATACAAAAGAAATCGGGTAATTATTCAGATGTCGTGTGGCAATACTGATTTTGACATGTCAACTTTTTATTGTAAAATGGTTCTAACTCTTCGTCAAATAGAAATAATTAAAATAATCTTATAAAAATACATGATTAAGGCCACTTACAAGTGAAATGTGATCGTGTGCTTCTGTGATTCGTGCCTCGAGTGATTTCGGCACAGTTTTATCACGCAAGACGGAATTTTTTGGTATGTATTCAAAAGCACACCCAAGTAACGACTGATTTTGATTTTGACAGCTGAGAATCAATCACACCCAAAGTAGTGTGTACGGTTTTGCCCTGCTTTAATTTCGTATTAGTGGTCTGGATAAAAAGTCTTTGCTTATAATTGTAGTTTTTTGTTTGAAACTTCTTTTACTGTTATAAATCTATATTAGACTCATAACATTTAATTTTAGCTAATGGCTTAAATAGCTTCCGCTCACGGCTATGCTTGCGTTATACCTACCTATACCTATGCTAATACAGGTTACTGTGCTCAGCTTCGAAAAGATTTAGTGGATTTTGTTGTTTGGTACGAAATGCATGATCTATTATTAGACTCTATCGTAAAAATAACAACACAATTGTGCGAAGCCGCGGGCAAAAGCTAGTATTATATAACTACCAGAACTATTGTCTTCATCATCATTAAAGGCAAATATAAGCCTCCACCATAAAACGCCTCATAGGGCGCTTGACAGGAGTTTTTTTTATATTATTAAATGACGTGACGAGCTAGTCGTTCACCTGGTGTTAAGCGACACCCATAAACCTATAGCAGTTGCAGTATCACCCGGAACTCCGGAACCCGGAAATGTAAAGTTCTGCGTGACACTACACTGCGCACGTCATCCTGAGGCACCAGGACAGTCTGGTAATCAGATTACTATACTGTGTAATGAGGTCATGGTCTTATTTTGCCCAGTGATTTCACTAGCTACAATTCCCGTTGAACCGGAACAGAGCAATGCTTGCGCACTACTGCTCGGTGGCAAAATAACTGCAGAAGCTGCTGGTTTACAGCGATTTTTCTCAAAAGGTTTTTAAAGATTAACTATATACCTTAATGGTAATACATAAGGCATTAAACAACACGCAACTTAATATTTTACAGTCTGACAACTAAACGACTGCATATTCAAAATTCAATCACAACATATCACAACGATCAGAAAATCGCACATCGAAACCCAATTGAATCTTTCCAATAAACAGTTTGCCAAAATTTACAGCATACATAACAATAAAACCACCACCTGTGTTTACACAGCGAACAAAATTACAGTTTAAATATAAACATACAATAAAAATAACATTACGCAAATGATTATTGCATGGTTCCAATAAAACGAAGCTGGTTGTAAAAATTTTAGTATCAGACGAAATGATTGTAAAGCCTGTTAAAATGAGATAAAGAAGCGACTTTAAAATTTAATAAATAACAAATAATAAATAAATATTATGTGTGGACATTTCACACAGCGCCATCTAGCCCCAAACTAAGCATAGCTTGTACTATGGGAACCAGATAACTGATACAATACTTATATACTTTTTTGTTTGTAAATGCATACATATATAGAATACAATATAACACCCAGACGCAGAACAAACATCTATGTTCATCACAAAAATGTTTGTCCTGGGTAGGAATTGAACCCACAGCCCTCAGTTCAGAAGGCAGGAATACTACCAACTGAGCTATCGGGCCCGCAAAATGAAAAAGTATTGACGAAGGAACATCAGAAAAAACAGCAACTGCTTAAAAAATAAATCTTCATGTCACTAATCATCATGATGATGATGATTCTTCTGTTTTTAGGGTTCTGTACCCAAAGGGCAAAGCGAACCCTATTAATGAGGCTTCGATGTCCGTCAGTCTGTCTCATGAACCGTGACAGTTAGAGAATTGAAATTTTCATAAATGATGTAAATTATTTCTTTTGCCACGATAATAACACAACTAAAAAAATATTTGAGGTAATGGTACGGAACCTTCAGTGCGCGAGCCCAACTCCCACTTGCCCAGTTATTCTCATCCCACAGCTAAATACAGGGTTTTCTTTTAAAAGACTTAACTACTATGGCTTATTTTTTGTCTGTTTTTTGTATGCCTTATTTTTGGCTCCAGGTTTGAACTGTGTCGATCTTTACAATATTGTATGTAAACCTCTTTCGGCTGTGAATGGAACCGTATATTCGTAACCAGTTACAGCAGAAGTTTCTCATCACCAGAGATATCTATTAAGTATAGTATAAGATGTCTGTGTTCATGACCCTAATATATTTTAAACTCTACTCATTTATACTGTAACGATCCAGGGTGTTTCGTGACGTCACAATTATTAGAAATGTTTACACATCAATAAAAAAATATTTAAAGCATTAAATCTTATCAATTTTGCTTATAAGAATAATTCAAATTAAAGCAAATAGTCGTAGGCATTACGCTAATTACTGAAAAATATGAAGATAGGTATTGGAGTAGTTACCTGAATATGAAATGAAGTGAAATTAGTAGAAATCAAACCTTCGTTATAATATTGCATACAGAGTTCATATCAAAGATTTGGGAGCTCTTAGTCGTAGAGCAATCGATCATTGAATGTGTCAAAAATTTTCCTTGGATTCCAAATTTAAGCGTGACGGATTTTTATGTTTCTTAATTAATTTCTGAAGTTCGCGCAGTGTAAGGAGGGATTATGCATGAAATTTTGTTAAGGGCCAGGGTATTTTTCATGAGCATCGACTGAAAGATGATTACTGAAGTATAAAGTACTTTATTACCCTTTTCACATAAAATTTTAATACTTAGGCATATAGGGAAGGAGTTATTTTATGTGTTATTATCTATTTAGATGTGATTGTGCTTATGGATTCGGCTTAAAGAAATTTACTCTGTCACAGAGATAGTTCAGGAACTAAAAGGTCTTAGATTAATATTTTAATATATGAATTCAGTTATATTGATAGAGCTTTATGTTATTAATAACATTATCAAGTGGTATTGGAAAGTTGCATTGATTTATTTGTAAATATCTACATAAAAGTATAAAACACGTGAGCGAAACATCTAGGATTCGGATAATTATGATTTTTAGTGTCGGTTTCCTATAGATTTGTGGAAGTTTGGAGGAATTTTCAGGAATGCAAATTATGTTTTAAAGTTCATATTAATTTTCGAAATTACGTTACGTAATATTTAGATGATTATTACTTTAGAACGAGTAGGATGGGTACTTTTGAATTAGGTTTTCATGATATTTTTGAATTTTCCATCTAGATTGAACGATTTGCGATACCCACCCCTCTTAAATTTTCTCAAGCAGAAGCAATCGTGTGGCTAATATTGAGCTGTCAAAAGAAAATAGATTTTCATTTGTTTAAGTGAAGTATCACAACCATACCAATGTAGATGAGACTAAGATCGGCACCTGGTTTTGCTTGTAAGATGACAGGAAAAACAGTACAAAAAACTTAGCAAATGAGGAACTAAAATTTGATGATAATCTGAAGAGAATATCACTTAAAATATGGGATTGGCATTATTGATTTATTTAGTATACTTAGGAGCTAGTTCACAAGTAGATTATATTATTTTTGAAATTATTTAGGGAAAAGGATGTACTTAATAGGATGTATAATCTCGGGAAAAGTGTAAACAGTATTAAGAGTAATCAAATAACGATTTAAATCATAGATTAGACATAGATTACGTAGTTATCTGCTATTTTTCCATACAAAACTAAAATACAATATTATAGACTTTTATTTTTCTATCAAAACAAAAACTTATTTTTTTAGTCTGTTACGATATAAAAATGCAATTTTCATGCTTCAAAATAGGTTTTATTATGAATAATGGGGTCAAAATTTTGTATGTAAATTAGTCAGACAAATTTTGTTTTTAATATAGATTTTGACCATTTCGGCGCGCGCACTACAAAATGAAACCAGGGGAAATTATAAAACAGAGCTGCGGAGCTGTCAAAGGGTTCATTCATTAAGCATTCGCGGGGATCACTACATGATACCTGTCAGTGCACATGAGATTTTCGGTTAACTTCAAGTTAGAGTCGTCCTCTCAAGTAATTCTGGTTCTGAGGAAGAATCCTTGGTTCCAGAAACCCCAGTCAGAAACAAGTTGAAACATGTGATATACGAAGCTTGTTTTCCTCCTACTTTTGCGTTAGGGCAGATCGCGTGTTCTGTGGAGACCTGCACCAGATTTTGCCTCCGTTATAGGATCTGGATCCACCTTTTTGGTTTGGTTTGCATTCTGGCTGAAAGGAGGGCTGAAAAGATTAGCTGACCCGTCTTCGTGTATACGATACCCGGATCCTAAATGTAAATCAAACTGAACTGTCCCACACAATAGGGTTTTGTCTTCTATGCACTTATGAGACTTCGGTCCGCATACAAGATAAAAAATAGGTGGCAATAGGATTTATTAGCTTTGGAGAGCTTTTGTCACAGCTCGTTTTCTTATAGGCTAGATTAGGTATGTTCTCATTGCACACTCGAGAACAGACATGCACGCTTAAAAGTAAATATGAGATTTGTAGCAATCTCTAGTTTTGGGGGTACACACCAGATGTTAGAAAAAGCTATAAGTTGAGGAACACACATGGGAGGGAAAGTTAGGGTTAAAATACTAAAATTTGCAGTAAAATAAATGTTTTAGGGAAATAGGTAAAAATCGATTGTACAAAGGTACATAAAAATAGATTCAAAATTATTATAAAATTGGTAGTAATATAAAACTGTGCGGGAAATAGGCAAAACTCGGTTTTATAAAAATGCTTAAGATTAGGGTTAAAATTATAAATCATGCGGTAAAATAAAATGGTTAGGAAAATAGGGAAAATCAAAATTCTAATAAATGCTTGATTCTAAAAAATAAAATAATGACAATATTCTACCAAAATAATAAATTACCTTTAAAATTTAGGTCAAATCGGAAAAATGAATTGTGAGGGAAATAAATAAAACTCAAAATACAAAATCTAACTATAATAGATAAATAAGTAAAAATTAAATTAAAGCAAATAATATAAGTGTTATCAAAGTAAACAATGGGTAACGTTAGTAGGTATAATTCTTTAGGAAAATCGTTTGATAGTTAAAACTGGTACATTGACTAAAACGTGATAATTGAAGCTAAAGTAATATCGGCAATTTTTATGGCGGAAATTTAGGAAGGCTTTAGACCTTGGGCTGTATGAGATGAGACAGGGGGGGAAGTTCAGCTGGGAGGCTAACTTTAGGGTCTGTCATATACTGAATTTAGTACGTATTTGATAGACTCACAATGGTCTCACATTAGGTGATGAAGGATAAGTATGAGGTTTTGCTTTGCTAACAAATTAACGTAGAGTTCCCTTGAATGTATTGAGGACGTATGTTGTTAGGGCTTGCTAAAAGATCATGTCCTCTCTGTCCTTAGTGTTTTGAAGACAAAACTAGACATACTGACCTGGAATGAATAGTAACAAATAGTAAAATCAATTTCCCCAACAGTGTCTTGAAAACCTCAAGTGGAGGCAATTTCATACACAACATAGTGGAGGGCTGTCCCGTCAGGCGTCGAAGCTCACAGTTATGGAGCGGGGAGGTGCTCCGTAGCCGAATGTTATGATAAGCAGATAGATTATCATGACTTCGCTAATTTAAACTTAACTTCAGAATGTATGACTTATTACAACATTTACGTGAAGCCTTAGTACTACTTACTAGGTTAATGTGAGTTGTTTTGGGGCAATCTACGTTTTCGATATTTCCAGCAAATATAGGATTAGCGCTCATCATAGGTTCAGATTGCAAAGCTTAGTAAAATAAAGAAATTACATTCTACTAAATTAAACTCGTATTGAGTCGGCGTCTGTTAGGAATTGTCTCATTACTTTAAAAGGAATTGGATTACTACATTATCACAACGTACGGGTTCTACCACTATTAGGAGACGATCACTTGGCCATAACAAATCTAGAACATACAACAAACTTAGGTTAATTTTAGGTTCTTTCTTACTAACGGTTATTTAATTCAATTTATAGGATATTTAAATTTAGGTATTAAAGTAAAGTTAGTTATTAAAGATGCAATTATATGAACTTAGGGGGGAGAAATAGGGGGGGGGTTCTTACAATCAGCGTTGCCGTGATCAGGATTATTAATTGGGCTTATGCGACTATCTTTTTCTTATCATCGTGACGAGAGTCGTTTAATTGGGATTTTGCGTCTTACACTTTTCTTAGACATTTAGGTTATTTAAATAATATCGGAAAGTTTGTTGTTTGTTTTGGATTTGACTTAGAGGCGATAATTTATTATCGCACAATTTGCTGTCCGTGGAAATAGGAAAGGTTTTGAGACAATTTATGTAGGGGCGATATATGTAGGGGCGATATATGTAGGGGCGGTTTTAGATTTCACTAATGTCAATGAGATAAATATTTCAATTTAGCTTTGATAATCAATTTGTAATTTGTATCTATTAGCTATAAGAACGTTTCAGTCTTTTATGCGTCTTCAAAAAAATTAAATTAAGCAGGTGAAGTGTAAGTTTGACAAAATAGACGGAAGCAGCATAATGTAATTAGGATTTACAACGGGAATCATTAACTGGTTATGATTTTAGGGATATCATCGTTAGATTATTTCGATACGTAATAATGTAGAAGACTATGAGTAGAGGACAAACGGGACTCAAATCGTCATAGTAAACATTTATTTATATTAATTATAAATATTGTTACGGTTATTTAGGAAAGTGCATTAATGGCATGAGTTCATGCTAGAATGGTTCGTAATCTAATTTAGGAAAAACGTAGGATTCAATTTTCATAATTATACGGATTATGTTATTGTAAATAATTTACTCTTTTGCAGTTGACACTAGGAAAGGTGATATTATAATTTGGTAAAGACTATAAAACTTGAAGGGGCGTTTAAATTAAACTTCAAAACATTTAAAAATAGGAAATAAAATCAGTATAACGGAAATAAAACGGTGTAAAGGTTTCTTTTTGATGGTGATTGTTCGATGATTAATATTTTAAGCTCCATTACAATATTTTCAATGAATCTTTACAGTTTAAAATAAATAAAGTCAAAATAGATTTGTAAAATACAACAAAATATTGATACATTCATTTCTCTAAAAATATTAACTAAGTAAATTTTTTTAATTTAGTTTTGTGAAATAGAGGTTTCTTCAAATGTTATTATAGATATTATCTAAATTAAAATAATAAAGGGGAATAAACATAATTTTGATCGTAATGCTTAGAAAATAATTTGGGGTTAAAAGACAAGCAAACATTTTATTAGTCTGCAATCAAGGAGGTCCTTGTTAATTCAATAAAAAGCGTGTTAGTGTGTTAAAAGGGTATTGTTTGTATTTATGAAATGATTATAAACTAGAGTATGTTATTTGAATGGAAGAGGGGTCGGGGTTCATGAGAGATCCAATAAAAAAAAAATTAAGCAATAGTTATAATAGTGTGATTGATAGAGGGAGGAGGTTTTATGGAATAACAAAGGCTTAGGTTGCAGACAGGTTTGTTGACGGTGGTTTTGAATTTTACACGACTCTACAAATGGGTTGATTATAATTTAAGGCAGGTGCTAGGTTAAAAATAAAGCCTAAGTTTATAGAAAACTGTTATAACAACCCCATACTCCACAAGAAGGAAAGATCAGATCTACTACACTATACATCCGAAATGATAGCGAATTACAGAGTGGGAAATATATGTGAAATATTGCTGAAGTCATAGGCAATGAAGATACTTTGAACTATTAAAGTTAATCTGGTTGTCGAAGGGTTTTGTGGGAGGCAGCTCGGAATGAAAAAATGATTCTTAGGGGTACCTTCTACTTTGAGTTATTAGGACTGACCAGCCTCACAACCTGGTTTCTTTTGGTGGCCAGGTTATCCTTGGGATAAGTTACTTTTGGTTATGATTGATGTGATGAAATTTTGGATATTGACTCATAATGTAATTCACTGTTGTTACGGCTTAAGAGGGCGTTTAAAACAGAATAATTTTGGTTTGTTACAAAAGACAAATGATTGTCAATTCAGTATAATATTTAGTATGGCTAACTACGTTATTCTTTCGAGAATATTTTTAAGGTGAAAACAACATAAATAATTATAAAGAACATAAGTAACAATTAATACTTTTCGATCTAATACGCAGTACGCTGCATTTTATTTGAACATTTGCCATCGGTTTAAATATTTTAGATGCTCTCTTAAATTAAATATAACGGTTAGTTACACTACAGAACTATAATTACATTTTAAGTTCAGAGCCAAACGTCTACAAATTATAGTTGCTTAGTGGGGGTTTAATTATAAACATAAATAATTTTATTGAAGTTTTGCTAATATTTGTGAAAATGTTTTATCAAATGAATAAAATTTTACTTCGGCTTTATATTTAAAACGCCTGCGCAAATATTTTAGGGGCGATTGTAACGATCCAGGGTGTTTCGTGACGTCACAATTATTAGAAATGTTTACACATCAATAAAAAAATATTTAAAGCATTAAATCTTATCAATTTTGCTTATAAGAATAATTCAAATTAAAGCAAATAGTCGTAGGCATTACGCTAATTACTGAAAAATATGAAGATAGGTATTGGAGTAGTTACCTGAATATGAAATGAAGTGAAATTAGTAGAAATCAAACCTTCGTTATAATATTGCATACAGAGTTCATATCAAAGATTTGGGAGCTCTTAGTCGTAGAGCAATCGATCATTGAATGTGTCAAAAATTTTCCTTGGATTCCAAATTTAAGCGTGACGGATTTTTATGTTTCTTAATTAATTTCTGAAGTTCGCGCAGTGTAAGGAGGGATTATGCATGAAATTTTGTTAAGGGCCAGGGTATTTTTCATGAGCATCGACTGAAAGATGATTACTGAAGTATAAAGTACTTTATTACCCTTTTCACATAAAATTTTAATACTTAGGCATATAGGGAAGGAGTTATTTTATGTGTTATTATCTATTTAGATGTGATTGTGCTTATGGATTCGGCTTAAAGAAATTTACTCTGTCACAGAGATAGTTCAGGAACTAAAAGGTCTTAGATTAATATTTTAATATATGAATTCAGTTATATTGATAGAGCTTTATGTTATTAATAACATTATCAAGTGGTATTGGAAAGTTGCATTGATTTATTTGTAAATATCTACATAAAAGTATAAAACACGTGAGCGAAACATCTAGGATTCGGATAATTATGATTTTTAGTGTCGGTTTCCTATAGATTTGTGGAAGTTTGGAGGAATTTTCAGGAATGCAAATTATGTTTTAAAGTTCATATTAATTTTCGAAATTACGTTACGTAATATTTAGATGATTATTACTTTAGAACGAGTAGGATGGGTACTTTTGAATTAGGTTTTCATGATATTTTTGAATTTTCCATCTAGATTGAACGATTTGCGATACCCACCCCTCTTAAATTTTCTCAAGCAGAAGCAATCGTGTGGCTAATATTGAGCTGTCAAAAGAAAATAGATTTTCATTTGTTTAAGTGAAGTATCACAACCATACCAATGTAGATGAGACTAAGATCGGCACCTGGTTTTGCTTGTAAGATGACAGGAAAAACAGTACAAAAAACTTAGCAAATGAGGAACTAAAATTTGATGATAATCTGAAGAGAATATCACTTAAAATATGGGATTGGCATTATTGATTTATTTAGTATACTTAGGAGCTAGTTCACAAGTAGATTATATTATTTTTGAAATTATTTAGGGAAAAGGATGTACTTAATAGGATGTATAATCTCGGGAAAAGTGTAAACAGTATTAAGAGTAATCAAATAACGATTTAAATCATAGATTAGACATAGATTACGTAGTTATCTGCTATTTTTCCATACAAAACTAAAATACAATATTATAGACTTTTATTTTTCTATCAAAACAAAAACTTATTTTTTTAGTCTGTTACGATATAAAAATGCAATTTTCATGCTTCAAAATAGGTTTTATTATGAATAATGGGGTCAAAATTTTGTATGTAAATTAGTCAGACAAATTTTGTTTTTAATATAGATTTTGACCATTTCGGCGCGCGCACTACAAAATGAAACCAGGGGAAATTATAAAACAGAGCTGCGGAGCTGTCAAAGGGTTCATTCATTAAGCATTCGCGGGGATCACTACATGATACCTGTCAGTGCACATGAGATTTTCGGTTAACTTCAAGTTAGAGTCGTCCTCTCAAGTAATTCTGGTTCTGAGGAAGAATCCTTGGTTCCAGAAACCCCAGTCAGAAACAAGTTGAAACATGTGATATACGAAGCTTGTTTTCCTCCTACTTTTGCGTTAGGGCAGATCGCGTGTTCTGTGGAGACCTGCACCAGATTTTGCCTCCGTTATAGGATCTGGATCCACCTTTTTGGTTTGGTTTGCATTCTGGCTGAAAGGAGGGCTGAAAAGATTAGCTGACCCGTCTTCGTGTATACGATACCCGGATCCTAAATGTAAATCAAACTGAACTGTCCCACACAATAGGGTTTTGTCTTCTATGCACTTATGAGACTTCGGTCCGCATACAAGATAAAAAATAGGTGGCAATAGGATTTATTAGCTTTGGAGAGCTTTTGTCACAGCTCGTTTTCTTATAGGCTAGATTAGGTATGTTCTCATTGCACACTCGAGAACAGACATGCACGCTTAAAAGTAAATATGAGATTTGTAGCAATCTCTAGTTTTGGGGGTACACACCAGATGTTAGAAAAAGCTATAAGTTGAGGAACACACATGGGAGGGAAAGTTAGGGTTAAAATACTAAAATTTGCAGTAAAATAAATGTTTTAGGGAAATAGGTAAAAATCGATTGTACAAAGGTACATAAAAATAGATTCAAAATTATTATAAAATTGGTAGTAATATAAAACTGTGCGGGAAATAGGCAAAACTCGGTTTTATAAAAATGCTTAAGATTAGGGTTAAAATTATAAATCATGCGGTAAAATAAAATGGTTAGGAAAATAGGGAAAATCAAAATTCTAATAAATGCTTGATTCTAAAAAATAAAATAATGACAATATTCTACCAAAATAATAAATTACCTTTAAAATTTAGGTCAAATCGGAAAAATGAATTGTGAGGGAAATAAATAAAACTCAAAATACAAAATCTAACTATAATAGATAAATAAGTAAAAATTAAATTAAAGCAAATAATATAAGTGTTATCAAAGTAAACAATGGGTAACGTTAGTAGGTATAATTCTTTAGGAAAATCGTTTGATAGTTAAAACTGGTACATTGACTAAAACGTGATAATTGAAGCTAAAGTAATATCGGCAATTTTTATGGCGGAAATTTAGGAAGGCTTTAGACCTTGGGCTGTATGAGATGAGACAGGGGGGGAAGTTCAGCTGGGAGGCTAACTTTAGGGTCTGTCATATACTGAATTTAGTACGTATTTGATAGACTCACAATGGTCTCACATTAGGTGATGAAGGATAAGTATGAGGTTTTGCTTTGCTAACAAATTAACGTAGAGTTCCCTTGAATGTATTGAGGACGTATGTTGTTAGGGCTTGCTAAAAGATCATGTCCTCTCTGTCCTTAGTGTTTTGAAGACAAAACTAGACATACTGACCTGGAATGAATAGTAACAAATAGTAAAATCAATTTCCCCAACAGTGTCTTGAAAACCTCAAGTGGAGGCAATTTCATACACAACATAGTGGAGGGCTGTCCCGTCAGGCGTCGAAGCTCACAGTTATGGAGCGGGGAGGTGCTCCGTAGCCGAATGTTATGATAAGCAGATAGATTATCATGACTTCGCTAATTTAAACTTAACTTCAGAATGTATGACTTATTACAACATTTACGTGAAGCCTTAGTACTACTTACTAGGTTAATGTGAGTTGTTTTGGGGCAATCTACGTTTTCGATATTTCCAGCAAATATAGGATTAGCGCTCATCATAGGTTCAGATTGCAAAGCTTAGTAAAATAAAGAAATTACATTCTACTAAATTAAACTCGTATTGAGTCGGCGTCTGTTAGGAATTGTCTCATTACTTTAAAAGGAATTGGATTACTACATTATCACAACGTACGGGTTCTACCACTATTAGGAGACGATCACTTGGCCATAACAAATCTAGAACATACAACAAACTTAGGTTAATTTTAGGTTCTTTCTTACTAACGGTTATTTAATTCAATTTATAGGATATTTAAATTTAGGTATTAAAGTAAAGTTAGTTATTAAAGATGCAATTATATGAACTTAGGGGGGAGAAATAGGGGGGGGGTTCTTACAATACCAAACTTGTACGGTACGGCCTTATTAACAAACGTGGAGTAACTTTGAACTAGTTAAATCACCTTTTGTCTTTTTCAACCACGTTCGATATTCGAATGACAAAAAAGACAAAAGAAGGAGTAACTAATCCTAAGCTCCACGTTTTTTGTGGTTTATTCCAGATTTATCTGGAACCTGCATAGAAAAATTAAGTATCTGCGCAGTGATCACTCTAATCTACCATGATCAAGATACCAGAAATCTTCCGAAACCAGACTCGCATTTTTTTTGTTATATTTTGGCTCCACACATAGTGTATTTAGCCAGTGTCAAGTATTATAATTTTCATCGTGTTATAAAGTATTTTACCTTTACTAGAAGCTTCTATGGATTTTTGTAAGCAACACGAAAAATCACGTTTCACCACATTATATCACTTGCCCTCACTCATGCTCGTAATTCAACACTTAATGCGTTAAACTCCACCAATTTTAAACATTAACACTGGAAAAAGCCCAAGTTTTGAGAAATAATACAATGCAACGACGTGAACTTTTCCGCGTTCCCGCCAAAACTCTAAGACTCGCATTTGATCATCACACTCATACATCACCACCGACCGCATTGTCACTTTCCATCAGGTGAAAGCGTAGTGAAATATTAGATAAGTCTGATGTAAAATCAGCAGGCCTCTTTTACACCTCGCCTTGCCCTTCCCTTTCCGAGGTCCAATTTGTAGTTCAATCGAATCGAAATTAAACTCGACAGCCAAATCGATACTACGTCGGTAAACTCGTGTACGAACGACTTCCATTAACATTATCTCACGGTTTTAATTGTTTTAATCAAAAGCGACGAACGAATAGCCTCCATTATTGGATTTTGATGAAAGTGTAGTATTAACACTCTTTAATTATTATTAATGGGGAAGTGTTCTGATGGTTGACCTTTTGTTGGCATTGTCTTCTGTGTTTAATATACGGAATGGTACCGTAATTATAATTAATAACTATAATTAAAATAATGAAGTTTATTAATCTAAGTGCGACCTTATCTTGGACGACAGGCCGTCTCTTTCATTGCTCTTATAACCTCTTATCTCGCTCACACAATGTGAAAATAACAAAGCAGAATCAAGCTTACTTATATTTATCATTGCATACTTAACAAAACAAGGTACAAGGTTAACAAGGTGGACCGGCGACCTGGTGAAAGCCGCGGGGAGCCGATGGATGCAGGAGGCGAGCAGCCGCTCTAAGTGGCGTTCCCTGGGGGAGGCCTATGTTCAACAGTGGACGTCTTCAGGATTTTGATGATGATGACTTAACAAAATTTATACAATTCAATTATTTTTTTTGTTAAAAATTTATAATTTTATTTTTGAGGTTTTTAATGAATCTTCAAATGCCACAATGCGCGTGCGTGATAGAGTTTTTAGGATATAAAGGAGACTCTAGTTGGTTGTATAAAAGGTGAAAGTAAAGGGCATGAGATTACTTGTCACAGGCAGCCATGTTTCATCTAAAGGGACGGATGGATGCGGGATCAAATATCGCTCATGATTAATTTTCCGTCTTGTGTTTATTGATTTTAAGCATTTCCGTCCAACAAAATCAAACATCAACGAGTACTTATAAAGATGGGTGGAGTAAAATTAACTGTTGGATAAATTTGAATTAGGAAGGATTGGAAGCCCGAGGAACTGATGGATGCAAGAGACAAATAGCAGATCAAAGTAGCACCCTTTGAACTCGTTCACATACCGTGTTACATACCGTTACATGTTCCAAACCTCATCCTAAAATATTTCCGTTTATACGACTAACATAAACGTTTAGTAAATAAACTTATCTCCAGCTGCAACTATATAAATATCTCGTACGGAGGTCGCAACCACAAATATTTCGCATTCTATAACAGCAATAGCAGGAGCGATTGCTTCCTCTATAAATCATCGAGTGCTATTCAGTTCCCATGCGCATACGCAGTGGTATATTAAATTTTGCAGCTCAAAAGTCTATTGTAGATGTGGGATGTAGTCAACCTTTCACCCATAAGGTTTTGTAGGTTAGCAATTTGTTTCATATTGCTGCTTAAACGAAATTCAACTAAAATTCTTCTTTACATACAATCTCTTTGGCATGTGATGTCACAAGTGGATTTTTCATAGTAACTCTAGAGGCTCTCTGTTTCGCGAGAAAGGGAGAGGTGATGCTTCTTCCAGAAACTTTAGAAGCTTATTACTCCGTGATTTTTTACCGATTTTACTTATATTTTCAATTATTGCATTCATTTTTAATCTTTTTTATGAAAACAAAATTTACTTGTTCATTTTTAATAGTTGTCATTATGCCTATTACATAATGCTATCACTTAATTTTAATTGAAGAACGTTCAACACTTACAGATACCAAAAACAGTTCGTAATGGCAAACGGAAATACCAATCAATGCCTTATGATATCTTCATAGTTTAAACAGGAACAGGTCTACTAATAACTGGTTCCAGGATAAACATAAGGCTTCAACAAAATGTAAAGCTGTGAACAGATGAAGGGAGTTTCTGCAGCAATCATAATTTATTACTAAAACATATTATACCTACGCATATAATCAATAAGTTATGAGTATTGTACCTTAGTTTATTGATGTTTTTTTTTTTTTTTTTCTTTAAGTATATGAAATTTATTAAAAAATTATCACAGGGTGTCAATGTGGACGGCAACTAGGAGGATTAGGTTTCTGGCTTTCCTGGGATAAGAAGTTTGTATTCGGATTTATTGTAGGTTTTTCAATTCAGTGTCTAGGTATGTCACGAGTTACAAGACATCACCAATTGTACTGTGGATTTAATGTATGGGCTGTATCAGTTATGATTGAAGTGTCTCTGATACAGAAAATTGCTACAACAACTATAAGTAGTACAAAGCAGTACCTAGTGCCACAGATTATAAAAAAGACTACAGTTGTGTTTGCTTTAACCACCGGGAAGTGCCTACGTTGACCTCACTGACGAGGTCAGCGTCTGATAGTGATGATTTCTGTTATCACTGGTGCCAAATGCAGTACGCCTGAGCTAGAACGGATAGATTGTCTGGATCACCTAAAATGGGTCTCAGGCAGCATCGTCGATGATGCAGCTTCTTATACTTCAGTCAGTCAAAAAAGAGTCTTCATTACCCCAAATGTCTGGTGTCTGGTCTGTCCAAAGGTCTGGCTATTATCACAAAAAAAGAAAATTTTACTCAACAATGAATTGATTAAATTTGCTCCCGCCCTTACATTAATAAATAGATCTCAATACGATGTGAGTCGTCATTTTTATGGCCACAGTGTGGTGGTATGTGGCGTCACTTTGTTCCGAGGAAGCGGTATTATCGACACTTCGACGTACTAATATGATATTGCTTTCGTTGCGTGCGGTCCAAGTGATGAGTGAAAAATAATATGTACATTAAAAAATTAATTATTAATTAATTAAAAATTATATATATAAGGCTTGTTGTAGATGTTCCCGATGGAAGATGGTGCTATTGGAAACAAAAGAATGTTGTTTTCAGTAGACGCAATTTTTGGTTTCTTTGCATAACTAGAATTGTTACGTTAGTTTAGTTGAGTCTGAAAAATTGGTGACGTACGTGGGGCAGACAGCAATAATCCGCAGCAAAAATCGTATTTTACACCTAAATAATTTTTTTTTTTTTACAGAGATTTATTTTTTATTACTACTAATTTCTAAAAATCTATTTAGGAACAATTTCGAAGAAACGGGTATCTAATGAAACATAGATTTAACCACATGTAGGTATTAGTATGTATGTGCCACTCTCCATGCTGTTAGCCTCTCATTAACTCTCTCATTCTCTCATTAATACTCTCTTTCTCTGTCCCCCCACAAAATAGCACTAAATTTTCGGATACTAATTACGAAGAAAGAACATTATTTCTGTATGTGAAACCAGCTATCACCTTAACATTTCTCACAGGATAAGCCCTATTGTAGCAATAAGCTTATGTATTACACCACAGTTCCCTTGCAAAGATGAATGGCGTACATTTAAGAATGCGTTTTTCTCACATACCCGCTCTCGGAGTTATGTGTCCAAGCAAAAAGGGTCTTCCAATTAACAAGATATACTGTCCCATTACTCGATCGGGGTCCTATCTCCGATCGTTTAATTCATATATCACGTAGTTTTAACTGCGTTTTAATACACTCTGTCTCATTCTTTTATTTGAGTTAAAGGGGGATGGGTGGTAAGATTTGTTGTGCTAATTCTCTGTTGTCCTAGACCGCATTGTTCAGCGTTTCTAATTAGTTTGCGTGAGTATCTTTGACGATGTGATGAACTAGATGTACTGCACAGCGTGGGTTCCTTTAATTAAATCTTTTTGTATTGGGTTCTGTAGAAAACTATGTATAGGAAGTGTTAGCTATTTCTTTTTCATTAGCTTTATTAGGTTTAATTTATTTTAAATCTTGTATTTTATCAAATGACAGAAATGAAATGGAAAAACAGAAACGTAATGCTTCTGATAACGAAATAAAAATTATTTCTAATACAAAAAGCGCGGAACGGTCTTTAAGGGATAAAATAAAGCATTGCTTTGGGTTGTAAGGGATTTGGTATTAGAACTAAGTACCTACTTAGTCTTTCTGCATTTTAGACTTTCTGCTTTTTAGTTAGTCAGCGTTTTGGACATTCTGCTTTTTAGTCAATCAGCGTTTTAGACTTTCTGCTATTTAGTCACTCTGCATTTTAGTCAATCTGCCCTTGTAGGCAATTTGCTTTTTAGGCAGTTTGATCATAAAGGCTTGTATCTACATAATGAAAAATAGGTACCAACGCAATTACGTATTTTCCACCATTTAAAGTTAAAGAGAAAATGTCATAAAACAAAATTATGAAACAGATAACTTTCTAGATAATCCGACATCAAAATCACAAGTTAAATTAGAACTTTTATATTTTTCCGAATCGCCATATATTTGTCTATTGATAGCCTAATAAGGAACGCCAGTAATATTTTATCGATCCATACACTCATGCATCGTAATAAATAACACGACGAAAATAACTGATAAGTATCTATTTTACGATTATTTAATTGATGTCATTAACGTCTATCTGTATTGATTACGATTTATGGCTTTGAATTTTTTGGAGAAGATTTAGAGCGGTAACATGCCTTAGGGCGTTGTTGTAGGAAGTTCGTACTTTCGCGAATTATAAATAAAAAATTTAGTGTTCGAAATCAAGGGGCTTTTTTGATCGGCGTTTAACACTGTGGTATAAGTTGTTTTTATTTTTATTACAAACTTTATTTTTTTTAACATATGTGTTGTTGTTTTGATTAGCATCAGCAAAACTCATTAAAATTTTATTCTGGTGCATAATGAAAATAAGGGCCACATTTTTTTATAATAATTTTTTAGGAGTTCTACTATGAAAATATACAACAGCTTACGGAAAGGAAAAAAATAAAAGACTATCAGTGGATTACGGGAAACACACAACGCTGGCTCATGTTGTTTAGGTCTTTTACTAACATTTATAACGGTATAACGGTAGCGTTTCGCCATATTGAATTGATGAAAATTTGTGTATTGACCGGTCATTACGATCAAATAGGTTGAAGTCAGAACTATCTGAGTGAAAACAAAATCAGAAAAAAGAAGAAAGAATAAAAGATAGAAGAATTTGGTTGACGACAGTATTTTCCCTTGACATTGCTAGACAGGTGAGTATGGTACCAGATAAAGTCCTACCACCATTTGACAGTCTCTGTGGTGTAGCAATTGAGCAGTCCGGCTCATAACCCGAAGGCGGCGAGTTCGATTCCCGTGACATGACTAGTTTTATTGCACAAGAAAAAAGCCCAAATACTTGTTCTGTGTCTGGATGTTGTGGGACCAAGGTCTTCGTAGTTTCTGCGTTCCTAGAAACAGGGGAGAGTGGACCGACAAAATCAGAAGCAGGAGGCGAGCAGCCGCCACTTGACAGGCCCATGGTCAGCAGTGGGCATCTTCACGCTGTTGATAATGATGATGAGATACAGAAAATCCTAGTTAGGGTCCAGGGTGTATGTATGTGATTATTGGGCGTTATTAATCATTTATTATTTAACATGATATGGTTCCATTTATGGTAAAAGGTGCAGACAAATATATGACCACCTGATGGGAAGTGGTCACCGCAGCCGATGGACATCGTCATTTAAGTATCAAGATGTTAAGAAAATAACGTTAAAATCTCCGCGTTAGTATTCAAAGAGATAGCTGTTAAAATATCCCCACCCAATTACGTACTTAACTCTGACCAGTGTCGTTGGTTCAGTGAATTCTTTTCACTCAAACCCACCCTTGTCAAGAAGTTAACACGTAAATGGACCAGAAATAACTCAGCACCTTTGAAACATCACACTTGTTGGTAAATATATCACTCAACGGTAGCTGCTAAAGACTGGAAACAGCTAAATTACCGTTGCTTCCTTGGTTGGTATTTTTCTGTTACTTCATTTGGAACTTTATTGGTGTCGGTTACGGATTAACGTTAAATGAGTGAGCGAATACTTCCTTAACCTTTTTATTAGTATGCATTTCTGCTTACTTCATTTTAAATGACGAACAACGTGGACGGCCACCCCGTCGTCGCCGCCCAAGACACGTCTTGAGCGACCCGGAAAATCCTATAGCAGCCGTTGTTTCGGCTGCGCTAGGATCACCGGACCAGTCTAGCCCTTCTGGCTGGCTCAGGTACAGACTTCGGTATAGGATACCAGCGTAACACAATCAGACACCGACCCCACCGATATCGACGTACCCCCGTGGGTTAGCTAGAATGGGCGCGACTTTCCATAGGGTCCATTCCTCCAGCGGACGTAGCCTTCTCGATCCTCTTATCCCAGCAACAGCCTAAGCCGAGGCTCGCACCCCCCAGGAGTGCCCTTGAGCTAGTTGCCCCCCACTTTTGTCGGCTGGGTGCCTTAAGCGCCTACCCTCCCGCCCGGTGATGATGTAAAGGTCGGTAGAAACCAACAGCATTAGCCCGTTAAAAAAAAATAACGTGGACGGCTGGCATAATAGTAAGTGTATCCAGCCTCTGTGATGTAGTGAGGTGGTTCAGCATGTCACCTTTTAACTCGGAAGCGGCGGGTTCAATTCCCGAGACTGGACAAGTATTTTGTGGATAACAAGATTTTTAATAGTACTTACAGGAACTTTGCCGTGAAAATTTAAAACGTGTTTTATAAAAACATACTTGTATAAGTATACACCAATCACCAATAAGTATACAATAATCCAGGTCTGTTTTTTAGAGGTTTACAATTGTAGACCTCTAAAAAATAGACCTGGATTGATCATATTTACCAAATAAACTGTACTGAATAATTCTCTGCCCAAACTTCAAGTTTCCGCCTTATTAGCAACATCTAAGAACTAGTTTACTCTGATAAGTAGTTCTGCAAAATATCTTGCTACAATTATTTAGAAGCTCGCAGGTAACTAACGAGGTATCAGAACACTCCACGCGGATCCTTGGAAGTGTCCATTCTACTGCTCCTTAAGGTTCCATGGACAAATTGTTCCCATTCAATGGGTTTATGGAGTCAGCAATTATCGAAAGTAGGGATTGGGTGGGTACTTGTTTATGCCGGGTTGTTTTAGACCGGACGGTCTGTGTAAAGTCAATATTTGGCTGGTTACTAGCAATGGATTTGATAAAATTTATTGCTGTCTAGTCTGTGCAAAATGGTACTAAAAATTACGAATGTAGAGATAAATCGCTCCTATACAAAAAATTGGTAAAGCAACCTAAAGCTTAAATAAAAAAAATTGTGGATAAAAATGTTAGTTTGTTTTGAAAGAACAAAAGACTGAAAGTCTTCAGTATGGAGTTAAAAAAATGTGCTAGAAAATGTAGGTAAACCAAATATAATAAAACTAACGAAATACTCATATTAGACTTATACCTTATTTCGGAACAATAAGCGCTCCATTCATCTACATTTTTGAAAGAGCCAAATACCATAAGTCGTAGTTAAGTTTATAAAATTGGCCGAATACACCGGAAACGTTACAACCCGGTATTTCCTGCAACTCTAATTGCGTCTCCTTACTTTGGTATTCGTTTAATGAACATTGTTTTCTAGTTCTGGAAGCGGCTGAATGGACTCGGAATATTCAGGGACAATGATTAGTCGGTCGTGATTCACTTGGTTTTATAATGAGCTGGCTTTGTCGGCATTGAATTAGGTGAGGTTGGCTTTTTATTTTACTGAGGCTTAATTTCTAGCATAAGGGTTTAATTGTCTTGATTTTCGAAACATTTTTATGCTAAAGTTGGCATACGTTTTACAACAACTGACCTAATGGTAAGTGATGAAGTTGTCTAAGATGGAGCATGTTTGCCCATGAGATATTCATTCACTCGATGCTCATTTATTTAACAGTTCAGCCAATGAATTTAAAACCCAAAATCACATTATATCACACATGTTTACAGCAGCACAAGAAGGCATTCAAATATACATAAAAAAAATGTCTTGATACCTACACTGTTCTTTTTTAAACTTTATCCATAAAAATAGTACCTAACTCTTAATGATGTACCTAAGTAATGGTATAATGTCATAAGAACATATATTGATTGAGGTGATGATGCGGTTAGAACGCTTGCCTAAAATATAACTGCTCAATCTCGATTGGAAGACTCCGTATTGTTGCTTATTTGACAACGGCAAAGCGTCAAATAACTGTGAAAATCAGACCCTGTCACACGTTCCTATATGAACAAAGTTCGGCGTATCTAGCTTTGGAAAATGCACGAGGAGCATAGAACTAAACTGTTAAAAATTTACATTTCTATAACCATAAATTACTATATAGATACTATAGTCCTTAAAATTTGAGCAACCAGTGGGATTTGAACCCGCGCCCTCCAACTCACCGGATTGGACGCTCTACCACTGAGCTAATATCTTTATAGATATACCTTAAGTGTGGTTTACATTTTAAAATCATTCCCATAAATTACATCACTTCACCATGCCCATTAACTATTAAAACGCAAAGTTATAAGCGTTACTTATGCGTTCTTCTTAAATACACGATACACCACAGACCAACAAATCTTCAACATTTCAGAACCAGAACGTAAAATGCAAATGAGTTAGACTGGGATGTGAACTTTGATAGGATCTCACCACCTGTAAGCTCATCTCTACAACTCACTAACTTATACACGAAGGATTGCATACATACCCTTACCATTACCCATACCCTTCATTACAAACGACAGAAATCATTTACTGCATCCCTTATATCATTAGAGTTACATGGTCTAGAGGTCTAAAGTGATATAGTACAACCTGCAGTAGTGGAAAAATTGCACTATCATCCATTTTTAATAATTTCATAAATTGAATCAATTATGTTTTGTGAATTCTACGAAAGACGTTTGATTGGCTGGTTTTACTTTTTATAGAAGCTTAGCAAGATAAAAAATTAGTATTACAACGTATTTACATAGAATATTATGGTTTCAAATTATACTTTCACCTGTAATTATTTTTGACTTTTCGGTCTGTCCCGTATACTATTAAAGTTTGAATTGCAAACTGAAATAAAAATGGCTTTCCCTATTAACTACTTTATCATGCATTTAATTAATATTTATTTATTTTCCTACCCCACCTTTCTGTTACATGTATAAACAATACTTTAGATGTAATTTTAGCGTAAAGACAAGTTTATACGCACGTTTAACTCGATGCCACGAGCATAATTTGCACATAACTTTATAGAACATAACATGCGCGGGCATAAATTGAAAGTCGATATTGACATAAATAAGTGCTGGTGCATACGTGACGACATGCGATGTCGTACGATGTTATCGCGCAGTCGCAGTGTGTAGACGAGGCTTTATTTATTAGGCTGATATTAATTGCTAATTCGTTGAGATGTAAATGCAGTGCTATGGGTGGATGTAGTCAGGATTAAGTTAGGGCATTATAGGTTGTAGCAATTAAAAGCATCAACTTAGAAAAAATGTCATCATCATCATCATCATTAACAGCCTGAAGACGTCCACTGCTGAACATAGGCCTCCCCCAGGGAGCGCCACTTAGAGCGGCTGCTCGCCTCCTGCATCCATCGGCTCCCCGCGGCTTTCACCAGGTCGTCGGTCCACCTAGTGGGGGGCCGGCCTACGCTGCGTCTTCCAGTTCGTGGTCGCCACTCGAGAACCTTTCTTCCCCATCGGTTGTCAGTTCTACGAGCGATGTGGCCTGCCCATTGCTATTTCAACTTGCCAATCCTAAGAGCTACATCGGTCACTTTAGTTCTCCTGCGGATCTCCTCATTTCGAAAAAAAAAAAATGTAATATTATATAAATATTTACTTTTATTCCAGCACAATAAAAATACCTTTCACACATTGTGATAAAAAAAAATATGTCATAATACAAAAGAAACTGGAAGAGATATTTGTTTTGAGAAGATGTTGTTGTTGTTACTTGGCGATTGCCAAAAATTTCTATCATATTATTTTTTCTCATTAGTGGCAATACGATGCTTTAAACTATTAATTTGAAATAAATTTTGCAAACAACTTGCTTAATTATACTTCTCATATCAACAATTAATATAATAGGTATTTTTAACTGAAATTCTCAGAGTGGACTCTATTAGTTCAATAAGAATAAGTTTTTTTACAACTGTGCATGTCTAACGCTTTTTTTATTTATATTTTAATGCTGGGGGCATGTTCCCTCCTTAGCCTTTACCTAAAATACATCCCTGGTGTAATGTGTAGCAAGTTATGAATACACGTGATGGTGTTTATTGAACGGGTCTACGATTAGAATAATGTTCTATGTAATACATTACGATAACGGGGTTTTTATTAGTGTTAAAATAATTAATAATGGTAGTAATATTAATAAATAAGAGCACATTACATAGAAATAATATGCCCACTTAAAATGTCTGAATAATTATCCTATTTTGATAGTGTTAAGTGTTATAATATTCATTAAAATATTTAGTCATAATTATTTCGGCAATTACATAAAATACAGTTTTAATATACCATACATAATATAAAACACTTCTCACTCATGGTAGTGCCTTTAAATGTAAATTATTGAAAGAATAACAGTGTGCTGTTAATTAAGAAAAATTGGGAGTTATTTTTATCACTTGAATAAAATCATTGATAATTTTATTTTATTGTTATGTTTTTCTCGATCCTGAAAAAATACTCGCAAATAAAAACAATATCAAAACGGGCAGTGCAATCACATAAAAACTTTGACAATCATACCGATTATTTCAAATGGCAAAACTACGCCACCCACTGCCAAAACATTTTAAAATTTTATTAATATATAGAAACTTTATTGGTTTATTTAAGTGTAAGTAAGATTAGTTAATTAAGCTAAATATTGTACGTTTGTTTCTCTTAAACATTAATAAAATAACATGAATAAAGTAAAATTAAACCAGCCTAAAGAAAAAAGAAAAAATTGATTTAACTCCAACAACATCCGTTACCAAAAGCCTTCCTCAAAAATTGACCTCATAATTAATAAAAAAAATCCTTACATATAATCAAAATATTTCTCGCTCGCTGTGCCATATCTGGATAATTATAGGCAAATTGCCACCAAAGCCACGTTAACAAGGTAGGTCGTCTTAAGGAGTTTTTTATTGTGCACGCTTTAACGGCCGCCTATGACACCGACGCGTAATGGAACAAGGATGGTCGTGCCATAAAAGGCATTGTCTAGTTACAGTTACGTGTTCACTGTGAAAGGTCGCGGGGTGGTGGTTAGTTGATTCCGGTGTTATAAAACACGATGTAGTCGGCTCTGCCTAAATTGTCCTAGCATTAACTTTAAATGGTCAACTATGTCGGCTTTGTGGATTGAGCCACAGTTTAAAATTTGCCACTTTACGACTGGAATGGAAACCGAATTGTATTTTCTATCTTCCCAAGTTAGAATTGGAAACCATTTACCTATAAAAAAAACTTAGCTTGAAAGATTCTGTTTGTCTGTCGAAAAAAGATATCATTTTACCGCGTGTGTTTCATTAATATTATGTGTTATTTACATCAATTAAGTACTCCGAAGTCTCATTACCGTTTTTGTAAAAATACAAGTTTAGTTAATATTAACTTAATTCATTTTTCAGGTTTTATGATAAAAGCATAATTGTCAAATTCTAAAAATAAATAAATAGTTTCGTTAAATATCCAATTCTCTGGACACTAAAGATATTTTGAATTACTTTAATGGTGGGCAAAACCGGGGCAGGTCAGCTAGTGATTTTCAAATGAAAATTACTCGAGAAATCAGAAATAATGAAATTATTACATGAAGTTAGATAATTATTACCCACTTAGTTTTTAAATATTCGTTAAATCTTCCAATACTATTTTTTTTTGGTGTTATTATAACTTATATTAACTTCTTTAATTTAAGTTAAAGCCCCTGCTGCGTTCCAGTTATTTTTAATTACCATACATTAATATCCCAGATTATGAGAAAAGTAACTTAATTAATATTCAAAAAATTACATGAAAAAATTCTTTACGGTGTGATAATTTTAAAACATAATCAAACCTTCAGATGTTTATAGGTGTTAAAATACGCAAAATATGCCGATTCTCATTATTGTATCATAAAGTGTGCTTGTTAACTTATTTAAAACAATTATTTATATGAGAATCAAGACTATTTGTTTCCTCAAATATGGGCTTCCTCAAAAATGAGCAAGCTTTTTGATTGCTTAATTAAAAGCCTCGCTAGTTATGATGGAGTGTGTCATATTAAATGTCCGATTAGGTATTTTTGTGGGAAATAATTGAACGTTCATACTTGGTTGCATCTGGTTACTTTAAGCCCAGATAATACAGGATGTAATTTAATTCATTAGCATAAATTGAGCCCATGCTAGTACATCATTTATAGATGATTATTAAAGAGTAAAGAGTATAAATGAAATAATTTTTATTGAAAATTATGAAGATTTCCGCGGCGCCTAACGCCGTTGGCACGGATGATTTTGATACATTTAAACGTTTTTATACCTTGTATGTACTAATTAAAAACAGTACTTCATTATTTCAATTAAATTTTGTATTGTAGCCTTTGATTAAGTTAGTTATTCCATTTTTTGAAGTTATTATTATTACCAAACCAATGTGTTAGAATTCAAAAATTTTGGTCCACACGTGACCGGTATCAGGAGTAGGTACCTAGTTTCAAAGGATGCTAATGAATTCAATTACACCCTGTATAAAACCTACAGCTTTAAGTAAGTATAAATTGTTAAATTTCTGATATAATTATTAAATATTGGAATAAATTACACCATGCACTGTGAACCTTACCTATATTTATGAAAAAAAATATGATTTTCTGTAAAGTAGACTGGATTTTAGTTTTTTTTTTTTTATGGTACTGAATGATGCGATGAGCTAGTCGTTTACCTTATGTTAAGCGACACAGCTGCAACACGCAGTGACACTGCAAATGGGATGGGCCCATTTGCAGTGTCACTGCGTGTTGCTGAATATAGGCCTCCTCCAGAGAGCGCCACCTTGAGCGGCTGCTCGTCTCTTGCATCCATCGCCTCCCGCGTTTTTCACCAGACTATCGGAAAAATAATCGCATTTTGCACACTTATACAAAAAAAATAATAAAACCACTCCATAAGACCTAACAGGGTTAGCTTTAGGCCTGACTGGAGTCTCGGTAGCCTACTTTTAACCATGTAAATATCACATGCCCCTCAATTTGGGGCCATAAAACTGCGTAATGTATGTAATAAAGTACCCCACGTCGAAATTGTAAGACGAAATAATAAATTTCTTGAAATACCCCGTCGCGGTACGATTATGACACTTAATTGAAAAATTCGGTTATCGGGATCTTTTTAACTGCGTTCGTAGAAGAACTGCGATCGTGAATGGTTGAACGGATTCCTTGTCTCCACTTCTTATCTTCATGCTTTCCCATAACTGCATCTGATGGATGCGGGAGGCGAGCAGTCGTTCTAAGTGGCGCTCCCTGGGAGGCCTATGTTCAGCAGTGGACGTGTTCGGGCTGTTAATGATGATGATGATGATGATGACGGTGATGATGATGATGACGATGATGATGATTATGATGATGATGATGATGATGATGATGATGATGATGATGATAACTGCATCTGCATTCAGCATTGACAACCATAATTATAAGCTACCCAGACACACTGACCTATATGTTTTCGTTACTGATATAATATACCATTTAAGAACGCCAAAAAATCTTTACTTTTTTAACTGACTTCCAAAAAGGGAGGTACTAATTTTGGTTATATTTTCACTCTTTTGTTCACTCACAGTGACTAATAATTGTGATACAGCCTGGTGACAGACGGACTGACAGACAAACAGACAGACGGACAGCGGAGCTTTAGTAATAGGGTTCATTTTACCCTTTGGGTACGGAACCCGAAAACTGGATATGGTTAAATTATGATAAAAATATCATCCAAGCATTAGATAAGTAAGAATAATATAAAATTTGGTTAAAATTGTTGGTATGCGTAAATACGCAATTGAAGATAAACCCTTTTTCTATGGATTGTCATAAATTTCTAATTTGGTTACCATATAAACGTAATCTTTATATTAGTGACGCAGACTATACAGAAAAAGCACTCTGGGTAATGAGCCAGAAATAAATAAATAAATAAATAAATAAATATGTGTGGACATATCACACAGCGCCATCTAGTCGCAAACTAAGGATAGCTTGTACTGTGGGAACCAAATAATTGATATAATACTTATATACTTTTTTGTTTGTAAATACAAACATAGAATACAATATAACACCCAGACGCAGAACAAACATCTATGTTCATCACACAAATGTTTGTCCCGGGTAGGAATCGAACCCACGGCCCTCAGATCAGAAGGCAGGGATACTACCAACTGAGCTATCGGGCCCGTCGAAAAAGTGTAAAATGCAGACAATTTTGCCTACCATCCGTGCTAACCCTGCTGCAGGGTTTTACTCCACTTGAAAAGTAAATTGTATGAAGAAAGTGACATAGAACGGGGAAAGAGAATTTAGTCTACCGTCCGTGCTAGCCCTGCAGAAGAATCCACAAGCCAAATATTTCCAATGAACCATCCAATCCAATAATAAAACCGTATTGCCAGCCCTGGCAAGAAAGTCGCCTAAATAATGGCCACCCCACAACCCCATGGTCAAAGTAAACACGAAAATTGATTTTGAACGAAGTTACGATTTATTAAATTACTACCTGCCACTTCACGGAAACATTTTTATATGAGACCACTGCCAGTATTATTTTGTTCAGCATGAATTAATAAACAAATTGAATTGAGATACAATTTCATTTGTATTCGAGTTTTAAATTAATGGAAGTGAAAATTGTAAATTGAACTTTGTTCTGCGGTTGGCGTCTTTTTGTTTATTACTTACTTATTAATAATTCAGAACGTTATTTTAGTTTAAATGTATGTTTTAGTTTTTTTTTTTATTTATTTACTTAACTATTTATTTTTACATTCATGTACCTATCGCACTAAAAGTTCTAGTACATTCTAGTGCTTTATTAACACTGTTAACTGTAAGATAATATTGTAGTAATAACCCTAAGTAGTGGATTATTTTAAAAATTGATGTAAAGAGCGCATTTAAATGTCGTGATCACATTTTTTTTCTTATATTTTGACTCCACACATAGTGTATTTAGCCAGTGTCAAGTATTATATTTTCATCGTTTATAAAATATTTCACGCAAAGTCATGTCCTAGTCATAGTCCAGTCTAAGTCATGCTCCAGCAAAGTAGTGGCAACTTTACTAGAAGCTTCTATGGAGTTTTGGAAGCAACATGAAAAGTCACGTCTCAGCACATTATATCACTTGCCCTCACTCATGCTCGTAATTCAGTAATGCGTAAAACGCCACCAATTTTAAACATTAACACTGGAAAAAGGAAATGTTTTGAAAAATAATACAATGCGACGGCGTGAACTTTTCCGCATTCCCGCCAAAACCCGTGATCACATTTAAAAAAGAAACAAAATTCACCTTTGAAAATGGAATAATACAGAAACGAACTGGCACATTTGTAATTCAAAAAGAGCTCCCAGTTATTGCGCAGCGATTATTCATTCGAAATTTGAAAAATTCAGTTTTATTACCACGGAGGTGGTCTTGGCGTGAATTTAGGGCGGGGCCAGTATCGATATCGATTGATGGGGTCAAAATGGCGTGATTTTGGTCACGATTAACCGATTTTTTAAATATTCGGACGGACTTTGATGTCGGTCGATGAAAAAAGTAAATTAAGCCATTGCATTATAATTATGGCAGATATGAAATCTAATAATGATAGATAGCGATATTATTACTCTGTGCATTGGTTTTTTAAGTAAACTATTTATTATTCCATAGTATTGCACAAACCAGATTTATAAAAATAATTTCATGTTGTCTTTGGAAATTTTTTATACTTACTATGCCTATTACAGTCATTATAATATTATAATTATACCTTCTACTTAGCCTAGCCTGAAAGACATTAAAACAAAATGTTGACGCTACATTTCACTTCACAGACAGGGAATTTGATTATAGAATAAAAATCCAATTAACAAAACACAGATTTAATAAATTCCTTAATTAAATTTAAAAAAACATGAAAGAACAGCAAGCTACTGCCATTTGCTTCACCAATGAAGCAATTACCATAAAACAAACAATGACTCCAATTTCGCGTCTGCTCTTAATTTACGTCTCATTAAGCTAAATAACTGCACAATAAACACAACCTATCAATAATCGATCACCAAGAACAATCGGAGTAAACTCGATTGATTACGAGAGGTGGCACTCATTAAAAATGACGTCACAAATCAATCTGTGGACCGCTTAAATCAGCCAGAGTTATGAGTTGGTCCGACCAATTATAATGAAGACAATCATATCGTTAAGTGTGGAGGAGACTTTATTTTGTTGTTAGGGTTGTGGATGTGGTAGTCTAAGCGGGAGCTTTATTATTTTAATCATACGTTTACAGGGTTAGTAAGTGTTTTTAAACCTTTTTAAAAGTTTTGGCGGGAACCTAAACATTTTTCATTGACGGATTGCCATCAGCAAGAAAGATAAGAGTGTTAATGCGCAATTTGACTTTATCTTGATTTCGTAATACCTAATGGTAGATTAATTTAATATGTTTTTAAACCTGTAAAAACGAAAAAGTAAATAAATAAATATGTGTGGACATTTCACACAGCGCCATCTAGCCCCAAACTAAGCATAGCTTGTACTATGGGAACCAGATGACTGATACAATACTTATATACTTTTTTGTTTATAAATACATACAAAGAATACAATATAACACCCAGACGCAGAACAAACATCTATGTTCATCACACAAATGTTTGTCCTGGGTAGGAATCGAACCCACAGCCCTCAGTTCAGAAGGCAGGGATACTACCAACTGAGCTATTGGACCCGTCCCCCCGTCGGACACGTCTTTCAGTATTCCCCAAAACTTATCTTGAACGTGACTTTGAATGTTTGAATTACTACAAACCACTAATAAAGTGTAAAATCGTATGTGACATGCATGTATGCATGCTCTTGTTACCGCACTACCAGACTACCGCAGTATACAATAGACGTTCAATGATACACATATATAATACAACATTTCACCTTTAAATATTATAAATACAGGCCTTTAAACAGGAAGTATGAGCCATAATATTATTATAACCATAAAACTATGACACTGGTCAGTCATGGTGACAAAATGAAACTTCCGTCAACTGTGCTCAATCTCTTCCAAGCTTCACGACACCTTTAATGGACAATTATGCATTGTGTGTTTAGACGCGGCAAGCGGCCAGTGGCCAGCCGATTTGGACTGATAGCCTTTCGTTACGCTTCTGCGTTATAGCTCCCGTGCACGCATGCAGGCTGAAGTCTTGAACCATGGACCAGCTCAAAACCATGATGGTCTTTATTAGAGTGAGATAGCAAATCCTTTGTGATTTAAGGGTTCTAAAAATACCACAGGTTTTTAAAACACGATAGGGGTTATTTTATGGGGAAAACTCATAATTCATTTTCAAAACAGCATCTACGAATTGCGAAGTACCAGGCTAGCATCACTCGTGCGGAGGTCTTATGTTGTCACAACGTCTGATGAGTTACTCGCACTGGTGTGAGTGGCAATCCAATAAATGGTGTCGAATTTCATCATATATTAAAAAAAATCCTGAAAAACATATGAAAACCGTTTTTGCTTCATTAAACTGAAAATATTGAGTTCTTGTTTTTTTTTATTAGACACATAAATGAGACGAATGTTTGTGGAAAATAGATAATAATGTTTGTACGTGGCAATAAAAATTAATGTAATAGGCATGATGACTAAATTTTTATTTTGGATAAATTAGTTATATTCCTCAAAAGATAAACATTTGTGAAAAAAATTAAATATCTTAAAAAATGACTACGTTACCAGCATTTTAAAAACCGGAATAGAAAGAGATAGCTCAAACGGCCAGTGACGTCAGAGGAAGGTCGTTATAGTACCTCATTACTAAGCTGTGGTAGCTTTTCATACAATCTCTTTGGCATGTGACGTCACGAGTAGATTTTTCATAGTAACTGTGGGGGCGCTCTGTTTCGCAAGAAAGGGACAGGAGATGCCTCCTGTAGAAACTTTAAAAGCTTATTACGCCGTGATTTATTTACCGATTTTGCTTATTTTTTCAATTATTGCGTTCATTTTTAATCGTCTTTATGAAAGTAATGTTTACTTGTTCATTGTTAATAGTAGTTATCATGCCTATTAAAAAATGTTTTAAAATAGGTTAGTTTCAGATGAAACCGCGCGGCATTGCTAGTGCGTTTATAATTTAAAAACCGTTGCATAGCAGCAAAGGTGCGAAACACCTCATTTTATAATATCATTATTCTATTTTCAATTTAGAGATGGCTCTAACAATCGTTCGTGACCAATCGGGATCTCGAACTCTCGTGGTAGTTATTGGTGCCAGCACCGAGTATTTATGTAAGCGTATCGTTCTGATACGCGATTTAGATTCAACAAGTTTAAATTTTATAAATGTGATACGCACTATTTGGCTTCGGTTCTTTAATTTTGCCAGATTCATCATCATCATTTTAAGCCTGTATATATCTACATAGCACTATAATATCTGGCCTTGGCTTCGCCATTACAATTGCAGGACATCCTTGTATTAACAGTCTATTTGAGTATCATTAATTGATGTTTTGTATGAGATCCTTAGTTACGTAGTAAAGTGGCCGATTTCATATAAAATTTTTCTACTAGTTTCGATACAAATACCTACCGAATTAGGGCTCAGAAGTGACAACTATAAAAACCCTGCATGAACTTTCAGCGCAAATAAATGAAAATAAAATAAGTCATTACCGGTTTTATTTTTAATTTTTTTTTTTCAATTATGGAATCGCTTTCCCATTGGATACGTCGCTGCCAGAATGCTGTGACTTTGACTGTGTACTTCATCTTTTCAGAAACATGTGTCATAGAACGATACGAGGATACGCTTAATATTAGCTTCACTAGTCTTAATAACTGTAAATAGATTCGTCGTAACTCGGGAGCTCGATCTTATCAGAATGAAAAGTTTCACGATTTGTGATATTCTCACGGTTATTTTGTCACAGACTTTTTATATATTATATTTCAATTAAACTTTAAATAAGTATATTAGGTCTTTTACAAAGAGCTTTCCTGCAAAGTTCGTCTACGTAGGCACCATTGCTTTGCCAGTTTTTCTGCCACTAAGTAGTAGTGCGCAGCATTATGTTCCAGTTTGAAGGGCGATGAAGCTAGTGAAGTTACTGCTCAAATGAGACTATGATCTGGTCTCACAGTTTAGTAATCTCAGCTCTCTTGAATCTTCTATGTATGTATTTACAAACAAAAAGTATCTAAGTATTATATCAGTTAATCTGGTTCCCAAAGTACAAGCTATGCTTAGTTTGGGGCTACATGGCGCTGTGTGAAATGTTCATACATATTTATTTATTTTTAACAGGCTAATGGTCGCTATCGACCTTTACATCGTTACCTGATGCGAGGGTAGAATAATTATCTAGCATAATTATTATAAACGTGCCTAAATAAAACAGGGAAGTTATGGGTTAAGAGAGGGTTTAATGGTAGAAACTCCTATATTTTGCGCCTTACTTCATTAATAAATAAAATAAATATAAATAAATATGTGTGGATATTTCACACAGCGCCATCTAGCCCCTTACTAAGCATGGCTTGTACTATGGGCTTGATATAATACTTTTTTGTTTTGTAAATATACGTAGAGTACAATATAACACCAAGACACAGAACAAACTTCTATGTTCATCACACAAATGTTTATCCCGGGTAGGAATCGAACCCACAGCCCAGAAGGCTCAGTTCAGAAGGCAGGGTTACTACCAACTGAGCTATCGGGCCCGTACTTCATTGTACCTATAATACGCTTTTGTTAACTGTCATTGATAAGACTGTTTTTGTATTAACAGCGATATTATACCACGACCTTTTCTTTAAGACTGAACAATCGTATTTCTGTAGATGCAACCAAAATATAACCGGGTTGTGACATTAAACTTTATAAAAAGCAATGTACGTATTGTTTACAAGTTGTACGAACTTTTTATGTTTGTTGATGTCCAAATTTATTACCGTTTTCTTGGAAGATGCACAGATTTATTAACTTCATGGTGTTTGTTAAGCATACCAACTGACTGGGTTCAAAGCAGGATCTACCTCATATTGCGTTTCCACTGCGACTCTACCCCTCTCTCATAGAGAGAAAGAGACCGTATAGACCAATGATAGTAATATAGGCTATGATTTACGTCAATGAAGGAACTGCGCAACTTTCTTCCTCACTGGTTGTCAGTTTTGCGAGTGATGCGGCCAGCCCATTGCCATTTCAACATGCTAATCTATAAGAGCTATATTGGTCACTTTAGTTCTCCTGCGGATCTCCTCATTCCGAATCTTATCTCGCAGGAAAATACCGATCATAGCTCGGAGAGCATAGAATAGAACTCCCCAGTACAAAATTAAATTATACACCTTAGCAAAAGTAAAAGAACTAATATTTGAGTTTTAGTTATTTTTACAATAACTTTTTTTTTACGGATTAATTAGTTGTTTTTGTTTGTTTTATTTGTTTTTTGTTTGTTTGTTGTTTGTTGTTTGTTGATTTGATTTTTTTGATTGTGTTTTTTGTTAGATGGCGCTACCAACCCCGTAAGTTGGTTGTAAAGGTGAAGGAAAAATTCGGACATGTGACCACTTGTCACGGTAGCTTAAGTAAAGCATATCCCGGCTTGAGGGATGGATGGATGCGGGTTCAATCCCCGCTCGTGATTCTAATTTTTCCTTTACTAATTAATCTGTAGATTATGCTGAGCAGGCGATACTGCTATAAAAATCTTAAATATTAACTTTTTTTTAATTGTGAAATTTGTCAATACTATATAATATATATTTTTCCTTGCATGCAGAACAACCTTCGCGCGTCGGGTACCTATATCAACTTCAAACGCAAATCCACACACATAAATATTCATCCACGAAACAAGAACACCGCGCGTTTACACTTCAAGACCGTTAAGGGTAAAGAGACCTTTTAGAACAATCCAAGAACACCATTAACACCTTATGTGTCAATCACTTGGTGCTATGTGCCTGGCTTCGCCCCATTTCATGTCAATCTCCTTGGCCTCCTATCTGGGGTTAGGTGCTGATCTAAGATGTTATCAAGCAATCTTGTGGTCAATAGAAATCCGTAGTTAGAGAGGATTTGGATAGGGCAAGGTACAATGTATGGGTACTTTCGACAGGCCCGATAGCTCAGTTGGTAGTATCCCTGCCTTCTGAACTGAGGGCTGTGGGTTCGATTCTTACCCAGGACAAACATTTGTGTAATGAACATAGATGTTTGTTCTGCGTCTGGGTGTTATATTGTATTCTATGTATGTATTTACAAACAAAAAAGTATCTAAGTATTATATCAGTTATCTGGTTTCCATAGTACATGCTATGCTTAGTTTGGGGCTAGATGGCGCTGTGTGAAATGTCCACACATATTTATTTATTTATTTATGTTTGTTCTGCGTCTGGGTGTTATATTGTATTCTATGTATGTATTTACAAACAAAAAATTATTGTGTCAGGTATCTGGTTCCCATAGTACAAGCTATGCTTAGTTTGGGGCTAGATGGCGCTGTGTGAAATGTCCACACATATTTATTTATTTATTGTTTATTTACTTTACATTGTTGGATTCTTTCCAATTCGGTCGAACGGATGGCAGTGCATTTTCTGATTGTTAGTCAATTTAAAAACCACAGAGAGGGGGGTAGGTAATTACAAAAGTACCTTTATTTTTTTCAACATATGAAAGTACCTACATTTTTATGAAAACTAAAAAAAAATGTAGAGCGTCATGACCGTTCATAACAGATTGCAATGTCACTCGGAACTCCATCCATACTTAAATTAAAGTTTTGCGTGGCGTGACACTGCACTGCGCACGTCATCTTAAGGCAATCATTTAGTCCAACAATGTTCTTGCCTGCGATCTTAATTCAGAAATTCTCGTTTGCCCAGTAATTTGTTAGCTACAATGCCTTCAAACCCTTCAAAACTTTCATTATTTTGAAACAAATGATCTCTAGACAACAAAAGTTATTGACAAAATGGTAAAACTAGCCGATGAAAATATGACCAAAGACATTCCCAAACTAACAAGAATTCGTTTCATCATCATCATCATAGCTTGAAGACCTCCACTGCTGAACATAGGCCTCCCCCAAGGAGTGCCACTTAGAGCGGCTGTTTGCCTCCTGCATCCATCGGCTCCCCGCGGCTTTCACCAGATTGTCGGTCCGGTCCGGTCGGAATTCATTTGCGCCTTTGAAAATGTGCACTTTTAAATTCTTCTAAATTTACTTCTTGATTTATTATATTCCCTGTTATAGAGAAATTTCTTGATAACAACATGTTGTTAGAAAGGTGTGAATAGATCCGTCTATTTAATTTAATAATTTTTCCATTTGATTACATATCGATGTGTAATTCCCAGTAAGAATGCAATCCACATAAAAAGGTGATCATTTTCTCATTTGATGATAATTTTATATTATACAACCATACTATACCATACTAATGTTAGGCTGTATAATAGAATTGCTGTTATACAGTCTAACATTAGTATGGTGACCCAATAAGAAAAGTTTTCTTTTCATGCTTATAGCAGCAGAAGCTTTCAACTTAAAATTATTATTTCCGTGCACCAATAGTACAGTGCCTATTTTAGACGTAGGTTCCATAAGTCGAAATTCACTGGGAATAAGCCACCAATCTTATTTACTTACGTATTTTGATGTCATAGCCATGTTATTGATAGTTCAGCTCGTAGCTTGAGCTGAACCATCAATAGCACTGCGATAGTCTAACGCCAATCCGTTACCATCATCGTCCATCTGGTACTAAAGTTTGACTAAAGCGTTTAAGATCGTACTTATGTCTCTAGGACTTACCCGAATGCATAGAGGGAAGTACGAATTTAGGAGCTATCAAACTTAAGTGCAGAGCAGATGCACATAAAAGTTCTCACTAGATATAAGAGTAGACTCTGCCTAAGGTTCAAGTCTCCGACAACCCAACCAAATTGAGCCTAAACTAATTGTTCCTAACGCCATAATTCCCTTTTTTAGTGTTAATGTTAGCAATAACGTCTCCTGGCTTCCATAGATGGCGAATGGCATTTAAATACGCTGCTTTGGCACCTCATGGTATTCGTGATTGGTAGAAAAATAACTGGAAGGAGACTTTATGAGTCTGCTTAGACTACATTTTACTTACGGAGTGTGTTCGTGGAAGCTGTGCTATGGTAGTTTGCCAATTTAATGTCGTTCAGCAAATTTAACGTTTATGGGTTTACTTGGAGTTTGAAAAATCGGGTGGGAGTGAGCCAATTGAGAACGAAGCTCTCAAGTTGCTGGCAGTACCTTTGAATATCTGACAGTTTCCATGGTGTGGTGGTTGAGCTGGCCGCTCATAACCCGGAGGTGACGGGTGTGATTCCCGCGACAGGACAAGTATTTGTGCACAGGAAAAAAAAGCGTAAATACTTGTTCTGTGTCTGGGTGTTGTGGGGCCATGGTCCTCGTAGTTCCTGGGTCCCTGGATACAGAAAATCCTAGTTAGGGTCCAGGATCTATGTATGTGATCGTTGTAAGTTATTTATTTATTTATCTATCTACCAAAAAAATTATCTAAGGGCAGTATAATACTGAGAAATTTATTATTGTACTATTTGTTAAAATAATTAGATTGGCAAAAATGTCTCAAACTTCTGCCTCGTTATTGAACTTTTCAAAAGTCGTTAATACATGGAAAAAGGTACATAAATTTACGTGTCTTGTTAGTACCATGTCGCAATCCAAAGCCCTGATAACTTTATTTATTTGACTTGATTGTTAATCTCAAGATAAAAGGCAATTTCTCAGCTGCTCCCACACATGACAAAATCGTAAAAATATTGCCGCCGTACCTTAATTCGCTTTAAAAAATCGAACAATCGGTTGCGTCCTTAAAATCGAGATCTCGATTCGGAAAATAAATTCGGACGTAACGGATCGATGTACTCACAAACCATATTTTACTACGCTCAACAAAGAAACGATGTCGACCACTTTTTCGACCAAACCACCTTACGATTTTAACTGGACTCGCATTTAAACTGAATCGAGTAGAGTCGAAATTTATTCGATTAATAGCAGAATCGGTTTGCGTTAATCGGTATTTATAGTCTTTTGTGACCGTATAGAGTGCCCGATAATGCTCATTGGAGTGTAAGTTATTTAGTTTCGGATGGAAGAAACCGCAACTTAATGAATAATGCTTTTGTCTCATTAAGCCTAAAAGGTGATTGGTTGATTTAATATGCCATCAGGATGCGTGAGCGATCCCTTTATGGTTTAAAGCGCGAAAGATCCGTGGCTAATTCATTAAAACCTTGAATATTTATATAGGGAAACGTAAAAAACATTTTTGTCTTTAATTAACGATGTAACCTTAAATTCGGAAAATCGATTATCATTTTTTGTCTAAATCTGAAATCGATTCAAGTTTAAATTATGGTTGATTGCGATCCAATTTATATCGAATGTCAAATCTTAATTGATGTTTTCCATATAGCGTCGCTGACTCACTGAACTTTTGCTGGGTTTTCAATAAAAATTAATTTCTCGAATCTTCCATTTCGCGAACTCTGGTCGTAAATTAGGCGAGATAAGGTAAACGAATCAAGTGATATGATCTAGATATTTATATCTATTAATATTTTTATACGATAAGTATTATTGCTACTGAATTATTCTAAGAAGCTCGGAACATGGAGTTGTCTTTTATTGTACAAACATAGTTATTATAAATAGGCTCTTAAAGTTACGTTTTGCGATGTGCGAATGTTTCTTTCAAAAGTGAAGTCTATCGTCTTGGGCCAAGGTATCGATCAATAGGTACTTATCAATACCATAGTAGACATTATTAATAAATACTACATAATATTGAAATATTTACTAAGTATTTACTCTTGTTTTATCTTTACCTATTTCAAATTTGATAGAGTGAAACAAAACACTAGCGACTTCATATTAATAAACGCGTAATAGCTTTGGATTAGTTAAGTCTCTATCTTTTGTCTTTTTATGTCCCTTTGAATATCGAACTCAATCGAAAAAGACAAAAGGTGGTTTAACTAGTCCAAAGCTTCTCCACGTTTATTAAAGGCCGTAAATAACTATTCCCCCGATATTCGGTGTTTATCAATAAGGCTGGATTTTACCAAAATAGAATAAGTTTTATTCCAAGTACAACGCTAATTGTTACCCTCGGATAGCTAATTGACAAATGAAATGACAATTAAAAATTATCCTGATTGTATCCAAGGACAGAGCTTCAAAATTGTTGGTATAATAGTTATATTCGTGTAACTCTGTTATTCTCGGAACGTTATACTTGGAATAAAGTTATTCTACTTTGGTTAAATCGGGCCTAAGAAGGCTGACATCAAACCACAACCTCCTATAGCTTTATTACTTCAATCATACATTGAAAAATGTTATAAAAGTAAGAATACTGCAATGTTGCAGAGGCAGAGCAGTTTTGATGACGTCACGTAAAATCGTTCACTCAAATACATCACGTTGACACCGACGTGCGACAGTGATAACGCTATATAAAAATGTAGACGTCTCGTTCTCATACAGGAATAGTTCGTTCATGGTACGAATTTGAACAATATTATTGTAACCTTGATACATTACTGTCATGAAACATGATGGATTTGTATTAGTTTGTGGTACGCCCCCTATAGGTACATTCACGCATCCCTAACTTAACAACTTCACAATGCTTGCCAGAACTAACGCATTGATTTCAACACGGTCATTATCAAATTTTACACTACATTGTAAGTGGGAAACCATGTTTTCACTAACGGAAGCGAGCCACTTGAACCAGTAACTGGCTTGAGCTGAACTGGTGCGGAACTAGTGGATCAGCCAAAAGGAATGTCATGTTAGCGCACTGGGGTCATTAGGTCTGCTGACCTTTTAATATTCAAGGACACGGCAAACATTTTGTTATCGGTCAAAATGAGACTATGACTTGATTACAATATTGCAATCTGATTACTTTTCTTACACCCAGTTGCAGAAACGATCATTATCTTTTAAAGTCGACTTTAATTCTTAATGTCCCATTAAACTATTGTCCTTCCTGCATTTTAAGGTCTCCATTATCTTTAATGCTGCCATTAAGATTAAAGATCGTTTCTACAACTGGGTGTGTGTGATGTCTCAAGAAGACTTGCGCAGCATAAGAAACTTTATTATTTTAAAGTTCCGAGCTACACTGCAACTGTTGTGGGCGGCCGTATCGCTTAAGATCAGATGAACGACTAGCTCGTTACGTCATCCATTCTCATAAAAAAGCATAAGTCTCACCGATACCGGAAAGCGATACGATTGAAAAAGGGCTGTTGTACGTTTGTCTATAATAGGTAAATAGCAGCCGCGCACCACTTAGGTGCTCCCTGGGGGAGGCCATGTTCAGTGGACGTCTTTAGGCTGTTAATGATGATAATAAAGTATATTATATCAAGTGCTAAATCAAATTAAATTGAATTTGAAATTACTTTTGCGCTGCACAGAACCACACTAATCATTAAAAATCTTCAATTCTGCCCAAAGTACAGGACATAAATCGTATCAAACCACTTACAATAACTGTAAAACACTCCAATTCCCCCAGAAATGATTACGTAACCATCATTATTAGGCGCCAATTTTTGAATTCCGAACGCTCGTAAATTCCGCGGTAGTTTTTGACAGCTGTCATTATGACAAGCCGCCATTACGTGCGTCCGATCGGGCGAGAGATTTCACTTATCTTCTTTATAATTTTGATGCGATTTTTGTACGTGACTCCAACACCTATATAAGGTGAGTTGTTTTGGAAATTTCTTTTCATAGGGTGTGTTGTTATTTATGCGCAATGACTTAGTACACTTGCGAATAAAGATACAACGAAAAGAAACTTTTGTAAGATCTACTACCAACATACAATTTTTGTGTATAGCTAACCGTTTTTTTATAAACTATCCAACGTAAACCAACAAATACCAAGGCATAGAGTTATGTAGAATACATTTTTTCAATTGGTTAATTTTTAAGTTGATACTTTGGATCACAGGATATAATAAAACGTTTGATGAAAAAATATTCACATGGATATTCACTTAGCCCTCGTAACATTTTATTTTGCAGGGACGCGTCATTAGTTAATTTTTAGGGTTCCGTACCCAAAGAGAACCCTATTACTTAGTCAGTTGAAATTTTCACAGATGATGTATTTATGTTGCCGCTATAACACCAAATATTAAAAAACAGAACAAAACTATTAAAGCATAATAAATATGTAAACGATAAATCATCCTATACCAACAACATCAAACCAGGTACCTAATTGAAACTAAAGAGGCATTCATACCCGGCAATAATGTAATGAGGCCTTGCTCGATATGAAATCGATTAAATAACACTTGATAATTCGTCCGAATTATATGATCGATACAGATTTTCTACTGTGTCGAATGTTGAATATAAAATTATGCGTGCTCCACTTGGAACTTTTTAAACTTCTCAAAAAGTTTATATCTCAGTGGTCAGAGATAGTATTTCATCCAGTTGCAGAAACGATCATTAATCTTAATGGCGGCGTTAAGGGTAATGGAGACCTTAAACTGTAGGGAGAACAACAGTTTAATGAAAGATTAAGATTTAATGTCGACTTTAAAAGTTAATGATCGTTTCTGCAACTGGGTGTTCACTGTTCAGTGATTGAAAACCATATAAAATAAAAATTAATTTATAGCCAATACTTATTAGTGCTTACCCAAGCAAGGTAAAATGTAGTTAGAAACAAATAAATCGCTTAAGCCTGCAGCCATAGTTTATTATTTTTCTAGCGGAATCACAATCAGTAATTTGAAAAGCATTATTACATTGCTAGATAGGTAGTATGTTTTGATTCCTGTGCACATTTTTTAGTTTTTATTACGCTTTTACTTTTTAATTAAGTCCAGAAAAACTTAATGAGACTAAAACAAACGGGTACCAAGTAGAACACCCCGCATTGACGACTGAGCCGTAGGACGATCATCAAGGCTCATTAAGGTTAATATCAAACCCCGACCGAAAATCGATTTTAATGTATCGATGAAAGTCTCGATTCGTACTCGATTAATCGTCCTGTACGTGCGGGAAAATGTGCTGAAGGGTTTACAAGTTTTAAATGATTTATTGTTTTGCCCGCGAGCCGTGAGTTTTAAGTTGTGCTGGATAAATATTATAGGTGAGTTAACCTGTCGTGTTTCACTTGCAATTTTCCTGCAAAATCTTAATAAATAAAAAAACAAATACAAATTTATTTATAGACACAAATATGGTTACAGCAATTTATGTAATGAGTCCATAGACTATTTTTTTTATGAGAGTGAATGACGTGACGAGCTGGTCGTTCACCTGATGTTAAGCAATACGGCCACCATAACAGTTGCAGTGTTACTCGGAACTTCGAAATAATAAAGTTTCGCGTGACACTGCACTGCGCACGTCATCCTGAGACATCACACAGTCTAGTAATCAGATTACTACACTGTGTAATCAGGTCATAAAGTCTCATTTGCTCAGTAATTTCACTAGCTATAATGCCCTTCAAACCGGAACACAGTAGTGCGTGCACACTACTGCTTGGCAGCAGAATAACTGGCAAAGCGGTGGTACCTACCTAGACGAACTTGGCAGAAAAGTCCTACCACCTAGTAAAATATATTGTTATTGTTCGGGATTAACAGTATAGTATCTATCCCTTTTTACTCGACTATGCTGCGTAGTACTGTATATTTATTCTGTTATTAAAACAATAAATACAAAAGAAGCCCAATAACATAATAATTAATGGTCTTAAAATTCGAGTTACGATCCAGTTTCAATCTCAGGGTTTCTCCTAAATTATAAAGCAGCTAGAGTCAGCAGCCTTCAGTCAGCGGCCTTCGTTATAACAATAAGGCAACACTACTACCGAAAATAGGGCGAATTATATGATTATTCTATTATTTTCACGAACACCGCTTTCACCATGTAGTAAAACAGCAAGATAGATGAACACTGACTTTATTTATCAAAGGGTAGCATCTATAAAACATTATTTAATTGTACCTACAATTGTCCCTCCTAATATTAATTCTACTACAATGGTCATGAAGGCAACAGAAAAATAATTAAATAAACGCACCTACTATCACACAGCTGACACCTTGATTGCAGACTCAGAGCGATTCTCGCTGAACTCATCATCATCATCATTAACAGCCTGAAGACGTCCACTGCTGAACATAGGCCTCCCCCCGGGAGCGCCACTTAGAGCGGCTGCTCGCCTCCTGCATCCATCGGCTCCCCCGAAGAGGTCGCCCGAAGAATCCAACTCGGCTGGGCAGCGTTCGGGAAGCTTCGACCTATCTTTTCGTCCAAAATACCACAAAGCCTGAAAACAAAAGTTTTCAATCAATGTGTGTTGCCAGTGATGACTTATGGAACTTAAACGTGGTCTCTATGGAGAGAGCAATGCTCGGTGTTTCCCTGCGAGATAAGATCCGTAATGAGGAGATCCGCAGGAGAACTAAAGTGACCGATGTAGCTCGCTGAACTGGAATACAAAAATTCCAAAATAAATGCTAACGTAGTGTTCAATTGACCAAGATTAGAATTATCCCTATGATAAGAGTATGGATAATTATCAATTCAAGCCATCATCGCATCATCATCAATCAGACGTCCTCTGCTGAACATAGGCCTCACCCACAGAGTGCCTTTTTGAGCGGCTGTTCGCCTGCTGCATCAGCTCCCCGCGGTTTTCACCAGATCGTCGGTCCACCTAGTGGAGGGCCAGCTACGTTGCAATTTCCAGTTCGTGGTCGCCACTCGATAACCTTCCTTCCCTTTCGGTTGTCAGTTCTACGAGCGATATGGCCTGCCCATTGCCATTTCTTCTTGCTAATTCTAGCTACTGGCCTTAAAGCTCACCTGCTTAAAACACATAAAGAAAACAAAACAAAAACAGCATGCAGCATGTCAGCTTCCGTTAATTACCACGTGATCAAAATTTCACATAATATGTTTTCCACCCAAATATTTTTACGATTTGATTTACATAATCCAACAAATTGAACACGATTTTCACCTGATTAAAATTTAATAATGTTACATTCCGTGTTATTAACGTAATTAAAAGTGTAGTTTATGAGGAGTTTAAAATTTATTGTGATTTTTTTTTGTTAATTAGGTAAATCTCTGATTAATGAGATTTAGAGATCAGATTTAATATAAACTAATTTCATTTTATTAAAAGTAGGTTTACAGAGCTGTGGAACTGGTATCATCAACTTAATATTATATATTATAGCTAAATCTATAACAGAGAATAACAGTAATGAAATTAAGAAAAAGGAAAGAATGATTGTCTTATCAAAAAAAAACCAGAAAAGTATTTTAATGGAAGGTGAAAATTAAGGCAAAGAAAACTACTTGCTGAATACCTATCTATTTTCCATTTTATTTATCGTAGATTGTTTACGTACGAATGTTTAAATAAATAAAAAGTAAATAAATATTTTATACAATCACTACCGCAAAATAGTAAAATCATTGCATAAACAATAATTTGCAGTATATTAATTGCAAAACTGCAGCTACGGTTACGACCAGCGTCGAGAAATTTTATGCAATGGAGAACACAAATGGGTCAAAATATCACTATAAAATACAAGTAATCAGATTACTAGACTAAGAGGTCAGGTCATGAAGTCTCATATGTCGAGTTTTCTTAGTTTCACTAGCTACAATGCCCTCCAAACCGTAACGTAGTGCATGTTCTTTTTTTGCTCTTTTATAGATAATGTTACGAAACCCTCCGTGTGCGAGTCCGACTCGCATTTTGCTGATTATTTTTAGGATAATATAGATAAACTATTCTTTTTATTCTTGTTACTGCCAAAATAGTAACGTGCACGAGTTACGAACAAATTAATCAGGAACTAACATTGAAATAGTTTCAATCAAATGGATGTTTCGCACCGAACCATGTCAAAGGTTGAATTTATTAAATTGGAGCTTATAGCAATAATAATTACGTATTACTAGTATGGGCATTTGTGTTATTTGCATTTAAAATAAATACTAACCAATGATATTAACACAAAAACAAAAAAACCAACGTACATTTCAATTATTTATCATTAAGAAAATCGTTAACATTGTATTAGCATTTAGCAAAATAATGTTACGATCGAGTACGACTGCCAATGATACCCGCAGTAAGACTAAGAAAGAGGGTAGACCGTTATGTCTGCTCCTAACATTCCGAACTTTTTATCATCCACCCGCATCTTCAGTCTTTGAAAATGGTGCATGTAACTGTGCCGAAATATCGGGAACTCAAAAATGATTCTAATCACGGTAAATATCCCGTAAGTACTATTAAAAAAGTATTAGCATTTTTCTACTAGAATATTTTTAAGCTTAATTATTAATATGTTAGCGTTTAGCTCTCTAATCGGTTTGGGTATTAAGTTATAAATGATAGGTATACAGAAAATATTACGCATGAGTGCCTTTTTGCCGTATGTAAGCGTAGAACATTTTTATCGCGTCTATTACGCGGGACTGTTTCACAAGTCGTGGAAAAAATTTGAATTTTTTGATCAGACAAATAGAGCTACTTCTAAAATAAAATGCGATGAAATTGTTAGAACTTTATGTTCAAAAAATTTTGTTTTGCAGCTATCAATTGTTTTTATTCCAAAAATTGACGTAACCCACCGCGTTTCTGTGTTTTAAATACTACGTTCGAGAGAGCAGAACTTTCCCAAAACGTTAAGCTAAGCCGTATTTTAAAACTGCAGCGACTATCCCATAAATTGAATATTGAGTCGGAGTCGAACGAATATCCCCAATACTTACAACAATCACTATTTAAACGATTTACAAATTTTTCATATTATTCTTAATTCTGTGTTTATATTTTCAAAAGTTTGGAATGCCCTTACTGTAGCTACGTTGTGTTATGGATAACACGAGGCTTTTAGCTTCCGTAATGCTCTACATAATGATTAATTATTTTTTAGGCACGAGTTATTATTAATTTATTAGCTAGCCTTACGTTTTGTGACTTTGCCTGTAATTTGTTTTGTTTTCTATAACAGTTCATTTATTTTAATATAGTTATTATGGAATGAAACTATTTAAATGAACTTTGGATGACACGTCTCAACGAGATTTTTAGCCCACAATCCGGCACAACATACAAACCATTTTATGTTTATAAATACCCATTAAAAATAGATAATAATTAATGATTGTTGGATCACGATAAGTGATAAAAAGTAATTAAATGAGATTTAATAAAAATAAACTTAAGACCTTGTTCTTTGTAATCCATTTACAATAAGCATAGATTTGCTTTTGCTTTTTCGGTTAAAAAACTAAACAATATAATTAATACCCTTTAGTAGAATAACAACCATGTGTCCGTATTATTATTATATTGTAGTGATGTATCATTACGATATTCTACTAGGCATGGAAATGATTGTTACTTTAAAATCATAATTATTTCACCATATTATTTATTTTGATTTCACCTTTTATTTCACAAGTTGTGATTTTTCACAGACTGTGATTTTTCATCTGCGTAATGAATTTATGATTCATGGCAATGGACGGTGCTTTATGAAATGGAAAAGAGACGCGATTTAGGAGCAATCCAGCTAAGTTGCGACCTGCTACTAATGGTTACTAAGAAATTAACGCAGTGTTTATAAAATTATACCTGTCTCAGTTTGTTTTCTGAAGCATAATCATAATTATATGTTTGATATTCACCGCTGATGCTGTTCTCGTATTATGAAATTCAAAGCTATGACTCATTAAGTGTGATTAATCACACTGTGATTCGTAACAGAGTTAGTTCTAAAAAAATCATATGATTTTTCACCTGCTCCTACTAAAAAAACCATCCATGCCTATATTTTACAGAAAAGTCTTTCTTATGTATATACCAGTAGGTATAGAGTAGGTATTGTTGAAATATAAGATTTAGTATTAAAACGAATCTAGGAATGTGACCGCAAACGCTACTGATTTTTTTATGAGAATTTCTAACAATATGACGATCTAGTCATTCGCTTGATTTTAAACGGCACGGCCGCTCGTGGCAGTTGCAGTGCCACTTGGAACTTTAAGATTATTGTTTCACGTCACACTGCACTACGCACTTTACTAGGTGGTACTGACGTTTCTGCATAGTTCGTCTAGGTAGGTACCACCACTTTGCCAGTTATTCTGCTGCCAAGCAGTAGTGTGCAAGCACTACTGTGTTCCGGTTTTTAGGGCATTGTAGCTATAGTGAAATTACAGGGCAAATGAGACTTTATGGCCTGATTACACAGTCTAGTAATCTGATGACTGTGTGATGTCTCAGGGTGACGTGCGCAGTGCAGTGTCACGTGAAACTTTATTATTTTAACGTTTTGAGTTACACTGCAAAATAATTTTCCCAAAAATTATTCAATTTTTTAAGATACTGAAGTGGATAACTTTTTAATGAGCAAAATAAATACTACAGAACTAACCCGGGTTAGACTATTTTAATAACCGAGTTTTAGTCCATTGAAATGTTACATTTGGGGTTGCGTTTTTTAGAGGACGCAATTTTATTTTTTTAATGTGTAGGGGGGGTCAGTGTAAAGCTAAAACCAAGTTTGTGGGGTCGCCACCCATTGTCCCACGGCCGCCATCTTGAAAATAGAGGTTGAAACGGTTTTTACGATATATCTCTTAAACTATTTATCTGATAAAAAAAATTAGTTAACATTTTTTGTTGCAAATTAAATTCTCTATAACTTTGGTCCAGTAACTTTTTGTCGTAGAACTATAAATAAAAAAGTTATAAGTGAAAATGTTCAGAAATTCGAGAAAAAACTTATATTTTTCGATATAACTTGATTTTTTATCATTTTACGAAAAAATGATATCAGACGATTTTTGTAGATCGTTTTTTAAGGAACAACTTTTATAAGCAACATTTTTTCATTAAATCAATAGCTAAGGTTTTACAGCGCTCTGAAGTGAGTACTATTTTTCAGTACTCGTAACTATACATATATTTATTATACGTGGGTTACTAATAATGTGTCATCAGTTACTTTTTAATTTTTTTATTATTATTCTTTTAATGATATATAGCTTTGTAGATATGGTGATATAACTTTTTTTTATTTTAATTAGTAATTTTGCAATATTATTAATAAATAATTATTGACTCTTTTCCCCACCACCCACGAGGTAGAGCCTGGAGGCTCGTTTTTTTTAACGTGGTATCCCCAATAGGCCCATTTTATTTTATTTTCACCTAAAGGTTTTTTACAAATAAATCAATCACTCATGATGGAATAATAGAAAAAGCACGCTTAAAAAGTCTAAATGCTAATAAAAAAAATAGTTTTCACTGAAGTTAAAATTGTGCCTAAAATCATTCGAAATCGTCTTCACAATTAAAAACAGAATAAAATACATCCGCACGTAGAGAAATATGTAGCACAACTAAAAGATATAAGTTGAACGACAACTTCAACACAATATTCTCAGCTATTCGTACAGTAAGGGAGGTTAGAAAAAATAATAATAATAATAAAAGCAGGCAGCTGTTCTTTTGTTCCCTAATGGTCGTTTGGGTATTTTCTATCTGGACAGAATTCTCGGTAACGGCCGGCAGGTTTAAAATTATTTTAAAAATCAATAATTGTAAAATCTGTAATGGAGTGGAAAAGAGTCAATAATTAATTATTAATAATATTGCAAAATTAGTAATTAAAAGAATTATAATAACAAAATAAAAATAAAAAAATAACTGATGACACATTATTAGTATAATATATGTATAGTTAAGAGTACTGAAAAATAGTACTCACTTCGGAGCGCTGTAAAACCTTAGCTATTGACTTTATGAAAAAATGTTGCCTATAAAAGTTGTTCCTTAAAAAACGATCAACAAAAAAAGTCTGGGGCCCTACTGTGACCTCTTAGCGCGATCCAAAACAGAGCGTATATTGGATAGCTTGTCAAAATCTTCATACAAAAAAAACAAAGCGATCCAAGATAGGCTCTGTTTTGAATCGCGTTAAGAGCTCACAGTACGGCCCCTGATATCATTTTTTCGTAAAATGATAAAAAATCAAGTTATATCGAAAAATATACATTTTTTCTCGAATTTCTGAACATTTTCACTTATAACTTTTTTATTTATAGTTCTACGACATAAAGTTACAAGACCAAAGTTATGGAGAATTTAATTTGCAACAAAAATGTTAACAATTTTTTTTTTATCAGATAAATAGTTTAAGAGATATATCGTAAAAACCGTTTCAACCCCTATTTTCAAGATGGCGGCCGTGGGACAAGGGTGGTGACCCCACAAACTTGATTTTAGCTTTACGCTGACCCCCCCTACAGATTAAAAAAATAAAATTGCGTCCTCTAAAAAACGCAAGGTAAGGCTTAAAAAATGTAACATTTTAATGGACTATTTAGAGAGAACGCGCAAGTGGGACTTATAATAATGCCCTAAAAAATACGACGATCTAGAAAGTAAAAAAAATACTATCGTTTATGCAACATTTTATTTTTCTTTTTACTACTTATTCTTACAATAATAGTTGGCTATTTCTAGAGAATTCTATAAATAAAATATTTCAAGAAGACGCGTTCATACCACAGTCCAGTTTTTGCTATCCTGCTGTGCTAACTTGCTTGTGGCTAGTTTCATAAGTAATTCAGGTTTTATTTTATTGGGAAATGTAAGTTTGGTATTGGTATAATATAATTAAGCAATGCCCGCTCTGGCCAGTAAGTGACGGGGGATAAAAATTAAAAATATATAGTTTTGGTTTCAGCGTCAATAATAGGAAAGCCCTACGAATTTAAATTTCAAAATATCTTCAATGTACTGGACCTGTTTTTTTATAAGTATAGATTTAGCTGAAGGCGGAACAGTGGTAATCTTACTGGAGGTCAACGATGCCGCAGACGGATGATAAAAACAATGGGAACTGGACCATTCACACCGTTTATCCTTGACAGCAAAATAGAGCAATATTGCCGATATCGTGCAAAACAGGCACGAGCATCGTCATCAAGCAGCATAAATCAGTCGAGCCGACCGGAGTCGATCGGATATTGCCTAAACTGGACATGTCAATTCACGACCAGGCTGTTCCCACGGCTGTTGGGCTGTCGGGATGATGGAACGGGCGGGATACGGTTTGGATAAGGTTCCAAAACCCTCCCTCCCAGGGTCAACATGACGGGGTAAGGTCGACACTTCCTCTAATTGGCTAGTCTAATTATTAATTCGCTACTTAGGACGAGTTTGACTCCTCTTGTTTTTTATTAAGTGAACATAAGCCGTGACGAGCTTGTCGTTTACCTGATATTAAGCACCACTGCCGCCCATAATAGTTATAGTACCACTTGGAACTGAAAATTATAAAATTTCATATGATACTGCGCACGTGGATCTTAGACATCCGGATAGTCAATTCAATATAATAAGGTTTTAAAATGAAATACTGTGATGAAATACTGTGTAAAGTATGCTGCATAAAGTCTCATGTGCCAAGTAACTTAACTATAACTACAGTGGTTTGCTTTCTGTTGAAATTTCTTTCAGACTACTTAACACTGTTAAGTACTACACTTCTTCAGGCTGTTAAGTTAACAGCCTGAAGAAGTCCATTGCATGAGCAGTATGAGCATCCCTTTGAGCGCCTATTTGTCTCCTGCATCCATCGGCTTCCTGCGGTTTTGACATGATGATTGGTTCACCTAGTGAGAGACCGGCCTACCCTACTTTCGGCTAGTGGTCGCCAGTCGAGAAACCTTTCTTCCCCATCGGTTGTCAGTTAATCTACAAGCGATGTCGGCTGCCTATTGCCATTTAAATTTGCTAATAATTCTAAGAGCTATATCAGTCACTTTAGTCCTATGTGGAAACTACAAATAATTATCTACATATTATCCAAAATATCTGTGTATTAGGTCAGCTCTCTCATCCCTTATTTATTTGGTAACATAATAATCATACTCTTGATAGCAGACGTCATTGTGAAAGGCTAATAATATTTAAATATCCCAACAGTTATTGGCCAAAAATGTTTACCTATTTTGGTGTTACGACCAATCTTGGAAACATCTTATTTTATATTTTCTCAGAAAACGGGATCAAGAGCATTCAACCAGTCTAAATTGACTGAGAAGTTTCACAAACACAACAAAATACACGTTTTTGGTCGCAAAGTGATGCTTTCCGCAGTTCCCGATATTCATAATAATATGATAATGTCGAAATTAAGCTATAACACTTACTTTTACTGAAACGATCGATTCGATCTCGATGCCACACATAAAATTTTATATTTTGGCCAATTTTGGTGCAAGTGACAAGTGGCAAGCACGTTACCAGCAAGCGAGAGCTAGCTATTTTTTTGGGCAAAATGGGTTATAAGAATTCAACTTTAATAATTTATCAAAGCATTTATTATTATAGCAAAAGCATAATTGGCAACCCTTATTTTGCCCCGTTTACCTCGCAAACCAAGTTTACCTACTGGATAGCGGTGTTCAATTTTGGTCACTGTTAAATGTTAAAATAAAATATGACAGATTTTTACAATAATTTATCGATAATTTTCAAAAAGTCACATGCAATTCGTTGTGGCTTCGTTTACCGTGGAAAGAGCTTCTACTATGATAACTATGGTTTTTAAAACAGGATTGCTTGGCTTTATAGTTCAGTATCATAGCAAATCCAATAAGTTTTATAAGTAAGTTCCTTGAATGGGGGTAGCATTTTAGTGAAAATTTAACTCGCTTAACGCTCGAGCTTTAACCCGCTCACGCGTATGACCTTGCACCGCCACCAATCACCCCAAAGCGCATCGTTACACGCTTTTATTAAAGCTACCGATGTCTCAAGCATTATCCGACCAAATTAACTGTCATAATCGTTAACACAAGTCGTAACGTTTAACGGGTGCATTAAGGCTTGGTCAAACAACCACTTGGTTTTGGTACCTAATTGTTGAGCGATGGTTAACATAAAATTTTGTAAACCGCTGGTTAGTGGTTAACGAGTGATTGACACGCAGATCGTGTTTCAGATTAGATTATTAAGACTTTTGTGACACTGACCCTGCCGTTTTATGTGCATTTTATATTTACTTCAAAGTTTAAAACTGTTGATACTTTTTTCATATTACCTTGATTTTTATGGAGAATCGGTGATTGAGCTTCTTCAAAGGTCAGCATTGATGGTGGTTATAGGTGTACTCAATAAAATACATCACACCATTAGAACTGAAGCTCCGAGATATGTTACCGATCGATAGTCGACTATCGATGATTAATCCCTTTTTCAGAATTTTGGCAACACTAGCTCACATCCCTTTATAAAAAAGAGAGCTGATGATCTTTCCTCGAATCATAGCTAAGAACACGATCGATACAGACATTTTTGAAACAAAAAAAAAAAACATATTCGGTAAATTTTTTTGTTAGCTAGGGTACCACAGGTAGACATACACACATAGTACACACACATTAAACTCACACCTCTCCGTGGAGTTCATGACTAGAAAACGAGTGGAAACAGCTAGTGGGTAGTTATTGATTTCATAACTTTTTTTCAGGCCAATTTGCTCTTAGGACTGACAACCGATGGGGAAGAAAGTTCCGCGAGTGGTGACCACGAACCAGACGCAGCTGAAGTACGTGCGCCGACGATCTGATGAAAACCACGAGGAGCATTTAAAAATCATAAGCAAAAAAAAGACTGATATGTTTCTAATCAAAAAATTTATTCAATCTTAATTTATGTATAATGCTTCGCCACGGCACGTGTCATTACAACTTGTCATATAAAAAATCGAAGGCAGCACCATAACAAGTTGTATCTCATACAAAAACTTTGAAATCATAATCATCCGAGCCTAAAGAAACTACCACCGTTCTAGTGTTTTCTCACTTTTTCCTATAGATCTGTGTATCGATAGGAAAGAGAACACAACAATGCGGATGTAGTTTTGCAGATAGTTATTGACACGGGTTATACAAGTTAGTCATATGGGCACACGTCAAGAGAATCTTCCGGATAAAACAAGGTTGGTATTTTGTATTGTAATGTATGTGGGACTATGATAAGATCTACGATTGCGATCGAGGCAGATGTCAGGTTTGCGTAGGGTAGCCATGTTTTACGGAGTCTTCAAACTATGAAATAATGTTAAATGATTGACTAACGCAAGGCGGCCAAAGCAACCGATATATGTGATAAGTATTGAAATATTAACTCAAGTATAGAAAAAACAACACTATGGGCTTCTAAAATCAGAATTTAAAGTGTGGCTGCTGAAAGAATGCATTTGCTTACATTGTCAAATCTGAAAAATACCTAAATTTATCGATAAATTACAACAAAATTTGTTCTGTAGCGATTCCTTTTTATGTACCTACTAACTTTTTGGAGGTGATAAGGCCCGTTTAGACAATTATTATTATTGAAACTTATAATTAACTATTGACTATACTGACACTCAAAAAAAATCGTTGTTTTGGTTTTTAATGAGTTATTGCTGTTCATCTCTACCAACTATTTATAAACAAATATGTGTGTACAATTCAATGGTATAGCTGGGAGGTTACAGATAACAATAATACTACTAAGCAGATGGTAACAAGCATAGTAGCAAGTAATAAAATAAGTAACTAAGTTTTGTGTTGTCCCATTAAATACTTAAAAGTATTGCCATCATACATGTTCATCATTTGTCGTTGTTTGTCAACCCTACGTAACCAGTTCGGTCGAGTTTAACTTAATTGAATTATAAACGACACATATATTTTAATAAATTAATAATATCAGTTACAGCATTGATAGCTTTTTTATTATGAGCCAAAGGATCAGGATGACAGCTGATCGGTATGGAAACTTAATAGCTTAGCTTAACATGGTATTGGTATGCTGCACGCAAGTCATATTTAATAACAAAAATATAATTTTATGGCATGGAAAAATTATTCAATAGGGCTTCTATTTATATGCTAGCTGGCGGCTTCACTGAAAGCTGTGTTAGTGTATTAAAGCTTACCCGAAATGGAATATGTATTCCAGTTAACAGATCTATTGCTTCAGTAACTGCTAACTACTCTGCATCAGTTGCTGACACAGTAATCCGAACATAACAGCCTACACGTTATGACTTTATACGCACGGTTGTGCAGGCATTGTATTTACTCATAAAGGACCTAATAAGTTTTTTTTTCAGCATGTTTGGATATACTCTATCTAATAAAAAATATGTTTCTGCATAACTACAATATTTAAGAAAGGGGAAGCTTCACTAAAAGTTTTAAAATAGTCCTCTCTAAGGGTAGGCGACGCACCGGCAATGTCCTCGATGTTGCAGATGAGGTCAGTCAGACCACTTACCTTCAGGTGGGCCGCCTGCTTGTTTGCCACACATCTCATAAAAAAATTCAGTCTACAGAGTCTGGAAAAAGAGCTTAAGCTGACAAAGTATTCATAATCCTCAAAAAACTTATTGACATAACCAACTCTTAATTTGTTTGTCCAATAAAATTGACTAAATCTCTTACAACCGAAAATGTCCCAATTTTCCATACAAATGTCCCTGCTCTAATTCCTACTACAGTCATTTTAAATCTATTACTTAACCAGCCAAGAATTTAATCCAATTATATTGCTTCCCTGTCATAGCCACTGAATTTACATACCTCTTTCTAAAAGCAACAAAAAACAACCAGTGACGAACTCTATCGAAATCAGACTTTGAAAACCAACCAACAAGCTCACCATAGAAATAAACAACACTTAATACGACATGGTTCTAAAAAGCTAAATTTTGAGCAACAATTGGTAGCAGGAGAGTTCTCATCGTAAGCTGTCGTTTATAATGTTATTTACGTTGAAGCAGAACCGATTCCTTCGAAGTCAATTGTGGCTGCACTTCGAGACGTCTTTGTATGTAGTAAATAGTTCGAGGTTACGTTAGAATTACCGATTTGTGGAATAATCATAAGTTTTATCTGCAGTTGGTATTTACTACCGTGAGACTACGAAGGTATGGTCTAGGGAGTAGTTTCAGATTTTATCAAAGGCATAGTTTTACGTTTCACACAGGGCTTAGTCAAAGGCCTTTACGATCGGGGGTTTGTATTTAAAACACTAAAGAGCAAAAAAATAAGCTTCAGGTGTCATTTTTTTTTTCAAAGCTTTGTGTACACTATGTGCAATGTACTTCTGTCATTTAATTTTGATGGTGGTTTTTTATATCATCAGTCAGTACTAATACAACTATAATTTTTTTTTTTTTGAGGGGGGAAATGTCCTCGCACTTCCCTGCCACCACGGGGGTGATGGCAGGGGGTATGTGGGACTCGAACCCACTAAAACCCACCCGTGATCCGTCCGCCGCCGGGACGGGACGAGATAGGGTCGCGCTGGCATTATAACTATAACTGGGCTTACTCTGACCATTGAATATTTTTCGAAAATTTTGATTGCATTACGCTTCTTAATCGATATAGAAACAGAAACCATTATTTTTTTTTTATTTATTGTCTGTCTGTCTGTCTGTCTGTCCCTTTGAACACGCATCACGCTGGAACTAGTATAGTAAGGAAGATAGAAGAGAAAGGGAATCTATCATTTTCCTTTCCCTTCTCTCTTACCCACAGGGTTAGGACTTAAAACTAATTAACCCGTGCGAAGCCGGGGCGGGTCAGCTAGTCAATGAATAAAAATAAATAAAATGTTTTTGTTTCAGCCAATATTTATATATATGCCACGTGTAACAATTTGTGCTCGATGATGAAGTTTGCTCGCTTATAAGGTAAGGAAGATGCAAGACATTCTTCCCATTAGTACATTTCCAGCGCTATGACTTGGAACACTGATATATATAATACTAAACTTTAAAGTTTCTTTTGTCCAGTAATTTCACTAGCACAGGTGCTTACACTACATAATTTATTTTTCAGTGCACTAACATTACACCATATGCGCAGACGCAGGAGCATAACATGCCGCTGTATAATATTATATCGGGCATTAACAACGATTTAGCATATCAATAAATGCGCGGAAGCACGGACGTGGAGATTTATTTATGAACATTCACATTCTCGTCGGACGAGTGTGGCGTTTAAGGTACGGTCTTGTTGATGCGACTTTAATGCTTGAGTTCGTCCTTTTTTTTTGAATAGGCTCGCATTTGGCCGTAATCTCACCTGAAGAAATAACTTCATGGTTTACGATGGTACATGTTGGCCTATAAAACCGAGATAAGGATTCGTAAAGTGATTTATAAAAATAATGTCACCTCTACACGAAAATATTACCATCCGTGGTATAATTTTTACTATTCATGGTACAGTTTTACCGCACTACTGATAGACCGATATCAGTCAACAATACATTTGAACTGTCGAAAATCTACAGAATGCTGTACAGCTGCGGCAAAAGAGATTTGTGCAAATAGATTTATAATAGTAGTTCTTAAAGAATACAACTAGCATAATTCGTACTTGGTTATTATCATCTACCTAGTATCGATCTTGAAAGTCATGTCGTAAGTTTCTGATAACATACTTTTTCAATGTTTTGAGAAAAACAAATTCACAATACTATGCATGTAAATAGAAAAAAAAAACCGAAATCTACTAAAAGTGGAATTTAGTTTATCTTCAATGATCTTAACCGAGAATCATTCTTTAACTTTCAAACTTTAAATAGTCGTGTCTGTTCCGTGTACGGTTATAAAGTTCGCTCTAACGAAACCCCACCTTATCTCTTGAAGATGCAACCGAACACCGCGTTCAGTTTGAAATATGCCCTTATTTACATGCAACCGCGGAGGTGCCAGGAGTTATGCATCTGACCTCCGACTTGCACGTACGGTGCAATAGTGCAGATGCCTTGCACTTGTGGTCACTTCGTGAGTGCAAAACTAAGTGTTTTAACTTTCATTTGATGTAAATTTAGAAATCCTTAAAATTTCACGACTATTGAGATAGCATAGATTCGTTTTCTAAGCTAAAAACATTAATTTTGTAGATGCCATGTTGTTGTGGATTGTTGTGGCTAAAAAATGCAATGGAGTCTTTATTACGTGTGATCGGGATATTCACATAATAAGATCAAAATGAATTGATGATAATAGAAGAGTTAATACGAAATTTTCAGAACTACGCTTAGCCAGTTATTCTGCCGCCAAGCAGTAGTGTGTAAGCACTACTGTGTTCCGGTTTGAAGGGCATTGTAGCTAGTGAAATGACTGGGCAAATGAGACTTTATGACCTGATTACACAGTTTAGTAATCAGATTACTAGGCTGTGTGATGTCTCAGGATGGCGTGTGCAGTGCCGTGTCACGCGAAACTTTATAATTTTAAAGTTCCTAGTGACACTGCAACTGTTATGGGCCGCCGTGTCGCATATCATCAGGTGCGTCATTCATTCTCATAAAAAAAACTATGCTTTATGTCAGGGCCATTCATTTTATTATGAGAAGTGTTGATTTTTTAGAACCTAAAATTAACCTACGCGATCGTTTTTGAATGATGGGAAGCCGATGGACGCAGGAGGCAAGCAGCCGCTCCACGTGGCGCTCTTAAGAGGATGGTGTTCAGTAGTGGACGTCTTCAGGCTAGTTATGATGACTATGTTGAATGTTGATGCATTTCTGATATAGCACTTAGAATATTTTTTTAATCTGCCTAAAATAGAATACCAAATGCTTGCTTCAGGGCATGATACCATTCTAGCCAACGTCTAGCCTAATTTATAATACTGGCCGATTAAAAAAACACCATTTGATTAGAGTAAAAACCTAGCTGTTTTAGGTGATTAAAATAATGTTATGTTTGATGAAATATATTTAAAAAAAAGTTTTCTCCGCATTAAGCCAATTTCTTCACTGCAGTAAGTGAAGTGCCTTCTGCAATTAGTGATACTTATACTGAGCGATCCAAAATGTTATGGAAGACATGCTGTACACATTACCCTTGATTGTTTCCTTCATCATGGTATTTCAGATTTCACATTCCTTTTTTAGGGTTCCGTTGAGTTTTAAAATCCAATATTCATAGGCTACAGTGACGCTTTCCATTGGGTGAACCGTTGCTTGCATGGAATGAAAACAAAACTTACAACTACGTAAGATTGAGTTGAAAAAAAAATGAATATTTTGAAATGCGGTATACATTTTTTTTTGTTTTTCTACAGAACTCTGACACCCCGAAAATAAATTTCTCCATTGACCATAACTTTTAACTGGCAACCCACAACGATTACTGCAACGAGCCGGTTAAATATCGAGCGTACAACATGATACATGATTCGTATTAATTTTCGTACGAAAATGTATGATTTTGTATATTTCTCATACTTACGGTTCTGCCGCTTGACTATTACGTCACTTGTACTCCTTGCCGTCTTACTTCTTTGGGACGGGTGTTACGATATGCAGCTTGATTCAATAATTCTTCCTGTTAATATTAATATCAAAGTAAAACGTTAATCTAAAGCTAAAGCAATATTCAGCAACATTTTTCTCCTCTCCATTCATTACAAAAATTGGTGGCAGCGGGCAGGCCACATCGCTCGTAGAACTGACAACCGTTGGGGAAGAAAGGTTCTCGAGTGGCGACCACGAACTGGAAGAGGCAGCGTAGGTCGGCCCCTAGGTGGACCGACGACCTGGTCAGAACCGTGGGGAGCCGATGGATGCAAAAGGCAAGCAGCCGCTCAAGGTGGCGCTTTTTGGGGGAGGCCTATGTTCAGCAGTGGACGTCTTCAGCCTGATGATGATGGTGATTACAAAGATAAGGTGCATTAAAATCGCGATCGCCAGGTCGCCAAGTCGCGTTTATGGCAAGCATTTTTATGTTATGAACGTAAATAACGTGACAAGCTATTCCTTCGCTTGATGTTAAGCGTTAGGGCCGCCCAAAACAGTTGCAATGTCACTCGGAACACTAAAATATAAAGTTTCACTTCCAGTTATTATTTTTTAAATTATTTAATGTTATGTTGTGAATGGAATATACTAAAGTTTCACATGACACTGCACTGCGCACTTCATTCTAAAGGCGAAAATACACTGTTCACTTTTGCCTTTCAATTTGGATGAAGCAACCAAATTGATCCATGTAAACATAAAAATGAATCATTCAATGTCATTGAAGGTCATCATTTCCTTTCATTTCTGCTCCGTTCAACCAAAGTGATCCAATTTGGTTGAACCGTGTATTTATGCCTTAAGATACAGATCAGATTATAAAGTATCTTTTGATTTAGTAGTTCACGTCTCAACTTTTTAACATGCCAATATGAAAATAAAGAGTACTATGTTAAATCCCACGTTATAGAGTATAGAATTAAATACTAGTAACATGACACTAAAACATCTAACGTAAAATTAAATGAAAATTCAAATATAACCTTGAATATGCCCTCGTAATGAGTTCCCTTTCAGTTTAAACTCATAAACATCCTGTTCCAAAGGTATGGACTGGTACAGTCAGACTCATAAACTAACTGGTATAACTACCAGTACCAGATCTATAAGTACCAGGAGTATGTAAAAGGAAATAATCGACTAAAGTAGGCTATGTAGAGAGAAAGCTGATGAACAATAAACTTTTAACTCAAAAATATTATCATCAACCTCTTGAAGGCGTCTACTGCTGAACATAGGTCTCTCCCAGGGAGCGCCACTTTAAGTGGCTGTTCGCCTCCTGCATCCATCGGCTCCCCGCGGCTTTCACCAAATCGTCGCTCTACTTAGTAGGGGCCGGGCTACGCTGCGTCTCGTGGTCGCCACTCGAGAACCTTTCTTCCCCATCGGTTGTCAGCCCTAACACCCCGGCCTCTCCCATAGCGCACTACTTTGAGTGGCTACTTGCCTCTTGCATAAATGGACTGCTCGCTTGGCGATCACTAACCAGCAGACGAAGCGTGGTCCAGCCAAAGTGGCACTCTATTTTAGCAATGATCATTTTCGGGCTGTTGATGTTGAGCTTTATGGCTAATCATTTTCCTGGAAGAAAGACACGGATAAGTGCACCAGACTATACTTCCTATTGAATGATAGACAGTTTCATTTCAATAGAAATCGTATTACCATTAAAATAGTGTAAATGTATAGAATTCGTTTATTTCAAGACATTCATGGTGTATTCAGATGGGAAATGATTTAAAGGGATTGAAGGTGATGCATTGAATCTTACAGGAACACTTACGTATTAGGTAACTGTACGAGCCAATACAGCACGTACAACAGTTTTGGTAACCTATAATAATCAGCATCTACTTTACTTAAACGAGTCGTCACTAAACCACCGTCGCGCGCTAATGTGTCAATAAACTATTTACTTACCTACAGTGCGGCTCAGACACCAAATTACGCGTAGGCTTTTTACTTACTTACAACAAATACAAACAAATTAACAGTGAAGTGATTTGGACTATTTTATTTACTACGAAAAACGGGCTGCCGTCTACGACGATAGGCCCAAACATCCTTTTGGTCCTTCGAGCCGGATTTAGACGTGACGATATAGCCACATGTGTGTGTTTTAGATCACCATTTCGGGTAGCCACATGCATGCGCGCTTTTTGTACCTACCCCAAAGGGTAAAACGAACCCTATTACTAAGGCTCCGCTGTCCGTCTGTGTGTCTGTCTGTCCGTCTGTCCGTTAGTCTGTCTGTCTGTCACCAGGCTGTATCTCATGAACCGTGATAGTTAGGCAGTTACAATTTTCACAGATGATTTATTCCTGTTGCCGCTATAATAACAAATACTAAAAAACAGAATAAAAATAAGGGGGCTCCCATACAACAAACGTAATTTTTTTGCTCGTTTTTATAGATAATGGTACGGAACCCTTCTTGCGCGAGTCCAACTCGCACTTGGCCGATTTTTTACTATGATCTATGAGAACTATGTCTTTTTAACTCAATTATCTTATTTATGACTTAAAACCATTTTTAAGCCATATCAAGCGTTTCTTAGAGCACCTACCTAAAAAGGTTAAGTCGTAATTACTATCTCAACATATTAGTTGAAATGCATTTTCTCGCCTTGCTATCAGCGCATATTTTTATTCCTGCATTCTATGCAAAAAGTTGTATTGGCTATTTAAGAGATTGCATGACTATGTTTGTGGGGTTTGCCTTTTAAATAGCTATACAATATGTGCCTACGTATTATATAATATTCACTGAATTGTTTCTTATAGTGGTACGATTTCAATTTGCGTTATATGATATATCTGAGTGTATAAAATACTGTTACATTTATATAGCAAAAATGTATTTTACGCGGGCTCATTGTTGGCCCATTGTTTATGTTATTTTTATTTCTGGTATTTTTTGTCAAATGAATAAATTGTGCAATAAAATATACTTTATTTACTCAACAACTTAAATAATAAATAACATAAAACATTAATAATACCTACTTAAAAAAAGGACTAAAACTAAATTAAATCTAAACTAAACTGATCTATCTAAAACTAAAAGTAAATAAACTTAATCTAAGAAGCCGCTGCCAGTGGGCAATGTGCCCAAAATGCTGGCGGCATTGCCCCGTTGTATGGCAATGCTTAGTCTTTGCGCCATATAGAGGCCAGCATTTTGGTCACGTGTTGCCTCGATCAGTCTTTCCGAAAGGTTTTTGTAAATTTTGTGAGCACTTGATCCCCACGGCCCCAGCGTCTCGACACCAAAAGGCGCAAACAAGTAACCACTGTCCAGGGTACTATATTTGCGCCTTTTCATGTTCTCTGCGGATTCGGCCGCCGCGCCAGCCTCAACTTGTGTTCCAGGAAGATGTGACGGCGCGAGGGTGTCAACACAGGTTGCATCCCAAACCAAGGGCCGCCCCATCTTCCATGGAATCAAGGTCATTCCGTCAGGTCTCTTGCCATCGTCACGTACGAGGCCTTGGTTCGCGAGGTGGCTGCGAAGCCGCTGTCCACTCAACGCGAACTTTTTTGAGTATCGGTTGTGGAGAGGTGCTCCTGAAGGTAGATGTAAAGAACGCTTTCAATTCTGTTGATAGGGGAGCCTTATTGACGCAAGTGAAAGACAAAATTCCAAATCTGTTCAACTTTCTTTGGCAATGTTATGGCTCTTCAACTAAATTGACATATCATGGTAACGAAATTCTCTCTGCGGTTGGCTGTCAACAAGGCGATCCACTCGGTCCAGCAATTTTCAGCCTTGCCATTCATCCCATTATCCAACGCTTAAAATCCAAGCTTAACGTTTGGTACTTGGATGATGGGACATTGGGTGCAATAAAATTATGGCAATTAGTATAATGGATAGGTATGTTTACATGAATGCAATCTCTAAAGATTTTCACACCAAAATTAAGTATTATGATTTTTTAACATCATTGACATCTAAGTTAACAAAGGTCACCAATCTTTCGTTAAAAAAACACAAACTCGTTGATCTATAAGAAAATGCTCACACTACAATAAATATTAACTTGCTCGATACAAATATTAATTAATCACGATTCAATAGACCATTACAAAGTGGCAGTGGGATAATAAACTGTGACGGAATGTGACAGTGTGTGACTCGATATGTCTTATTTATTAGTTTATTCATAACCCCATACACACATTAAGAAAAAAGTCTCGATGTGTGTATGATTTTGTGGTATTATGCACATCTAGTAGTTTGAGTCAAAGCTAGGAAATATTGTGTAAACAATTCGGCATGCATACACACAAACATATGAGAAAAGGAAAAATTATAATCAAATCGCTATATTAGGGTCATTGTTTATCATCAGCCTGAAGACGTTCACTGTTGAACATGGGACTCCCAATAGGGCGCCACTTTGAGCGGCTACTTCTGCCCATCCATCTACAATCCATCGGCTCCTCGCGGTTCTGACCAAGTCTTCGGTCCACCTAGTGGAAGGTTGGCCTACGTTGTTGTTTGTTTCTCAGGTTTTTCCTCCCATTTCCTCTCGTTATAAAATGAAAATATGTTTTCTAATGTATGAAGGGGGTAAATTAGTACCAGTACCATCAAGAAGTCCACTTCTATGTAGAGCTAATTGGTATGATATCCTGGTTTACCATTTTTTACAGTACCTAGTTTGTTTTATGGTAAAGGATTATGAATTTAATGTGGTGACTGAGCTCAGATTAATCTGTTTAAAAAGGTAAACTACCTTACACGTCCACGTTACATTAATCGTGATAGCTTTTTAATTAAAGCTACCGATATTGTATTACTATCTCAACTATTCAAGGTTTAAAAACGAAATAAATGAGTTTGGTATTTCTAGCCGTTCCTAACCGAATGGTAAGGTTACGCAAAATTCACTGCGGTCACTACTTTGATGGGTGACTACTACAGCAAAATGTAGTATTTACAACTGAGCGTTACCGTGCTTCGGTGGGCACGTCATGCCTCGGTCCCGGCTGTTGTCGTAGGGCAATAGTTGTTAAGGCAAATCAGAAACTTTTGGGTAGTCTAAAAATTCTGACATCAAGGCTGACCAACCTAATCGAGAAAGAAGAAAAAGGTATCATAATCCCGGTGCTTCCACCTCCCTTGTAGGGTGGTAGGACTCGGCCTCTGAGCTCTCTGTTTTGCCGTGGCGTGAGCGCCGGGAGTATCAACTCCCGAGGGATGGTTGGCCACTCGCGGCTACTTTCAAGGGAGCCAGCAGCGGCTAAAAGAAGGTGTTTGCTATCCACCAGTAGATTTTGGCCAACCTTTACTTCTGGGAGAGTAAGACATATTCGTAGCAACGTATATGGGCTAACGATATTTATTACAACCACAGGCATTCTTAAGATTACCAGCATAATATACCTGTATAGTTCACGACATTTCACGACATTTTTGTAAAGAGATCTTTATTGTATTATCGTACCAAATCTGATCTTGAGACATTACTTAAATATACAGAACCCTCCGGCTTTGTCTGATTCAAGATCATCAATTAAACAATGGCTTGTAAACTGAGTTTTATTGGACCGACAATAAAACCTTGTGTCACCCTTTTCGAAGTAAATTATCACCAAAGTGAATCTGAAGTTATGTTGGTTAACAACATTATTTTACAATTAACATAGCAGGTCAATAAGTTTATTATTGGCCTGCCATATTAATGGAATTAAAGGATGATGGCCGGTGAGCTCTGCTTGCCTTCGTTGGCTCCACCGCTGGTACCTTCAACTGGCTCTTTAGCTTCACGGTTACCAGCACCTTCAATTTGCTGAACACCGCTATCGATCAGGGCAGGTGTTCTGGTTGTTTGCGGGTATCACGCTCGTAGGTTTCGTATTTACATTCTTCGTGGTACCGGAAACGAAGGGCAAGGGTTATTTATTTATTTATTAACGGGCGGAGAAGGGTACTTTGCAGGCCTCTTGATGATCACAGTAGACCAAAAACTTGAGAGTAAGGAAAATTTTGGACTGCAGTTTTATAGCAACAGCTGGGACCGACGACTTTTTATACCCTCTGTGAATTAAAGGACAGACAGGGATGACCCTCTGAAACACGGTACCGTTCAATTATAAAGTCACTTTTCATTTCAAACATTAGAGTAGTTTCAAAGTTTAATTTATGTAAGTTCGCATTACAGAATATTATTTAACGTGTAGTGGTGATAATTCTTCAGACACCATGCCGTCTTCAGAACATTGCGAATTTTACTGGTCAATTTTACCATGTTTCGAACCACTCGATTCATTTTGGCATCCATTCGTTCCAACTCGATTTACGATATGAATTCCAATAATAAATATCAATGCGTAACAGAATTTTTGATTTAAAACCGTATTTGTGATGGCTTTAAATTTTATTTTAATTTAATTGCAATTGTAGAATCGTATTTTTTGTATATTTATGACATGGGTGATGCTCATGCAGCTTTATTGTATGAGATTTTATAAGGTTAACCATTCACCTTTTGTGCAAGAATTACTTTGATTTAATACAACACAATATTTGAGGTTGAAAGATATGTTGCAACCGATAGGAGGTCAAACTGACAAAAACAGCGCCTAATTATAACAAACTCTCCACCTCAAACTAAAATATAATAATAATAAATATAATAAATATATGTGGACATATCAATTGCAATACCTATTATAATACCTATTATCATCGTAAATAAGATGCTGTTCCGGTGAAATGTAACACAAAAAAACAGCGAGCAGCCGCACAATGAGGCGCTCTCTAGAGGAGGCCTTTGTTCACCAGTGGACGTCTTTAGGGTATTGATGATGATGATCATGATGATGATGATGACGATGTAATAAAATCATTAAAAACCTTCACTGATCGTGGGTCTTCACTGCTTCGTATTCAAAACATCATACGAGGATATCATAACATCAGATACTATCTGACACAATTCCAAAAAAAAATAGAAAGCTTTATACACATTGTGATGAGAAGTTTAAAAATGTCATCTGAGACGGTTTTCCTTATTTCTTCCACAAAATATGAATCATTGTCTCCGAAAACTAGTTCAGTTTGCTTTATTATTCGGAGAATATTTGAAGACATGTCACGTAGAAGGTTTTGTTTACTGTTGAAGGCAATAGGGTAAAAGTGTGAAGTATAAAGAATTAACTCGGTCACGAATTTTTATAATGCTGGTATTTTAAGACTTTGGGTAAAAACACAGCATCGAAAACAAATACCTTACGCTTCGTGCGAAGCGGCATTTTGTTCTGTGGATGAACACAATGATGTATTTACCTACATAGGTATATTATTTAGGATGTACTGAATTAATTTTATTACTTATGTTTTAAATTTTAATATATTCCACCTAGATACCTACTTACTCCTAGGCACCTACTCCTCAGATTTTAATTTGTTGTTTGTAATACATCTTAATTATAATTGTAGCCAAGTTTTAGTTTCTAACTTAATCTTGTTTAATAACGGAACATAAATCGAGTAACTTTAACCATTAATCGGAATGAGAAAATCGTTCTAACGAAGCGAATACTTGCCAATTTCTAACATTGCAACTCCAATTACCTTTATTAAAACTGAATCTCTCCATACATGCACAGAATATAAATCTAAATCTACCTACATGATCAGGAATAAGTGCAGTGTCTGTGAATTCTAGAAAACTTACGGAAAACCGTCATAATCATCATCAACATCATCATAATCATTATCATCATCATCATCATCATCAATATCATCATCATCATCATCATCATCATCATCATCATCACCATTATCATCATCATCATCATCAGCCTGAATACGTCCACTGCTGAACATAGCCCTCCCCCAAAGAGCGCCACTTTCGCGGCTGCTTGCCTCTTGCATCCATCGGCTCCCCACGGTTCTGACCAGGCCGTAATCTTTTTATGGTTTAATATAAAAAAATACATGATAAAGGAAAAGCTGCAAGTAAGACTAGTCATTCTCTAAATTGCCCCAGATCAACTCAAAGTTATTAGATAAACTTATCATTATTTCAATGCCTCATTAGCTGGATTCAAGCAAACGCACGTACTGCCTGTTAATATAATAATACATGCACGGTATAGTACTATATCACTTTAAACATTTCAATAGCTCTCACAGTTCCAATATCAAAAATATAAATTTAGTTATTGTGACAAGGGATTGAATCCAACATAGTTATTCGAGCTGGATTGAGTTGAAGAGTAATCGTGTAGGTATTCAGTACTGGTGTAAATATTGATGTTTATATCATTTCCGAGTAGGTTTTTTCAAAAGAATGATTGCCATCTTAGAAATGTATCAATAGTGGGCATGATCGATAATCATGGCTACACGCGTATTTAGTTTATATTTTATAATAAATCGAGCCCATGATAGTACATCATTTATAGATGATCATTAAAGAGTAAAGAGTGTCAAAGAAATAATTTTTATTGAAATTTTTGAGGATTTCCGCGGCGCCTAACGCGGTTGGCACGGATGATTTTGATACATTTAAACGTTTTTGTACCTTGTACGTATATACTAATTAAAAACAGTACTTCATTATTTTAATTAAATATTGTATTGTAGCATTTGATTAAGTAAGTTATTCCATTTTTTGGAGTTATTATTATTACCAAACCAATGTATTAGAATTCAAAAATTTTGGTCTACACGTGACCGGTATCAGGAGTAAATACCTAGTTTCAAAGGATGCAATGAATTCAATTACACCCAGTATAGGACAAGTATTTAAGCTTTTTTTGTGCACAAAATACTTGTCGCGGGAATCGAACCCGTTGCCTCCGGGTAATATATATAGCCGACCTGCTCAAACATAACACTACGGAAGCTGTGAAATAATTCCCTAATTGGAAACCTAGTTATGGAAGATTTATTATAACACTACACCAATTTGTATCCAGCGAAAGCTTAAACTTTTAAATTATATTTGTATTATACAAATCCCTCTTAATTTGGAGTTATGTGCCATTCAAATGTTAACTATTGTAAATATTTGGTATTTATGGAGGTAGATAATAGAATTTACAAGGTTAATAAAAATTTAGAACCTAATTAGATGGATTAACGGATATTTATGTATTTATTCCCATTTTTGGAAGTGATGTAGGCGGATCTACTTTAGATGAAATAAGTAAATAATCTATTATGAGACGTCATCATCATCATCATCATCAATAACAACCTGAAGACGTCCACTGCTCAACATAGGCCTCCCCCAGAGAGCGCCACTTTGAGCGACTGCTCGCCTCCTGCGTCTATCAGCTCCCCGCGGCTTTCCCTAGACCGTAGGTGGCGTGTTGTCGCTAAAATAGTGCTCCGTATGATACAGACGAAGCTCTACGAAGTCACATTACTTATGCCTGCCTGCAATAAAATTCCTAAGTTTGCACTTATTCGCTAGCTGAACTGATTCTTCATAAACAGCTTAAAGGAGTCTGCTGCTGAACATAGACCTTCCGAGGAGAGCGCCACTTTAAGTGGCTGCTCGCCTCCTGCATCCACGAGCTTCCTGCGGCTTTCACCAGGTCGTTGGTCCGCCTAGTGGGGGGCCTACGCTGCGTTTTTCGGTTCGTGGTCACCACTCGAGAACCTTTCTTCCCCACTGGTTGTCAGTTCTACGAGCGATATGGCCTGCCCATTGCCATTTCAACTTGCTCACTTTAAAGGCTATATCGGTCACTTTAGTCCTTCTGCGGATTTCCTCGTTCCGGATCTTATCTCGCAAGTGTTTCTTAGCTAAGTCATTTTAATAGGCTTTAGTGCAAACGGTGGGCTTTTTGTGGTTACCAAAAATGCCATGCTCCAATTATACGAGCCAACATCATCGATAAGTAACCGCTCGAGCGCACGAGTCGTAAATATAATCGTGATCTGAAACATTATGCTGAGGGCCTTGGGACCACGTATTTTTGGAGGCTTGTAGAGCGAGGAATTGGTATCCCTGGATACGACATTTGTATGGACTGCACAGGATTGAAAATGGTTACTTAGTTTACTATATAAGAGAAATATTGTGTAGAAATTATTTAAGTGCATATAAAAAGACTAAAGGAGAGGGTTAAGTATAAGTGGGTGTTAAATAATAATAATCAAAATGATAATAGTTACACATAAAGTTTATCCGTAATAATTTTGGGTTTTTCAAACCCTCCGATTTTGTTTTATAATAGTATGGCACAAAATGATAAAACACAATTTTTAGGCTAACCAGTGGGTGGATTAACCCCATAGGTTACAGAAAAAAAAAACATTGTCAATTTGTCATCAAACCACAAGAAACCTGTTGGTACAGATAATAATATAAAACATTCAGTTTGCTAGCTCCAGTACTTATTGCAAGCAATAAATATTTTAGTTTAAAGCCAAATATAAAAAAATCGGAGGAGTGAATAGATTTTTTATAAGAGTATTATTAATTCTGCATAATTAATCTTTCATTTGACATTAATTGTATACTGATTAGAATAAACACCCAAGTTCCATACAAAAAAGTCCTGTCCTTTAGGTACATTTATTAAAAACATACAAATGATAAAATGTTTTTTGTATGTGTAATATGAACCAAATTCTATTTATAAAAATTACACTTTTCGCGTATGAGCCATAAAAATACTATTATTTATTTGAAAATATTCATGTAGTTTTAACAAACACATTTTTTCAGAACACTAAAGTCTGCGAAAGTAAAAAAAAACCAACCATTTTAAAAATCTACATTTTTAAGTTGGTGTCGTTAAATTTTACTATCCAGTCGGTAGTCGAATCCATGTCGATACAGTTGCCAAAGTTGAGCCAATATTTTAGTGCACGAGGAACAAAAAAATCTTTGTTTATTACTGAATGAAGGAATAAACTTCGGTTTACAGGACTGGGAACGATGGAAGGTTCGGGAATCAAGCAGTAATAAGCTTTTTGTATGGAATTATTTCTGAAATGTATCTGGATATTCTTTATTCAATTTGGCTCTTTTATTTACTCGCTTATACTATTCAAAACCCAGCCCAGCTCTCCACTAGCTAGACCAATCTGGTGGAAGCTACGGGGAGGCAATGGATGCAGGATGCAAGCAGCCGCTCAACGTGGTGCTCTCTGAGGGAGGTCTATATTCAGCAATAGACGTCTTCAAACTGTTGATCTGGCCGACATTTTTATTTGAGTTATAGGTAACACAGATTAGTACCTACTACTTAGACTGGGATGTGCGAATGTTCCGTGCACTGTTGGCTTGACTCTGCTTTTGGAACTAATAATTTTACAATTTTAATAACAATAACAATAATAATTTTTGAATATAAAATAAGTTGTGAATATTTTTCTTAACCGACGGTTAGGCATCTACGCTAATGCTATTTTTCCTAACTCAACATTTTTTTATCTTCAGAAGTTACGAAACAAAAATGAAAAAGTATTAATAAATATAAGGTCTTTGTTTCAAACTCTATATTCAATTTGTTCAAAAACCTTCGTCTTAAACCTTAGTCTTATTACACTAACATTTTTAAAACAGGTTCACTTTTTATTAAAGAATTATCATTTTTATTACAGCAACTACAGTATTTATCATGACAAATTGAAGCTTTCGTTTTGTACATAACAAGGTGTTGTTTATGAATATGCGTGTAACATTCTTGCCTATACGATCAGAGTTCCGTATAATTTATTTATTAGAATGCCAAAAAGTATATACTGTGAATAAAATTACATCACATTTATTTAACCAATGCCTGAAGGTTATAATATCTGTAGTTAGTTAAGCTAGTTTAGATATTACCAATAATACTTATAAAAAAAAAGTAAAAATAACTTGTTTTAGACTTTTTCATTGCATGTAGTGATTTTTTTCATAATACAAAAATAAAAATCTATAGGCACAGAAGTTTTTAATTGGGTATAAACAATTATGAACAAATTCAGTACCATTTTTACGGAACCCTAACCCAATCCGAGAGTAATTCACACGAATCGATTTAAACCATCTCACCTTATAGATACATAAATCGGTTAAATTAACCGGTTATTTGTTGTTATTTACGATTTAAAATAACTTCTCAAAGTGTTAAACTGTAATAATTGTACGGCAGTAGCTTACAAATCAGAATGCTGGGTGGAACTGCGAAAACTTTGAAGCTGCCACATTTTTACTTACTCTCAGAACAGATGTGATCACTTTAAATTATTTTCCATGTAGAGTACATACACTCCTCCAGTGGACGACGGACGTAGCCTTCTAGATCCACTTATCCCGGAAACAGCCCAAGCCGAGGCTCGCACTTCAGGGCAATCCTTGAGCTAGTTGTCTCCTACTTTTGTCGGCAAAGGTCGATAGAGATCAACTGAATTAGCCCGTTAAAAAAAAACCTATTATTAAATGCTCAGTGTCCCACTAATTATTATCCCATGTATTTGATCTTTGGGCGTTTTTTATACAATTAAAACATGAAAAACTTAAGACTGTATAAACAGTTAAATCATGAAGATTATAATACTACATAATAATTGATCATATTTAATTCCTCAAATGAGCAGGATAAAATGTAATTAGTAAAGCATGATAATTATTTCAAAAACTTGCGAAGCCACAGATAGACACAAACATGGTATTTAATATTCTTTATGAGTAAACGATAGTATACCACAATGCACCTTCTTTCCAAAACTACAAAGAATAAAAAACTGAAAAAAAAAATTTTTAACGAGCGCTAACGTTCAAAGTTTGTTAAGCCATGAATATCTTTATCGCACCTTTCTCAAAGGACCTTTTAAGCCAAAGATTACTAGGAAAAAGTCGTTATATCTCAAGATTGCCTGATGAATGGACATAAAATTCTGTAACGTTTCATTCAGATGCCGCTCGTGTAATTATGAAACGTTTTGATTGGTTGTATTTCATTTTGTACAAGGATCAAAACTCAGCGGGTCGGCTAAAACAAGGCTATTCAATTGTATAACTTAAACTTTATTAAGTATTTTATTATATTTTTATACTTAGGACTTAGGACTTAGGTGTGTGTTGCCAGTGATGACATATGGAACTGAAACGTGGTCTTTTACTGTTGGCCTCATTAGTAAGCTCAAAGTCGTGCAACGAGCTATGGAGAGAGCTATGCTCGGTGTTTCCCTGCGAGATAAGATCCGGAACGAGGAAATCCGCAGAAGGACTAAAGTGACCGATATAGACCTTAAAGTGAGCAAGTTGAAATGGCAATGGGCACACATCGCTCGCAGAACTGACAACCGATGGGGAAAAAAGGTTCTCGAGTGGCGACCACGAACCGGAAGGCGCAGCGTAGGCAGACCCCCCACTAGGTGCACCGACGACCTGGTGAAAACCGCGGGGAGCCGATGGATGCAGAAGGCAAGCAGCCGCTCAAAGTGGCGTTCTCTGGGTGAGGCCTATGTTCAGCAGTGGACATCTACGGGCTGATGATGATGATGATGATACTTAGGACGATTATTGACTGGCATGATAGCTCAGTTGGCAGCTCTGCCTTCTGAACTGCAGGTTGTGGGTTCGATTCCCGCCTATGATAAACATTTGTGTTATGAATAGCTGTTTGTTCTGCGTCTGGTTGTTATGTTTTCTTTATGTGTATGTATTAACAAAAAGTATAGAATATTCCATCAGTTATCTGGTCCCCATTGTACTATGCTTAGTTTGAGCTAGTTTTACTAGATGGTAGGACTTTTCTGAAAAGTTCGTCTAGGTAGATTATCACCGCTTTGCCAGTTATTTTGCCGCCAAGCAGTAGTGTGCAAGAACTACTGTGTTCCACTTTGAAGGGTACTGTGGCTTAGTGAAATTGCTGGGCAAATGAAACTTTGTCACAGTCTAGTTGTCTTATTACTGTGCTGATGTCACAGAATGACGTGCGCAGTGCAGTGCCATGCGAGATTAGAGTATAAATTTTAGAATGACACTATAACTGTAATGGGTGGCCGTGACGCTTAACATTAGGTGAACGATCAGCTCGTTACATCATTCAATAGGTACCATAGAAAAAAGATAAAAGTACTAGAACGCCCTGTCTGTTATATACAAAATCTTGGTGCGTTACATACCTTAATAACATAGGTACATTACGTTAAAGTTCATAATATGTTTTGATTAAATATAAGCCACTCAAAGCACATTTCTACGTATTGGAAGTTCAATAGTGATCGAATAAAGATGCGACTGAAAAGCGCTCCGAGCATTTCTAGTAAGAACAAAATGGTAGATAGAGATGGAACAAATAATTTGTGCCGGAGCATTATTTATATCCGGCTAAAATTAATAAACCTCAAAATTTTGGTTTAATTTTCACCAATGATTGCATTTAAAAAATAGAAGCCAAGAAATAAACAGGCTTATAACAATTTGACAATTTAAATTAATCGTAATAAGGTAAGTAGATTTAATAAATTCGTTTTGCAACCCGCACTTCTAAGTTTCGTCCCAATAATAAAATCAGTAAGTTTCGCCCTAATATCAAAAACAGTGAACAGCGAAAAATTCTTTATGTTCTCGAGTTTTTTTTTATGCTTTGGTAACATTTTATTGAAGCATTTAAATTGTGTAGGCTCAATATTAAATCTCGTGCCGCCCAACCGGCAAAATAATCATGCCCATGCCATGTTAGGTGTCCCATCTCTACAAAAGCAATAAAAATACCTTATTAATAACATACCTACCATCATTAATCGTACTTACTCCCGTTAAGGACTCGAAATTGCCTTCTGTCGGCCACCAATCATGCGAAGGACCATGTAAGAGGCAAGAAATTGGTTCAAGCAATAAAATTTAAGAGACTGCTCTGGTTTAAACACTTCCCTGAACCGATTCGAGTCCAGTGATGCCAACATTAAGAGCAGTTAATATTTTTGAATAATTATACCCATTTAATCAATTTGGTATGGCAACATTTTTAGGGTGTGGTTTGGAAAGGAGCCGGTTTAATTGGTGTGGGAGCATCTATTTTTTTCTGCTTTGTTGGGTTATAGTTGTAAATCTTCCATACAAAATGATTAGTAAATGATATGACAAAAATTCATACAATAGCTACCTAGTTGAAGTTAAAGCTCATAACAGCCTCTATGGTGTGGTGGTTAAGCAGGCTGGTGGCGGCGGATTCGATTCCCGCAACAGCAGTAGTATTTGTGCACAGGAAAATGGGTATTTCTTACTCGTAGTTCCTGGATCTCTAGATACAGAAAATCCTAATTAGGATCCAGAATGTATATGGATATGTGATCGTTAGGTGTTATTATTGTGATGGGCTAAACATCCACCTGTACCCCTAGTGCGAGTTTTCCAGTACGTGAACACGCGCGAATCCATTTAAAATTTGTACTGCCATTTTTAGTTCATCAACGTGTCCGCTAGGGGCGCTGCACAGAAGTGTATAGGAGAATAGGGAGAAAACGTAAACGAATCAAGTTTTAGTAAACTATCGAAACTCGTACTAGGGGTACTGATTTTAAGCGTCACCAATAATAGTTGCAGCATAACAATTACTATACTTAACTCGATATTTTTTTAACATCCACAGCCGGCAGACTTCCACTGCTGGACATAAGTATCCATGTACCGAAGAGAACGCTGCTGCCTATTCACTAGGTATTCCTTATCAGTTGGCTCTTACGGCACCCACGGGAAGAGATGGTGTGCATGGTTCTATTCTCACACCACCGTAATCACACGATCAATTTTTATTAACGATAATAACCTATATACAAGGTGACCTTGAATTGGTATGTTATCCCGAAAGAGGGTAAATCTACACCCCAAGGTGGACAATGTTTTTTCTACGACTTTACTAAATTAATCGTTTTTCATTGAAGAAATACCATGTAAAGTTTACGTTCCAAAATAGCCTTAGCGCAGCGGTTGAACTTCGTCCTTGACCAAGTGCATATATATGAGTTTAACAACCTATGTTTAGAAACGAATTTATAGTATCTTGTTAACTCCCGTAGCGATCGCACGTGCAATTTTGTGAGAGGATTTATTTTTTACCATGGAAGTTTGGAAACACCCAGTTTCAAGTAAAGCTCTCATAACTTGTAGGATATCATAGTCCCAGTCCCCCCATTTCGGGATAACATACCAATTCAAGGTCACCTTGTATGTAGTCTAAAATAAAATAAAAAACTATAATTATGTACAAAATATAATAAAATACCTTCCTGGCATTGCTCATTGTATGGACAGGTATTGAAGTGCCATGACAAAATGCTTTATGGACACGTTAATTAGCATCAAGATATGCTCAGGGTCGAACCACACAGAACCGATGTTTTTCTTCGGTTATTTATGAGACAACTCTTCTTTTTACGCCTATTTTAAACTTATTAACAACTAACCTAATTTGGAAAGGCTCGTGTTACACGAAAAAGAAGAAGTGAAAGAGTATTTCGTTCAAAACAAATCACGTAATATTATGATAGAATTAAACTAAGTACTAGGTGGTAGGACATTTCTGCAAAGTTCGTCTAGGTACCACCGCTTTGCCAGTTATTCTGCCGCCAAGCAGTAGTGTGCAAGCACTACTGTGTTCCGGTTTGAAGGGCATTGTAGCTAGTGAAATTACTGGGCAAATGAGACTTTATGACCAGTGTTAGCAACACCAAGAGAAATCGCAGTCTATGTTACATCGGGCGGTTGACAGCTGACGTATTTGAACAAAGTCTCGAGCCTGTATAGTCTGTGGCTCCTTGGTCAATTTATTTTATTATTTTTGTTATTGATTCACTTTGGCTCGAGCCCTAGGAATAGACGGTCGTTGTAGGTCGTAATAATTTGTTGAATCCTTAATTTTAACTTTAAAGTATTAAAGTTCAGTTTTTGTTGTAACGCTTATATTTTATTTATTTAAAATAACTAGCTACAGTCGTAGTTGATAACACCTGATAACACAGTGTGGTAATCTGATTACTAGACTGTGTGATGTCTCAGGATGACGTGCGCAGTGCATTGACACGCGAAACTTTATTATTTTAAAGTTCCGAATGACACTGCAACTGTTATGGGCGGCCGCGTTGCTTAACATCAGGTGAACGACTAGCTCGCCACGACATTCATTCTCATAAAAAAAAGATTAAAATTTATAAAAGCGGAAAAGAATAGGTTGTTAACAGCGCATTCAGAACTATCAGAGCGGGTGGGTATTTGCATTAAATAACCTAAAATTCATTTTTTATTTTGAATATTCTAACCCTCGATTTTAACTAAACTATCATTGGGAAGCTCGACGTTTTTAACTGCGTTCGCCACTAAAAGTGCTACTTAATAAACTTCGGAGGGTAAATTAAGCCGTCGATCCTTTTTTGTTATAAATATAGCAGTCTTTCCAAATTGGAAGCCTTCAAACGGTCTAAAAATTCTCTCATTATAAGACTGACCGGGTGCCTGTCCCTAAGTACGAGAAAACGGAAGGGAAGCTTACTCTTTACGTCTTTAATAATAATTGTCTCTCGACCTACGCTTCTTAACAATTAATTTAAGATTGGTCAGCAATAAACATGGAATATTCGCGCATCGATAATGTCAAATTACCAAACACAAGGTGCAATTTTGAATCTGATTTCTTAAAAACCAATTACAATGTTTTGGTTCGATCGTAAATTCAGTTTGAACTTTCTGGTAAGACCTTTTTTGGGTGGAATCACACTTGTTCGCTTTCTCGTGTAAATTGTTTCTTCGGGCTTCTTGCGTTGGACTTACTCATCTGCAAATAATTATTGTAATTTAGTGCTATCAACTGTTATAATGGGGATTAATAACGTTAATTAATGACATCATAACACCTCTATACAGGGTGTCCCAAAACTCTACGTAAAGCCATCACGGGGTGAAAAGGGGGGTCAGGGGTTACACTAGAAAAATGAAAAAAAAGTAAAAAATTAATAAATAAAACATATTATAATAAAGTTACGAATATTTACGCGCGCGTAAGTGTAACATTAACGTAAGGCGTTTGTATGGCATTTGCTCAGCGCCCCATACAACTGCTTTACGTTAACGTTACACTTACGCGCGCGTGAATATTCGTGCTAGGCCTACTGGGGGTCTAGCAAAGATACCAACCACTAACGCTAACGCCAAACGCTAACTCCAAAACGTACTGAAACACACATTTCGAAAATCGCTTACTTTTCGAGACTTTTCCGCAGCAAATCTAATTTCAATACATTTTTAGACTTAGCGTGTGGCGTTAGCGTTAGCGATTGGGATCTTTGCTACCCGCTGTTTACGTAGGTAAGTACAACCGCACGAAAGGATTTTTTTCCATATATAGGATGACTATATTTTCTATTAAGTTTAAGATTTTGACGCCTAAACGACTGAGCTGGTTTGGATGAAATTTTGCATTCATCTTGGGTGCTATATTGTATTTTATTTATGTATTTACAAACAAAAAAGTATATAAGTATTGTATCAGTTATCTGGTTCCCATAGTCCAAGCTATGCTTAGTTTGGGGCTAGATGGCGCTGTGTGAAATGTCCACACATATTTATTTATTGTTTATAATTTACTTCTTCTTCGTAAGTGCCTGACCACTTGCCTACCGGCCTAAAAATTCTGACACCAGGACTGACCCTGTCAGAACTTTTAGGCCGCCCTAAGGCTTCTGACTTGGCTTATCGACTAATAATAAGTTACTCATCATCGTTATCATCATCCTGACTCTAAATTATTTACATTCTACTTATTCATAAAATTAACCAACTCCAATTTCAGTAAATCATCTTCTCGCAAGCCTTAAATTCTACCCTCTAAAATTGCAAAACAGAAGTGCTCAACAAAAACACCTCAAGTGCCATAATTTCTCATTTTACAACCCAATTAGCTCCCGCTAGCAATCAGGTAGCCACAGACTATAAACTAGGTACCAAGCTACCGGTGTAGCCCAGTAGCCGAAGCGTGCATTAATCATGGATTACTGGCGCGCGCTAGATGCGCTATCGCGGCTCCTGGACTCACAAGTGGATGACTAGATTATGCGGGTTGAAGGATGGGGAATTTTGCCTATAAATGTTTTGCCTCGTGGAGGTTGAAAACATGTTCTTTATTGGATTACTTTGAGTGCTTTCAGTAGATAAAAGTAATGATGAGCGCATATAATTAGAATGATTCGATTAAGTACTGCCTTCCAGCCTTAGCTTGTTAGCTTCAGAAGAATGGGATCATGGGTCTACTGGAAGAGTGTAATAGAAAGCCGCGACTGTTCTATAACTAACCATCAGCGGTACAGGATAAGAGTCGTTAAGCTATGAAAAGCTTTGGGCAGCCGAACATTTCCTGTACCAGTTTGATAGAACCCACAGGTACCTACAGGAACTTTGCGGTAATAACCATAGATAGATAGATAGATAAACACTTTATTGAAACACCACATTTACAGAAACACTCAATGTAAACCATCAACAATACTTATAACAAGAGATTTGTAACGGGAGGTTGCAATAACTAATTTTCAGGCATAAGAATGCTTATGTTGATTTTATAGGTTGTGAAAGCAACCTGTTATACAAACCAATGCAGCAACGCTGTTTTTTTTTTTTACAAAACTTTCATTTCATTTCATTTCATTTATTTATTGATACATAAGCATAATCTTACATGTCATTAATAATTTCAAAATAATACAAAATATTATATTATTATACATAATCTTAAAATAAAAATTAATTACCTGATGTAATTGTAAAATGGAATTAACATACTTGTTACAATTTTATTTTTTATTGGAGTGTGGATCAGTGAGCTTGTCCGCGAAAAACTTATCAATGCCATAATATGCTCGTTTGAGCAGTAGCGTCTTTAACCTACTGGTAAACAAGCTGGTGCTCGGTGCATTAGTAATGCTTTCAGAGAGGGCGTTGTAGATTTTAGCCCCTACATAATCCACTTATTTTTGTGACTTGGTAAGCCTTTTTAGAGGTAGCCGTAGGTGGTGCCGCCGCCTCGTCAAGTGGTTGTGTGAATCAGCCCACGTAGTAAACCGTTCAAGGTTATGCCTAACATATTTAGCAGCTTGGAGTATGTACTGGCAAGGAACCGTAAGGACATTTAATACCCTGAACAGTTCCCTCGCAGGGTGATCCCATTCAACTCCCGACATGATTCTAATGGCTCGCTTTTGGAGCCTAAATATCCTATCCCGTTCAGCGGCTAAAAACTAAATCCACAACATTTAAAAACATACTTAGTACTAAATGAATAAGCACATTTTTCTGTAGGCAAGTTCAGTTCAACCTTCACAACCACCTGTCCCTTCTACCACCACCGCTAAAAATACCATACTCTTTGCCCATTATTACGCTAAATAATATATGAGACGATTCATCTTAACCGAATAAGTGGCGCGTAATATTTTAGCCCGGCATTGTATTGTTGACCACGTGACTTCCGGTAGGCTCTGCGGCCATTCTGTGCTTGTATTATCTGTGGGAGATGAGATATGGCGGTTGTAATCCGTTGTGATCTTGAATTGGCCGTGGGAATGCTCGCGCGAATAATTGTGCTGCTCTATTATAAGCTTTTTGTAACTGCTTTAATGCCTAAATTTTGCAGCAGTAGCGAAAAATACAGAGCATACTAGCAAAAGTAGTGAGAAAGAGAACTTCTTCTTTTTAAACGTATTTATAGGCTTGTTATATTTGACATTATAACATTTTGTAGGTTGGTTTGGTTTTTGTTTTGTGTTTTGGGGTATATTTCGTATGCTTAGAACACAGGTATTCTGCACTAAAAAACCGAATAGTTGATTCTCTAAATGTTGATTCAATTTCAGTTGAGTTAACATAAAATTATGTTCTAATAAACATGGTGTGAAGATTGATTTAACAAAAAATAAAATGTTATGTTGAAATAGGTTATTTCAACCACAAAAAGGGGTTAGTCTAACACCACATTGTATGTTCGGTCAGATCCAGGTTAATTTTACTGCTTATTTAGTTACATCAGTATATTCCCTAAGTCTAATCACCTGCAACTTAGTCAAATAAACGAAACTGAAGGAGCACGGCAGAGTTGAATAAACCATTTTAAAAATGTCTTGACAAACCCAAAAGTGACCAAAGTTGTTAAATTAACTTTTTTCAAATATCAACTTTTACTTTACTTTTATTTTATAGTAAAGTACCTAAGTTATGAAAAAAAATACAAATAATTGATTACATTGTAAATATCCCGTTAAAACCTAAACAAAAGTTGTTAAATTAACTTTTTTCAAATATCAACTTTTTACAATTTTCGTTTTGTTGATTCAACAAATCGTCTCGGTAGGTCCTATATTAACCTAAAAATTAGTTGAAAAAAGGTTGAAACAACTGTTTTGGTTTTTCAGTGTGATGATTCTGACTTATTTAAAAGTTATTATAATATTTTTTTTTTATAAATTTGCAATGAAGTGATTGACTTTAGCTTTGACTTTTATTTTGACTTTGCATATCCATTTGAAGATGTTGTCCCGTTACCTAGACAACTTGAAATCTCTTTGATAACGATGATAGTATTGGTATTTATGCTGACGCATCTTAAGGTAATAATAAGTAGCACTTATTACTTCGATGGGTGACCGTTACGTTGGTACAGGACCTATCTATTTTACAACTTAGCAAAACTTGCGGCATAGTGAGTGTCTCAAGACGCCCTCAATAAAAAGAGCAACTTTTACTATTGTTTAATTTAAGGCTGCGCTGACGATGTCTTGCATTTCAAAACGTTTAAAACAGCCTACAAGAGCTCACATAAAATAAATACCTACATACTTATAAGTAAGTACATGTACCTACATTAGAAATAATTACCTACCTTTCTTTTGGCCTCCAGAAAAAGTAAACCAACATGTTAAAAATATCAATTTGAATCACAAATTCGTGCTCCTTCTGTCAAGCAGTTATTCATTTCTCTCATAAACCACAAAACGCATAATTATATTCGGCTTTAATTAATAACTATCAGATTTATGATTAATTGATTATAATCAATGGGGATGTTCCCGCGTTAAATATATAATTGTGGTAATTAATTTATGTTTTGACAACTGCATTCTGACCTCCCAATTCTCAGCTTCGAACCGTCTGAAGTCTGGATGCAAGAAAGTTGAATGGCCGATCGCATTGATCTCTGACCAATTGGAGTGTAGATGGTGTCTATAATAGAAGTTCAGGCCAAAATAGTAAAGTACCTAAGTTACGAAAAAAAATACAAATACTTGATTACATTGTAAATATCCCATTAAAACCTAAACAATATTTTAGAGTCTAGCTAATGAACGTAGAGACTGAAAAAGCGCGGCAAATTTAAAAAATATCAGTATGGCAGCCCCAAACTAAGAAGAAAACTTGGAACAACTCACTATGATACTTTAATAAATTTTATGTTTTACTCTCTTGCAAAAATAAAAAGGGTGCTATGTTTTATATACAGGTTGATTGGTTCGTAGACCGTATCCTTTCAGGGTGTGTTTAAACAGGCCTCGGGCTATCGTTTAAGCGTTACATTAGTCCAGCGTTTTTATTTTTATTTTTGGGTTATTCAATATTTTGAGGAAGTAAGGAAAATTCCCGGTTTTCGACTTTAAATCACTGATTTCTGAAAGTATTCAAATTCAAATTCAAATTCAAATATATTTACTTCATAAAATAATATTACATACAGGGAGTAGAAGCTAGAACTTTCATGAACTAAAGTATATATAGGTACCTATTCAGATATTTGGGCCCTTATAAATCTTTACACAATAAACCAAGAAACAGAAAAACACACCAGTCTAAAAAGGTACCTACTGCGATGCTCGTCCGCCTGAAACTGCACTACTAGGAGTAGAGTCCGTCCCCGAACTAAGAATGAACTTGTGTCTCAGGGTCCGGACTCCACCATCCAATAGCAACATAAACAAGAGAAATATGCATCGCAGTTATACCTCTTGATGTTAAAGCTACTGTCTATGGGTATTACTAATGAGTTTTTGATTTTAATTACATAAAAAAAACTTCAATTATTTTATTGGCACTTAAACTTTATCATAATTAAGCATAGTTTTTAAAAATAGTGATTGATCGTCAAAAATTTTTTTTTTTTTCAAAAAATCGTTGAGCTAACGTAACGCTTAAGCGATAGCCCAAGGCCTGTTTAGCACACCCTGAAAGGATACGGTCTACGAACCAATCACCCTGTATATGTAATTTAATTAATTATACTATTGTATAGTCTTGCATTGTCTTGCTTCATAAATTGGTTCTGATGTGTTCCGTTTTATAAAACATAGCAATTCTGATTATGTATGGTATTCTTCAAATGAAATACTAAAAATAGAATGAAATTTAGGTATAATAAATACACCCATCACTAAATCTCCTTTCTACTATCCTAATATTGTAATTTGCTTCTGTTTTTAAACCTATTAATCAAGCTTCGATTGCTCATTGTTTATAATATTACGTACGTAAATTAAGTGCAATTTCTCATGCAGTGAAATGTAAATTTCTTTTGAGAAAATAAAGTTTCTTTAACCATAAATACCATTCAATGTAAGCCACTCCTTTATCTACGATTTCTATTTTTAGATGTAGGCGCTTTATTAATTATGACTGAATGGTACGATGCGTTGTCCATTACAATCACACTTGGTTCATCCAAATTGGGCGTAAGCTTTTCTTGTAGCCATTTATTGAAGTTTGCGGCATTCATGTCTTGGTGGTAGTCGGTCATTTTCGATTTAGTGCTAAACACCATCAATGAATTTGGAACAGGTCCTTTCTCTGATCCTGCATGTACAATAATATATCGTTTACCCGACGAAATATTTTTAATTATACCACTCGTCGATGGCCCTTGCTAACACTTCCTAGGTTTGTAGGTTTTGTGGACATAAGTTTCATCTAGGTAAATTATTGGCTTGCCTTCTGCGCGCTTCGATGCTAGGGTTCGCAAAAAGCGATGTCTCCAGGCAGAAATAGTAGTTCATTTCTTAGTTAATTACTTTAAATCATAGCGGGCGTAATGAATGCAAGCACCATGTCAAACCTACCGTGGTTTTTTGGTGCGAAGTTTTTGATAATATAGTGTAATGTGTAATGAATAAATAAAAAAAAAAAAAAAATATATCGTTCAATTAACAATGAGCGTTAATTTTTGTTTTCCTTAAATTCATAACCGTTGGCCAATAATATGCGACGGAGAGTCTCACGATATCCGTTAAATTGGATACGTTATTTTAGATTTTGATTGGATACTTTTCTTTTTATATTCTTCTAGTAATGTTAGTGATCATATTAAGTTAAGAAAATCCCTGTATAATTAATTATTTCTGCTAATATTTATCGAAAAACTGTGGCTGCGAGTGTAGCTGTGTGAAAGGTTATCGAGTGGTACCACGAACCTGAAGACGCAGCGTATGCCCCCCTCCCCAGGTGGAACAATGAACTAAACAAAGCAGCGGGAGCCGATACAGGAGGCAAGCTGCAGGCACTCTCTAGGGGGAGGCCTATGTTCAGCAGTGGACGTCTACAGGCTGTAGGTGATGATGATGATGATGATGATGATTGTGGCTCAGTGATAACCCTGTTAGGGTACCCAGGAACTGTGACGAGTATAGTGGCACAACATGCACTTATGCTTTTATTTTCTGGGTATATTGACTTACAGTTTTACGTGAGCAATGATAGCTATGTTTATTGCTAACACATTTTGCACAGGCGTTCACAAACCCTTTCACACTTACTAACATAATATTATATAATTATTATTAATTATTCTCTAAAATTCTCACTATCCTCACTTTTTCCTATTTTTACTAACATCTACAATTGAAACTTTAGTTACCTACCTAGGAACTCCTCATCAATAAGCAGCTCTAGTGTTAATCAATTAGGGCGGTGTTGAGTTGGATTACAGAATATAGGTAGGTACCTACACTGGTTACAATACTCATCAGTTTGAAAAATCATGGGCTTTGAAGATATTATCCTAACTTCTCAGTAAAGAAATCAAAGCTATTGATGTCGTGTAGGTATACCTCTTTTTAAAAGATATCACTGTCGCAGATAGGCAATCTAGAATTTTTCAGGGAAAGGGTCAAATCGCAGGGCATCCCTAGGCCCTAGTTTACCAGACACACCACACCACAAACAATACAAACATGTAAACAACATATCCACTCTATATCAGGGGTGTACCTGGCAATAAAAATCAAGGCGCGTAGGTGGCCCATAACCTGCAATTATCAATTACCACACCGTCTGTGCAGCGCGACTAAAATGGACACGTGAAATTGATAAGTATTATTTTTGTGAATATATTTTGATAATATAATAATGCAAGTGAAATTTTAAAATATTGCTCATCTTCCTATTTTAGTGGTCTTTATTTTTGGTCCGAAATATAGCATGTTTTTTTCAGTAATTACCTACACGATTTAGTTATTTCCGTACGATTATCTATGTAAACAATATATTTTTACTTGTTTTTCTTAAATTAAAGGTACCTACTAAGACCTACCTTACATCAATACATATAATAAAACTTCAGTTGCTTTTCCAATCGTATTTTTAATTAATTTAAAATATTGATTAATTTATAATATTCTTTCCGAAAAATATATAATTTAACTTTTGATAGGCTTCTCTGATAATTTAGGCCTAGCTAGAACTACCTGTGGATAGAAATGGTGATATACTTTTAAGAAAAAATTGATTTGTCATAATAAACACTTAAAAATCATACATCGTACTTATTATGAGTATCTGAAATTTAATAATCTTTGAGATACATCTTAGAGATACAATATAAATATGCCATAATTATGATAATGTCATTTCTAATCCACCCAATTTTTTTTTTACAAACAAGTTTGGAAAAATTTATAAAAATATTGAAAAAATAAAAATGGATACTATTTATAACTTTAAACTAATATTGTATAGAATCTAAGTATGTATATCAGAGCGAGTGTGCTGGCTCAGCGGTTATTTTGTGACTTTCAAATTGATGCACCCTGGATTGAACCCCGCTCAGCCCTGCGCCAATGACTTAAGTTACACTCGCTCTTGTGAAGTAAAACATTGTGAGGAAACTGGCATGTTGCAAAAGTCACATAAATAGAGTCCAGTGTCTTTCACCAACCTGCACTTGGCCAGGAATCCGCACTTTCACTCTGTGAGAGATGGCCAAGACCCAGCAGTGAGAACGTATTGGACTGACGACGCATTTTTTTTTTTTTTGTAAGTAGGTAGGTAAGGTACCCCTTACCTACTTACTAAATATTGAAAAAAATAGGGATAATACAAAAAAAATAGCACCATAAATATTAGCAGGAGTATTGAATAATGTAAATAAAACAAAATACTAAATGCAAATCATTTAAAACTACACACAAGGCATTTAATGTCATGTTTGAAAAATAAATCTCATATTATCACACACGTTTTTTTCTACTACGCTAATATTATCTAAATTAATTCTTATATTTAAAAATTAAATATCTTTACTGTTCAAAATGTATTTATTTTATTTGTAGATTCTACATCATCATTGCACCAACAGCCTGAAGACGTCGACTGCTGAACATAGGCCTCCCCCACAGAGCATAACTTTGAGAGGTTGTTGCCTCTTGCATCCATCGGAATCCAACCGCTCATTGGTTTTCACCAGATCGTCGGTCCACCTACGCTGCGTCTTCCGGTTTGTGGTCGCCACTCGAGAACCTTTCTTGCCCATCGGTTGTCAGTACTACGAGCGAGGTGACCTTCCGAATTGCATGGGGCGGAATGGGGAAGTTCCCATTGCTATTTGATCTTGCTAATCCTAAGAGCTTTAGTCGTCCTGCAGACCCCCTTATTCCATACTTTATTTCGCAGGAAAACACCGAGCATTTAGCTCTTTCCATAGCTCGTTGCACGACTTTGAGACTTTTCTGCCATAATAATATCAAAAGAAATTTATTTCAACACGCATCTAGCGACGTTTCGTCACAACTATAATAATATAATAATAATTACTTATTAATTTTTAACCCGTGGAAAGTTTTTAATAATAGATTTACACTTTGAAAGCTGCACAAATGAGTGTACGTTCTATACAGTTACCTAGAATTATATACAAAAAATCCAGAAAAAATTATAATGATTCTACTTCTTAGCTAGTTTTGGCAATTCTATAAATTATTATCTCAGTTGATCTAATAATAAAAAAATACTTATTTGTGAAATGTGTTCTACAAAGACTAAAACTTAGGACTAAAATAAACGAGTGTATATATTAGATTCATTATTCAATCTACACAATTCACAAAATCTACACAAATAATGATTTTATTTGTGTTTTTTTTTTTTTTTTTTTTTTTATGAGAATGAATGACGTGACGGGCTGGTCGTTCACCTGATGTTAAGCAATACGGCCGCCCATAACAATTGCAGTGTCACTCAGAACTTTAAAATAATAAAGTTTCGCGTGACACTGCACTGCGCACGTCATCCTGAGACATCACACAGTCTAGTAATCAGATTACTACACTGTGTAATCAGGTCATAAAGTCTCATTTGCCCAGTAATTTCACTAGCTACAATGCCCTTCAAACCGGAACACAGTAGTGCTTGCACACTACTGCTTGGCGGCAGAATAACTGGCAAAGCGGTGGTACCTACCTAGACGAACTTTGCAGAAAAGTCCTACCACCTAGTGATTTTGAAAAAGAAATATCATTTAACATCATTACCGTATTATTTTAATCATAGAGTTAATTACAAATATCTCGTTAATTTAGTAAAAATGTTGTCACACTTCTACTATTTTTATGTAGGTAAACAATAGTACGGTATGATATTGGTAGATAGATACATGAAATCTACTGAATTATCAAACTATTATTAAGTATGCATAAGTTTATATTTAACTTTATTAAAAACCTAGTAAATTATTTACTTATTCTATTACATTTCAAACTTACTCAACATGATTTTCACATATTTTTTAGACGATTCAAAAAAACTAGCATTGGAACTGTACATTGTTTTTTTAGTTATTTTAATTTAATCTTTCACTAACAATAGTGTCCACCAATAAAATTATTACATTCCACTGCCAACGTTCGGCGTTTTAACGTAGTACGTGACCAGGGTACCCTTGCCCTTCACGTAAGTAGGCCCCCGGCATTCACAGGTGTAGCCTGCGTTCATGAGGACCCTGAAATAATACAGTAATTAATATACAAATGTATTTATATAAACTATTTTTTAATGCAAAGGAAAAATGAATCAGAATCGTATTTGTATCCGCATTTATTCGTCACACAGCAAGGGATAAAATCGTGTGACAAGACAACAATGTTTTCAACATACAGTGCAAACCATACCATATCAGAAAAAAATGTTAGTTATTTGAAAGGACCTTACTATGTCTAATGTCTATGTCAACTGCGGCAATTATACCTAACTGAGGTTTATTCTAAAACTTGACAGCATGAAAAGTGTTGAGCAAAGCGTGTCTATCTGGGTGAATTTTATTGCACGTTTACTGAAGCTACCGTGATAATAAGTACTCTAATCTCATATCGTTAACTTTTTTTTAAATTCTATTAGTGAGGTTGGTTCGTACCCCGATCGAAGAGAGTATATTATTCTTCGTTTGTTGGCAGTCCCAAAGTGACCACCCTAAACTAGTATATTATATCCATTTTTGACGGGCCCGATAGCTCAGTTGGTAGTATCCCTGCCTTCTGAACTGAGGGCTGTGGGTTCGATTCCTACCCGGGACAAACATTTGTGTGATGAACATAGATGTTTGTTCTGTGTCTGGGTGTTATATTGTATTCTTTGTATGTATTTACAAACAAAAAAGTATATAAGTATTATATCAGTTATCTGGTTCCCATAGTACAAGCTATGCTTAGTTTGGGGCTAGATGGCGTTGTGTGAAATGTCCACACATATTTAATTTATAAAATACTTACTTGGCAGTATCCTCAGTGACCTGTATCCGTCCCATGACACCGGTGGAGTCCATCCTGGAGGCCACATTGACCGTGTTCCCCCAGATGTCGTACTGCGGCTTCTGTGCTCCCACTACACCCGCTATCACTGGACCGTGGCTTAAACCTGAATAGATAAACCAAAATCAATAACACCCAACGATCACACATAGATCCTGGACCCTAATTTGGGTACCTAGGATTCTTTGTATCTAGGGACCCAGAAACTACAAAGACCAACACCCAGACACTTTTTTTTTATGAGAATGAATGACGTGGCTAGCTCGTCGTTCACCTGATGTTAAAGCAATACGGCCGCCCATAACAGTTGCAGTGTCACTCGGAACTTTAAAATAATAAAGTTTCGCGCGACACTGCACTGCGCACGTCATTCTGAGACACCACACAGTCCAGTAATCAGATTACTACACTGTGTAATCAGGTCATAAAGTCTTATTTGCCCAGTAATTTCACTAGCTACAATGCCCTTCAAACCGGAACACAGTAGTGCTTGCACTCTACTGCTTGGCGGCAGAATAACTGGCAAAGCGGTGGTACCTACCTAGGCAAACTTTGCAGAAAAGTCCGAGGTTATGAGCCGATTTGCTCAGCTACCATACCAAAGAGGCTGTCAAAATGCCATCATCAACAGCTTGAAGACCCCCACTGCTAGACATAAGCCTCTTCCACTTTAAGCATCACTTTGAGCAACTGCTTGCTTCCTGCATCCATTGGTTTTTCGTCGCGGTCGGACGGCAAGACGTCGCGACTTGAATGGCATTTATAAATTGGTGGGGCCAAAGAAAAGGACCATAAGTTTTATTTTATAGTTAGCTGTTTTGGGTCCTATAGAGGTACTTATATTTTGAAAAAATTGGTATGCTTTACTCTCGAATATTTTACCTAAATCTATTTCATTTTATTTATATACCTTTCTCAAAGTAGGTAGGTCAAAAAACATAAGATTTTATGTGTTTCTTGCCATTTTTTAAAGGATTTTGCAAAATATTCAAAAATAAAAAACCTGTTGCCTTATAAATACTTACCTATCCTTAACTTGAACCTCTGGAATGACTCCCTATTTATTTGGTCGAGTATCGTCATAAGCGCTATCGCAAACTCCACCAAGATGGCGACCGTGTGCTCCTCTTTACTCGAAGCGTCCTAAAATTCAAAACATATTATATATTTATTATATTTATTTATTATTGTTATTATATTATTTATATTGATTTTCTGCTAAATGAATTACATATTGCCCAACCACGTAAACTGCAACGATAGCGCGACATACTTTATTACACGAGGCGCAGTAACGAGAATCTAGGTGCCGAGTCAGCGGGATGGCGAAACAGCGCTGGAAGCCGACACCGACATTCCGTAGCGCGTCACTTTTAGTTCTCACATCGAACTGAGTGGATAGCATAATTTTAACTTAGAATATTTTAATGTAATTTTGATTTTTAATTAAATTAGTGCTTTTGAATTTTGGTTTTTTTTAAGTCCTTCGGCTGCTGCTCGCTTAATTGGCGCAGTCGGTAGGATTCTAGAGTCAGTGCGCGAACGTCAAAATCTCCAAAAATCGGCGAATCTCCGTTCGTGCTGCTGGCAGGCTCCTGAGTCTTCATCTGGAATCCGAATCTACGCGGGCGCATCACCGAGGACGAGTATCCGACCATTGATACGCGGAGGAAACCAGAATGCAACTGTAAGTGCGCAAAACTTTCTTTTTGTGTTGCTTCCTTCCTAATTTCTAATCCTTATAACTATTCAAAATTTTTCATCCTACAAATAAGGGTGCTAGCGAGGCTGCATCACGTCAGTCTCGCCGCAATAGAGAGTTAGATAGTATTAGGCAGATAGAAGACGAAATTGATTTAACTTCGTTGTTTGATTTAAGTGATACAAAAATGCCTTACGACCCAGATGTAATTTATAAGGCCTTACGCCCAGTTCCTGATTTCGATGGAAATCCGAATATATTAACTAGATTTATTAATATATGTGACCAAATTGTTGCGACTTATATGAGCAACGAGCCCGGTAGCAATTTACCTAATCTGTGCTTATTAAATGGTATTTTAAATAAAATCACCGGGCCCGCCGCCACAATCATCAACTCTAATGGCATCCCTGATAATTGGCTAGGAATTCGTGATTCCCTCATTAATAATTTTGCAGATCAGAGGGACGAAACCGCATTGTATAATGATCTTTCTCTAGCCACACAAGGTCACAAGACCCCTCAGGAATTTTACGACCATTGTCAGAGTTTATTCAGTACAATAATGACATACATCTCGTTGCATGAAACCATCCCGACTACTATTGAGTCGAAGCGCATGCTATACAGAAAGCTCACTATGCAAGCGTTTGTACGCGGATTGCAAGAGCCCCTCGGCTCTCGAATTAGGTGTATGAGACCATCCACTATAGAGAAGGCATTGGAATTCGTACAAGAAGAGCTCAATATATTGTATTTACAACAGCGCAATAACGAAGTGCACAAAGCCCAGCCATCAGTTAAAGCTCAGATCCCAATTCAAATGCCTCCTCCGCCTAGACCAGGTTTTCAGCTTCCACCGCACATGATTTTACCAGCATCTAATCAGAGACCGGCATTTACGCCGCCTCAGGCGCCTCAGGCATTTAAATTCGCTCAGCCACATAACCAGTACAGATTTAACTCAGGCCCTCAGCATAATCCCCAATACAGAATGCCTACACGTACTCAACAAATGTTCGCCGCGCCGCCACCGAATTATAGCGCGCGTAGTAATGTATTCCGTATGGGACCTCGTAATCCTCCTCATAATTTTGGCCCAAAGCCAATGAGCGGAGTACAGCATTTCACCCCTAGAGCGCTACCACCGACAGGGCGACTTACTGGACATGACTGGACTAAACACGGTAATCCACCACCTACGAATTATTTTAAGAGCCGCGAAATGAACTTTAACGAGTGCGCTAATGACGGTTATTCAGGCTATGTAGACTACTATTACGAGAATGAACCGAATTACTACCACGACTATTACGAGTACCCGACGTACCGACACGCAGGACTATAACGTTTACTATGACCCTGAGAGCTACGGCTCCGAGACAGCCCAAGTGCATGACTTTACTGACACGACCACTGAGACACAGACCTCCCCTGGTCATCACGAAAATTTTCAGAAGGCTTCAGCGTCAGACAGGCCAAAATAGAAGTAAATTTACAGACTCAAAGACAACTGCCGTTCATTCAGATCGCGAACCCGCCGCTAAAACTTCTTATCGACACCGGGGCGAATCAGTCCTTCTTAAGCCCGGATGCTATAGAAAATTTCTATCCACACGTGCAGTTAGATTATGACCCCTTCGAGGTCACGAACGTCCATGCAGTTAGTCAAAACGATTATTCAATAACAGTACCGTGTTTTATCGAAATTAACGACCACGAACCTATAAAACTTTTTGTATATAGGTTCCACGATCATTTTGACGGACTGATCGGCCTCGATTTACTTACGAAATGGGAGGCAAAAATCGATCTAAAAGAACTGCGTTTAAATACCAAGCACGCGGTGAATCCGATTTTGTTATACAACTCGCGGAATGTTAATTTGTACGAGGACATTATCCCGGCAAAAAGTACGAAGCTATCCCGGATACCGATTGACACATCCGATGGCGAAGTTTACATTCCCGAACAAATTCTGTGTAACTGTATTATTCACGAATGCGTAACTAGCGTAACTCAGAGCAGAGGGTATTTAGAGATCGAAAACCCTAACGAAAATGACGTTGTATTCTCACTAGACCGTCCGGCTCACGCGGAGCTGTTTAATATTGAGTGCACGCAAACCTATGCACCGCCCGCGTCGGCGCGAGTTAGAGACGTCGTATCGCGACTTCGTACGGATCATCTTAACGAGGAAGAAAAGGCAAACCTAGTAGCTCTTTGTTCAAAGTATGCGGACGTTTTTTATATTGAAGGCGAAGATTTAACTTTCACCAATCAAGTAAAACATCGTATTCGCACAACCGATGAAACCCCGGTGTATACAAAGAGCTATCGGTACCCTTTTGTTCATCGACAAGAAGTCAGCGAACAAATCGGCAAAATGTTAGCCCAAGGTATTATACGTCCTTCCGAGTCAGCGTGGAGCTCACCAATTTGGATAGTTCCCAAGAAGGCGGACTCCTCGGGCAAACAAAAGTGGCGTCTAGTGGTTGACTTTCGTAAAATCAACGAAAAAACCATAGACGACAAGTACCCCATCCCTAACATCACGGATGTTCTGGATAAGTTAGGGAAGTGCCAATACTTCACTACCTTGGACCTGGCCAGTGGGTTCCACCAAGTAGAGATGGACCCCATCGACGTTCCTAAGACGGCATTCAATGTGGAACATGGCCACTTTGAATTCCTTAGAATGCCGATGGGCTTGAAGAACGCACCATTCACGTTCCAAAGGGTGATGGATAATATTCTCAGAGGTCTCCAGAATCAGATCTGCCTGGTGTATCTCGACGATATTATCGTATTCAGCACCTCCTTGCAGGAACACATGATTAACTTGGAGAAAGTCTTCCAAAGACTCAGAGAATCCAACTTCAAAGTACAAATGAATAAGACCGAATTTTTGAAGTTGGAGACGGCTTTCTTAGGTCATGTTATTAGCAGCGAGGGAGTGAAGCCTAACCCGGATAAAATAACAGCGATCGAGAAGTATCCGATTCCTAAAACGCCAAAAGAAATTAAACAATTTTTAGGCTTGCTCGGATACTATCGGAAATTCATACCGGACTTTGCACGAATCACGAAACCGTTAACTCAGTGCCTCAAGAAGGGTAAAAAGATAACATTCGATCCTGAGTACGTTAAAAGTTTCGAGATGTGCAAAACTCTGTTAACGAATGACCCGATACTCCAATACCCTGACTTTGACAAGGAGTTTATCCTTACCACGGACGCGTCCAACGTAGCAATAGGCGCTATTCTATCTCAGGGACCAGTTGGCTCTGATAAGCCTATTTCCTACGCCTCACGTACACTGAATGATAGTGAGCTCAACTACAGCACCATCGAGAAGGAGCTCCTAGCAATAGTTTGGGCCACAAAGTATTTTAGACCCTACCTCTTCGGACGAAAGTTTAAAATACTTACCGACCACAAACCCTTGCAGTGGATAATGAGCCTAAAAGAGCCTAATTCACGTCTCACCCGATGGCGCTTAAAGCTCAGTGAGTACAACTTCACAGTAGTGTACAAGAAGGGTAAAGCAAATACGAACGCAGATGCTTTATCTCGGGTGGAAATACACAATGAGGAGACTAACTCGCTCATAGTGAACTCCTCGGAACGGCCAGTACAAGATAACGGCTCTACAACCGTTACGGTACACACCAGCCAAGAAAATCCTATACTGGAAGTTCCTATAAGCGACGAACCACTAAATAAGTTTCACCGCCAGTTAGTTTTTTCAATCGTTAATGACGTTAAAAGGCGACCCGCAGTATCAAAGCCGTTTGATACTCACACACGCGTTTCTGTACAAGTTACAGAGTCTAACCTAGAACAGGATGTTATTAACGCCATTAAGGAATATGTCACCCCGAAGATTAAAACCGGAATTTTAATCGACCCGCCTTTAGGCATGTATTCTATAATACCTGTCATACAAAATCATTTCAAAAGTTCCGCCATGAACCTTGTCCTAACGAAACACGAACTCGAGAACGTCAAACCGTATCTTAGGCAGCAGGAAATTATTAGGCATTATCACGACGGCAAGACGAACCATAGGGGCATTAACGAATGCTATCTGTCTCTTTCTAAGAAATATTACTGGCCGAAAATGAATGAACAAATAAGTAAATTCATTAACGAATGCACTGTGTGCGGTCAAGGGAAATATGATCGCAATCCCATCCAACAACGGTTTAATATCGTACCGCCTCCTAGTAAACCACTGGAGATAGTGCACATGGACCTACTTACAATAGATAGTGAAAAATACGTTACATTCGTTGACGTATTCTCAAAGTATGGTCAGGCGTATCATCTCCGAGATGGTACCGCTATCAGCGTATTACAAGCGTTATTAAAGTATAGTACACACCACGGACTGCCTTTAACCATAGTCACCGATAACGGCCCGGAATTCAGTAACCAGTTGTTCTTAGAATTTCTACGTACACACAGCGTCAACCACCACAAGGTACTCCCACATTCGCCCAACGATAACGGCATCATAGAACGATTCCACTCAACTATACTCGAACATCTGCGACTTCTCAAGTTACAGCGTAAAGACGAACCGGTAGCGAACTTAGTACCATATGCGATTATCGCTTACAATAGCTCGGTCCACAGCTTTACTAAGTGCAGACCGTTTGACATAATTACAGGCCACTTCGATCCGAGAGATCCAGTTAGTATAGATTTAACACAACATTTGCTACAACAATACACTCAAACCCACAGGGATCAGATGAAATTAGTCTATGAGATCATTAACGAATCTGCCCTGCATAATCGCACGGTTTTAATAGAGAATAGGAACAAGGACAGGGAACCAGAGATACAATACGAACCCGAGCAGCAAATCTTTGTTAAGAATCCGCTCGCTAGCCGTCAGAAGTTGGCGCCAAGGTACACCAAGAATACCGTACTTGCCAACCTACCCATACATATATACACCTCACGGAAGCGTGGCCCAGTGGCCAAAGCTCGCCTTAAGCGAGTACCTAATAGCGCCAAATTGTTTCAGAATTCTGCTGATGATGCTGGCGCATCTTGCTCGCACGCAAGAGATAAGACTTGAGAGTCTTAACGACGGTCCGGGACTTCTACCTTACAAACTAGGACCGACTCGTTTAGTCACACATTACCACAGTTTCCTACAATACATTCAGATAGACGATATAGAAAGCAAAGCTACCGCGGTTAAAGAACAGCTATTAGAATTTGAGCACAAACTTAATAATGACACGTTCGCTTTATACGAGCTCCAAATTAATTACTTGTCGCATAAAATTAGTAAAGTTTTAATTCATTTAAAAGGGTTAGAGCCTACTCGTGCTAAAAGAGGCCTAATCGACGGATTAGGATCCGTAATTAAAAGTATAACAGGCAACTTAGACTATCAGGATGCAATTAAATTTGATAACGCGATTAAAAGCTTAAATAAAAATCAAGACAAAGTTATGACCGAATTCAATGCTCACATAAGTCTTAGTAAAGAATGGATGACGCAACATAATGACGTCATCGACCAGTTAGTTAGAAATCAGCAATCGATTAATTCCACGTTGGAACTTTTATTAGACAGCAACGCGTATAAAGACACTAGCTTAGTAAAATATGCTCGATTTGCCCAATTATTGACGATTATAACTGAAAACGTAGACGATTTATTAGAAGAAATACTTAGGATAGAAAATGTTTTAGCTCTTGTGCGCGCATTAAGCACGCACCATTCTATGGTAGATATAGATACGTTAGGTAAAATGATAGATAGACTTCGGATAGTATACGGAGACAGTAGGTTATTAAGTTTAGATTTACGCGATTATTATAGTATAATAAAACCTGGGTCTTATTTCATCGAGAAACAGATCGTTATAGTTTTTAAAGTACCGATAGTTAGCGCAGAAAGGTTCGATTTTTATAAACTCTCTATAGCTCCGAATAGTTATAATCAAATCCTCATTCCACCCCATCCATTCCTCGCAACCAATAAGGAAGCGTACGCGTACATGGAGGCTGAATGCCCGAAGGTAGACAAGCAGTACCTCTGCGTAGGAGATAACATCAAAGGGGTCCACAACCAGCAGGATTGCGCTCGAAACTTCATCATCAACCACACCCTGGGAGACACCTGTAACCTGACCACTGTAACACTGAAGAGTGAAGCCATGGAGCAGCTGGATGACAAGAACTATGTCATGTCATTCCCTCACCCAACAAAAGCACATCTGCAATGCGGAAGAGAAGAATATAAGCAACTTCAAGGCAGCTACCTAGTCACGGTACCCGTAAACTGTACCGTGATGACGTCAGAGTTCACCATAGTCAACGAGAATAATCAAGTACACGGCCAGCCTCTACTAATCACTGGCATCTCATACAACTTCGAACAGGAACGCACATCCCCGCACAAGCTGATGCTGCAGTCCGTCGACCTCAGAAAACTACATAACGCCTACAATCAAGTCATGATGCAGCCAAAACTGGAACGAGATGTGACGTCAGACGTACTATACCATACCACTGTGCCCTTCTACGTGGTACTACTCAGTGCACTCACACTAGCACTGGTCATAATGCTACGACGATTCAACTTATGCAAACCCAAAACGCCTCAACGCCCAGACGACAAGAAAGAAAGAGATGACAAGAAACCTGTGAAGCATGTATATGAAGACCCTGAAAACCCTACAGATTTTCCAGCAACATTTTCACTAAAAGTTGGAAAATAGTTGCTGATCTGGGGATGGAGGAATTACATATTGCCCAACCACGTAAACTGCAACGATAGCGCGACATACTTTATTACACGAGGCGCAGTAACGAGAATCTAGGTGCCGAGTCAGCGGGATGGCGAAACAGCGCTGGAAGCCGACACCGACATTCCGTAGCGCGTCACTTTTAGTTCTCACATCGAACTGAGTGGATAGCATAATTTTAACTTAGAATATTTTAATGTAATTTTGATTTTTAATTAAATTAGTGCTTTTGAATTTTGGTTTTTTTTAAGTCCTTCGGCTGCAGCTCGCTTAATTAATGAGCAAACATTTACCAGTTATTCAAATTATATAAAAATACTTACGATTTTTTTCTCCTCTTCTTTTCCGGGCCGTAATCCTGAAGCAATCATGTAGGTGCTTCCTATCGTCTTTATCTTCTCAATACAGCTGAACTTTGGTTTTAAAAGTAGCTGGAATGAATTAAGCTTTGTAGTTATTTTTTATATCGATGAAATGGCAATGGCTACATTAGAACTGACAACGGATGGGGAATAAGGTTCTCGAGTGGCGATCACGAACTGGAAGACGCAGCGTAGGCCGGCCCCCCTAGGTGGACCGACGATCTGGTTAAAAACGCGGATAGCCGATGGATGCAGAAGGCAAGCAACTGCTCAATGTGGCGCTCTCTAAAGGACGCCTATGTTCAACAGTCGTACTACTTCTTCTATACTAGTTACTACTTCTTATTCAATATCATCATCAACAGCCTGAAGACATCCACTGCTAAACCTAACCTCTTCTACAGAGCGCCACTTTGAGCGGGTGCTTGCCTTCTACATCCATCGGCTCCCCGCGGTTCTGTTAATTATTATCCTGCTCTCACCTCTGGAATGGTGCGCCAAAGTACCAGCTTCAGCCTCTTGACTCCTTACAGCGACGAGCCGTTAGACTCACCGACGATCCTGAGCTCACTAAAGATTTGGAACTACTGAGTTTGCGCCGAGACATCGGTTCCCTCTGTGTGTTCTACAAAATTTTCAATGGGGAATGCTCTGAAGAGCTGTTCAACATAATCCCAGCATCGCGGTTTTATAATCGCACTGCTCGTCACCGTCAAAAAGCTCATCCACACCTCGTGGACCAATGGAAATCTCGCACAGTCCGTATCTCGAGGTCATTTCTGCCACACACGTGCAGGTTGTGGAATGAGCCCTCTGAGGTGTTTCCGCTGAGCTACAACAGGGGGCACTTCAAACGACGGGTAAATAGAGTCCTTAAAGGTAGGCAACGCATCGGCAACGCCCCTGGTGTGGCAGGTGTCTATAGGCGACGGTAACTGCTTACCATCAGACGGGCCGTCTGCTTGTTTGTCTGTCCATGTTATAAAAAAAAAATATAATAACTACCTTATCAAAATCGCATATAATCTCGTTAAGGAGCCGCAGACACTCTAGCCCCTGCTTGTTGACGTCGGTCTCGTCGTAGAACTCCTTGTAGTTCGGTATGGACGCAAACATCACCGCTATACTTGAATATCGCTCGTGGTATAGATCTTCCTGAAATAGGCATGACGTCAAAATTTTTTTTTTTGCTTAAATTAATAATATTCCCCTAAAGATAAACATGAAATATTTCAAAAAATGACAAAGTTACAAGCATTTTAAAAAACGGAATAGAACGAGATAGCTCAAACGGGTTGTGACGTCAGAGCAAGGTCGTTCATAGTACCTCATTACTAAGCTGTGGTAGCTTTACATACAATCTCTTTGGCATGTGACGTCACAAGTGGATTTTTCAAAGTTACTGTGGGGGCGCTGTTTCGCGAGTAAGGGACAGAGACCCCTACAGAAACTTTAAAAGCTTATTACTCCGTGATTTATTTACCAATTTTACTTATTTTTTCAATTATTGCCTTCATTTTTAATTTTCTTTATAAAAGTAATATATTTCTTTTTTCTTTTTCTTATTCTTTCTACACTTGTCTTCTTATTATTAACGCGTCACTGTCTCTTTGTTGTGCATAATTAATGTCTTATTACTATTAATTTGTCACTATTTATTTAGGTATAAGTAATGTTCATATTTATTTATATATATTATGTATGTGTTAAGTAGGTATATTATTATTAGTATTTAGGTATATATTTAAATTGTATAGCACCAACCGCATTTTTAAGATTGTTTTATTCCTGTCCATACAAAGGTAGCCTTGAAGAAATCGCTTTATGCGATAAGGCCGCCCGTTGTTCTACCATTCTTTGTGTTGTATCATGTGCATTGTTGTGTGTTTTTTTTTTGGTGTTCAATAAAGTATTATTGTATTGTATTGTATTGTATTGTATTGTATTGTATTGTATTGTATTGTATTGTATTGTATTGTATTGTATTGTATTGTATTGTATTGTATTGTATTGTATTGTATTGTATTGTATTGTATTGTATTGTATTGTATTGTATTGTATTGTATTGTATTGTATTGTATTGTATTGTATTGTATTGTATTGTATTGTATTGTATTGTATTGTATTGTATTGTATTGTATTGTAACATTAACTTGTTCATTTTTAATAGTAGTCATCATGCCTATTATAGAATAATCATAGAAATACTGATATGAAACTGATTTGGCAGGTACTGGTCATGCGGCCATAGCGCAGATGGCAGAGCGTTTAATGCGGTGACCATAAATAAGCGGGTTGATATTTTTTTAAGAACTGTGTATAATTCACACTTTTGTACAATTTAATTAAAAATATTATTTCACCTAAAACCTAGTTTTCCCGAAAAACTATTTGGCTACATAAGGTGAAATGTGTGAAATCGGTGTAAAAAACGGGTCCTTGATTTAACCTGTAGGCATTATATTATCTGGGATTTAACATACCTCAGAAGCCACCGAAGTGAGAAAATGTTCCGCTACGTGAGCCGGCAAAATATTCTCTAGTAAAATCTGAAACAATATTCAATCGCTAGTAAATAATGATTGTGATCAAACGGAATTGCAAGATGTGGATTGTAGAATTGTTAAAATTAGCCTATTTACAATAAGAAATTGAGATTTTTCTTTAAGATGTCCATAAATGTGAGATATTATTTTGGTTTCCTAAGCAAACAAAACTCCAGAAAGTGACAACTGTAAAGGCACGCACACAAGGTGATGGTCCTTAAGATGGTCTTCAATGACTGATTAGTAAACTTTAACAAATTTAGTACCTACATAATAAGTTATATTGATACCGCGTACCTTATTAATCCCTCTCATAGTTTCCACCTCCTCCTGCTCAAACTTAAGCTTGTCCTTCCAAAGAAAGTCAGTTCTAGAAGTGAACTCGATCTGCCGATCCAGGATGTGGAGTAATGCAGCGAGGAACACGATGATCAGGCCTGCTTTTGCTGCGTACGGGATCGTTGTGAAACTGGAGTTTCAAAATAAAAATGCCATATTAAAAATGGGCATATTTATCAATCGGTCAATCTGTCGATAACGCTAAGCAAACGATACAGCTATCATCATCATCATCATCATCATCACCATACTGCTTTAAAATTCATAAATATTAAGGTATTTTCATTATAAGCTATGGCAGAGTTTTTTATATATTACTTAGATGGTTATGTGCCGAACAGTAGAAGCACGATGGATAAACGTATTTCACGACTATGATTGAAGTAACGATGCAATAATTGATGTTCAGAAAAATTTGTAATTGTTGTTCAGTAAAATTGGCTGCCGTGTCAACAGACGGCATAACATTAACCACTATAACAATAACCATTATAACATTAATCTCTTTTCTTCCCATGGGTGCCGAATGGACCGGCTAAGAGAATATCCAGGGATTGGATAGGCAGCTTGGTCATCGCAGTAGATTTTATAATGTACTGTGATCACCAAGCAATCGTGGTACTCGGGGTGCTTATATATATTCCGCAGTGGACTCAAAAAAGCTGATAATGTGATGTAAAGATGTTATGTTAAAAAACTACTCACTTATTATCCAACTTCCTGTTGTCATACAGATTGAAAAGTTCTGAAGATGCATAGAGTGTGATATGTAGAATCAGCGTGAAGCACATTAGGACAAATTTGAATACAAATCCGACTCGGAGGAACACTGAAATTGACGCCATGGTCAAGACAGTGCTGTACAGGTAGCTCTGAAAAAAGAACAGTGAAAGTTTTTAAGACTAAATGAACCGAGATCTTCTGGGGGATGGAGCATCGTCGATCATCAGGTGAGATCATGGTCAAATGATAGCCTTTCGTTGACAATAACAAAAGGAATTAAAAATATTAGTTACAAATGATTTCGGGATTGACACTGAATGAATAAGACCGGCCTCAGTGGCGTGCCTTGGGGGAGACTTTATATATCCTGCAGTGGAATAGTATAAGCCAATGATGATTTTGATAATGCCAAATGATTTAATTAAAACGAATGCTTTTTACATTGAAAATAAGAAACGCAATTATTTAGTCGTCTTGAAAGTGGCAGCTATAACAGAGCATCTTTTGTATGTTATGAACGCTGTACAACAAAAAAAGGGAGAAGTGAACATTGCATGGTCAATTATTATGAAAAAGATTGTCAACTACACGTAAGCTTTACAAAAACAGGTAAAATCAAAGTGGATTATATAGGTGTAAACAGATCCATCAATAGATCAACTTAGCTTATGGCTTTTGATCAGTGGATCTTTACAACGGATATCAGTAGATGAATGGACTGAGGGCATCTTGCTTTTGTTGACGCTTCATTACGCAAAGATATGTTATTAAAAATACCCAAGTTTTTGGGTGCCTCGATTAGTAGTTTAGTAGTTTTAATAGGTAATCTAATCTTTTCTGTATTGATTGTTCAAAACTAGAAAAGGTACTTACAGGAACTGAATCCACTTCATTATAGACGAAGTTGTCCATAGGTTCTACCATATGCGACAGTGATCTATTCACACCGGCAAACGATGAGTTTGATGCAATCACATCTATTTTTTTAACGGGAAAATCTTCCGTGACTTGGCTCTGAAACTGAAATCACAATATGATAAGTTATAATATTATTGAGATTTATATTTATGATGTTTGTTTTAGATTTCGATGGATGCAGGAGGCAAGCAGCCGCTCAAAGTGATTGGTGGTAGTATCGGTATCCGCTCAGGCGCTTCAACCACATGTGCGGCCGGCATCGCGCAACGTGGTCGCTCCCCACCACAATTGTGGCTTACAGCTGATTGCGCTACTTGGGATGGCAATCAATTTTTAGAGGTGTCACTCGTTATAAATCGACTAAAATTGAAACTAGTTGAACATCACTATCGAATAAAGTAAAAGTCTATAGTTCAGGAGAAAAAAAAACGCCTCAGTCTAAATTGCATCTCGCGCCGAGCCGGCGCGCGCCGGCGACGGAGTAATTTCCTTTAGGTACGGCGGAGCATCAATAATTATGTGTAGTGATGTTGTGTGTGTTTTTTATACTGCAACACACGTAAAAATGCATTTGTTTAGATAGCCAAGTAATGCTACTTATCAAAACTAGTTTTGAAATTTTAAAACACTGCTTAGTTTATTCGTATAAACCGTAAATATTCAAAACCATATCGCGCTATTTGAGGAGCGCTTTAGGACCTACCTACGCCCGCCGCACCGCGCCTGAGTGGGTATAGAACAATTTAATGAAACAAATTATGTCCACAATGCTTACCAAGTTGATAACTGCACAAGCGCAAATAAGTAGCACCGTCACTAGGAACATTGTGATCCTTATAAACCTGTTGTTGGCTACTACCTGAAAACACATTAATGAAAATAATATTAAAACTTTTTTCACGTAATAATGTCAATTTACATACTGAAAAATAAATCTGATAATGGGGCCACGCAAACAATTGCACAATTTCGGTCAATTGTCTTTGTATTTATTAGCCATGGTAAAAATAATTACAAAAAAATTATGATAATACTTTTATTGAATTGCTTAACTAACCGCTCAGGCGCTTCAACCACATGTGCGGCCGGCATCGCGCAACGTGGACCGCTCCCCACCACAATTGTGGCTTACAGCTGATTGCGCTACTAGGGATGGCAATCAATTTTTAGAGGTGTCACTCGTTATAAATCGACTAAAATTGAAACTAGTTGAACATCACTATCGAATAAAGTAAAAGTCTATAGTTCAGGAGAAGAAAAAACGCCTCAGTGTAAATTGCATCTCGCGCCAAGCCGGCGCGCGCCGGCGACGGAGTAATTTCCTTTAGGTACGGCGGAGCATCAATTATTATGTGTAGTGTTGTTGTGTGTGTTTTTTATACTGCAACATACGTAAAAATTCATTTGTTTAGATAGCCAAGTAATGCTACTTATCAAAACTAGTTTTGAAATTTTAAAACACTGCTTAGTTTATTCGTATAAACTGTAAATATGCAAAACCATACCGCGCTATTTGAGGAGCGCATTGGGACCTACCTACGCCCGCCGCACCGCGCCTGAGTGGCAAAAACCATCACAAAAATTTTTGAAATTCAAGACTAAGATTCCACATTCCGTGATACTATAATACATCCTGATACTTTTCTCTATTTCTTTCTTACTTCATAGCTTTACTTATTACCAGAATAAATATTTGTTACCTGTCCAGGTTTGGTACAGTTATCGGCGTAAACATCTGGGGTGTCTGAGAGAGGATGCAGCCCTCTCACCAGCGTCCTTCCATCGTACCAAGAGAGATACACGAACACTAGCAGAGTGATGAGCGTCGGCCCAAAGGAGGCATAGAGAACTAATTTTCTAGAAAATAGGTAAGCAAATGAGAGAACTGTGATGAATTTGTATCAAATTATTAAACATAAAGAACTTACAAAGATAAATTATATGGAACGTTGAGTGAAAAAAAGTAATATCAATAAAAAAAAAAACTAAAAGCGAACTAGGATAGAATACAAATCGTTTATTGAACACTGGCTTAAAGATAATAATAAATCTTCATAAGCCAAAGCAGCAGCAGGCCACATCGCTCGCAGAATTGACAACCAATGGGGAAAAGAGGTTCTCGAGTGGCGACCACGTACTGGCGTAGTGTAGCCCCGTCTCCCACTAGGTGGACCTACGGTGAAAATCTGGTGAAAGCCACGGGGAGCCGATAAATGCAGAAGGCGAACAGCTGCTCAAAGTGGCACTCCCTGGAACAGGCCTATGTTCAGCAGTGGACTTCTTCAGGCTGTTAATGATGATGATGAAAACAGTAAAGGAAAACTTACTTCGGAACTGTAAGCAGCTGTATAAAGGTGAGCAGTAGGAACAGTAACGCAGCGCACGCCACGTTGTACTTGAACTGCTTGTCTGGCTGGTTGCGGTACTGGTGTTCTTGCAAACTACTCTTGAACCAAAGGGTAAGGCGGTTCATGCCTTCTGTGTTATGGCTAAAACAATATAATGGTACCTTATAAAAGCTTTGGCTGCGTACAAGACCAGAATTTTGTTACCAGGTGGTTACAACACTCCAGATTGGCTGATGCCGTTGATGGTTGTACGCATTGGTTGATTATAAAGTCTTCAATCCTAACTGGTTTTATACAAGGACCAATTAAAATGTTCTGTAGGTATGTATAATTAAACATTGATTTTCCTCCTGCAAGACAACCTAGCTTCGTGATAGCTCAATTGATAGAGCCAGGGTCATAGGTTCGAGCCCCACGTTGGGCGCCAAACTGTACGCTACACTATACCTAGTTTGACCGCACGACACAGCGGTTAGAGGTTGCTATAGAAGCTTTTTCGTCCTTCTAAAAAAACAGTTACGATCGAAGACTTTGTAAGCTACCAATGATGCACATTTTAAAAAGATTTTCCTTTGCTTTTAAATAGAAAGTTCCATCAACTCTTTATGATCCAAATCTGGAGCATAGGACTTTAGAGAAAGCGTATAGCCTTATTTATGATTTTTATAGCAGTATCGCCTGCTCAGCGTAATCCACAGATAAATTTGTAAAGGAAAAATTAGAACCACGAGCGGTGGCGGGTGGGTTCGTATAGCCATAATTTACTAAGCTTATAATAATGCGTTGGTGGAATTGAACTCTTCGAGATTGGTAATTCTGTTTTCTCGTAATATTTTTCTTTAACTTTGTAAGAGCAATTGTTAATACTAGAAATAGCTAGACAGGTACTAATTTGGGACGAAAAAGAATTTGAATCACAGCGAGTAGATTTGAAAATCACAGAAGGTACAGCTACTGAGTTACACTCGCTTTATAGGTATTATCTTGGTATATCTACTATAGTACAAACCTGCAATCACAACAAGTTGTCCTCTGAGGAAGTAGATTCTGTTCTATCATTGCTAAACTCTGAAACCAAAATAACAATCAAATTTTTCTACTGTCTTAGACCTTTTGCATAGACAATCTAAAATTCTCTATGATCTGTTTCAAAAAAGCTTTGACATTTTCCACAAAGTTAACTTTTGACAAATGCATTCGAGACAACTATTTTAAAACGATAAGAAATACCGAATCTAAAGTGATTTGAGATTGAATATATTAAATTATAATCATAGCTGCACATTTTATTTTGCGTGTCAAAATGAATTTTGGAGCAAATGAGACCACCCGAGAAATCTTAATTACTAAACTGATCTGGGGGGTCACCACAAGGTCTAATAGCATTATCACTTTTTTTTTTTTTTTTTTTTTATATGTTGGCTCCACACATAGTGTATTTAGCCAGTGTCAAGTATTGTATATTTTCATCGAGTTTTAGAATATTTTACGTAGTCAAGTCTTAGTCATAGTCATAGTCCAGTCTAAGTCGGGTCATAGTCCAGTCTAAGTCATGCTCAAGTAAAGTGGTGGCAACTTTACAAGAAGCTTCTATGGAATTTTGGAAGCAACACGAAAAACCACGTTACACCACATTATATCACTTGACCACACTCATGCTCGTAATTCAGCACTTAATGCGTAAAATGCCACCAACTTTAAACATTAACACTGAAAAAAGCACACGTTTTGAGAAATAATACAATGCAACGACGTGAACTTTTTCACGTTCCCGCCAAAACTCCCTAGCATTATTACTTCAATCATACTTTGAAAAATGACATAAAAGTAAGAATATTGTAATGTTGTTGACGCAAGCAGTTTTGATGACGTCACGTTAAATCTTTCACTCAAATACAACTGTCATGTCATACTGTTAATACGTGCGACAGTCATAACGCTATATAAATATGTATACGTCTCGTTTTTATTTTATTTTATTAATGTTTAAGAGAAACAAACAGTACAATATTTAGCTTAATTAACTAATCTTTCTTACACTTAAACCAATAAAGTCTCTACATATTAATCAAACTTGAATGAAAAAAACACCTATAGTAAGTACATACCTACCTACCACTAAATTTTAAATATCAGAAGTGATTTCAAATCGCTACGAAATTTAGAAAAACAAGAAAAAAAAAAAATTTTAATGAAAGGATCCTACTGATGAGATTTAAGTTCACAAACAAATTTAGATAAGGTTAACATGAATACATCCAAATCATTGAAATTCTCATTATATGACCGACAGGCGCGGCTTATAAAGGTTTATATTCGTTCTCGCGCAAGTATACTTTATAAGTTTATGGCACAAATTCGAACAATATTATTGTAAGCTTGAAGCACTGTCACGAACCATGATGGTTTGTGTATACTTTGTGGTAGGGCAGCAGGTGTGTAGTGCTACGCAAGACTTAATACTAGTTTAGAGTTCTGAAAGCACTGGCACCTATTATGTATAGGGAGTCGGGCCGGGACGCTTAACACCAGGCAAACAATTAGATCGTCATATCAATCGCTTATGCGAAATAGCAAGAATTTAGAATTGTACTTACATTTACTAAACTAAATTCATATTATAATTAAGAAAATAATTGTTTTGTTTAATTACTTTTTAGCTCTACTCACAGAGATTCCAATATTTTTGGCAAGAGTGGAGTCAGTGATATTTGCAAAAGGTTTATCAGCTCCCCAACACTCGACATACTTGGTCATCTTGCTGGATGGACGAGACCTGGACGGTACTCCAGGAGTCGCTTAAATCATCAAGTTAAAAGATTAGTTAACCCAAAACATTTCTTTTTACATAATGATAAAATTTATGAAGGAGCGATGGTGGATCATTCATAAACAGATATTATGCTCAGAGCAGGTGGTTTTTCGTAGGGACAATAAAGTACGAAAATTGAGTAGTAGATACAGAATTATGGAAAAATATGTAAACCACTAAACCGCGGGGAGCCTATGGATGCAGGAGGCGGGCACCAGCTTGAGGTGGCACTCAATGACTTATGTTCAGCAGTGGACGACTGTTAATGATAATGATGATGCAAATAAAGGAATGTTTGATCACATAATTTATAATAATGTAAAATTAAATGTGCTTATGCATGGGTTCAATGGTTGACAAACCACAGAAATGATCTGTCAAATTTAGTCACAGGGGGCACTCCAAACGGGCACTAACTTAGCGACTCCATGGGGATTGTACTAAGCATCCTATGGAACAGACTCTGGACGTCAGACGCAGTTGGGATGCTTTCAGACACTTCAGATTCAGACATTTCGAATTCAGACACATCTGAACATTCTTCTGGAGAAAAGGGGAGAGGTTGCTTTAACTTCTAAACTTCTACAGTTCAGTTGCGTTTATTAAAGTCCTGGATATATCCAACCAGATATATTCTTTTCTTAGGCCTTCGTCTTTAAATGGCCAGTCATTTAAAGACGAAGGCCTAACAAAAGAATATATATTTGGTTTGAAAGTGCGAGTGGTGTCATCAGCTAGTAGCATTGACCTAAAGACCCTAGTCAACTCACGGAATTTTGCTAATAAACTGATAAAAGACAAGATAGACGCTCTTGATTTCTACAATCGGTCAACACAGGTCAATGCCAATAGATTTTGGTCGATCCTTGCTTTTAAAGGATCTCTGAAAAAAAACATTATTTTTGTTAATACTAAATCCATTTTCGCAGTTCCAACTCACCTGTTCCCATAATTGGACTGATGGCTCCAATAATAGACCCACTGCGACTCTTTGGCTTGACATGGATAGCTGTTCCATTCGTGAGACCTTCACCGGGATTAGAAGGGTGGTTACCTTCGAATGCTACCACCTTGACGGATGCTCGACGGCTAAGGTCTGGAAAGGTGATGGTTTCTAATGCAACTAAGGGTTATGGGTCTAGAAATGAAGCTATTTTAATATTGAAACATGAAAAACTAAGAAACTGGGGGTACACATTTAAACTATTCTATTTTTGGATCATCTAGAATGGAAATTGCTTCAAAAATATTTGTAGTTATTAAGAAGTTCTTGCATGCCTGGATAATGCCAGAAAAACACACATATTAAAGACTTAGTGGTACGAAATCTGGGCACCTTATTCTCTACCATATTCTGCTCTTTGATTGACACTCTAAAATGTATGATCATATATAAATTTTTTTCTTCTCTAATTTTGCCATATTCTATAGTACTGATTACAAGATGAGAACTTATGCAAAACTCTGAAACTACATAATCACCCTTTTCATAACAATTACAATACATATTGAATAAGTTGGCCACATCGCTCGCAGAACTGACAACCGATGGGGAAGAAAGGTTCTCGAGTGGCGACCACGAACCGGAAGACGCGTAGGCTGGCCCCCCACTCGGTGGACCGACGATCTGGTGACGTCTTCGAGCTGTTAATGATGATGATGATGATGATGATTGAATACGTTTATTTCATTGTTTATAATTTTAGTCACATTAAATTCAATACTAAACTACATCGAGGACTGGGTAGTTCCTCGCTACCGAACTGTTAGTCAAAACGCTAAGTAATTTGGCCCACCTCCAGGAGAAGCAGTCCTCATAGATTCAGATCTCAGCACCTCAGTATTTCTTATTGAGTCAGATCTTAGTACATCAGTCCTCATTGACTCGGACCGGTTCACCTCGTTTGTCCTTATTGACTCAGATCTGAACACCTGGAAATGTTAGAGGAATTATCTTAGTGTTTATGGGGAAATTGACGTATGTAATCACCTCTTCTTTTCCTACTTCTGCAGCTTTAACTTCAACTTCTGCTTTTTAAAGATGAAGGCCTTGTACTACAAAATTTTATATATTATATAAAGTTACGTAGTACAAGGCCTTCATCTTTAAAAAAATCTTTGCTTGAAAATGAAACATAAAATCTTGCACATCCAGGTTGACTGGTAGATAATGCTTCGTAGCATTAAGTCCTCTTGTACATTATTTTGCGCTAAAGTATAAATAAATAAAAAGTACTAAAAAACTATTGCAGAAATAGCCTATTATTTTACTCTAAATTATTTGACTTTGCATTTTTTAATTCTATTCTGCGGTTAACTAACATATTTTAGGCCCGATTTTACCAAAGTAGAATAAGTTTATTCCAAGTATAACGTTCCGAGAATAACCGAGTTACATGAATATAACTATTATACCAACAATTTTGAAGCTCTTTCCTTGAATACATCAGGATAGGGTCCTTTTAATCGTCATTTCATTTGTCAATCAGCTGTATCCGAGGGTAACAATTAGCGTTATACTTGGAATAAACTTATTCTACTTTGGTAAAATCTAGCCCTAGTAATCGGTGCTCTGGGCTTACACTAATTATTGTAAAACTGCAATGGGTACCTATTTCAATTTTCAAGTACAATGTTCTTCTTTCTTCTTAGACTAATCACACTGGTTTTGGAATAAAGAAGTAAACTTTATTTACCGACCTTCGGTCCAATAAGCCCTTCTTCAATGAAGCTGTGCTGTGACGGCGCTGGGCTAATGTTGTCTCTAGGCTTGGTCGGAGACACGTCCTGGTAGATCGAAGATACTATGCTGGCCTTCCGGTCTACCGTGCAGACTGATAGGCGACCGTTTTCAGATATAGCTCTCTGGAAAGGACCACAATTTGAAAAATAAACATCAGGTATTTCTGACCACCGATATAAGTTTAAGGAAAAACGTCCAAAGTGGGTTTTAATGGTGAGGCTTATTACGGTCAGCAGTATACGTTTTTCAGCTGTTGATGTGTACTTAATATAAAAAACAAGCAAATTGGGGTTTTGGCGGGAACGCGGAAAAGTTCACGTCGTTGCATTGTATTATTTCTCAAAACTTGTGCTTTTTCCTGAGTTAATGTTTACAATTGTTGGCGTTTTACGCATTAACTGCTGAATTACAAGCATGAGTGTGGGCAAGTGATATAATGTAGTGTAACGTAGTTTTTCGTGCTTCCAAAATTCCATGGAATCTTCTAGTAATGTTGCCACCACTTTACTAAAGCATAACTTAGACTGGACTATGACCTGACTTAGACTGGACTATGACTATGACTAACACATGACTTGACTTGACTCCGTATAATATTCTAAAACTCGATGAAAATATACAATACTTGACACTGGCTAAATACACTATGTGTGAAGCCAAAATATAAGAAAAAAAAATAACAAATTCAGATCCAACTTTTTTTAAATCTTAGTTCAAATTTCAGCATAAAAATACAAAAAATATCTTAGAAAAGAATCTGGTGAATTGCATTAGACTTTGTCGCAGCTAACACGAGTAGTATTTAAGTATTACCTATTATCTATTATTTCATCTACGTTAGTACCTACCTACTCAGTAAAAGAACTTCAACGATTAATCTTGCCTTTTAAAAGGGTTCTACGATTAACCTATGCAGTTTAACCCTTACGTCTCAGTCAAAGGTCAAAATGCCGTGATTAAGGTCAGGTTTAATCAAGGACCCCAATTTAGACACATAAAGAAGGCTGTTGTAGATACTCAAATAAAGGTGGAATCTTGGAGGGCATAACTTTTAAAACATTAACCTGTCGCATTACAAACTTAGTCCTATATCGAAATGTATATTTAAGTAAAAATCATATCCAGTAAAATGTCTCTTTCGCGAAATGTCTGTTTTCCAAATTACCGCTCTCCCAAAAATGACTGTTTTCCTGCACTGATTGTCAAATTAAGCTAATCTAACCTTTATTGCTTTGAGTTTTATTAACCTTCAACTTCAAATCTCGTCTGGACCTATAAACTCAAGTTATATTATACTCGACACCAAATCAATGAGGAGTTTTATTTAAAAAACAACCTGTTTCGGCTTCTGTCACTAGATGGCGTACTAACGACGTATTTCAAACATGGTTGTAGTTTCAATACACAGAGTACAAAGAAATGTCAAATTCAGTTGAGTGAATCACAGAGTACGTTGTCGATTTGTCGATAGAAAGCCATTAGAGTATAATGTCTTCCATAAAATAAGGATAGAATATTAAACTCGTATAATTATCTTAAGAATGACAGAACTTAAAACCCCCATATTATCGCCATCTATAGGGTCTTTATAAAATTACAGCTTTTTTTTTTAATAAAGCGCCTCATTACTTAGCGACTAACTTTACCAAGCACTGGCCTGGGATTGTTCGAGTTGTGACATCAGTTTATGAAGTTTAACTAGATTGTAAAAATTAAGGTTTGCTATAGGAAAATAATTTTAATTGGACGGATAGGATTCGTTACGAAAACTTATGAAGTTAGGCGTGTGGCCCAGAATAGGATCACATCTTGGCGCTACCAACCCCGTAAGTTGGTTATAAAGGTGAAGGAAAAATTCGTCGAGACCACTTGTCACGGTAGCTTAAGTAAAGCATACCCGGCTTGAGGGATGAATGGATGCGGGTTCAATCCCCGCTCGTGATTCTAATTTTTCCTTTACAAATTAATCTGTAGATTACGCTGAGCAGGCGATACTGCTTTAAAAATCATAAATATTGATTTGGGAGGCGTTATCTGTAACAGCATTTGTGTTGATGTAACTTGACCATGCTGGTTGGGATGATTCTTAAATCACTCAATAGATGGGGCTACCAACCCCGTAAGTTGGTTATAAAGGTGAAGGAAAAATTCGGACATGAGACCACTTGTCACGGTAGCTTAAGTAAAGCATACCCGGCTTGAGGGATGGATGGATGCGAGTTCTCAATCCCCGCTCTTGATTCTAATTTTTCCTTTACAAAATTAATCTGAGGATCACATCTATCACCCGGTGCCGTAAGATTCGGCTGAGAGAATATTAAAAGAATGGACAGCAGCATACTCTATAGTCTATGGCATGCATTATAATCTACTGCAATCACCAAGGCGCCTGCCAAGCGTGGTAATGATGGCAAACTTGATGAGAAAAGCGGATGGGGCCGGTACCAGGCGTATGCCCGGGGACACTTTCAGCAACGAACGAAAAAACGCTGATGATGACGATGATGAAGATGATGATGATCATAAAGATGATGAAGATGATGATGATGATTTATTTATTTATTTATTTATTTATTGTGATAAAAACGACAAAATCAATTACAATTACCACAAAATATTTCATACAGTAGCCTAAACATGTCAAGGTTGTAGAATAATGATCGGATAATCTTGACAGGGATACCCATAAATACCGCAAACACACAAAATTGATAATATTCTAACGTACTTTACCAAAACCAAATAAAGCTAAAAATCATAGATACTATTCTTCCATGTAACCACAGAATATAGATTCTCATATCAATCCATCGCACAGTAAAAAACCCAATTTGTTACACTCAACTGAGGTACGGCCAATCGAATGAAAAATAGGAATCGAATAGACGAACAGAAATCAAATAGACGCTCGATTTGCGACTCGATTCAAATCGATATGTTGGAAATTGGCAATTCAGTATGTACTGTACATGTCGGTAGTTTAGGAGACCATAATCCATTTTGTTACGGATGGTATCAAACAATTTTGAAAGAATTTTCGAGTACAATAATTAGTATTAATTTCAAGCTTGTCAAGATTTTTTATGTTCTTATTAATATAAAAACACATGAAGAATTTAATAGCTTGTTGGTTAGTACCTACCTATCTTCACATTTTCAATAACATATTTTTTAATTATTCAAGAGCATTATATTATTATGCATCTTTTGACGTTGCATTAGTTAAGAAATTATGGTAAAAACAACCGGTCAAAACTAATTTTGTACGCGAAATTCGTCAGCAAAAACTAAAAACTAGTTTTGACTAAGTAGGTAAAACCACAGATATTAAAATAGTAAGTAGTACGTAACCTACGTAAAACTAAAAACTATAAGTTAAAACTAGTTTTACATAAAAACACCAGGCAAAACTAGTTCCTACTGAATAATAATGGGTAATAATTTTGACAAGTCCAGGACAAAGCGATAATAATTTTGACAGGAATAAGTCAATACAGTTTATTTGACCGAGTTGACGAAGGTATTCGTCAAAACTAACTTTAAGGCCAAACCTGTCATAATTAGTCTTGACCGACGCAATTTTCATAGTCAAACTAGATAATACAAGTTTTACTCTGTACTGTAAATAATTATATGTAGAGCGCTTTATCTCTACATTAATATATTTTCATTATTATTGTTTTGTCTTGGCGTTATGATTTGCTTTGAGCCCATTTTAGACCTCAGTTTTTTACACCTTTTTCATCTGAAAAACTTTATCAAATCGTTCGAATGAATATCGGTTTCACTGAAATATCGATATCGAATTTTAGATATTCAAATAATATTCCGTTCATTTCGTTTGGTCTCGTAGCAAAATTTGCTTTGGCAGGAATTATTGGATTTACTTTATAATAAAGTGAAAAATGGGTCTTGAGATAGCAGATTTAAGCTTTGAAGTGGTTTTTGCTGTTTTAATAATTTTAATCCTCTTTGTTCGTTTTTTCTGCAAACGGAAAAGGTTTTAGGTAATTGTTAATTAGTATGATGGTCTAAGTAGCTTTCATTGACGGGCCCGATAGCTCAGTTGGTAGTATCCCTGCCTTCTGAACTGAGGGCTGTGGGTTCGATTCCTACCCGGGACAAACATTTTTGTGATGAACATAGATGTTTATTGTATCAGTTATCTGGTTCCCATAGTACAAGCTATGCTTAGTTTGGGGCTAGATAGCGTTGTGTGAAATGTCCACACATATTTATTTATTTATTTAACTAAGCGAATGCATAGCCAACAATAGAATTATTCCGTCTCAAGATATTAAAGCGTACATAAATCATTCCCCTGGCATTTACTCGCTAGTTTGAGAGCAGTTAAAAGCCTGAACCATTGTTGAATGTAAGTAAACACATCTGTCATCCCACCTCCTACTACAGCTGAATTACTGAAGTATACATAAGCAATATAGGTATAGATACTATTATTGTAGGTATATCAAAAATAGTTTAATGTACTTAGTTGGTTTTAGCTGGGTTACACTATAATAGTACATTTTAAACTACAGTAAATTCTGCGGATAAAACTTCACAGTTTAAAAACTTTAATTGAAAATAGATTGCAGTCAGACATTGAAATTGTTTTTAGATAATTTAATTATTACAATTGCAACGCCAAATCACCGTGCAGTGTTGAGAATTTAAGACCCTGTGGATCCGTGGTGACAGAGAGCTCGTCGCGTTTCCAGTTATTTTTTTCATCCTCGATAGGCTAACCGCTGTCCTACCTGATGGTAAGTATGCAGGAAGCTTCTAGGCTGTATAAGTTGTTCATACCTTAGGTGGTACAATGAGGTAGGTTTCAACTTTGTGATCAGCGAGGTACCCCTCCCTGGAGGCTCCATCTCCAGGCTCCACCTCGAACCTGTCTCCAAGCTGGAGCAGCGTCGCTTTTGTGATGTGGACTCGACTGGAATACAACAATCAAAAATATTATAGGTATATCAGACTTAGCAAGTTTAAACAGCGATGGGCAAGCCACATCGCTCGTAGAATTGACAACCGATGGGGAAGAAAGGTTTTCAAGTGGCGACCACGAACTGGAAGAAGCAGCGTAGGCTAGTGAACCGACTACGGTCAGAACCGTGAGGAGCCGGTGGATTCCAGAAGCAAATAGCCGGTCAAAGTAGCACTGTATGGGGGAGTTGCGCAGCAGTGGACGTCATCAGTTAATAGTAGCTCTGCCTTCTAAGGTGTTGGATGTGGGTTCGGTTGAGTCCAGAATCAATATTTGTGTGTTTGTGTTTGTGTGATGTTTGTTTTATGTCTGGGTGTTTAATTATATTCACAGTATGTATTATTTATTATTTACAAACAAAAAGTATTTATATAAGTATTCTTTCAGAGTATTCTTTCAGAAAAGACTAGTTTTATAAGATAAATCGATGATTATTTATGATTTTTATAGCAGTATCGCCTGCTCAGCGTAATTTACAGATTAATTTGTAAACGAAAAACTAGAATCACGAGCGGGGATTGAAACCACATCCATCCATCCCTCAAGCCGGGATATGCTTTACTTAAGCTATCGTGACAAGTAGAGTAGTAATATTGATTTGGGAGGCGTTATCTGTACAGCATTTGTGTTGATATAACTTGACCATGCTGGTTGGGATGATTCTTAAGAATCACCCAATAGATGGCGCTACCAACCCCGTAAGTTGGTTGTACAGGTGAAGGAAAAATTCGTGACTACTTACTCGTCACGATAGCTTAAGTAAAGCATGTCCCGGATTGAAGTATGGATGGATGCGGATTCAATCCCCGCTCGTGATTCTAATTTTTCCTTTACAAATTAATCTGTAGATTACGCTGAGCTGGCGATACTGCTATCATCATCGATTTATCTTACAAAACTAGTCTTTTGGCCTTCCAAACAAGTTAAAAAATAACATGATAAGAACTATAATAAATAAATAAATAAATAAATATGTGTGGACATTTTCACACAGCGCCATCTAGCCCCAAACTAAGCATAGCTTGTACTATGGGAACCAGATAACTGATATAATACTTACATACTTTTTAATAAGCCAGACTTATCCTTGTTTTGCGTTTGGACAAGAATAGCCTCAAGCAACATCTTTCAGGCTAACTAAAGCCTAGCTTACATTGTAACGATGAGTCAGTAGAGCATACTGCAAAAATTGGTATTTACAACCGATGCAAAAATTTGTATTTACAACCGATGCAAAAATTGGTATTTACAACTGACCTTACCATGCTTCGGAGGGCATGTTGAGCCATCGGTCCCGGCAGAACCCGGCCTAAAAATTTTGACACCAGGGCTGGCCACTTTGCCAACAGGAGAAGAAGATAAAAAAACGTCAAAAAATTAAAGGCACACGCGGTTTTTTTTTTATTGTACTTTTGGTAAGTATTAAGCTGGTTAAGTTTAGAATCCGGTGAGTCGTTCGGTAATCAACTCATAATCAGTACTAGACCAGACTTCCGCCGTTTGTACATAGCTTTAGTATTACGTCTATCTTACTTTTCCAATCAGATCTAGAACAACTCTTGTAAATATTAGGACCTCAAGATATTCTCAAAGTTACTATAAGGTCACGTCAGATATAATTGAAAGCCGTTGAAGTAACTTTATGAAACCGAGTTTAGGCAGACTATCAAAGTATCTATGAACTTTAAAACCAAGAGCAACGAAGCAACGAACTTTCTTGGGTGCTTATTTGGCGCTTCCTAAGAAAGGATTTCACGAAAGGACTATAGTTTTAGAGGAGGAAATGGGGGAAATTTCTTCCAGGAAAACATGTTCCATCATCATTTACCAACAGGTGAGACAGTGAACAAATGCAAGCCTGTCAAAGGTTTTTACCACTCACCCTCTCACACATGCGTTTGTATCAAAATAACAACGGTGGTCAATACTTGTTTCGAATCCAGTAAATAAACATTATCAGATCAAAGCTTTTATAACTAAAAGCTGGCGAGATATTGCGAAAATTAAAGGTACCTATAAATATTGCAAAGCTTTTATCGCAAAATTGGCAGAGTGGATAAATGTAAGTGCTAGATGAAAGAGCTTGACTAAAAAACCGACCCAGATAATGACGAATACAACTTTTTTGTGTACAATAGACTACGTTTATTTTCAACAAAAGTATGTGCATAACTTATATTGATGGTTTTTGATCGAACCAGCGAATCGAACTCCGCCGTCGTGACCACATATTAATATACATCAAGAAATAGGTTAACAAAACAATGCTACGGGCTACGTGCTTACCCAGCAATACCGCCCGACTCCATATGGTTGGCCAGAGTGACGTCATCAGACCAGACGTCAAACTGCCATTTGCGTAGTCCCAGCACGCCGCACAGAACATTCCCGGTATGGATACCGATGCGCATGTCCACGTTGAATCCTGTTGCTTCACGGACGAATCTGGAACACGTTGGCCATCAAAACAGTTTTTTTATTTGTTATATTTTGGCTCCACACATAGTGTATTTAGCCAGTGTCAAGTATTATATTTTCATCGTGTTATAAAATATTTCACGCAAAGTCATGACCCAGTCATATTCATAGTCCAGTCTAAGTCAGATATAGTTATAGTCCATTCTAAGTCATGCTCCAGTAAAGTGGTGGCAACTTTACTAGAAGCTTCTCAGGAATTTTGAAAGCAACATGAAGAATCACGTTTCACCATATTATATTACTTGCCCTCGGTCATGTTCTTAGTTCAGCACTTAATGCGTAAAACGCCACCAATTTTAAACATTAATACTGGAAAAAGCACAAGTTTTGAGAAATAATACAATGCAACGACGTGAACTTTTTCACGTTCCCGCCAAAACTTCGTTTTTGGCGTTCTTCATTAAAACAGTTGCCACATGTCCGTGGAATGCGCTTCCACCAGCAGTCTTTCTCAGCCATAAGCACATAAGACGAATAAAAGGTGATAATGGATAATGTGACATTGTAGATCCTTCCTTTCTTTTCATGGCCAGCTCGGTGGAAGAAAAATAGAAATAATAAGGCTCTTGCAGATTCAAAACCTATGATGATGATAATTTTGACTGAGATCCGCAGGAGAAATGAAGTGACCGATATATTGGTCACTTTAGTTCTCCTGCGGTGCTGTACTACTCTTAGAATTAACAAGTTGAAACGGCAATGAGCAGGTGCATCGTTTGCAAAACCGACCACCGATGGGGAAGAAAAGTTTTCGAGTGGCGACCACAAACTAGAAGACGCAGAATAGGCTCCCCACTAGGTGGACCGACGATGATCTGGTTAAAACCGCGAAGAGTTGATGGATGCAGGAGGTAAGCAGCCGCTCAAGGCGATCTGTGGGGGGGGCTTTGTTCCAGCAGTGGGCTGTTGTTGATGATGATGGTGATTGTTTTACCTGATAGCATCAATCATAGCCAGCCCCATGTTAACGCAGTTGTAGGCGTGGTTGGGTCTAGAGATCGGTAGTCCAGACACGCAGTAGTAGCAGTCTCCAAGGATTTTGATCCTCATGCATTGGTTCTCCTGGGGACAAGGAATTAATAAACATCATAGTTCATCATTTTTATTGTGCCATATTTCCTGGTAATGAGTTTTGTTCCGTGTTTATCCTGACAATAATTGATAAATGTGACTTTTTAAAAAGTATATAACCAATTACAACTTTAATTTTTATAGTGTTACTTTTGGTTAGTGCAAAGATAGAAAAAATTATTAGATTCTGGTACCAACTATGTTCAAGCTGTCTACCAATAAGTATGTAAAAGTTGTATTCATTTAGAGCACTTGGGCAATTCACACCGCGGTGTGAACAACTCCCGATGTGAAACGCCCCATCACCCAATAAAACGCTCTACGCGTTCCTATACATCGTTGACAAAATAAAAAAGACCTTATTTCAATAAATAAAACAATAGATTTATAAAAAAGATAAAGATAATATTTGTCAGCAGTTGCACGTGCGTCTTTTAAACTGAGTCTGACGTCTACTTGGAATCCCAACTTCGCATTGCACCAATAACTTATCAAGTAATGTATCATCAGCCCGTAGATATCCACTGCTGAACATAGGCCTCCCCCAGAGAGCGCCACTTTGAGCGGCTGCTCGCCTCCTGCATCCGTCGGGTCCCCGCGGTTTTCACTAGGTCGTCGGTCCACCTAGTGGAGGGTCTTGCCTACGCATACCTATGCGAAAATTTGCATAAGTCGCTCTTACAATGGTGAAAAAAAAGTTGTGTGAAAACCAGCACTACTCAAGAACTGCGAAATTCCAGAACACACTTAATGGTTCATCGACCAACCCGCACAAGGCCAGCTTGGAGGATTATGGGATTATGTCTATCCTCTCCCCTTGTAATAAAAGGCCCGTGTCCCGAGTCCAGTGGTAGTATTATAGGACAAACCCCATTAACGCGTGCATCGATCAAACTCCATCTAAAAGACAATGCTTCATTGTCGCATTCACTTCGCGTTCGCGCTCGGGCGCACTCTTTGTTCTAGTGCTCTCAATTTCTGACATTTGCACGAGAATTTGTGAAAGAATGTTAGCCAACACTTTATAGTAAAATAGTTAAATAGTTACTATTAGCCTTTGGTTTAGAAATTTATAAAAAGGTGGGTTATTTTAAAAAATGATTAAAAAATAATCTGATAAAAATATAGAGTATAATATTTGAAACGTAGCTTAGTAGCATCAAGTCAAAAAATGATACTGGTACATTTTATTATGCAACCTAAACTTGACAACTCCACTAAGTGGTCGGAAACTAGCGAAATTACCCTATAATGTCAAACCGACACAGAGGAGTACCCCGTACCGAAGTTCGGCAGCAATAATATGATTAATTTCGTCTCTATATATAGGCGAGGCGTCATTTGTTTCATAGCTCTGTGACGTAAACTCTTTAAATATTAAATTAAATGTGATGATAGATTATTTTTCACGCATTTTATCTTAAAGTTCATGGCTCATAATTAATCATTATACATAACAAAATTCTTTTATTAGATAATATGACCATATATCAAACATGGTAAAAAAACCGTAACTTTCCGATAATTCCCGACTGTTGAGTTTCTGAACGATACTTGCGATCCAATAGTTAATTTCATTCGTTCTTTCAATTCAAACCCGATCATGCTTATAAGAGGTCACGGTACCAAATAATGCGACTTTTTTAACCTGCCTAATCTAAAGTGCTTGGGAACTGAGTCGCATTCTAAAAGGTCACGGTATGCCCCCTGGACACGGTTAGAACAATGATTGACTTTTTGAAAAACGACTAGACTAGACATTTGACTAAAATAACCTATATCTTTGAACAACAGCTAGGTTTTTTTAAATATTGTCAATACCGAGGTATCTGAAAGAATATGGGAGGCATAAAAAATTGTTAATATGCCACATTCTAAAGAAAAAACCTTTCACCAAAATCAGTTAATAAATTTAGCGTATAACTATCTAAGTACCTATAAATAACGTGAAAGTAAACAAAAAATACAGAGAATTAAATAATGAAACAACAATTTTGATGTTTGCTGGAATCATTTACTAACCCAAGGAATTTTCGCTCTTTATAAATTACTATTTTAAAGTCTAAAATTGAACAGCAAAAAAGAGACCGGTATGTGTTTAATCACCACCCAAAAATCTCATTGTTTGCCTTATTCTCGAATAGAGCTAACAACGAGGCACAAAGACAAGCTTTGTGTTTTATAAAAAAATCATTACCTATTATCTTTTCAACCCAGTACCAACTTCAGGTTTATCTTTCAGTGCCACTAGGTTTTCGCTGTAGGTTTCCACTTCCAATCCGTTAGCCCGAGGACTTGACGATAAATGGCTATTCATCCATCATTGGACATTGGGGATACTTTACATTAATCTAGTTGCAATAATCCAGCGCTGGAATGGTTTGAAAATCCAAAAAAAGAATTGTACTCATATTTGTTATTTATCTAAACATAAAAAATAATTGTGACATTTCCATCACCTACTTTTAACGGTTTTCAGCAGACTGAAATTTCGGAAAGGTTAAACGACAAACAACCAATAAAATTTAGAAATTCGTTACGATAGAAGTATTGCAATCTGATAAAACCACGGGTTTCCGTTGATTGGTAGAGAATTAATTAATAACTTACCGTTGGAATTAAAGCTACAATAGGTACCTACATATTTAACAAAGAACCACTCTATCGTAGGCTTTAGGTATTATACTATTTTGAATTTCCGAGATTTCAAATTTTAGTTATTTCTCCAAAAAATTAATATCCAATGTATTTGTATAAGTATTAACTCTATTATCTATGAAACTTATGGTTTTTTTTCTTCTCGTCTACAATTAAATATACTTATATTTAGCTATTTTTAATTATGGGAAACGCTAGGCGTACCTTCGCTTACCCTCGACTACACCATAATTATCATGCTTAAAAAAAGAGGCCAGTACGATTTCAAGTTAAAGATTTTAGTAACTTGCTCTTGTGGCTGGCTTAAAGTAAACCACCAGTTAAGTTTGTTCTATCAGTTTTCAGTCATCAATCTTGTTCTTGTTGTCTCTTGAAGATGCCAATAAGAGCGCGATAGAGAAAAAAAAAGTGCACAAACCCAAATGGCGAAAAAACTTCAAAGTACACACAAGAAACTTCAAAGTACACACAAGAAACTTCAAAGTATATAAAAGAAACTTCAAAGTACACACAAGAAACTTCAAAGTACACACAAGAAACTTCAAAGTACACACAAGAAACTTCAAAGTACACACAAGAAAGACCTTCAATAACTGTTACTGCAATACGCTTTCTAGTTATTGCTCTCAATAAATTTAAAGGCGATTATTTTTTATAAGTCAGATGAGAACTTTAGACTCTCTCTGTTTTATGTTTTTTTATGTAACCAATAAAAAATGAGACTAAATTGGAACAGATCTGATCACCAGCATCTTTGTTTCCTGAAAATACAATACTGGGAGTTTTTAAAGCAAGAGTTAACTGTAGATATTTTATATTCTAAAGAAGCATTATTGTTCCATCGCCGACTGCGTAGTCGCTTTGAGACTGTGGTGAAACGCAAGCCTATCAAATGTAAGACAATATCTAAACTCTTAGAGGATTTTAGAATTGTGGACATTTCACACAGCGCCATCTAGCCCCAAACTAAGCATATCTTGTACTATGGGAACTGGATAACTGATATAATACTTACTTGGATACTTTTTTTTTGTATATACATACCTAAAATACAATATAACACCCAGACACAGAACAAACATCTATGTTTATCACACAAATGATTGTCCTGGGTAGGAATCGAACCCACAGCCCTCGGTTCAGAAGACAGGGCTACTACCAACTGAGCTATCGGGCCCGTCTTAGTAGTTATATCAAACAGAACATAAGATTTATTATAATACTAGCTGACCTGCCCCGGCTTCGCACAGTTTTAAGTCCTAACTCTGTTTAAGGGTAAGAGAAAAGAGAAAGGTAAAAAACTGTTTTTCTTCCCTTCCACAGAATGAGTATATTTTTGTTGTCATTTTTTTCTGTTGTTTTTGTTTTTTTTTTATTTAAATTAGAATCGATAAACAAATATTATTATAATACTTATGCAAACAAAAAAAATATAAAATATTGATTCTTATGGCATGGGCAACCCGCACTTGGCCGTTTTAGAAAACAAAAGTATCCTAAATGTTATTCTGCATAATCAGCTATTACCATACCAAATTTCAGCAAAATCCGTTCAGTAGTTCCAGCGTGAAGCGTGTTTAAAGGGACAGAAAGAAAAAAATTCAAAAAAAAATTTGTTTCATCCTATATCGACTTAGAAGTAAAAAGCAGTAAAAATTTTCTAAAAATATTCATTGTACAGATTTAGCCCCGTTAGAGTTTTATTATTAGTTTATTGATAAATTCATTGAATGACACAACCCTAACACCACATCCCCTCCTTTTCCAGGGTTGTCTATTTATAGTCACTATTGAAAATACTGTTAAAAAACTATAACATTAGCAAAAAAAACAAGCTCATGCCGTCATTTGCTTTACATATTTTTAATAACCGATTGCCACATACAAAATTATATAAAAAAAATCTCAATAACTACAGAACATTAAAAAAATGACGCCACATTTCTTTTTCATGCTCTATGTCAGTAACTATGCACGTAAACTGCACACTGAAACACTCAAATCTATACAAAGTGATTCTATCGGTAGCAATAAAGTTACATAGTCACCTAGTTAATAAAGCATACCTACATAAAAGTCGAAGCGTTAAAATATCCAGGCCCCCTTATCGTGTTATAACCACAACCTTGTAGATAGAACACCGTTACATCGTACAAAATGTATCGTTACAAGCTCCGAGTAAACTAGTTTGAAACTTCAATGAACCTTCGAAATTGCATTTCAGACTAGAATAGGAATAAGCTAGACAGTGTTATAGCTCCCATGGTACCTTTCTGAGCTTAGATTTTCCTGAAACTTCTCTCCAAGATTTTTCTATATTACATGCAGGATACGAAAATCCTAATAATTTTTTATGTTAGTGTTAACAGTGATTTGTCTAGTTTTTTCTATGAGAATGAATGACGTAACGAGCTAGTCGTTCACCTGATGTTAAACGATACCGCCGCCCATAACAGATGCAGTGTCACTCAAAACTTTAAAATAATAAAGTCTCGCGTGACACTGCACTGCGCACGTCATCCTGAGACAACACACAGCCTAGTAATCAGATTACTAGACTGTGACATCAGGTCGTAAATCTTATTTGCCTAGTAATGTCACTGACTACAATGCCCTTAAACCGGAACACAGTAAGTAGTACTCGCACACTACTGCTTGGCGGCAGAATAACTGGCAAAGCGGTGGTATATACCTACCTAGACGAACTTATTGTTGCGTTATCTGGATTTGACATGACGTGATGAGGAAGTCATTCGCCTAACATCATATAATATAAAAGCGTCAAGGCCGCCTATAATGAAAATGCATAAATATAGTATGCATTGCTACGCGAAACTCAACATTATAAACACGTGCACGTCATGACATCACAGTCTGGTAATAAGTTCAAGACTGCAATATGAGATCATTACAAAATCTCATTTATCCAAAAATTCCACATACTCACTGCTTGGCGGCGGAATATCTGGCACAACGGTTACCACCAACAACAAAAGTTAAACAAATTCTCAAAGTCGTAAAACTTAGGAGTTATAATTTTCATATTCATAAGTACTTTGAATATTTGCGGTGCCCGTTTCAGCGTGGGCAAAAATCGACATATTAGTATGTCTGTCCGGATGCCCGTCTGTTCTCTTCCACAAGTAATGTTGCTCAACCAATTCCCGTAAAGTTTTTTTTTATTGTTGGATAGGCTTGCGCTTGACCACATCCCACCTGATGGGAAGTGACGATGCGGTTTAGGATGCAACACGCTTGCCTAGAAGATACCTGTTTACTCTCGATTTGAAGACCCCCAGGTTGTAGTTTTCGGGAAACATTGACGCCGGCAAAGCGTTCCACTCTTTGTCTGTTCGCATGATAAACGTGGAAGCAAAACGCTTTGTTCGCACATGCGAGATGTTAACGATGGCGATTTTTCGTGCATCTGGTGGAAGTTTTGTGAGCAGGTTCAATAGTTACATGGGTTTTATTGTTGATTCAGTTCTTGGATTGGTTTCAAAATGGTGGAGCTGGTTAAAACAAAAAATAGGTTTTCACTTTAAAACTATGTAAATACAGACTTGCGAGGTCTCCCACACTCTCACAGCTCACAGTGTTTATCATCATCATCATCATCATCATCAACAGCCTGAAGACATCCACTGTTGAACATAGAGCGCCACCTGGCACCGAAAACATTCTTGTCGTTTTTTTTATTTTAAATAGACCTCATAAGATACTCGAATGAAAATCCTGGCAACAGTTAACCATTGGTTAATTACGTAAAATAAAATTGGTCTGCCATCGCTACTATCTATGAATTTTGTATGACATGCAATAATTTGATTAATTAATGAATTTGTGACATTGCACTAAGATGGAGAATATAAGTGAATTTCATCAAAGATATAAATAAGTGAATTTCATGAAATCTAATAGGTACTACTAATAATAGGTTAAGCTTACTACTAACACAAATGGATATTATTTGTCTGAAATAAAATGTATAATAATAATAATCGCACATCCTGCCGGAAGTACCTGGCAGACCCTTACGAAGTGCTCTTCACACCATTTACCTATCTTTTTTTTTTATACTTAAATGGGCTCACGTTTGACAACATCTCACCATGGGGGTTATTTGCTATGACACATGAGATTCCTTTCCAATAACGCGTGACGCGTAATGTTTGCTCCAAACGTAAACCATTTACCTATCTTTTTTTTTATACTTAAATGGACTCACGTTTGACAACATCTCACCTTGAGGGTTATTCGCTATGACACATGAGATTCCTTTCCAATAACGCGTGACGCGTAACATGTTCCAAACGTAAATGCGGGCTTTAACGCGCCACGACATGGAATTAACATGGAATCAAAAAATTGTATTCTGTATGCCACGCGTTAGATTTTTTGTGCCCAGTGTTTTCTGTTTTTTGACGTGCGTGTAACGTGTGTTGTCGTGTTTGTCAATTTTAACAACGGCATACAGAATAGCATTTTAAACCCAAAACCATTTCACAAAGATATCGTAACGCGCCGCGTTACGTGCGTGAATGGTCATACGGAATAAGGGCCCTGATGGAAAGTGATGATGCGGTCTATGTTGGAGCACGTTTGCCCATGAGGTGCCTATTCACTCTTGATTTGAAGAGACCCAGATTGTAACTTGACGGAAACAATGAAGCAGGAAGTGCATTCCACTCCTCTGCTGTTCGGATAATGAAAGATTTAGAAAAACGCTTTGTACGGGCTCGAGACACGTTCACGACAAAGGGATGCAACGACTCGCCAAGCCTAGTAGTCCGATGTTTAAAAGGGGATGATGGGATTAGCTGATGGAGATACTGCGCACATTCCCCAAAGTGCAGCCGATAGAAGACCGACAAACTAGCAACCTTACGCCTGTGCTCGAGGCTTTGCACCCTCTTCCCATTCCCAATAAGTGCTTTGTCTGCAATAAGCTTCATGGCACGACGCTCGATTGAGTCCAAAGCAGCCAATTGATACTTGGCAGACCCGTCCCACAGATGACTGCAGTACTCCATGCAAGCCCTGACTTGAGCTTGGTACAGTTTAGTATTCAACGAGTACCCCAATAAAACCTATGCCCATTAATGGCCAAGGTGTCCCTGATAATAGATTAAAAGGTCTGCCAGGTCTAAACTTGCCAGAACTTAGTGTTCAAAGCATTTGAAGTTGGATTTCCATGACCCGGCAGGACCGGAATTGGCAGACCTGTATTTTTTACATGTTTCAGTGTCAGCTAACGATCTTAAGATAGCCTATTGAGGTACTCGATGACGTAGGTATTTGTATTGATTTGTGCTGTCGGATCTCGCACTACTAGGTTCGTGGTCGCCACTCGAGAACCTTCCTTCCCCATCGGCTGTCAGTTCTACGAGCGATGTGGCCTGCCCGTTGCCACTTCAATTTGCCAATCTTAAGTGCTATATCGGTCACTTTAGTTCTCCCGCGGATAAGATCACAGTGTTACTAATTAGTAAATGTGTGGTAAACTATATTTGCTAGGTACCCAAAATCAGGTAATCTAGATCACTGTTAGTAGACTCTATAGTTGTGCGCTATAATGGTCCGTTTGCAGTTTGAACAGAATCTGGTTACAACAGGAAATACAGCAGATGAACTTGAAACTTATTATGTACCTTATAGGGTCGCTTTATATATAGCAAAAATACCAAAAATATGGCGATTACGTTACGTTACACTTTGACTTTTCCATTTTTCGGTACAAATAATTAGTTATAAAAGAAATAATTCATAATTCATAATTAATTTATTCAATGAAAATTTTTACATTGTGTCTGAAAATTAAAATATCTACCTACATAATTATTATAATTGAAAATTAATAAAACACATAACATAACAAGAAAAATAACACATAACATAACATAACATATTTCTTAATTCCGTCAGTAAGTCCGTAAGATCACGAGTAGCTAATATTATAATACTTAGCGCTTCGTTCTCTATATTCGATTAAAGTTACGATTACCTTAGCCAGTGAGTAATACTGATCGGGACGTAAAGGCGGCGAGTAGTTCATCCCAGTTTCACGAACGAAAACAGAGTTTCGATCAGCTACTCAGTGGGTAAAAATTTTGGGTGATCTGTAGCAACGTCAACTGTTCATTTCGTTCGTTCAATAGTCACCCTGACTGCTGTCAGTGACGCCATTTTGGGTTTGTTTTTTATTTTTTTTGACATTTTTATGTGCCAGCTATATGCTGCGGTGCGGTAGGTGCCCTTCAAAGAGTATTTATTCCCTACCTAAAAACAGTAAGTAGGTAAGGATTTACCTTTATAAAATAGGGTATCAACTAATTAAATTAATGTAATAAGGAATGTAATACGAATTTAGATTACATACCTATAGGTACCTGAAATATGGTTTTATCTTGACGCAACAATAAAAATTAAAACAACACAAAACAAAAATATTATAATATTATATAAGTATTTAAACATATTATAATTGAACAAAAACTTTTTTAGTAGTCATCATCATCATAATCATCAGCTTGAAGACGTCTACTGCTGAACATAGGCCTCCTCCAAAGAGCACCACTTTGAGCGGCTGCTAGCTTCCAGTATCCATCGGCTTCCCACGGTTCTGAGCGGACTGTTTTAGTAATTAAATACAATGGTTTCTATATTCATAAGTATCTGATCTCGAAATAGAAACAAATAGTCGATGTTTTTATAGCAGTAGCGTAATCAACAGGGTTGGTACTTTTTAGTATTTGTGGCATGCAAACTATAATAATAAATTACCAACATATGCGAGCTTGCAACAAGTTTTGCTATAGCCGTCGGTTAACCGTACTAATCGGCAGCTGATGTGTCCTGTGGTTTACGGGTCGGCTAGCGCCGACGACCTGGTGAAAGCCGCGGGGGGCCGATGGATGCAGGAGGCGAGCAGCCGCTCTAAGTGGCGCTCCCTGGGGGAGGCCTATGTTCAGCAGTGGACGTCTTCGGGCTGTTAATGATGATGATGATAGCGCTACTCGGACATTCTGAAATTCGTTACTGCAGTTAAAAGTGACATTACGTGGTGGCTAGCCAACTCGGAACTTTACTCGAATATAGAGAACGAAGGCCTTATTGTTATAAAAAAAATAAGCTTATAGACATATGCATTGAAACATAACTTATCACTATGATTGATTTCAATGGGGTGTCTTATGATAATGTAACATTTTAGGACGTTTGAATGATTTTTTAGAGGTCACTTCACGATTTTTTTCTATTGAGAAAACTTTTCGGTGTTTCGGTTTCGGCAAATAGAAAGAAGATATGACTAGTATTAACGTGCATTTTTTTCAATCGTGTAAATGGTATACGTTTTGAGATAATCACGTTCAAAATAGTCGATTTGGGAGCATTCAGTGCCTTAACTTGTGAAACAACGCGGTATTCATTAATATTATATTTTTATGATAAATACAACATTAATTATTGCCTAAGATTGTTGTTTTTTTTTTTTAATTTTGTTCGATAAAATAAATCATCATTCATATTAGTATAAAAATAAACCTATATAACACACAACAAAAAACTACCTGCTAACTACTACTATTATATATTATATCTACTTAAAAATAAAAATAAATGTCTAAAGAATACTTGAACGCGTCAATATTTGAACTATCTATAGACTATCGTCGTTATTTACACAAACACTACGCAAAAATGGGTTTACCAAAATGATAGATTTCTCAGTAAATAATTTTAGCGAAAAATAATATTTACGAGGAAGAAACGAAGGATGAAGAATTAATTAATCTCAAACTTTTACGAATCAGTATCCATCAAATTAATGTCTTAAATAACAAGTCAGTACATACAAGCTTTGGGGCTTTCAGATAAGTAAATCTTCATGTTAATTGTTAAACGTATTTCAAAGCGCTGAACTGTTATTACCACTATGTTGCGGGTTGATTTTTGATTGTTTATGTCATCATCATCATCGTCATCATCAACAGCCTGATTGTTTATCTATTATTATGTAAATTAGCAGCGTTATCCGAAAGCATATTGGCACTTTTCCCGGTGGACCGACAATACGGTGAATCCGCGGGGTGCCGATCGATGCAGGGAGCGTGCATGCAGCTTTACAAGATCTGGGGGTCTAGCAAAGATACCAACTGCTGACGCTGACGCCAAACGCTATCTACAAAATGTACTGAAATGACATTTCGGAAATCGCTAACTTTTTCGCAGCGAATGTCATTTCAATACATTTTTGGAGTTAGCGTTTGGCGATAGCGTTAGCGTTTGTGATCTTTGCTAGACCCCCAGAAACGCTGAGCCGCTCAGCGGATGTAAAGTTGACGATTTCAGCGTACAAAACGCTGACGCTATTGTTCTAATTTTATAATCCTGACGTCACACTTATGCTTTATAGTCTTGTGTTTTTCATACCTGAGCGATCTGATCGAATCTCCCAAATAGCTCGTTCAAAGTCTTCACAAGGTCCGAAGCGCTGAGCCGTTCTGACAGCGGTGTGAAATTGACGATATCAGCGTATAAAATGCTGACGTTATTGTGCCGTTGCACGTGCATCTCGTGGAAGCGGGTTTGTTTTGAGCTGTCTGCGCACGCGTCGGCCATTTTGAGCATGATTGAGCGTTTGACCTGTAACAAGGAGTTAGATTTAAATCTGCCAGGTTTTTATATATAAGGTATAGCCATGCCTGGTTTGATCACATTTCTCCTTAACGTTACGGCTAACGTTAGGAGTACGTTTTGCTCAGCGCGGCAAATTCAAATTTTCTAGCGTTTTTTGACAGCTAAGTACTCAACGAGATTACTTGAAAACCTAATTTGGGCAAAATCAGTTTTCATGTAATCACGGAAAAGTGTCAATACTCACGATCGAGTTACTGGCCGGATGCTGGGTCATTTGCGTAAATTTTTCACCCTGAGTATATAAATATTTTGACATTTTGTATGATTTCACGTGCCCCTAGCGAGCGGATTGAGAATATTTATATATTCTTTGCAAATGACACAGTATCCGGTGAGCAGCACGGTCGTGAGTTTCGATCCTTTTCGAGAGAAAACTCGGACTAGGCTCCCTGATGAAGAAAGGGTGAGTGAGTTTTGCCATACCAAGGACTTTAAAAGGGAGTTTAGGCAAATACCCTTTTACACAACATTATATTGTAAAATGCAAAAATTGCACGATCGGCAAGCTTGTGGAAAAGAGAGTAAAACGTCACGAAAGCGAAATGACTTCATCTGTCGCAAAACATGCCTACACATGCATACGTAAGGTGTGGACGCAAGTGCCGTTCTCATTATTATAGGCTACCCCAAAACCCACACAAACTTTTACTAGGTGGTAGGACTTTTCTGCAAAGTTCGTCTAGGTAGGTACCACCGCTTTGCCAGTTATTCTGCCGCCAAGCAGTAGTGTGCAATCACTACTGTGTTCCGGTTTGAAGGGCATTACACCTAGTGAAATTACTGGGCAAATGAGACTTTATGACCTAATTACACAGTGTAGTAATCTGATTACTAGACTGTGTGATGTCTCAGGATGACGTGCGCAGTGCAGTGTCACGCGAAACTTTATTATTTAAAGTTCCGAGTGACACTGCAACTGTTATGGGCGGCCGTATTACTAACATCAGGTGAACGACTAGCTCGTCACGTCATTCATTCTCATTAAAAAAAAAAAAACAAGATAATTATTAATAAAAATAGGGAATCTTTGGGATTTTTTGGCTTTGTTTATTTAATACAGTCATTTTAATTTTAACCAACGAAATTAAGTCTACCTAATTTGCTCTCCGCTGAGATGAATTATCATTTTTTAGCGATCGTGTTAACAGGCAAAAAAACACCTGTAGAGACTTAAGAGTTGCAAAAGAAAACTTAAGTTATTAGTCTGACGCTATCAACAGGGGTTAAGAAACTCATTAAAATTACAATGTAAGTACCTAATAAATTAAATTATTGAAAGCACTGTTTACCAAAAGTAATTACGAAACAGTTTCAAAAGCTATATAAACAGAACGCTTTAATTTACAGTTTCGCAAGTTGCCAGACAATAGTTAAAATCTGGATCGTAAAATCCAATTATATGACTCCAACACTTTAATCCCTCGGGCTATAAACCTGGACGTGCACAAAAGACTACTACATCATCTTTTCCTCTTGTATACAACCTTTCATCGCGGTTCTGACCAAGCGATATAGCAAAGATCTCTTTCTATTAGCCTTAACGCCAAACGATAACTCAAAACATATGGGAAATGACATTAGCTATGACATAAGCTATGACATTAGCTATGAAATTAGCTATGACTCAAGCTATGACAATAACTATGACCATAGCTATGACATTAGCTGTGGAAAACTTTTCCGCAGAAACTGCCATTCTCATCCAATTTGAGTTATCGTTTGACGTTAATGATAATGGAAAGGTATCTTTGCTAGACCCCGGTCATCGGTCACTAAGTGAGGGCTGGCCAGGGGCTGGCCTAGGTTTCATCTTCCGATTCGTGGTCGCCACTCGAGAATCGAACTTCTGCCCTATCTGGTGTCGCTTCTGGCAAATGATGTGACATGCCTTTTGCCAAGCTGTATGGTGAAATATTTGTTATTCTATGATCAAAGATGCATTTTCTGATGCTCTACTATTTGCTAACCATTACTTGATTACATTATTACGAATAACTTTTATCTCGTGTTATAATTATATAAATCTTAATAAAGCTTATAGCGAGTTTCTGATTTATATTGATTTATTATTTTATGTACATTTAATTAATAAATAATAAATAAATGTGTGTGGACATTACACACAGCGCCATCTAGCCCCAAACTAAGCATAGCTTGTACTATGGGAACCAGATAACTGATATAATACTTATATACTTTTTGTTTGTAAATACATACATAGAATACAATATAACACCCAATTTACTGCTCAAATTCGTCTGAAATTTGTTAAGAGAATATCAACATTGTTCGTAAATTAATTAAGATTCATTGGATTCAGGATAATATTATCTACTATTTTAATATCTGTGACATTATATTGTTCTGCAATTGTTTATAGGCAAACAATCTAATTAAAAAATTACTATTTAATTGACTAGACCTACTTGTAGTATACATATAGCTGTAGGCGCTTGTAATAATCGCTAATACAAAATCTATTAATTTGAATAAAATAAAGTAGATAATGAATTAGTTCCCATTCTTTCATCGAACTACAAGGCGCACAGATACTCGGCACCCTTATATCGTTAATATTCCTACAGCCCGCACTAAGGGTTTTGCATCAAACTTTATAGTGCGAATAGCAAATGAATGGAATAACTTGCCGTCGTCCTTATTTCCATCTACATATAACCTGGGTGTCTTCAAGTCAAGGGTGAACAGGTATCTTCTAGGCAAGCATGCGCCACCATAGGCCGCGTCATCACTTACCATCAGGTGAGACAGCGGTCAAATGCTATGCCTATATTATAAAAAAAAGAAAAAAGTTATGTCACAAAGATAAAAGTGTTAAATATGCTGATAATATATGTGATGTGCATTGCAATTGGTACCAATGTAAGTAGACTCAAAGTAGCAACGAGCTATATGGAGAGAATTATTCTTGGGATTGCCTTGCGCGATATTTTGAAATGAGATTTGCAAGAGTGCTAAAGTGACCGAAGAAATATCTTAGAATTAACAAGTTGAGATAGCAATGGGCAGGCCACATCGCTCGCAGAACTGACAACTGATGGGGAAGAAATGTGCTCAAGTGACGATCACGAATCAGAAGACGCAGTTTAGGCCCGCCCTCACTATTAGGTAAAAAGAAAGACTCATGTAAGCAAGTGGTCAGCCCTGGTGTCAGAATTTTTAGGCCGCCTGAAGGCTTCTGACTCGGCTTAACGACTATCGTCTTACGACAACAGCCGGGATCGACGGCTTAACGTGACCTCCGAAGCACGGTAGCGCTCAGTTCTAAATACCAACGTTTTGCTGTAGCGGTCACCCATCATAGTAGTGACCGCAGCAACCGTTGCCGATATTACTATTAGGTGGACCGATACGACGACCTGATCAAACCACGGGCAGGCGATGGATGCAAGTGGCAAGCAGCCACTCAGTCATCAGTCATTTAGAATTTATTGATGTCTACGTGCACATCAACATGCATCTATAAAGCTCACAGCTCATTAGAACCACCCAGCACCCACTCGGCACCGCCTCGCCTCCTGCGGCTAGTATTCTTTAGATGGACTTTTATGGATATGTGCTCACTACATCAACTCCGTAGCGTCACCGGATCGCCTCGGTCGTATCGTTAATCGTAAGCCCTCCACGCGCGAACGGCAGATGGACCAGTTGGTGACAACTCGCTGCTCGCATGCCTGCCTTGCGTTGACAACGCGCGGGTTCCGAGTGGACCGCGCTCTGCCCGCGAATGAATCACGCGGGGACGATACTTGGCGATGCACCGCTCCCCACTCTCCTTTCATTCCCAACCTTTCTTTCGATTACATTACGAAACACACCTGTAGACCTGTGCCAATTGGTAACAGACTACTCAAAAATTCGTGGACCAAGCGAATTTTTGAGTAGTCTGTTGACCACGCGGCGTTCACTCATTGGCCGCGCGGGGTCCACTGGTTAACCGCGCGACGTTTATTGGTGATAACGCGGCGTCCAACCGTGGACCACTAGTCGACAACGAGTGGACGCCGTGCGACGAGGCGGTGCCGAGTGGTTATAATCAGCTGTGACCTTTGTATACGCACTTTGTATAGTCGACGTACATGGTGCGTGATGACGCGATGAAAATGAAGGAAGTGGTTATATGAATCAACTTTCATACCTTAAAAGTTGTTCAAAAGTGTTGATAGAATTATTATAAGTCACATTATATGTCTTTAAAATACAGACGAAAATTTTTTGAACAAGTGCGAATTTAATTTGTTTAATCAAAACAGTAAATATGTGGTTATTATTATTAATAATAATAAATAATAATAAATATGTGTGGACATTTCACACGGCTCCATCTAGCCCCAAACTAAGCATAGCTTGTACTATGGGAACCAGATAACTGATACATAACTTTTATACTTTTTTGTTTGTAAAAACATACATAGAAATCATAGAATACAATATAACACCCAGACGCAGAAGAAACACTTATGTTCATCACACAAAATATTTGTCCTGGGTAGGAATCGAACTCACAGCGCTCAGTTCAGAAGGCAGGGATACTACCATCTGAGCTATCGGGCTCGTCCGACCGATTACCGATTACCTATAAACTGCGCTTATGAATATAACATTAATAATTAAATAATATTACTTCATAATTTATACTTACGGCCTTTTGAAATAAACTAACTTATAAGTATGATGTTTCATACCATGTCATTTTAAAATGGCGTATTTATTATATCTTAAACAGATTTTCATGTCATATTTGTATGAAATAACTTTTTTGAGTACATTTTTTTTTATGAGAATGAATGACGTGACGAGCTAGTCGTTCACCTGATGTTAAGCGACACGGCTGCCCATAACAGTTACAGTGTCGCTCGGCACTACTAAATAATAAAATGACGCGTGACACTGCACTGCGCACGTCATCCTCAGACATCACACTGTGTAATCAGGTCATAAAGTCTCATTTGCCCAGTAATTTCACTAGCTACAGTGCCCTTCAAACCGGAACACAGTAGTGCTTTCACACTACTGCTTAGTGGCAGAAATACTGGCAAAGCGGTGGTACCTAACTAGACGAACTTTGCAGAAAAGTCCTACCACCTAGTAAAAAGTCCTACCACCTAGTAAACCTAACATATAAGAAATATTATATTATTTTATGATGTTAAAGTTGGCTTCGTTGCTAGCGAACAAGTAGCTTCATGTGGCCATTCCGAATGACCATTCGGTCACAGGCCCGTTCTGTCACAGTGTTGCAAACGAATCCCGCTCATTCACATTTTATGTATATTTTCGACATGTACTACATACATACCTTACCTAGTAATCTTTTGAGTGTATTTTAATGTTTGTACAATTAACTGTTCTTTCTTCTCTTTGGTTTTTTTATAAAGATATTATTATTTTTATTTATAGGTAAGGATAAATTCCCCTTGAAAATATATTTGCGTTTTAGCACCAACTCGGAGTGAATCACGATCAGCCACATAACCCTAAATAAAATAAAAAGAACCAACTAACAAATCTTTATTAATCCTTAAAAAACACGGTGACATATTATAAAACAAATACAAATAAAAAGTTAAGGAAAGTTTGTGCAAAGGTGATACATTAGATCACTCCTTCTGAATCATTCCACTTGAATGAATCATGGGTGATTAAAATTTCAAGAACTTTACTAAAACACGGTTTAGTAAGTCGGAATAAAGGTAGCATCAAGGAAGATTTTTCAACCTCTTACTCATAAATCACAACACATGATCCATTGATATTGCCGGGCTAGCATGCGCACCGCGACAAAATTTTCTCGACACTTTTTCTCGTGAGAGACCGTGACAAGGCTATGGTAGCGCCTAAGTGTGTCTCACTCTAACAGCGACGACAAGTTTTCTCGCGGCGTCAGGGTATAAGCGGTTAATAACCACCTTACTCATAAAAATTTATTCCACTTTGTTCGCCGGTGAACATCGTGGAATAAACCATTTGTACTTGCGCCACGTTTTCCACTTGTCATATTGAATAAATTGGACTTTTTGTTTCGTTTACAATGTTTCCTATTTTTCATACTACGTGGTGGAATAATGGTATTTTTCCTATTAGTTCTACTAGCCGAACAACAATGAATAGGCAGATCCTAGTCATGACATTATGTTAAAATGATGCATTACGCTTTTATTGCTTTTTTTTGACATTTACAAAATTAGAATTAGCACCAAAAAACCACTTTGCAATTCACAACTAACTATAATTATTATTAATTAACTGAACAACGCAGTATAGGCCAGCCCCTCACTAGGTGGACCGACGATCTGGTGAAAGCCGCGGGGAGCCGATGGGTGCAGGAGGTGAGCAGCCGCTGGAGGTGGTGCTCTCTGGGGGAGGCCTCATGTTCAGCAGTGGACGTCTTCAGGCTGTTGACGATAATTATTTAATTATACATCGTAAAGCACGTGTGCCTCGTAAGGACTTCATCTCAATATGACTAACAGCCGGTATTCACAGAATCCCGTTTCGATTATGAAAAAAAAAATATGTACCCAAGAGAAAATCCGCAAAGGCACAGAATAAATAGTAATAGTAAGTGCTACGTAATAAAGACTTATTTACAAAAATTTAGAGACAGTTGTCGGATAAGTATAGAAATGGAAATTGTCCCAAATTATCACAACCTACGTTGCGTCTAACTGACAGGTGACCTACTTTTTATAACTGTAACCGTAATTTACACTACACATTTTCCATAAACATGTTAACAGTAGAGAAAGTTTAGGTAAAAGACTATCTAAGGCGATAATTTTTCTATTTTGTGTGTGTTTGGAATTGAGATCAACTTACAAGGAAATCGGTATCGTCTTCTCGAGGACGAGTTCACGTCATTTTCGCACTTGTTTGTAAGTATATTTTGTACAGAAAATGGCGAGAATAAGGAGCCGATGTAAAATAAATAAATAAAATAAATAAACTACATATGTGCATGCGAGCAACACAATGTGAATTAACCGAGCGAACGAAGTGGGCGAAAGTCACTGCTTGAACTCGCGAAAGCTTTCATCTGTCCGAATGTACATTGTATTAGGTATACATACTCGCGTACATGTACCTATCCGAATTATATATTCTGTGGTACAGGTTGTATTTTTCAATGAATCTTGACTAAACTTTGTAAACAGGTTCTACATATAAGTTCATGAATCTTTTTTTATAGTCGCCAATTTTAGATTGGATTTACCCCAAAATGGAGGAAGTTCGCTGCCACATCATACTTCACCGGCCGATTATGATAATTGGTTACTCAACTCCAAACAAGTATTTTAAATGAGCCGAGATGATAAATTAATGATGATTTAATCGGCCAAGAGGTGGTCAAGATCCTTTGGTTGTGAGCACAATATTTCACGAGTTTTGTTTGAGATTAGTAGCCCATTTCGACCATTTTAGTAGGAACATGCGGTAGGTAGGGTATCTACTCACTTCTAAACATGATGATAAGAAAAAAATAACACAAAGAAAAAAAATACGAAACAGTCATGGTAAAATAAAAAGCCATAAAAAGGTTATTAAAATTGATCAACATGATGAGGAATTGAATTACATATTACTTTTTACATAAAGGTACACGCTTACCTCCAACTAATATAACAAAAAATGGTGCTCGCGAGGTTAACTATTCTCAGAACTACTAGTCTAGACTTATTAAACCCCACTTTTTGTATCATCTAGACCGACTTTCAAGGTCTCCGTTTTGTAATTTAGTACTAATTTTTTTGAGGGATGACTCTCATCTTTGTTAAATAAAAAGACTATATGGTTATGTAAAAGGGTATGAGTTATACCCGATTGACTGACTGACTGAGAACCTGCAGCCCAATAAACCTCTGGACCTCTAATTACAAAGACTTGAAATAAGCAGGGTGTTATCCCTTTTTTTTGAACGGGCTAATGCTGTTGGTCTCTACCGACCTTTACCGCGTCTTTTCCCTCTTTCTTCTCTTTTCATTTTTATACCAAGTTAAGGCGTAAAACTAATAAACCCGTGCGAAGCCGGGGCGAGTCAGCTAGTAAGTAAATAAATTTGTCTACTGCGCAACACAAGTCAAGTTACGTATGAAATGTGGCAAGTATAGTATCTTCTTTCGTGGCGCGCTGTACCTAAATGTGGAATGCACAGCCTGATTCAGTTTAAATGATAATAAAAACCGCTGAATGGTAACAAAGATCGCATTGTAACTGTGCGATGTACGAAGGTAAGAAAGTATACGTATTAGGTACGTTTCACATAATTTTGCAACAAAAAAGATCGTTGTCTTATGACGAGACCGAATAGTTAAACAACCTCGTCGCAATACGGTCATCGCCCTTTATGTATGTGTGAAAAAGGGTTTCATGGTGTCGTAACATGACTGAACCTGTCTGTGTAACAAAGATAAATAACATTTTCAGTTGCGATTCAAACGGGACATTGCCGCCAAACAAAAACTAAGGATACAAATATCCGCCAAAGCTGAGGCCCTTAGATGACGTACCTGCTGAGGCCACTATATTTTTATAAGGCCACAGATCCTGTAGAAACTTATATATAGAATCTGTGTATAAGGCCATCTCAGCAGAATCAACCGGAATAGGCCATAACCCTTTACCACATTAAGAGTAACGGTGGGCATGCCACATCACTGACAAAACGAACAACCGATGGGGATGAAAGGTTTCGAGTAGCGATCACGAACCGGACGATGTAAATACACTTGGGTGCAAAAAATTCGCACGTATGCAACATTTTGACTTTCGCTGCATTTTTATTTTTGCGATTTTAACAGTACTGCAATATGTTACTACCATTAAAACAAAATGCACACGTAGGCTTTTGAGTGACACATCGAGTGACCATCAACTTCTATAAACAATACAATAACAACGATACAATAGCATAACCCGAAATCGCTCGTTACAGGTAGAGACGCTCGCACTACTTGTCACAGGTATAAAATGGTGCATTTTAAAGGTAGTGACCTCATTCGCACATCAACCTTTTCTTTGAACAGTCGTCAATTGATAACATCGTAACCCAAAATTAAAAAATGAGTACCACACCAGAAATAGCCGCTCAAGTGGTGGCCCTACTTCAAGCAGGGAAAAACCAAATTGAAGTGGCAAGACAACTGAATCTAAGCCGGTTCTCTGTCCGTCGAGTATGGCAGAGACTGGCGGCTTCAAACGGCGCCAAGGATCTGGCCGACCCCGTGCCACAACAAGGCGTGACGACCGCTTTATTGTGACGACTGCATTGCGCAATCGGCGTTTGAATGCAGTTCAATTGGGACAGCGTCTCCAAGAAACACGGGAAGTCGATGTCAGCCGATGGACAGTTAGAAGTCGACTACGGAAAGGGAATCTGACTGCGCACAGACCAGCAAATAGACCGAAACTGACCCCAGCCCACCGACAAACCCGCCTTCAATTCGCTCGAGAGCATTTGGAATGGACTGAAGACCAATGGAGCGCAGTTCTGTTCTCTGACGAGTGCAGGATGTGCCTACATGGCAACGATGGAAGAGGAAGAGTACCGAAGGCCAGGCGAGCGATTTCAACAATGCTGCATCGAAGAACGAGTCTCTTACGGCGGTGGATCATGCATGTTCTGGGGAGGCATATCACTGGAGGCAAAGACTGAACTTATTTTCATCTCCGGAGCGAATCCTGGCCGCCGATCAAGGGGATTCACTTCTCAAAGGTACATTGAGGAAGTACTCCAGGACCACGTTGTACCATTTGCGGGATATATTGGAGAACACTTCATCTTCATGCAAGATAATGCAAGACCGCATACGGCTCGTATTGTGTACCAGTACCTTGAAGAGGTTGCGGTGCCTGTCATGGAGTGGCTAGCTCGCAGCCCGGACCTCAATCCGATTGAACATTTATGGGACGAGCTAAAAAAACGAGTTCGGGCCAGAGACACTGCCCCAACGAGTCTCCAGGAGCTGCAACATGCGATTGAAGAAGAATGAGAGGCCATACCGCAAGATTTTATAAAAACTTTAGTTCAGTCAATGAAAAAACGCATGGAAGCAGTCATTCGGGCTAGGGGAGGGAACACCCCTTATTAATAAAAAAGTTTTTATGCTGATTTTCATGTTTTTAATTTAATTTCAACCCCTAACTTTTATGTTATAAATACACAAAAAACAGGTACTTCAGACATTTACCCAAAACTCACTAAGTAGACGTGGTATAAGGACAAAAAAGGTACTGCTGGATAGGTTTTGAAATAAACTTTAATATTAGATACCAAAAAAAATAAAAACAAACATGTTTTTTTTTTATTTTTGAAAATTTGATGAAAATTTATACATGTGCGAATTTTTTGCACCCAAGTGTACGAATAGATACATGACAAAAGTTCAAAGCTGTTTAAACTTACTTAAATGTTTTATCGGTCTATTCCAGTTTGATACCTCAAAGCGATCCTTTGCTATTCATTTTTCAAGTGAAATTCCTGGTTGTTCCCCCAATCACTTTCTGTTCCGTTTGAAACTTCTGCGGGTAGTTTTTGAATTGCAAGGATAAAAAAATGCAAATGTGAGCAAAACTACACTTCACCACTTTACTATTTCTTAAAAAGCCCATCTGTTTTTTTGGGATAGAAGAAAAAGAATATACCTACTACTGCATTACGAGTTTTTAAAGTATAAGTACCAGGAGACCAGAAATACTGAGGAGATGGTGGAATAATAACCGAGCAGAGGTCAATCAGAACATTAGTTACAACAGCGTACGTGACGAAAGGCTTGTTCAATTTATGGCACCGAGCCATGGCCACTATAATGGCAAACCTGATTTGCTAAAAGTTGCCATAACTACATCGATGATGGCACTTGAGCCCCTCACACAAAAACAAAAGAATATTAAAAAATACAACTTTTAATCAAGAGGCAAATTAATCTGCAGTCATATTGAAAAAGAAAACATTTAAAACCTAAAAATGCACAAAAAATAAATATATATAATCGAATGTCTTTTTTTATGCATGTTAAAATTTTATAAATGGGTGCAAAAGTAATAATGTAAGTATAATATTATTTATCAGTGTAGGTATTCAAATGTCGTCAACCCAGACGGCCATTATGACTAGAGAGAGATATTGCCTAACTTATCTTTGATAATAATGCAATAGGTCATAACTCACTTTCAATTTAACTTTTCTAAATAACTATATTCATAAGCTGTGTATTGAAACTGTCAAGTAATCTGTATCGTATGCAATCAACGTGATCAGAGGCCGTACTGTTATTATATCTTAGCGCAATTCAAAACAGAGCCTATATTGGATCGTTTGTCAAAATCTTCGTACAGAGTTTTGGCGGGAACGCGGAAATGTTCACGTCGTTGCATTATATTATTTCTCAAAACTTGTGCTTTTTCCAGTATTAATGTTAAAAATTGATGGCGATTTACGCATTAAGTGCTGAATTACGAGCATGAGTGTGGGCAAGTGATATAATGTGGTGAATCGTGAGTTTTCGTGTTGCTTCCAAAATTCCATAGAAGCTTCTAGTAAAGTTGCCACCGCTTTACTGGAGCATGACTTAGACTGGACTACGACTATACCTGACTTAGACTGGACTATGACTATGACTAAGACTTGACTTTACGTGATATATTAAAATTACAATACTTGCTCAAAACAATATGTGTGAACCCAAAATATAAGAAAAAAAAAACTTCGTACTTACATAAAAAACAAAGCAATCCAATATAGGCTCTGTTTTGAATCGCTCTTGACAAGTAGGTATTATAATGTAAGGCATATCTTATTATCATCTAATCGACTACTAGATACTAGGTAAGGTACGGTTACCTAATTACTTATTTTTTTAGATGATGAACCAGGTAATGAATGAGCGTACAGTAACTGAAGTCCTAAGTTGACACCAATGAGAGAACTTGGAGGAAAGTGTTGCTTCTTCATACTAAAGCGCCACTTTGAGCGGTTGCTCACTTCTTGCATCCATCAGCTCCAACGGATTTCCCAGGTCGTCGGCTTTTCTAGTGGGGGGCCGGCCTACGCTGCGCCTTCCGTTTCTTGGTCGCCGCTTGAGAACCTGTCGTTCCCATAGCTTGTGTGCTTAGCTAAGTTGTATTTTAATAAACTTCAGTGCAGACGGACATTGGATGGTAAATAGTGTTTTTATTCTTTAAATTGTAGTCTAACTGGCAGCTTTTAGAAATTTTGTTAAGTAATTTGCATAAAAATGTGTATTATGAAGTATTATTTATGAAAAAACGTCTAAACAAAAATTTTAGTTGTGAGCTGCATTACCTCAAAAATATTATTGATATTTTTATGCAAGTTAAGCATGTGCCGATGACAGCTACATCTATGTATTATTTAATGTTGAATAATACATAGATGTAGACACTATCTCACTCGCCTCATTTATATATTTTTCTGACACTTACGCCAATAAAATTTGTATATGAAGGCACAGATAATACCTCATCATCATCATCATCAACAGTCTGTAGACGTCCACTGTTGAACATCCTCCTCCCCTCCCCCAAAAAATTTAAACGTATATAATTTTGGAACTAACTTTTTTATTTTTTCACCAAGCGGCCTCCCCAACAATGTAAGCGATGTCGGATAATGGCTCAGGGGATATCTTCTAAAGCGAGGAAAATTAAAAGAAATTGGTAGCTGAAGGTCTTCAGAGATGTGTATTTTTCCAAAACGATTGACAGAGTATCAAGTCACATTGGTACATATTCGAATCTAATTTTTAAACTATTTTTTTTATAAGAGATTGAAGGAGGCGCGTCGTCTACATTTCACGTGGTGATTATGGTAAATCATCCCTATGGCAAGGGTCCAAAGTGGCATTTTATTATATTACGTACTGCAGTAGATGCATTTTAGGTCGATGGTGATGATGATAACACCAGAATAACACCTAATATCTGATGACTGAAACGACATTCCCTATTGACTTATACTGGGTGTAATTGGTTTCATTAGCATCCTTTGAAACTAGATACCTACTCCTGATACCGGTCACGTGTGGACCAAAATTTTTAAATTCTAACACATTGGTTGGTAATAATAATAACTCCAAAAAATGGAATAATGTACTTTATCAAATGCTACAATACAAAATTTCATTAAAATAATGAATTACTGTTTTTAATTAGTACATACAAGGTATAAAAACGTTTAAATGTATCAAAATCATCCGTGCCTACTGCGTTAGGCGCCGCGGAAATCTTCATAATTTTCAATAAAAATTATTTCATTTACACTCTTTACTCTTTAATAATGATCTATAAATGATGTACTATCATGGGCTCAATTTATGCTAATGAATTAAATTACATCCTGTATAAATTATGAAAACAACAAAGATGAAAATGTAACAAGAAATGATCTACATGAAACTGGCAACAGTACGAGATTGAAATGGCCCTCAAACAGCTTAAAAACAACAAAGCACCAGGTCAAGCGCCATCTTTCCCTGCTGGCGGTCATCCTGGTACAATCATGCAAGGGACCGCCCACCGCAGACTTGATCTGGTCAGTTCATCACATAGGTGACCTTCCACGCGGTCTAGTGCACTCCACTTTACCCTGTACAACGAGACGTTCAATAGAGTCGCTGTTCCGCCTTGAGACGTGTCCGAAGAAATTAAGGATGCGAGTATATATTAGCGACGATAGACGTTGCAGGGGGTCTAGTAAAGATACCAACCACTAACGCTAACGCCTCACGCTAACTCCAAAATGTATTGAAATGACATTTCGGAAATCGCTAACTTTTCCGTAGCGTATGTCATTTCGATACATTTTCGGAGGTAGCGTGAGACGTTAGCGTTAGCGATTGGGATCTTTGACCCCCTGCTTAATACGGTAGGTTTTTGCAGTAGAGCGCGGTAAATTAGTAGACAAACAAGTAAAAATATTAGCTAAGACCACCGACCATCGGGTGTAGACAGTTGAGTCACCTTGTTGTTGTCTAGTACAAGACGTCACTCGAACCTGTTATTTCACACGCTGGTCAGGTGATTTAGCAACAACACGGTATAAAATAAAAGTATGGACAGTTACACAACCCCACAGATACTAACTGCGAGAACGTAGCGGCAAGACACGCACACAATTAAATCACGAAAGAGTGCCGTCTACAGTAAGGAAGCCAAGCGCTTATCTACTACCACGCCACTTTGACCGGCTACTTGCCTCTTGCATCCAGTGCTGCAGTGCTCCCCGATTCCCCGCGTTCCCCGGCGCGTTTTTATTTATAAATATATGTAACGTATTTTTTATATTTTTGATATCATATTACATAGCAATAAAATATAAAAATATTTACCTACACCTATAACCATAAAACATAATAATGTTTGTTATACTAGAAATATTCGGTATAAAATTCTTTACTTGATAATAAAAATAAATAAATAAAATAAATAAATAAATATGTGTGTGGACATTTCACACAGCGCCATCTAGCCCCAAACTAAGCATAGCTTGTACTATGGGAATCAGATAACTGATATAATACTTATATACTTTTTGTTTGTAAATATATACATGGTATAGAATATAACACTCAGACGAAGAACAAACATCTATGTTCATCACACAAATGTGGGTGTTATATTGTATTCTATATATGTATTTACAAACAAAAAAGTATATAAGTATTGTATCCGTTATCTGGTTCCCATAGTACAAGCTATGCTTAGTTTGGGGCTAGATGGCGCTGTGTGAAATGTCCACACATATTATTATTATATATTATTATTATTAAATGTTTGTCCCGGGTAGGAATCGAACCCACTGCCCTTAGTTCAGAAGGCAGGGATACTACCAACTGAGCTATCGGGCTCGTCTATAATAAAAGCAGATGTAAAGCCACATTAGCAACAGTTAAGTTACGAAAGGTAATTAATTAATTATACTCCACAAAGAAAGAATTTCTGTTTGATGGCTCAAGATTCCTAATAAAATAAGAATAGAAAAAAAAAATCCAAGATAAAAAAACTTCTCTAAGTATATCTGTAAAATTTCCAAGTTACACCCAGGTTAACTGGAAGACAATGCTCTCTAGAATTAAGTTCAAGTTCACCCATGTACCTACATTTTTGTTGATTGTGCAATAAAGCATTTACTATCCATCTATCTATAGTCGATCCGGAACAAAATGTATAATACACAAAATGTACAATACGCAAAATGAGCACGATACGCAAAATGTACCTACACAAGCCCACGATCACACATGAAAGAATTTGAGCAGCGTTTTATTCTATACTGACTTTATTTATACTTTGTACTGTTAACAAAACCTCCTCGTTCCTTGCAAATGATTAATCTACAGTTTCTTAACTGTTTGAGCCAGTTTAATAATTGTAATTTCTATGGCTAGTACAGACGTAGAAAAACAAGTTATCTTGTTTATTGCATGGTATTATGATAGGACATTTAATTTTTAGTTTTTTACATATTGACATAGAGCGCAAAAGGTCGTATGGCTTCGGCCTCGTTCTATAGTTCGTCTAGTTCTTATGTCAAACTATACCTACGGGTATATAACTAACATATTATAAAATAGAAAATACTTTGGAACTTCTTTGATAACCATAATGACACAGAATAAAATTTAATTACAAGGCATAATTGAAATTGATATTTACCTATCATAGGGATTTGAAAATCGACTCACAGTTTTTCCCACACTGGTAACCTTAACGAATGGTTTAGAATACATAGAAGTCTTTGTTTAGAATCATGGAATCAGGATAGCGTTAGTGAAGCAAGCGTTAGGAAGAGGAGGAAACGCATAAGGGTCTGTGCACAACTCACCGGCACAGGCCTGGCACAGGTCTGGTCCAGGCCCTACGCAATGTTTGTTTTTTTTTCTAGTATTGTTTGGGACAATGCGCCGGGCCTGCGCCGGACCTGTGCCGGGCCTGTGCTGGTGAGGTGTGCACAGACCCTACGGATGCCAGTACCTCCAAAAAAACTGCATGCTTTATTCGTTAAGTATCCATAAAGTGCAGTAATTACCCAACATACATAACATACATATCTGCGGCTTTTTTCACCCAAGTTGTATGAAAATAAAACCCTAAATTAACTTTGATATTCCACTTGGGTAGGTACAGATTCATAGTTTTTAAATAATAAATAATAACGCCCAACGATGACATACATAGATCCTGGACCCTAACTAGGATACCCTGTATCTAGGGACCCAGAAACTACGAGGACCATGGTCCCACAACACCCAGACACAGAACAAGTATTTGCACTTTTTTGTCGGGCACAAATACTTGTCCTGTCGCGGGAATCGAACCCGCCACCTCCGGGTTATGAGCCGACCTGCCCAACCACCACATCACGGAGGCTGTCAATATTTTCCTTATGCTATACCTACAACTCTTAGAGCATTTAGTGCTCTAAGCTACCACTACATCAAATTTTGCACAAAGTTTTAGGTAAGGAAACTAAATAGAATTTTTATGACGTATATTTTTTTAAGTAAGTACACACTTTTATTATTATTATTATAACATAGGGTTACATTTTTTTATGTTAACGAATAACCCAGCTAGAGTTTAATTTGCCATCACCACAGATACCAACCTACAAGTTGTAGAAGGTACCACTTGGATGTCTAGAGATAAAGCTTCGCCTCTACAAAGTTCAGTGGTAAGCCAGCAGGGCCCCAACCACAACGTCTTATAGCATTATTACTTCAATCATACATTGACAAATGACATAAAAGTAAGAATACTGTAATGTTGCAGAGCCAGAGCAGTTTTGATGACGTCACGTTAAATTGTTCACTCAAATAAAACTGTCATGTCATAACTTTACATCATGTTGACACTGACGTGCGACAGTGATAATGCCATATAAAAATGTAGACGTCTCGCTCACGCGTAGGAATACTTTATAAGTTCATGGTACGAAATCGAACGATATTATTGAAATAATAATGCCATGAATCATGATGGTTTTGTATTAGTTTGTGGTAAGCCTGCAGCACAATCTAGTTATGTGATCTAAGACTGCAAGATCAAGTGGTAAGGTCTAATTTGCCCAGCAATAATGCGAATGGTAGGGCTAAATAAGCAGGTCGAAATACGTTCAAAGAAACATCGACCCTAACATTGTCTCCGCGTTGCTTATGAAAGAAATGCATTTAATGCACATGCAGCTTACATACAGTCATGCAATTACCGATTTTGACGGTTTTCAAATGTATATAGACATCATAAGAATTGAATATTTGTCGAGAATACACACTTTATTGTGAAGAATATATTTAATGGAAATAGAGTAAAATTGGATTTGTAATTTTTTTCCCTAGAGCTAAAATTTATCTTGTATTTGCGAACACCACGGAATATTAGATATGAATTACGTGATAATTATATTAAATTTAAAACTCTACGAGCTCTAATTTCGCCAGGAGACGTGCTAAAAAACATCTTGTTTGCCGCACCTTTCGTCATGCCTTCTAAGCCGCATCACTATAACGTATAATTGTCAGAATATTAGGAAAATCGGTGGTACTTCCTTGCAAAATTCAATGCTTTCAGAAAGGTTCGTCTAACTATATTAAACATGTTTTTTTGCAAATTATACAGCCAATGTACCTAATTTAATAAATGAGATTCGTTGTTATTTTTGGCCGTCTCTGAGAAAAGGGTCTTAGGCTGAGTTGCACCATAATTACATTTAAAGTTATGACGTCATTTAACAAATTTTTTGCATTACCGGTGCCTTAACTGAAATGCCCATAACTGTTATTGCTAAAGTAAGCTGGTGCAACCCACCCGACACCCCATCCAACGGGTTGCACCTACTGAAATTATGGTGCGACGTTAGGAAACTCTCGCTCGTAGAGCTGACAACCGATGGAGGAGAAAGCTTCTCGAGTGGCGACCACGAACCGGAAGACGCAGCGTAGTTCGCCCCCCCCCCCACTAGGTGACCGACGACCTGGTGAAAGCCGCGGGGAGCCGATGGATGCAAGAGGCGAGCAGCCGCTCTAAATGGCGCTCCCTAGGGGAGGCCTATGTTCAGCAGTGGACGACTTCAGGCTGTTAATGATGATGATGATGGTGATGTTAGGCAAAAAGTTTGTTAAATGACGTCATAACTTTAATAAATATGTGCGGACATTTCACACAGCGCCACCTAGCCCCAAACTAAGCATAGCTTGTACTATGGGAACCAGATAACTGATACAATACTTATATACTTTTTTTTTTTGTACATACATACATAGAATACAATATAACATCCAGACGCAGAACAAACATCTATGTTCATTACACAAATGTTTGTCCTTGGTAGGAAACGAACCCACAGCCCTCAGTTCAGAAGGCAGGGATACTACCAACTGAGCTATCGGGCCCGTCAGGGTCACTTTAACTGTGATTATGGTTCAACGCAGTCTTAGTAAAACAGAAAGTTGTTGTCTGTCGACCCTATGAGGGCCCCGTGTTTTATTCGGAACTAAACAGTCATATTTTTTTTAATCTATGAAAATCCAGATAGACTAATAGAGTCCGCTGCTTAACACTTTAAACGTAATTTTAACCCAATATTTCTTTTTAAACGTGGTCTCTAACTGTTGGCCTCATTACTAAGCTCAAAGTCGCGCAACGAGCTATGGAGAGAGCAATGCTCGGTGTTTCCCTGCGAAATAGGATCCGAAATGAGGAGATCCGCAGGAGAACTAAAGTGACCGATGTAGCTCTTAGGATTAGCAAGTTGAAATGGCAATGGGCAGGTCACATCGCTCGTAGAACTGACAACCGATGGGGAAGAAAGGTTCTCGAGTGGCGACCACGAACTGGAAGAAGCAGCGTAGGCCGGCCCCCCACAAGGTGGACCGACGACCTGGTGAAAGCCGCGGGGAGCCGATGGATGCAGGAGGCGAGCAGCCGCTCTAAGTGGCGTTCCCTGGGGGAGGCCTATGTTCAACAGTGGACGTCTTCAGGCTGTTGATGATGATGATGATGATGATTTCTTTTTAAAGGTCTTTTTTCCATCAAATTATACCCATTGTGTTTTGTTGGTGCAATAGTGATAAGTCCTCAATAACCAGAATATCATATAACTACTGTTTTGAACATTTGTGTAGGTAATTGAACGTCATCAACCGCATGACCCAATCTAAATAATTTATTGTGGTATTGTCGCATGACGTAAGTGGCGTAATATCATATTGAAATGGAATGAGAAAAGGTTTGGAGGTATTCAAGGGTGTCTCAATACTATTTAAATTTTCTGCAATTTTTTTCGTGTATGTGGCAACTTTGAAACTACGACCAAACTACCGTAATGAACTAACCATGTGCACAAAAGAGCGTAATAACATGTTCTATAGACAGCTATTCTAATAGCTCTCCAAAGACACTGAACATGTACTTATGAAAGACCGTAACATAATTATGTATATGTCACCGTCATTTTGTATTGTTTATAAAAAACGTGGTTATTTATAAAACGTCAAATTATTGTAAACGGACAATTTTTCTTGCAATAAAACGGATGATTTTTCGATTATTTATAATTAGTCGTTGCCCAGCGGTGAGTTTATAAGCAAACGGTTTTTAGTAGCATTTATATAATTGAAAGCAAACCCGTACTGATGTATCAATTTTTGCTGTAATTTATTGTTCTTTTAGAGTTACTAGTGGCTAACCAATAGGTTACGAACCGACGAGCGAAGCGAGGGCGAGTGTTAGGTTAATTTTAACCACACTAGAAGTACACAATACAATAAAACGAAGTGATACTGATTAATTATAAACCGAAAAATCGACCGTTTTATTGTGAGACACATTGTCCGTTTGCAATAAATCGACATTTTATAAATAACACCGTTTTTTATAAACAGTCGATTCTTACAAAAAGATGGTGCCATATACAACATACAATAATAAATATTCTTATCATAGCATAATAAATTACAACTGGGACAATCCCTCAACTACGGATAGAGAATTTAGCGCAGTCAAGATAACATATCAGATATTATGCAGATAAAATATATCAGACAGATTATGATAATGCTAATAGCAATGACCGGGTTACTGAATCTATGTTATTTATAGATATTTTAATTGCACATGAAAATTATGCAAACGAGTTTTATTGTCTTGAAATAAATAAAGAATGTCAAGGAATACAAATAATATTATAGTTGTAATAATAAATTAACGTAGATTATAAACGTAGATGTTATTGGATATGCTGTACCTATTAAAATAATAAAACTGCTTTATGCGTTTAAATTGTATTTAATTGTTATACGTACATTAATTACTGTTGTACAAAACAACTTCTTATATTAACAAAAGTAATTTGTAACTTCACAGAGTTTATTCAAAACATAAATTTGGCCAAACTCGATGATTCGATCAAGTTACATTGGTCGTGGTGATGACCTGTTATATAGTCACAGTAATTACCTATAATTTGAAAAAAAAAATCGCATAATAGGCGCAAAGACGCGCTTTAGCTTTAAGCTTATTGGTTAAAATGTCGGAAGTTTAAAAGTATTCTATTACTTACATTATTTTATCAATTCAAACGGTGCCGTACCACTGTAAGTTTTGGCGTTAGGTATCTATACCAATAGGACAACATTTGACTGCGACTGCAACTTACCTGGGCCCGAAATCCGCTATTAGTAGTAGTGTGCAAGCACTACTGTGTTCCGGTTTACTGGGCAAATTAGATTTTATGACCCGATCACACAGTCTAGTAATCTGTGTGATGTCTCAGGATGCCGTGCGCAGACTGCGCAGTGCAGCGTCACGTGAAACTTTATTATTTTAAAGTTTCGAGTGGCACTGTAACTGTTATGAGCGGCCGTGTCTCTTAACATCAGGTGAACGACTAGCTCGTCACGCCATTCATTCTCATAAAAAAAGTTTATTTTTGTCAGAATGATTCATAAATGGTACCAAAATGACAGGTTTTGACACTAACATTAGTCTACTTATGCATGGTTTGTAGACTTGGTACCATAATGACAGATTTTGATACTAATAGTAGTAGTCCACGTGGACTACCATTAGTGTCAGTCTGTCATTATCATTGACTTTGAAACCAGGGAAGGAAACCGGGCTTTATGATCTTTGGTCATTATGGTACCATTCGTGAACCATTATGACACAATTGAATTAGCAGACTTTGGGCCCTGATGTTACTGTAACGATGCACAACTGTGGGCCTAGCACGAATATTTACGCGTGCGTAAGTGTAACGTTAACGTAAAACCCCCCTATTACGACTGCGTCTGCCGCTCAACTGCTATCAAAGTTCATACAGTTTTGACAGCAGTTGAGCGGCACATGCGCGTCAGCAGCGCTGCTAGCTCAATCGTAATAGGGGGGCAGATCAAATGCCATACAACTGGCTTACGTTAACGTTACACTTACGCGCGCGTAAATATTCGTGCTAGGCCCACTGCACAGTTGAACATATAGCACGTTGGCCTAACTTTATAATGAGAGTTTTGGCGGGAACGCGGAAGAGTTCACGTCGTTGCATTTTATTATTTCTCAAAACTTTTGCTTTTTCCAGTGTTAATGTTTTAAATTGGTGGCGTTTTACGCATTAAGTGCTGAATTACGAGCAGGAGTGAGGGGAAGTGATATAATGTGGTGAAACGTGACTTTTCGTGTTGCTTCCAAAACTCCATAGAAGCTTCTAGTAAAGTTGCCACCACTTTGCTGGAGCATGACTTAGACTGGACTATGACTACCTGACTTAGACTGGACTATGACTATGACTAGGACATGACTTTACGTGAAATATTTTATAACACGATGAAAATATAATACTTGACACTGGCTAAATACACTATGTGTAGAGCCAAAATAAAAGAAAAAAAAAAAAAAACTTTATAATGCCATTGACGACCGAGTGAAGCTGGTAAAGTTCTGCTCAAATATTTAAAGTGTACCATTGACACGCCAAAAGAACAAACCAACCAAACCAAATTTTGGATCATATTCTTGATCTTAGAAAAATCCTAAGTCTATGATATTCATATTCATTACAAATAATTTATTAACATAAATATTTTATTCTCTCATTGTAAGCCACGCAAGTAGTAGAGATACAACCAGCTAGAGTCGTAGCGTAGACCACTACCTACAGTTATTCCAAGAATGGCAAACAAATCACAACGTGTGAGACGTTTTGATACCGTAACATTCTTGTAAATGTTTACTATAGAAATGTTTCAAATGAAACATTTGTAATGTGAGTAATATTGAAACTATTCAGCAAATTATAAAGTTGTATGACAATTCCATGTGTACTTTGAGAATATTTTACCAATGTAATAACCAAACTATTCATAATTATATAACTCCACCTATATAAGAGAGCATTAAATAGTTTTACCTAAATAACTATTACAGGTCGGTATAGCTGATATTAAACATTTCTAGGTTTCAATATATTTAATATTTAATTTTAGATTTTAGGGTAAAATGTTAAGTATGATAATACCCAACCTTTGAAACATATTATTTTCAACAAAATTATATCAAAGATTTTCTAAAATATATACTATGTCTGTTTTACAATTATCTGTGAAACAACATACGCATTTTCCTATTCCTACCCAATCACAGTCTAACATAAGAACTTCTACAATGGGACTGGTATAGGTACTTAAAATGTGCGAAAAGCCAAAAGCAAAAAAAGAACTACTTTGACTGAAAGTAGGTACTGAAACCAAATGAAACTGTAAACTGTCCACAATAAGTATAATCACAAAAATTAAAGTACAGAAACCCAAAACCAACTGTTAATTTCAGATTGCAGATGAAGTTGAGAGATACCTACTTAATTGCTAGATTTGCATATTTTTACAGCGCCCTACATACAAGTAAAACGCGATAAGCGTCAGGTAAACAAAGATAGAGTCTATCAAACCCCCCTACGACATGTGAGTCATGTAGAACCGAATCGAACTAACAGCTCCAAGCAGACTGAGCCAGCAAATATCAACTCTGCTACATCAGAAGCGTTTGACGTGTCGACTCATGCGCACGCACTATCCTCGCTCACTCGCGCCTTGTGAAACCCCGTAACATATTTTCCTTATAATGACTTTATGCAACTAGTTCGTGAATTGTGTGGGTGTGTTTCAGATAAAAGTTCGTTGTGCTATAATAACATACTATTACAAAATTTACTAGACTGTTGGAAGTGAAATAACTGTGTTTTACGTGTTGTTCAAAACTAAAAAATATGTTTCCGAGGATTCAAGGATTAGTAAGTTTCTAAAAATTATAATATTGTGACATAATACTAATAATTGTCATTTGTATTTTTAACATAATAATCATTCTTTTCATTTCACGTATGTAACTATAAATATTTTAAAAATTCCGATAAATAATAGTAGGTAGGTACACTTCAAATAAATATCATCAATACCACATGAATATGCGCCAAATCACTTGTAAAAATTAATAATAATTCAACCTTCGAAATATTCCATCTCCATGTACCTATTACGTGCTCCACCTTAGACAACAGCGTCGCTTAGTATGCCCATTTCAGCATAAAAAATAATAATATTATGCATAATCTTAACCATCATTTAAAATGATTGACCTAATTTTATTATTGTAACTGTAATATTAATATATTATCTATCATTTAAGTCACGTACTATTCGAGGCATTTGTTCTCGATTTCACCTCATGCGTGATTGAAATAACATTTCATACACGTATTCCTAATGATCCCTAAGGATTTCCTACGATAAATCATTAGAGACCCATTATTCATATTAACAATCAACCAATTTATAATGTAGGTAGCGATTTTGTAGGGATTGCGTATAAAGAATTACCACATGTCGTTTTAGCATTTGCGTTTCTTAATGCATTCAAAGAAGAAGTAGTAATTGTGTAAGTCCATGTGGTAATATATCAGAAGAGCAATGAAACGTATGATTGGGTAAACGATCGGTACGAACCAATACCTATCAATACAAACATTTATTTGTCACGTGTCAAATTTCGGATGTCAAACTTCATCAAGGAAAAGACAATATTGTTATACGACAAACATAGTTAAATAAATATTTATCTTCCGTATAAGTGAAACAAATTAAATAGGGTTTGTTACTTATTTCTGTCATGTCCTCATACCCTAAGTAAAATACCACGTGAGCAATACCGTTGCCAAATTACATATAAAGAAAATCATACTTATTAGGGTGAACTGTCTACAACATGGTTAAGTACTTAGTCATACCATTGACGCATTTAGCAGAATGAGTCAAAAGCATCCCTAAATATTTAAGCATAATGAAAAAGCAGTCGATAATCACTAAACTGCTTAATGAAATGAGGCTCATAGAGTTAAATATAATTTCAAAAGGGTGAGGATAACATTAACAAAGCAACTAAGATAACTTTCATTATTGTACTTTAAGTAAGTGCAGGTTATAGAAAATTAGAAATGGGACAAAGTATTTATCGAGCTTAGCATTGAATCTGTTAAATACTAATAAATGAATTCGTTTGCTGAAGAGTTTAGTGGAAGGGGAACCACGCAGGTACGTAAGTACGTACTCTCCTTCCACTAAATCCATGCATGACTGAATAAAAAAAGACAAAAGTCAAATATTTTATTGCAAATAGGCTATACAATTTATAAGTCAAGATGATAATATAATATAGAATGGCCAAGGCATAAGATTAAAAAGGATGGCTGGAAGTTATGAGAGATCAAGCCCAGAAATGAACTCAAAGGCAAGAGAGTCTAAAAAGATATGAAATCGTACTCAAAAAACAAGTAGATATAAACGAAGCAGAAACAATATTTTGTACTCTTTCAAAATTCTTAAGAAAAGTCTTGAAAAGAATTTACGTTTACGCCATCGAGGTTATTATTACAAGAGACTACAAGAGAACAAAAGAATATAAATAACACACTTTGTAAACGGTATGAGACAAAGACAGATATACAACCTCTACCTGTATAATACGTACTTTGCATTGTAAATTATTTGCTGACAAATTGACATAATTTTATGGTGCCATTTTAAGATTCTACAGATGCGTTTTCGTTTATATTGACTTTGGATTTACTCAATTGAGTGGTCAGATAATACTCATTTTTTAACGGGATTCATTTTTTCGATGTAGAAAAATGGTATAAGTGTAAATATAGGGTAGTAATAAGTGAAAAGTTCTTATTTCCATAAAGAATAATATTGATCGCTGAAATTTATACTGTTGCTAATGGTATGTGCGTAAATTTTAATAGTAGTAAAGGACCATGATACTAAAATAAAAGTAATAGGTACATAAAATTATAATACTCAATTATTATTTAAAATCTTCCTTATTTATATTTTATTGATTCATAAATCGATCAAAAATATCGACAACGCTTGATTTAAACTTATATTTTCAATGATTACCTTTAATTTATGTAAATATTAGTCGTAAACTTCTGAATTTATCAATATAGGCGTGTCAGATCCTGGAGCGTCTCCAATAACCTTTTAAAATAATTTGTCACGTACTGTATTTATTTTGCTATTTAAGTTCATGCAGCTATTCAATCTTCTTTTTAATATAAAAACTTTTATTTTATGGTAGCTCTAAAAATATTAATGTTAAAATTTACAAAAACCTACGTTACATTCTAAACTATTACCTGGGCTATTATTAATAACATATTAGTTGAAATGTAATATAATTAAATCATCATCATCATCATTATTATGAAAAGCCTGAAGATGTCCACTGCTGAACATAGGCCTCCTCCAGGGAGCGCCACTTTGAGCGGCTGCTCGCCACCTGCATGCTTCGACTCCCCACGGCTTTCACCAGAATATAATTACATACCATAGGATAATTATTTACTAGAAATCTAACTTCCAGGGCTCTATGATATTTAATAATAGTTCAAAGTAGTGGTATGAATGTATAATGTTTGTTATATACAATAAAAAACTCATAAAAATAAATATGTTTTTCTTCTGTACTTACATTTGTTATTGGTATGGCCTTAGTTTATATATAAATATTAAAAAACCTCAGCTAGGGTCAGGGTTATCTCGTGTGTGTACGTGACTTATATAACCGCATAGTTTTTTGTCATCTTGTACTCTGAGAAGTATAAACATCTCAAGTTCCTTCGCAAGCGGAAGTCCAGTTACTATATGCGTCATTGAAAGAATTAATTACACTTAATTACATCTAAACCCTTTGTTATAAACTGGCTTTGCGTTTTGTTTTTTAATACGTTTATCAACTCAAGATCTCTACAGTTAATTAACAATATTTTTGTTTATTTTTATCATATATCGATTTGAATGAAATTAACAAGTTTATCAAAAACACGCGAAAACTTGTTTAATTATTTTAAATCATTTTATACAAGTACATCCTGATATATCCTGTATCAAACATTTGTCAATATTAATGTTTTTTTTTATTGCTGTGTGTAGTGATAAAGATCTATTATGAGAATCTGAAGACATATTTTTTGCTAAATAAATATTTATTAGCAAGGAATCGAATAAATTGAACCTTGTATCATTGCTATCTATATACGGAAGCTTTTGAGACAAACAACTAAATCTGTAGGTAATAAGCCTACATTAAAAATATCACATAACCAGTTTTTGGCAATCAAAACAATATAGTTTTTGTAATTTTAAACTTGAGTGAAACTTAAATTGATTACACGTGGAAATATACACCTTTTATTAATTAGAAGTAATTAATTTTCGAACCAGAACTAAATATCCAGATACTTTATGGATCTTTTTGCACCTTTATGCCCACTTTGTTTTTACTTAGATAGCCACTTTTATGAAGTGCTTACCTTACAAAATCATATTTATATTCTGTCGAGGTGTTTCCTGAATATTATTAAACCTTGATGGCACAGCCAGGATTGAAAACATAATAATTACCTATTCAAAGTTACATACATTTGGATAATTTTGTTTCAAAAGTAGCTTTAGACTCCTAGAATAACATCCACAAAATTTTAATCAGCTTATAACAATCTTTTATATTTAGAACACCCTGCTTCATGTAAGTTTCGAATGCGAAAGATTTTATTATGTTTCTTCCTTCAGTTACTGGTGTCATAATTTTAAGCCACACGAATGCTTTGATAAGGCTTAACAACTATTGTCTTATGACATCAGCTGGGTTTGGGACAGACATCTTTTATTATAATAATATAATATGATTATTATATAGGTTAGTACATATTTATATAAATATATTTATTTACCATGGACTAGAAAGTGAAAATTATTATATGTGATGATAACTAACCCCAAAATTTATGAGCATCCTGTATGTACATGTCAGTACTGAAATATTAATTTAATTAACATTTTAGATCATGCAAAACCAACTTCAAAGGCAAATAAACCGCTTTTCTTAATAGATTTTACCCCAAAGCTCTTCAAGGTATTTTGGTAATAAAATTAAGAGGCTACGTTGTTTTAGTTTTACTATTAAGTAACCTATAATTGGCGGGTTCCAGTAGAACAAAACTATCGTAATTTTCGTTCACATTGACTGCAAAGATCATAACATCGCCTTGTCTGGAAAAAAAGTGGCATAACTTAGTAGCGTTTTTCGCGTTTATAGCAGCCACTGGAAACCATCCTAATATCTTATCCAATTACGTAACCATTGTGTATACTGTATATAAATAATTGAGGCTATCTATAACACATAAAATTAACAAAAATATCACTGAATAAATTAGAATGTTGCAAAATACGGCTGTTGATCTTAAATATATTATTTTACTATTTTATACTATTAGGAATAGAAAATGCAGCCAAAATAATACAGGATGTAATTTAATTCATCAGCATAAATTGAGCCCATGATAGTACATCATTTATAAATGATTATTAAAGAGTAAAGAGTGTAAAAGAAAATATTTTTATTGAAAATTATGGGGAGTGCTGCGTCGCCTAACTCAGTTCGCACGGATGATTGATACATTTAAAAGTTTTTATACCTTGTATGTACTAATTAAAAACAGTACTTCATTATTTTAATTAAATTTTGTATTGTAGCATTTGATTAAGTAAGTTATTTAATTTTTTGGGTTATTATTATTACCAAACCAATGTATTAGAATTCAAATATGTTGGTCCACATGTGACCGGTATCAGGAGTAGATACCTAGTTTCAAAGGATGCTAATGAATTCATTTACACCCTGTATAAATAACTAGTGACTCTGTCACTTGAAGACCTCGCGATTATATTATTATCTCTAAGTGTGTATTTTTAAGTTATCAACTCATGGCCACTCAAACATGGCCCAATCTCAAAATTTTTCGAGAAATTAAACCAACAAAATAATTAAAAAACATAATAATTATTAATTATACTTATTAAAACTAAATTTCAAGAAAATTGCTTGAGTACTTGCGACCTTTCCAGTAGAGGTCGATTACCTTTCTCATTTTTGCCTTAGTTATTATTTTGTTCTTCAAAACATTGTTAGCTTGAAACAAAAAATATTATTTTTAAACAAGCCTTTGTATATTTTTTGTATTTGAGTCAACTTGGCAGGTAATAATAATAAATTGAAATAAAATCGGTAAAATTTAGAAAAACGTGTTGTACAGATTAAAAACATAAATTTGATGTTTCTGATAGTTGGAGGATATTATTATAATATTATAAATACGATGCAACTTTTAACAAATTTAACATGATTTTCCGGTTCACTTTATTTATGTTTTATTGCTCTTTTTTAAAGGCAAGGTAATTTCTTTCTATTTTATTTAGTATGATTTATATTAGTTATGTATTGTATAACAAACTACCTCATGTTATGTTGATTGAATGAATCAACAATAATAGGTATATAGGTAGCTGGCTGGCCTTTTGGCTTTGCGAGTTAGGCAGATTGCAATTTTGCCTTATTCCTATACAAAATATAACTAACGCTGTTTATACTTTCAAAGTTTAAGTTCTTTGTTTAAATCATTCTACATACAGGTTTTAGCTACAACTCAGGTCAGGTCTTTCATATTTTTCTTTTGTATTCCTTTAAAGTAAAAACTCAATAGTGTATGAACCAATAGATGTTCTGCCAGCACAATATGGTTTCGGTACCAATTATAGGCAACCAGTAAAAAAACGCCATAGCCTGTTATTTATCCCACTTGGAGACTCACAGGATGTTCCCAATTAAGCCCACATCATCGCGCCTGCTTCACATATGGACACATGGACAGGTCTTTCGACTTTTTCTAAGTAACACGCATAGCTCATAACAAAGTCTCTCAATATCAAACCTTATTCTTTCGAAGATTTTACAGTTTCCATAACGTTTTCAAGATGAACTTTAAATAAGTACTTCTAGACATAAATTCAAATTTGCTGGAACAAAAGTATAATAAACATGCGGTCTTTGTTTAAATTGATGATTAGTGTAAACCAGTTCTAAAGATCATTTTAATTAGTGTGCGTTTAAAATGCATTTGAGTTAAGTTTAGTATAAAATCTTCATTCGTTTATCGAAAGAACGAGATGTGGTTTTGGCATTGAATCAAAAAGTTATACAGGTCTATAATTAATCACAATAGATATTTTCAGTTTTTTTTTTTGTGTAAACGATTTTTATAAAGGTCAAACAAGAAATAAAACTAATTTAAATAATAAACTGTTGCTAGGTATCACAAGTCAAAAATAGCCTTTTCATAAAATACTCGCCGAAGTGCGAGTCAGTCTCGCGCACTGAAGGTTCTGTACACAATTACCTACACATTACTTCATTTGCAATGAGATCAAATAAAATAGCTTTCTACATGAACTAGTGCTGAAAAACGACTAGTATAACTTGTTCTGGGCCGATTCTTAGTATTTTTGGGCCCTTTTTAAAATGCAATATTACATTTTGTTTACATTTCTTATCAGAATCTTTTTTTACTTCCGACAATTTACCAGCATTTCAAGATACTTCCTTAAAAATTAAAATAAATGCACTGGCCTTTTTCATTGTCAGTTGGTTTCCAACCTCAACCGCTAAAGCAAATATTAAAAACCTTCGGTGTATTTATACGGTATTTTAGATCAAGAAAATTATTTAAATACCTTTTAAAAATACGGAAATACAAACAAGATAATACAATACAACCTTGAAGCAGAAAGCAATCATTTAGAAATTAGACAAATGATAAATAATGGACTTCGTTACGACTTCTCCGAAGTCCTTATCATTCAAATCCATTTTAACTGTAAACAATAAGGACAGAAGATAAGTAGCAAAAACAAACAGCTGAACCGCAATGATAGCATTACCTAACGACAATCCTTTAATTAGGGTTCCGTCTGTCTGTCTGTCTGTCCGTCTGTCACCAAGCTATATCTAATGAACCGTGATAGTTAAAGAGTGTAAATTTTCGCAGATGATGTGTTTCTGTTGCCGCTATAACAACAAATACTGAAAAACGGAATAAATTAACTATTTAAGGGGACTCCCATACAACAATCGTGATTATTTTGCTCATTTTCATATTTATCTACCTATATAAATAACCGAACACTCTACCTGTTTGTTCAATTCTACGACCCTGAAAGAACCACTGCAGTTTTTTCAAACACACATAATAATAATATTGATCGCATACGTTTATCGTACATCACAGCACTCCAATCAACACAGGATACGCGCCCTTTTGAAGTATAAAACTAAGATAATCAAAAATAAAAACAAATATATCCCGCGAGTTCCCGTAGCACCAGACGCGCCGACAGACCTATATTTCGGGAATAACCGGCATGAGTCACGCGGTCTGTGTCATCGAATGGCATGCCCGGACTCTGTTATAATAGTTTAATTTCGTTTAATTAATATTACTAGTACTAAATATACATAGCTACTAATTGGCATAGTAGTAAAACAGAAAATAGGTTATTGCAAGGTAAGTGTCTTCTAGTTGGACCTTTCTATCTTGGACGATTTTCTGATTGGATGTTTTTATATTTGAACATTATTCGTGAAAATTATAAGCACTATGCCTTGCGTCTCTTTAGTACCAGCTTGCTGCTAAAATTTTTAAGGACTATAATATATATTTCTCTCTGTAGTAGTTACGATTTGGATTTAATTAATTGAATATTAACTACTGAAATGTCTATTTCAAACGTACCATGTTAATATTTATTAATTGTATGTATAATAACACCTCATAAATAAACGTCTACTCAATTTAATAATATAAAAAATGCCTGCCACCTTAAATTTTATAAGGCCCACTCATGCGCAAACTTACTTTTAATTCTACTGCTAAGACAATACTAATTTTAGAATCTTTACATAATAATATTTTTATATTAATATTTAGTTAATAGTACCATTAACAACAGTTTTTATTAATTGACGCAAAACCTACGTCAGTAGTCAGTACGATAAACGACAACGCCATGTAGAGGCACAGATAATACATTTTCAAGACTGCAGGCAAAATCATTTCAGCTCCCTCCCACACTTGAATAAAAGGCATGATGACTACGATTAAAAATGAACTGATGCTTTATGGAGTCGAGTTCTGGGGACTAGCTACCGAGCGCGACAGTGTATTCAGAACTCAGAAGCGAGCAGTTCGAATTCTCTGTGGAGTGGAGTGGGACCACCCCGCGAGACAACTGTTCAAGGATTTAAAGATCCTTACCTTACCTTGTCAATATATATTGCATGCTGCTACATATGTTAGACACAACCTTGAACGGTTCCCAACGTGGGCTGACTCCCATAGCCACTTGACGCGACACCGGCATCAACTCAGGCTGCCCTCCGTCCGACTCACTAAGTCACAGAAGCGGCTAGACTACATCGGTCTGAAGCTGTATAACTATCTTCCCGATAACATCACTAGTGCGCCCAGCTCGGGCTCGTTTCACGCCAAGTTAAAAATGCTGCTGCTCGCCAAAGCATATTACAGTATAGACGAGTACTTTGCAGATGAAACATTGAAGCATTGAACCACGTTTTACAGGCAATTTACAATTGTAAATTAAAAAATAACTATAACGAAATATTTGTTATATTTAATTGATATATTTATTTATTAATAATGGTAAGGTAATAATAATAATCACAAATTTACAATAATTAATATACCTAGGTATTCATAATTATAATTTAGTATTGATAACCATTTGACATGTAAGAAAATATCTTATCAATAAATTAATTGAATTGAATTGAATTGAACAAGAAAATATTACTTTCATAAAGAAGATTAAAAATGAATGCAATAAATGAAAAAATAAGTAAAATCGGTAAATAAATCAAGGAGTAATAAGCTTTTAAAGTTTCTGTAGGGGGCATCTCCTGTCCCTTTGTTACATGCCGAAGATATAGCTACCACAGCTTAGGAATGAGGTACTATGAACAACCTTGCTCTGACGTCACTGGCCGTTTGAGCTATCTCTTTCTGTTCCGGTTTTTAAAATGCTTGTAACTTTGTCATCTTTTGAGATATTTAATTTTAATATTCACAAATGCTTATCTTTCGAGAAATATTATTAATCCATGTAAAAAAATTTTAGTCATCAATAAATTAATAATTATAAAAAAATGTTCTAATATATAATTATAATCCACGTGGATAAAACCGATGGCAGTCGAAAACTTTTAACTACCTACCACACTTTCTCTAATTATTAAAAGTGTACTTATATTTTTTTAGTGTGGTCTGGTATAATATTATAAAAAGTTTATAATTTTTCATTTTGTAAGATAATAATGTGGCATTGTATGGGTGGTTATAGATAACTTTACTATGTCCTGCCGGATGTGTGATAATTACGATAAACTTTCCACTGTTAATAATTTCGAAACCACATTTAATATTACTTGACCCAGCTAACAGTTGATTTCATTACGTCAAGTCATAACCACCACCAAAGTGCGAGTCGGACTCACGCTCGAAGGGTTCTATTACCTATAAAAACGAGCAAAAACATCACGCCCCCTTAAATATTTATTTAATTCTGGTTTTTAGTAGCTATTGGTTGTTGCAGTGGCAACAGAAATACATCAGTGTGAAAATTTCAACTGTCTAGCTAACGCGGTTCTTGAGATACAGCCTCGTGACCGACGGACCGACACCGAGAGACAAGTACTACAGAATACGTAGTATTTGGTACCGAGGTACATGAGAGGTACCTTACACTGTTTCATCATAATAATTTCTTTCGTTCCTGCACACAATATGGGTTTTGGACAGACAGCGGAACCTTAATAATAGGGTTCGCTTTACTCTTTGGGTACGGAACCCTAAAAACGAAACTGATACAAATGTCTATTCTCAAGCTAATTCGATCGATGAATATTTAACGAAAATTATCTGCAATCCAAGCAAAGGATTAGTTATGAAACCATGTTACCACAAGGAAAAATTTTGAATGCGTTGGGGAATTTTGATGTTTTAATGGAAACAAAAACGAAAAGGTTTAATATTTTTTATAACCTGACGATTCGAGCACCCTTATCACTTAAGCTGTAGGGGATAAAAAAAATAAAAATCATCATCTTCACGGATAAAGAGCACGGACCCAAGTGTCTTTGTCCGTGCTCTTTGTCTAAACATTTTTATTTTATTATATTTACCTAAGTTTTTTTTATAGTTTAGGACTAGGTATGAATGCAATGATCCTATCGTGGGAAAGCGCTGCGCAGTTTTTATATTTACTTATAGTCCGTTTGATTTATTTCCAATTTATGTTGTTATTTACTATTTTAGTTTTAGTGTAGTTAAGTGTGTACTGTGTAGGGAATGTAGTTTTTTTCACTTTCAATTGGTTTCAAGTGACGATGAGATCGGTGAACCAGTAGATCTATTTGAAAAAAGAAAAAAAACACCAGATAACTTGGTTATTACTGAGAGTTGTAGGTTCACCGATCTCATCGTCACTTGAAACCAATTGAAACTGAATAAAACTACATTCCCTACACAGTACACACTTAACTACACTAAAACTAAAATAATAACAAACAACTTAAATTGGAAATAAATCAAACGGACTATAAGTAAATATAAAAACTGCGCAGCGCTTTCTCACGATAGGATCATTGCATTCATACCTAGTCCTAAACTATAAAAAAAACTTAGGTAAATATAATAAAATAACACGTCATCTTCATTAGTTAATCATAGCACTTTTACAAGTCAAATGTAGTACTTAGGTACTAAAAATTACAAGTCAATATACAAATTAAACTAATATAAAATAAACAATAACAATATATATATGAAAAAACCTATTCGAATAACCCACCCCAAATTGTACCCGGTGCAAAAGTGCCCATCACACTGGCTGCATTGCCGCGCTGGATGGCTATGGCCAACCGTTGCACCAGGTACGAGCCGGAGCGGGAGTCACGGGTTCTCTCCCTGATTCTACGCCCTATCTCCACCACCAGACTCTTGGCCTCAGCACCCCAACAACCCATAGTCTCCACAGCGATGGGCACAAAAATATACCGTGCTTCCAATGCCGCATACTTCAACCGCTTTTTACCGGCAGCGTCCTCCGCAGCAGCCGCCGAAGAGTGGACGGTGCGACCCAGGTGACTGTCAGCAACAGCGCTGACGCAAGTGGCGTCCCACACGAGGCACCTGCCGTTTTTCCATGGCACCAGGGTCAGCCCGTCCGGTAAAATAACAATGTTTAGACTTATTATCACTTTGTTGATTGTTGAACTACGTCTGAAATTGCTTACCCAATTAACTTTTATTGTGTTATTAAGTGATAACGATTATGTTAATTTTGATAAAGTTTCGATGATTGTTTTACGCGATGGCACAATTAAATATTGATATAATATAACATAACTTAAAGAACTAATAAATTTTATTTGTAAGTAAAATTTTATTATAAAACTTATAAAATTTGGTTAAGTCCATCTCATATTAATACAATTATTTTATTATAATAATATTATTTTACTGGAGACACTGGAGTACATTTCATTTCAACTGTTCACAATTTAGTTATCAAAATTTACTTATATACACTCAAAGTGCCTTTCGTATAATTCGTGAATTATAATATTTATAGACGTAACTCAATCATATTATGTGCCTTATCAATATTATACTGAGCTGATGACCTAAAAACTGACTTATCGACATCTTACACACTTTATTGACACGAATATGTCTAATCAAATCTTAGTAAACAATACATAAATAATTTATCTGACATTTTACACACTTTATTGACACGAATATACCTAATCAAATAGTATTAGGTATTAAATATATTATTGTAAACTAGTGCACCGCGCGGTTAAACTCCTGTGTTTTTCATACCAACTTTCACAGTTCACACGCCCTAAATTAGGTAGGTATGAAAAAAAACTCCATACCGTTTACTTGGTAAAAAGAAGAGATTATAAGAGAAATTAGCCTCTAAGTTGATTATCACCGTGTCCTGTTGTTTTACCAACTTTTTTTATACAACTACACGAATATACCTAATCAAATAGTATTAGGTATTAAATATATTATTGTAAACTAGTGCACCGCGCGGTTAAACTCCTGTGTTTTTCATACCAACTTTCACAGTTCACACGCCCTAAATTAGGTAGGTATGAAAAAAAACTCCATACCGTTTTACTTGGTAAAAAGAAGAGACTATAAGAGAAATTAGGCTCTAAGTTGATTATCACCGTGTCCTGTTGTTTTACCAACTTTTTTTATACAACTATTATAATACCAGCTGTGGTTTTAAGCAGGTTTAATACTTATAATTAGGGATGGTAGGCAAATAAATGATTATATTAGCCTATACGGTATACGTATTTTTACGGTCTAATGCTTGTGTTGGCCAACCCTTCGCATAAGAGTAATAAATAGCATAGCAACTGAATAATTGGAAAGAAAGAAAGAAAAATAATTTATTTGTGACAATAAATAAAAACGAGTTCAAAATATGATTAACAACAGACCATTTGCCACAAATCGGTCCCAACTCAGCATAATGCTGGTCGTAAAACCAGCGCTGGTCTTGCGTTGGGGCCGGTTCCGGGGGTCTAGCAAAGATACCAACCACTAACGCTAACGCCAAACGGTGTAATTTATTTTAAAAAAATCCAAAAAATGATTACTTAATAAATATTAATATTGGAACTTTAATTTGTTATATTTAACTAATATGTACTCATGTAAGTCCGTAGCTGTAGCGTAACCGCACCGTGACGACACAGGGGATCTAGCAAAATCCCTAACGCTAACGCTATCGCCTCACGCTAACTCCAAAATGTACTGAAATGATATTTCGGAAATCGCTAACTTTTCGGCAGCGAATGTCATTTCAATACATTTTTGGAGTTAGCGTGAGGCGATAGCGTTAGCGTTAGGGATTTTGCTAGTCCCCCTGTGTCGTTACGGTGCGGTTACGCTACAGCTATGGACTTACACGAGTACATATTAGTTAAATATAACAAATTAAAGTTCCAATATTAATATTTATTAAGTAATCATTTTTTGGATTTTTTAAAAATAAATTACACCGCTCTAAGCGACGATGCCACGTCGATTACCTCGTCGTAGTAAATCACCTATGTAATAAATACCTAAAGTTGCACCAGCGTGCGAGCGATATACCTGTTTCTGTCTATACCAGTGATATTGTTTTTATAATTAATAATACGATTATGATTTTTTTCTTGATTCTAGTTCAGCATAAGCAGTATACCTATATCTATAAATATAGAACCTGCTTAAAACCACAGCTTGTATAACATGTCTCATCTGAATTTTTGAAAAAATTTTTATTGCATACATCAGTGACAAAAAAATACATTTGCGATCCAAACTTGTAACCTAATCGCTCATAAAATATATTGATTGATGATACATGAAATATAGATTAGATAATTTGTAGATTGTATTGGATAAGAGATTTATCAAGGTGTTGATATTTTTGATACATTAATTTATTCTGTATAATTTAGCTTAAAACCTATAAATTAGATATGTAGGTCTTATAAAAGTTTATTTATTAGTACAAAAACTTAAATAACAATATATATACACTAAACTAAACAACTTAAATATAAACCTATCTTAATAAATATATACACCTAACTAAAAACAAAAACCCTATGAAAAAAAAGCTATGCCGCAAAAAAAAAAAAAAAACTATAAATAAAACACAGAATTTAGGTTGCTTTCTGCGGGGAGCGTGCCCAAAAAGCTGGCGACATTCCCTCGTTGTATTGCCAAGCTGATTCGTTGGCCGAGGTATGCGCCAGCCCTTTGGTCACGTGTTAGGTCGACCAACCGTCTGGACAGCTCCCTAACAAGAAGCCGCGCCTGTGGGCCCCAGGGACCCATTGTTTCAACCCCAAACGGAGTAAATATGTATCCATCGCCTAAGGATTCATACTTCCTCCGTTTGAGGTCTTCTGCAGCTTCAGCCGCTGCACATGCCGCCCGAGCTGAGTTGTTAACGTGGGAAGGCGCTAGCGTGTCAAAGCAGATAGCATCCCACACCAGCGGCCTTCCACGGCTCCACGGGATTAATGTCATACCATCAGGCCTCTTACCATCGTCACGTGAAATACCGTTCGGCTCTAAGATAGCCGGCACGTTGACGGTGGCAAGGGCCCGACGGATGACGTCATTTAAGGCGGCATGGCGCGACAGCCGTCCGGCGCTGCGGCGGCAAGATAAGCCATGGTGACCCAATCGGTCCACCTCGCCCCCACAGTGACAGAGATGCGGTTCTGTCCTGGAGATGCCCAGACGTAGGCCCACTGCAATAGAAAAGCTAGAATTATCTAGAAGGGTTCCAATATTGGGCGAAGGAACAGCATGTAGCCAGTAACCTGACTCACGTTCGCTAGTGGCAAGGAGACGAGCCCTACCAGGGATGTTACTGTTACGTAATAGAGACGCTTGTATGATCTTACACAAGGGCTCGTCCCATTGTCTCTGCGAACGGGGGCTTTTGGGAGTTTCTTCACCTGGACAGGCCATTTTCCAAGCGTTACTAGCCTCATCAAGGCATAGCACCGGCACTCTGCCTATGGAAGGCTCAACTATTTTGGCAAAAAGCGCAGCAGTACTATGCACGGAGGACAAGAACGCTGGTAAAGCAACACTAAAAATTTTGCGGATACCGATGCCTCCAAAACGAATCGGAAGAGAGGCTTGGCACCATGATTGGTCCGAAAGAGAACAATTTAGAATTTGTGTTAAGATATTTCTAATGGTTTCGTCCAAAGTTATTAGGTCGCTCTGATCCCATAGAGGACAGCACCTAAGCACATACGTTAATTTTGGAACGAAAAGGCAAAACCGAATGATGTGGAAAGCTACATGTGAACGTATTTTTAATAGCCGATCACGTGTTTCTTCGAATTTTGTACGTTGCTCATTTATATAGGCGGGGAAGGAATCTTTAAGAATGGGGGCACCAAGGAGGCGCAATGACTGATTATTTAGAATTTTTATATTGGGGGCCTAACTATTGAACTTATTATTAGGTCTTATTATTAGTAATTTACGGCCTTAATCTGTTTCTCATCGATTAAAATTAACTTTTGTTTGTGATTTTCCTCCAAAAACTAAAACCATAAATGAAAAGTTAATAATTATTCAAACCAAAGCATAATAAATAATAATAAACTATAGGTACATCCTTTCCCTACCTCCAACATTTCAAGGCTATGTATTTACTAAAAATATATTATAATTATGCAAATATAGGATGTTTCTAGATGTTATTTCTCAATTTGCACTAAAACTGCATAACTACTTAGCTGTTTGTAATATGCGGCTCTCATTAAAATAAAACAACTACGAATGGAAAATAGTTATTATGTCATTATATTTATTTACTTCAGTAGTAGGTTGTTTATTTTCCAAAATAATAGTTGATTATATTCATAGATATTTGTAGATGAGTAGGTATACCTACTCTAGATTCTAGAGTCTAAAATAAAACAAAATTATTTTTTTTGAAATGAACACAATGGTCGCCTAAGCGTTCCATTCCAAGACCGAAAGGGGCCGGCTGGTTTTATTTCTCAAATAAGCGCACTTACCAATTCAATATGAAAGGCAGACAGCAAATAAGCCAGCTAAAATTAAATAAACAAATTAAAGTTACTTAGAACTTCCTTGAACTCAAAAGAAGAGACGACAGCTATCTATACAGGATGTAATTTGATTCATTAGCCTAAATTGAGCCCATGATAGTACATCATTTATAGATGATTATTAAAAAGTAAAGAGTGTAAATGATTATGAAGATTGCCGCGGCGTCTAACGCAGTTGGCACAGATGATTTTGATACATTTAAACGTTTTTATACCTTGATGTACTAATTAAAAACAATAATTCATTATTTTAATTAAATTTTGTATTGTAGCATTTGATAAAGTAAATTATTCCATTTTTTGGAGTTATTATTATTACCAAACCAATGTGTTAGAATTCAAAAATGTTGGTCCACACGTGTCCGGTATCAGGAGTAGGTATCTAGTTTCAAAGGATGCTAATGAATTCAATTACACCCAGTATAGCAAAAACCGCGTTGACATTGACACGAGTAGTCTTCTAGACTGACGTGCGAGTAGACCGAGTGGACTCACAGGAGTAGGTAAGGTAAGCTTCGTAGGTACGAGTGTACTCGAGTCTCTGTAAAGGTGAAAATATTATAGATTTTGTATTAAAAAGTATCGGAATTGTATTATCCGATATAGGAGCCAGCTTCACTAGGAGGACCGATGATCAGGTGAAAACCTCGAGGAACCGATGTATGCAGGAAACGAGCAGCTCTCTAGAGAGGCTCATGTTTAGCAGTGGCGTCTTCAGGCTGTTGATGGAGATGATGAGATATCCGAGTCCATTCGATCCGAGCTGAGCCAAGGAGACTATCATCGCGGCTAAAATAAATACTGATGAACTTAACACCGATCACTTGTGTGTCAATGAACTTGTTATCATCGTTACGAGTGGCAGCGATATATGACCAATGACCATGCTATTTAACCTGTCAATGTCAATGATATATAACTGAATATATAAAATGAAATTTTCCACTTCATTCTCCACATTTGCATAGTATTACAATGTCATGGGTAATAATTGTAATATTAATAGTAAACGTACCTAAACGTTATTATAAAGTAATATTATAATATAATTATATAAAGGATTCACTAATCAGGAACCAAGTTTAATAGAAACATAATTAACAAACTAGTTTAAAAAAAATTTAACGTAATATTTTAAATTGAGAACTCATGTAATTTTATTATCATAATGGAAATATTTTATTATGACATTGTAGTAAATGACATTTAGATACTTAATTAAAATAAATTTAAATTGAAATATTAAACATGATATTTTTATAATAATATTCCTAAACGGCCAAGAAAAAAGCAAACCAGATTTTAGCTTTTTTTTATATAGATTACAATCGTTAAAAACATATAGGCATGACATAATATTAACATGAGAGTAAGTAATAACAGTTAAACTCATGACAATTTACAGTTAAAATACTTAAACTAAACACAAATACTTAATAATAAATTATAATTATTAATAAAGTAATAACCAAAATGATTAGTCTATAAAAATATGTGCCCATGAAAATAAATAAAGTTATAAGTTTTGATAGCAGCAAAATGGAAACGGAAACTATACTAGGTAGGAAGTAGATAATACAGAACACATTGCTTACTCTACAGACACATCCACACCAAGCAACAACATGCGCCGGCGCTGGCAAAATAAACAACACTTTAGTTGAGCAACAAAAACTGCTATTGTGTCAATCACAATGACTTTCCCACTTCTTAGAGTTGAGAAACTAACTTTTTAACCATTTGATAGGCAGTAGCGGTTTGCCAAGGTCTTTGATCGGTCGTTGACAATACTAAACTGAAAATAGAATTCTAATTGTTTAGGAAAGGTTTTAGGTGTTGGTTGTGTTAAACTGTGTTATTGTGCAGAGTCTGAAAAAGACAACATTTTAAGAAACTTACGTACTTATATCGAAAGGGTCATATTATAGTGGTAGCATTTGAGTTAACAATAAAAATTAGATAAGTGTGATATTTTATATTATTAAATATAAAAATGTGGAAATACAATTCTTATTTCTCGTGCTCTGACGATGACGACGAAGATGATTATAATCGTACTTATAAAAACTATAGAACAGTCAGGCGAGAGTCTAAGATGGTCGTTCTGAGGCGAACGGTAAGTGATAGATTTTTTTAAAATAAATATACAAGGTGACCTTGAATTAGTATGTTATCCCGAAAGGAGGTAAATCTACACCCCAAGGTAGACAATGTTTCTTCTACGACTTTACTAAATTAATAGTTTTTCATTGAAGAAATGCTATGTCAAGTTCACGTTCGAAAATAGCCTTAGCGCAGCTGGGAAAACCTTTTGTTTTACTAAGCCATGACTGGAAAATTATCTCGTCGTCACCTGTTTGTACAAAAAACTTAGTTGAATTTGTCTCAACCACACAATAGGTAAATTGTCAGGCCTATCTAAATTCTAACCTTCAGGGTCATTTGAAGTGTGAACGTACCTAGTAACCTATACTTGGATGACCTTCTGCACTTAATGGATAACTTGGTTTCAGAATAGGTATCATGCTGCGATAAAATTAGTATATTTGATTAAAGGTATCATGGGGCGAAGTTCTTCTTGAAAACAACCTTATTCTTATTTCGATGTCTTGCCCAATTTTGCTCATTTTGACATACTTAGAATTGGGTACCGATTTCCCATATAATATCACAATCTGCCAATAAATGATACGGCAGTATACTTTCCCCCTTTTTGGGGGAAATACCCTTAAATGAAAATCACTGACGACAAGTAAATTCTATGCTGGTCGGTTATTCTCTATGGAAATACAGATTCCACACGATACGAAACCACGTCGTTATCGTGTCTTGTTCAAATCGTGTCACAGCGTTAGATATACCTTCACTTCATAGTTTAAATAATATTACTTTAATAATAACATATTAAAGTTTTCTTTATTTTGAATAAAATATATTGACATAACCGGTCTTATCTTTTGATGTTTTGATGTTTCGGAACGCGTCTCGGTAAAACATAATTTTTTACAGTTCAAATTGTGCCAATTCTAAATTCATTTCTCACGGTTTTATTTACGTTTCAAAGAGAATAGACTTTGCAGATTTCTTATGTAAGACAAGAATTTGCGTGGTTTTGAAGTAAGGAATCGATAGAGAATAAAGGCCCTGATCGCTGAATACCCAGCTTCGTCTAAATAAAAGATCGATCTGTACGTAAGTGCAGGCACATGATAATATTATGAGGGTTGAAACAGACTTCGTTTTCTTGGTCAATAAACAAAAATATTATACAGTAACATTTGAAACAATAAAATAATTAAAATATGTACCTAGACAAGTGATAAAAAATAGTTCTGTAAACATAGTTTACAATAAGTATTAAATAATATTACTAATGATGGTTAAATTATAAGTGTAACAATAATATTGATTCAGCTTTTACATTACATCATTATGACACTATTGTGTTGTGTACTAAACTGGTAAACTGACTACTAATATTTTATGTTATGATAATTACTTATTGTTGTTTTATTCGTAGCTATCAGTACCCTTAGGACGAGTTTTCCAATACGTGAATACGCGCGGCCGCGAATACATTATAGTTTGCACTGCCATTTTTAGTTCATCAACGTGTCCGCTAGGGGCGCTGCAAAGAAATGTATGGGAGAAAAGGGAGAAAACGTAAACGAATCAAGTTTTAGTAAACTATCGAAACTGTTACTAGGGGTACAGCTGTCTTACTTCAATCAGTTTCATCAACAAAACTTCTGTTATGTATTAAGTCTTATGACTTTTATATACGTGACGAAACCATCTACGTATGTGTTTAGTTAATTTAATACTGTTATAAAATATAATATAACACTCAAAATCAACACGTTCAACTGTCAACTGTTCAATATAAGTTATATTAGTGTATTTATACAATATATTATATTACACGAGGTAACCGCGTGTTATATTACTATAGCAGGTCGTGTCTACCGACATTGGTTTATAATTTTAAGTTTAAATACCATAATCATGCATGAGAGGCATGCTATCTGCATGGTAAAGTGGAATAATCCAGTTTTCATATACCACTATCGTGATTTATATTTTATACTAATGATTATATTATACCAAATAATGATATTTGGTTTAAGTTAACGTTATTAACACATAACTCAACTAAATTAGCACGTCTGTGTGAAATCCTTGATGTCTATCTAATAATAAAAGATTCTTCTAATCGTTATTCGATAGAAATTATAATAATTTTTGGCATTTCTATTAAAGTCATTTTGTTAGTTGTTTTATATTTTATCTATTCTTATATTTTGTTCAACTCACCAATCACCAAATACTTAAGTCAACCAACAACAAAAATTACAACAAAAGATTAAATCTCTCTTATTAGCCTAGCGCAATCTTTATTTATATTTGAACTGTACTAAAATAAAGTTACATAATAGCATAAAGGAGCATAAGAACTTAAACTTAACACCGAACGCCCCAAAGTAAGTCACGGTCGACTACTCTCAACACAACGCCAGCCAGTTGAGTAACTCGACCGCCTACTGGACCCAATATTAAATATCAAATTGGATAAGTTATTAAATAAAAGCACTGTCGTTTTCTAACCAACGGATATAACGCATAAGTAAACTGGGCAATGTAGTACTAATATTTATGATTTTTATAGCAGTATCGCTCAGCGGTCGTAACTCAAAATTTTCCATCGCAAATTAATATGGAATGTAGTCACTGCAAAACGAATAAGTAATCAAGGTAGAATTCTTTTCCTTTGGAATTTATTATCATTTTTTCATCAAAGCATGTGAGTTATATTATAACATAACATTGAAATAATTATCATCAAAACCGAGTCACCACAGAACATAGAGATATCGATTAAAAAACATGAAAGAAGAACAGAGTCGCATGTCGCATTACAATGTTTAAAAGGAACAATAAAATTAATGATAAAAATATTTAGAACCTTACAATAATTACATCATTTTATTTTGTTGCGTATTATATTTTTATTCAAGCCATCAAAGATATTATTTGTGTGTCTTTAAAATTAAAAAATCCGTGCAATAAAATAGGTAGTATATTAAATTACATATTCACCTGTTATGTTAATATTTTTTTTTTTAGTTGTTTTATAATGAAACCGTGTTGTACCTACCTGCATAAAATTAACTCAATCTCTCAAAAAAGTCTTCCAAGATATGCAATAAATTTTAATAGCGACAAACTAATTTAAAAGTAGGAACTCGATATAATAACAGATGTTGCATATCCCTATATAACTGGTCCAAGAGTGCAATGACCTGTTGCTAGCAGCTTTACTGCAACCGTTGCATAACTTAGTTGTACGGTTACCTTAGTTCATACGAAGAAAATAAAGAAAGAAAACTTACATTAAATTTCACTACACAAAATAAAACGAAAAAATGTGCTTCAATTTATATCAGTATTATTCTTGTGAGATTAAATAAAAAACAAAGTTTTAATATTATTTAACCGATTGTACCTCATGAATATTGTGTCGATGAGGTTGTGTTTTTGTGTTCGTGAGGTTAAACAATATTTAAAATGAATCACACACACTGAGAATTTCAATACTAAAAACAAATTTGAATATTTTCAAACAGTTTTTTTTTTATATTATTATAACTAGCCCGTCGGTGCATTGCAAACAGGAAACCAAAACGATGAAAATTTTATTCTGTCACTAGGATTAAGCCCTGTATTTCAACAGAGCATAATATTCAGTGATCAAAGGCATTACTGCTAAGAACTGTAAAACGTCCGCAGCAGCAGTTACCGGTTATTTCTGCCATGAAACAGATCAGTACAGAACCACCAACTTATCTATTCCGGAGTACTTTGTTCTTTTTTTAATGAGGTCTTTCCTAAACTATCAAAAAGAAATGGGAGAAATAACCGGAACAGATTAATATATATAGGTGGTACTGTTAGTATAGGTATGTCGATGTAGGTAGGTACTCATTACATCAACTCCTCTAAAATTACCTATGATAGGTTTTTAATTACCTTGTTTTTAATTATCTATTTGATAATGTTTTTCTAGGCCTGAATAATAAAATGTATTTTTTACAATAAATTGAAACATTATCAGTGTAACATAAACCAGTATTGATGGTGCAGGTAATGTAAACCGGTAAAAGTGGTATAAAAACCAATTGTATCCGGTGGGAACCGGTAATACGGTTTCCTGGGGATTTGTTCACACGGAGGTTGTTAACAGGGAGTATTATTGGTTAAATTATCACTATCACTCTGGAGCTCTGGAGAATGGCGGCATGTTTTGTACCTATTTTTTTTTAATTATATTTGAACTATAAGTAGAACCTTATTTCGAATTAAATAGAAAGGCATTCATTGTAGGTTCGATATTATCTTCTTAAGCATATCTTAAGAGAATATAATAATTTTTATTAAAATTAAATCATCAAAGCCAGTAAAACAAAGTTCAAGAACGATAATAATAGTTGTTAAATAATGTTAATAAATGCATAAATATAATTTAATTTGGCCTATTTCAACGTTATATTATAAGGAAGTCACGTTGAAAATTAATATTGTATGCATAGGTCGAATTAGCATAAACAAAAAAGAGTAAAAATAACAGATAATCAATAGAATTATGTATAATATGATTTTATATTAAAGTATCTAAAATATATAAGCTTAAACAACCGTAATAGTTATAACTATAACCACGTTAGCTAGTATTTAAGCGTCAGCCATACCGGCGCGTCAAGTGGCGAGACTGAAACGTCAAAATCGGCAATTCGGTAGTTTCGGTATACCCATCGCTGCCCGTATGGTCGCCAGCGGTCGCCACGGGCAGCGAGGTACCGAAAAGTTTCGCATCGCTGATGCTACCACTGGTGGGGGTCAAAACTAAAAGTTGTTTTGTGGTGGAATTTTAATATTCTAGACTTTTTTCTGACTAGACTGGATTTTACCAAAGTAGAATAAGTTTTATTCCAAGTATAGCGCTAATTGTTACCCTCGGATACAGCTGATTGACAAATGAAATGAGGATTAAAAGGACCCTATCCTGATTGTATCCAAGGAAAGAGCTTCAAAATTATTGGTATAATAGTTATATTCGTGTAACTCGGTTATTCTCGGAACGTTATACTTGGAGTAACGTTTTCTACTTTGGTAAAATCGGGCCTTGTAATAAACAAAACTAAAAAAAAAATATGACACGCAGAGAGTTCACAAATTCCATTATCATTGGTTTCTTATGAATCTTCATTACTCACTAACCTACATGCAAGTACAATCCTCATACAACAAACGTAATTTTTTGCTCGTTTTTATATCGAACCCTTCGTGCACGAGTCCGACTCGCACTTGACCAGTTATAATAAATATTTATTATTTATTGTCCATAGTTTCACTCGGTGACGGAGAAGAGATCTCACAACAACGACTGTGGAGAGAACAGCGTCACCATTGTCACAGAGAAGAAGATCGAAGATGACTCCTCAGACTCTTCAAGTGGGGATAACGTAGAGATTGAAGGTAATTTTATTATTAGCCTTGATATTTTAATTTATAATCTATCTAGGTTCTCGAGTGGCGACCACAAACTGGAAGATACAGCTTTGGCCGGCCCCCACTACGTGGACCGACGATCTGGTGAAAGCCGCGGGGAGCAGGAGGCGAGTAGCCGCTCCAAGTGGCGCTCCCGGGGGGAGGCCTATGTTCAGCAGTGGACGTCTTCAGGCTGTTAATGATGGTGACGATGAATCTATCTATAACATCTTCTATGTATACCTAACATCTTCATTCTATAACAATAATAAAGAGGAAAGATTTTATTTTTTGCTTGTTTGAATTAAATAGCTGCCTTGTTTAATATGACTGTGCTCTATTAATTATTCAATAAGTAAAATAGATATAATTTGTTTTATAAATAGTCAAAGAAAAATAAAGGAGCATAAATACAAAATCATTAATAGATGACAAACCTGCAGCATCTCGTAAAAATATAATTATTAACAAAACTAGAAGTTATAAAACATAAATAGAATAGATAGAATAGAAATAAAATAAATGAATAAATAAAAACTGCATTGGCACAGAATAATCTGGGTAAACAAGTTTGAATTACAGTCGTGACAATTTTATTTTTGACACTGATGATTTATCTTGAATAAATCAATTCATATGACGTAATATTAGTAGGTAAGTACGTAGTTTATTACTTCTGTATAAAATATACTTATTTATTGAAATGAATTGCGATATGATATTAATGAATAATTCAATCCAATAGTTAGGTATATTCCTGGATATTTTTGTATATATAATGTTATGTGGCATGCTACTTACTCTAGGTGTAATTTGAATTATTCCACATCACATCGAATATTGAAAGCTTATGTTTTATATTTCATTGCTACTTTTTCGGTCACTGAACAATTTCATTTCAGATTACCTAACTTTTGTCTTCATCCTTTCTGTTGTGAAATATTCATCATGACAATATATGTTCGTGTCCACCTAATGTATTATTAGGTCATTTCATTACATTCGTTTTTAATTTATTCATACCTAGACTCTCCGTCTATCAAGAATATTTTAAGCATTTTCTCGAACGCGTCTCGGACGTTACGTATACGTGTTATATGTTTTCGCGCTGTGACATAATACACGTAAAATTGATTTCTTTCATACATTGCATTGTTTTGGAACTGTTTTTTTTTTTCTTTTTTTACTGTTTTTGTTTCATTGGTTTTTCTTCCTTATAGATTTATTTTGTTTGTCAATTTTTTACCATAGATCTCTGTTCTTTGTGTCTCTTTGCTTTTCACCGGCAAAAGGAATACAAAACTTTTATTAAATAAAACTTAAAGCTCGTCAAGATCAATACCTGTGTAAATTAATTATTATGATTGCATAATAATAATGATTACCTACAGTTTTATAAAACTGTACTTATAATATACAGGGTTACAGGAAAAATTGTGCTAGATCCGTTAAGAGCGTGCAGTACCCATCATTTCTGACTTATTTCACTGTGAAACACCCTAGGCTAAACTAATAATATTTTTGTAGATATCCCTTAGAAAACAATACAGTTTCTAATATTTTTTTTATATCTTAACTTTCACTTGTCTACTACGGTCTATTCAATTAACTTATGTACTATTTTAATGATTGACGTCCTAAAGCATCTTATTACACATGTAAAAATGCAATAATAATAATAATAAGAAGACACAAAATATTTCAATGAAAAAATTAAAAATTGAATATCTCGAAAAGGGTAAAGTTTAGCCTAGGGTGTTTCATAGTGAAATAAGTCAGAAGTGATGGGTACTCCACGCTCTTAACGGATCTAGCACGATTTTTCCTGTAACCCTGTATAATATAATATAATATATATAGATAATACTTATTTATAATACTTGACGGGCCCGATAGCTCTGTTGGTAGTAACCCTGCCTTCTGAACTGAGGGCTGTGGGTTCGATTCCTACCCAGGACAAACATTTTTGTGATGAACATAAATGTTTGTTCTGTGTCTGGGCGTTATATTGTATTCTATGTATGTATTTACAAACAAAAATATATCTAAGTATTATATCCGTTATCTGGTTCCCATAGTATAAGCTAAGCTTAGTTTGGGGCTAGATGGCGTTGTCCATATGTATTTATTTATTTATTATAGGTGGCATTGTAAGTAGTTAATTATTCAAGTCATTATGGATAATAGTTAAATATTTTGCAATATATGTAAATTTAATACATTATCGTTACCATTAATTACTTATTTTAATCTTTCTGATATAACTTCTTAGAAGATTATACACTGTTATTCTCAGAATATATGATTCATCATTTGTGATTCGCCAAATTAATTTCAACATTACTCACTCAGTTTATTTTAGGATCCCAAAACGATAATTATCTTTACCATCATTTTTGGCCACTATACTGTAAGTATTAAAATTTTACCTAACTCATAAATATTTAAAGCAAATAATATATCATAACAGTCAATTTACTAAAATATTGTACACTTGTATTTGTATTGTAAATATTAACAAGATATTTTAATAATGTTAGTGACCATGACAGCTTAAAACCTAACAGTCAATTTATCTGATCACCAATTTTGGTTAATGGAACTATAAATTACTAGTAACTTTACCATTACCTTATCTATGTATTTAGCAAAAATATTTATGGGCAATTAGGAAAGTTGGTTTACTAGACATACTTATGTTATTATATCCATTACTTAGAAGTCAGAAGGTACCTAGCTAATACTTAATTAGTTACACCGTCTTCACTTTTCTTCTTATACAGTCCATTCAAAGATTTAGAATAAATCGCTGTCAGTAATAAGACGCACATAAAAGATAATAAATAGTTCTATTATAATAACTGTAAGATCGCGTTTACACCTGTAAGTAAACTTCTGCAATAAGTGTTGGACTCCAGAGCCCAAAGTCTGCTATTTCAATTGTGTCATAATGGTTCATGAATGGTGCCATAATGACAGATTTTGACACTAATGGTAGTCTACAAACCATAATTAGACTACTATTAGTGTCAAAATTTATCATTATGGAGGGACTTTGAGACCGACAGCAGGGCCCGAAGTCTACTATTTCAATTGTGTCATAATGGTTCATGAATGGTGCCATAATGACAGATTTTGACACTAATGGTAGTCTACTTATGGTTTGTAGACTAACATTAGTGTAAAAATCTGTCATTATGTTACCATTCATGAACCATTATGATACAATAATAATTACACATGACACAAAATAGCTGACTTCGGGCCCTGCATGCATGTGAATTCAACGTAGCAAGTACACTCGCGATAGATTGTCGAAGATAGGTGATTGTTAAAATCGCGCAAGATTCCGCGAGTTTTCTTGCACGTATAAATGCGGCCTAACGACCTTATTCAATTTATATAGGAGTTGTCCACTATTAATTAAATAATTAACTTGTCATGTCATACATCAAGTGCATCTAATGATAAAAAACTTAACAGTTCTGTCTATTTGAGTCTGCTAATGCTAAGATTCACGCTGATAATGGCAATCGTTCATCTTGAAACAATGGCCATTGTCTTGATAACAATATTGATAAAGACTACATAGAAACAAAGAACCCCACTATATCTATGCACTTGAACTTAGGAGCAGAGTTTGTAGCATAGAAGGATGACAAAAACACACCACAAGTCTGGACTTAGGTAATAGATAGATAGATAACTCTTTACTGTTTCAAAATTAAAATATACAATCAGGAATAAAATAAATCTTACGTACTAGTGCAACAATGGGCGATCTTATCGGTGACAGCAATCTTTTCCAGACAACCTTTGGATAGACAGTATCCGTAGAGAGAGAATAAATGGCGGTGCAAAACAATTTAATAGATAAAGTAAATAATTAGGATAAATAAATGAAATAAAATAAAATACCGTTACCTAACATTGTACTAATAAATATACCTACATCCGAATACGTATATACATTTATAATACAATAAACTAATACAATACTATTTTAAAAGGATAAATAATTTCATCAAAAAGGTCATAATTCATTATTTCGTCTCAGAAGTAAAAGAAAAAAATAATGAAATAGACAAACACAATAGACAAAAGATAAAATAAACCCAAAGCTATGAAACACAAGATAGAGTCCAAAAACTAATACCCGACTACCTAATTATTTATGACTAGCTTTTGCCCGCGGCTTCGCACGCTTGTGTTACGTTATTTTTACGTTATAGTCTAATAATAGATCATGCATTTCGTACCAAACAACAAAATCCACTAAATCTTTTCGAAGCTGAGCACAGTACATGAGTACAGTAACCTGTATTAGTTAGCATAGGTATAGGTATAACGCAAGTATAGCCGTGAGTGGAAGCTATTTAAGCCATTACCTAAAATTAAATGTTTTGAGTCTAATATAGATTTATAGCAATATAAGAAGTTTCAAAAAAAAAACTACAATTTTATAAGTACCTCTTCATATTACAACAAAAAGAAATCATCATCACTTCACTCAGGTCTTTAACAGAAGTTTCAGTAAGTTTTGTTTAGGTAGTAGTTACCTAAGCAGGCAGGTACAGTTTAGAAAATATGGAAGAATCATACACGATGATGCTGTTTTGCTCAGTTTTACATATTATCCGCGCGCTTTTTGCACCATTTACCACATTTTTTTACCTTCTTAAGTTTGGCTCCATACGAATTGAGTACGTACACTTAGCCAGTGTCAATAATAAGTTTATAAATTGCTGGAGATATGCATTTACCTGTACGATGCGTACATAACTAATTTTCTTAATACTAATTAGGAATTACAAATACTAAACCACCACTCCTTAAAGAATCGACAGTTATAATTATTATTATGTCCACTATTTTCCACGCTGTCTCATTCCCACTGCACTTTCAACATACCTACCTAGTGATGAAAGTGAGGAAATAGGTTAAATCGTCATTACATAATTATTACTTACACCCAAAGATAGTTAATTACCTACTATAACTTTCTTGAAGTAACCGAATAATCAATCATTTTTTGCTCCCGTTGTTTATTTCAAAGCCCACAGATCTAAAATATTTTAACTATTAAAAACATATATCAACACGCAAGAAGAAGAAGAAGAACAAATCAAAAACAGTCCAAAACGAACTTTACTCGCCATGTTGTTTTAATTCGAAGATACAATTGCCATAATGAATACCTACATATTATTATATCTAAATACATACCCTTTTTAAACATTTTTCATAAAATATTTCGTATCATTGGCTTACAAATAATAGCAAGCACTCTGTCTTACTTTAATCCCAAAATAAAAAAGGTTTTAAAATGCGTAGCAATGGTAAGGGTCTATAACTTAAGTAGCTATAAGTACTACAGGGGGTCTAGCAAAGATACCAACCACTAACGCTAACGCCAAACGCTAACTCCAAAACTGTATTGAAATGACATTAGCTGTGGAAAAGTAAACGATTTCCAAAATGTCATCCTAGTCCATTTTGGAGTTAGCGTTAGTGGTTGGTCATCATTAACAGCCTGAAGACGTCTACTGCTGAACATAGGATTCCCCCAGGAGCGCCACTCAGAGCGGCTGCTCGCCTCCTGCATCCATCGGCTCCCCGCGGCTTTCACCAGGTCGTCGGTCCACCTAGTGGGGGGCCGGCCTACGCTGCGTCTTCCAGTTCGTGGTCGCCACTCGAGAACCTTTCTTCCCCATCGGTTGTCAGTTCTACGTTCTGTCAGTAGTGGTTGGTATCACTATACAATACCTACCACTAACGCTAACGCCAAACGCTAACTCCAAAATGTACTGCAATGACATTTCTGAAATCGCTTACTTTTCCGCAGCGAATGTCATTTCAATACATTTTTGGAGTAAGCGTGAGGCGTTAGCGTTAGTGGTTAGTGTCTTTGCTAGACCCCCAGGTACCTTAAAACTTCTTTGGGGTTGATCAAGAATTTAGCATTAGCGCAAAAATAATTTTATCTACCTAATTATAATGGTAACGTGTAGTAAGTTTATGTAAATAATACATTTGACCAGATCGCCAATAAAGAACATTTCTCCCGCCAAAACCCTATAAATCAAAAACTTGAATAAAAATGTTAATTAAGTAAGCTTCAATATTGACTAAGTATGATAATCGCGTGAAGCCTTATGAATGATTATAAAAAGTCTAAGAACCTACCCTTTTAAGCAGTTTTCATAAAATACTTCCTATCATTGGCTAAATACAAATTTTGTCTAATGCCAAAATAAAAAAGGTTATACAATGCGTAGCAAAAGCAAGGGTCAATAAATTAAGTACCTATAGGCACAGATTACTGAATAAGTTACTACTATAGGGTAAGCTATAGGTACTATAAATACAATTTAAATACTTATTTCGAATGGTAACGCGTAGTAGATTTTTGAAAACTAATACATAATACCAGATTGCCAATAAAGAATATTCCCCTCGCCAGAACCCAAAAAATCGAAAACATGAATACTAATTTTAATTATGTTTCAATATTGGCTAAATATGATATCGCGTGAAGCCTTAAAACTTATAATAAAAAGTCTAAGAACTTCTTAGTTTTCGAAATTCCTTTTACTCTTTGTCGTGCTCATATTCAAGAAGGTTCTCATACCTATTCTCTTTTTTAGTTTAGACCACAGATTAACGAAAAAACTTATCTTTAGTAATACCACAGATTAGAGAAAAAAATACGCATGACTTCCTTGATTGTTTTTCTCTAATCTGCACTGCATCGAGTAATCGCGCGATGTATTTCGCCGTAGCCCGAAAAGTGTGATACGCTGCCGGCTAAATACAAATTTTGTCTAATGCCATAATAAAAAAGGTTATACAATGCGTAGAAAAAGCAAGGGTCAATACATTAAGTACCTATAGGCACAGATTACTGAATAAGTTACTACTATAGGGTAAGCTATAGGTACTATAAATACAATTTAAATACTTATTTCGAATGGTAACGCGTAGTAGATTTTTGAAAACTAATACATAATACCAGATTGCCAATAAAGAATATTCCCCTCGCCAGAACCCAAAAAATCGAAAACATGAATACTAATTTTAGTTATGTTTCAATATTGGCTAAATATGATATCGCGTGAAGCCTTAAAACTTATAATAAAAAGTCTAAGAACTTCTTAGTTTTCGAAATTCCTTGTACTCTTTGTCGTGCTCATATTCAAGAAGGTTCTCATACCTATTCTCTTTTTTAGTTTAGACCACAGATTAACGAAAAAGCTTATCTTTAGTAATACCACAGATTAGAGAAAAAATACGCATGACTTCCTTGATTGTTTTTCTCTAATCTGCACTGCATCGAGTAATCGCGCGATGTATTTCGCTGTAGCCCGAAAAGTGTGATACGTTGCCGGTAATGCAGGCGCGCCAATTGTTATTTACTGTTTTTTGTCTTTTAAGTTATAAATAAAAACATGCATTAAATTACTTCCTTATTGCTTAGTGCAGTGGGGATTGTTCAGAATGAAATAAAAATGATTGGGGTTCCGTACTCAAAGGGTAAATCCTTATTACTAAACCTCCGCTCTCCGTCTGTCTGTCCATCAGACACCAGGATATACACATGAATCGTGACAGTTAGACAGTTGAATTTTTCACAGATGATACATTTCTGTTGCCACTATAACAACCGTGATCCGTATTCAAAGGGACAGATAAACAGACAAATAAAAAAAATGGTTTTACTTCATATTGATAAGAATTATAAATTAAAACTATTAAAATTTATTTTTGTAATCACAAATAATATTAGCTCACAGTTTGTAAAACATTTTTATTCGCTGACATGCAATATAACGCTACTGTTTCCTCCATTTTATTTAGCCCACGTCGGTCGCGCAGCAGGCAAACAAATTGACTATGTGTCCGGGTTGGGGCGCTACAAAAACATCGAGGATAGTCAACAGAGATGTTTTTGCACGCCAACTCAACAGCGAAGGTTCGGGCGTATATGAAGTCGCGCCATAATAATAACAGAGTGTTTTTTCTTTAATCTGTGCATCCGGATAAACCCGAGATAATATTACCGTCAGTAGCACAGAGCACATTTTTTTTCTCATCTATGATTAGTAGCCAAAACAAAACTTATTTTTTGACAGTGGCTAAATACCTACACTATGTGTGGACCAAAATATAAAAAAAAACTGACCTTGAAGTCTTAAAGCGGCCATCTTGTGAAAATCCCGTTCCATTTCATAATGAAATCTTAATCATTTTCACCAAAAAAAAATTTACAATATTTATAATTTAATATATCCTATGTTGTGCGCCGGGTTTTTCTAAGCTTATTAGTGAAAACCGCATGAAAATCCGTTCAGTATTTTCGGATTTGTGCCGTAACAAACAAACAAACAAACAAACAAACAAACAAACAAACAAACAAACAGACAAAATGTCTAAAAAGTAGCTTAACGTGATCAGCAAAAAATTTCAAGCTAACCTGTGTCATTTTTTTTTCGATATCTTGCATTTACAGATTTTTTTATCTCTACAGTTTTATTATATGTATAGATGGCATTTTTTCCCTCGCCCAAATGGAGGGGTGTTGTATTGTATAACGGGGTATAACTAATGGTTACACTTACCTATGTGTAAAAATGTGTGTTTACATGACTAGAGATTTTAATATATTTTTTTTTGTTAATTATAATTTTAGTTAGGTACCTACTTCTATCATCTATGCTACAACTTTACAAGAGCTATGCAGTTGCGCGTTATAACGAGGTGGGAGGAAGCTACTTTTTCATATTCCAACATCGTTTAATTCGTAAAGTATTGAACCTACAGTAAAAATGAATAGAATCTTTTTTATGGCGGATGCAATATAATTTATTTTCACAAAAGTAATTGTAACACTAATCCTAAAGGTTTCTGAGATATAAGCAAATATCCGAAAAAAGTGATATTCAAACCCTTCCCCCTCCCTCTACTTACCCCCCCACCCTCGGACATTTTTACTATATTCATCAGTATACCTTCAAAGTATAACTGCCAATTTATAAGACTACACGAATGATTTCGGCTGTTTGCCTAATGTTTAGCCAATTTTCTTACTATGAGGTGGAATGGATAGGTCATAAAATCCGCCATATTGGGTTAAGTATAATTTAATGTACCCAATATCACCCAGAGTATCAATACGCATCGATTGGTATCAAATTTGATAAAATATGATGAGTAGTTTAGGCACAACCAGGGAACAACAAAACCAGAAAATTGGCGTCTATTTTTATACGTAGGCTATACATAGTTATACATAAATATAAAAATTATACATATTCTAAACGTACTCATAAAGACCTTTCATTTGATACTAAACATGACATGTTTATCGAAAAAAAATATTTTTTTGTCCGCGATTTTTTTTAATATAATCCGCTACATTGAATTTAATGTAACTTTATATAGTCTATGACACGTAGAGTGTTAAGATCTATCGATTGACACCTTGTTGTTTGAAATAGGATAAGTAATTTAGGAGATACGAGGGAACATATGAACATACATACATACATACATACATACATGGACAGTCAAACTCAAACAAAAACACACCACAAGTCTGGACTTAGGTAATAGATAGATAGATAACTCTTTACTGTTTCAAAATTAAAATATACAATCAGGAATAAAATAAATCTTACGTACTAGTGCAACAATGGGCGATCTTATCGGTGACAGCAATCTTTTCCAGACAACCTTTGGATAGACAGTATCCGTAGAGAGAGAATAAATGGCGGTGCAAAACAATTTAATAGATAAAGTAAATAATTAGGATAAATAAATGAAATAAAATAAAATACCGTTACCTAACATTGTACTAATAAATATACCTACATCCGAATACGTATATACATTTATAATACAATAAACTAATACAATACTATTTTAAAAGGATAAATAATTTCATCAAAAAGGTCATAATTCATTATTTCGTCTCAGAAGTAAAAGAAAAAAATAATGAAATAGACAAACACAATAGACAAAAGATAAAATAAACCCAAAGCTATGAAACACAAGATAGAGTCCAAAAACTAATACCCGACTACCTAATTATTTATGACTAGCTTTTGCCCGCGGCTTCGCACGCTTGTGTTACGTTATTTTTACGTTATAGTCTAATAATAGATCATGCATTTCGTACCAAACAACAAAATCCACTAAATCTTTTCGAAGCTGAGCACAGTACATGAGTACAGTAACCTGTATTAGTTAGCATAGGTATAGGTATAACGCAAGTGTAGCCGTGAGTGGAAGCTATTTAAGCCATTACCTAAAATTAAATGTTTTGAGTCTAATATAGATTTATAGCAATATAAGAAGTTTCAAAAAAAAAACTACAATTTTATAAGTACCTCTTCATATTACAACAAAAAGAAATCATCATCACTTCACTCAGGTCTTTAACAGAAGTTTCAGTAAGTTTTGTTTAGGTAGTAGTTACCTAAGCAGGCAGGTACAGTTTAGAAAATATGGAAGAATCATACACGATGATGCTGTTTTGCTCAGTTTTACATATTATCCGCGCGCTTTTTGCACCATTTACCACATTTTTTTACCTTCTTAAGTTTGGCTCCATACGAATTGAGTACGTACACTTAGCCAGTGTCAATAATAAGTTTATAAATTGCTGGAGATATGCATTTACCTGTACGATGCGTACATAACTAATTTTCTTAATACTAATTAGGAATTACAAATACTAAACCACCACTCCTTAAAGAATCGACAGTTATAATTATTATTATGTCCACTATTTTCCACGCTGTCTCATTCCCACTGCACTTTCAACATACCTACCTAGTGATGAAAGTGAGGAAATAGGTTAAATCGTCATTACATAATTATTACTTACACCCAAAGATAGTTAATTACCTACTATAACTTTCTTGAAGTAACCGAATAATCAATCATTTTTTGCTCCCGTTGTTTATTTCAAAGCCCACAGATCTAAAATATTTTAACTATTAAAAACATATATCAACACGCAAGAAGAAGAAGAAGAACAAATCAAAAACAGTCCAAAACGAACTTTACTCGCCATGTTGTTTTAATTCGAAGATACAATTGCCATAATGAATACCTACATATTATTATATCTAAATACATACCCTTTTTAAACATTTTTCATAAAATATTTCGTATCATTGGCTTACAAATAATAGCAAGCACTCTGTCTTACTTTAATCCCAAAATAAAAAAGGTTTTAAAATGCGTAGCAATGGTAAGGGTCTATAACTTAAGTAGCTATAAGTACTACAGGGGGTCTAGCAAAGATACCAACCACTAACGCTAACGCCAAACGCTAACTCCAAAACTGTATTGAAATGACATGGAAATGACACGCTGTGGAAAAGTAAACGATTTCCAAAATGTCATCCTAGTCCATTTTGGAGTTAGCGTTAGTGGTTGGTCATCATTAACAGCCTGAAGACGTCTACTGCTGAACATAGGATTCCCCCAGGAGCGCCACTCAGAGCGGCTGCTCGCCTCCTGCATTCATCGGCTCCCCGCGGCTTTCACCAGGTCGTCGGTCCACCTAGTGGGGGGCCGGCCTACGCTGCGTCTTCCAGTTCGTGGTCGCCACTCGAGAACCTTTCTTCCCCATCGGTTGTCAGTTCTACGTTCTGTCAGTAGTGGTTGGTATCACTATACAATACCTACCACTAACGCTAACGCCAAACGCTAACTCCAAAATGTACTGCAATGACATTTCTGAAATCGCTTACTTTTCCGCAGCGAATGTCATTTCAATACATTTTTGGAGTAAGCGTGAGGCGTTAGCGTTAGTGGTTAGTGTCTTTGCTAGACCCCCAGGTACCTTAAAACTTCTTTGGGGTTGATCAAGAATTTAGCATTAGCGCAAAAATAATTTTATCTACCTAATTATAATGGTAACGTGTAGTAAGTTTATGTAAATAATACATTTGACCAGATCGCCAATAAAGAACATTTCTCCCGCCAAAACCCTATAAATCAAAAACTTGAATAAAAATGTTAATTAAGTAAGCTTCAATATTGACTAAGTATGATAATCGCGTGAAGCCTTATGAATGATTATAAAAAGTCTAAGAACCTACCCTTTTAAGCAGTTTTCATAAAATACTTCCTATCATTGGCTAAATACAAATTTTGTCTAATGCCAAAATAAAAAAGGTTATACAATGCGTAGCAAAAGCAAGGGTCAATAAATTAAGTACCTATAGGCACAGATTACTGAATAAGTTACTACTATAGGGTAAGCTATAGGTACTATAAATACAATTTAAATACTTATTTCGAATGGTAACGCGTAGTAGATTTTTGAAAACTAATACATAATACCAGATTGCCAATAAAGAATATTCCCCTCGCCAGAACCCAAAAAATCGAAAACATGAATACTAATTTTAATTATGTTTCAATATTGGCTAAATATGATATCGCGTGAAGCCTTAAAACTTATAATAAAAAGTCTAAGAACTTCTTAGTTTTCGAAATTCCTTTTACTCTTTGTCGTGCTCATATTCAAGAAGGTTCTCATACCTATTCTCTTTTTTAGTTTAGACCACAGATTAACGAAAAAACTTATCTTTAGTAATACCACAGATTAGAGAAAAAAATACGCATGACTTCCTTGATTGTTTTTCTCTAATCTGCACTGCATCGAGTAATCGCGCGATGTATTTCGCCGTAGCCCGAAAAGTGTGATACGCTGCCGGCTAAATACAAATTTTGTCTAATGCCATAATAAAAAAGGTTATACAATGCGTAGAAAAAGCAAGGGTCAATACATTAAGTACCTATAGGCACAGATTACTGAATAAGTTACTACTATAGGGTAAGCTATAGGTACTATAAATACAATTTAAATACTTATTTCGAATGGTAACGCGTAGTAGATTTTTGAAAACTAATACATAATACCAGATTGCCAATAAAGAATATTCCCCTCGCCAGAACCCAAAAAATCGAAAACATGAATACTAATTTTAGTTATGTTTCAATATTGGCTAAATATGATATCGCGTGAAGCCTTAAAACTTATAATAAAAAGTCTAAGAACTTCTTAGTTTTCGAAATTCCTTGTACTCTTTGTCGTGCTCATATTCAAGAAGGTTCTCATACCTATTCTCTTTTTTAGTTTAGACCACAGATTAACGAAAAAGCTTATCTTTAGTAATACCACAGATTAGAGAAAAAATACGCATGACTTCCTTGATTGTTTTTCTCTAATCTGCACTGCATCGAGTAATCGCGCGATGTATTTCGCTGTAGCCCGAAAAGTGTGATACGTTGCCGGTAATGCAGGCGCGCCAATTGTTATTTACTGTTTTTTGTCTTTTAAGTTATAAATAAAAACATGCATTAAATTACTTCCTTATTGCTTAGTGCAGTGGGGATTGTTCAGAATGAAATAAAAATGATTGGGGTTCCGTACTCAAAGGGTAAATCCTTATTACTAAACCTCCGCTCTCCGTCTGTCTGTCCATCAGACACCAGGATATACACATGAATCGTGACAGTTAGACAGTTGAATTTTTCACAGATGATACATTTCTGTTGCCACTATAACAACCGTGATCCGTATTCAAAGGGACAGATAAACAGACAAATAAAAAAAATGGTTTTACTTCATATTGATAAGAATTATAAATTAAAACTATTAAAATTTATTTTTGTAATCACAAATAATATTAGCTCACAGTTTGTAAAACATTTTTATTCGCTGACATGCAATATAACGCTACTGTTTCCTCCATTTTATTTAGCCCACGTCGGTCGCGCAGCAGGCAAACAAATTGACTATGTGTCCGGGTTGGGGCGCTACAAAAACATCGAGGATAGTCAACAGAGATGTTTTTGCACGCCAACTCAACAGCGAAGGTTCGGGCGTATATGAAGTCGCGCCATAATAATAACAGAGTGTTTTTTCTTTAATCTGTGCATCCGGATAAACCCGAGATAATATTACCGTCAGTAGCACAGAGCACATTTTTTTTCTCATCTATGATTAGTAGCCAAAACAAAACTTATTTTTTGACAGTGGCTAAATACCTACACTATGTGTGGACCAAAATATAAAAAAAAACTGACCTTGAAGTCTTAAAGCGGCCATCTTGTGAAAATCCCGTTCCATTTCATAATGAAATCTTAATCATTTTCACCAAAAAAAAATTTACAATATTTATAATTTAATATATCCTATGTTGTGCGCCGGGTTTTTCTAAGCTTATTAGTGAAAACCGCATGAAAATCCGTTCAGTATTTTCGGATTTGTGCCGTAACAAACAAACAAACAAACAAACAAACAAACAAACAAACAAACAAACAAACAGACAAAATGTCTAAAAAGTAGCTTAACGTGATCAGCAAAAAATTTCAAGCTAACCTGTGTCATTTTTTTTTCGATATCTTGCATTTACAGATTTTTTTATCTCTACAGTTTTATTATATGTATAGATGGCATTTTTTCCCTCGCCCAAATGGAGGGGTGTTGTATTGTATAACGGGGTATAACTAATGGTTACACTTCATCATCATCATTAACAGCCTGAAGACGTCCACTGCTGAACATAGGCCTCCCCCAGGGAGCGCCACTTAGAGCGGCTGCTCGCCTCCTGCATCCATCGGACACACTTACCTATGTGTAAAAATGTGTGTTTACATGACTAGAGATTTTAATATATTTTTTTTTGTTAATTATAATTTTAGTTAGGTACCTACTTCTATCATCTATGCTACAACTTTACAAGAGCTATGCAGTTGCGCGTTATAACGAGGTGGGAGGAAGCTACTTTTTCATATTCCAACATCGTTTAATTCGTAAAGTATTGAACCTACAGTAAAAATGAATAGAATCTTTTTTATGGCGGATGCAATATAATTTATTTTCACAAAAGTAATTGTAACACTAATCCTAAAGGTTTCTGAGATATAAGCAAATATCCGAAAAAAGTGATATTCAAACCCTTCCCCCTCCCTCTACTTACCCCCCCACCCTCGGACATTTTTACTATATTCATCAGTATACCTTCAAAGTATAACTGCCAATTTATAAGACTACACGAATGATTTCGGCTGTTTGCCTAATGTTTAGCCAATTTTCTTACTATGAGGTGGAATGGATAGGTCATAAAATCCGCCATATTGGGTTAAGTATAATTTAATGTACCCAATATCACCCAGAGTATCAATACGCATCGATTGGTATCAAATTTGATAAAATATGATGAGTAGTTTAGGCACAACCAGGGAACAACAAAACCAGAAAATTGGCGTCTATTTTTATACGTAGGCTATACATAGTTATACATAAATATAAAAATTATACATATTCTAAACGTACTCATAAAGACCTTTCATTTGATACTAAACATGACATGTTTATCGAAAAAAAATATTTTTTTGTCCGCGATTTTTTTTAATATAATCCGCTACATTGAATTTAATGTAACTTTATATAGTCTATGACACGTAGAGTGTTAAGATCTATCGATTGACACCTTGTTGTTTGAAATAGGATAAGTAATTTAGGAGATACGAGGGAACATATGAACATACATACATACATACATACATACATGGACAGTCAAACTCATAACCCTCTTTTTTGGTAGTCGGGTAAAAATAAGAGAAAATTAGATTGTAATTTTCTGATTGAAACAAAACTATAAAACATTCCAATAAAACAATAACAAGAACAATCATTAGAGGAAAGGACCTATGAGTAATATCAGAAAAGCCCATGGTCGTAACCCAGTAATCGTCATTTGTTTTCCTGCAATACCGTCTCGCTGACGTAACTAAAAGTGACAAATATTTTTCTTTCATTCATCATTATTTAGTTAAGTAGGACATAACTATAATTTCAAAAATTGGAAAATACCGCGACGAGGAGTAATGCATTCGCGCACGGGTATTCTGATATTACTTACAAGTTGAAGGTAATATCAGAGTTATATTCGTCACAGGAGTGGTAACTAAATATTGTAAGTAAATATCGTAGTACCATTTAAACCAAATAGAATACGTATACTGAGTTAGTATTAGGTGGTTGTTGTAATTATTGTAGTAGATAATTAGTTAAAAAAAAAAGGCACGTATGCTGAATGCTGATTATTTAATATGAAAAAATAATTAAGAAATGAACTTTAATTTTATTTTGAATACCATAAAAATCTTGAAATTATTAGATAGGTGTAAATTATCATTTAGGTACAAAGAGAAAATGTGAATCATTATAATATAAGTAGGTAGAGTCTGCGCCGAACTCAATAGCGCATGTAAAGTCGGCGCAAAACGCTGCGCAGTACTTATAAAATAATTTGGATCTGCGCGGGAAAAACTAAAGCGGTGTGCGGGGAGCTTGCAGCGCACTTCACAGCCGCCTTAACGTTTTGCGCGGACTCTACTGGAAGTTTTACGTGCTGAGTACAATGCAATAAGTAAATAAATACATAATCACAAACAAAAAAATGAAAATGAATAACAAGCCAATACCATAATAAAAATATATTCAACTAGCTGCGCCCTGCGGTTTTACCCGCGGATGAAAGGTAGCCTGTGTGTTAACTAAAATTAAAATTACTACTTACTATTAAAACTACTACCACCACACTAAAACTGAAAACTCTAGTACAAATATTTACGTAATTCACTAGTGTTCCGTTTTTATGAAAAATAACAATTTGAGTCTTGCTACGGTATCTAATTCCGCCATAATCTGTGACATCATTTGATAAGTCATCATAGTCATCATCATGTGGGCCGGTCACTGACTCAGTTTCGTGAAATTTGAAATCCGTTATCATTTCGTCACAGATTGTTCTGTATGACTTATCTTCGTCGAAGTTTACGTTTTCATTATTTACTTTACATTATTCACCTATGATCTCACTGGTTATTTTATGTAATTAAAATTTAATTTGTTAGGAAGTTGAAAACAAATATACTTAATATTATCTTTATTTTATTAGATGAGAAGGTCGATAAAACCGCTTCGGTGCAAAATGTACAGTACGCAAAATGAGCACGACACGCAAAATGTACAATACGCAGAATGTACAAGGTAGACCTAAGACTTTCACGTTAATGCTGTATCTCGGGAAACGTAACTAATATATTGTATTAGATAAATAGGAGAATAATATTTTCTCTAATTTTGTTTTTTTTTGTATTACGTATATTTAAATTAGTAAAGTGTTTATGTGAAAAACTGTTCAGTACCTACTCTTACGAAAAATATATTTATTCATTTTGGTTAACATTGTAAAGTGCGCGGTGCGGCTGCAGTGAATGGTCTCATGTCCTAACATGAGACCTCTTGTCACAGCAGCGCCTGCGATACTGCTATAAAAATCATAAAATATAGTAATTAAAAGCAGTTTAAAAAGTCTCTAGTCTGTTATTTTACACTTTTCTATAAGCCATTATTGTGGTAGTAACACTACCTATTGTATTTCTTAGGTATAATTTTCCAGGTATGACATTGGATACTGAGAAGGCCTGACTAATAAACTTAATATAACGTTACGTTACATTGTTACCTTGACACCGATGCTACAGTACTTTTTTTACTATGTATGTTATTTCATACGTCATGCAGTCTGAGCAACAAATTAGTATGTATTTCGCGTTTTTTTATATCTTTTCATCCCATGTGAATAGTAGACTTTTAGATTTTAAAACTATTAGGTATAGGTAAGTAGTGTTAAAATCTACACTTTGTAAAACTAAGGCTTTACACTTGGCTTAATCATCAAATCAAAATAATTACATAATACTAATGCTAATGAGATGCATATGGATGGATATCTCTTATTGTATAATTAGCGGGCCTGATAGCTTTTAGGGTTCGATTCCTACCCAGGACAATTATTTGTGTGATAAACATAGATGTTTGTTCTGCGTCTGGGTGTTATATTGTATCCTATGTACATAGACATATATATACCTATGTACGTATTTACAAGTATCTAAGTATTGTATCAGTTATTTGGGTCCCATTGTACAAGCTATGCTTAATTCGGGACTAGATGGTGCTGTGTGAAATGTCCACACATATTTATTTTATTATATTATAAAAAATATTATGTTTCTAATTTATGCATTAATATCAATTCGGTAAAGGCCTTTAAAATTCGTTGCTTTTATAGCGTAGATGCGATTTGGTTGCCTATGCTAAAAATATATAAGTAAAATACCATAATAAGCATATTATTTAAAATAATAGTATTAATTTGACTCAAACTTTGTTAATATTCAAAACACGATCACTAGCCTCAAGATTTCGAAGTGCCTACATTGTATTATTATTATTTTATACATTAGTATGTTTGCTGCATAATCAAATGAAGGTCATTAAAAATAATTTAACATACAAATGCTATTTTTTGTGTGTCGCCATTAAATACGCGTAATTAACATAATATGCATTCTTTACATTTTATTTAAAATACATAAAACGTAGTGACGGTTTTGTCTGGATTTTTACGATGTTTATTTAACAGTCGACTCTTATTAACAAGAAACTGATAATATAAGTCCTTTCAATTCATCTGCCCAATGCCCATATTGACAGCCTCTGTGGTGTGGTGGTTGAGCAGGTCAGCTCATAGCCCGGAGGCGGCGGGTTCGATTTACGCGACATGACATGTATTCGAGCACAGGAAAAAAGCGCAAATAAGCACTTTTTTTTTTTAAATTTATAGGCATAGCACTTGACCTTGTTTTGTGTTTGGGTGTTGTGGGGCCATGGTCCTCGTAGTTCCTGGGTTCTAAACACTGGGAATCCTAGTTAGGTTCCAGGATCTATGTATGTGATCCTTAGGCGTTATTTCAGCCGCGTTTTATGAAACGGATATTATAAATGGAAACATAAAATCCCAATAAGTAAAATAATAGTTTACTGACAAGTCTTTTTATGAGTTTGTAGTTTATAATTATCATATATGTACGTTATTTATTTTAAATATCATTAATAGGCATGTTTAAGCACTTTTTGTGTCCACCGTAGCCATAGAAAGAAAAGCAAAAGAAATGTAATCAAAATGTAAGGGACTTAGGGAGTAGTAACCCTAGCATTTGACCACTGTCTCACCAAAAAGCCAAACAAGGAGAGCTATTTTACGTAAACTATTTATAATTTATAGTAAATATTATATTATCTTAAAAATGCTAATACTGGCGACATACCCTTTCTCTTTCGCCAGCACAGTCGGTGTAACGCAAACGCAATCTTTAGATGCGGTTACGTTATGAATCTTCGCAGTTTGTTATTGAGAAATGGTGTTTAACGTACTTTGGTACAATGTAGCAAGAAATATAAACATGTATGTTTAGGACAGAACACTCATGTTGTGGTTTTATTTGATACTAGTGGGAACTGACAACATTTGAGAATAGGTTAGTTTCGTCAAACATCGTTCTAAAGTAGAGATTCTGTATGTAGTGTGACTTTTCTGCAATGTTCTTTCTATGTAGGTTAGGTACCACCAGGGCTCAAAGTCTGCTATTTTGCGTCATGTGTAATTGTGTCATAATGGTTCATGAATGGTACCATAGCCGCATTTGTGACCCGCTTCGAAAAACCTAAAGTGCATAGAGAACACAATAGTGGCTCACAGCTGATTGCAATACTAGGGATGTCAATACATCGACTATTCAATTTTTAGAGGTGTCACTCGTTATAAATCGACTAAAATCGAAACTAGTTGAACATCACTATCGAATAAAGTAAAAGTCTCTATGGTTCAGGAGGAAAAAAAATGCCTCAGTTTAAATTGCAACTCGCGCCGAGCCGGCGCGCGCCGGCGGCGTCAGAGCTATTTCCTTTAGGTACGGCGGAGCGTCAGTTATTATGTGTATTGTTATTGTGTGTGTTTTTTATACTACAACACACGTAAAAGTGCATTTGTTTAGAAAGCCAAGTAATGCTTCTTACCAAAACTAGTTTTGAAATTTTAAAACACTGCTTCGTTTTTTCGTATAAACCGTAAATAAGCAAAACCATACCGCGCTATTTGAGGTTAGTAATTCTTATTTACTTTGGATCGCTTTGGGACCTACCTACGCCCACCGCGCCGCGCCTTAGTGGATAATGACAGATTTTGACACTAATGTTAGTCTACAAACCACAAGTAGACTACCCTTAGTGTCCAAATCTGCCATTATGGCACCATTCATGAACCATTATGACACAATTGAAATAGCAGACTTCAGGCCCAGTAATTCTGCCGCCAAGCAAAAGTGTGCAAGCATGACGTGTTCCTGTATGAAGGGTACTGTATAGCTAGTAAAATTATTAGGACAATGAGACTTTAATTATGTAATGACCTGACAGTCACCTCATCATCATTATTAACAGCCTGAAGACCTCACAGTCTGGTAATAGGAATCTTACTACTAGACTGTACTGATGTCTCAGAATGATCTCCGCAGGATGATAATAATTAGGTATTTTAAAGTTCACTGACACTGCAATGGGTGGTCGTATCGCTTAACATCAAGTAAACTACCTAGCTCGCCACGTAATTCATTTCATTAACATAAATAAATTAAACCAATTAAAGGCATAGTTCATTTTTTAACTTATTTTTACACACGTTTGGTGGGACTTTAGGTAACCCCCTGCGGCGAGGTCAACGACCTCACCGAGACCGCCCAGTGCGGTGTACTTTTATTTATTCTGAAACTAGAGAGCATTATTCTGTTTTACTTTGAAAAAACAATACTTTATCACTCGGTTGCTATTTACCCTAGATTATAGTAAGTAACTAACCCTAGCTAAAACTTACAGTACGAAAATTATTGACTCTATTTAAAACAACACCTTGTATAACATTTTTATAACAATGTACACTATTCCGCATAGTAACACAGTTATTAAGTTTTATTTTAACATTCAAAGTAAGTTAAGCATATTTACCTTCACGGTTGCTAAAATACTGGCACTGTGACGTAAATCAGACTTCTTTATTTACTTTACGCCCGGTTTTTTCAACCTTTGCTCTTCGTCAAAATCGAAGCCAAAAATTGAATGTAATCACACGAGTGAATTAAGATAAATAGAAAGGCAGACCGACGAATGACATTTCAATATTTTCACTTAGATTTTAAATAATAATAATACTCATCAACATCTTAAGTACTTCAGTACATACTTATTATTAAGTTAATTATCATAATATTTTCTTTATATCTAGGAAGTAATATTAAAATACCTATGTATGTATTTATCATCAATCAATATAATTCTATAAATAAATTACACTGATAAAATAAATAAATAGAATATACATAATGTATAATAGGTCTTCTAATGTTGCGTGCCCGACAGGGTCCATGATGAGCTGTAACTACGTAAACGAGCATCTATAAACAACATTGTGAAATGCAATAAACAATTGAACTGAATTGAATTGAATTGAACTGAACTGAACTGAACTGAACTGAACTGAACTGAACTGAACTGAACTGAACTGAACTGAACTGAACTGATAATATTAATCGCTTTAGTTTTAATTGTTTTGCTCGTTTTGTCGATATACCTAACACTAATTTTGGTATGATATAAAGCTTACACTTTGTATAATTTTGTTTTATTTCTTTGGTTTAACAACAAACACAATAATGCTCAGCGTTTTTCCTAAAACTAGTGAGCACAGTATGCTATATGTCATTTTCTTTATTTTCAGACAAATCTCTAGCCCTCGTGCAGCCACCAGCATTGGAGGCCCCCGACGAGGGTCATGCAGCACAATGCAGTTGCCCCAACTGTGATGAACTGCTGTCCAGGTTCGCGGAGTGCAGCATCTGCTTGGAGCCACTTCAGGTGAGGAATTATAATTTTTATTATACATACTGACAGCCTCCGTGGTGTGGTGGTTATCATGTCGACAGAATCCCATGATTATCGATTGTTAAGTGCCCCATTTTTTATATCTGTGATAAATTAATTATCCTACCGAATTCGCCAGTAATTTTAGTAATAATGTGAAAATGGTTGTGGTGGGTTGGTGGATGTGAGTTACTGAGTAATTACTAATTAAAATTACCAAAAAATATATTGAATTCCCCCATAGTTTCCACATAATTAGAGTAAGATCAAGATTTTATTATAATTTTATATTATGTTACAATCTTAAATGAAAACCGTTTTAGTAATCCATAAGATATTCTTAATAAATTTTACTACGTAGAGTTTACGGAAATAAGACATAATGCAACGACCGGATACCTGAGCAATCCTTGACCTTCAATTATTGTAGTTTAATTAATTACGTAACCTCAGACTTGATTAAAAACATTAATTAGCCATACGTAATCTTAAATGTTAGTATAAGTAAGTAATAATGCGAATCAGTATTATGCATTTTTTGCACTAATTTAATGCAAATGAGCAATATGATTTAAAATGCTTACCTAAAACATGTCACGCGCGTATCTCACGTGTCACGAACATGCGGTGAAACTGCAGTGTTCCTTATAATGAGGAACATACTTGCAGTGCTGATCATCTTAGAACAGTACTATATTTTTCCGCATTATGGCGCTGAGCTGTCTGTCATCATCATCATCAGCCAAAAGACGTCCACTGGTGATCGTAGTGTCAGAAAGTCAGCGCCACTTTTTGGTTCGCCTCCTGCATCCATTGCTGTTGAGTAGACAGCTTCAAATGTAATTAGCACGTATGAGTGCGTAAAAGTCCAAAGACTATCTATAATAATAAATAATAAATATGTTTATTTCCAAAAAAGTTACAAGTTTATAGGTACACAAGTACCTATTCAAAAAACTTAACAACTAACATGAATTTGCGACGAGGCTCAAACTAGGCGGTAGCCTGTGTCTATATCATCTTTTATACAAAAGCTCGTTTGAGTAAGTAAGGTATAATAATCGAGTATTAACATATTAACTAAGTTGGTATAGCGGAATTTTTCATGCATTGCGGCTTTGCTGCGACGAATATAAAAAAATTAAACAAATACCTTTTGGAATTGGTATATTATGTAGTACCTCTACCTATTGAAGAGTATTTTTTTCATGTATATTATGTACCTACTTAGATTGTACAGAATGTAGGTAAACAACGAAAGTACCATGAATATTATTTATTTAATCATTCATTTATTAAACTAAAGTATACTAAACTGATCACAATCACACCAATGGAGAGTCAGAGATTCGAAAAGATTCACTAACCATCACACGGGCAGACTGCTTATTCGCCATTATATTCATATAAAAAAGATTTGTGCCGCTAAATCTTAGAAAAAGACATAAAATAACAAAAAATATGAAATACATCATTTTATTTGCAACGTAAAATTTTAATGACGTGGTTTATATTGTAATCTTTTATTACAATCTATCCAATCAAGCGTAAAGTGAGCACTTTAGTCAATTGTTCGCTAACGTAAACTTTGTTGAGATCTTAATTTATTATTACTATGTAGGTGTTATGTAGTTAAGATCCGTTGATAATCTTGTTTCATACCACGGGCACGGTTTCTTCTCATAACGCTAACAATATTTTTATGTTATGATCTCTTATTTAGATTTTGTTTCTTGTAAACTGACCTTAACAAGCGCTTCTGTTAAAATAAAATAAGTATACCTAACCTTATACTTTTAAAATGAATGAGATAAAAAAAAATAGATGTTACATAATTTTCTTAAATTCTTGCACGAGTAGGCAAACAATATTCAACACAACACAACAGCAGAAAATTCGACTACCTATAATGAAAAAGCAACAAGAAACTTCAAAGCTATTTCATATGTTTTTATTTTTTCTGTTTTATTTTTTTGTTTTTGTTTTCATATGTTTTTATTTTTTTCATATTGCATATGTTTCTTCATTATAATAATTTTTTGGTTGTTTACCATTATCGTGCTCACTGCCCACTCAGGCACCCACCCATACTTTATTTTCTTCTTCTTTTTCACCTATACTTATTCGGTGCAAGTAAAATATTAAAAATTGTCAATCGTTTTTACTCTTAGGAGTCTATTATTTCCTATCCTAGCATAGAAGCGTACCGTCTTTAGCCTTTATCATCCCATATCTGACAAAGTCACCCCTCTAAATAACATTAAAAAATCTTACAAACCGAAATTCGTTTAAAAGTCGATCTTAAAAATAAAGATTCGACGTAGGTAAACCGCACTCTTGCAAGGTGCACCGTGCAACTAACTCTGATTATTACGCCACCTCGCCACCATGTTGAGTAAAGTCTGAGCCATTTCATAATAGTTCCTTATAAACACAACTATGTCGCTAGGTAGATAACAAACGTTACAATATGAGTGTGCTATGCTGCCATGGGCGTATTTGAGTGTATTTGAGCAAGTGAATTTTATGAATGATATCTATGTGCCTGACACGGTGAAGATTACTACACACTACAGCTTAATATGGTGGTAGCATACGCAGGGGGAGCCGATGGATGCAAGGGGGCGAGCAGCCGCTCAAAGTAGCGCTCTTTGGGAGAGGCCTATGTTCAGCAGTGGACGTCTACGGGCTGTTTATGATGATGATGACTGCATAATATTATTATCTTATTTATTAAAATCTTCGGGTCTAGTCCCGACATTTGGGATGCATTGGTGGGGCCGAAGCCAACACCAAGAACGAGACATGACATGGTAACCAACAAAAAATTTGGCTATTCTGGTGAACTTCATTATTACTTATTTAGTTTATGGAATGAGATAACGGCACCTGCCAATTTGGTCTCATATAAAAAGGAGGCAAATGGTGACTTGCCACCCACTAAATGGGCCTCCTGTAGTACCTGCACATTAGTGCCGAGGAAGCAATACTGGTGTGGGTGCATTAGGGTGTTGAGAGGTGTGTGTACTGCACTTTCACTGAACGCTACTCGCGTCGTTAGGCCTTTTAATATTTCTTAGCTCTTGCTACTTCCACCCCTAACAGCCGGTTAAGACAAGCCAGGGGTCAGGGGTCTCATTTAGCCCCTTGGAATCAGGGTACGCGTTGTCGCCACTCCCCGACGGCTCGCCACAAAGCCTGCGTTAATTTAACATTATTATTATTAACAATTTTTTTTTCTATTCCAGTGCTGTGGCCCCTGCGTGTGCCCTTGGTGCGGTGGGGTCTGGTGTGCCAGGTGTTCCAGAAGGATGTCCAGATGTGCGTGGTGCAGAGGGACGTTACGGGCTCCGGCTGCCCCTTGCCTTGCGCTGCAACGCCTGGTCAACGACCTCATGCTGCCTTGCAGAAATTACAGGTGAATAGATACTATTACCTAACTTTTTCAATTGTAGTAGAAACTTTGAAGTTTGTTATATTTGTATTTAACTTATTATTTAACTTTACTTTGCACGATTTATGTCAATGACTGGAATAATTTGAATACGATTCCACTAATTATTCTCGACTGTGTTTTCCACGTTTCCCTACCGAGGATTGAAAAATGCGATCAGATCAAAGGATTTGAATATAAATTCCAAGGGGATCAAAGAAGTCCTAAGTTTTAGTATTCACAACCCTTTCCACCGTTTTGAAAGCAAAAACTTTCATAGTTTGTAATGTAAAAGTGAAAAGTACCTTCACATTACACAAGGCACTAAAACCTTCACTACAGGCTAAGTGCCTCAAATTGCCAGTGCCACTAAATTCCAAACTGGAAATCAAACAATACCCAGTAAAAGGCTAGGTTCAAATCAACAATGTGCCATAAACCAAAACCTATTACTCAAACTGCTGATACTTTTTACTGATAGTCGTAAAACCGGCGTAAAATGTTTTAAGGTAATACAATACTTTTAGTAAATGTTTGTATGTGTGCGTGTTATGTAACAGTTTTACACACACTAACGTTTTCATGTACTTTAATACCGAACTAGGTAATTTATTGAGAGGCAATTTTTCTATAGGTGAATCACTAGTTAGAGAAAAAAAAATTACTATGAATGAACTTCATACTACTACGACTAAATTAACCACAGATCTAGAATATATTCACTTGATATAAAACGAAATGAGCGTGGTTTCTCAATAAATAGATAAAGTTACAGTTAAAATAAAACGTAAATATTGTAAAAAGAACAACATACAAAACAAATGTTTTAAACAATGTATTATAACTCGGTTTATAGCATCTACGTATCACCAACTACAATATTTACATAAAACACACAACTCTGCAAGTTATTATTTTGATAAGCTCGAAAAGCTCGTAACGGTATGTTTTTATGTTAAAACGTTAACCCCGGTCCAAAATCAAAATGTTTGATCCATCTGACCCTACTTTCGTTGCTCAACCATCAAATCGGACCTTCGTTATTTTTTCCAATTTTTCCTCGCCCATTTCATTCACTAATAGTTTCCCTTGTTAAAAATGGTTTGCTTTCCTTGCAATCTATAGGTATATCATAAATCATTTTATTGGTCTAAATTGAGTCTTTATTTATTGTTGCACTCAGCATTTTTCTGCATCACATTATTTATTTGATACTACATTAAAATAAATTTTGATATTAGTTTTCCTCATGTCCTTACTAATATAAAAACAAATAAACTTCAACTAGTTTTATTAGAAGTCAAATCAAATAAAAATTCGTAATAATCTTTGATCAACTCTAAAAACATACTAATCATTATTAATATCAAGCTATAAATTAGTCTTTAACCATAAACTGATACGACTATAAAAGAATAAAAAACGTTTTAGACAAAATATAAACGTATTTAAAATCATACAAATATCTATTTTAGTCCAGGTTTATAGCACCTAAATTATGTGCTAAATTACTTATTTAATTATGCATCTTGTATATATGCAATAACTTGTAGAATATAAAGAGATCTTGAAAAACTAGACCACAAACCATATTTTTATCCATTTGTATACATATTATTATTTTTATATTATATCGCATGCAAGAATAATCCAGTTTCTTCCAAAGAATTCACAAAAATTGGAGGATGTTTTCCGATATAAAATCTTTTAAATTCTGGGTAATATAAGCAGTCTGTGTTTAAATTTCATCTAATATCAGCCATGTCACTGTCAAAACCATGCACACAAACAAAGTTTCGCTGTAGGTATGTATCGGGTCACTGGGTGTTGTATTTCGAGCTCTGAATATTTACAGAGGTAGGTCTGCACTTATGGAAACCGAATAAACGAAAAAACCTAACAAAATTAAAAATATACCTATCTAAAAAAACCCATACGTGTGTGCGACCCAATTTTTTTCATGGTAACCAGCCTGTGATTTACGATCCTTTGCATTTTTTGGTGGGTATAAGTGTCAATAACAGTTTTGTTTCTTTGCATACAGACGCGGCTGCACAGAACTGCTCACAGCAATCACCAGAGTCAAGCACGAAGAAGAGTGCAAGTTTGACACAATGATGTGCCCCGTCACAGCCAACTGCTGTTCCGTTCCCTTCGAAGAACTCTCTTCACATCTACAATCCACTCACAACATAATCGCAGTCTACTCGCAAAAGATCAAAATCTTAATAGAAAACTTCCAAACAAAACTGAAGAAAACCGCTTGCTGCAGAACAAAATACAAAATCATTCTGCTGCATCAAAAAAGCGCTTTCATAATCAAAGTCTGCATCTACAACTACCACGTCAGAGTAGAAGTAATGAGAAGAAAACTTGGATATATAGCAGATGTTAAAGCGGAAACGAAAAAAAGCGAATATTGCGCTTTAATAGAGTTCCAAAGCAAAGCATTGTGCACAAAGTCAGCAATTCTCATAGAAAATGAAGCATATGGAAAGAAAGCCGAGGTTCAATGGAATGATGTTATTATGAAGTCGGAAGCTGATGAGGCTATCACCATTCACGTTAATATTGGGAAGGCAGATGCCGATCTCTCAAGGAAAGATTACGCCGAATCGTGATCTTCGACTTTAAGACTTTGTAAATAATACAGTAAGGTCTCATTCCGTATAGCATTTAGGATAAGTATTTGAATATGAATTGATGATTTCTGATATTTTGGAATGAAAATGATGGCTGAAGTTTCAGCCGAATCGTGACTGATGTAGACGTAATCTAGCTTAATTATTGTTTAAGATAAAAGAATAAACATGAGAATATATACGCTAGTATTTTACAACGAACTTGAATTTTTATTTTATGCCTTAAAAACACACATGAGTACATATAAATCTATTTAGAAATTCCTGTAACCAATTTTCTCGATGGTTATGCAGTGAACCACATTACAAAACACATTGCTGTTAAATTAGGCACGTCTAGAGCTAATCTCTTTTCAAACACGGAATGTAGCACGTATTCAGCAGTTTTTAGTGGTAGACAATTGGTTTTCATTTTTTTTTTTATGTAATGAGTGACAAACAAGCAGGCGGCCCACCTGATGGTAAGTGCTGGTCACCGCCGCCTATGGACGCCAAGGGCATTGCCGGTGCGTTGCCTATTCTCATACAAGCGATAATGCTATTTCTGGTCTTATCCTGTGTTTAAACAGGTGTGGTAAAGGTTAAATATTATGTCCTAAAAAAAATTTCCAAACTTTATAATGGTAATCGTATGACGTTCGTTCCACCCAGACCATCGCAAATACGTTGTGTATCCAATAAAAATGTTTACATTTTGAAAACACATCTTTGAGGACGATATAGGTTCGTCCATGTCTTATATCAAATATCTGAATAGATACCATGCAATACTGAATAAAGATGTTATTGTAGGAGCTATGAGCTAGTGATGGATTAATTGGCATTCGAATCGATTATTAGCATGTGAAATCTCAATTAGCATTTCACAAATGAAATGTGGTTGCGAAATTCTGGGAAATATGAAATTTCTGTTCAATTAATTTAGTTCATTTTGAATTTAATTTTAAAAATAAAGTGTCATTTCATTTTTTGATTTCCATTTTCATTTCAATTTTTATTTCATTTTTCATTTCCATTTCATTTCATTTTAGAAAATAGCATAGCAATAGCAATTAGCATGTTTATGAAATTTACGCAAAACAGCATTCATTGCCATCGCTATGAGCTATCACAAACCAAAGATCAGCAATTAGGCACCACTAAGCTTCTATGTAAGCAAATAAATAAATAAATAAATACTAAATACTAAAGGTACTAATATTTGACAAAAAAAATGTGTGGACATTTCAGACAGCGCCATCTAGCCCCAAACGAAGCATAGCTTGTACTATGGGAACCAGATAACTGATACAATACTTAGATACTTTTTTTTGTTTGTATGTACACCGTAATACCGGGTGTAATTGTATTCATTAGCATCCTTTGAAACTAGGTACCTACTCCTGATACCGGTCACGTGTGGACCAAAATTTTTGAATTCTAACACATTGGTTTGGTAATAATAATAACTCCAAAAAATGGATAACATACTTAATCAAATGCTACAATACAAAATTTAATTAAAATAATGAAGTACTGATTTTAATTAGTACCTACAAGGTATAAAAACGTTTAAATGTATCAAAATCATCCGTGCCAACTGCGTTAGGCGCCGCGGCAATCTTCATAATTTTCAATAAGAAATATTTTCATTTACACTCTTTACTCTTTAATAATCATCTATAAATGATGTACTATCATGGGCTCAATTTATGCTAATGAATTAAATTACATCCTGTATAACACCCAGGCGCAGAACAAACATCTATGTTCATCACACAAATGTTTGTCCTGGGTAGGAATCGAACCCACAGCCCTCAGTTCAGAAGGCAGGGATACTACCAACTGAGCTATCGGGCCCGTCAAAAGGCTGGTTTCAGAAAAAAAAAGACTAAGTTCCAATCGAGGTTCAATCACACAGGAGACCCTAGTTTATTAGAGTCTCTAGGCGACTAAATAAATTATAGGTGTTAACTTATTCATCTAACGGAGGGCTAAAGCAAATAGCTTAGATATAACTCTACCTTGTGTTACGTTACAAAAACCCTACCTACAACAATGTATTAGGATAAATAGGTCTTTTACCTTAGTACTTAAGTATGTTTACTTAGTGTTTGCAACATAAATAAAATAAAGCTATCCAGAGTAAGTAGACAGATAAGAAAAAGTAATACAGAAGCTCGATTTTGTACTTGTTTTGTACCAGTATAGTAAAATATGAGTAAACTACTTGCACGCAAAATATTCTACCACTAAAGCACTATTGTGGCTTTAGAGAAATTACTGGAAAATTATGTGACTTTTAGGATGACGTGCGCAGTGCTACTTATACTCAAGTTCATGAGCAAAGTAGCAATGTATTGAATGGATTTAACTTCAATTTGCACTATGGATTTTCCTTTGTTCCGAGTGAGTGGCACCTACCACTGGCACGCCTAATACACCTATAGTGCGAGATCCCACAGTAAAAATACCTACGTCATCGAGTACCTCAATAGGCTATCTATAGATCGCTAACCGACACATAAATATTTAAAAAAACTGCCTATTCCGATCCTGCCGGGTCATAGAAATCCGAGAAATTGACCTTTTTTTATTTTAAAAATTACGTCATAAGGTACCCGAATGAAAATTCTGGCAACAGGTAACCATTGATTAATTACGTAAAAAAAAATTGGTCTGAATTCGCACATCCTGCCGGAAATACCTGGCAGACCTTTACGAAGTGCCCTTGACACCATTTACCTACCTCAACGAGTACCCCAATGAAACCTATGCCCGTTAATAGCCAAGGTGTCCCTAATAGATTAAAAGGACTGCCAGGTCTAAACTTTCCGGAACTTAGTGTTCAAAGCATTTGAAGTTGGATTTCCATGACCCGGGAGAACCGGAATTGGCAGACCTGACTTTTTTTATATGTTTAAGTGTCAGCTAACGATCTAAAGATAGCCTATTGAGGTACTCAATGACGTAAGTATTTGTATGAATTTGTGCTGTCGGATCTCGCACTAGTAGACATGCCTAATAATTATACAGAATGGATCAGAGTACTAAATCTAAGGGGAATTAGATATCCCTTTTTCATGGTCACGGTTTTCATTATTGATGTCAAATAAAATTTCATCTTATTCAAATGACACCAAATTCCGATTATCCGGGAAGGAATATTAAAGATATCGGAAATCTGTATATCGCTAAAACGATATTAATATTTTGTCTTGAGATTTTTATTTATTTTTAATAACGTTAAGTGGAATTTTATGTAATAAGGATCCAGTGAAATTACATATTTTCTGCTATTTTCTGTAGGCCTGTTGGTATATTGGCAAAGGCATGACATGAACTCTTGGGTATTTCTATTTATACATATTTCATAATATGTAATTATAAAATTGTTCGTTTGTTTATGCAGCTTTCACGTCCAAACTGAATTGGATGAATAATTGCACACATTATACTTATTGCTTATTTTATTGGCGTCAATATAGAGTGCTTTTAATCGTTGACCGAAAAACTGGTAAGTATGTCGTAGGTAAAACCGTGTCTTTCGTACTTTAGATATCACTTTAGCTACTCTCAATTCTGACAGTGAACGGAATAAGTACAAAGAATTGTTGGGCATGATAACATGTTTAGTCAATGTTTTTTTAAGTCGAGTAAATCAACCATGATGTAATTAAAATTACAAAAGGTAATTAATTATACTCAAGTCCTATAGAACCTCGTGTCAAGTCGCCGCTATTGAAAATCGATAGGGTCGAATTTCCACGCAGTTTAACATGAATGAAAACCATCGTCTTCAGTGAGCTTCAGTGTGGTGTGTCGCAGAAGAGAACAGGCTTGGAATGCAAAGGCGCTATCATAGAAAGCTTTGAGTAGTGAATAGTCAATGAATAACTAGACAAAGTGCTGTTTTCTTTTACGTTAGGAAAACTGAAATAGTCATGATGACTAAAATTTTTTTTTTGATTAATTAATTATATTCCTCAAAAGATAAACATTTGTGAAAACAAAAATTAAATATCTCAAAAAATTACCAAGTTACAAGCATTTTAAAAACCGGAATAGAAAGAGATGCCCAAACGGCCAGTGACGTCAGAGGAAGGTCGTTATAGTACCTCATTACTAAGCTGTGGTAGCTTTTCATACGATCTCTTTGTGACGTCACGAGTAGATTTTTCATAGTAACTGTGGGGGCTCTCTGTTTCGCGAGAAAGAGAGGAGGCATCTCCTGCCCGGAGATGCCTCCTGTAGAAATTTAAAAGCTTATTACTCCGTGATTTATTTACCGATTTTGCTTATTTTTTCAATTATTGCATTCATTTTTAATCTTCTTTATGAAAGTAATATTTACTTGTTCATTTTTAATAGTAGTCTTCATGCCTATTCTCACACCTGGCACCTGCGGTTCGATTATTTCCGGATGTACAAAAAGTTGGAGATAGAATTTTCAAAATAGACAGAAAGAAAGAAAGAAAAAGAGACTATACAGTTGCAATTTTAGCTGATGAGTACTTATGGTATAAAGTCGAGTTAAATGCGGCCAAAGATGGATAAGTACATAAGCTCTTTATTGACACCAAGACAACATAAAAGCAGGAAATCTAACACGTAGATTAGAATGGGCGGTCTTATCGCTGAAAACCGATCTCTCCCTGACAACCTTTGTATGGACTGAGATAGAAAAATGAGCATTGGACGGTGGCCATAATAATAATCGAAAGAATACAGATACTTCAAAAACCCTTTCTATTATAATGTCTTGAGATATAATGCATTCATTTATTTTAAATACACGTCCTTTTATTAATATAATAACTAACTACAAATTTAATAACTAAATACAAAATACAAATACTAAAAACTAAATTAAATCTAAACTAAGTAGGTACTTATCCAAAACTAAAACTTTCTAAACTTCCAAAAAGCTTAAAAAAAACTAACTTAACTTAACTTAGCTTAACTTAGTCTTTGGCCGAGGTAAGAGCCAGCTCTTTGGTCACCTGTAGTTTCTATTAGGCGTCTGGACAGCTCCTTTACAAAACCACGGGCGGACGGACCCCACGCTCCCATGGTTTCTACCCCAAACGGAAGAAAGATGTATCACTCGCCGAGAGATTCACATTTTGTCCGTTTGAGGTAGATATAATTATTTTATGTTTCGAGTAGTTCTTCCCGTGCTTCTATCTAGCGTTAGCTTTACAAATTAACAGAATTTGCTGTCCAGGTCGGTACTTATTTGCGCCAAACTTTACTTATATGTTTACGACGATGGACACCTTGAAAACGCATTCTTTATAAATACTCGTAAACATTGGTATGATCCTAAAATGCTATGAAAAGAACTTGGGCAAAATTCTTATGAAAACTTTACGAGTTCAGTGAAAAGGTTCGCAGGATTAGAGCATATTATCTATCTACCCAGCGTTAAGTCTATGTGGGTATATAGCCTTTTATCTGGGAATCTGAAGCACTTTCTTTTTATTTTATTTTTTGTGGCGGTTGTATTCGTATAGTTAAATCTTCGCTTATCTTTGTTGATTTTATCAGGTGGGTGGATTATAGATGAAGAAAAGGGTTGTTTTATTGTTCTATCTCCTCATGATCCCTACTATAAACATACCCTACCCTTCTTATAAACATGAAAATGTGTGGTCCTTTGTTTGGCTTTCACATCAAATAGGTCATGATGAGTTTATGTAAAACTAGAAAACCAATAGTTTAGGAAATTGCGATACCTACTTACCTTGCGTAAATTGCAAACCGTAATATTTAGTAAGATGTGACCGTATATATTATCATCGAACACGTGAACTTCATTATCAATTCTGCTAACATTTTTCATTTACTCAAAGCACAGTAAGTAACTTTAATATGGACATTAGACATACGTTAAAACCTCATTAGGTAATTATTTTAATTGCTTAGAGTGGCCTTACATAAGTATTACGTTTTTCATTATGTTTGGACCGAAATTAAAAATTACCAGCCAGAAAAATTACCATTTCTTGAAATGATTACTAAGTTTAAAAAACCATGTGTCTAAACTAGGTAGACTTGCTCTGGAATAGACCACTCGTGGAAATAGTCACTTCTGTAAATTACCACTTCTGTAAATTACCACTTCTGTAAATTACCACATCTGGAAATAATTACTTCTGGAAACCCCAATAAGATAATAAGAACCATTTTTAGATATGACCAATTCTCCAGAATTGGCTACTTCTTAAAATTACCACATAAACGTGTACCAATTCTTACTTACCTCGGCAGCAATATAAGCAGGTATCACAGATAGCAGAAGTCGCTCCTGCTGCTCTCGCTCACACTCCAACTTCACCCTCTGCTCCAAGCAAGTCCTGGTGCCAGCGAAGGTGTTCCGATGGGCTCTCTCTGTCAACGCTCGGTAATACAACCCTATCCCGCTTGCAGACAGGAGAAGTGATAGCTCGCAGACTAACTGGGGACAAAATAAAAAAATCAAAGACATGATTGTTAACAAAAAAACAATTCCAACTTTCTATGCGTTTTCGTTAGTAATTTTCTGATAGCTTTAATTTTGAAATAACCGAATGTTTACGTGTTTTAAATAGATTTATCTATGAGAATATGCAAACCGTTGGCGCTCGCTTCGCTCGCTCTTTGTTTCCATGTTCCGGTTCCTTGAAATTGGGTTCCTACGTAAAACTACCGAAATTCTCACAGATGGCTGAACTATATGACCCTACCCTGCCCTACTCATACCCATAACATAATCTCGTTATCAAAGTGCAAAACCTTTTTTTCAGCTCTTGCATTTTATTCCGTGAGTAAATGTGATTTTACAAAAAATACTAACCCAAACAAACACATCTATCATATCATAACAACAGTTTTTCACACACAATATGGCCCATGCGCACCGCGAGAAAACTTATCGTCGCTGTCAGAATGAGACGCACTTAGGCGCTACCATAGTCTTGTCACGGTCACTCACGAGATAGAGTGTCGAGAAAATTTTGTCGCGGTGCGCATGCTAGCATGTCTTACATTTCTTGTCCCATTTTCAAACTGCCATTGTTACTCTTGAACTCTTGTACATCCTAACCCTAGGCACTACGATACAGACTAAAAAAAAAGGTACCCTAGGGTATCAAGAATGGTTCTCATTATATTGATAAATTATGTATTCGAACTATGTATGCGAACCCAGCTCTCGCTATAATTATGGATGCTTACAACATAGAGACAACAGTTTCCGGTACAGACAAACCAGCAGTGTTACTCTTGACACTCGATTTCAATCGTAATTTGGGCATTGGACCGAAATCGTGGCATTTGGTTACCCTTAAATTCGACACTAGCGCACGATTGGACTCTTTGTCCATGGAATTTTATGGAACTAAATGTAATCGACTCATTTCTACACCATCCGCATTTTTACCAAATTATTAATAAACATTGGAATTGGGATGGATTCTGATTAGAATTTGAGTGATAGGATTGGATTCTAAAGTAACCCTACTGTGCTAGTCGGTAGTCGGTACCGATCGGTGTACTCTGCCGCCTTTGACTATTGGTGCTTTTAAATACGCCTCTGCCAGTGACCGATATTCACTAGGCGCCCGCCGTGCCATTGTATAGATTTAGAAGCTCTTTCTCTTCAAGTGCTGTGTAAAAAGGCGCACCGCACTCATTGACTGATGGATATTTTCTTACGTACGTGGTCAATGAATTTAAATTGCATGCGGCGTCTAAACTAGCTGTGCCCGTGGCTAGGCTAGCGTTGTCGCAGTGTAGAAATCGTGGTGTGTGTGGCGGTCAGCTTGCGCCCCCTAGGACCCTGCGCCCGGGTGCCCCGCACCCCCTGAACCCCCGGGTAAAGACGGGGCATGCACCTGGTTTCACCACAGGTTGCGACTAGTAGCCAGGTGGCCCTGTTCGTGCTATAGGGAGAACTAAACTGTTTTTATTTGAAACCGCAGGGGTGGTTGACCATAGTGATCTGGAATATATTACCGTCTGCCCCCACGCACGTTCACCACGCAGTGTATATAGTCTCACTATATGGCTTATCCGGTAGCTGTCGGTACCGACGACCCGTACCGTCATATTGGGACCGAAAAACCTGCATCTCTATGTTTCCACCAACTTACCAAAAGATCTACCTGTTTAAACGTATTATAGAAGCATAGTCTGCAGTCTCTACAAAAAATGGACTGTTACGCTTAGAATAAGTACCTACAGAACCCTAGTACATTCGCGAAACTTAAACTATTTTATTGGTCTCATATATGGCACCATACAGAACGGACGTTTGTGTGATAAAAATTATTTAGAATGACAACTGCGCAGTATAACCGTGTCTCAACCTATCAGGAAAGCAGCAAAAAAAGCTCTGGTGTGAGTTTTCACTGGTACCTAAGCTATTAATTTTCTTGCTCGTCTAAAATACCAAAAAAGGAGGCTACGTTTTGAGAGGGTGTTGTTTGGATTGATACCTTTTATAGTACTTATTTTATTATGACTAATTGTTTCTTTGTTTTCGTAAAACAAAACTTACATCCTAAAACCATGAAGTTATTACTAGGCACTACGATACAGACTAACAAAAAATAGGTTAGGTTAGGTGAAGGTTATGTATTTATGAAAACAAATAAATTCTAACCGTTTTACTGACTTTTGTCACGAAATGCAGTCATGTCTTTCAGATAATTATGCCATTTCCTATGGTAGTTACTAAAGTATAACTACCTAGTCTGGCTCTGCGATACATCTTCTGTTGTTTCAATGAGTTAGAAATTAACTTAGACACTATGTTAAAATGTGTACTTATTCCATCTAACCTATCATTTTGGAAAGTTTTTACTGATGCGTTTATTTTTTGTGCAATTTTAATTGATTACTCCCGGCCATGAAATAATTTATTACCAACCCATAAAAAAAAAATTAAAAAAAAAAACAAAAATATTTTTTTTATTACTTACTTATACATACTAATAATAAAAACTGACCAAGTACGAGTCGGCCTCGCGCACGTAGGGTTCCGTAGCATTATCTATAAAAATGAGCAAAAAATCACGTTTGTTTTAACATTTATTTTATCCTGTTTTATAGTATTTGGCGTTATAGCGGTAACAGAAATATATCATCTGTGAAAATTACATCTGTCTAACTATCACGGTTCATGAGATACAGTCTGGTGACAAAGACATTTTTAAGAATAGCATAATTACCGAAAAGAAAGCATATTGTATGCAATCAATCTGAGGGCTTGCCGGCTCGGAATAAATTATTAGTACAAGATTACTCAGCAAGAGCTCGAATTTAGTGCCTGTGAAACCGGACGAGCAAATCACAATTAGCCCGTTGTCTATCTCAAAGCAGCAGGCACTTCACTTCCTCTTCATAATAATATTACAATGCTAGTGCAATTATACTTTGTATTCCTTTGTGAAGTAGAAAATAATTATTTATCTTGAATTGTACTAGAACGAAAGGAAAACATTGTAATGGTATTTGCTATTTCAAAAGAGAGATTAGGTGCGTATAAGTAGGTAGGTAATAAAGGTTTTTGGGGACCCTTGGAAACAACAATGAGATTACAACATACCTACGCAGCGTACGCAGCCTACTGCCTATTATTTTTTAATTGATTATTGATTGCTTGGTTATTTATTTGTTAGACTGTTTCATGGAACTTATACGTATACTATCTGTTTATTTTATCTTGATTACTTAAATTATTATTATTATTATTTTAAAAAAATTAAAATGTTTTTATCATGCATGCTTGACTTGGCTTGACTGTAATGAATTTAATAATAAGTGTAATTGGCATATTGCCGTTCTTATTATAATAAATAAATAAAATAAATAAATAAATAAATACGCTTTATAACCTAAATAGGTATCGAATAATACAGAAAATTCACTTGTTACTAACGAAAGCGTTTTAGGCCTAGGTAACTGAACCCAAAAATAGATTTTGCTTTGCATGACAAGACCAGCATGGAGGAGATTTTTGTCTATGAGTAAAGGCCATATAAAAAAAAGAAATATGTATTTATTTTTTGTAGGTATTTTTCATATTGTTCTGTTACATTACAATAAAATATAGGCATAGAATTTAGTGTAGTGTAGGTAATCGCATTCAGTCAGAACCTTAAATTTAGGGAGAAGACAAGTAACTGTGTGGGTGCACTACTTTCTACTTATTAGTTGCCTAATTAGGGACCGACTTAGAACCCTCGCTAAGGGCCTGAATTTAGTGTAGGTAATGTAATAGGCATTTACAAGTGTCGGTGTTATAGCTGCCTTATTGCGTTTTATGCTTCAAATTCTTACAAAACTAAAGATTGCTCTTTGTATCACCAACTATGTATATGTATACTTTAATAATTACGCCAAACTCCAAGCAATACCTAGGTATATTAAACCAAACTAAACATGTTCAAACTTTAGTCTGTTTGTTCTCAAAGTCGTGATAACCTTTGACACAGTTTACAATTAATTACCTATATTTGTACATGCGTACCTACGACTTACTATACTACCTGATTTTGAATTGGTATATGATCCCGAAACGGGGTAAATCTACTACCCAAGGTAGACAATGTTTCTTCTACGATTTTTTAAATTAATAGTTTTTCATTGAAGTAATGCCTTGTAAAGTTTACGTTCGAAGATAGCCTTAGCGCAGCTGGGTGGTTGAACTTCGTCCTTGACCAAGTGCACATAAACGAGTTTAACGACCTGTATTTAGAAATGAATTTATAGTATCTTCTTAGCTCTCGCAGCGATCGCACGTGGAATTTTTCGAGTGAATTTATTGTTTACCACGAAAGTTTGGAAACACCCAGTTTCAAGTAAGGCTCTTACAACTTGTGGGCTATCATGGTCCCAGTTCCCCCCTTGCGGGATAACATACCAATTCAAGATCACCTTCTAGACAAGAAGAGGCTCTAAGATAAAGCTTCTCAAAAGCTCGTTTGGCTCGTTTAATTTAGGTGCTTTCTTTTTTCTTGTTTCGCTCGTAGAACTGATAACGGAATAAAAGTTCCCAAGTGGTGACTACGAACCGGAAAACACAATGTAGCTCCCCTCTCCGACGTGGACCAGAAGCTGCTCAAAGTGGCTCTCTTTTGGAAGGACTATGTTCGGCAGTAGATGTCTTCAGGCTGTTGATGATGATGTTGATGATAAACTTTATTACCTGCTGGTAAAACTGGCTCCCTCCTCCACCAGAGTTCAGGCCCAACGCCAAAGCAGCGTAGGCCAGCGTCAGAACAGCAGACATGGCCAGAGCTATGGAGCGCGCTATGGGCATCATCGTATGCACCATCTGAGAACAAAATTTATAATTGCAGGTAAAATGCGTCTTTTCATAGCAACCATAACTCAGTTGGTAGAGCGTCCAAACCGGTGAGTTAGTGGGCGCGGGTTCTAATCCCCGCTGGTTGCTTAATTTTAAGGACTATAATATCTTTCCCCCTATTTTGGGGAATTAACCTGCTAATCAAAAATCACCGACGACAAAAAAATCCCCAGACCTTGTAGAGCTTGTATACCAAGTTTCATCGAGATTCGTTGGAAACGACCTGGGGCCTTACCACAAACTAATACAAAACCATTATGGTTCGTGACAGTAATGCTTCAAAGTTACAATAATGTTTTTCGAATTCGTACCATAAACTTATAAAGTATTCCTGCATGAGAGACGTCTTTATTTTTATATAGCGTTATCACTGTCGCACGTCGGTGCCAACATGATTAACGGTATGACATGACAGTTGTATTAAATTTGAGTGAACGATTTAACGTGACATCGTCAAAACTGCTCTGCCACTTCAACTTATCACACAATCAAAGTATTCTTACTTTTATGAAATTTTTTTGAATTTCAATGTATGGTTGAAGTAATAATGCTATAAGAGGTTGTAGTAAGCACCTGTACGCGAGTACGTACATCAGGACAGACGAAAGCAAATTTTGGCAAGTTGAAGCAGAAACTTTCGCTCGCCTCTGTGATAGGAAAACAGCGAAAACGTTAATAAGTATACAAAATGACATACGACAGAACTTAACGCGTTTTGTCAGCTGCAGAACTTGGGTATTATACAGTGTTTTCTGAAAAAGGTTCTAACTTATGCTTTAATTTTGCGCTAATTACTTTTTTATTGTATTGCTACTGAACTTTTATACTTAGTTTTTGTTCTAAAACTTCGTTATGGGTCATTGTCAGGCTTTCCTTACATTTTATATACAGATTTCATTTTAGTAACTCAGGAAATCAAAGTCCTTATTCGAGGTAAAAATTGTGTATTAATTTTGATTGTCCAGTCATCATCATCATCATCATCAGCAGCCTGAAGATGTCCAACATGCTGAACATAGGCCTCGCCCAGGGAGCAACACTGAGTTTCTCTCTCACAGAATACTTAACAACATGTACAGTAGCTACGTGTCGTAGGTAGATACTCCACGAAATACACACGCAAATGGCTACCTACGTTACGAGCGTCAATTGGTTTTTCTCTAATCCGCGCAAGGAAATTCCATAGTATATTCTATACTAAAATATAGATGGAACTACCTAATACTAGTACCGTCCGTATCAGAAGCCAAAAAATAAAATAGTATAAAAAAGTAGGTACAGAAGCAAAGCGTTCCATCCACACATCCCAAGTCAGCACTCGAGTCGGCAATCACCCGATGCAATTTATCGAACAACTGACGGCGCGAGGAGAAAAAAAGCGATCTGAAATCCAATTCCCATGTAGGGCTCTCATGTTGTCTAGTGTATTACGTCACGTTCGCTTCATAAAATTAGAACAACGACAGAGCAGGCGAAGAAATTACGCTCGCGTCAGGTGCAATCTTATTTTGTTCCTTGCTCTGCCTCACAGAGCAAGAAAAAAATACACTTTGCACCTATTTTTTTCTTGCTCTGTTGTCGTTTTTATAAACGTGGACTAGCTTTGGATTAGTAACACTAACTTATGTCTTTTTTTGTCCTTCGAATATCGAACTTGATCGAAAAAGACAAAAGATGGTATAACTAGTCCAAAGCTGCTCCACCTTTATTAATAAGGCCCTTACGTTTAGCTATACTTTAGTGGGTAAAATAAATTCATAGGATTAAATACAGAATGATACAGTAATATCTAGTGCAATTCAGCTGAAAACAAAACAACATCAGTTATATTTGGCTAGTAAGTACTTATATTTGGCTTGTAAACTGGTCACTACCAATATTTGGCTGGTACATAAATACCTATATTTGGCTGCTGAGCACATTGGCTAGTAAAGACTACACTACACAGCACCATACACAAGGTCCGCACTTAACCACCACAGAACATCTTACAAAAATGCCTCTCTCTCTCTCTGCAATTCGTCTTTAACACATAAACGTAAAATGGAATTGTTACCAAGCAAAATAACTTTAATCCATATTCGTCTAAGTCACTTTTGTAAACAGCAGTCTTCAGTTTCATTAAATCTTTAAAGTTTTACAGCTACAACACCTTTCCCATTGAACGGTCAAACCGCACCATACTGTTTAATATAACCGGCCAAGTGCGAGTCGCACTTTAGCACGAAAGGTTTCGTACCATTGTCTATAAAAACGAGCATTAAAACACTTTTTTTTGTATGGGAGCTCACTTAAACATTTATTTAATTTATTTTATATTTAAGCATATATTTATTTTTATCGACATAAATATTTATTTTTTAGTATTTGTTGTTATAGCGGCTACAGAAATATATCATCTGTGAAAATTTCAACTGCCTTACGTCGTCATGGGTCATGAGATACATAGCCTGGTGACAGACGGACAGGCAGAGAGACAGACAGAAAGACAGGCGGACAGCAGAGCCTAGTATTAGGGTTCGCTTTACCCTACGAAACCCTAAAAATTACTCTACGCAAACCATTTTTTTCGTTCTCTGTAGTTTTATTCGAAGATCTAATTATGTACGTGAAAATTTATATCATAACTAGCTGCACCCCGCGGTTTCACCCGCGGATCAAAAGTAGCCCATGCATAGCATACCTATGTGTTAAGCCAAATTTACTATTTAATTAAAATTTGTTTTTGTTTAGCGGCTGCACCGTCAAGCAGAACCAAATTATACGCAACACCTTATGCATTGATTGCCGTATTGTATTTTAAAAATACACGTCTGGCTATTCAAACATGAATTATATGTCAGTCAGTAGGTACAAACGTGCTTGCTATATTGCAAACAAAATATAGTAGAAATACCAAAAGCGCGAGCGACAGGAGCGCGAAAAAGTTTTTGATTGTTGTATTTTATTTTAAAAACACGTGTGGATAAAAAGTTTCCTATGTGCATATGGCACTTTTTATCCCTGAAAAGTAACCCGTTCCCGCAGGTAAGCCTTAGAAACTTAACTTTATCAATAAATTTTCATTCATCATCATCATCATCATTAACAGCCTGAAGACGTCCACTGCTGAACATAGGCCTCCCCCCGGGAGCGCCACTTAGAGCGGCTGCTCGCCTCCTGCATCCATCGGCTCCCCGCGGCTTTCACCAAGTCGTCGGTCCACCTAGTGGGGGGCCGGCCTACGCTGCGTCTTTCATTAGATTAATTTAAATATGTCTATAGTATGTACTGACAGACATAATTTATTATCCCGGACACTTAAATTGATCCTGTGGGATAGCATTATCACTTATACAGTATATAAGCTATCTCTATTCCAAATTTCATCCAAATCCATCCAGCCGTTAAGACGTGAAGAGGGAACAAACACACACACACACCCACACACAAACTTTCGCCTTTATAGTATTAGTGTGATTTAAGGTAGAGAAAGACCAGAAAAGGTGGACTGACGCGACGATCTGATAAAAACCGCTAAGAGCCGATGGATGCAGAATGCGAGCAGCCGCTTCAGGATGATGATGATGATGAACTTAAAGATTTTTTGCAGTAATCATAACGCGTCCGCAAGTTCGGCGATCCACGAACCATTTCGAACATCAGTTTAGCAACCATCTATCCACGCACTGGTGGAGTTAGACCGTTAATAAAGTCAGAGAAGACAGTCAGAAAATGTAAATTTAACACAATTATGCAAAGTCAGGCGCAACTCTACAGCGTAAGCACGGACGTTATGTTTTAATCAAGATATAATTTAATTCTGGATGCACCTTCCGCATAATAAGTTTTAAATGTAGATCTAGTAAATGTGAAATTAGCATATTTTATACTTGTTTGGACGTAAATACATTTGTTGTGAAATATATTTCTGTTTTCTAAATAAGTAAAAATACTAAGTAAGTATTGGCACCCTACAATATTTCTCAGACATAGACAAATGTTTTCAGTCTTAGGCGCCCATAGTGATCAAATAAAGAACTGAGTTTTGGCGGGAACGCGGAAATTTTCACGTCGTTGCATCGTATTATTTCTCAAAACTTGTGATTTTTCCAGTGTTAATGATTAAAATTGGTGGCGTTTTACGCATTAAGTGCTGAATTACGAGCAAGTGATATAACGTGATTTTTCTTGTTGCTCCCAAAACTCCATAGAAGCTTCTAGTAAAAATGCTACCACTTTGCTGGAGCATGACTTAGGCTGGACTATGACTACATGACTTACACTGGACTATAACTACGACTTGATTTTACGTTAAATATTCAGTATTCTATTACTACTATATACTTGACACTGGCTAAATACACTATGTGTAGAGCCAAAATATAAAAAAAAAATAAAGAACTGACTGACTGAGCACCAAGGGGTTCGTACCATTTCTATAAAAACGAGCAAAAACAATCACGTTTATTTTAGTTATTAATTAAATTTGTAGTTAGTTATTATGTTAATAAAAGTTCCTTTTTTATGGGAGCCCCCCTTAAATATTTATTTTATCCTGTTTTAGTAGTGTTTGTGAATATAGCGACAACAGAAATACATCATCTGTGAAAATTTCAACTGTCTTACAACGGAGATTTAGTAATAGGGATCGCTTTACCCTTTAGGTACGGAACCCTAAAAATATCCTATACTATAAAATTATTAATGTGAAAGTTTGTGTGTGCGAATGCTTGTTACCTTTTCTATCTCGGTAAATACTAAGCTGTTTTTTTTTGACATCGATACCGTGAGCCCGTGGTCAAATGTTAGCCACATTTGACCACGGGCTCACCTGATGGTAAGTGACGACGCGGTCGACGATGGAGTATGCTTGCCTAGAAGATATCGGTTCACTCTAGCCTTAAAAAAATCCCAGATTATATTTGTCAGGAACAATTTTGAATGCAGATAGCTAATACGATACTTTTAAGATTTATGATACTTTTTATCCGCGGGTGAAACCACGGGGCGCAACTAGTAGAAAATATTTAAGAAACGTACTAAAGTCAATTGTATTTACTCTAATCTTTGAAGATACTTTGAAGATGACAGCCTCCGTGGTGTGGTGGTTGAGCAGGTCGGCTCATAACCCGGAGGTGGCGGGTTCGATTCCCGCAACAGGACAAGTATTTGTGCCCGAAAAAAAAAGTACAAATACTTGTTCTGTGTCTGGGTGTTGTAGGACCATGGTCCTGGTAGTTCCTGGGTCACTAGATACAGGGAATCCTAGTTAGGGTCCAGGATCTATGTATGTGATCGTTGGGCGTTATACCAAGCCAGCTATCCAAGATAATGTTGATGATGTTAGGTACTTAAAGATGTGCTATCCGATGGGACTAGGTATATTAATTAACATTTGGGATTGGATGGCAATTTTTGAAAAATGGGATCCGTTTTGTTTCCTACCCTTTTTTTGGTAAACTATTTAGTTTAGTATACGTTTTATTAGTTCGTTGAAATCATATCGAATCAAGAAGTTCTTTCATGAACACAACTCCTTGAACCCAGCAGTTGATGTTGATTAATTGTTTGGCCTTGCACGTGAATCCAGCCCACCTGTTCTTCACACTGGATCTATTTCGGGACACAATACAAAATTAAACTCACACGAGAGACTACCGCGTGTCAGATGTTTCATAATACGTTGGAAACTGTTGATAATATTACGTTAGAAACTAATCGGTAATTTTGACATGAAGATAAACCGTCAGTTATGTAAATTCTTGAATGAAAACGTAAATGTACGGTTCTATAATAAACAGGGAAGTTACACACTCGGGCCTAACCTAAAACCTACACAGGGTGTAATTGAATTCTTCTTGAGTTTTTTACATTGCCATTTGAACTTGATATTTCTAAGAGCTATATCGGTCACTTTTAGTCCTCCTGCGTACTTTGATAGTGGTTGGTGTGAATCAGCAATTGAAAATGGCAATGGACAGGGCACATCGCTCGTAGAACTGACTACTGATGTGATGAAAGTGGCGCTCTCTGGGGGAAGCCAATGTTCAGCAGTGGACGCCTTCAGGATGTCAATGATAATGATGATTGGTTTTTGTGGCATAAGTATAAAAATTTATCTTATTTAAGTACTCAAAAAATGAATCTAAGTACCTACTCTTCACATCTCGATGGCATAGTTTTATTTGTATGAGTGTGTTAAAAATTATAACAGGACCACTGATAGTGGGTAGGTAGGGGTAGGTATGTAGATGTGCTTCTGATGCAGCGTATCTTAAATCCAAACCGATATCTATTTAAATGGTATTCGATTCAGAATTTGATCATCAAATTTGTTTCATCGAATAAGTACTGATATTTGAAAAGTTTAGATTAGATATGAAAGTTTCGTCATTTAATTCCGCCCAAAAAGTAAGTAAGGTTCATAAGGGTTCGAAGAAATCTAATATTGGCGGAAAGTTGAAGAGTTTCAAAGACTAGGCCCAATTGGGAATCGGTCTGTCATTGTTTATTTTGGAACTAGCTGATCCGCCCCGACTTTGCACAGGTTAATCCTACATTTAACTCTATTAATAGGCATGATGACTAAAATTTTTTTGAATAAATTAATTATATTCCTCAAAAGATAAACATTCATGAAAACAAAAATTAAATATCTTAAAAAATGACCAGGTTACAAGCATTTTAAAAACCGGAATAGAAAGAGATAATTCAAACGGCCAGTGACGTCAGAGGAAGGTCGTTATAGTACCTCATTACTAAGCTGTGGTCTTTTTCATACAATCTCTTCGGCATGTGACGTCACGAGTGGGTTTTTCATAGTAACTGTGGGGGCGCTATGTTTTGCGAGAAAGGGATGCCTGCTGTAGAAACTTTAGTGGCTCATTACTCCGTGATTTATTTACCGATTTTGCTTATTTCTTCAATTATTCCATTCATTTTTAATCTTCTTTATGAAAGTAATATTTGCTTGTTCATTTTTAATAGTAGTCATCATGCCTATTGTCCCATACTTACCCACATAGGCTTGCTAATATAAGCTTAGTGATTATGACGTCCATGCTGTAGGCGTCTTGGTGATCGCAGATTTTAATGTTTTTTTTTTTTCTTTTTGGCTCCACACGTCGTGTATTTAGCCAGTGTCAAGTATTGTAATTTTTATCGTTACAGAATATATCACGTAAAGTCAAGTCTTAGTCATAGTCATAGTCCAGTCTAAGTCAGGTAGTCGTAGTCCAGTCTAAGTCATGCTCCAGTAAAGTGGTGGCAACTTTACTAGAAGTTTCTATGGAATTTTGGAAGCAACACGAAAACTCACGTTTCACCACATTATATCACTTGCCCACACTCATGCTCGTAATTCAGCACTTAATGCGTAAAACGCCACCAATTTTAAACATTAATACTGGAAAAAGCACAAGTTTTGAGAAATAATACAATGCAACGACGTGAACATTTCCGCGTTCCCGCCAAAACTCCGATTTTAATGTTAGTACTGAGGAAAATGATGCTGCCCAATCCATGGATATTCCTTTCCACCCCTGTTCTTTCTCTGCACTTATCCTCATCTCTTCTTTGCCCCCTGTATTCGTACTTACTTCTTCCCTTTCCCTTTGACAAAAATAATTTCCTTATCAAAAAATGCCTACTCCTTTTTGAATAAACCGGTTTTGATAAAACAAACGTGATAGCTTGCTCAGTACTCCAAAAATATATAACAGCAAATAGCATCAAAATGCATTCAGCAGCTTTTGCGTGGTGGATTTGTGTGTAAACCCAAACAAATAATCTAAAAATTAGATTTATAGTTTATTGCGATTTAATTTATAAGTACTTAAGTACTTCCTAAAACAGCTCCTTTATTTATATAATATTTATACATAATTATTAGTATACTTACTTCATTAAATATATATTTTTAAATTCTAGTACCACATTGAATATTTATACATTTACTACAAACATAATTTACTAATACTACATAATATAAGGATGTTAGAAGATGTTAAAATAAATAATATAATTATTATAAATAAATATTTAAAATAAAAAATGTAAACGAGAAAATGTGAGCTAAATGGGATTCAGATTCTGATTATGTAAAAATAGAAAAAAAAATGTAACCTAATAGGCATCTCATGAAAATCTTAGTAAATGTACCTACATGTAAACTGTGCTAAGTAAATATTATTAAATAATGTACTTAAGAAATATTTTGTGTAGTTCTGAGGAATAATAAAGGCTATTTTATTCACTTAAGTACTTACGACAGCAAATGTTTATCTACATTTGATCGATTTTACTTGGTCGCAGTTGTAAAGTATAGGTAAATATTAATAGATAAATGAATTATAGGAAGGGCTAGATTTCTGATTATTTTTGTGATTACAGAACACCTATACCTACTACTTCGACCACTATTACATCGAGGTATCAGAAGAAACCCATTTTTCCAGCTTAGTAGAGGTACAATAATAGTAAGTATTGGGTTAGACCCTTTGCTTATTAACACGTTTCATTTATTTCTGGTTTGTTTTGTCGCAAAAAATAACTGAATTTCTATAGATTTCAAAGCTAACCACATTATATTTAGGAATCGCAGATTCTGGCGTAAGAATGTTTGTGTATCGGAAAACCTCGCACAGAAAGATTTTGTTAACAATGTTTGACTTCAACGATGTTTGACAATCTCAAGCGAAAATGGAATGTCAACAAAGGGACCAAGCTTTAGTTTATTTAATTAGGTTGCTTTACTAAAAAAGGGTAAAACCTATATTACCTTTTCACACTGTGTTTTACGACTTTTCGATATGTTACACCCATGTAAGGGATGCTGCCACTTTATATCCCTTACGAGCTTTATCAGCATCTTATAATTATTAATTAAATAATTACTAGTTAATTAAATATTAATTAGAGACGTACGTACGTTTGGGCACATTTTGCATATTTCAAACATAACGGGCTAGTCGTTAGCCTGATGTTAAGCGACACGGCCGTCCATAACAGTCGCAGTGTTATTCGGAACTCTACCAGTCTTAAAATACCATACCCATTTATTAAAGGGTTCTTCAATGTATTATTAAGACTATAGAGTTCCGAATGACTTCATTTTATCATTAAAATTATTTACATGCCGCCCTATTTATAACAATTCTGGGCATATAATAGTGTCACAGTTGGCTAAGTTTCCTTCACAAATCTCTATTGTGTACAGTAAATTGTTTTCTTGTTTGTTATCTTTAACCTAAAGTCTTGCTACTAAATCTTATATTTTATTTAGAACGGCACCGTGTGCTCATGCAAGTTTAATATAAAGAGCTTGCGCAGTTACCTCGACGACATTGCTATAAGATGCCCAGCATACGACGGTTCTCACACAGATGACACAGACAATGTTTTGTGTCACTCGAATACGTTACTTTCAGTTTTTACTGTGTGATTTTAAATGCACAGTTAAACTGTATAGTGTAATGCTACATGTATGTATATATCATAATATATTACCTGGTTTCTATTATTCATTCACAACTTTCACATCACAGCACTTGACAGTCCTTTTCACAGTAATTTAAGCACAAAAAAACTTGATTTTTCTCAAAAATTTTACATCACTTTATCGATTTTGCGCGCGGGTCACGGGCCCGATTTCTAGACACGACTGCTCGGATGGCAGTTGTTTTGAAACTGTTTTTTTTGTTTCGAATTTAGTTTCTCTTCAAATTCATATTTTTCTTTTTCTACTGTCAATTTCAGTGAGGTATTTTATAGTTTGGCCATGATTGTATGTATTTTGACTCTAGATTTATTTTTTTTACTATTCTGTATTCAAAATTTTGAAAACTGCAAAAATCTAGAACCTTGGAATGCTAGCGAGGTTTCTTTAGAAAAGCTGTCGCTATGGAATGGCAGTCTCAATTTACTCCTCGAACGAGGAACACTAAATTGATATAAGGCCATTCCCGGGCCAGGCAAGGCCCGGGAACTCAAGAACGCCTTCAAAAACCATCTTTGGCTATCCAACACCAAAATTGTGAAGTGAATCTCCATCTACGTCAATCGCTGCGCCACGACATATCCATTGTCAAATCGCCGATCGCCGAGCTACATCCGCTACAGCCAGTCGCGAAACTACGACGAATCTATCGCCGAGAGCTGATCGCCGAAACTACATCTGTTGTCACCGTCGGCCGCCGTATCTACCACGACGAATCTATCGCCGAGCGTCAACCAGTGAGACGACCGGCTTGCCTTTTTCAAACATTGAGTGGCAATATAACTTCATCACCATGTTCCGGCCCGTCGTCCGTCAAAGCTTTGACGACTAATACCTGCGTGTCTCCTGCTCCTGCATCTTGAATCTGAGCTGCGTAATAATACTTCATCGACGGTGGAAGGACGAGAATCTTCTTCTGGATCCAGAAGCTAATAACTGAATGAGCTAGCCGCTGAACTCTGGAAGTCGGACAAACTAAAGGCAACGAATTCCTCAGTCTCTATAACGACAGTGGGCCTTGTTTGTTTGAAGACCCGGAAGTGGGCCTCGTTGAAGACCGGAAGCGGGCTTTGTTTATCTGAAGACCCGGAAGTGGGCCTTGTTTGGATCCAATAACATTCTAATTCTACCGTGATAACTTGTAGGCCGTAAACAACTTAAATTTCGCGTTCTTCCGCATCATCTAGAGACTCTTTTTTTTGCTTTCTACAAAGCTTGTAAAATTTACGAAAATAAATATCTGTTACCAATTCCTTTTTTTTCTCTTCAGCTCTTAGGATCCTGTCAACCTAGGCACTGTTTAGGTAGGGGAGGAGCTGCTCATTAACTTGTAGCGTTCCATTCTACCTTTTTCACGAAAGGAACGGATGTAACGTGACAGTTTGGCGCCCAACTAAAATGAACCCTCTAAAACATTCTTCTAAATTCTAAAATAATACTTACTCAAGTAGGCTAAAATTTGATATTGACTTTTGGCTCTAACGTAATATCTTAGGTACTTGCTTAATTTATTTTTATACAGGCAGGACACGCGGAACATCACACTTACATTCTACAACACTCGCATAGTACTTAATACTTAAACGAACTTAAACTTGACTTGATTTTATCCTTGACTATTGACTTCAACTTGTGACTATGGCGAGACCCATTAAATACTCGTTTCTAAACAAACTTGAACTGGAATATGAAGTGACTATCAGAGGTGAAAAACCAGCTGACACTTTGACAACTCTTAAGGAGCAGCTGGCAAAATTGAGTCACATTCAACCTGAGGACATAAAATCTTCTCCAATACCTCTCAAACATGACCTCTCCCAAGCAGAGATCACGTTTAATTACGTCGAGGGTAAAATCTCGCACCTCGAAGCCACGGATGATAAAAGTAACCTGAGGAAAGTTGAATCTTTCGTAAATCATCTTCATTATCGCCTCGAACGCTTTAACGCCGTTCCACCATTTGTTGAGTCATGCTCAAACATACGATCTCGCTTCTTCACGCTCCAAAAACGGTTTGAAGTCTTAACTTCAGATTATTCAGGATCTTCTGAAGAAGTGTTAGTTGACATTCACAATCCTTGTCCTCAGACTCAGCCTAGCCCTCCCTCGATTTATCAATTACTACCTATGACTGGAACCAATCAAACTTTGGAAGTACTGAGTACTCCTCAACCCACTTTACCTTCAAGCATTCTGACTAGTATACCACTGGCTTCCGAGTCTGTACAAAACTATCACACTTCGGATAATTTTGTGAAGGAGCTCAAAACGTTTTCTTTCAATGGAAAATCGTGCCCTAGATCATTTCTTCAAAGATTGGACGAGTTTAGGATTTCTCGAAACATTCCGGAAGGTATGCTTTGCAAGCACGCCTTTGAGATTTTCACAGGTGATGCCCTTCATTGGTTTCGTTTTCAGTATAATCGAAATCCTACCTTATCGTGGAAAGATATTTGCACATTGCTGATTCGAGATTTTGGTATACATGATTACGACTATAAGCTGTTGGAAGCTATAAGGAATAGAACGCAAGGAGCAACTGAGACCATTATCGTTTACGTCTCAATTATGTTCGGTATGTTTGCTCGTCTTTCAAAGAAACTTAGCGAGAGCGAACAATTAGAGATTTTACTCCATAATATAAGACCGTGCTATTCAGTTTTTGTTGCACTTAAAGATATTAAAACGGTAGATTCTTTAATTTCTACTTGTCAAAGTTACGAACGCATTTCTGAACGAGACAAAAATTTTCATGAGCCTAGATCTGAAGACACTTCTTGTGCTGCTGAATTTGCCTATCTTCCTTCATTTTCTAAAGCTTCACTTCCTAAAGCGTCTCCAAACGTAAGGTACACTAATGCAGTGCAGGAAGATAAACATCCACGCTCGTCATCTCAAACTAATGACATTTCTAAAGAAGAATTCTGTTATCGCTGTCGTATCACAGGCCATTCTTTACAAACTTGTACTAAGCCTAGATACCTCATTTGTTTTAAATGTGGTCGTAAAGGCGTGAGAATCAGCGAATGTCCAAAATGTGCTCCATCAAATCAACAAAAAAACTAGCTGACGACTTGAATGGTTTCACTAAATCACATAACAATAATTTTGATCTTAACGACTGGAATCAATGGTTAAATACTATTCGAAATTTTATGTTTTGCTACAAAACAACTTCTGTTTTCTACGACAAAGAAAAAGACTTTAACAGACCTTTTATTAACGTGTCTATAAACAATATACCTTTTTCCGGTCTTTTAGATAGTGGAAGTTGTATAACTATTTTAGGTAATAACTCTCATAAAGATATCCAAAAGTTAGGCTTTAAACTATTCAAGTCTCCAACTCAAGTTATGGTTGCTAATAAACAAAAAGCAATGTCTTCTGGTTATTTTCATTTGCCATTGAGATTTCATAATCAGACACATGTTATCAAAGCTTATGTTTTCCCTGATATTTATCCTTCTTTGATACTTGGGTGGGATTTCTGGAAAGAATTCGAACTCTCCCCAAAGATACTTTCTCTTGAACTCAATCTCGAATCTAAAGATCATACAACTTGTGCTGTTGAAAATCAAATATCAACATTTGATCATCTGTCTGGGAATCAAGTAGAAATTGCTAATGACATAATCAAGCGTTTCAAAAGTATTTCTTTTGAACAACGAGGTAAATTAGGCCGTACTAGTTTAGTTAGTCATCGGATCAATACTGGTGATGCTTTACCTATAAAACAACGTTGTTATCGTCTCTCTCCAGAAAAGCAAAAAGCACTCATCAATGAGGTCGATAAAATGCTAGAATTAAAAGTTATAGAAAAATGTGAGTCCTTGGTTATCTCCAGTACTTATCACTCCAAAAAAGAACGGAGAATGGCGTTTCTGCGTCGACAGCAGAAAGCTGAATGCAATTACTCGTAAAGATGCCTACAGCCTCCCTTTTGTTTCTGAGATACTAGATAACCTCAAAAATGCTAAATATTTGTCTAGTATCGATATAGCAAAGGCTTTTTGGGAAATTCCATTACATCCCAAAGACAGAGATAAAACTGGTTTTTACGTACCTGGTAGAGGAATGTATAGATTCACTGTTATGCCCTTCGGATTGACAAACGCTCCAGCAACTCAACAAAGACTCATGGACAGTTTATTCACTCCAGAGTTTGAGAATAAAGTGTTCTGTTACTTAGATGACATAATAATCATAGGTGCGACATTTGAGGAACATATTTCACTCCTACTTAAAGTTCATCAGAAACTTTCTTATGCTGGTCTAACCATTAACTTTGAAAAGAGTCAATTCTTTCGCAAAGAACTGAAATATCTTGGCTACATAGTAGATGAGCAAGGATTGCGGGCTGATCCCAGTAAAATTGAAGCGATTCTAGCTTACGCTGCTCCTACCTCTAAAAAAGAAGTAAGAAAATTTTTAGGTACGTGCAGTTGGTTTCGCCGATTCATACCTAATTTCAGTACTATTGCTTCACCACTCTGTAAATTAACGTCATCTGAAAAAAAATCTCCAAAAAAATTTGTCTGGAATGCTGAGGCTGACTCTGCTTTTGCTAAATTAAAAGAATGCTTGACTACAACACCAATACTATCTTGCCCTGACTTTGACTATCCATTTTCCGTTCACTGCGACGCTTCTAACTTTGGGATAGGTGCTATGCTGACTCAGGAAAAAGACAATAAAGAAGTTGTTATTGCATATATGAGTAGATCTCTAAACAAGCATGAGCAGAATTATTCAACTACAGAACGTGAGACTTTAGCTGTCATTACTGCACTTGAGCATTGGCGTTGTTATCTTGATAACGGTAAACGATTTACAGTATACACTGACCATGCAGCATTAAAGTGGTTCCAAAATTTGTCTAATCCTTCTGGCAGATTGGCACGATGGAGTCTTCGTCTGTCTTGTTTTAACTTCGACCTAAAACATAAAAAAGGAAAAGAAAATGTTGTCCCAGACCTTCTGTCGCGTCATAAAATACCCGATACTGCTATTATTGGTGGTGTTGAACCCATATCTAGAGACAATGCATCACAATTGGAACTATATAATAGACTTTTTACTAACTGTCGAGATAATCCTGATGCTTATCCAAATTACAAAATTCTCAACAATAATTTATACCGTTTTAATAACTCACCTGATTATCTAAATGAAGATTTTGCTTGGAAAGAAGTTCCACTTCCCTCTGAGAGAATGAATCTCATCAAAACTTGCCATGGTGACTCAGAAAGTAATCCCCATACTGGCATTTTCAAAACATACAAGAAGCTTTCTTTAAGATACTATTGGTCTGGTATGTTTAAAGATGTGGCTAAAATGTGTTCTTCTTGTGAAACATGCCTCTCTTATAAGCATTCGAATCATTCTCCATATGGTCCTATGGGTAAACCAAAAATTTGTTCAAGACCTTTTCAAAGCCTCTCATTAGATCTAATGGGCCCTTTTCCACTCACAAGACAACGTAATCAATTCATACTAGTGGTTACATGTTCTTTTTCAAAGTATTGCCTTATTTTCCCTATCAAGCGCGCTACATCTTCCAATATCATCATGTATTTGGAAAATAATGTATTTCTGGTACACGGTGTGCCACAAACCATCATCATGGACAATGGTTCACAATTTCAATCTAATGAGTTTCAAAGTTTTCTGAATAAGTATAAAATTCCTTTTATATTTTATTCACCTCGATACTGCCCTCAAGTAAACCCCACAGAACGGTATAATAGAACAATTATCACCGCACTTTCACAGTTGGTCGGAGATGATCACCGTTCATGGGACAAACATTTGCAGAAAATCCAATATGCACTCAACAGTTCTGTAAATTCTACAACTGGGTTTTCTCCATCCTTTCTGGTCTTTGGACGTGAAACCATACCATGTGGTTCACTATACACTAACTGCTCCAACCTTGATAATTTCATTTTTCTTCCTCGTGACATCTACGCCGCTAATTTAGGATTATTATCTAACATCTTCGATAAAGTACAGGTTGCATTACACACTGCACACACAAAAAATGCTGCTCATTACAACACGAGACACACCTTTAAAGAGTTCAACGTTGGCGACACAGTCTGGCGTAAAAATTACGTCCAGAGTAACGCTGGTGCATATTTCAGTTCAAAGTTGGCTCCCAAATATGTCAAATGCACAGTTGTTGAGAAGCTCTCACCTCTCGTCTTTATTTTAGAGGATCCTAACGGCTTAAGAGGAAAGTGGCATGTAAAAGATTTTAAAGTGTAAATAGTGTAGCGGTCGTATTCTGTTTTTTTCTCTAAATTGTATACTTATTCTGTAAATAGCTTTAGCGTATATTATTTTTGTATTGTACAAGGAAACTAGACCCTTTCGGCTTATTTTTTTTAAATCCATTTTACAAACGTTATTATTTTTTTTTTTTTCACTCTTTTTGTTTTATCCTTTAACACGAGTCGTGTGGGTAAGAAGCCATTGTGTTTACTCATTTTTTTTATACTTTCTTAGTTACACATGTTGTTACTCTAATCTTAATTTCCTTGCAATTTCTTAAATACAAGGTTCTTGAATATTAATTTCCTTGACGTCTTCAATACCCAAGGGTGTGTGTAATATTCTTAAAGAGCGGTACACAACTCGTTAAATAAGCCTTTGTGTTGTACATTTTCTTAATTGTAAATACTTATTATCTTTACTCGGGTTTTCAAAAAGGTGCGGATAACGACACCTAATTAAAAAAAATAAGCCTACGTTATGTATAATGAATAGTTCCTTGTGGAGTATGCGTCATCAAATATGTGAACCATATCCCCTAAGTATGTTTGTGAGCGAGTAAAAGAAGAAGTGCAAGATTTAAGTATGAAAGAGCAAGGTTTTATTCCTAACCTTCAAAATTTTCAATGGAGTTGAAAATTTTCTGGGGTCGTGGGGGAAATATGTAATGCTACATGTATGTATATATCATAATATATTACCTGGTTTCTATTATTCATTCACAACTTTCACATCACAGCACTTGACAGTCCTTTTCACAGTAATTTAAGCACAAAAAAACTTGATTTTTCTCAAAAATTTTACATCACTTTATCGATTTTGCGCGCGGGTCACGGGCCCGATTTCTAGACACGACTGCTCGGATGGCAGTTGTTTTGAAACTGTTTTTTTTGTTTCGAATTTAGTTTCTCTTCAAATTCATATTTTTCTTTTTCTACTGTCAATTTCAGTGAGGTATTTTATAGTTTGGCCATGATTGTATGTATTTTGACTCTAGATTTATTTTTTTTACTATTCTGTATTCAAAATTTTGAAAACTGCAAAAATCTAGAACCTTGGAATGCTAGCGAGGTTTCTTTAGAAAAGCTGTCGCTATGGAATGGCAGTCTCAATTTACTCCTCGAACGAGGAACACTAAATTGATATAAGGCCATTCCCGGGCCAGGCAAGGCCCGGGAACTCAAGAACGCCTTCAAAAACCATCTTTGGCTATCCAACACCAAAATTGTGAAGTGAATCTCCATCTACGTCAATCGCTGCGCCACGACATATCCATTGTCAAATCGCCGATCGCCGAGCTACATCCGCTACAGCCAGTTGCGAAACTACGACGAATCTATCGCCGAGAGCTGATCGCCGAAACTACATCTGTTGTCACCGTCGGCCGCCGTATCTACCACGACGAATCTATCGCCGAGCGTCAACCAGTGAGACGACCGGCTTGCCTTTTTCAAACATTGAGTGGCAATATAACTTCATCACCATGTTCCGGCCCGTCGTCCGTCAAAGCTTTGACGACTAATACCTGCGTGTCTCCTGCTCCTGCATCTTGAATCTGAGCTGCGTAATAATACTTCATCGACGGTGGAAGGACGAGAATCTTCTTCTGGATCCAGAAGCTAATAACTGAATGAGCTAGCCGCTGAACTCTGGAAGTCGGACAAACTAAAGGCAACGAATTCCTCAGTCTCTATAACGACAGTGGGCCTTGTTTGTTTGAAGACCCGGAAGTGGGCCTCGTTGAAGACCGGAAGCGGGCTTTGTTTATCTGAAGACCCGGAAGTGGGCCTTGTTTGGATCCAATAACATTCTAATTCTACCGTGATAACTTGTAGGCCGTAAACAACTTAAATTTCGCGTTCTTCCGCATCATCTAGAGACTCTTTTTTTTTGCTTTCTACAAAGCTTGTAAAATTTACGAAAATAAATATCTGTTACCAATTCCTTTTTTTTCTCTTCAGCTCTTAGGATCCTGTCAACCTAGGCACTGTTTAGGTAGGGGAGGAGCTGCTCATTAACTTGTAGCGTTCCATTCTACCTTTTTCACGAAAGGAACGGATGTAACGTGACAATAGTTAAGTTAAAACGTGCGTCAATACAACCTACACACACATCATTGCCTTTATGTGTCCTCTGTGGATCATAGGTCTCCCCCATTGCAGGGAGTCTGACTGCACAGTTACTGTTAGATCGCACAATCAAACTAAATATAGAAGCGGACCCAGTGGATAATTTTTATCGCACATTTGACAAATACTTATACATACCTAATTATAAGTGATGGATTAATTAGCATTCGCATTAATTTTTAGCATATGAAAACTCAATTAGCATTTCGCAAATGAAATGTGATTGCGAAATTCTGTGATCTATGAAATTTCATTTCAATTAATTCATTTCACATTGAATTTAATTTTCAAAATAATTAATCATTTCATTTTCATTTCAATTTCATTTCATTTTAGCAAATAGCATAGCAATAGCAATTAGCATGCTAAGACTCGTGAATTAGCATGTTTATGAAATTTACGCATAATAGCATTAATTGCCATCGCTACTAATTATTATTGTACTTGTACGAGACCCCAAAATCAAATTATTTATCCAAAATGGCTCGTAAAAAAACATCATTTTAGGCTGGATTCAGACCGCGCCATATCGAGGAAAAATATTCGAGCATCAATCAGAAACAATGCGAAATATTATTTGATTTATTATGGCGGAGATGAGATAAGAGGGTCGGCTGACCATTTGCAGATATAGGTCATTTTACTGTGTTATTTTTGTCCTTTTTGCTTTTAGAAGCATCTATACAAAAATATATTATATGCAAAAGACTGGCTGCGAAATTAATTAAGAGAACAATTGCAAAGTAAAGTAGCAAGTAGTAATTCTGAGTGACACTGCAACTGTCATGGGCGGCCGTGTCGCTTACCATCAGGTGAACGACTAGCTCGTCACGTCAATCATTCACATAAAAAAAATCAAGCAGCTTGCATCGGTTTTTGTCAACTTTCACAGAGTCTTCTGTATATTATCCAGCGTGTGAGAGTCCCTATAATATAATATATCATGACTTAGAGCATGACAAAACGGAAGTTAATATACTTATAATATACAAAACTGAAACCAGAATATCTTTATAGTGTCATCAACAACAACCTGAAGACGTCCATGGCTGAACATAGGCCTCCTCCATAGAGCGCTACTTTGAGCGGCTGCTTGCGTCTTGCATCCATCGGCTCACCACAGTTTTGATTAGGTCGTCGGTCTACCTGTTAAGGGACCGGCTTACCTACATTGCGTCTTCCGCTTCGTGGTCGCCACTCGAGAGCCTTTCTTTCCCATATATACTTTAACACCGCTATAAAATTGAAGGTAGGTACACTAATAGTTGGATATGCTTTGTCCAATTTCATATAAGTACTATACTACTATAGCTGCTATTGTTTTTTACTTACCAATATGAGAGCAAACAACGGCAGTGGCGCGTGGTTCTCTGCCATCAGCATGCTGGCACCCAATGACACTGTGACCAGCAGACTTCCTGCCAGCGCCAGCGCTTCCCATTCCGGTGCGGCTGGCAGCAGTGCCAGTGCCAGCACTATTGACAGCACAGACGTGATTACTGACAGCGAAGAGATGGACTTGGTTTGTGTTGATAGTTCCTGTAACAAAAAATATGTATAGATATTGGTTATTGCCAGAAGTGATTCATGCCGATTCTTCGAGCATTTATGAATGGAGATGGCAAGGCAAGGCGTACACCTCTGCTGGTCATGATGGCACTACTTGGTCATACACACGATCATAGTGTGCGTTTAAGCACTGCGTAACTAAGCTGCATTATACAACTGTGTGCGTATATGTTAAGATGGTGTGCGGGTGCTTTTACATGCGCGATTTGCGGCAGAAAATAACGTTAACATCTCCATTGGTTAAATGCTCAAAGCGCAATTTGACGAAATTACTATAAGTAGGAAAATGGAGTTTTGGCGGGAACGTGAAAAAGTTCACGTCGTTGCATTGTATTATTTCTCAAAACTTTTGCTTTTTTCAGTGTTAATGTTTAAAATTGGTGGCGTTTTACGCATTAAGTGCTGAATTACGAGCATGAGTGTGGTCAAGTGATATGATGTGGTGAAACGTGATTTTTCGTGTTGCTTCCAAAATTCCATAGAAGCTTCTTGTAAAGTTGCCACCACTTTACTTGAGCATGACTTAGACTGGACTATGACCCGACTTAGACTGGACTATGACTATGACTAAGACTTGACTACGTAAAATATTCTAAAACTAGATGAAAATATACAATACTTGACACTGGCTAAATACACTATGTGTGGAGCCAACATATAAAAAAAAAAAAGTAGGAAAATGTTTTGTTTACGCAGTGGGAGTTACAGTTAAAAGAAGAACAGATAGCTACACGGGTGTCATTATGAAGTAGTTGGACAAAGGTTTTGATGGGACGTAGCGTACGTATAGGTGACTTAGATAGGCTCATATCTAAATGGAAACACTATTGGTGCTATGCTAAAAATGTACAGTCAACTTACTTCGAAGAATTACATGATTGATGCAATGTGTACTAAAATTTTACAGCTAAGTACGCACTTATGCCTCTTACCTATACCGCAAATCGCAATACGTTTGAGTACCTACGTCATAGAGAAAGATACAGTGAGAGCTTAAGAGCGGTTCAATTTTAATGCCGACGGGCATTAGACTTAAGGCCACTATTTTGTGTCATGAACAAAGTTGGGAAGCTACAAGCTTCACATACTTCTAAATAGGTGTTTACTTACTTTCCGTGACGGAGAGCTCTAAAGCTGAGCCTTGAGGGTTTATTGGATCGCCGCGAGCGATGTTAGTAATTAGGCTGGACTAATCAAATGTACTGCCACTCTGCTAATATGAGGTACCCGTACCACCGAGATTGGAAGATGCCTTGATTGAACATTTAACTAATTTAACTAAATTGCCAAGCCATAAATAAGTCATAGTTATGTATTTTTATCGAATCAAAATGCTATTAGCTAAGTTACTCTACCATGGTGCAGTATACTGGCTCTGCCATCAATCGCCAAAAGTGGAGATCTCCAGATCATCTCCAGAGCAACCACCCATGGAAAGGAGAACTAAGTCGAATGCCCTCTTTGACAAGAGTATCTGACTAAACATAAGACGTTAGAACCGAATAGGCCCGCATTTGACCGCAATCTCACCTGCTGGAAAGTGACGATGCGTTCTACGGTGGTACATGCTTGCCTAGAAGATACCTATTCACTCGCTACTTGAAGAACACCGATTGTACTTCCTCTTTATATTAATCTCCTTCAAGGACCTTTATGTAATAACAAAACGAAACCAAAAGCCACAAAGTATCACATACTTACAAACTCTATTGTGATCACAATCACATATAATAGCCGAATCAGTCACGTTCATGGCCGCAATCAACATCCACACTCGCGAACCTCGCAATCATGTAAACGATGCCTACACAACGTTACAACAAATTGCCAATGGAATAGGGTTACCATTTTAACACTTATCTTTTTGTATGGCAACAATAAGTAAAAATAGAAAGTTAGATCCGACATGGGGAGATCCGCAGAACTAAAGTGACTGATACAGCTCTTAGAAGTTGAAATGGCAATGGGCAGGTTATACATATCGCTAGTAGAATTAACAACCGATGGCCAAGATAGGGTCTCGGGTGGCGACCACGAACCGGAAGACGCAGCCCCTCACTAGGGGCTAAGCTGGGAGATATCACTAGCAGATTAGGCCTGGAACAAGCTAATTTCAATGTAGTTTTTTACTTGTTACTTCGTTTAACAATAAAAAAATAATTTTAGAGGGCAATCAACATTTAATTTTTCTGTTATGGCAACCCTACGTACTTTACGCCCGGAACTGCCGCGATCCAGTTAGCTCTGCTTTGATCCGGAACAATCCGGTGTACAATTCATCTGAGTGCCGGTTGACAACTGCAGCGAGTTAGCAATTAGTAGGACTACAAGCTGTTAATTAGTACAGGGAAATTTTTCATGAATTTGTGTGTCGTTAATTTTATAATTTATTCTCACTTTTTAATATTAAGGGGTTGGTAGACTGTTTAAAAATACCATTTTGATTGGCCACACTGGCGGAAGGAGCGTCCGCTGAACCATCAGCCAATTACGATGGCTGCCTTGGTAGTTCCGGTAAAATAATATTGAGGTTTAGGAGGGAAGTTTTGGAGGGACGACAAGGTCCAAACGGCAGTAAATTCTGGTTAAGCAGCCGAAGCGTCAAGACGTATTATTGCTCCTGTTCGTTTATCGTGTACTGAGTGTGTACTGAATATTTATAGAAGAAAGAATATACAAGAATTGAATTGAAAAGGCTCTCTGTGTTTTACTTCATGTATATAAACTTTATAGTCACAGAGCGAGAAAAAAAATTCATTTTGCCACTAGGCGTGAAGTGGTTTTATTTTCAATGCTTATAGTAGATCGATTTTTAACACATCGTAGAGCCTGGAAGCTTTGAGTAAATGCTGAAACATGCAACTTGCATACATGCCTTTATAATAGAGATAAATATGGTTTTTGAATACAAATTTCGTAAGTAGTCTCTCAAACGTATCTCTAATCGATTGCAACTTTCTTTGAATGTGCCCTTAAACCACGAGAAGTAAGTTTTTGAAATAGAGGGTGTTTTTTGGGTTTATGGAGCAGCGTTTTTGAAAATGTAACCAAAGGTGTGTAGTAAATGTGATAGTACCCACACAGGCAGCCTCTGCATAAATTATAGGCTATAAAATTATGTAGGTATTAGGCTACAAAATAGTAGATATTTTTAACCTTTTATATGCGCTCTGAAACACTTATATTATCATTAATATTATCATTTATTTCTTAATAACAAAATTATAGGTCAACAGTTTACAAAATTTATACTTACTTAAATTCACACACATTATATTATTATAAAATAACATAGTAGGAACTTAATAGTACTAGTCAACATTTTTATATACTCAAAGCGATTAATTCATCATAATAAAATAAAATATAAATTAATAAAAATAAACAATACATTACAAATTAAAAGACTTTATCGATTTTATTAAATGATTTAAAGTATACTCCTAAATCTACTATACTACTTTGCCTCGAACTAGTACATTTTTTATTTATTCATAGCCTTAATAATAGCTCAGAAAGTTAACTTTCATGGATGTAGGTACGGTTTTTCTACGAGATACTAATTTCAAGTACAATAAGAAACGATCAAATCAATAATAGAATTGGCAATAAATAAATGTAGAACCCTCAATATCGCAATCTGATCGTGTTAGGTCCCATAGGAATTCATCAATATCATCTCTAGGTATACCACAAGGATTCTCAAAGGTTATTGTACAAATGTCAGAAGCTTTGAGACGTTTGTTATTATATTGTGATGATTATGTTCTCTATAATACCTACATTTTATGATGTTATTAGTATCCTTTTGGTACTGGCGGGCTGAGGAGAGGACCACTTCTATCTGGTTCCGTTGGTGCCGTAAAATAAAAAAATATATGTGTGAACATTTCACACAGCGCCATCTAGCCCTAAACTAAGCAAAGCATGTACATATAAGACATAATACTCAGATACTTTTTTGTTTGTAAATACATAATTATACATACATAGAATACAATATAACACCCAGACACAGAACAATCATCTATGTTCATCACACAAATCTTTGTCCTGGGTAGGAATCGAACCCACAGCCCTCTGTTCAGAAGGCAGGGCTACTACCAACTGAGCTATCAGGCCCGTCCAATATAAGAACCGGCTAAGGGAATAGGTATCCCGGGAAAGAGGCAGCAGCATTCTCTTCGTCAGCATTATGTATTGCAATCACAGCAAGCTACGAAAGAGTGCCAAAATCGCTGCACTTGGGAAAGTGTGTTGATTTTGGCACTCTCCAAATGGGGAAGGCTTATATTTAGCAGTAGACGCAAAAAGTTTATGATTCATGATATCGTGATTGATACCTGTTTACGGTAGAAAGGTTACCATTAATGTTTCCCTCGGTATGTGTTAAGATAACTTTTTAGATGTACATGCATCACAGATAGCACCATCGCCAAGTGAGTTAGCTCTCAGCCCGTGATAGGATTTGCATATAGATTAGCTATCGGTCGAGTGACTTCACTGTTAGGGCGAGAGTGGTCGGACGTTCGCCCTTAATGAATTTACTGTAGACATGGGTGGGTACTGGGTAGCGGTACTATCTATTCACTGAATCCGTGCTACTGTTGATATGTCAACGTCTTATTGTAAAAAAACCGGAAATAAAACTGTCGATTTATTGCAAACTGACAATCTGTCTTACAATAACACGGATGATATTTCGATTATTTATAAACAGTCGGTTCCTAGCGGTGAGTTTATAAAAAAACGGGTTTTAGTAGCGTTTAATTGTGAACAATGCACCAATTGTTGCAGTTATTTATTGTATTTTACTCACTGAGTCACTAGTGGCTAACCAGTAGGTTACAACGACGAGCGAAGCGAGGAGGAGTGTTAGGTTAGTTTTCCACACTAGAAGTACACAATTACGAAACCGTCCGTTTTATTGTGAGACGCATTGCCCGTTTGCAATAAATCGTTAGTTTATAAATAGCCGCGTTTCTTTTATAAACAAACGGTTTTTACATAAAGACGCTAACAGGTACACCACTTAAGGGCTCAGAAAATTTAGCCAGCAACACTAACGTTGGTAAAAATATTATAAATATTGGTTAGAAATGCTTAGGTAAAACTTCCTTGCAACTTGTTGCTGACTTGAAATGTCACGAGTAAAAACGAGATAGGGCATTTTAAAAACAACTTTTGATCTTTGCCACTGTTATGGGCGGCCGACAACTAGCTCGTCACGTCATTCATTCTCATAAAAAAAAGAAGAAAAACATCATGCTGGTGGCAAATACGTTTGTGCTCGCAAAGTCTACCGTTCGCAGAAAACCTAATAACATCTAGCGTCTTTAAAAATCATATTGATCTTTTTTTACTCACATGTCGTTCATGTATCTCTTGTGTGTGTAGATAGTAAGCACCTTGCACTAGTGCTCTCCAGAATTGCATTAGGCAGCTTCGTGCAGCAAACTGGATTACGGATCAAGAGAGTATGTGATAATGGAGAGGAAATGCTTGCCTACTAGAACGGACTAGTCACTTAACTACAAGAAGAATAGGTATACCTACAATTTGCTATAAGGTAAGTAGATTAGAAATGAATAAAATTAATATTATCTATCAAACAACATACCAAATGTAACTACCCCTTTACTAAACACCGCTATCAGTGGAATACAATTCGATGTTTTCTTTTGTTTTATTTTTGCTTTGTTTGTTAGAGAGATTTTTTCAAAAAATTTTTGTATGACTGGTTATTACAACACACATTTTATAGTGTTAAGGAATTTCAAATGTACCGTAACAAAATACTTTGTAATATTTGCACACTTGCATGCAAGTTGAACGCAATATGTATATATAAATGTTATTTTAAGACCTGCCTTGTGAATTGTGCTTGTGTTCTCGCAAATAAATGATTGATTGATTGAGAAACAGAAATAAAATAACTATTCTTCCACTACTCAATGATTATAAGTAAAAGCTCCTTACTAAATCCAGCAACAACGATGTTAACAACTCCAATATCTGAAAGCCGATTCTACTACCTCAACCAACGCAACGCTCCAACCCAACCGCTCCACCACAAGCCCGTTCGCTCGTAAAACTGACAACCGATGGGGAAGGTGCTCGAGTGGCGATTACGAATCGGAAGACGGCTTAGTCCAGCACTAGGTGGACCGACGATCTGGTGATAGCCGCGGGAGAGCTGGTAGATGTAGGTGAGCAGCCACTCAAATTGGAGCTCTCTGGTGGAGGCCTATGTTCAGCAGTGGACGTCTTTAGCCTATTAATGATGATGATGATGACTGTACTTAGATTCTCCAACTAATTATTATGTACTACAAAGTAAACGAATTCCTTGCTCAACACCGCAAAATGATAATGACATCAGAACTATGATTAAAATGGCGGTACTGAAATTAATTTCAATCTGGAGCTCTACCGACTCTACAATTTACAAAGCGGTCGTTTGCGTGTTACCAACAAAGCGAGAGAATTCCATTTCATAGAGTAGGCTTGGGTATGTAGGTACCTCACTTTATCAACGTAAATTATTGTATTTACTGGAGTACTCTACATAGAGACAGGTATTATGTAAAGCTAAAAAAACATGTGTTGGGGGGTTAAACTCGTTTGAAAGAAATCTATTTAATATCATATTAGTCGCAACTACAGAGGTATAGGTTAGATTAGAAATATCCAATAAAAAAATCTTCTCTCCTGAGAGATCAACTCGTCATTAACAAAATTAAACTTTTTTTTTCTTGATAGATAACTGAAGTGCTTGTGCAAAGTCAGATTATCCAATCGTCAGTATCGTAGTTACTACTAGGATGGGTGATCGCTTATAAAGTGGTTTTTAAAACTGAATACTACAACTGAGAACTGAGAATCATTCTTCCCCATTGGTTGACGGTTCTACAAGCGATGTGTTATGCCCCTTCCATTTCCACTTGCTAATTGTGAAAGCTATATCGGTCACTTTAGTTCTCTGCGAATGAAACCCCAAGCATAGCTCCACATCTCATTTGACATTGAACTTCTGCTTTAAATTAGGTACGCTCATTATATTATAATCGCAGTTAAAATGATTTGTTGGTCACCTCAAAATTATTTGGCTGAGCGTTGTTCCATCTCACCAATGATCAGCAACCACAAAGACAAAAAGAAGCTCAAATGGGGAACAATATCAATGCCACATTTGCTTTATACTCATCTTTCGAGTCTTGGCTCTTGATTAGAGAATAGCTACTCAAGATACCCGTGAGAATATTACACAATGTTCTGACATGCTCATCACACAACAGCATTAATTAATCCAGTACAAAACGATGCCGCGGGCGTCAATAGTTAATTAAAAAATAGATCACTCAACGAGCAAATATACTTAGATGAACGAGCCTTCTAACCATGGTTATCAAACCAACAGTCCGACTGTTGAGGAAATGCTTTTGATAGCCACAATAAAGTTATAAACTGAAATAAATTATTTGAATATCGTAATACCTATATATGATATAATCGGTACAATCTGCCAAATTATTTTGTATAACAAAAGATGGAGAATTAAAAGTGATATCTATTTTGTATCTGCCCTGTATCTGGATCCTCTATTGCGTTATTCTATAAAATGGCTGAATGTTATCCTGGTTTTTAGAGGCGAAAATATAGTAACGTACAGTGAGCATTATGCCACCAAAAAGACAAGAGCTGCCTGACGATAAGATCATGCTATGCTTTATGCATGTAATATGACACAATATTAGAATGTCACGCAAAGTTCAACCATTCTGTTATAAATTTGAGCCCGACCGTACGATCTTTTTCTCGTAGCAACTTACGTCTTTTGAACGCAGTATTTTTGTTTCTTTTTCAACGTAAATATGACGATATCGCAGTATAATCATCATCGACCTGTCTGCAGTACGCCATAAAGCGAAACTTTAAGCGGCTGTTTACCTCTTGCAACCATCGACTGTCCGTAGTTTCGACTAGGTCGTCGGTCCACCTAGTAGAGACCAGTCTAAGCTACGTCTTCCGGTTCGTAGTTACCACTCGAAAACCTTTCTTCCCAATCAGTTGTCAGTTCTACGAGTGACGTGGCCTGCCCATAGGCATTTCAACTTGCTACTTTTAACAGTCACAAGTCTATCTGACACTTTTATTCTTTGGATCTTCTCATTTCTCATCTTATGTCACTAAGAAACCTGGATCATAGCTCTCTTTATAGCGCGACTTTGGGCTACTTATTATAAGACCAAGTACCAGAACTGGCAACGCACAGTGGTTGTGAGCGGATGGACCCTTCTCGAAATAGGCCAAGAGCTAGTCTTCCAATTTATGGTTGGTAGTATAAACTATTTTCTACATCATAAAATAACATACTTACATGAGAATGCGTAACACAAACTGCACAAAGTAGAATCACGCTGCATAGTAGTGTGACACACAGAGCAGACACGAAGAGCGCGTGTTTTAACCGAACACAGTATCTTCTGTACAGAGCTTCTAGTTCCAACTCAGTGCCTTCTTCTTCTGTGGACAAAAGAAATTGGATATATATCAGAAATTGGATATAATCATCCTGAAGTCGTTCACTGCTAAACATAGGCCTCCCGCAGAAAGCGCCACTTCTACTCGTCTCCTGCATCCATCGGCTCCCCGTGGAAAAGGAATCGTACAATAACATGACTAAAAATAGAAAACCGTGGCGGCGTTTATAGGACCAACGCAAACCACAAGGGACATCGCCAACGAATGGGAAAACGTGTCGGAAATATCAAAAGTTGCTCCGATACTTCCGTTCGTGTTTGATAGGTCAGACAACTGTCACTTTGGTGTCCAATTATTGTCAGTAATGAGGGGACAAGCTTAGGGAATTTTAAGCAGTCAGATAAGTACCTACCTACGACGCATTAACATAATATTATTATAACCTAAGGTACGAACAATCTTTCAAGAGATGCTATAAGAGTAAATAGGTACAGGTTGAGTCAAAACGCCAATTATTTTGCAAAAAAAGACAGCAATTTTAATACCTATTTAATAACAATTTATTTCTTTCAATAAGTGAAAACTTGTTGACCGACCGTGCGAGCGAAATCTTTGCTTCAACTCGGATGCTTTCGTCTGTCAGATGCTAGTTGATACTCGCGTACAAGTCGTATTTTTGAACGCGTCTTGTCATTTCTTGGTCTATAACAATTTCTTAGATTTTCGTGTCGTTGGGGATATTTCCCCCAAAAGAAGGAAAGTATGCTGGCGCTCCATCGGCTGAATCTTGACATAAACATATATTGTTACCAAAAACATCGTGCTCGTGAGATTTGCTGTTCGCAGAACTATTAGGTTACGTGCCTAAATAAAGAAATGTCAAATGTTATACGAAAATATCCTTATATAGACGAATATTCAAGATACGTCCAGTAGGATTCGTTATCTTTTACTTAAATAAAGTTGACCACGATTCCGGCCTCAGAGTAACAAGTACATACCTCTGTCAACCGCTCATCTTGTCGGAAGTTATCAAATCGAACGTTTTTATGTTTACCAGATAGCCGACCTTTCGACCTTTAAAAAATAACTGATCATTGTGACATGCCGTTCCTTTCGATAACCATTAGAAAGTACATTATACCAATACTAGACAAACCTCTATTAGGTGGGCTAAAGAGTGACATTCTCCACAAGCATCTATTCTGTTTCAGAATATATGTAATCTACTAGAGATAGAGGAGAGTGAAATAAGTCTTTCTCTAGGCAGTCGTGTTACATCGTTGACCGCATAATTACTCATCATCATCATAATCATCGAGAAACTTCGAGTGGCGACCACGGACTGGAAGACGCAGCGTAGGCCGGCCCCCCACTAGGTGGACCGACTACCTGGTGAAAGCCGCGGGGAGCCGAGGAACGCAGGAGGCGAGCAGCCGCTATAAGTGGCGCTCCCTGGGGGAGGCCTATGTTCAGCAGTGGACGTCTTCAGGCTGTTAATGATGATGATGATGATGATGATCATAATCATCATCAGCCTGAAGACGTCCACTCCCCCAAAGAGCTTCCCCCAAAGAGCGCCACTTTGAGCCGCTGCTTGTCTCTTGCATCCATCGGCTCCCACGGTTTTCACCAGATCATTAGTCCACCTAGTGGGAGATCAGCCTACGCCACAACTCACATAATTCGCTCTATTTACTGGGTCAAGTCTATGCATCTATGCAGCACTTATTGTGAAATTACCATCGAAATAACACCCATTCATATGGGGTATTATTTCGATGGAAATTACTCATATTCTAGCAAATAAAGAATTTGATTTGAATGGATTTTATTGCAAAACCTTCATCAGTTTACTGTTTGGAATCTTTCTAAATAGGTTTATACCTAGCAACATTAAAAATAGGCAACGATTGGCAGCCCTTACAGGCCATGGAAACTCCTTTTTATTGCCGGATAAGGCGAATTTTATACTTTGTAGATTCGTTTCAGGAAACGTTGGGAATGATTTGACATGTGTTTTGTTGGGATCTGTTTTTATGTGTTTTTTATGGAAGCGTCATATCCCAAGGCTGAACTTTAGGATACCTTCTAAATATTCTTGGTTTATAAAGCTGGGAGTTGAGAGTTTTGGTATCAAAATTTAAAATTTTGTATGATAAGGCTTCCTACACACTTTTGGGTGTTTTAAGTTGAAATAAACACGGCACGGCGGTTTGGTCCGCCCTTGAATCCAAGTATAATGATTGAAAATACTAAAAACTGCGTGCACTTTGATTGTATTTTTTTTTGCCTAACTAGTCGATAGGTCAGAATTTGCTTTTTTATAATTTTATTTTAGTTGACGTATTGATTTTGACGTAGTATGGACCTAATAATATGTCTGAAGTAAATGAATGATAATTTATTTATTTTATACGACCTGAACGGAGTGACGATGCGGTTGACGATGGAACATGCTTACCCAAGGAACTTATATGTATACTATATATAACTTCCTTGTGCTTACCTAAAATATGACATAAACAACCTTAGAAACTGTCAAAGAGTAATAAGCTCCCGTTTTACAGAGGTGCTTTGAGAGGCCTTCTCACCGCCCGCGGCTCCTCTCCACATACACTGGCGAAGTAAAAAGAGTTCCGACTTTGCTAGAATCAAATATAATTTGTAAATACATACAGTTTTCAATCAATGTGTGTTGCCAGTGATGACTTATGGAACTGAAACCTGGTCTCTAACTGTTGGCCTCATTACTAAGCTCAGAGTCGCACAACGGGCTATGGAGAGAGCAATGCTCGGTGTTTCCCTGCGAGATAAGATCCGTAATGAGGAGATCCGCAGGAGAACTAAAGTGACCGATATAGCTCTTAGGATTAGCAAGTTGAAATGGCAATGGGCAGGCCACATCGCTCGTAGAACTGACAACCGATGGGGAAGAAAGGTTCTCGAGTGGCGACCACGAACTTGGAAGACGCAGCGTAGGCCGGCCCCCCACTAGGTGGACCGACGACCTGGTGAAAGCCGCGGGGAGCCGTTGGATGCAGGAGGCGAGCAGCCGCTCTAAGTGGCGCTCCCGGGGGGAGGCCTATGTTCAGCAGTGGACGTCTTCAGGCTGTTAATGATGATGATGATGAAATACACACATAGAATACAATATAACACCCAGACGCAGAACAAACATCTATGTTCAACACACAAATGTTTGTCCTGGGTAGGAATCGAACCCACAGCCCTCAGTTCAGAAGGCAGTGATACTACCAACTGAGCTATCGGGCCCGTCAAGTCTCTCCGTCATTACTAACAAAATTAGCCTTCTGGTGTAACGGCCCCACATTTTTCTTCTGATTTAAAATAGGTAATAATATTGTACTACGTTTTAATTGCTTTCAAGCTCGTAAGCTCAGGGTTAATTGCGCTAACGACCTTCCCACCCAGAATTCTTTATTATGTTTGTGTTACCGCCCCAGCGGCCAATTTACCGCAAGCAATAAACTCAGAGCAGGACATTATAATGAAGGAGTGCTTAAAATTAACCTGGCTTGGTACCTACTTGATTCTTTAGATGAAAAGTTTTTAAAGAAAATCGAAAAAAGCTATTTTATTTTAAGCAGATAAATAGCAATAAAGATGACGTTTTATTGCAAACAAACAAAACAATATTACAAAAACCATTATAATTAATTACTTATACAATAGGCAATATCGTTAAACCTCATAAAAACCTCGTACGGAGAAAAATTAACATCAGAAGTAGGTAGGTACGATAGTGACCATGTATGAGGGCGTAGCCGTAGCCGTAGCTGTAGCGGTGGGCATAGAGGTAGCCGTAGCTGTAGCGGTGGGCATAGAGGTAGCCGTAGCTGTAGACGTAGTCGTAGTGGTAGTCGTAATCATAGCGGTAGTCGTAGCCGTAGCTGTAGACGTAGTCGTAGCGTTAGTCGAAGTCGTAGCCATCGCTGTAGTTGTAGCCGTAGCTGAAGTCATAGACGTAGCAATAGACAGTCGTAGCGGTAGTTGTAGTAGTAGCAGTAGTCGTAGTCGTAGCAGTAGTCGTAGCATTTGCTGTAGACGTAGCTACAGTAGTAGTCGCAATCGTAATCGTTGTCGTTTATTCATTAACAGTATACGTCCAAGTATACAACACAATTTTTGTATTATACAATTAAAGATTGAATTGACCAGAGTATGGTTGTCCTTGTAGCTTAACGAATAAAGGTACTTTGGCCATTAAAAGAAATTGTGTACTATTTGTATCAGACCATTAATATCCTTCAATACAATGTTTTTCGGTTTTTAGTAATTTGGCACAACATTGTCTGAAAAAATTTTTAAAAGTAAACCCAATACTCAAGAATCCAAAGAGCACGTTTACCCTCTCATTGGATTTCAAGACAGTACCTTCTTGATACTGAAAAACTTTTCCTCAAATTGCTTATCGGCTGAAGTTATTGTACTAAGTTTTCTCATCAAATGAAAATCCAAGAATACACCACCACGCGTAGAACTTTGAAAATTACACTCGAACCACGTACTGCCAAATAGTTAATAAAAATAACGAACACCTAACAATAAGGATAACTTAAAGCAATATTTTGTTCCGTACTTAATAATATTTTATTTTTATTTATACACATCAATTACTGAAATTACCTCACTTTATTGTGAAAATAAAGTGTTCAAAAGATGTAATTTTGTTTATGACAAAGATTAAAATAGACTAAAAAACCGAGCAAGTGCGAGACGGACTTGCGCACGAAGGGTTCCGTACCATTATCTATAAACACAAGCAAAAAAAATCACGTTAGTTGAATGGGAGCCCCCTTAAATATTTATCTTATTTTGTTTTTTAGTATTTTTTGTTATAACAGCGACAGAAATACATTATCTGTGAATTTCAACTGTCTAGCTCATGTCTAGCTGTCACAGTTCATTAGATACAACCTTATAACAGACGGACAGACAGACAGCCAGCCAGCCAGACAGACGGCCACTGGAGACCACAGGTTTTTTTCTCTAATATTTGGTGGAGACTAATAACTGGGTTCATTTTACCCTTTGGGTACGGAACCCTAAAAAGAAAAAAAATACGTATTAAAGAACTCTTCAAGAATTTCCGTTGAAAGGGTTTAAGCTTCTCCAATCATCGCAAATGGCGTCAACTCCGGGTTAAAGTGGTGACTTTAGCAACCCTTTTTAAACGTTGACATTTTTCAAAACATCCCGTTGATAAGCGAGATTTAGGAAGCACCCGGGGTAATGAACAGTTAAAAATAAACAAATCGGGGTAACTCCGTCGAATTATTGAGGAAAGAAGTTTAGAAAAGATGAAAAAATGTTGATAGATTTTTTTAATACCGGGCAATGATCCCGTGACTCTGTATGAATGTGATCGTAGAAGATAAAAAATCCTGGAACTTCTGGAGATTCCCTGTATCAAGTAAGTACTTAAGAAACTACAAGCACTATGGTTCTACTTACAACACGATTGACTACAAATCCAGTTGGCCAATGATACAAATTCATACGAAAATTAGTGGTGTGTTTCAACCGCTAATCTCTGCGAGGTAATGGGAACCCGTTGATGTATTGTATTCCATCCTGCTCTGTTCATTGCAATTTCGTATGACTGTCTCGTTTTGTTACTTCACCCCCTGCCCGCGCGAGGCGTATTTGCTACGAGAAATAATGCTGACGAGCTATCAACGGGCTTTATAATATTTGTACAATACTCAGATACAGAACCAGTACTCCCGCTTTTGTGTTATAATACTTACTTTTCTTTTCCTGAGAAACCCGCTCCCTGTGGGCTATGAGCTGATCGGCTCAACCACCACACCACAGAGGCTATAGCAATTCTACATGGGGGCGCTAAGTCCTGCACTAACGTCCCGCTAGGGGTGTATTGCTATATTAATTATGCACCCTCTAACTCGTATTGGTTGGGATTAATTATGGATTATATATAGATCGTACCGTTTGTTTGAGTCCATCGCGAAGGGACAACATGTCGCAAATCGTCGGTATAATAGTTTAATTTATGACCTACCTTATCTATACAGTATACTCGTAACAATGACAATAATAAGCATGATGACTAATTTTTTTTTTTTTTTGGATAAATTAATTATATTCCTCAAAAGATAAACATTTGTGAAAACAAAAATTAAATGTCAAAAATGACCAAATTACAAGCATTTTAAAAATCGGAACAGAAATAGATAGCTCAAACGGCCAGTGACGTCAGAGGAAGGTCGTTATAGTACCTCATTACTAAGCTGTGGTAGCGTTTCATACAATCTCTTTGGCATAAGACGTCACGAGTAGATTTTTCATAGTAACTGTGGGCGCGGTCTGATTCGCGAGAAAGGGACATAAGGGACATAAACTTTAAAAGCTAATTACTCCGTGATTTATTTACCGACTTGGCTTATTTTTTTCAATTATTGCATTCAATTTTAATCTTCTTTATGAAAGTGATATTTACTTGTTCATTTTTAATAGTAGTCATCATGCCTATTCTCACACCTGGCACATGCGGTTCGATTATTTTATTATAGTGTTGCGACAAAATCTCGTGATCTAAATAAATATATTACAATTATTTATCTGTGCCATCTGTGGACATTTCACACAGCACCACCTAGCCCCAAACCATAGTGTAATTACACTATGCCCAAACTAAGCACAGATAGTCTATGGGAACAGATAAGTAATTACATTAAAAGAATAAGTACAATCCAGCGTCTTTGTTAGCCGATAAGTAGGTACAATATGGAGCTCTTCAAGTCGCGAGTGAATAGGTATCTACTAGGCAAGCATGTACCACCGTAGACCGCATCGTCACTTTCCATCTGGTAAGATTTACGGTCAAATGTGGGCCTATTCAGTTATAAAAAAACAGTCAGAGCAAACACATAATTATATTACTTACACAAAAGTTTGTCCTGGGTGGGAATCGAAAACCTAGGCTACGACTCAACAAAAAAGTTTCTAAATATGTATTATATCAGTTATCAGCATAGCGATTCAGGAGACCTCAGCGCTGAGCCTCAGCGTTGAGGTCTCCTGAATCGCTATGCTCTCAGCGCAGCTACTCAGCGTCCAACATCGTCCAACCTCGATTCAACCAACTTTTATTGCCAACTTTTAACCAGCTTTCCGTTCTATTTTCAAATTCTCCTGAATCGCTATGCTGTTCCCATAGTGCACACATATTTATTTATTCATTTATATTCAATGAAAATAAACTTTAATACTCCTCTAACATGAGAATAAGAAAATAACATAATAACCTGTGAGGAGATCTGTAAAATATTAGAGGTACCTATAGTTATGTATCGGGCAAAGCTTATTGCGTTGTGTCCCACGGTTATTATACATGATGCTACAAGCTACAAATGAGGACAAGGTATTTTATTTTGATTTAGAACAATATTTTTCTAGTCCCAGGGATTGGGCCCATTTCCCAATCCCTTTACTGGAAGCAGCAAACTTTTCGTCTTATTGACATCTCATTTTGGACTTCCGTTTTATATTAACAAAGTATAATGTTATGATTAATTTAAATAAAAACAATCTTCAAATTAATCCATTAACCACAAATAGCTTCGTAATGAGATCATTTTAATATTACCATGCTTTTGTAATTTCTGGGCTATTTTTCATTTTGTGAATGAGGATCGGTAAAAACCACCAAGTGCTACGTAACCAGTTTTACACGCATACACTTCTATAGGCTTTTGTATCATTTTCTTATTCTTTTCTGCTCATTGAAAATCTTTAGAAAACCTCCTATTTATTTAGATTGATTAAAACTCGTAAATTTTTTCCACATTTACAACGGAAGTCAAATGAAGAATGTAATCGCCTTGGAACAATTAAAACTTACAAAAAGGGTACAATAATTATAATACCCTCTGAATCAGAAAAACTAGTAAAGTAGTAATTTTAAAATTCCTATTCTCAGATTGGCAGACACATAGATAGTCATTTTTCTGTGTAGGCTTTCTGTAGTGTAGTCATTTCATGTCTTAGTCAGAAAATTATAAACTTTCTTACTGATTGAAACGACAGACCTAGAATATTTCTGAAATGGTAATTAAAAAGTGTAGAATGTCCTGATTATATTTTTACTTTGGTGACCCTACCGGTATTCTAGTCACGACAAGTTATTATGACATCTAGTCAAAGGTGTGGCTCACAAACGATCATTTTATTTTATGATCTGTGCAGTCCATTTATGGATGGAACTATTTGCGGAGTAGCACAGAGTGGAGCTGAAGCATAAAATGCGCAAATGTAATTTTGATAGCTTCTGTCGTGTGGTGGTCGAACAATATTTGTGCACAGAAAAAAACAGCTAATACTTGTTCTGTGTCTGGGGGTAGTGGGAGCATGGTCCTCGTATTTTCTGGGTCCCTAGATACAGGGAATCTTAGTTAGGGTCCAGGATCTATGTATGTGATCGTTGAGCGTTATTTATTTATAATTTATTATTAAACAGTCAAAGAATTTTTTTTATTAAAATAAGATCTAAGTTAAGACCAGTTCTATTCCTGAGACAAAACAATAAGAACATGTCATAAACCTTTCACAGCCTATTTCACATGTCTCTGTGATACCATTAATCATAGCCAACACGTAGATAATCCATATCTAGATCATGTGTGACAATAATTTACCGTCGGCTTAATGTTACGCGCCTTATCAGCGACGATCATCGGGTGTTCGTTGTGTAATGGGATTGTTCTACGAGTATATGCCTAAGTAGAGCAATCCCGATGATGACTACCTAGATTAGCTAAGTAGCCCAGTAGGTATCATCTTCATCATCATCATCGGTCTGAAGACATCCACAGCTGAACATATAGGCCTCCCTCAGAGATCGCTTTGAGTGGCTGCTCTGCATTCATCGGCTCCGTGGTTTACACCTGATCGTAGTTCCACCTAGTTGGGGGCCAGCGTACGCTGCGTCAAACGGTTCGTAATTGCCACTCGAGAACCTTTTATTTACTTATTTATTTATAGACCTTTCTTGATTACCTTTTATGACCCTTTCTTCCTCGTCGGTTAAGAGAGTTTACAGTATTTCATTTCCTACGAAAAATTAGAATGTTATCAAAACACAGTAGTCTAATCTACAATGTACGACAGATTTTACAGATCGTATTGTAATCTGGACAACAAGATTATTTTGTCCGCAATGATAAACCGTGAAACCGCAATAAACAATAGGTCTGCATGTTACTTATATGAGATAAACCAGATCATTATTAACTCAACATCCTTTATTCCACTTTCCATTTTTCAGACGTAACAGCATCCGTAGGTCACACCGTAAAATAGTTGAATACGACTTCTACTGCACAACGACACAGCTCAATATTTTCAACACATTATCCCGACAACTATCCTTCTTTACATATTTACTCTTGCTTCTGTTTTTACTACTTCCAACCAGTATATATCAAAGTATATCGCAAAGTTCCCTGTGTTTTCATCACAACAAAACTGGCTCTCCTTTCTTTTTTTCAATGCCATGTCGCCTGCTGCCCGACCGCAACTGTCAATGTCTAGCTCCGCCCGTTCACTTTGTTACAGCGCCATCTGTCCTTCAGTGGAGGAACCTCCTGAGATTCATCGGTTTATTTTCATAACGCTAACACTTATTATCCGTGAAAATCTCATATTACAATGTAGGAATCTAAAGTTTAATATCCAATTTAATTTGGATAGAGAGACAAATATTTATTCCACAATCGATAGGAAACAATAATTGTAATCTACTACACACTACTGTTACGACTAGCTCGTCACGTCATTCATTCTCATAAAAAAAATTTGTGGTGCTCTTTGGGGGAGGCCTATGTTCAGCAGTAGAGCGCTACCGTGCTTCGGAAGGCACGTTAAGCCGTCAGTCCGGCTGCTGTCGTAAGACAATAATCGTTAAGCCAAGTCAGAAGCCTTTGGGCGCCCTAAAAATTCTGACACCAATGCTGACTACTTGAACGCGAAGAAGAAGCAGTGGATGTCTTCAAGCCGATGATAATTATGATAATGAATATAATCATTAGTTCTCGATATCGAAACGGATGCCCTCGTTCTTCAGGTATTTTGACCATCAGTTGTATTCTAAATATTAACGAACCGTTTTCTAAAAATAATTTTCTTTTATATATGCTAACGATAATGAACTAAAGCAGCGGCGTGGCAGCTTGTTTTAAGAAAATAAGAATAGGTAGTTTGATTCATTAAAAAATTTTTAAAACTAAGTGCTAGTCTTTTCATTTCGACCGTGCTACGCCGTACAAACCACGCTGGGCTAATACAATAAAAGAAAGAGAGGTACATAATTATAAAGAGAGCAAGAGATAAATAAAAAAAATATGTTTTGGATGACAAAATTATCTTAAATAATCGCCCATCTCTCAATACGATATAAAAGCGGTGACAAATTTTATTTCCGCCCTAACTCGCCAAACGAAATCAGAAGTAAATACGTAAACAAAATGAACGGTTCAAACATAAATCTTACGTCTATAAGAATAAGGATCAGAGTAAGGTGCTCAACAAATTGGTCCAATGCCAAAGTCACGTCAAGTCAAGGCCAATGACCGCGGATCTGTAGCATCAACTAGAATCACCTTGGGGACAATTTAGTTTGAAGCCAGTGGTTGATATCTGATAGCATTTGATATGTTGATAGTTCAGCTACGTTTGTGTTAGTTTTCCTTACAATAACGGAGCATTCGTTTTCAAACAATATTTTTTATAACCACAAGAAAAAGTAGGTTGTTCCAACCATAGACCTAAAATATTATCGCTACATCCCAAGTCTATGGTTCCATCCAACCACGGAATCTATAATAAACGTGACTATAATAAAAGTAACATATACACCAAAATAAATGTGTTTTAGGGTTCCGTAACCAAAGAGTAAGACGGGCCAAATATTACCAAGGCTCCGCTGTCCATCCTTTTGTCTGTCTGTCTGCCGCCTGTCACCAGGCTGTATCACATGAACAGTGAAAACAGAATAAAATAAATATTTAAGGAGGCTCCCATACAACAAATGTAATTTTTTTGCTCATTTTATAGATATTGGTACAGAACCCTTCCCGCGCGTGTCCGACTCGCACTTGGCTGGTTTTCTAATAGGTATGGAGTTAGTGGTACGTACACAGAAGAGCACATAATTGTGTTCATCATCATCATCATCATCATCATCATAATCATTAACAGCCTGAAGACGTCCACTGCTGAACATAGGGTTCCCCCAGAGAGCGCATAGAGCGGCTTCTCGCCTCCTGCATCCATCAGCTCCCCGCGGCTTTCAACAGGTCGTCGGTCCATCTAGTGGGGGGCCGACCTACGCTGCGTCTTCCGGTTCGTGGTCGCTGCTCCAGAACCTTTCTTCCCCATCGGTGTCATGTCAGTTCTACGAGACATGTGGCCTGCCCATTGCCATTTCAACTTGCTAATCCGAGCTACATCATTTAAGTTATTGTGTTATTTTTTAACAGTAAAAAAGTTTTGTGCAGTGTGAATAAAATGAACGCTAAATATCCACATTATTTTATAAGGTAGCTATGTACCTACGTATATATAAGACTTGTACGGGCGTAGGAGTGCATTTTATTACTTATTGCTGCCAAAATTCATATGCAATGTATAAATTGTACGAATTTATTACGAAGAGATGTGGAGTCAAAACAAGCAAAACGTATTTCATTGATGAATAATTTGGAGAAAACCATTTTTGTGTGGGATTCTGTTTCGCTGGCTTTGTATTTTCTGAGACCGGAATGTAGAGATTGCGTGGAACTTTGTGTAATCATCATCATCATCATCATTAACAGCCTGAAGACGTCCACTGCTGAACATAGGCCTCCCCCAGGGAGCGCCACTTAGAGCGGCTGCTCGCCTCCTGCATCCATCGGCTCCCCGCGGCTTTCACCAGGTCGTCGGTCCACCTAGTGGGGGGCCGGCCTACGCTGCGTCTTCCAGTTCGTGGTCGCCACTCGAGAACCTTTCTTCCCCATCGGTTGTCAATTCTACGAGCGATGTGGCCTGCCCATTGCCATTTCAACTTGCCAATCCTAAGAGCTACATCGGTCACTTTAGTTCTCCTGCGGATCTCCTCATTTCGGATCCTATCTCGCAGGGAAACACCGAGCATTGCTCTCTCCATAGCTCGTTGCGCGACTTTGAGCTTGGTAATGAGGCCAACAGTTAGAGACCACGTCTCAGTTCCATAAGTCATCACTGGCAACACACATTGATTGAAAACTTTTGTTTTCAGGCTTTGTGGTATTTTGGACGAAAAGATAGGTCGAAGCTTCCCGAACGCTGCCCAGCCGAGTTGGATTCTTCGGGCGACCTCTTTGTCGAAGTTGGACCTACCCAATTGGACAGTCTGCCCTAGATAGACGTATTTGTCGACAACTTCGAGAGTATCGTTCCCGACAATTACCGGTATAGGTGGAACATGGGCATTTGACATGATTTTCGTCTTGTCCATGTTCATCTTAAGACCAACCTGTCGGGAGACTCTACTGAGGTCGTTGAGCATGGTGCTGAGATCATCGAGCGACTCCGCCATTATGACTATATCATCGGCAAAACGAAGGTTAGTGATATACTCGCCATTTATGTTGATGCCACATCTTTTCCACTCCAAGAGCTTGAAAACATCCTCCAATGCGTTTGTGAACAGTTTCGGAGAAATAACGTCCCCCTGTCTCACGCCTCTCTGCAATGGGATCTGTTCCGTACTCTGGTCTTGTAGTCGGACTGACATAGTGGCCTTACTGTACAAACACTTCAACACTTCGATATACCTATAGTCAATTTGGCATCGCTGTAAGGACTGCAGCACCGCCCAAGTCTCGATTGAATCGAAGGCTTTCTCATAGTCCACAAACGCTAAGCATAGCGGCCGATTATACTCTTCGGTCTTCTGTATAATCTGGCGTAGCGTATGGATGTGGTCTATGGTGCTAAAGCCTTTTCGGAAACCGGCTTGTTCGGGAGGCTGGAATTCATCAAACCTGCGTGCGAGACGATTCGTAATGACCCTCGAAAACAGCTTATACACATGACTCAAGAGCGAGATGGGCCTATAGTTCTTCAATAAGGTGTTATCACCTTTTTTGAAGAAGAGCACCACCACGCTCTTGTGCCATGCCTCCGGCGTTGTACCTTCAAGGATGACAGAATTGAATAACTTCTGGAGGACTATAAGTACCGGTCTACCACCCGCTCTCAGAAGTTCGGTCGTAATTCCATCCTCACCTGGCGCCTTGTTGTTTTTAAGCTGTTTGAGGGCCATTCTAATCTCGTACAGGCTGACGTCCGGGATATCTTCGGTATAGTGTCGGACTAACTTGGCTCTGGTGTCCTTAGCTGTGTTAGTAGCGGGCTCACGTGTCGATGTGTATAACTGTCCATAGAAGTTCTCAATCTCTCTCAGGATCTCAGGCTTGGATGAAATGACACTACCATTCTCGGTCTTCAGTTTTGTCATTTGGCTTTGCCCAATAGACGAATCTTTTGCGAACACCTTAGAGCCTTGGTTCCGCTCAATTGCGGCCTCAATACGTGAAGTACTAAAAGCACGCAAGTCGTGTCGCATGGAACTCCAGATACGTCTATTGAGTTCACCGTAGGCTGACATATCAACTGAAGACTGTAGTTTCATTTCGCTCCGGTCTGCCATTAATTTAAGAGTGTTTCCTGAGAGTTTCTGAGTCCTCTTTCGGCGTTGGGTCTTGAAGAACTCAGCTCCAACAGCTTGGACAGTTTCCACCAACCCGTTGTTCAACTCGTCCACTGTGTTGCAATCGGCAAGGCACTGGAAGCGATTTTGGAGTTCCAGCTGAAAGCCTTCGGGGTTTTGGATTTGGACAGGGTTTGGACGGAGCGTAGACCTCACCAGACGCGACCTTTCAAGCTTGACATTGATATTCAATGTGCCTCTTACAATACGGTGATCGCTACCGGTTTTCACCTTGCTGATCACAGAGACATCATCGAATATTCGCTTCTTGGTCGTCATCATGAAGTCTATCTCATTTTTCGTGGAACCGTCGGGGCTTATCCACGTCCACTTCCTGGATGGCCGCTTCTTGTAGAAGGAGTTCATCATAAAGAGGCCCTCCTTCTCCATGAAGTCAGCCAGCCTTTGTCCCCGAGGGTTCCGCTGCCCGTATCCAAATGGCCCCACTCTCAGCTCATCGCCATTCCTTGTGCCCAACTTCGCATTAAAGTCTCCCATCACAACGGTGAAGTATGTTTCGGAAGTATGCATGGCTTCGGATATATCCTCATACATAGCTTCTACTTCATCGTCGGAGTGTGCCGAGGTCGGTGCGTATACCTGGATGACCTTCAACGAATACCGTTTGGTTATTCTGAGTATCAGGTACGCTACCCTGGTCGACACACTGTCGACTTTGATCACGTTGTTGACGAGAGACTTGCGGACGAGGAACCCGACACCACCTTGGGAAAGTTGGTCTCCCTCCCGGTAGAAGAATAAGTTACCGGAATTTAGGATTATCGTGTCCTGTCCCTGTCTTCGGACTTCTGACAATCCCATTACATCCCAGCGTAACTTACTCATCTCCTCCTCCAATTCGACCATCCTTTCGTCAGCCCTCAACGTGCGCACGTTATAAGTTGCCAGGGCCAGGGGTCGTGTTTGGTGGGGTTGGTAGCCGGGCGTCTTCCGGTGATTCTTCGCACCCCCTGCCCTGCCGTTACCGTGACCGCTACCGGAGCCACGGGATAGCAGAGCCGCCGGGGACTGGGGGCCGTTATTGTTTGTGCTTGTCATTAGGGGGGGGGGTTTGCCATAATCACCACGCTTGGCAGGCGGCTTGGTGATCGCAGTGGATTATGATGGTGGAGACCAAGGAGAATGCTGCAGCCCATTCCCTGGATGTTCCCTTAGCCGACTTTTACGGCACCCACGGGAAGAGATGGGGTGGTCCTATTCGTAACCGGGACCACACGGCACTAACCGGGACCACACGGCTTTGTGTAATATCTTTTATGTATTTTCATGTTTTCAAACTAATCGCTATTAATTTCGAACTTGTACGCTTTTAACGAAAAATTAGACATGGACTGCTCTCTTTATCTTTTTGAATTTATTGAGATTTTCGGCGTCTAAACCAGCTTGAATTAGAAGTTCATATAAATCCCATTACACTTACAGATGAGATAGCAGTAAAAATAAGCCTATAATTAAAAAAAATTGCAAAGGTTTTGAAACCAGCCCCTCGTTCTGTTCAAGAAACACTCTGGTAGGATAGGTCTACCACGCGTCTAGACAATAGGGGTAAAAGTTTTTAGTACTGCAGTTCAATAGATAATTCCGATATGAAGAAATATAAAACTCAATCGGGCTTATTAATAAACGCGTAGTAGCTTTGGATTGGTTACTTCAAAATATCCCGATCAAACGATTTACTCAATTCGGTTAAAATTTAAGCTTAATATACCTTCTTATACACACAAAGCGTTAACTGTTGAACTAAATAAAGTTTTATAAACTGATATAACCTTACACTTTCCTTCTATATACGCCACAGTTATCTTCACTTATTCGTAGCGAGAAAAGTTTGTTATTACATTGCCAAATAGACGTCAATACGAAATTATATTGCTTCCACATGCATTGCTTACATCACAATATCAATATGTCAATCAATCTTCAACTGTCTATCTATCATTTGTGGATTTACTCATGATTTGTTCGTATTTTATCAATATTTACTGATATTTTGAGACTGTAGGCTGGCTGTAAACTGCAAGACTATATTATCTGGCCCGGTACCTCCGTTGGTAGTAACCCTGCCTTCTGAACTGAGGGCTGTGGATTCGATTCCTACCCAGGACAAACATTTGTTGATGAACATAGATGTTTGTTCTGTGTCTGGGTGTTATATTGTATTCTATGTATGTATTTACAACCAAAAAAAGTTTCTAAGTATAATATCTGGTTCGAATAGTACAAGCTATACTTAGTTTCGGGCTAGATGGCGCTGTGTGAAATATCCACACATATTCATTTTATTTATTTATTATCGCTCCGCATAATGCTGTGAATGACTAAAATATAGTTATTTTATTCAACGTGAACCTTCGATGTGAAATTTTACCCGATAGGACCATCTCATTTCTTCCCGTAGGTGGCGTAAGGAATGCTAGGGAATTGGCAGCGGCATTATCCACGGCACATTAAAATTTTCTGCGGTCACCAAGCCACCTGCTAAAAGTGGTGATTATAGTAAATCCTGCCTATGATAAGCCTCTAAAATGGTATTTTATGGGGGGAACAGGCGTTTAAACTGGACGTTATTTGTCCATGGAGTCGAACCAAATTCTCTTGGTAATTCCTTCCGATATTTTATCGCTATTGCTATGAATTGTTTCCGATCCTACAGATTCCCATTACAAAACATATGCCTTCTCCATAGATCCTGCATCCATCGACTGCACCAGATCGTCGTCGGTTCACGTAATGGTGGCCAGCCTAAGCTACGTCTTCCGGATCGTGGTTGCCACTCAAGGACCTTTCTTCCCCATCGGTTGTCAGTTCTACAGTCGTACACATCAAGATCACTGGTATATTGAAGAAAATCTTTGATTTTCCAGTAATGGCATATACTTATATGTATACGTAAGAGATAAAGACACAAACCCGAATCAAATGGAGGTGATATCAGTTATACAATGACTCAGATTGTGTTCAAATAGGTATGTATTTATAAGTCGATAAAAGTTGTTACTGATGTAGTTAACTCGTTAGTTCGGTGGTTAGAAGGCGTGTGGTAGTCGGGGGTTCAAATCCCGCACGAGTCAGCATTTATTCTTTTTGCAGTCCATAATTTTTAGATTAGATTGGTATATTTAAGCCTATATATTTAATATTTCATATTTATTGTACCTACTCAAAAATACGTCATTACCATTTACACCTATGGCGTGTAATGGCCGGCGTGTAAGTTTGGTCTTTAGTTTTACTTAGATGACTATGACTAACAGATAAAATCTACTATATTGTAGAAATCTGGCAATGTGGGAATCATGAAAGATTTTTGGCTTTACTTTTAATTGCTTAATACCTAATTGGTTATATTAAAACAGCTCAGTCAGTATTTTTCGGTCAGTCTTGACCGAAAAATACTCTTGCCCTAAATACTTACATTATTTTTGTCCCTTGTGTCACAATCTACTAACGGACATTTTTTGTCTATGAGATTTTATTTATAATAATAAGTAGCTGTGGTATTCTAGTTTTGTTTCCCAACTTTGTTAAAGTCGTAGACAAGGTCAGCAAGATTTACAAGCCCAACGCGCGCTGTAATAACAACACCTTCTATTTCCATATTAATATTTTAAATGTTGTTATTTTTTATTGATAGAAGTTAATTACAATATTAAAATTATCATTGTTTATTGACTGGCCCCGAGAAAGAAAAATTGCTTCGCTTTGCGTCATATTTTTCAAGATCTGTGACTGGCCCGATAGCTCAGTTGGTGGTTGCTCTGCCTTCTGGACTATAGGCTGTGGGTTCGATTCCCACCCAGGACAAACACTTCTGTGATGAACATACGTGTTCTGTCTGGGTGTTATATTGTGTTCGATGTATTTACAAACAAAAAAGTATCTAAGTATTCTATCAGTTATTTGGTTCCTATAGTACAAATTATGCTTAGTTTGGGGCTAGATGGCGCTGTGTGAATAATAATTTTATTGTTCACACAAAGTTTATAATACAAAATAGTTCTTAACGCTATAGGTCCCTCTTTGATTGAAAGCTTCGTCTAGCATCTTCAAAGCCTAATCTGGGCAACTCGTGCTACACTTATCACAAAATAACTTACTTAAGTAAAAGTAAATGTACTGAAACATGCAATTAACTAAATGTTCTTTTAGTACGGATATAAAAATTATTGTCACTAAATAAAAACAAAAACAAACCTTCTATATTATTATCGTCGTCCGTGTCGGCCATTTTTACTCCGAGAATAATTAAAACTCACTCATAATTACAAACACTGAAGTACACAAAACATTATTTAAAAGGCCATTAAAAAGGAATAAACGTAACTTTAATTTAGGTACTCAACAATTCAAATATGGAACTATTAAATTTTTGTGCTCATTAATTTTTAACTGGAACTATTTTTGCAAATTATAAAACTTTCAATTTTACCACAACACTTCGTAGTTACGCGAAATTAGAAGTTTGCCGAGAGGGAGCATACGTCTGCTCGCATCGGCAGCTGCACGCGGACTGGCCAAGGAAAGGACTACTGAGCTGCGAAAAGTGATAAAGGAAAATTTAAATGGTGACCGGAAACCGCTGGGCGGAATATTCTTTCCGTCTTGGGCGGGAGTTTCGTAGCAGTGTTGTAGCACCGCGTAGCTTAACTTGGTGGTGCTTTCTTAAAGTTTGGCTTTTGTTGTATTACTTGTTTGAAAACATAATATACCAGCTGGACAAAATTGTTAATAATGTTACCCGATTAAAATAACTCATGTTCTATAATGGGCACCTTAAAATTTACTGAAAACTATATAGGTATATAAATAAGCAATTATGTCAAATAATTAATGTACACGCATATTACCCTTGTGGACATTTTTAAGAATTTGCCGCGACTGTATATCAAATTTTAATACGCATATAGTTTAAAATTACGATCCTGTTAAAAAAAAGTAAATAGGTATAAATACAGGCAAAGATTATGTATATCGATACACAGATGTTCAACTCCAAATATACGGATGTAGACATAACCAGCTCTCGTAAAGCCCGGAAAAGTATTCCCAGAAGCAATGAAACCAGTTATAAATGTTTGAAACGATAAAAATGATACATGCCCGCTCGACAGTCAGTTTATTTTGCGAGATCAAACGCATGTAGGTTAATTATTTTCGTTTGCTATGGAGCTGTTTGTTTTCCCTTCTTGGTTGTATTCAGAGTACTACTTCGTTAGTTTGTTTTAGGAAAGGGTTATCTAATATTTGAAAATGTCTTAATTATTGCTGAAATCAAATTTGTTAAAATTTATTGAGTGAATATTCGAAACTGCGTTCTTGTAATATAGATATAATAATTATATTATTATAATTTTAGGTAAGCTCATAACGATTTTAGAATGTCAGATGCTTTGAAGATAGTAAGTTTACTTTCGCGTGCTGAATTATCCTCTTCTGAAAATCTCATAGTAGTTACGCCATGCTACGCGACGATATATTTTATAATTATTTTATGCTTATAACTAACCATTTTGAACTAAGAATAAGAATACGAAAAAATTTATTACATTTAGACGAAAAACAGTACATAATTCACCCTATTTACATAGTTCTATGATAGAACTATATTGGCACCTGGGATACAGATTTTCTAGTCCAGGTGCCAACACACCGCGATACTCAGATGAATAAGCATTTGTAATTAATACGTATTTACCTACTTACTTCTGTTTGTCATACTTTAAATCTAACCTTAAATAACCTATCTTAAGCATATTGATTCATGTAAATTCTACACACTTAATTTAAAAATTATTCGTGAATCTCCACTGATTTCCAGGATGCAGATGTTCTGGACTGGATATCAGTGTGATGTTTTATTCACCTAGCTTGTAATCATTTTATTAAATCTAATTTTGCATGCGCTATTTGTTTAGTAGTAGAAAATTATGATTGTTTATTAGTAAATGTTTATTTATTTATATGTAATACCAGAAATGCCAATAAAGGATTATTATTATAGAAGGCTTAATAGTTACGTTAAACTTGACATCAATTTTACCAAAACTACAAGAATAGAGATTATAGAGAACGGGGGGCAACCACAACGTCTTATAGCATTATTACTTCATTATTACTTCAATCATACATTGACAAATGACATAAAAGTAAGAATACTTTAATGTTGCAGAGCCAGAGCAGTTTTGATGCCGTCACGTTAAATTGTTCACTCAAATACAAATGTCATGTCAACCTTTACATCATGTTGACACTGACGTGCGACAGTGATAACGCCATATAAAAATGTAGACGTCTCGTTCACACGCAGGAATATTTTATCAGTTCATGGTATGAATTTGAATATTATAATTGTAGCCTTGAAATAATAATGCCATGAAACATGGTGGTTTTGTATTAGCTTGTGGTAGCGCAGCTGATGTTCGTAAGCACAGTTTTTCATAGCAAGCAAAATGGCCCGTGGAATTTGTCGTCAGATAATAATAATAGGATGATTCGAAAAAGTGTGCGCTATACTATTTTAGCCCACCATAAATTTATTGAAACTGTGTCATCGGTAAAGATAGCAGTCTCATATTCAACGCCTTGGGTTGCGTCATTATTGGAAATTAGTGGTCGCAAGAAATGTTCTTGGTCAACTCAAACATTGATTGTCCCAAGTTTACAGCTGATTTGGTCTGCCATGTTGTACCTAATCATTTGCGTTGACATGCAGTTAGGCCAAGATCCAGGAATCAAAATAATTTTAAAGTAGGACAAGAAAACTGTTGCGGTAAGTAGGTTCGAATAATTCTGATAGTATTGTACGCGTAAGAGCGAGTACGGCTTCGTAGAGCCAGCGTGGCTATAAGCGCTGGATCATGCAACTTTCAATCTTATACAAGGTGACCTTGAATTGGTATGTTATCCCGAAATGGTCACAGACCCCCCGGTCTGTGACCATGATACCCTACAAGTTGTGAGAGTCTTACTTGAAGGTCACCTTGTATACGCACCACCTATATTTCAAGTTATACGTAGGATGTGCAGTCGCTCCCGCGAAGGCAATCAGAGGATGATACGTCTTTGCACAAAGGTCGAGGAAAAGGTCACAAAATTCGAACACTACCCTACCAAACCGAACATGTCCAGTGTGTCACATCGTGACTCTTTCGATAATCTCTCTATTCCCAGCAGTGCGAACATACAGGCGGATTATTGTTTTTTTTTCTTATATTTTGGCTCCACACATAGTTTATTTAGCCAGTGTCAAGTATTATATTCTCATCGTGTTATAAAATATTTCACGCAAAGTCATAGTCATAGTCCAGTCTAAATCAGGTAGTCATAGTCCACTCTAAGTCATGCTCCAGCAAAGTGGTGGCAACTTTACTAGAAGCTTCTGTGGAGTTTGGAAGCAACATGAAAAATCACGTTTCATCACATTATATCACTTGCCCACACTCATGCTCGTAATTCAGCACTTAATGCGTAAAACGCCACCAACTTTAAACATTAACACTGGAAAAAGCAAAAGTTTTGAAAAATAATACAATGCAACGACATGAACTTTTCCGCGTTCCCGCCAAAACTCCCGGATTATTGTTATGTACGTATAATGTGCTGTAGGTGTACCATGTAGGTAGGTATATAAGTAATCTTAGACATGAACTGTCCAAAATTGATTTGGATGAACTTGTCAGCAGTCAAGTAAAAGTCATACAATGAACGTTATGAAACGTGTCAATTTTCAAAACCCAATGAGAAAATAAATTCTCACTAGATCCATTATGGATCTGGCCCATGGATTGTACCCATATTAAGGGAGACGATCAGTTCTTCATTGTTTCAATGTCGAGATTCTGGAAAACTTTTGCGTAGGATGTATATATGCAAACGCAACGTGTAAATATGGAAATAAATATTTGAATATTTACACTTTGTTTTGAAACAATTCTTCAGTCATCAGCTCGTATTTGCGCTAAACTTGGCCTAAAGTGACCCAGAATTGGGTTAGCGAACTGTGACCTTGTATCTACTGAATGAAATTTGTTTTCATTGCCAGCATTTAATTTTAGAGGTATTAAAACTTACTGATTGGCAGTGGTGGATCAGAACGAGTAATTCGACCTATACGATTTTGAAAATATTATGCGAGTTAACGTTTTTAATTTAACAAAGATAAAGGTTAAGTCTAAATATAATAAAACACTCAAAATTAAAACTATAATAATTACAAATTGAAACGGATATGTAGGTCTTATACACTTTGAAATTTTTTATTTTTACTTTTTTAGATTTAGCTTTTTACTATAAGTATTGGGGGAGATCTTTGCCCTGCAGTGGGACGGTATAGGTTGACAAAAAAATACTTTTATTTGGTTTGTACAGTTCAAGAGTTTGTGTAAGTAACTATCTAAATCCACTATGACTTTCAGTCATGGATGTGATTGTAAATTACTATACTTTTAAGCAAAAACAGGGTAACCTATTTCCTTATTCGTATTCTATAAAAACTAACATCAAATTCTTACATAATTTATTTATATCTACCTACCACGTAACACATAACATTCCATAAATACCTTTATACTGCTTTCATATCCTAAATTATAAATATCATAACCGAATAATTTCCACGATCCGTCGCATCCATCGAATACCAGAAACTCATAAATACCAACCGTCAGATTTACGAGCTAATCCTGATACCTACTGAAAAAGTTAAAAATTTCCTTTGAATTAAGATCGTGCTAAAATTGATCAGCCGGTGCACGTTAATCTTATAGGTAAACTACATTATTATTGCTGCTTGGTTTATGTAGGTATACTGATTTGATTGGGAAAAGGATTTGGCCAGAATCGGAAAGGAAATAATATATAAGTAGATGGGTAAAATTTAATTAGTACATAATTGTAAATGAGTTTTCTATCGAGATAAGGTCTGAAATAATCAAACATGCAGAAGAACTAAGGTTAGAACTAACGATATGTAGCTCTAAGAATTGAAATGGTAATGGGCACGCAGAACCAACAACCGATGTGGAAGAAAGGTTCTCGAGCGGACCGAAAGACGTTATGTAGGCTCCGCTAGGTGGACTGATGATTTGGTTAAAACCGCAGGCAGCCGATCGATGCAAGAGGCAAACAGCTGGCGCTCTATGGGAGCCCTATTTTCAGCAGTGGACGTCTTCAGGCTGTAGGTGATGATGATGGGTCCAAAACTCCGTTTAAGCAGGAACCAAAACCGAACAATAATCATAGATGCATGGACTTGACGGGCCATACTACGAGCGACGACTAACCGAAATAAGAACCACATGGCTAGAAACGCTTACTGTCATTATAATTCAGAACTCATTGATTGAATACTAGCAAAACAAATAGTACAGTTTAACCACCTGTGCTCTATAAATCTTTATAATGTTGAAAACATCAATCAATTAGAAGATACTCGAAGAGCTGCAAAATACGTGAGCCGAGTGAATGATTAGCACTAAAACAATGGTAAATGGTTTGCTAGGACTTTGAGAATCGTTTGTCAAAATCAACCCATCGCTTAGAAATAATTAATTGATTTTTCCGAACACGAGATAAATGAAAATGGAATGGAAATGTATGCAACATTGGTCGTAGAAAATGTTTAAGGTTTTTTTTAGTTATTTTGATGACACAAAATGAGAAACCAAAATATCCTATAACCTAACCAACGCATCATTTAACCCGAAAAACTTTGATGCTGATAACCGTAAATATTTTACGAAACGCATCGCACCGAGATGGTGCGATAGTTGCAATCTCCATTACTCAGACAATTTGCTTTCATGACATGCCACTGGTATTATACAATGCACTGGAATGAGTCACAGGATTTAATCCTCGGGAGAGATGTGGTATAATTAGTTTACACTACCTATATTGGAAAGAAATCATCTTTTTGCGATATCCTATAATACTCCCAGCAAAACTGTATAAAAGATCTTAACCATATACTTATTGTTGACTGGTTGGTAGGTACTTGAATAGCAATATTATAATTTGTGAACAAATCAACAAGAGCCGTGAAATCGATGCCTACAATGACAACGAAATTAAAAACAGCATCCTGAAAAATAGGTTTGGTTTGGTGGTATACAATAAACAGCAGCAGAAGCCACGAGCTAGAGAATACAGCAGCTATAAACCCATCAAAATCATGCATGCAAAGGGATTCGCTCCGTCGAGCATTGCGTGAAACAATCAACATTGTGGCTCGTTCTCATTTTTACGATTCTCATCGTCAGTTTCATGTACAATTTTATATTGTGCTTATTTCAAATATTTTTGTACAGTAAATTATAGCGCTTTATAAGACGAGTAAATTAATATATAAGTTAATCAAATAGAAAGTCTTGTTTGGGTGATAAATGGTTTTGAAGTTTTAGAGGCCACGAAAGTGACGCATCGGATCACGAAAATGACTCAGTAACTTTACAGCTATCATTTTCTCACGTTTTGCTACTGTTTATAAGACTAAATGTTCATAAAATAACAACGTAATCTTGTTTTCATAATTAAACTGGCAAACAAATGGTATTAATAACCAAAACTATGTATATTATTATTATCAGTTCGGTCCTGAGTTTGTTCATCCTACGAAATACGAATACTAATCCACTTAACTACATATTATAGGTAATAAGCCTCTGCTGACAAAAAACAGATAGTTATCGTATTAATAGCTTTATTAATTAAGAAGCATCATGAGTATTTAAAAAGTGTATTTATTTATGAGTTGCGTTATTTTTTCAATAGAACAACAACCTTCACTACAATAGAAATAATCTATACTTATATTATAACGATTGATTTATAAAAACAAATCTCACTACAAAAGACAATATCTGGCACATCTTTAGGTACTCTTTTGGAATAGAAACTCCTGATTTCGTGATTTTTCCATAAACTTTTAAATATGAGCTTTACGTGTTCGGAGTCGGGCCTACGAGCAAAATAATTAAAGTATGATTGAAATGTTGGCAGGTGGGACCAAAATGTACCTAATAGGTACCTACCTCCCTACCTAGTACCTATATACGTACTTACGTCAAGAATAGGTAGTATTGTGATATGACGTGACGTTATTAATAATTTCAGAACCTTTTGGTGATAGTTCCTAATACCTACATACTTTAGGTACATAATATCCGACGGTAAACGTGTGTGGAGAAAAGTGTTCATAGAATGTGAACTTGGGCTATAGGTACCTTTTACCTAGCTACCTACCGGAATCTTCGCAATAGGCTGCTTCTTTCGGAAACCAGAAAAATGGTATGTAACCATAATCTTGTAATCTACTACCTACCAAACGTAGGTACTGTTACTAGCTCTTCCCCTTTATGTACCTATTATTAAACATAATACAATGCTAGTTTCGAAGGAAGGTTCTCCCAACTTGAGAGTTACTAGGCTACCACGGTCCAGATCACCCCTTTTCGCGATAACATGACATACCTACCAATTCGAACTCATCCATTTTTAGGCTATGATTATTAATCACAATGAATGATGAGTGAGTTCGAATTGACCCATCTTTTCTCGATAAAAACACGTTTACATAATTATTCAAAACACTATCTTACATCTGTCATACTACAATAACTAGAATTGTTTCAATAAACTCACACCAGTTGCTACATTTCTAAATAAAAGAATGCATAAAATCAGTTTCATAGACCAAAATCAGTTTCATGACTAAAATGCCACGAAGTTTATGACACGAAACTGACGAAATTATCCCTTTTTTGTAAAATTGCTGCAAAGTTAAGTGTATCGATTTAAATCTAAATACTTCATAAATATCTCGCACATTTTAGGGTTTCGATGAGCTAACTTGGATTTCAATTGCTGAAATACAATGCCCAAAAAATGTAGTGCACGTGTCATCGGTAAACCTGTGAACAAATACAAGCTTACCGATATTATTTCTTTCCGGCACGTTGAGCCACACGTCTTACGTCTGCGATGCCAGTACACGACTGACGTTCGACCGGACCACACTCAGTGTTTGATTGCTGATGTTTTGTTTAACAGGCAGCCGTTATATCACGTGAATTTAAAGAACCCATATCCGCGTGACCGACGCGTATGTTGTTTTAAATTAAAAATAATGATGAATAGATTTATTTTAGACTATTTAGTGTAAAGTTTATTTAATTACGATAATTTTAGTATATGTTACATACAAACACAGTGAAATTTGGTGAAGTGGTAAGCAAATGTTTTACTGCATCGGAGAGTGTGACACGATGAGAACACGAAAAATTACCCCGTTTTTGACCATTTCGTGTTAATTTAAGGTATTATTTTTGCTTTTATTATGACAAGCTTTATTTCTGTTGTAGCCTAATAGATGTTTCATCATTTAATTCACAAATTCTGTTTGTATCTTAAGCCGTTTAGGAAATATAACCTCGTGACCATCAAATTTGAGCAGCGATGAGAACTACCCTTGTGCATTCATGGACATCCTTTTTAACAGACTTATTTATTACCACAGTTGTGCTCATAAAAATAAATTGTTACTTGAAAGCTTCCTGAATTTGCTACACTTGCTTCGTGTTCTTTTTTCTGCCTCCAAAGTCCAAAGTAATCTATATCTTCCTACTTTTTTATGGTTATTCGTCTCTTGTGAAAATATAATAATTCGATATGTGGTATTGATTTTCTTACATCTAAGATGTATGGTCATAAAGCAAAGTACTTGTGTTCTGTAGAGCTAACAAGGAAATAGGCTTGTAGCGAATAAATTGCAAACTCTCAAAGGGGGATAAATGTCATTTGAAGATCAGAACAATCAGGCTGAGTGATTTTGTGGCGGAGCCCGTTGCTGGGTGCAAGTTCACGTATCTACTTAACCGAGCAGCGGCAGTTAGACTTAGATCACATCCGCCGATCATACACTCGCTACCTAAGCCTAGTCTAGCCTTCCTAGATGTTAGTTCATTTTCTTGGGTCGAGGAACATTACCAAGACACCACATATTTTGTGTTAATCGTATACCGACGTTACTAATTACCTAAGCTTACTAGTTTAGTAGTTTAGTTTGTGTTCAGTGATAGTCGAAAATAAGTATTTACCTACTTAAGTTATAAAACGAGTCCATTTGAAAACTGTTCAAATTGGAGTAGTAACTGTAGTGCACAGAACACTATCACTCCTAGCGGCTGTAGTGGTCTGTGCTGTTCAGCAAAAACTAATCTATGTGATTTCTTCGTCCAAACAATTGACAGCAGTTCCAGTCTGCTATTGTGCACCTGAATACGAGGTAGCGACTGATTGCGAGTAATAACTACTTTGCCTTGATTGTTGAATAGGAGAGTTTTGAAAGGTTACATTTTCAAATGATAATCAAACATCAACTTCACAGTTTAGATAGTCAATTGTTTAGCTAGACGTTACGAAGTCATGGGAAGCACTTGAAATAACTTTGAAGATTACTATCTTATTAAGTTTTAAGATAATGATCAACCGTCTTACCACAAAAATAATTTTAAACATCGCTTAGATACATGTTTAGTTAGACAGCGTTTAAAAGTTAAATGCTCCTTAAACGGATGTTTTATTTTTGTCACTACAAAACCATGTTTATACCGTGTTAACTTAAACACTGTCTAACTCGATCCACATTTTTTAAATAAGGTGACATTATACGAAACGTTTCATTCCGCGCAGAACTCATTTTTTAAATCCAATACATGTTAGCGTCATAGCTGTGACCATAGAAAAAACGGAACGTTATTAGCGTGAAGTTTGACTGTGTGTGTTATGGTGACAGCGACAGTTAAACACCTCTTAAACTAAGGGTTGAGTATGTTTAAATTTTAGGACGTGTTTAACGGCCGTCTATCTTAAACTAGTGTTAGGCGCGGATTTGTGGTATGGAATTCATGAAACAACTGTTCAACAAGTGTTTAAGGCGCGTCTAAATCTTTTGCGGTAAGACGGTATATCTCTATAACCCTAACGATGCGATGTGACAAGAGGTAAATCCACACACAATGTAAAAGAAGTCATGGTAATTGACCTCAGTTATAGTATTTATTTAATTGGTGGGTAAGGTGTAGAGAGATATACTTAGGTTGTTAGTTTGCCACGAGGTTTGATAATTGTCATAGAAATACTTGGATTTTACGACATTTTAACAATGACAACAATGTTCTTTCATTTCTTTGCGTATAGACCACAGAGAACTATAATAATTATACTAGTTAGACGAGTGTTTTTGACCTATACAATACAACAATGTTAAACTCAATAGATCTTGAAGTGGGTAAGAACTCTTGACTAAAGAGTTTTTAAGGCTAACTCAAATTTTTGTAGCGTTCCAGATAATTATAATATCTACAGTCGTTTTGTAGCTATACAAGCGTTTTGTCACTTAGCAGAAAAAAGGTCACTGGTTCTGCTGTACAGCATTATTAAAACAACAAAAAAACATGATGTTATAATACAAATTAATATACTTACATAAGTACAACATGGTTTATGAGTTGTTTGTTCTAGGATGCGAAAACGAAAGGACTGTGTTACGTAAACGGCAACGATCGACCTCTCTGACCGCAGAACTATTGAAGTAATCGTAGGAGTACAATCAAAGATAATGTCAGACGTCCATAGAACTGAAAACTGAAAGAGAACATTACTGAGACCTCGGTCTTCTTTAAATAAAGATCCTATTTGTCCTATTTTAATAGGTAGGTATATACCATGTATATAGCAAACGCAGAGTAGGCAGGCCTCCCAGGACTAGGTGGACCGACTATCTGGTGAAAACCGCGGGGAGCCAATGGATGCAGGAGGCCAGCAGCTGCTTAAAGTGGCACTCTATGACGAAGGCCTATGTTCGGCAGTAGACGTCTTCAGGTTGACAACGATGATGATGATTCGGCTCTACCACCAGTTCTTCAATTCCAGTATATTTCCTACCTTACTTTTTTTATACTACTAGTGACCACAGATAATATTATACTTATAGTATCGCAACTATAGTCTAGCTTTCATATCACTAGCACCCTTAGTTTTATTTGATCTACGGAACCCTGTTGACCGTTTTACGGGCAGCTGAACTAACTCGTAACTCTTAAGTTTGAAGCTTTGCATAATTCACCCGAGGCTCTGATATATCAGAGGACTTTAAACTTTTTACGAGCTAAGGGTAGGAAGGAGTTAGTTATATAAACGTACCTATAATAACAGATTAAATAGAAGACACATTTTGATAAGTTTGAAAAAAGTAAGCTTTGGAAGGATGTATTAATACTTAATAGCCGTAGTAGACGACCATTCACATTATACCTATTCGCTATTTCTGCGTAGACGCACAGAATAGATGTACTTGGTAGAGGCTAAAACAAATGAATAAATAACGCTCAACGACCACATACATACATACATTACTACATAGTTCTTGGACTCCTGGATCCTATCTAGTGTTCCTTGTCTCTGAGAGCCCCAGGTCCTCATGACCATGGTTCCGCAACAGCCAAACACATAACAAGTATTTGATTTTCTTCGCACAAACACTTGTAGCGGGCATTGAACTCACAGTTTCCAGGTTATGAACCAACCTCAACCACCATACCAAAGAATGATGCTGTCAAACACGAGAAAACCAGTACCTAGATTAGATAAAAATAATTTCGTTAACATCCAACATAGCAGCTTCACATCCGTCTCTACAAATCCGGCTCTTAAAATTCTCTAGCAACGTAATCATTGAAGTTTTTGTTAGTAAACTCTTGTTGGAATGCCTATATAGCAGGCGGAATATGACGTTTACGATATTTACATGTGCTGTCGAGTCTTGTGACATTATTTGCTGCCAAGCTGGAGTAGGCTAACATGTTAATGTAGAAAATTTGGTGAGCTGCAAATCATTTCGTGTATCTATGGCAAAAAAGATAAGATCCGGAACGAGGAAATCCGCAGAAGGACTAAAGTGACTGATATAGCCCTTAAGATTAGCAAGTTGAAATGGCAATGGGCAGGCCACATCGCTCGCAGAACTGAGAACCGATGGGGAAAAAAGGTACTCGAGTGGCGACCACGAACCGGAAGGCGCAGCGTAGGCAGACCCCCACTAGGTGGACCGTCGACCTGTTGAAAACCGCGGGGAGTCGATGGATGCAGGAGGTGAGCAGCCGCTCAAAGTGGCGCTCTCTGGGAGAAGCCTATGTTCAGCAGTGGACGTCTACGGGCTGTTGATTATGATGATGATGGCAAAAGAAAATACTGAAATATTGACCGACGTACCTTAATATAGGAAGTCATGTATTTTCCATACGATGCGATTTGACCGATTGAGTTAACAAATCGTGGTGGCAGATTGAATGGTGTATTAACACTTTAGCAGCGCACTCTAAGCCCGGTGCGCCAGTGTGAAAACGTGTAGAAAAGTGGTGATAAAAACCGGGCTGTGTAACCAATTCTTGCGAAGGGCCTAATAATAATTAATACGAGTAAGATATAAGAGACTATTTGATATGCGATGCGGATAATTCCAAATGAATAAACCTGTATTTTCCTACCAAAATACAAGATGGAGACGAATTAGGTAATGTTTTCTGATATGCCCGGGAGAGACTAATAAAAGTATCTTTAACAAATAAGTATTATTACCTAGAATTCTCGTTCTAGAGACAAAGATGTGGAGAGAGATTAGAATTACTGACGTGACCAAATAGATAAATACCTATCATGAAAAGCAAAAACAAAGATGAAATCACCATTTAGCGTGCCTCCAGTTTTCTCAGGTTTTATATTTAGTACCTCCACATCCTTCGGCGGGCTCCGGTTAAAGGAATACCCAAGGAATGGGCAGCAATATTTATTGAAATCTGCAATCATCAATACTCCTGCCAGTGCGCGATGACGGTCTCATAGGGGATCATAGGATAAACGTCTGGAGTAACGTTTTATGGGAGAAGTTGTTGGGTTCTGCAGTCTTCTGGCTGATGATAGTGTGATGGTTTGTGATCCATCCTTTATTTTTTTTTCATAGCTCTTTGTCCAGACGTGATTATGACATCATGCTTAGCTATTACTTATAAATCGTGAATAGTGTTGTGTTGGCTGCATTATGCTGCTGTATTATTTGAACTGTATATTTTTGTAGTAGGTGTATAGCTGTTTACTGTTCCTAATAAATAAAATAAGTACCTACCTAATACTTCGTAACGTATGCCGCCGTCTAATATACCAATTCTTTTAGTCAGAGACTCCGAGTTTATTTTTAATCCCCTGTTATTGCTTGAAAACTAATATTTCATCTGAGATGTTTGTCTGATATCGGCCGACTGTAATATTTCTTTTGTGTAATATTCTTTGCAGACAGTTATACCTTCGTGTTTCTCTGCAAAGAAATGTAGTAACCTAATCTTAATTTTGAATGAATAATCAAAATAATCTTTGAGTATTGGGCTTTTAAAGCTTTTTTTTAACACTTGCTAAACAATTATGAACGCTGAAAGTGATGATTTAATGTACCTACATAAACGTTTAGATAAAAGAACTTACACAAACGAAGGCGATTGTCATTGCATAGATACTGAATCCATTGCATTTTGTATTAAGCTCCAAGGTACCTTAACATTTATTCGCATTGATGGTAAACCAAGATATCGAAGATTTATTTTTCGTTGTGTAGACAAGTCTTTAAAAGTAAACTTTGTTACCTAGGTGATAAAACTCATGACGTCTCTACGGTCAACTAAAAACTTCGATGGTAAGTATGTAGACACGCTATCCAGTTTTACCACCCGATGGCTTCACCATCGATCTCATAAAATGCTATAATCAAGAACATCCACGGCTGGAATACTGCCAGATGTCACCGTCGTGAACTTGAGCGGTGTTATTCTAGTAACATACGCCGGTCAGTTTCCGAAAATCTTGTCTATCCGCATCTCAATTATTAAACTTTTTATATCGTCTGCGATATGCTAATTTTATTCGAAAAATACGCAAAATTATATTTTTTGCAGTCAATGTCTTCAAACGAATCCTAATTCACTATACGCTACACTTTATCTTCAAGAGAAGAGAGAAGGATCAGGGAAAGATAGAGAACAAGAATGAACTGGAGGAAATGGATGAACGTTGGCTATGACCAGTACCTAACTGTGTTCTGGTTTTTTGAAAGGCATTGTAGCTAGTGAAATTACTGGGCAAATAAGGCTTACGACCTAACCACACAGGTAGTAGTGATCTTATTACTAGACTCTGTGATGTCTCATGACGTGCGGCGTGCGCAGTGCAGTGTCACGCGAAACTTTAGTTAAAATTCCGAGTGACATTACACTGTTATGGGCGGCCGTGTCGCTAACATCCGGTGAACAGGGGGTCTAGAAAAGATCCCTTTCCATTAGTGTTAACGCCAAACGATAACTCAAAATGTATGGAGAATGACATTAGCTTTGATATTCGCTGCGGAAAAGTTTCCGCAGGGGCTGTCATATCAATACATTTTGGAGTTAGCGTTTTGCGTTAACGCTAATGGAAAGGAATCTTTGCTAGACCCCCTGAACGACTAGTTCGTCACAAATTTTATTGTCATAAACATTACTACTTACACAAGTTAAATAACAAATTGGTGCTTGGGAAAAGCCTATGTTCAGCATTGGACGTCTTCAGACTGACGATAAGGATACACTTTTCTTTCGAACAAAAAGTAGGTACCTGTCTCTTTTCTGATTCAAAAAAATCATTGCTACAAATTGAGATTGAGACGTTATAAAATTTGCAGCCGTTAATGTGGTAAATACAGAAATAGATGTTCATTATATTCCGATGCCATCCGGCAGGCGGCCGTTTCATTTGGCTGTTGCATCATCAGAATATAATTAATTAATTATTAAATACTTACATCATCGTCATCAACAGCTTGATGACGTTCACTGCTGAACATACCTACCTGGGGCCTCGCTCAATACTTAGATACCTCATCATCATCTTCACCAATAGCCCGAAGACGTCACTGCTGAACATAGGCCTCCTCCACAGATTGCCACCTTTAGTTACGTAGTAACATATTCAGTAATCGGTGACTTGAGTGACTGTTCGCCTCCTGCATCCATCGGCTCCCCGTGGTTCTCACCATGTCATCGGTGCACCTAATCGAGAACCATTCTTCCCCATCACGAGCGGGGCGAGATAATAAAACACAAACGCGACCCCATCTCGCTCATCATCTCATGAGGGAGTTATTAGTGGGATTATACTCCATATACCCCTGCCCACCCAGTGGTGGACGTGAAATGTGTCGGCATTTTCTCACTCCAAAAAGGTGGCTCAGATAGTGGCATCTGAGACCACTTTTATTGTTTTTTATAAAAGAAATAACCTGCTTTTATGGGACTTTGAGGCGCCGTCACCATTTTTTCAGATGGTGAACGTTGGGTAAAAACGAATCCGCGAATCTATAGGTATTATTCTGTGCAGGCGTAAAACTATTATAACTCAAAATTTAATGATTTATTTCCTTTGACATAGCATTACACCTATTACCTAATTAATATTTAAACGTCCCATTGATGAGGTTTCATTTGGTACACTCTGGCTGTTATCATTTGGACCTTATGTCAATGTAGTAAAGCCCAAGATTTTATTGAATTAATAATTGCTATTGGCTGACTGCCCATTGTCACTGAAAGTATACCTGTAGGTATATACATGCTAGGTAGCAGCACTACATACCCAATAAATGAGCTATAGTTATACCTATATATACTTGTATAGTTGCTATGAATAGATATGTACTTAAATGCAATAAATGATAGCTAATTAAATTGTGTCGCGTCTGAACGCTTCAAAAGCTTCACAAGGTTTTGTCAACTATAATAATTATTCTCGAAAATAGGTAGATACCACCTTGCTACATACTACTAATCTGTGGATACCACTGTCGGCCAATTTTAAAGGCTTTAGTTGACAGATCTAAAGCTCCTAAAACTGTTGCTGTTTTTGTCAAATAGACGGCAATGTAAAAGACGGATATATTTTTAGCATTTTAAAACTGTCAACTAATAAAGCCTTCAAAATTAGGCCTATTACGTATTTATAAATGGAAACTGTGATAGTTGATTAAAACGTCAGATGGGACCTCTTTTTTATGGTTATCTTAGTGTAGGTATATTTTATCGATTCATCTAAAACGTATACAGTGATTATTATTGGAATTAAACATAACAGATGTTTTCTTCTTCTTTTTCTTCTTCGTCATAAACCCTTTCGGTCCATTTCCGGACATAGAACTCTCCCGTTTCCTGCCACCTTCTCCCGTTTCCTGACACCTTTTTCGGTCTACACAGAAACGTCAATACTTACAGGGGGCGGTATACAGACCTACTTTTGTGAAAACATAGCGTTAGGTGCCTATGATTGTAATGAAACAAGTAATATAATTAGCGTCCAAACCTTCAAGCTCCTTATTTTCTTTTTCAGGGGCGTTAATCTCAATGTTAGCCATGGTCTCTACAAAATTCCATTCCAATAAAACACTCACTAAAAAAAATAACTTGTCACACTTATAATTATTATATTGATCTCACGAGTTTACAATATCGCTGAAAAAGTTTGTTGACAAAAACTTTGTTATAAAATAAATAAGCACTAAACATGAACTGGAATTATAATTAGAATTTATAACACATATTATAATAATCACGCGGAATAAAAAAATTGTACGCGGATAACAAATACATCTACGTCCTCGCGTCGTTTAAAAAAACCGGCACGCGTCTTCAGATGCGTGTTGGTGGTTACAAACTGTTCTATTTTTGTAGAATGGCGCAAGCAAATATAAATCTTCGGAAATGCATTAATTTGGCTCAAATTATCAATTGAACTGATTGTTAGGTAAGTTTACAAACGATACTGTTTGGGGTATACTCGAAAATACAAAAAAGTACTTAAAGCAAGCAGCCACTCAAAGTGGCGCTCCTTGCCTATGTTCAGCAGTGGACGTCTTCAGGCTTCATTAACAATGATGATGATGACTCGAGAACAATGTTTTTGAATGAAGAATAAACGATCAAAATATTATTTATATTGTTCAGAATAAAACATAAGTACCCACTTAATGTTGTAGGTAAGTACATAGTTTTTTAATATTTACAACAAACGAAGAAAAATAGGTGTTACATAGTTAGATTCGGAGGCTGCAGGTGGAGGATGTGGAATAGAAACTGATATGGATTCTATAGCTATTTAATCCATACTTTTTTTAGGAGATTGAATGACGTGGTGAGCTAGTCGTTCACCTGATGTTAAGCGACATGCCCGCCCATAACAGTTGCATTGTCATTCGGAATTTTAAAATAACGAAAAGACTGCTAAGGTATTTTGAACGAGAGGCTATAAATACTCCTTAAATAAACTCCTTAAATAAATACCTATAAATAATCGGCTGAATGCAGCGACTATGCTTAGCCGTTATAATAAAAAAAACTTGTTACTGTCACTGTCACAAATCTTGATCTGTCAATTTCATTTCATTGTCTGACATGCGCTTACTTTTGTTTAGGGATGTCCGATACCACCAAAGTATCAGGTACTGATAATGATAAATGAGAAGTACTCATATCATTATTCGATACTACTCGTATGGATACACTAAGAGTAGGTCGACACCTACTCATATCAAAACATTTTTTTTATTAATCTAAATTCGTAAGCTTGTCAAATTTTACATTATTGCAGCAATGATTTGTTGTTTATTTGATTCAACTACATTTTTAAGTATATATTCGAGCACTAAGACGCGTTCTGAATTATTATTTAGTATTTTTTACTTTCATTCCAATTTGTGTATTTTCTTTCCTATACTAAGTAGATGTCGTAAGAATGATTCGCTTTTATTTAATTAGATTTAACAGTTATTACAAGTACCTATATGGCGATCTATATTCAGCGCTTAGAAAAAACCTAGCATTCATTCTAATCCTGCCAAAAACTGGGCTTTTTGGGTTACCAGACTTAAAATTAGGCGATATCAGCCTATCTTATAAAGAAAAAATAGTTTTTTATTGGTTGATAGGCTAGTACGAATGCATGGCATTAATGTTAATTGACTATCGTGTTTTGACTTTTACAGCAAAGATAGGAAGTTCTTTCTTTTCAATATCAAGTACCTACTCGGTACTACATTGCAAGAATGAATCGATGCTAACAGGACTTCGTATCTACTAAAAAAAGTAGTCAAAAGTAAAGTATCTAGTACTTACTCGTATAACGTATAACCCTAACCCGTATTACTAGTATTGGATCGGACATCACTACGTTTGTTTTCATTTTCAACAATTCGTCATGAGTTGTCGAGGTGTCGTACGTAAAGTTTCCAAGTGGTTTTTAGTCGTGAAAACCCTAAAAATTAAATAAAAACTTAACTTATTTACGAAGAAGAAATAGTACTTTATTTTTTGGTAGTTAAAAATAACTGGGCTGCAATGTCGGATGCCGATGAAAACTTACATCGTTTGGAGGGAACTGCTGGCGATGCTCCCGGTGGCTTAATCATCAAAAAGAAGGACAAACCAGAAGAGTTTCAGTTTGCCAAGCCATCCTTACTTGGTCTAGATAAGCTTGCTGCAGCCAAACGTAAGCAGAATCGTCTGATATCTTTCCAAGACGACGCAAATGACGACGCGGAATCGTCGAACAGTAGCGAGTCCTCAGCCTCAAAAGAGCGGAAATACAGAAGACACAATGAAGAAACACCTACCTACACTGGTGGTATATCAGAACAAGCACGTGAAAGGATGATGGAACGGCTACAAAAGTACATAAACTTACTTTATTGATATTTTGTTTGTAAAGAGTTTCTCTGACCAAATGCTAGAAGTTGCGCTGATTTATATCATTGCACTTATTAAATTTAATACTATACTATTATAAGCCTGGCTCTAGAATACCAGCATTTGAGATGACAACAGAATAACAATGCATGTGTGTTTGATATTGAGTCGCTGAGAGTTTATTGAGTTAATACTTATTTCTAGTGTAACAATGCTCAACTCTGTAACTATAAACTAACCTATCAGCTGTAGATGATAAAAATAATGCTCTCTAGCACCAAATTTGCTTTTATTGGTATCTAAAGTTTGTCTAACGGAATATTTTTACTTTTAAAAATCCATGAGCCATGCATGTAGACGGAGAAGTCTAGTTAAATGTTTGTGTAGGCTCTCTAGGATCATAACATAACTACTTAACTGCTTGCAGAAAAGAAAAAGAAACAAAAGAGAAAGGAGTCCATAACTCAACAAAGGAAGAAAAAAAATACCGTTCCAAAGATGAAGAGGATGAGAGATTGTATCGATACTACAATAGATACGACAGGGATAAGGACAGAAGATACAATGATTACAGGAGGGATAGAGACAGGGACAAAGATAAGGATAGACCTAGAGGATCTGAGAGAAAGGATAGCGAGAGAAGGGATAGAGACAGTGAGAGAAGAGATAGAGACAGCGAGAGAAGTAGTAGGGATAGTTCAAGAAGAAGTTATTACGAGCCACGGTTTAAAGATGAACCTAGAACACCGAGGTATGTTGCTAATATTTATATAATAAAGTTAATTATTGCAATAAAGTTAACTATTCTAGAATGAGAAAAATAAGTGAGAAAAAGTTTTATTTTATTTTATGAGAATAAATGGCGTGACGAGCTAGTCGTTCACCTGATGTTAAGTGACACGGCCGCCCATAACAGTTGCAGTGTCACTCGGAACTTTAAAATAATAAAGTTTCGCGAACACTGTACTGCGCACGTCACCCTGAGACATCACACAGTCTAGTTATCAGATTACTACACTGTGTAATCAGGTCATAAAGTCTCATTTGCCCAGTAATTTCACTAGCTACAATGCCCTTCAAACCGGAACACAGTAGTGCTTGCACACTACTACTTGGCGGCAGAATAACTGGCAAAGCGGTGGTACCTACCTAGATGAACTTTGCAGAAAAGTCCTACCACCTAGTAAAAGTTCTCTTGAAGTACTGGAACTAATTTCTCAGGTTTTATTGTCATCATATTTGATCATATTAACTGAATATTAAAAGTATGATAGTGTTCAAATCTAAACACTAAATATTTAAACTGATGCATTTGTAGAACAATAAATCATATTATCACAACTTCTTTAAATAAATCAAGTATTGTGGTAGATAAATACTAAGCAACAGCTGCTTGCCTTTTGCATCTAACATTGTCAGTACAGCATTTAATTGTGCTAAAATTTTATCTCATGTCCAGTAAAATTTCTCTATACTTTCTATATTCCCTTCAACTGAAATGTACAGCAGTCTGTAATACCAGAGTAGTAGTCAGTAGTACTTTTAGTACTATTAATTTTTATAGTACAGAATAGTCACCGTATTGTGTAATATACTAAACTTAATCTGATTGGAAGTAATAAAATGAAAATCGACACAATGTCACAGGTTACTGAATAATCATCGACATCATACAATGCTAACTAAACAAAAATACTAATAAAATTAGTGCTCAAGAAGTTTTCATACCGTTCCTTATTTTGTTATTCACAGCTTCAAAGTCCTAAAGCCGACAGATAAGACAGCCTGGGATGATGACGATGATGACCCTCGATCCACCGTCCGTAAGTCAAGCTGGGACTTCCCCACTCCACTACCGAAGGATGCAGATAGAGGCTACAGGAGTGAACGCAGTGAGAAGAGTGGTAGACCTTTGAAGGATTATAGAGGAAGACCCTATGACTTCACACCTAGAGCTACGCCACATAAGTAAGTTTGATAGCTCAGTTGGTAGTAGCCCTACGTTCAGAACTGAGGGCTGTGGGTTAGATTCCTACCCGAACAAACATTTGTGTGATGAACACAGATGTTTGTTTTTTCTGGTTGTTATATTGTATTCTATGTATGTGTTTACAAGCAAAAAGTATTGAAGTATTATATCATCTGGTTCCAATATTACAAGATTGGCTTAGTTTGGGGCTAAATGGCGCTGTTGGAAGTGTCCACACATTTTTTTTTTGAGTCATTGTGTTGCTTCTCTAGCCGTTTTTTTATGTGAATGATTGATGTGACGAGCAAGTCGTTCACCTGATGTTACGCCGCCCATAAGAGTTGCAGTGTCACTCAAAACTTTAAAATAATAAACCGTGCGGTCCTAGAGTAAGAATCCATTCCATCTCATACCATGAGCGCCATAAGAGCCAACTATGGGAATCATCATCATCATCAGCCTGAAGACGTCCACTGCTGAACATAGGCCTCCTCCAAAAAGCGCCACTGAGCGGCTGCTTGCCTCTTGCATCCATCGGCTCCCCATGGTTCTGACCAGGTCGTCGGGAATAGTGCGTTGATTATTACTGTGGATGTTTTTCAACTGATGATGTGCAAGAAAATTTTAAGCCATATAATATGGTTATGGACGGCCATGATGCTTAACATTTGGCAAATGGCACCATTGTAACGTCATTCATTTAGTTCAGCAACTGAACTGAAGACATCCACTGCCGATCATAGGCCTCCCCCACAGAGCACCACCTTGAGTGGCTGCTTGGCTCCTGCTTCCATTGGCTCCGCATGGTTTTAACCAGATTGTTGGTTCACCTAGTGCGGGCTAACACAGTGTGTTCTCGTTTGTGGTTGCCACTTTAAACCTTTCTTTCCCATCAGTTGTCATTTCTATGAGGGATGGTCTGCACATCGCCATTTCAACTTGGTAATTCTAAGAGCTATATCAGTCATCTTATTTGTTCAGAACTCCTCATTTCGGATCTTATCTCCCAGAGAAAAGCTCTATAACTATAGCATCCATTTAGTTAGTGTAGTAGGAGTGAGACAGCAATATTGCGATGGCGTGGTTTTAAAATTAATTTGTGTGAATTAAATTACAGATTTGCAAGTTCTCGCCGCGGTATCGACATGGACGATCCAGATTGGGAGGAAGCTGAGAGAAAGTTGGACCGAGAATGGTACAACATGGGTGAAGGTACTATGATTTTTTTTTTACTGCTGGAGTGCCTTTTTCACCATTCTACAGGACACCTAGTTTGCGTACCAAAGTGTAACAAATTTTGGATGAGTAACCAATCCTGCTTTTGGCAACTATCGCCTTACCCCTTTACCAATAAACACTACATAACAGTGGAATAACTATTCAGTGTTGTCTCTTTGAAGAAAGACAAATCACTAAATAACTATTCTTCCACTACACAACGTTTATTAGTAAAGGAGTAAGTGTAAATCCTAAAGAATGTAAATCATTCATCATTTATTCATTCAGCAAATATTGCTGAAAATACGATACTTTTATACCGTAAATTCAAATTTTTCTCCAATAAAAAAGAAACTGGGTAAATTGTGGAAGAAATTGTGGGTTGCATTTAGTTATCAATTATTTTAATTCGCCTTTAAAATAAAATAAATAATAATTTATTTTTAACTATACCTCTAAATGTGTTTAGGTGAAGCTGATGAATCAGACCCATTTGCTGGAGCAAGCCAAGAGTATGTAGCTCGCAAAGAAGAACAAATAGAGAAGAGACGAAACCGCAAAGTGTCAGCACAGAGGCAACAGATAGACAAGGACAACGAGCTGTGGGAGCGAAACAGGATGCTAACCAGCGGCGTTGTGCATTCCATCAATGTTAATAATGATTTGGATGAGGTGAGATACAGTTTTGTACTTTTACGAAGACCGTTTTATTGGATTGCTGTGTTATTCGTGTTATTAAAAAATGACTTTGTCTTATTGATATACTGTATTTTCATTTTATTAGAACGTTACCTTTTTTTTTATTATTGTAATGCTGTGTTCTTCTTTTAAATTGAAACACCGTCTCATTGAAATACCGTGTTCTTCCTCTTATTAAAATTGATTCATAATTATTGGGTACGCTACCTACCGGCAGTGGGCTGGAGCATTTGGACTGTCTATAGGCCAGCGCGGTCTATTATACAGTCCATATGTTCTTTGTAGTAGGTATAGTGTAGCTAGTTCGTGTGTAGTGTAGTTAGTTTAGTTTAGATTTTATTATTGTAATAGTTAGCTTGAGTAATAAAGGCATATTGCCCATTAAAATAATGTCTTTCTCTTATTGAACTGTTGTTTTGCCTCTTATTAAAATGCTATATTCCTCTTATTGTAATGTTGTCGCCTTCTTCGTTTTGAAATGCTCTGTGTTCTTCCTTTTATAATATGCTATATACTTCCTCTTTTTAAAATGCTGCTGTGCTTTTTTATGAGGTTGAATGTCGTGACGAGCTAGTAAGTGATACGGCCGCCCATAATAGTTGCAGTGTCACTCAGAACTCTCTTATTGATTTGCTGTCTTCCTCTTATTGTAACACTGAGTTGTTACTCTTATATTATCTGTGCTTACACTAACATTTCTCGTTTTCAGGAAAGTTTAGACCGAGTCCATCTTCTAGTGCATAACATCGTACCACCTTTCTTGGATGGTAGGATAGTGTTTACGAAGCAGCCAGAACCTGTTATACCGGTAAGTTTGCACTTTATTATCTGTAACTTTTTATTTTTTATTTATTTGATTTAAAGGGCTTTGTCGCAGAGCGACCACATCGCCCAGTAAGACAACAAAATCACATTATTTAACTAAGCCTAACTCTGCTAGTTTATATAAAGCTATGGCCTGATCTGACGTAGGACATGATAATATGCAGTTACACAGACCGACATCTAAAATATTACTGCAACTAAACATTACTCGTCTGTGGGTTTCGTTCCGCACACACTCCATCAAAATATGTTGAACGTCCTCCAGTACTCCGCACTCGGTACAATTAGGTGATGGTATTTTTTTCATTAAGAATCCAAACTTATTAGATGGAATGTGTGCGGAGCGAAGCCTGAGAGCAGTTACCAGCGTTTTGCGACTCAACATACAATTATCGATCCACGGGTATCTGTAACGATAAATATGTAACAGTATAATGCACCATCATCATCATCAACAGCCTGAAGACGTTTACTGCTGAACCTAAGCGTCCTCCAGAGCTCCACTTTGAGCGGCTCGCCTCCTGCATCCATCCGCTCCCGCAGCTTTCACCAGATTGTCGGTCCACCTAGTGCGGGGCCTACGCTTCGTCTTCCGGTTCGTGGTCGCCACTCGAGAACCTTTCTTCCCCATCGGTTGTCAGTTCTATGAGCGATGTGGCCTTCCAGTTACCATTTCAACTAATTCTAAGAGCTATATCGGTCATTTTAGTTCTCCTGCGGATCTTATCTCGCAGGGACACACCGAGCATTGCTCTCTCCATAGCTAATTGCGCGACTTTTATCTTAGTAATGAGGCCAACAGTAAGAGACCACTTCTCAGTCCCATAAATCATCACTGGCAACACACACTGATTGAAAACCATAAATCATTGAGCAAATGATTCTGAAAAAATCAAGGAAATATTGTTATCTCGTTTTCTCTCACCATTTAGTAAGTGCAATGAAATAGGTATATCCTCTAACTACACCGCTGAAGACAAAATAAGCCGTTTTTCATGTTTGATAGGCTTCCATTTGACCACTATATCATCTGATGGTAAGTCACGATGCGCTCTAGGATGTAACACGCTTGCCTAGAAGATACCTGGGGGTCTAGCAAAGATCCCTTTCCATTAGCGTTAACGCCAAACGATAACTCAGAATGTACGAGAATGACAGCCGTCAAAGCTAACCCCTAGCTAGATCCCCTGTTCACTCTCGATTTGAAGACCCCAAGTTTGTAGTTTTCGGGAAATACAGAGCAAAGCGTTCCACTCTGCCTGTTCACATGATACGAGTGGAGGCAAATCACCTTGTTCGCACATGTGGGATATTAACCATGTAGCTATGGCGTTTTTTCGTACATCTGTTTGTCCGATGGTGGAACGGTGATGGCGGATTCAGCGTATGCAACTTCAGAGTGCACTCAGGTTAATTTTTTTTTATTTTTTTAGATAAAAGATCCAACGTCAGATATGGCGATAAATTCGCGAAAAGGTTCGGCGTTAGTGAAAGCGTTTAGAGAACAGAAAGAGAGGCGAAAGGCCCAAAAGAAACATTGGAAGTTGGAAGGAACTAAGATCGGTAAGGCCGCCCTTTTTACATATATTTTGTTGACTAAGTTGCGATTTTTCAATAATCAGATAAAAGCTATTCAAAACAGTGGAAAGAAATGTTAACTTTTAAACTATATACTGAATACTACTACTGTTTTTTATTTTATTTTATTTTAATAACTAATTTTCTGTTTCTTAACCGTTTGTGTCCCAATTCTGGGCAAAGGTCTCCCGATTTAATTCCACGTATCTCTATATAGAGCCAGATTCGACCAATCGGGTTGATGCGCACATAATAGGTATGATGACTAATATTTTTTTTTGCATAAATTAATAATATTCCTCAAATGATAACCATTTGTGAAAACAAAAATAAATAAATGACAAAGTTACAAGCATTTTAAAAACTGGAATAGAAAGTACCTCATTACTAAGCTGTGGTAGCTTTACATACAATCTCTTTGGCATGTGACGTCACAAGTGGATTTTTCATAGTAACAGTGAAAGCGCTCAGTTTCGCGAGAAAGGGACGGGAGATGCCCCAGAAACTTTAAAAGCTTTTTACTCCGTGATTTATTTACCGATTTTACTTATTTTTTCAATTATTGCATTCACTTGTAATCTTCTTTATGAAAGTAATATTTACTTGTTCATTTTTAATACTAGTCATCATGCCTATTATGTAAGTCATCCCGCCACCTTTTGCGGGGCATCTACGATGTCACCGCCCATCTGTAGGCTCCCACTGAGCGACAATGTGAGGCCAGCTTGCCGGATGCATTGAAGCTACGTGCCCCGCCCTGCCCCATTTTAGTTTGGCGTTTGTATATCTTGCATCGGTTATGCCGGTTTTTGAGCTTAGTATGGTATTTCAGATTCGATCAGTTCTCTTTAAACAGATTAAGTATTTTATTAAAAAATATTGCGTTTTAATATAGTTTATGTTCGTATTTACAGGTAACATAATGGGTATACAGAAGGAAACTGAAGAGGTTGAGGATGGGCCCACCAAAGCTGCCTACAAATATGCTGAGCATATGGATAAAGGTTCGTGTATATTATGTTTCTGTAGGACAGAAATTTACTGCAAATCAATAATATTTAGTGTTTTATTAACCTAATAAATGCCGGTCCCATCAGGTACAAACGAAAAATAGCCAGAACGTGAAAAATGTAGTGATCGTGTCGTAAGCTTAGTGTCCAGTGTATTCATTTGGTCCAATACTTCGCCAACACGCAAAAAATGACGATTGATAACCTTGCGTTATGAAGAAATGAAATAATTCGTAAAACAGCCCAAATTATTCCGTTGTATGGGATGAGGCATCTGTACTGTAGGTATTATATCTGGGCCTGTCAGTGACGAAGCAGTTGACGATGGAACATGCTTGATACCTTGATACAGTTCTTTTGCCTTAAAAGTTGAAACTACCAGATTTTATGTTTCAGGAAACAAAGACGCTGGTTTGGTAATATAAGATTTTTAGATTTCTCAAGTTATTTTGAATATACAAGGTGACCTTGAATTGGTATGTCATCCTGAAAGGGGTTAAAACTAAATTCCAAAGTAGACAATGTTTCTTCTATGACTTTTCTAAATTAATAGTTTTTCAATGAAGAAATGACATGTAAAGTTTACGTTCGAAAATAGCCTTAGCGCAGCTGGGTGGTTAAACTTCGTCTTTGACCGAGTGCACATAAATGAGTTTAACGACCTGGGTTTAGAAATGATTTTATAGTATCTTGTTAACTCTCGTAGCGATCGCACGTACAATTTTGCGAGTGGATTTATTTTGGAGGTTGAGAAACACTCTGTTTCAAGTAAGGCTCTCACAAATTATCATAGTTCCAGTCCCCCCATTTCGGGATAACATATCAATTCAAGGTCACCTTGTATACAAAATGTAGGATCTACGATTTTGACGTGCGAAGCCTAAATTATTAAAAAAACATGTCAACACTATTAAGCCGTTACATCTTTCTGGCTTAAATTGTAAATTTGCCTCACATTGTCTATAGAAAGTTCTACAATTTTACTAGAAAGTGATAAAACAACTAGTAATGCCACTTTTCCAATATTTCAGAAGGAGAACCGGAGTCGAAGTCAGATTTCGTGAAGAAAATGACCATAACGGAGCAAAGACGATACCTACCGGTATTCGCTGTTAGAGAGGAACTGATGCAAGTCATCAGAGAAAACAGTGTGGTCATCATAGTCGGTAAATATTAATATTTATTGTATGGATAACACAATACGAACGTAGGCTTCCTGCAAAAAGCGCCACTATGAACAGCTGCTTGCCTCTTGCATCCATCGGCTCCTCGCGGTTATTACCGGATCGTTGTTCCACCTAGTGCTGGCGTCTTCCGGTTCGTGGTCGCCACTCGAGAACCTTTCTTCCCCATCGGTTGTTAGTTCTACGAGCGATGTGGCCTGCCCATTGCCGTTTAACTTATTTATATCTATCGGTCTCTCGGTGTGTTGCTATAATATATTGTTATGTATTATGGACCTGAGACGTGGTCTCTTACTGTTGGCCTCATTAGTAAGCTAACTAACGAGCTATGGAGAAAGCTATGCTCGGTGTTTTCCGGCGGTATAAGATCCGCAGTGGATGTCTTCAGGTTGTGGATGATGGTGATACCTTTCAGTCACTTTACTTCTTCTGCTGGTCTCCTCATTTCGGATATGTTATTCGTTGTTGTTCACTTAATACTTGTATTGTCTATAACATAACCTGTGTCCCATATTCCAGGCGAGACGGGCAGCGGTAAGACGACGCAACTAACTCAATATCTCCATGAAGAAGGCTACAGTGCGCGCGGCATGATAGGGTGCACCCAACCGCGACGTGTCGCAGCGATGTCCGTCGCTAAACGTGTTTCCGACGAAATGAACGTCAAACTAGGTAACGTTGATCTATTTATTTAAAAAATTTCATATTTAACTGTTGTGTAGTTTAATGGAATTGAAAAGTCTAATTGAATTGAGTAGTCTAACTAGTTTTTTAATGATAGATAGACATTTGACCACTATATGGCACTATATGAGGCGTATGACATTAAGCTAATGACTTGCTCACCATTTCGCACAGTCACTAGATGCCAAATATTTGAGAGGCCTTTAATTAACAAAAACAACAAACAAGCCCTGATTTGTCTTCAAAAGTGTAAAATTAAAACAAAAATACTAACTCAAATATACCATCTTTAGGGGAAGAGGTCGGCTACGCGATCCGTTTTGAAGACTGCACATCTCCCAACACTGTGATCAAATACATGACGGATGGAATCCTGCTCCGGGAAGGATTGAGGGAACCAGATCTGGACCAATACTGCGCAGTCATCATGGATGAGGCTCATGAACGGTCGCTTTCTACCGACATGCTCTTCGGACTGCTTCGAGAGGTAAGTGTAGTGTAATAGTCTTCTTACATATACCGTTAGATGACCAAAGCGAAGCGATCAAGACTTTTAGTTTCGCTCGCTTCGCTCCCACATGTTTTTTTGTTTGCGTTTATTCGTTATGGTTGTGAATCTGGAACTTTGCCCTTACGAACATCACTGATTTCGCTAATCAAACTTTCGGGCGAACGAACAACATGCGTCTGTAACTTGTAATTATTATTTCACTAAACACCAAAGCTAATTCTGTCATTGCCAAAATTCGTGCCAGTATACGACTTCTGCGGTCATTATGGATGAAGCGCAGTAACGAACGCTTTTACTGAATTTTTCTAAAATGTGTAGCTGTAAATGCAGAAAGGCGGGAGCGAAGCGATCTATTTTACATAACGCTTGCTTCGCTCCCACGCCGCGTCCGCCAAATATTAATCTTATTCTTCCCACATTTAAAAAATATGCATTATAGGCCAAGATCCGTATCGTAGATATGTTATGTTCATGTTTTTGGTTTTTTATTTGCATATCTTTAATGACACATTTTTCTAATGTGTAGAACTCGCGCTTATCAATAAATTTTTTTTTCTATCACTGTTCTTATGTATTGTTAAAGCTGATTTACTAATTTAGGGCGCATGTTATAAATTGCCTGGACGGGTCTAGTTATTATGTATTTTGTTATTGCTATACAGACAAAAAAAATACAATTACTTTATTTTTTTAGATATTAAGAAAAGGTTATCAAAAATTATATAAATGGTACTTTGAATGTTATTATTATGCCTTGACCTTTACACCACCAATTATGGATATTAAAGTTTGGTAATACTTGACCTTTTGACCTTTTAGATAAATCAGTTCTCAATAAAAGTCTTATCAATTACCATAAACCTCTTATCAATTTCAGTTTATGGTTTACAATACGCTATCGCATGCAATGACAATTAGTATTAATGATTTAATCCGTACCTACCTACATATTGTAGGTAAAATATCTTATAGATTACTTGACTAAGATCTAGTGACTACAATGTGAGCTGTAGACCCCGTGATTCTGTTTTTGAATAGCTTAACACTGAAAAATTAGAATTTTAACCCCATGGCCTCCATTTTTTTATTTTTTTTAAATACCAAAAACTGAGTCGCCAAAAAAAAACTGTACATTTCACGAGAACCGAATCAGAAGGTCTAGCATGCGCACCGCAAGAAAACTTGTCGCTGTTAAAGTGAGACAGGCTTAGGCCCTACCATAGTTTTGACACGGTCTCTCACGAGAAAAAATGTCGAGAAAATTTAGTCGTGCTGGCCGGCAGATAGACGAAGCTGTAGACGAGAATAGCCGGACATACGAAATCATTTTTGCTCAAGCTTAAACGGATGCGCTTTGTTTGCGGTTTGTTGAAATCCATTCCATGATATTTGATTGCTTTTTAAAAGAACAAGGAAACACTACTTTAAACTAGGTATACAGAAAAAAAAACGCCAAAAAAGCGAATCTAGACTAGTAAATAAATGGTGGAGTAATACGCTTTTAGTCTCCAGGCCCCCCATCAATAACCTATCTCTTTCACGCAACACTGCTGTAATGACGTCTCTATCCCATTGACTGAGGATCTATCTCTTTCTTTATTAATTTTTTTGACCCCTCTTTCATCATCATCATCAGCCTGAAGACGTCCACTGCTGAACATAGGCCTCCCCCAAAGAGCGCCACTTTGAGCGGCTGCTTGCCTCTTGCATCCATCGGCTCCCCACGGTTCTGACAAGGTCGTCGGTCCACCTAGTGGAGGGCCGGCCTACGCTGCGTCTTCCAGTTCGTGTGGTCGCCACTCGAGAACCTTTCTTCCCCGACGGACCTCTCTTTGACTGTAAATAAATACCGAAGATCGCGTAGTAACGAGAGATGACAAGTCACCGAGTAAGATGGCAGGGTGTCCTGACTTCACCTATACCGAAGTGACTAGACCTTGGGGTTTTCAAATCGAGAGTGAACAGGCATCTTGTAGGCAGGCGTGTTACAGCTTAGACCGCATCGTCACTTCCCATCAGGTGAGATGGTGGTCAAACGCAAGCCTATCAAGCGTAAAAAACTTACATCCTTCCGATCAACATCAGCCACTTCCTAACTCTTTCTTTTTTTAAAGCTTTTCACTTCCTAACTCGTCCACTCTATAACGTTCTTTTCTTACGTTGTCATATTTCAAATCCTTATAGATCTACGTGAAGTGAGAACTAGTGAGTGTACCAAACAATACACTATGCCTAAATTTGAAGGCTCTAGTTGACAGTATTTAAAATACTAAAAATATATCCGTCTCTTACATCCCCGTCTGTTTGACAAGAACAGCAACAGTTTTAGTAGTTTTAGATCTGTCAACTAAAGCCTTCAAAATTAGGCATACTATCTGGATAAAAAAGGAATATAATTTATAATCTATGAAATAAAATGCAACTGATCAATCATTGTCTGTTTATTAAAAATGCTTCATTATAAATAGAACATCAACTTAACGTCTAACATTATTTCACAACAGTCGCCGTACTCAGATTGTCACATTTAATAATATTAGGTCGATTATAACGTACATAAGTTAAAATACTTTAAACTTTTGACCGTTATGTTGTTAAGCTGTCTACAGACACGGAGTTACAGTGACCCATGTAAGTATATTTGGTCCATGTAGTTTGGTCCAAAAAATGTTAAATATTAGTAGAAAAATCACCAATTCATGATTTTATGTGAATAATTACAAAATCTATTTAGGGTGGAAGGAGTTAAAGTTATGGCAGAAAGTTTCATAGTTTGTACTGGTAAGACATTGTAGTTGCCCCAGTTTCTTGGTCCCAAAATTGTAAGTCTGTAGAGAGCTTTAGGGTCAAATTAACGTCAATATATAACTTCAATAACATGACTACGAAAACGTTACACAAATTGAAAACCTACTTTTCAAAGTCGGTTTAACAGCTACTGAGCTAATTTAGATGGACTGAATATTTTCGTAGTCAAAAATAATTTTCATAGAAAATCAGAAAACAGTCTTATAAAATCAGAAACAATTAGAAATACTTGCAAGACTAGGATTTCACTCAGAACATCAATACAAGCTTTCTTTATAAATCTTCTTAATTACTGTAATATCAATAATTACTATAGAATTAAACTATATAGAAGAAAAGTTTAAAATACATGAGCCTTGGGGCGTCTTTTTAAAACAGGAATGTTAACATTTTGCTTTTGTTATAATTTTGTCAGTATTTTAACAACGAGCTGCTTTGAATAAAACACTTTAAATATGTCAATTAAAAATCAATTAAACGGTAAACTGCAAGAAAGCAACCCGAGACCAAATCATACAAGTTCAAATCTTACAAAATCCAGTAACACAATGGCAGAAACCAAAAAGACATATCTCTCAATGATATTCAAAAAAGGAACCATTAATAGGGCTGTTCAGTGTATCCGTAAATCAAATCGATCCGTAACTCAAAATTCGAATGTTGCTTAAACATGGTCGATTTTGGAAGATGGTCTCCAAAAGCAGGGGTAGCACGAGTATTTGCCAGCGGCAGTAGAGCCGCTGGGGGCTAACAATCAGACGGACTTCGCCTTGCCCCTGACGTGGTTCTGATTCTGGCTGACCAGCACTACGCCCATACTCATGCCGATGTTGCCCCATTTCAGAGACTCGCTTATCTGAAACAATTGAAATTGAGAAATTAATAACCAAAACTATGCCTTTTATCACGTTTTATAAACCAGCATATGGGTGGGTTTATTCTAAAAGTTTGGCAACAAAAATGTTGTAATACTATTTGAACGGTTTCTTTAATAGATTGGACAGTTACTACGCAAACTAAACTATCGACAAAGTCTATTGTGGGTCAACCTCGGCAATCTATATTGAGCTACAAAGTAGCAGCCCATCTTTAAAATCTGTATTCTAATTTCAAACTTATCGTTACATAGATGACACTAAAATCAATCCAACTACACATACATACTCAAAATATGATTAGGAATATATTAGAAAAATATATGAGGGGATCAAGGGATAATATCCTTTAACAGTAAGGGAAATGCTAGTTTTATTAAACACACATATCCAACGGTTAAATAAGTGTTATTATATCATGTTAAAGAAAATAAAGGAGATCCTTATTCAATTAATCAGAAAAATCTAGATTCCACGAACGCATCTAACGTTTTTTTTAAACACGTACAATTGGATGACCTGGCTTGACGACCACTATTGCTATAACAATATTGAATTGAACCGCTCGTGTCAAGGCCTCTTTAATTTTAATAATGTAACTCAAAGGTCGCGTGCTCGTCACGTTTACAGTTAATACACACGGATAGTAGATAACATTCCAAGGTGAAACGTCCTAGACTTTCTATACTCGTAACGATATTTTATCAAGGTATCTGCTATATCTGATACAGATAAGAAATAACAGTTATTATTCAGACACGTCCGCGAAATGTAGTTATAATGAAACAAAATCAACTGTATGGTGTACAGACTTTACAGACCTATTTTGAAGTGTGTAGAAATTGGGTAATAGTTATTTATGTATTAATACTAGTTCCTGCCGGCAGCTGGTACGCCTGGTATCGTTATGAAAAGCAGTGTTACTCCATGTATAAGTCTACGTACTTTTATCAAAATCCGTTAAAACTTTATGGCGAGTCTAACATAACGTAAGCGTAGCCGCGGGCAGAAGCTAGTATGACAATTAAAATATAGCCTATAATAATCGCAAATAGATGATAATTCAGAATCGGTTTAGTGGTTTTGTAGATTACCCCGTACAAACAATATAGTAAACCTACTCTGAGACTGAGTTGCACCAGCTTACTTTAACGCTAACCTTAACGCTAACTATAACCGTTCCACGGGTCGCAGGGCTGGCTAATGTCAAAATTTGACCGTAACTTTAACCGTGATTATGGTGCAACTCAGCCTAAGTTTATTGATTTTAAATTAACTGATATTTTTGTGCACGGGCGCTATAATGACTACTGATATTCAAAACTGTGATATATCGGAATTATGTACCGTAAAACAGTATCGTTTTATTATATTGCATTAACATTATAGATGTTGGTACTTAGTATCAGTAACCTGATAAAAACCACCAATATAATATCTATCGGAAATAACCGTTTCGACTCTATTTTCTGCTTCTTCGTATTACCGCTTAGATCCGGTATCAGCTGCTCATAACCGGCATCCAATTATGTAATAGTAAACAACGGTCACAATCCATCGACTGCATGTTGCCTTTTTACTCAGAAATCGTAAGGAGCTATTAAATCGCGCATTTTGATCTAAGTTTGTATAGATTCGTATAGTTGATAAATACATATAAGCATTTTGTATCATTTGCTTTACGTTTTAACTTTGAAAGTGTTTATTTATATAAACTATCAAATATTATAAATAAAGTCAATATTTTTGTGTCAAAGTGACTTTAATTTGACCTGGTTATTATTCTGGTGTTATTTTCCTGTTATGTAAATAAGAATATCGGTATTTATAGTAATTGGAAAATCCCTAGTACTTAATCATTACTTTACGTCGGTTTACGGGGTTTATTCATGAATATGTAAATAACTAGTACTTATGTTGTTGTTTTATGATTTATGTCAATGATCTCATTAATTAGTAACCCTAGTACGAATTTATTCGAATGTATTTATACTGTACTCGATATCGAGTCATCATCATCAATAGCCTGAAGACGTCTACTGCTGAACATAGACCTGTCCCAGAGGGCGCCATTGTGAGCGGCAGTTTTGGGCTCATGTGAAACTGCTAAACTACAATGTATGATTTATAAAAACTGCATTTACTAGATTTATAACTTCTTTTTATGAGAATGAATGACGTGACGAGCTAGTTGTTCACTTGATGTGAATATAAACGCAAGGGTTACCAATCTAAATACTATAAGTTAATTAATAAATGTTAATTAATTAATACTATTCTCTTCCGTTTTGTGTTATTGCAAAAGTTTGTCATCTCATGAAATAAGTCTACTATTTCACCGCACATGTACTGGGACAGGGATTTGGTTTTGTGTTATTGTAATGTGACGCAAATAATTAGATAATAATAACACCTAAGACATATAACGGTTTACAATTTCGACCAAAAGGTTCAATAATATTATTCTTGTGCTCAAATAATATGTCACCATTAATACATTTGCTTATCACGTTTCGATTAAACGTAGCTGCGGGCAGAAGTTAGTTTGTATATATATACAAACTAACTATATTTTAGTTTAGCTATATTTATGTTTAGCTATATTTTAGTTTAGTTAGTTTATTTATTTTGACGGGCCCGATAGCTCAGTTGGTAGTATCCCTGCCTTCTGAACCGAGGGCTGTGGGTTCGATTCCTACCCGGGACAAACATTTGTGTGATGAACATAGATGTTTGTTCTGCGTCTGGGTGTTATATTATATTCTATGTATGTATTTACAAACAAAAAAGTATATAAGTATTGTATCAGTTATCTGGTTCCCATAGTACAAGCTATGCTTAGTTTGGGGCTAGATGGCGCTGTGTGAAATGTCCACACATATTAATTAATTTATTTATTTTATTTATTTTGGATCTATACGCTATATTTTTTTGATGCAGTAAGTAAGTTACGATATTCTGTTATCGCAATTACAAATTACACGCACGCACGCAACATACTAAATATTTTGTAATTCGTCTCGCCCAGTTAGACAAGGTGAATGTACTAAATTCGCTTTACAATATGTTTATCCAATCGTTGGGCTTTTTTTTAATGAGGCTGGCGTTTGATAATGTCTCTTGGCGTTATTTCATTCGTTTCCGGCTGTTAAAACTGTTTTAAATCTGCATTATATTAAAACGCATGTGTTTGCCTTACAACGTGTACGTCAATGTGAGCGATACATATAATACACATATAGCATTAGTATATCTGTACAAAAGTTAGAAATAGTAAGAACACATAATAAGGGCACGTTGAATTCCGGTACATCATCACCAATCGGTTAAAATCTTAAAACCTCACCGGTACTAATGTTGCCAGCTGTAAGTGTCCAAAGCGCCTCACTGATTACCATCAAAAGATGATAATCATGGGTGTTTTCGACGTCGTTAAGCTGATCTGTAACAAAATTTGTTCGTTGTGCGATCTCTTTTGTTTCAATCGTCCCATTGATGCCCCATGCATTTACACCTCGATGGATGAGCGCCGGTTCTCGTGTGCCCAGTTTCAATGCTTCGGTCCCGTTTGGAGATTTCTGAGTAATGCCACTCGGTGAAGTAAACTTCACAATGCAGACAAACACAAAGCCGGGTGAAACAATGCATTTTGTGATACTGAACCTTTTCAACGTAAAATATAAACGAATGAAGAAAAACTACGTTTATAATGAGTTTACGACGGAGGTACAAACGGTGATGTCGAAAGCGCGTTTGTAACAACTTCGCAATTTCCCGATCGTCGGCAACGCACATGCAATTGATTTAGATAAAAGATAAATAAACAATTCTAGAACCGAAAATACACAAAAGATAAGAAAGAGATTAACGGAAAGAAATAAAATGATGCGTAATGTTTTAAAAAAGGTGTTTCGATTAATACCGGAGCAATGCAAAACCGAAGTCGTTGCGCCGCGGACCGTTATTGAGGGTTCTAGAATTTTCTCGTGAAACTGTTCATAGTAACTGGGTATGTAATTACCTGTCTCATGCGAGCCTCTTGTGGGGTCTCTCCGTAACGGCACCAGTGGACGAAATGCAGTGTGTTATGCCAGTTCCTCTCGAACCTTGACTTTGTTGCCATATCCAGCTGCAATCAGTAGAAGCTCCTTAGTAGCCGATCCACTGTTCATGAGCCCATAGTTTCCAACAACGAATGCCTCGAGGCAATCGCTATCTGAAACGAGAGGTTTCCAATTCTGACGCAAACCTACGGTTATGAAGAAAGAACTTTCAAGTTCGATAGTTAAAATTGATTTGACCTTTAAAAAGGTTGGAATCGTCATGCATGTATCGGTATAAAAGTTTGGAGGGATAAAATAAGTAATCCGATAATGTCGTGGAGCTGATTGAGTCTCGCAATATCTCGTCATTAAGTTTATCGAGGCGTTGAAATTACATCAATACTGAATTGTCACGCATCTGCTAACCGTAATGGGGCCGCTACTTTATTTGCATTTTTATCGAGGCCGTCAACGTTAATCTCAATCTAACTGAATCTGTCTGAGTAAGAATACATCAGTCAGTAGATAATTTAGATCTTGAGTCATAATGTCTTGTACTGTATTGTCTTGGGAATATTATGTTGATACATTTGCATATTAGATTCAATCTCGTGACTACATTTATTTTTTTCAAATCGTCGAAGGTTGTCGTGATGTTACATCACACGCAAAACTGGTTTTGAAAGTTTATGATGTTATTATAACTGTCTATCATTTCTTTCAACTGTTAGTTAAGAGGTAACAGAGGGTTTGGAAAAGTTATGGAATTGGAAACGTGGACTCCGTTTAAGTTATTACCTTGGCCCTTATGTCTTTTTCAACGTTCGGCGTCTCCTGTTTGTCGTCCACATTGTGTATGCGTATGACGGAGTCTTTCTTCCAGAAGTCCCCCAGGGTTGTCTTGATAACACGTTTTCTAACACCTTTTTGTTGGACCGTGTAAATTTCTATCTGTTCCGGGTTCTTTGTTTTTTCTGTTGACAAAATATATATCGGATTAGCTAGTCATCCCTAAAATTTGACCTTAAATGTTTGGACTGTAGTTCACAGAAACTGGTTTTAGAGCCGCGTGTGTTACTGAAAACCAAGGCCTTTGCCCTTTCTAATCGGCATTTTAACCGGCGCTTAAATTCGTTAATTTGTTATTCATCTGCTGTATCCATTAAAGAGACTGCAGACGCGGTTGCTTTACGTGAATTATTTACAAATGCTATTGTGATTCAGTTGCGGACGTGAGGCCGGCCGCGCCAACTTTAGTTAGTCTCGGTTCGAGGCTCTCGCCGCGCGCACCGCGCACGTTATCGCTTGTCCCCAATACACACGAAGCTCAGTTTCACCATATTGTGTGTTTATTAAAATTAGTTAAATTGATATTCTACACACCTTTACCCTTCTTCCACATGGCAATTGCGTACATGTGGTAGTCCGGAGACAGAGTAGAGTCTGGCGGCAGTTGGTCTTCAGCTCGCACTTCGAGGATGAACCCTGACTCGAGAACCGAACACAATATGTTCTGTTCATCATGCTTGAACCACTTGCTCTCGCGGAGTTTGTGTATAGCGACTGACGATCCGAACCTCGGCTTTTTGGGCGCGAACAGAGCCTGGGCCTGACTCCCGAACCGGGACAGAAGCCCCTTAACCGTCGGCGGCGGCGCGAGGCTCTTCTCAGGCGGCTTGATCTGCTGGAAACTCCGGCAGGTCACGAACCTCGCTTCCATTGAACCCCACTCCTATGAAGTGTACACGAAACAATTCGCCTGCCTACACTTGATTAATGTTGGTTGCGAAGGCTGTTGCCGTCGTGCCGATAGGCCGGCAGTGTACTCTCACTCGTAGAATCACGTTTTATTAAAACACTTTCACAAATTATGTGTCGCGTGCGTTGTGGCTGATCACACAACCAAGCTATATGGTGGCGCAGTAACGTTAGACGCGGCGCGCGCGTGGGGGCACGCCTTTATACTGGCGAGGAGGGAATATGCTGAGGGCGCGGGACGGGGCCCCGCCGGTTACGTCTGACCTCACTAGTGTTGTACGCTACAACAAGTACGGATATACCGAGCGGAATGCACGACTCGAATGACGGCTTTTTGTTGAAGGACATTGTGTCGGCATCGGCAAGTAGTGAGGCTCCTTGGGACTGTTAAAAATATCTTAAATCACTTGATTATTTTGTACGTTAGTTTGTATTTATGGATACACAAGAATTAATAATGGAGATTTCCATTATTAATTCCTTATTGTAGTTTGTAAAACATCTAGCACATTTATTATCGATATGGATGACATGACGGAAATTCTCTTTTTTCCATTCTATTACCAATGCTACTGCCTCCGTTTTCTACTAAAGCTTACGTAAGCTATAGTTAGTATACGTATACGTACATCTTTTATACGAGTCATCATAATCAGTCAACTCTATTAATATCACACCTACCACAAAAAACTGCAGTCAAACAATCCGTTTACGTGTCCCCTCCTTACGTTCCGATGCACCGAGTCTGACCTCCCTCCCTTCTAGTTTCCCCTCCCCGCAGCACCCAAGCCCCTCGCCCCCACCTCACCCCTCCTTCCCCCCTCCCCTGCGCGTCTCCACCTCTCTTCCCGCGCCATGCCGGCGCCCGCCGAGTCATGATGCGCGCCAACCGGCAGCTTTATTTTTTTCTTCCAAGTGTATATCGGCTATTGGAGTTGTAATAATTAACGCAAAACGAATATAATTGAAATGCTGTTAGGTTTAACGATACATTGGTAATGTTTTGATGTTCTAGATTGGTAATGCGGTAAATATTTAATGAAAAGTTACAAATGTTAGAATTGTTTTAAAAGTTAGTTGGAGAATGTTATCTTTAGATTAAAATCAGATTTTTTTTTATTGTTTCTGATTTATTTTAATGCTGTATATATATTTATATATATTTTAATAGATGGTACTTATGAAAAGTGTATGTAATTATTTTAATTTATTTAAGGGCTATTAGAGCTGAATTGCGTTGAATATATTCTGCAAAGTCTTCTGACTTAGAATAAGTACCTTAATTCTATGTCTTCTGATAATTTTACAGCAGCATTCACTAATATAAAATATAAGGCTCTTGCCGTATATTATTTTAACTCGATATTGTTAGGATATCTGTAGGTAAGTATAGTTATTCTTAGTCGATATTTTAATTTGTTGTTTCTATATAAGAATTAATTACCCTCGCGCTTAATTGTTTTTTAAATTTCTAGAAAATACTGTGGGGTACAGCCCGCATAGAATAAACAAGTAGAATTGCTAATAAGTTATGCAAATACTTCGAAGGACGCGTTGACAATGTAAATGTATGCATGCTTCGGCTGTTCAACATGGCTTTTAACTTTTTCTTTTTGTACTGACATTATTATTTTTTAATTATAAGTATTATAAGTACCTATAGATGCATTTTAATCGATGCAGAGGCTATGGAGAAGATTAAAGATTTACAAAATATAATTGTCGACTAATTCCTATGATAATGGTAATGATATAATTACCTCTCGCTCAAAATTAAATAACAGAAGCTTGATGTATAAAATGTCAATTGGAACCACTTACTGGAAAATGGAAACATAACTACTAATTTTGTAAATGGCTCTACAAAAGTATCGTAAAGCTTTTGTCAACATGGCCACAGAATAAGCTATAGAACATGACAAGCGGTTGACACTCGGTAAAATAACAGAGGAGAATTTTTCCAGATTTCGAAGAGATTCGATAACATTTTTACGTATTTTGGGGAGTTCTGCCAAAATCGTTTCCACATTCTTTCTTCTGCCAAAGCATTTTCACACTGTAACTCATAATTACAAAAAATTTAACAACATTTTAAACTATTGTTTTAATATCGCCCGTAACTGATGGTGAACGTAAATAACCCTATATGTATATCAGGGGTGGCCAAACTTTTGGAGTATGCGGTCTAGTTTATGATTCAAAATAGTCCAGCGGTCTACTAATAGCCCCAATAACATTGAAAGATTTCATTAACACAGCAGCGCGAAGCGAAAGCTCAGAGGAATGAAATGAACGTCACCGTACCGTAACAAGTCTAGTCTAGAAAAGATCACAAACGCTAACGCCAAACGTTAACTCCAAAAATGTATTGAAATGACATAAGCTGCGGAAAAGTAAGCGATATCCGAATTGTCATTCTAATACATTTTGGAGTTAGCGTTTGGCGATAGCGTTGCCGTTTGGGATCTTTGCTAGACCCCCAGGGGGTGTCATTCCCAATTTCCCAGACATTTTGAGTAGCGCTCATAGCGAAGCATCGGTAAAGTTAAGCAACGTTCGCTGCGGTCACTACTATGATGGGTGACCGCTACAGCAAAAAGTTGGTATTTACAACTGAGCGCTACCGTGCTTCGGAGGGCACGTTAAGCCGTCGGTCCCGGCTGTTGTCGTAAGACAATAGTCGTTAAGCCAAGTCAGAAGCCTTCGGGCGGCCTGAAAATTCTGACACCAGGGCTGACCACTTGCCTACACGAGAAGAAGAAGATACATTTTGAGTTATCGTTTGGCGTTAACGCTAATGGAAAGGGATCTCTGCTAGACCCGAAGGAGGATTTGTAATAATTCAATAAGGATCGATGGCAATTAATTCCACTGTAATATAATGAATAATATGTACTAATTTGAAACTGTTGTCGTTGCACCTCGAATATGCGGTGGTTTACTACCTATGCTGTGTCAAAGTGCACCAGGATTGGCTCAAAAGTATGGAATTCCAATTTTGCCTCGCCGGCTACCGCAAACGGTCGACCGGTCGACTGCGGTCGACGGTTTGGCCACCCCTGGTATATATAATACTGTAAAGGTATAATAATTAAGTATGTGTGTATATGCATATTTCGGGTAGTTATTTCTGACTTCTAATGTTACTCATTGGCGCCAAACCAAGAAAAGAATGACTAATTGTAATGTTGATCTTTACATTTTTTCTAACCATCTTAGAGATCTCTATAGTTAGAGTCTTCCGAGTAGACGTCGGAAGTAAAGCTGATGGCCTCGATACCACAATCCATTGATCGACCTTCCGTATATACCTACTTGTCTATTGTATCTCATAAATAACTCATTATAGTACTACGTAAGCTGTGACTATACTAACTTAAGTACCGGTTTATTACAATTCTCATTAGCGGTTCAAAGGTTTAACAATTTGCTAGCCAATGATAACAATAAGTGTGTCACTAGACCACAGAAGAGGTATTAAGGACCTGTGACCAGCCTGTGACCGATCGGATCTAACTCAATTCAGGTACAGAATCGTCAACTCCGTGTAGTCAATTAAATATAGACTCTGGCTGTTACGTAATAAAGTGCAGTTCAGCTTGCATAACGCTAAAAGCCTACTGGTTCTTTTTTTTTCTATCGCTAATAGTTCTTTATGCTCTTTGCGTGCTATGAAGAGAGTTATGCTCAGTGTGTCCCTGCGAGATAAGATCCGGAACGAGGAAATGGAAGGACGGACAGAAGGACTACAGTGACCAATATAGCCCTTAAAATTAGCAAGTTGAAATGGCCGTGAAAAAACCGTGGGGAGCCGATGGATGCAGGAGGCGAGCAGCTGCTCAAAGTAGCGCTCTCTGGGGGAAGCCTATGTTTAGCAGTGGACCTCTACGGGTGATGATGACTCCTAGCGTACGTATGTCCAGGCACCTAGTGTGGACTGCGCCAGACCCTCCAAGGATGTGTTTTGTTTTATATCTCAACATGAACATCAGGCTCTAACTCCAGTAGACAACAAAACCCATCCTTTTTCTATAATTATCAGTAAAATCACTGATCAGCGGATCCTAAAACTCAACGCTCCATCGAATTGTTACTGTGTTGTAAAGGTTCAAATTGTTGTTTACACTCCGTTGACTGTTTAGTAAATATTACATAAAAACAGCGGAAGATCTTGTGACTAGTATAATATACAAAAACTTTAACGTAAATGGAGGAAGCAGCAGAAATATAAATCTTATACGAATAAATGTCGCATAATATTTTAGTAACGACATCGCAGTGCGGCAATCTATTTTTGTAACCGTTTTATTTCTACTTAGCTTGTAGATACATTAGATATGCCTAAGCTTTGTCAAAGTGAATGTGCAAAGCTGGAAATCGTTGTTGGATTTATTGCTGCTATTGAGAGATATCTTGCTCAGAAGCTTAGAACGCAAGATGTAGAGCTTTTGCCGAGCGGAGTGAATTAGTTGGCTGTAATTATTTCGCTCGCTTCGCTTGCGCCCGCTTTGCTCGACAATGTAAACAATTCGTTACTTTTACAGACATACAGCATTTTATATACCACCGTCCTATTTCATACTCGGTGAGTAATCCATGAATAAATAAATATAATTCATAAGTATAGACATTTTTGGTGTAAGACCTTGATAGGCGCCACGTGGAGATTTAATCATTAGAAACAAAAAATATTGTTTTGAATGGTCACTCGTGCAGTGTAGTGTGACCTTGTTTTCTAAGTTATCGTAGGACTATTTTGTAAGTCGGTTACTTATTTTTGGCATACAAAAACATCAAGCATTCAAAAACTTCGTGATTGTCGTTTTGGTTCTTCTTCATATTCCTTATTAATATTCCCTTATGGTTGTTAATCTATTTTACAGAATATCGAAAATATTTAGTCAATTAAAGAGTAATGAATACAGTAGTTCGAGCAAATATTTCGAGATTATAAACTAACACACTCACAGTGGACTTCGTTCGATTCTCCGTAGGTCCACTATCCACTTGCATTTTTAATGGAACTCGAGTTTCCAAACACGTTGCGTCGGATCGATACGCTAGATTGTACCGGATTAAACTGGATTTGACTGGTTTTTTATTTCGTGTCCGTGTACTGCTTTGCATATTGGATTGCTTTTTGTATTGGTACCGTAGCAGCAGTAGTAGTAATAGTAAAACCCGCAAGAATTTCGGGATTTGTCTTTTCGGATTTCGTATTCGGATGGTCATTTATTATTATCAAACTACTTGCGAACATGTTTTAACAATTTTTGTTTCATAATTCGTCTAACACATTATCTGTACGGGAACTAATTCCCTTCTATTAATGCTTCACACTACTGTTAAGCAATACGGTCATTAAACTGCAAAAAATCAAGGTCTAATTTTGGTGCAGCAATGATTCAAGCAGTTCACTTCCTTTTTCACACTGCACAGAGTTCAATGACTCTACGTGCTAAATGTTCGGGAAGTAAAACAAAAGAGCATTCATCATTTTATCAATCCTGAACGTATGCTTTATGCATTGGTCTTATTTCGACTGGAGGAAGTACTTAAGTACCTAATTTTAAGTTTCTTTGTGTGAAAGTTGTTTTTTCTTTTGGAGTTCCATTGCTAAAGTACAGGTAATTTTAGAGACGAAAGGCTGGATTTCCGCTTGAGCGATTAAAGTGAACAGATAAGTCAGTTCTTTGAGGGCGCTTTTTCTGAACAGACCACTAGTAGCAGTTGCAGCGTGGCCTTAACCTAGCCAATCCTTTCACCGCATCTGTCTATGTGGATCAACAGTTCTTTTACACCACCCAGCTGTATATGTACGTGATTGGCCATGCCCTTATCAGACGCAAAATATATTTGTAACATGGTAAACAGTTCTAATCCAATCGTGCCTAGTAAGTTTACTCTACGGCCTGCGTAACGACCATGCACTCACGTTCTGTGCACGTCAGTATACTTGCGATAGTTTAGTACCACTTGTTTGTTAGCATCTGTGTGTACTGTGTAGTTGTGTACACATCACCATGCTTGTACTATTATTTACCCTATGACATCAAAGAGTGTGAAGGTGATAAACTTTGTAAAACACTTGATATAAGAATACAAGAAAAACTATGTTTTTAAGTATAGCGTTGACTATTTTTCGCCATGATTGATCGACTATGTAATCTCTTGTCCAAAAGAAACCTGCCCTTTCATGTTGAAAATTTCCAAATTATAGCTATTCAGAACCACAGACGCTAGGCTAGTAAAGAGTTCTACTCTACAGGTCGTTCGCACTGTAAAGATCGAACCAATGCAGTGGTGATAGATGGCTACTTGAGGACCTAGTACAAATATTAAAGTCGTCATGACATTGGTAAAGAATCTAAAATAATTAAACAAATGTTCAATTTGTCTACGATAATTAATAGTGTAATTCAAAATATAGTAAACCTAGTCGCAATCATAGTTTCAATAAGAACAACAATGTCTAATGCAAAGAAAAACACAGAAGTCGCTAAATACAATGACATGTATTCATGTATCGTGAAAATATCAAGACAATTTGATTAGAGTATTCAGAAATTGAATTACAACGAGTCCTTACAAGCATTTCATATACAGATGCTAACAAAACTAAATGGAAAAAGACCGTCGTGGAACCTGTTATTACCATATAAGTAGATAGTTCTAAAGGAAATACATAGACAAATTAAAATAAAGAAATAACAAGCAAACACAGGCTGATAAATGATAAGGTGCTCATGATACTTAATACCTTCATGTGATCAACCATGCCTTTCGCGCATGCGGAATATGAAGTTTGCTCCAAAATCCTTTCTTATCACTTTAAGTTTAGAGCTTTAAACAGACATAATATAAAGTGATGGCTTACTCCAAACTCAATTAATTAACACAGTAAATACTTGGTCGGGCGACGTGCCTTTAATCTTTAAACGAACTGCTACAATCATATATGTATACAAACTACGTATTACTGGTATTACTAAATAAATAAATAAATAATAATATAATAAATAACGCCCAACGATCACATACATAGATCCTGGACCCTAACTAGGATTCCCTGTATCTAGGGACCCAGGAACTACGAGGACCATGGTCCCACAACACCCAGACACAGAACAGTATTTGCGCTTTTTTTTTTCGGGCACAAATACTTGTCCTGTCGCGGGAATCGAACCCGCCACCTCCGGGTTATGAGCCGACCTGCTCAACAACCACACCACGGAGGCCGAAATGCAGCTAAATAGCTCTCTACCATTTACTATTTGAGTTGGACTGTATGGTTGTGCTGAGGTAGACAGTCCAAATGCTCCATCCCATTACAATAATTAAAATACCCAATATGTATTGTCCTGTTGAATTGCAATGCTGATACGTTGTGCCAAATAAGTTGTTGCGTTATTATTACGCGTCGCTTTGACAGGCTTTCTTCTAAACTTTGGAAAACTCGTAGAGCTCCCGGACCGCGGACTCAGGCATCCCAACCAATCAAACGGTCCAAATATTTAACCACTGATTAATTTGTAAAGAAAAAATAAGAATCACGAGCGGGGATTGGACTCGCATCCATCCATCCCTCAAGCCGGGAGATGCTTTACTTAAGCTACTGTGACAAGTGGTCTCATGTCCGAATTTTTCCTTCACCTTATACAACCAACTTACGGGGCTGTAGATAATGCCGAGCAGGCGATACTACTATAAAAATCTAAGATTACTAGGAAGGGTTGAATTTAATAAAGATTCAATTCGCAAATCAGCCCCAAATTCTGCGCTAAGGTAACTGTGCTAACGTTAGAAGAACGTAATCCTAGGAAAGTTACTGGAATACCAGAAGAGGCTGCCGGTACCGATCAATCACCTACGATAAACCTGACAGTTGCCGCTGATAATCCATATCTGGTTGAAAGTATTGTTTACCGCAATAATGTTGCTGGCGTCATTGTTATTCCGCATTTTCTAGAATCTTGGAAAATAACTGCATAGAGATCTCTGTTGATTAAATCTTTTTGAACAGAATATGATAAAGATTAACCCCCGTATTCTAAAACATTTCACCAAAAATTCTTCACTTGACTTCCACTTAACTTTGAGGGAAACTCAAGGTACATCGCAACGTACCTTGAGATGACAGCTGCTTTGCTTCCCTCGTTTGAGAAAATTGACTCAGAAATGTCAAGTTGACACGAAAACACAAAAATGAGGTTAATTCAAAGTTAAGTCGAGTGGAGTAATCTCATGGTAACAACTTAGAATATGGGGGTAAATCTTCTTTGCAATATTGAAAGAAATAATAGATAGATGAAAGAAAGACAGAACGCTGTTTCCAACCGAAACTTCATGAAAGAAGTATTACACAGCATTATTCAAAATTCGTTATAATATATTATGTTAGTATAGAAACTAGTTATTTCTATTAGCTACTTATATTAAACAGTCTTGGTTATCAACCTATCACCTAAAAGATAATATTCTGTCTATATTTGACACAGTATTTTCAGCCTAATTTTTATCATTCTTTTCTTTACTGAAGTCCGTTGTTTCAAATCTTTTTTATTGTCTTATTTTATAGCACAATAAATAGTTTACTTTCATCCACAGATCAGTCAGATTGTACTATGTTGTGTGCGCTGTAAGTTTAATCAACTTCTTATCATGTAATGTTTACTATACTCCTTTTTATATTTATTATTACGAATTTGTTTTCTGATATGTTATCTACTGATTATCTGGAAACGTTTTTTGCTCTTCTATATACCGAGTCACGTGAATCATAAAATGCATCATTAGTATTCACACTATTTATTCAATGTCCTGTAAGTGAATATTATAAGAAATGCAATGACTTAGGTTTGTGCTTAGGTCCTTGGAAAAAGCGTCATTGAGTGAAGGATGTTAATTATGCTAATTAAAGAAAAGGGCTACAAAAACAAGACATCTTTTTCTATATTTTGACATACTAATTACATATATATATGGTTCCTAGCCGGTTTCGGCCACGGCGACCAGTATTTCTGCTTGACTAAGTCAAGGAAAGGCTTCGTTCATGTGCCTTCATATGACTGTAGTACCCTATCTTGGCTTTGAAAGTGCGCGAGCATATGCTACACGTTAGGGTACCGTTTATATAATTATAGACAATATTAGAAGGCGGTCTGTTCTTAAGATCGTCACGTTTGGAGTCAAGACCACGCCTTCTGTCATCCTCAAAAGAGTAAACATTCTGCTGCACCAAGCGCCTCCACTCGGAACGATTCTGAGCAAGTGCTTCCCAACGAGAAGGCTCAATATAGCATCTTTTCATATGCCGCTTCTGAACATCCTTGTATCTCAGGAACTGGCCACCGCTATTCCGCTTACCATCCAGGAGCTCAGAATAGAAGATGCGCTTTGCTACCCTCTCATCGGGCATCCTTGCAACATGACCACACCAGCGCAACTGACGCCGCATCAGATAAGCCTCTACCCCAACAACACTAGCTCAAAACCTCCGTGTTTCTGACATGATCTGACCACGTTATACACATGATGTCACGGAGATACTTGAGGTGAAACCTATCCAATACGCGTATGTGCTTGCGATATAAGCACCACGTCTCAGATGAATAAAGCAAATTCGGCAAGACAACGGCCATGTAGACTTTGATTTTAGTGTTTAACAAGAGGTCGTGAGAACGAAACACTTTCTCCCGGAGCTTTCCAAAAACAGCAGAAGCAGCACCAACCCTGCTGTTTATTTCTGGATCCAGGTCCCCTTTTGACGTCAGTGTGCTGCCAAGGTATTTGAATTTGTCTACTTGCTTAAGGACGTGAGTTCCGAGTGGTACACTCAAAGTTGTGCGGTCCATTGCCATGACTTCGGTCTTAGTGGCATTGATTTTCAAACCAAATTTCTGACATGCACCATCAAGGCTTTGCATAAGATCTTTCAGGCCATCCGGACTTTCTGCCACAAAGCAGAGGTCATCGGCATACATGATCTCTCTGATGGTGTCAAATGAACACTTGGTGCGAGCTTTAAGTCTAGCCAGGTTGAAAAGTTGACCGTCTGTTCTAAAACGTACACGAATGCCATGTAATGAGTTTCGCAGAGCTTCCTCCACGACTACAGCAAAATATAGAGCAAACAGAGTTGGCGCAATAACGCAACCCTGCTTGACCCCACAACTGACCTGGAAGAAGTCAGACTGGTCACCATTGGCTGAGACACAACAATCCATGCCATCATGCAAAAGCCTCAGAATTCTGACAAACTTTTCGGTACATCCTAGCTTACGCAAAACAATCCACAGAGCCTCACGAGGAACACTGTCAAAGGCCTTCTCCAAATCGACAAAACACAGATAGAGATACTGGGACTGCTCTCTACTTTTCTCTTGTAATTGCCGGATAGAGAATATGGCTTCACAGGTCCCTCTACTGGGACGAAACCCAAATTGAGTCTCAGGTAGTACTGTTTCAGACAGTCCGACAAGGCGATTGAGGAGAACTCTGGCAAATATTTTCCCTGGGACGGAAAGAAGTGAGATACCCCTGTATGAATTGCAGTCGGCTCGATCACCCTTATTTTTATAGAGGGCGCATATATTCGACGTACTAAAAGCTGACGGTATACGTTCTTCCACCCACATACGCACAAAGAACTTCCACAGGATATCATGCAATTCATCTCCACCATATTTTATGAGCTCCCCTGCGATGTTATCAAGGCCTACAGCTTTTTTATTCCGTTGCTGCCGTACAGCAGCTACCACCTCAGGCAGCGTGGGCTCAACATCAACTAATTACATATATCTTAATGAGCTTACCTGTGCTCAAGACGAGATTTCATTGACAAAGATTTCAAAACAGAAATTCATGACTGAGCGTAGTTCCCTAATACAGATCACAATGAATGAAATCTCTACGTGAGCATCAAACGAGCACTGAGCAGGCCTTAGAACTGTACCTACTGTGTAAGCTGTAAAGTGTGTAAACGTGGACACATAAAATGATCCCCATTGTTCACAACACAAAGTAGTAGGTAGTATGTATTTTATAGAAAAATCACAATACTTAACAAGTAAGTTACCTGCGGGACATCGGGTGATTAGTGGGTGAATCCGCGGGGCGCCTACATTATTAGTATTAATCTTTGAATTGTGCGTTGTAAATGTCTTCATTAAATCGTCTAATCGTCTAAGAAAATACCATTAGGAATGTAATCATTATTAATATCTACAAAATTTTACACGTATTTTGATTAGATTGCCATTATTGTATTGATTAGATAACGAAAAAATTATCGGTAATTAATAAAACCCAGTATCTACCTATAATGTAGAACCTAATCATTGTCAATATTCTGTCAATATTCCTTATTTTATTGTCTTTAGTACTTTCCTGCTTATCCGATTTTCACAGTTTTAACATATTTGAATACTAAATAAATTTAATATTACTTATATTACTATTACGAAAGGTGTCCTTCAGGGTTGGCTTTGGCCTCCACATACAATACAAGTCTTTGGCTTCCATAATACCTCTGGTGTGTCTGGTATCGACGTAATCGCTTACCATCAGGCAAGCAGTCTACTTTTTTAGGTCAACGATAGACTAACAGCTGATCAAAAAAGTAATATGCAAACCACATTCGACATAGCGTTATAGAACCAACACTGTCCTCAAATTTATCTCCGTCGTCGATAGGTAGCCAATACTGTTTGCGATTCATCGATCTACTTTTACTTTTATTAGTTACTCTTATTTTGTATTTTCTCAGAAGTAACGTCACCCCAACCCGTATTTTCTACTAAATTTTTACGACACAGTGTATACAGTAAAAGATCTGCGTGCCGTTATTCCCATACCCGTTGTTTGTTTACTAGTTCAGGCTTCCGGGAAGCTTTTAGTCTTTGGGTCATCATACTACCTAACTGCTACCTATAGTAGAGTTCCTTGGTCCGAAGCCTTCCTCATTGCCAAAAGCTTAACAACTGTTTACGTTTTAGATTTACGCTTGATACCGTGCGACTGGTCACGTAAGCCGATGATCACAAGTTTGTGAACCTTTTACACATTATTCAATACAACATCATCTGTATTAATCACATCTTAAAGTTGAGTTTTCTGTTCTTTGCGATGGTACGCAGGTACAAATCTTGACAAATTCTTTGAGTTCTATGAGTTTAGGATTAGGGTTGCTTTTTACTTTAATGCTTTATTGCCCTTCGATTGTTGCTAAAGTTAAAATGAATTGTCTGGCTTTGTGGCTAGGGTGTACTTTAGTTTCCTCGGTGTGGTATTCAGGCATATTCAGGTGTGGTCTGTGTAGACCTCTGACGGTGACGAATGTAATTGTTGGCTTTTGTATGGATGTGACACGTGGGTGGCGAGAAAGTTAGTGCTATTCTTTGTTATAGTATCTATGTTTACGTCATTATTATTTACCTATTATTTCTCGATAAAACGTACCCTGCTGGACTAGCACTGCTAATGCTAACCCAGCAGGGTACGTTTAAGATAATCCCGAATATAATTAGCGCGGACGGAAGACAAAATTGTCGCTTATAATTTTATAGCACTTTCTTCGTACTTGCTTATGCTTGCTTACTTGTCAAGCTGAGTAAAACAGGGGAAAGACAATTTTGTCTACCGTCTGTGATAAACCAGCAGGAAATAACATTTTCATGGATAGCTTCGCACTTCTTTATAAAATATTATACCTATTTAGTGATAAAATTACCCATATTTATGTCAGTCAATGTCCTAAATAATTGGATCAAATCCGTAATTATGGGAAATCCCGTCTCGATTTATTTAAGAAAACGTCACGGTGATTATTTGTTCAACAGTTGCATCAAAGAAAACACGTTCAAGCATATTTCCACATAATTATTTATTAAGATAGGTCGTGGAAAAGAGCTTTATCGGTCAAAAATGTGTCTGTTTAAGTGCTTTGTAAAATATCATTAGTGAGTTTTATATGTACCTACTTATGCTGGAGTGCCTGCAGGTATACAAATCTATACGTTCTGTTCTAGTCATTCTGTTTATGTATTCGTATTCATTTTATTGCGTTTTTATTAATGTTAAAGTATTGAATTTTAAGAACATCCAATGTTTTTAATTATCCTTTAACATCCGATTCGATGCTATCTAATGTAAGAATGCGTTTGGCAGCTACAATAAAATAGTCAAAAGACTGTATTAAAACATTAAAATAAAAAAAATAAAAATAACGCCCAACGATCACATACATAGATCCTGGACCCTAACTAGGATTCCCTGTATCTAGGGACCCAGGAACTACGAGGACCATGGTCCCACAACACCCAGGCACAGAACAAGTATTTGCGCTTTTTTTTTCGGGCACAAATACTTGTCCTGTCGCGGGAATCGAACCCGCCACCTCCGGGTTATGAGCCAACCTGCTCAACCACCACACCACAGAGGCTGTCAAAAATGTTTCCTTATAACCATAGATCTATATATCAGGTAGGATATGCCCGAAGGAACATTTTACTTACTCAAAATGGTGTGGGGAAAAGTCAGCGCCATCTCTTAGATTACTCAGGAACTACGATGAGTTGGGAAATTAAACGCTGCCATTATGTCCGTCAATGTTTGTTTACAATATATTATATATTATATTGTATTTTTATATATTATATTTTTAGCCCGGTTTGTCCCACTGCAGGGCAAAGGCCTCCCTACCCTCCTTCCACTCCTCGCGATCTAAAGCTCTAATAGTCCAATAGTTGCTGTAAAAATCTAGTTCATCCCGCCATCTTCGTCTGGGCCGGCCGCGTCGCCGTCTGGCGTTCTGTGGAGCCCACTCTGTAGTGAGTTTGGCCCACAGCTCGCCCGACATGCGGCAAACGTGTCCCGCCCAGTTCCATTTTAGTTCGGCAGCTTTCTGACCAACGTCAGCGATTTGAGTTTTGGAGCGCAGTATGTCATTTCTGATGCGGTCTTACAGTTTGACTCCCAAAATACTGCGCTCCATGGCTCGCTGGCAAACTCCAAGGGCGGACTTCTGATGTTCAGTCAAGGACCAAGTCTGAGCACCGTAGGTAAGGATGGGGAGAATGCACATGTCCAGGACCAATAGCTCCTCCAGGCGTTCTCGGTGCGTCTAGCAACTTCTTTATCTTGTCGCGCCTGGAAGGACACTAATTGGCCCAGATAAATGTACTCATGGACATATTCAATCTCCCTTCCTTCGACGTGCAACCTACGTTTTGTAGTATTTGACATGAGCTTGGTCTTCGACATATTCATATTCAGTCCGACTTCGAGGCTTGCTTTGTTAAGGTCATTGATCATCAAGCCAAGTTCTTCTGCTGAGGATGAGAAAAGGGCTATATCGTCCGCGAATCGAAGGTTTGTGAGCCTTTTATTACCAACGATAATGCCCCTGTCCTCCTAGTTAGCCGCTAGAGTTCTAAAAATTTCTTCCAAAACTGCAGTAAACAGTTTTGGTGATAGCGGGTCTCCCTGCTTTACTCCTTTTTGTATGAGGAAGGGTGGTCCAAGTTTATGTAGTTTTATAGATGCGGTACTGTTATTGTAAATGTTTTGTAAGAGGTTAGTGTATGTGGTTGAGATTCCCTGGTTATTTAGTGCCTGAAATATTGACATATGGTTGAGACTGTCAAAGGCCTTGGAATAGTCGATGAAAGCTATATAGAGTGGAAGATTATACTCGTAGTGTTTTTCAATGACTTGGTTTAGAGTGTGGAGATGGTCAGTGGTGGAGAGGCCGCGTCGGAACCCAGCTTGCTCTGGAGGTTGATGCATGTCTAGTTTTCCAGATATTCTGTATTCAATTATTTTGATAAAGGTCTTGTAAAGGTGTGAGACAAGGCTAATGGGTCTGTAATTTGAAAGCTCTGATTTATCTCCTTTCTTATGAAGTATTATAATATTCGAGTGACAAAAATTGTTAGGTAATTTGCCGGTTTTTAAAATTGTATTGAAGAAGTTGGTTAATTTTGGTAACAGAACTTGCTCTCCAACTTTTAAGACTTCGGTGGTGACGCCATCTTCACCAGGACTTCGACCGTACTTCATATTAGTCAGCGCGCGATGAACTTCGAAGCCTGTTATGGGTGGTATATCTTCTGAACACGAGTAAGCGTTGGTGGTTTGTTGAGGAGCTGTGTTCGTTGGTGCTATAAAGAGATTTATAGAAATCGGTACAGATACGAAGTATTATTTCTCTGTCGCCTTGTTTCACACCTTCACTGTTTTTCAGGCTATTAATGCACGGTCGACCTTTTTCTGTGCCCTTCATAGCGGTCTTTAGAGATTGTTTTTTTTTTCTAGAGCTTCTTTTACTAAATCTACATTAAAACTTCTTAAGTCTTTGCGGATGTTTCTTTTTACTTCCTGGTCTTTTGCACTGTACTGTGGAGTGTATATTGTTAATTTCTGCCTTTCTTCGATCAAGTTTTTTGTGGAATTGCTGAGTTTACTTATTGTGTTTTTGGGACATTTTAATTTATTACTAGCTGTCTTGATGGTTTTTACGATGTTGTCATATTGTTCTTGTACGTTTTCAGAATCTACAGGTAGTGAAGCGAAGCTGTTTTGGAGTTCCAGGATGAATTGTACCTTGTTTGCAATTAGGGTGAATTTGTCTAGTCGCTTTATCGAATTTTTAATCATTTGGAGTCGGTGTATTTTAAAGTCGAATTTAACTGTTATTCGTAGAGGCCGGTGATCAGAGTTGAACTTTAAACTGTTTAGGACTTCAGTGTTGGTGACTATTTGTTTACTAGATGATAGGCAAAAATCGATTTCGTTTTTGGTATGGCCGTCTGGTGAAAACCAAGTCCAGCGGCGTTGGGGTTTTTTGGGAAAGAAGCTATTAGTGATATTAAAGTTTTGTCCAAATGCAAACTGTAGTAGACGTGCACCGCGTTCGTTTCTGTCGCCAAGACCATACGGCCCAAGTATGTTGTTATTGTCTGAAGATTTTCTGATGCCTATCTTAGCGTTGAAATCTCCTAATACCATGGTCCAGGTACCCCTGTGTTCGTCACAGGCTAGGTTCAGTAGATCGTAAAACTCCTCCACTTCTACGTCGGTGTGCGATGACGTGGGTGCATAAACCTGGATTATGGTTAGGGTTTTCTTTCTTTTTATTTGAAATTTAAGCACGGCTATCCTGTTTGAGTAAGATATAAATTCTTTAATGTGATTTTTCCAGCACTTATTCACTAAGAATCCTACGCCGTAGCGACTACTACTTTCGCCTATGTAATAGAAGATGTTATCATTTCTTTCTAATATGTTTTCACCGTCTCTTCGTACTTCAGCTAGGCCAATAATGTCCCATTTAACATTTTTTAAAGCGTTTTCTAATTCTAATAATCTTTCTTCAGTTCGAAGTGTGCGAACATTGTAAGATAAAATACAAAGTTTCTCTGAGTCCGATTGAACAGCCTTGGTTGTCTGACAGTTTAAGGAACCCGCCCGGAGATTGTATGCGCCCCTTGCTCCAGAGTTTGCTAACCTACTGTCGTCGGCAGCATTCCCATTGGAGACACCGGGCACTTGGGGCCAATTATTCGGTTTGTGAGTCATGTTGAGGGTAGAGGTTTAGACAATTAATCCACCACGCTTGTCTAATGCGGGTTGGTGGATGCGCAGTGAGCTATCTGACTCAGCTCATGGACGCCGCCGTTGGTACGCTAGGTACTCTTCCGCCGCCGCCCTAAACGGACATCCTGCACTGATGCCGGTTGTTCCACCTTGGCCTCGCAAGGACGTTCACGTCCATGAGCCCAAGGCAGCTTGTGGTTGCTGTGTGGTCGGGGACTGCGGAAGCAGCGAGCAGTGATATCTCACCACCGATCCATTATCCGCCACCTATGGACCCCGGTAGTAGCCTACAGCACAGCCCTATTGTTTACAATGATTATCCCAAATATAAATTCGATTATTTTCGTACAAAACGGAGTGTAATATTGAAAATATTGACTTACTTGTGGTAAGAAACTTTGTATTTCTTTTTATTGCACTTTAGAGTGTAGTTTGTGCAACCTTTCACAACACAACTTGGCATATTTTCTTTGAGACACACGACCGATATCTTCTCACTTCCAACACAGGGTGGGCGCTAGTGGATGTCAATCTGTGAACTTGACTCCCTCTTTGAAGCGACGGTTTAATCTGTCATTAGGCCTGTCCCTATATATATGTCTATGATTATAGCTAATGTATAATCCACTACCACCCATCCGATAAAATTATTAGCAAAAATGATCCGAATTTTCGGTTTTCGTTCAGTTTTTTATCATTTTTACTATTTTATTGTAGCTATCAAACGCATTCTTACATTACATGGACAATAGTAATATAATACCGGGGTAGACCAGAATGGTGTTTTGCACTTTAAATACCTTTGAAAACCGTCATTGGTATACCTGATTTTCATGTTTCTTAACGAAAATTTTGTGAACGTGACTATCCAAGAGTTTTCCTGCAGAAACCTGATACGGCATCGCAGCATTCCAACTGGCGATTACTATACAGAATGTTTAATAGAGAGTTAGCCCAATGTGGGGGGCGTGTAGGGATATCTATTAGAAAAATACAAGTTAGCGTAAAAGCTGCTAGAAGGTAAATTTAAAAAATAATTCTATTTTTGCGGTCGTTTTTTGAGTGTCAAAAAAGACCACAAATGTGCATACATGTTTGGCTTACCTACTCAAGGCATTCTGGATCCCAACAATACCAAAATAATAAGTTCTAAGCTCTTAATGCTACGGAAATGAAAACTAAAAATTACATTCCCACCACGTTTAACCAACCCGCTACCAAGCACCCTGTATAGGCGATCACTCCGAGAAAAGAAGGGCTAAAGTAACCGTAACTGTTGTTATCTTCTGAGGCATTCCGATGGCATCGTGTCACTCATCCTTTCTCTTTTACGCGCTGTCTTTTGTAGACTCATTAAACATTGCCATTGAATTAGGATTAAGCAGATAGGTAGTCACACAGCGTAATGTCATATAAGATTTTGCTTTGATTCTCTATAAAAATGTATTTTTCCTGAAGTCCCCCTTACGTTTTCTTTATAAAAATGAAAGAACACATGAACAAAGTGTCTTAGCCTTAATAGAAACAATAAAATCAGTGTTAATGAGCACAGAAAAAAAATAGGTTTTAGAAGATTAAGTCAAATTATAATTGCTTATTATTTATTCTCCAGACGTCTATGGCTAGATTGTAATATTATTACAACGCCTATCTTTAAGGCACTCTAGGAAAAGAAGAAAAAAACGTTTCTTTATGCTCTCGCTATTCGTCTAATAGGCTTGTGGCAATTTTTTTATTGCATAAATTAATAATATTTCTCAAATAATTAACAGTCGTGAAATCAAAAATTAAATATCTCGAAAAATGACAAAGTTACAAGCATTTTAAAATACAGGAATAGAAAGAGACAGTTCAAAGGCTCAGGGACGTCACTTCTTCCACCTTCATAGTACCTCATTACTAAGCTGTGGTAGATTTACATACAATCTCTTTGGCATGTGACGTCTATCCCGAATTTACATAGTAGCTCTGTTCTGCGAGAAAGGGAAAGGCGATGAAAATTTAAAAGCGGTATTACTTCGTGATTTATTTACCGATTTTACTAATTCTTTCAATTATTGCATTAATATTTAACATATTTTATTAAAATAACATTATTTTCTTAATTTTTAATAGCAGGACAAGCCTATTATGTAAAATAATGTATTCCAGGATTTCAAGGTATGCCCTGCCCTCTAAGCCTAATTATGGACAAATTGGCTATCTTTCCGTGCGTTCAAGCTTTGTATTTTATTTATTTAAATGCACTTTAACTACATTCCCTACTGCTCGATCCAAGACCAAGATTAAACTTCAAAATACATTGAAGTAATTGCCAGTCTTGCTGGTGTTGTTTATCACGTTTAACCTATTAGTTTTAGATCGGTGTAGGTGATAGTTAACCTGCTTTTCTATTTAATCGGATAGTTCCGTAAACACCATCATTTAGTGAAGGACAAAAGCACATTAGGTAGGTTTATTGTGTCGCCCAAAATCAATATACCAACACGGCCTTGCGGTTGGTATTCAGGTCAGTCGATTTTTGTGCGGATGCAAGGTAAAGTTTTCGCCTAATATACAATTATGTATTAGGTGTTAACGACATTGTTGATAACGCCTTTTGCTCTTATGAGAAAGAGTTACTTATCAGATAAGATGAGACATTGACTATAATGTCTTATCTTAGCTCCTTGGATGCTCTGTTCTAGAGTATCACTGAACCAAACAACTCTTGCACAACGTTAACAAAGTTATTTTTTCCTAAAGTCCCCGAGACCGGTGAGACCGTGGTCAAATGTTAGCCTATCGATGATAAAAAAAAATAGTTTTTTTATTTATTATTACTACTTTTATTTTGGAGTTAATGCGTTACCAAAAAATCACGTTGCATTGGGGAAAATAATTAGGATTAAAAAAAAAACGGTAGAACAAAAGTTGTCAGTTTAAATGACGTTAGATAACTAATAAGCCTAAGATAGGCATAAGCCTTAAAAGATTGTGTGGAAAATTAAAAATAACCATTTATATCTTTGGGTCCCATCCGATACAAACGAAAAATAGCCCGAACTTGAGAAAAAAATTAGTAATCCTGTCTAGAGAGTTACAAGTTAGTGTCCAGTGTATTCATTTGGCCTAATACTTCGCCAACACGCAATAAATGTCCCTTGATAATCTTGCGTTATGCAGAAATAAAGTAATTCGTAAAATAGCCCGAGTTATTCCGTTGTATGGGATGAGGCATCTTTACTGTAGGTATTATATTATCTGGGATTTATATTATCGAGAAAAGCCGAAGGTTGTCGTGCCGTCCACTATGCGGTTCTATTTTATAATCCACTCGTCGGCACCCTGTTTATCCAGTTTTTCTACTAATTTGGTTAGGAATGTAAACAGTATTTTTTAGTGGGGACGAGGACATTTGGGTTTTCACGTTTATGTCATCGGTTACCTACTGCTGCGACATTATTAAAAAATCGGAAAATATAGAATGTGGAAAATCCTGAATATGGGATTTATTGCTGACACCACTGGGAGCTCTATTCTCAAGGTACCTGATAGAGATAATATTGATATACCTACCTAATTTCTTTTCTTTGATCTTCTTTGTACCTACCAAAATACCTACTTAAAAAGTCTTTAGGTTCAAAATAGATAATAATAATGATGTGCTATGAGTTTTGAAATTTGGAACATTAGGTAATAATTATAGTAGAGCTAGAGATATTTAGACTAGATACGTTATACAAACACTTGTACAATATCCTAAGTTATATTCATATACCTAATTGGCAAAACTTTTTTAACCGCAGACCGCAGTGATCCAAATACAGTTTACCTGCGTCATAAAAATCACAAACAAGGTTGCCACTTGTTAGTTCGTTCTGGTCGGTTCATGATGACTTGAAAGTTCAACGAAACATGAAGGTGTGCACCTGAATTAAAACTTTACAATTTTGAATTAAATAGTTATACATGTACTAAAAGAATGAAGAAATATAAAGAATCACCCAATTCTGTTCACCATTGTGTAGCTAAAGCCTTTGCAGAGTCAGATAATATACTTACCTATAACTATTAAAAAATATGGAGAAAATATGTTCTGTAAAATGGTGTCAGCCCTGTTTATGCCGTCTATTGATCGAGTTGAATTTATATTGAAACGAGTCGTTGTCTCCGGCCTTGGAATGCGATATCGCTGAATACAATATTGGTACCTACTTATGCAAATTCTTGTAGTGAATCGTGTCACTACAAGAATTTGCATAATTTGTTCTGGGTTCCGAATATCGAATGAATTGAATCTGTGTTGAAATAAAAGTATTTTTAGTATCCCTACCCTCCGTTGTCTGTTGGTTTGGTTTTCACTCAAAAGCGGATCATCGTATTTTTGTGTATTTTGATTTACCTGGAAAATTAAAGAATCGTGAAACCTCTGAAATACCAGCATTTGGGATAACAATAGAATAACAATGGATGCGTGTTTGATATCGAGTCGCTGGGACAGTTCTATAAAAGTATCTGATGTTTTGAAATAAATGACATAGGGAAATGTGCGTTCTAAGATTATCAAACATGAATGTTCAATCATAATCAACCTGTATAAGTCCCAACTTCTGGATATAAGACAGGAATGCTAGTGATTGCATTTAAAACCTTTGCAACAGGCAAAACCAGTTCGAGAAACAAGTTACAGAAGCAGAGGGCCTAGCACGAACATTTACGCGGGAGTAAGTGTAACGTTAACGTAAGTCAGTTGTATGGGGCGCTGATCAAATGCCATACAACTGGCTTACGTTAACGTTACACTTACTCCCGCGTAAATGTTCGTGCTAGGACTACTGATAGCAGACACAATGCAACCGATTACAGAATGTCTAGACATAAAGGGCCTAGATGTGTGTATTGAACTATTGAAACGCAATTCACAGAAATCTGTAGATCCTTCTACTAGATGTGGATATTGATACGGTGTAATATCGAGAATTTATTAATTTGTTCTTTGTTTGTTTTTTTGTGGTTGGCAATACTGAGTGGCGCGTGATTGGACGAGTGGGCGAGTCAGGAGAAGGAAAAGCTATCAGTGTAACGGTATTTCGCTTGCAAGTGAAAAGTTACAACGTATATTGAAGAATAAAGAAAAAACAGCTTTTGCGGTGCACCTGGTTTATTTCAAATAGTAATAACTCTATTGTATTTTATAACTATGATAATATTATATTTGACAACTCGTTTGCATAGACGACCTATGTATATGTAAATAGGGCAAATTCTGTGCTCGTTTGATGGAAGCGGTGGTATTGCAGATGAGTCTCAACCCCATATTCTAAGACGTTACCTCGAGATTACTCCACTCGACTCAACCTCGAATTAACCTCATTTTTGTGTTTTGGTATTTTTAGTTGACAATAAATAATCAACTTGACATTTAAATTTTTCTCAACCGCGAGAGCGAAGATACTGTCAACTCAAGGTACTTACGTCGCGATGTATTTTTAGTTTCCCTCAATCTTAAGTAGAAGTCAAGTGAAGGATTTTTGGAGAAATGTTTTAGAATACGGGGGTCAGTTCCGTTTACCTCTACTTACAATAAATTTACATAGTATTTTCATATTCATTCTGGCCTCAAAGGCTATAAGGTTCAGGAAACACAGAAAATTGCAATGAGTTACATTCACACCAGTTTCACTTGTATTTATATTGCCCTGTATAATGTTTTGTCATTTCCAAAACTTTTATGAGAGAAACTGAATTCCATAAATCTTTTCTTTTTTCGAATTGGCCAATTTAGGTAACCTTTCTCTTCGTAGTAAATTGCTAACCCAAGGATATTCCCAATTTGTTTTTCTCGTAAAAAGCTCGCCCTACGCTACCTTATTCGCAATCTCGCAAACAAGCTTTACGACAGGAAACTAGGGCATCCAGCCTACTTGGTACCTAATAGAAATCATTGAAGGATTGCTATCGCATCCCCCTTGAGATTTCCGAGGTATACGCATTAACTGCTGATTAACCTGCAACACAAAAAATGTTTTGTGTGCATTTTGGTCTTAGCATAGCGTTTATAATACTCACATACCATCCACTACACCAGTGATATTATTAGCAACCTTTAGCCGAGTTGTAAACTTAATTCCGAAGAATACTTGGACCATCTTTTTCATTGCGCATTACGTTTGCTAGAGTCAGCAGCTTTTTATAGATAGATACACTCTTTATTGTACACACCGTATTACAGGAACAATCGGTACACAAAATCTTACAACTAAGTTTTACAATGGGCGGTCTTATCGATCTAAGCGATCTCTTCCAGACAACCCAGAGATATAAAAGCTAAAGAACAAGGTCGGTGGCTTTCAGTAGACAGAAAATACAACTAATAAGTGAAATATGGGGTCTTTCTTTCAGCATTTGGAAAATTTAGAAAGCAACAAACGGGGCTTAAGTTAGTTCTGCTGTAGCAGGGGTCCCATCAGGTACAAACGAAAAATAGCCTGAACTTGAAAAAATGTAGTAATCGTGTCTAGAGAGTTACTAGTTAGTGTCCAGTGTATTCATTTGGCCCAATACTTCGCCAACACGCAATAAATGTCACTTGATAATCTTGCGTTATGCAGAAATAAAATAATTTATAAAATAGCACGAGTTATTCTGTTGTATGGGATGAGGCATCTGTATTGTAGCTATTATATTATCTGGGGTTAAAGTAAGTGTAGTACTTATAACCTAATATAATTAGCTACATAGTATCGAGCACTCGAGAATGTCCCATTTCATAGAAAATCGATGGAGCTACAAGTCGATAACAACGCAATTTACTGAGGATGGAGAAAATTGGATAAAGTAGGTCGCTTTCTTGAACGAAGTTACTTTATGTCTAAAAAGAAAATAGTTTGGGTCGCATGTAGGTCAGTCTAGGGTCTTTGATAATAGAAAATGTAGCCTTTATATGGTACTTTAATTATAATCAGCAAGTGTAAAAGCGCTAGTTATCAACTATGTAAAACTATATGGTAGTTAAATTGTCTTTAACCTTTTATAGAGAAAAACATAGGATAACAACAACGTTTACACACACACACACACATACACACACAGTAAGAAAACAAAATTATGTACGTAGTATGTTTTCTTAATTTACACAGCTACAAGTATATTATATGGGGGACACGTAAAATATAACCTGTATCTCGTGAAGCTCAAAGTTTACACAGGATTGTTAAGATGCCGTAGACAACTTGACAATTCCAACTATTCAAAAAACATACACATCCAATTATCCATTAGCAGTTTCTGGGAAAAAAGGCTCAGACAGACAGACAGAAGGACAACAAAGGGATCATTATTATGTTCTGGTTTTTAAGAGGTACCTGGAAAAAGCTGTGGAGTTTTCCACGTAACACGATTGTCACATGAAGTAACAGTTATTGTAAAGTTAAGAACAGATAATATACTACAGTGTATTAAAAATTCGCATATCTTTGTAATCTGTCACAGAACTCACAGAGCTATGAAACAAATGACGCTTGGCATTTAAAGAGAAAAGCCTTTTTTTTGCTCTGTGTAATCTGTATTCGATATGTTACTTACGATTCTAATTCAAAAAGTGGTATTTATTTACAACTGAACGCCACCATGCTTCGGACGGAACGTTAAACTGTTCTTTTCTCACAAGACAATAGCCGTCAAGCCAAGTCAAAAGACTGGCCTAAAAATTTAGAAACCAGGGCTAACCAGTTGCCTACACGAGAAGAAGATTCTAAAAGTGGAAAAAAACTACGAGCTTACCCACCTAACACCTAACGGGTCCACAGGTGTTACATTTAAACTGCAGAAAAAGTACATACCTAACTTTACATAACTCCATCTAGAATCAAAAATCCTCCGGATATGTAAATGGTATGTCTAGCCCATGGATGAAATAAAAAAAGAAGGATTAAGTTTTGATTGACATCGAACTGATGCCCAAAATGGCGGACATATTACATATGTGTGTCAGATAAAAGTAGGGCGACTGGCTGCCTATGATGTGAGTGTGTGCGTATTCCGCTTGTACGTACGAAGCGTTCCGGCTTTCTAAGGGTGCTTCAGTTTCGGATCAGACGGGATTCCCTCCTACTTTTTTTATTAGCTCCATGGTCTAGCCAAGACACGTGTAAATTATCGATGTTGCCAAATAATAGCCAATATTACAACATACCAGCACGCTGTGATAACATCGGAAAGGATTAAGACATAATCCATTCTGATAAACTTTACCTTCATCTTATCTGGGGAACTGAGATAAGAAACAACATTAATTATTGATAGTGTATCAATATCTAGCACGTGACTTTGGAAAATGCTCGTAAAAGATATTTTGCGTTAAAATTATTTGGTTGCTAATTTTAGAAAAAATAAGATCTTTTTTTGGGCTTTCCTACCTAAAGGGTAAAGCGAACACTTAAGGCTCCGAGATTTTTTTCTCCTTTTTATAGAATATAGATAGTGGTAATTTAACTATATATACATAGTTACTTCTTTACAGTATTTGTTGATTTCATACGGTTCAATCTCAGTAGATCCATCTACATAATAGTCACTTTTATTATAACTTTTCTTTTCACTTTCTCGATGGTAAAAATCTAAATAGTTGGGGCCCTAAACTCGACCATGCATGACTTCTTTATATTTTATGTATGTCTTGACCGCTTCCCACGAACAATGGAGATTGGGGTCTACCGAAGGTGAGTTTTTGTAATCAGTAACCAATGGCCAAAACATCTATACAAAATTCTAACCAATGCAAATGCTATGGTCAAAATATTCCCTTACTACGGACATTAAACTTTTGTTTAACTCCAAATCAAAAAGTCGTCCCTATGAAATCCCATCTGGACATGCTGTATGGATTGCAAAAACATATACAATCATTGACTATAAATCAAGTTGACCAACGATACAACTTCCCCTCGTACGAAAATTAGTAGTGTATTTCAACTGCTAATCTTACGAGAGGAAGCGGGACACCCAATGTGTGTTTTGTTCCATCCTGCTCTGTCCTTTGTAATTTCGTATGACTTTGTCTCGTTTAGTTACCTCGCCCCCTGCTCCCGTAGGTGAGTCGTGTTTGTACGAGATATTATGTTCACGAGCTGTCAACGGGCTTTATAATCTTTGTAAACAATACAAATCAAACTATTTATATATTTACATTTACCATTGTGTCATTGTGCCCATTTTTGACAACCAACATCGTCATTCATTCTCATAAAAAAAGTCTTTTTGTTTTATCGAACGTATGGGTGGCGATCGGGCGGTGAAACGAGCGAGGAACGGCCAAGTGGCCGTCGTCTAGTAGGCCGTTCTAGATATCGCTGGAGTGATAAGTGGACAAGGACCTGCGCGAACTCCAGGCCGAAAACTGGCAGGAGCTAGCTCAGGATTGATCGAAGTGGCGGCTCTTATTATTGAATGAATGAATGAATGAATGAATTTATTTGCAACAACAATAAGACACAGCAGTAAGTAGGTTACATATTGGTAGGTATACTAATACCTCCGTAAGCAAAAAGAACTGTTGTCACAAATTGGTCCCAACTCAGCATAATGCTGGTTCTGCTGAACCAGCGCTGGTCTTCCGTTGAGACCTCTTCGTGAAATCACGAAACACACATACATAAACTATTCATACCTAACAAACAAACATTTTCCTATAGAACTTCATTACAAAAGCGCTGAAAAAACAATATAAAATAAACTACTTAAGCACAATTACACAAAAAGTAATTCTTAAACCAGTCTATTAAATCGAATACTAAGGTAAGTGTATTACTGAAGTATAATATAATAAAGTTGTAATATTATATGAATTAATTATAGTTTTCCTGAAGAAACAAAAAAAAAAACTGTTTCCGACTGAAATGTTATCCAACTCTGGCATAAGAGCACAACACTTAAAAAAACAACATGTGCAGTAGAGAAAAAGGATGAATAAGGTAAGTAACAACAAAAATTATACTTATATACATTGTATACTTAAATAACACTAGTATCATGTACTAACGTTTCCTGTCCCTTCTGATGAAGAAATAAAAATAACACGATTATTGGAGGCCAAGACTCATTTTGGGTTAATGCGCCATCCTAGTTAGTTAGTTGTTTTATTAGCAAATAAACGATTTGAATTGGATATTGATTTGGACATAATAATTTTTCTTGCTCTGGCTAACCTGAATCCGAGACCAAGGTAAATTATTGTCAATAGAGCAGCCGTTCAAAGTGACAGACAAATAGTGGATACTTATTGGATAATACATCTATACATATCTAATACGGATTCACAACATAAACTTCATCAATCATAGATAGGTTCCTACTTCTTCTAAGGCTGCAATAATATTTACGTCAATAAATACTAATGATATTTGTTGTACCTAATCGTGTCATTCATTATTTATTACATTAACACTACCTACACCTACTGTGACACATTCATTCATAATTTCACATAGCATTCATAGAAACTTATAAACATGCTTTTGTGTAATTCCCGTTATTGTCCCTTCTTTAAATATTTGATTCATAAAATGTGAGTACTTAACCATGAATTACTGACCGACTGAATGGACAGTTATGGCGAATTGTTATTTGTAATGCCTTTTTCTTCTTTACAATTTACTCTACTACATAGGCACAGTTCTAAGTATTTAAGTGGGTGTTTTAACTCAGAATGTTATCTACTTATTTGTGTCTTAAGTAGACTTCTGAATTTGAAGCATCGTACGTGACATATCGGTGCATTTTTACTAAAACGCGCGCATTGCAAAAGTGATGACGAAAGCTACAGTGCCACCACAGAGTACATTGGTACAGACTGCCACTCAATCTGTTCATTTTAAAACTCCATCGTCACTGTTTAATCAGGCTGCGGTTCTTCCCTGTACTATTGGAATGAAATGGTTACAAATCCATCTAAAAATGTAGGTGGCATTGTACTACAGAATATGCGGTTTTCAAAGTGGAATCGGAGTGAGACTGCTATAGAAATGTTTCATCATCATCATCATTAACAGCCTGAAGACGTCCACTGCTGAACATAAGCCTCCCCCCGGGAGCGCCACTTAGAGCGGCTGCTCGCCTCCTGCATCCATCGGCTCCCCGCGGCTTTCACCAGGTCGTCGGTCCACCTAGTGGGGGGCCGGCCTACGCTGCGTCTTCCAGTTCGTGATCGCCACTCGAGAACCTTTCTTCCCCATCGGTTGTCAGTTCTACGAGCGATGTGGCCTGCCCATTGCCATTTCAACATGCTAATCCTAAGAGCTACATCGGTCACTTTAGTGCTCCTGCGGATCTCCTCATTACGGATCTTATCTCGCAGGGAAACACTGAGCATTGCTCTCTCCATAGCCCGTTGTGCGACTCTGAGCTTAGTAATGAGGCCAACAGTTAGAAACCACGTTTCAGTTCCATAAGTCATCACTGGCCACACACATTGATTGAAAACTTTTGTTTTCAGGCTTTGTGGTATTTTGGACGAAAAGATAGGTCGAAGCTTCCCGAACGCTGCCCAGCCGAGTTGGATTCTACGGGCGACCTCTTTGTCGAAGGACCTACCTAATTGGACAGTCTGCCCTAGATAGACGTATTTGTCGACAACTTCGAGAGTGTCGTTCCCAACAATTACCGGTATAGGTGGAACATGGGCATTTGACATGATTTTCGTCTTGTCCATGTTCATCTTAAGACCAACCTGTCGGGAGACTCTACCGAGGTCGTTGAGCATGGTGCTGAGATCATCGAGCGACTCCGCCATTATGACTATATCATCGGCAAAACGAAGGTTTAGAAATGTTTGCTCTTCCTTAATTACTTGTGTATTACACACAAATGAATACGTTGACACTACAAATATTATGTACTTCATATCCTTGGAGTTAGTCACTAAATCATATCATGGTTTGTTTGTCAGATTAACAAAATTAAAAGTCAAAACGTTACAATAAAATGCGCACTAGTCAGTCTGCGACTAGCATTGTAAAGTATTGTGACATGACATGATTATGTCCAAGGAATCCCAATAATATATTTATACTACTTTTTTTAGATAAAGCGCTCACTGCAATGCTAAAATGACTAGAATGCCCATGACAAGTTGGCATGTATCTATAAATACGCTAGCCAATTATCATAATATTATCTTAGCGAGATGTTTTGCAAGTACTGTATGGTAAATATTAGGACTTGATTGTGATATTTTCGATAGAGTTCCATTATAAGTTGTGATCTCACGATCCATGAGAAGGATCTAAGGTATTTGACATTGACCAATGTACGTCATACATGTGAATCTGGCACCCATACTAATATGATTAATGATTAATCAGTTACGTAGCGATAATCTTCATTATTTAACGATTTAGGGTCCAATTTGGTTCACATACCAAAAGGTCAAAATGATTGATTGTATCATAGTCAAAACATAATATTGGTTAATATAATAAAATGTACAGTTATCAGAATGTCCATACGTTAATACGTGAAATAGTAAATGAGGCGTTTAGGGAAGAAACAACATACATTACTACATACTATTACGTACAATTTTTTACATTTAGAATCAGTAATCGTCTTTACAGAACAAAGCAGCGTGTGAGTTAAGATAAGCTACAATAATAGGGGAAATACATAAATGTAACGTAACCTTCTTATTTTTAAAGATAAACGCTTCTTATTCTACTATAGTAAAGCTATGCGCAGTTATCGATTGGTATGACGAGGATGGTGACCAATAGGAATACGTGTAGACGACACGTGTACGTGTTAATAGTAAACTAGTTAATCTGACTATTTTATTTATTAATCAAGCTAATTACCTGTGCTGCATTGCAGTATACTTAGAATAAGTACCAACAGTAAGGATTATTTTGGTATTTCAGAACAGTAAAAATATATCAGTTGACGTCACGTCTTTGAAGATGTTATGCAAGAAACACCCAGTTTGTTATTAGAGCCACGCGCCCGCGCCCCCTACTTACATTGATTGGCATGCGCTTTGGTTGATTCTATGTCATCTTTGTTAGGAACTTGATTGCTCCGTAGTTCAGTTATATGAACGGATGATCCCAAAGGGTTAGTCTAGTCTTGTAAAGTATTATTACGTAGAAGTGCTGATATTAGAACAAGTGCTTTGTCCACAATTTCCACAGTTATTTCTATGTTGTTTAGTTACTTTAATTCGGTTTAGATGATTCAACTGAATTTTTACAGGACCACGAGTAAAGAATATTTGTGTAAAGAATTGTCACTACTGTATTTCTAACGTCTAATGTCAATATACTTACGCGAAAAGACATGTCATATCATATATCATAGCTTGCGGGTTAACGAACTCGTTTATCTTTATTGGTTTACAATTGCTACAAGTCAATAGAGATGTACATAGCAATCAATATGTAAACTATATACCTGCGTTTTTTCCAATTGATTTCCAATATCAGTGTAGGTATACATTGTTAGTTGTTTTTTAGCTTTGTAGTGATTAATGCATTAATGTAGGTTCTAATAAAAACCCAAATATTAAATATGTATATATGTTAGGGTCGGTCAATAACTTAGGTACATTTACATACTCGTCTGTCTTGTTAATGTGACTTTATGTTATTTTATAGAACTTATACCAAACTGATGCAAATATTACGGTTTAGGAATTTTATTTCTAATATTTAATTTTATTTACAAAAAATTCACTTAAAGAGAAAGTACAATAAAATTATGTAAATATTGTGCCGTTGGGCGTAGCGATTACGATATTAGTTCCTAAATTCAAAGAAGAAATCATCTCTATGATCAGTCAATACTGTACTTTGTCTCTTATGGGCAGTCCAATCAGTTACTCAACTGGAAGCCTTATTTCATCAATATAGATTTTTGTATCCAATTTTTAGTATATTAGACATACTCAATTATTTGGTTTTAAATTAGCTGTTCGTGTATTCTTAAATATTTCAAATGCGGATATTGCATTAAATTTTAATAGAGGAAGAAGCTTTGGCACAAAGCTGATAACGACAGCAATCTCTCACATGCATATTCAAACCATTTGACTTTGTATACTTCCGTGTAATATCAACATCTCAAATGCATTTATGTATAATTATTCTGCTCTGACTTTGTTATTTATCTAAGAATACTTTTTGTTTGTTGATTTGGTACTGTTTGTTCGAGAAATGACAAATGTTTTTCGTCTTCTGCTGATTATCACGGGTGGTAGAGAAAATTGTCTTTTCCTGTTATAAGTCCTGTCACTTTTTCATACTTGCTTACTTGTCTAGTGGAAAATAACAGGGGAAAGACAAAATTAGTTTAACGTCTGTGCTATGCGAACCCAGCTGTAGGTATATTTAAAAGTGTTTAAATCATATTCGTTTTAAAACCATCGGCATGGACAAGCTTCTGGAAACGTCTTAATGTTGTTATATTACGAATAAAATTCAATAACGTTTAAGTAATGTCCATCAAGAACATTCTACTCATTACCCATTTCCACTGTATTATTATACTTAGTGCGTAGTCCGTACTATTTATGCAATCTAATCTAATAGTGTATCAACTAAAAATAGAAATATAGTCACTCTAAAAGCTTTCTAAGATCGTAGTCAGTTCGCTTGCCATTTGAAACCTTGGCGAGTGCCCGACTCATTTCCATCCTTGATTGCTTCTATAGATGATTCACCCTGTATCGTGTCGATACATGTTTGTCTACTTATCTTTTTAATATACGCTTCGTTAATCCTGATTACGGGAAGCCCTAAAAGATTATGGAAATTGCGAACGCTGTTGGAAGCCTCATAGTAAATTCATGAGGCACATGTTTTGACATAAAATAATTTGTAAAAAGGTCAACTGTCTGCCGACTGCTGTGGGTGTATTGACTCGAAATCCGTCTCTATCTCTAAAATTTATAAAATAACGGCTCGAACATTAATTCGTTAAGTTATGTTTACAATAACTGTATCCTTTGAAAAGTTTGGTCAACAAACGAGCGGAACATATCATATTCTAAATTGTTATAGGAACTGAATATAATATTTATACCAGCCGCAACAACTGTTCCAATTATTTTAAACCTTCCTTCACATGTAACAACGGTTTTAATTGATCCATTTTGCGATTTATTAAACTTGGCAGTATCACAGGAGTATTTAGGGAGCGGCGTTGTGAAATTTTAGCTGCTGCAGTGTGAAGTATTTACGATGGTACATCGTTCGTTACAATCATTGTGCGTTACGCAGTTGGCTTTGAATTATTCTGCATCGATCCTGGTGATCTACTTTGATACATAATATACTGTGTTGAGATGAGACTATTTTTTTTAGCTTAACAATTTTATTTGGATTTCGTTATGTAACATCTTTTCGCGCTCCACTAGCTTAAAATGGATAGGAACAAAATTTTAAGTAACGATAAACATAGCGGTAAGGCATGGCAAGGAAAGAGCTCCCTAATTGCTAACATAAAAAGAGTTGAGGTGTTACGAAAAAGTCGGAATAGCTGTGATTTCTTTTTAATGGGCAGAAAGCGTAAGACTCAAGACATATCACATTTACTAGATGACTCTGTAGTGGAAGTTCGTAGAAGTAAATTACAAGAAATATAGAAAAATGGAAAAGTCTGTGTTATCACTGTTTTTCACTTCACAAGCTTTTATTCCTTTTATAATTTCGTGGTTTTTAATGATACTGACCAGATCGCCTTTACCGTAATTGGAATCATTACCACTATTACGAATTACTATTATATGTATTATTATATGATGTGTAATGTATTTATATTATGAATAAATGATGTCTATGTCTATGTTCTGTGTCATTTGTGTTCCCGATATTTCGTCACAAGTTATTCGCTACCATCTCATAGAGCCAAGGGGTTATACGTGTTTAAAATGTCTTAGTTTTTAAATTTTAATTGATAAAAAGTCCAAGCTCCAAGTTTGCCAAAGAGCATTGGAGCGCAGCATACTTGGAGTTAAAAGGATCGACAGAATTCGGAACACCACGCTGCGATCACAGACAGGCATTACAGATGCAGCATTCAAAACCGCAAAGCTAAAATGGGAATGGGCAGGACATGTGATCCAGATGCATCCGGAAAGGTGGGCAAAACTAGCTACACAATGGATCCCCACAGAGAGACGGTGCCACCGTGGCCAGCCTAGAAAAAGGTGGTGCGATGAACTGAATGCCTTTCGACCCGGATGAGATGAACTCGCCACGAACAGAGACGAATGGAAAAAATGGGGGAGACCTTTGCCCAGCAGTGGGACATTGCAGGTTAAAAAACAAGCTCTTATATTTCCATATATTTCTGAGTAAACTTAAATAACCATTCATCATACTGTTCTATTTACATACTTTAGAATAAATATCCATTATTATTTTCGGATACAATAATATCGTTTGTATATCAACAAGTTACTGGCAAATTCCACGGAAACGCTACACACTTGTTCATTGTTATCATACTGTTAATTATTTCTATTTATATCCCTAGTGATAATGATAACAGCGGGGTCAAATATTTATGTGTAGTATAGGTATTTGTTGTTAACGCTGTGTTCTATTGCACATAACACTGTAAATGCGATATTATGAAATATTTGACACATACATGTTGTCTGGAAAATTAATCTGAACGAATAAGACCGCCCAGTGCTACACTTTTGCTACGTTTTTCTCTTTATGTGGTTGTGTGGTGTTTTATTATAGAGTTAATTCATCTATTTAGATCCCATTATCAACTCAAATAACTAATTATTATCTAATCCGTGCTTAATCTGCAATAGGATATTATAGTGATGGAAATGTGATTCGAAGAAGTAATACTTAAATAATAACAAATTTTAATTTTGAACTCTATGTATAGACAAATACGCCTGATATCGCAGATGCAGATACTATAAGGAGTAGCTAAAGTCAAAGATGCATTTAATTTTGCTTTCATTATTATTACAGCCTAATCAATATTCAAGGTCAATGTTGCGTGACATAACAGCATGGTATTTAAATATCAAGATAAAAATAGATTCAATTCGATAAACAGAAACACGTTTTGCTCACGTTTATGTGGCACTAAAATGTAGCACGACGATCTTGTATCGTACCTACTCTATACATTTTATGTTTGGTTGAAGATATTTCTTAGAGCATCTATAAATGGAGATGTTAACGTTATAATCCGCAAGCACCATTTTTCTGGCATTTTCTTCGGGGGACGAGGTAGACACGTACAGCATACGCGCAAACCGCGCGTGTAAACGCACGCCGCACACCATCTTAAAACACGCACATTAAGATATTGTAGATGACCAAGTAGCGCCATATGACCGGCAGAGAGGAACGCTTTGCCTTGCCACCTCCTTTTTTTAAATGCTCTTAGGAGATATTTAGATAACCTTATTATGTGGCGCTCTAAGGGAGGTTCAGCATTAGATGTCTTCAGGCTGTTGATGATGACGATGATCATTCACTCTTCATCATCATCATCATCATTAACAGCCTGAAGACGTCCACTGCTGAACATAGGCCTCCCCCAGGGAGCGCCACTTAGAGCGGCTGCTCGCCTCCTGCATCCATCGGCTCCCCATTCACTCTTAGTAGCCGTGGATACACATCTACTACTACCTACATATTAAAAAATGCCCTGTAGAACTATAAAAAACGATGTTAATAAAGCAACTGTAAAGAAAGATGATGTAAATTGTAAATTATAGTTTCTCTCCATCGTGTTCACCGGTGCCACTATGAAGCTATTAAAAAGTGTATTATAAGCATCGAAATTGGAACTGTGTTTGTTTCTAATTCACACATAACAAATTAAAAGATCTTGATAGCAACCTTAATACGCCCGAATATATTAAATATATTGAATTGGTTGGAATGTTCCAACGACCACTAACAACTGACGAAATTACTCGTAGAGGTGACCAACAAGCGATTTAGTAATAAACGAAAATTTCTGTTCTTGACGAAAATAACACTGAAGCAGGAATACAACTATTTAGTCATTTTAACACCATTTCCTTTATGTTAAAACGAATTTTAATAATAATTTTCGAACAACTGTATCAACAAGTTTCACTGGAAAACGTTTTGTAGGTATTGGCAGTTACTAAGTATGCCTATATGAGTAAACTTTTTGTTAGATCTTTGAACTGCCGTATGTTTTTCTCTCAATAAAAGCTTTCTAATTAACCATAGAATAAAAACGTCATCTTGGTTGTTGAATGAAATTCAGTCCAGAATATACTTATCAAGAAAAGAAGAGAATATGTGCCGCTTAACTACAAACTCGGATTATAGGCATGCCTACTATTTTTTTTGCACAAATTGATTATATTCCTCAAAAGATAAACACTTGTGAAAACAAAAATAAAATATCTCAAAAAACGACAAACTTACAAGCATTTTAAAAACCGGAATAGAAAGAGATAGCTCAAAAGGCCAGTGACGTCATAGCAAGGTCGTTCATAGGGTACTGAGGTAATGAGGTATCATTACGAAGCTGTGGTCGCTTTCCGTACAATCTCTTTGGCATGTGACGTCACCAGTGGATTTTCATAGTAACTGTAGAGGCGCTCTGTTTCGCGAGAAAGGGACAGGTTCAGGAACCTGCAGAAACTTTAAGAACTTATTACTCCTTGATTTATTTACCGATTTTAATTGTTTTTTTTCAATGAATGCATTCATTTTTAATTTTCTTTATGAAAGTGATATTTACTTGTTCATTTTTAATAGTAGTCATCATGCCTATTCCACTCTACCCTTATAGACTAGATCGTCGGTCCAGCTAGTGGGAGACTTCCCTCACTATCTGGGCCAACAATCTAGATTCTAGTCAAAACTGCGGGAAGCCGATAGCCGAAAATGCATGAAGCAAGCAGTCGCTCAAAGCGGCTCTCCATCGGGAGGGCTATGTTCACTCACTATTCAGCAGGCTGGTGATGTTTGAACTCCTAATGTTTGCTTTATAATTTTAAGGTGTGCTAATAGTAACACGGTATGAAAAGTCATCATCGTCATCAGCCTGAAAACGTCCACTACTGAATGTATGCCTCCCCTATAAACTGCTTGCCTCCTGCAGCTATCGGCTCCCCGTCGATCCATCTAGTGGGGGCCTGCGTCTTCCGGTTCGTGGTCGACACTCGAGAAACTTTCTTCCCCATCGGTTGTCAGTTCTACGAGCGAAATTTAACAAACAGTTATTATCTCAGTGTGTCGAATGGCACTCTGCCAGTATCAAAACTATCATTTGCATAAATGAAGCACCTTTATCGTTTAACCTTACTGATGCACATGCGTATGTTTAGATAAAATCCCTCTGACGCATAATAATTTAATGACGTAAAACGATGGGCAATAAAGGAAAACCGCAATATTTACATGGGCTTATGATATTAACAATATCGCATAACATTGTTTATTACCGACTTATTATTACTTATTGTCTCTGTTTAGATTAAATACATGATCAAAATAGATTTATATTTTGTACATAGATTGTACCTCTGATTTGTACCTGCGATTGGCTAGGCATACTGTAGTAACATTTATATCCAGTAAGCTATTACTGGTTTTTCTGAATAATGCGTTATATTACGTAACTGTTAATAAAGATATCAATTTAGCACATAACGATGATTGTAATGGAAGAATATGACATGCTAATCTAACTGAACCTGTACGTTCAAAAATAGTAAAAACTGGTACTCATAACAGACGTAATACACACATACATATACACTTCAACTCAATACAATTAGTATGTGTAATGTTGTATGGTACCTAATGTCAGTCATATCGCCATCTTAGTTCATTTAATTTAGATCCGGTTCTTGGTGTCCACTGGATATGTAATTGTGAATCTAGATTAAAAATGACATAATACATAGTTACTTTGTGTTAATAAAATCTTACATGTTGTATTGGTGATCATTCATTAAACTAGGTTTATAGATTACATCAATTGTAAATGTATAATATAAATATTCATTTATTTCAGACATTACTGTAATAATATAACATAGCCAGTAGTCACTGTGCAATGTATCTCTGTATTGATAACATTATGAAAATCAATATACTCATGTCCTCGAAAACAGTGTTAAATATTTGAACACTTCTAGCACAAACATTCACTGTGAAAACGTAAAACTCATATGCAGCGCCCAAACCAATTACAAAATTAATATAAACCCGCTGTGATGTTAACTCCAAGCCATGATTTATGTTTACATTCTCACGCTTAGAAACCACCAGTATTGGCGGTTCTCGTCGTGACTGCAATCGTGCTGCACTGCTTGTTATACTTTCTAAATTATTTATAACAATCATAGAATATTGTACGCGACAATTAAATTCATCGTTTATATACAAATACATTCTTTCTGTGCCAAGTCTCGTCATGATCATCATCATTAACAACAATCAGAAGACGTCCACTGCTGATTATAGGCCTCTCCTAAAGAGCGCCACTTTGAGCGGCTGCTTGCTTCCTGCATCCATCGGCTCCCCGCAGTTTTCACCAGGTCCACCTAGTGAGGATCGACGCTGCGGGTTCCGTTTCGTGGCCGCCACTCGAGAACCATTCTTCTCCATCGGTTGTCAGATCTAAAAGTAGTCTTCCTTCGTCCATCTTGTTAAGTTCTGATTAGATTACTCAAACACTTGCCAATTCCACTATCTTAACTAACTAGTGAGCTTCAAAATTGCTCCCTGACCTATGCCATTCTCCTTTAAAGGGCAATTCAGAGCACCAGACAGACATAATACACAGATAAAATATTGTATACGTTGAAGGCCGGTGAATGAACTGTACCGATTAATCAATAAAGGATATAAATAATTAATGGGTTAATAATAACAACTACGTGGTAAAATGAATTTTCCATTACATATAATTATTTTATTCATGTGGTAATGATAACCCACGCGAAAGCGCATGTTCCTGTTTCCAATCTAGAAATACTCTAGGATCTCACCGTTCAATAACAATATTCTATTAACGCACCATATGCAGCATGTCTAGTTATAGGTAATTAATGTATGGCCTGCTTCTTTCCATTTATAGTTGTCGTATGCTGTCATGGTTCGTACCCATAATACTAAAGTACCTAACTATAAAGTAATCTTTAAGTAAGTAATCTGTAAGTAGACTAAAATTAACTAAAATTGTTGTAATGGTATGGTTGTATCATTTTATTATTAATTTTTATGTTTTTGATTTATGCCTGTACACAGAAGCCCGAAGTTCTTAGCTACTAATATCCTACCAGTGCAGTGTCTGGAAGAGATCGCTCTAGGCGATAAGACCGCTTATTGTACGAATAAGTTAATTAAACTTTCTCCTTTTATAATTTTTGTTATCTTAAGGTATACAATAAAGAGTTAATCTATCTATCTATCTTTAATTATAGCAGTTAATAATATACCTCATCTCGTTTGTTCTTGGTTTAGTCTAGGCACAGTCTAGGTCTGTAACTGCGTAACTATTTTACTATTTGTATCATCTGGGTTGGCTGTTTTGGTCGTATATTGGTCAAGTACGTTTTCTTAGACTTTAGCTTCCACTTCGTAAGTTCTGCGAGACATTGCATACACAGTTGCAGAAATTGTTCATTTTCGAATTACTAGCTACTAATAATAGAAAACTTGCTAATATCATTTTCTATTTAATCTCATATAATGGTAATAACGCCTATTTGGAAGCGTGACATTTCAATCCTCAGTTGCCATACACAGTTATTTAATCGAATTGTTTCCCTAGTTTAAAAGAAATGGCTACGCTGTCTTACGTTGTGTTAGCGAAACCAAATGTTTTACATACTTAACTAGCTTTTGACATAGATTATGTAAGTAATGAGCTTTTGACCAAAATCACTGATATTGTTCTTGTCTTCATCACACAAGTGTGGAATAGACCTATGTCATGCTTTTGATTAACTGGCAACAACATTATAAAAGCACATAGCTAGAGTGATCGTGTCACAGTTGCATGCATCGTAGTATTAAGCTTGGCAGGCGTAACGAAAACACCAAGTTTTAATGTGTTTCGTATTATTTTTGCTACATGGCTGGGGCTGGTGGTAGCTACAGTCAGGGAACGACAAGCGCCGCTGCCGTGTGGCGTGATGCCAGGAGACGACTGGGACCGCTTCTTTATACTATTGTTATTTCGGATGTACTTGAGTAGTAGAGCTATTAGCTTAGCATCCTAAATAGTAAGATAACTGGCAATATTTTTCTGTCTCTATATCCGAAGCTAACTACTCAATATAGTTACCATAATGATGAAAACTAAAGAGTTAGTTTACGCTTTCATTCCAAGGTTCCTTTACATCGTCATCGTCACATCTGCTGCTTGCCTTTGTAAGTTTAATCTGTTTGTAATTTCAATAGATGCGCTCAAGGCCTTTCTATTCTAAGCTTCGCTCGTGGTTGCTTAATTTGTTTCGAAGTTTTTACTGACAGACCCCTCACTGAGATGTATCAGTACGATTGTTATCTACTCTGTGGCTTAATTTGTATACCCTCCTTATTTTTATTATTTCTCCACCTCCACCTCTTTCATTAAATTTAAACTGTTACATGTTACAGCTGCTTTCAAGAACCAATAACACCTAGTGGAGGTCACGATCAGAGTGACCCTATTACGCACATCTATGCTCTTACGTTTATATTATTATCTGCTTTATATCGGTTATTATTACGCCCTTATTATGTTTATTAGAAGTGTCTTCTTAGCCATCGTTCTTTTATTTTTACTTTGTTTGTTGAACTGTCTAGACAGCGAACTTAAATTGTAAACCAAAATACATTTTCAATATCTTTTTGGCATAAGTAGGTACTTTCTTTTTCTGATGTAATTGCAATAGCAAAAAGCAAATGGTTTACCGCATGGTGAAAGTTCACCATGAAAACAAACTATTCATTTTCACATTACGTCAAAGACTTGCGTATTATTATCTTATCTCGTAGATCCGGATGCAGTTTTGTTGGCCCTATGCCAGACAATGCGTACACAATGCGAAACACGTACGCACAGTACGCACTACGCAGGCTCGATGTCAAATGTCAATGACTAAATGCTCTACAAGTAAATCTGGAGTCGGGGTTGTTTAAAACTATATAGTGTACCTGTAGATTTGTTTTGTAGGTACTCAATCTTTTTTGTTGGTCAACATACTAACATTACACAGTTTACAACTTCACACCTGTGATTACCTACATGACATGTAGGTACTTCACACAACGGATGAGTACGGCGTGCCAGATGTAAAATCAAAAACCTTGGTATTTCATAAAATGAAACTAGATGGCGATGTTAAACGAGCTCGCGCCGCCTGAATCGCGATGACATAGTTTGCCGCGAATACATGAGGGTTCGTGCGTTTGTTCCGATTGGTATCGCTTCTCGGCCTTTTGGCTAAGATCAAAGTGTAGTATCTGTTCTTTTCAGCTTAATATCTGAAAGTTCCCTCATTGAGGGACCAGTATATTAAACTGATTTTTTTAACTCGACGGGATGTTCGGGGCTCGCTCCACTCCCGTCACGGGTCGGCCCGGCATTGCAGTGCCGCCGGGATCGGCCCACATAAACCTAATAAAGGAATTAATTAAATGGAGTCAATGAAGCAAAGACTAAAGTTGACGTCTTTATGTTGTTAAAATTATTTTTTTCTCAGCATAAAACCTACGGATACGGACTCCGCGTGGCTTTTGAGGCTAATCGAGTACGGAGACGAAAGTAGCGTAAAGCCGAGCGGGATAAGTGTTAGGCATCAACATTATAATAACAAAAAACAATAAGCGAATATTGTACTGAATTCTGTATTTACAGATGAAATGTAATTAACGCATGGATATTTTATTTCTTATGTGACCATCGGCTTGCATGATATGCTCCAAATGATCTATCTGTTGTACATTCATAACAAAAATCTACTTTAAGAATTCGCATAACATTAGGTGATAATAATTTATTCCTCAATTCAAGTTACTCGAAAATAACTCACCACAAAGTAAACGTGTAAACCTATTCTGTAGTTATAATTACATAATTATACTCATTAATCCTTAAGACCTCATCTTAAGTCCTAAGCAATAACTAATTTAAAAACGTAACTTTGGTAAAATGGATGACGTCACTGCGTGTATGCTACACACAAACGATATGACGTCAAACAACGCTACTTGCTAGTTAGTAAAATGAAACTAGATGGCGATGCTAAACGAGCTCGCGCCGCCTGAATCGCGGTGACAAGGTTTGCCGCGAATACATGAGGGTTCGTGCGTTTGTTCCGATTGGTATCGCTTCTCGGCCTTTTGGCTAAGATCAAAGTGTAGTATCTGTTCTTTTCAGCTTAATATCTGAAAGTTCCCTCATTGAGGGACCAGTATATTAAACTGATTTTTTTAACTCGACGGGATGTTTGGGGCTCGCTCCACTCCCGTCACGGGTCGGCCCGGCATTGCAGTGCCGCCGGGATCGGCCCACTTAAATCCATGAGAATAATGACATATTGCTTTGAAGCAGAGGCTCTACCGGGTGATTTTAACATTCATGTTGACGTCGTCGTACAGATTGTTTTATGCGCATCCCCAAACGGGTTGTTCCTTTTCTCCCCACCTGCTCTGTTCCACCAGTGGGGAGAAACCGCAAAGTCAGCTAATCTAAAGGCAATGCAATGTATAATTTCAGGTGAGATTCCACATCCTAGGTCTTACTTAGCCAAAGTCAATATTTTAAATCTATGCTTTAGTTACACATACATTCATTATTCTCTATGAGCCCACGTTCTGCATTTCACAACTATACGCATCATAATTTATACAACTTCCGCTACAATCAGCAGCTTCCTCCTACATAAATAGAACACGCACAACTATTATAGTTAGAATTGTATGCCCACATACCTATTATACCTTCTTTATGTGCCTTGATTAATAAATAGTAAGTCGTAAAACAAATAGATCTAAACATCCTTGCTTGTGAAAAATTCACAAACATAATTAGTGAAATAATTATATAGGCGCCAAACTTCACTATAACAAAATGCGAAGAAATCAAGAATAACAATGTTGGATTGAATCAATCCTTATCATTGCCAAGTGATGTCAATAAATCCTGTCGAAAAACAGAAGTTGCCTGATTGATCTAAAGACAAAGACGCTTAACTCGGATCGGACTACTTTTTCAAAATGATGCAAAAAAAATGCGCAGAAAATGAAATCCTCGTAATGAAACTTATTAATAGTACTGTGATAATAAATAAGATGACGCGCATCTAGCTACTTCTTCACATTTCTTCTTGTCTGTCAACCTTGATTCGTGAACAAAGCACCTACTTGTACTTCTATTCATTCTGGAGACAAAGTTTGCTGATACGAATACGGAGCATTTTAACCGAAGCCAAGTCTATCATACAGTTTTGCAAACATTTCAAGTAATTTCAACGTCCTTCACATTACTCTGATAACGAAATCTTATCAACAGTAGCTATGAAACTTTTATTACTGTGTTGGTTGTAAAATCTTTACGAGCCCGCATTTTACTAGCTTTCCCTTGTTTTTTTTTTCGATTGCCATATTGTTTTGTTTCATCATGATTAAGTTATCTACAATGTGATTATGGTGTGATTTTATCTAAATATTGACTGGATTAATGACTTATTGTAAATGTATTAATTTGGTTATACCTACCGACCTTCAGACTTCGTTAATGTGGCACATGTTATAACGTTATTGACATCATTCGGCTACAATTTCATCGCACAATCTACTTTTTTACACTAAGTGCTCCTAATTGACTTCTAAGATTGGAGCAGGCAGAATTGCCTTCATTGATTTATGCGTTATTCACGTAATTTGAGACCGCCCAGGAATGTACGTACAGCCAGCAAGATGAGTTTCTATGTATAGTTTTTCCTAGACAAGAAATTACTGTGTCCTGTGGTCGATAGCTTTTTGTTCGGTGACTACTTCGCTGACCGACTAAGTACTAACCAATCACGGCTCACCCCTCGAAACCTTAAGTTACTTTAAAAGCACGATGAGATTCACGGGAACAATGCACGTTAGTTTTGAATTACCAAACCTCGTAAGCCAATTTTTCATGCTACGTATAAAGTTTCTATAGAGAAACTTTGCGTTGTAGCACTGCACGCATAATTTTGCTTGTTTGTTTGCCTCTCCTTTTTGTGAAGTGGTGTTCATCTTATTTCCTCTTGGCGTCCATGATCTTCTTAATGATATTCACATCATCATCATCATCATCATCATCATTAACAGCCTGAAGACGTCCACTGCTGAACATAGGCCTCCCCCCGGGAGCGCCACTTAGAGCGGCTGCTCGCCTCCTGCATCCATCGGCTCCCCGCGGCTTTCACCAGGTCGTCGGTCCACCTAGTGGGGGGCCGGCCTACGCTGCGTCTTCCAGTTCGTGGTTGCCATTCGAGAACCTTTCTTCCCCATCGGTTGTCAGTTCTACGAGCGATGTGGCCTGGCCATTTCAACTTGCTAATCCTAAGAGCTACATCGGTCACTTTAGTTCTTCTGCGGATCTCCTCATTTCGGATCTTATCTCGCAGGGAAACATCGAGCATTGCTATCTCCATAGCTAAATAAATAAAATAAATAAATATGTGTGGACATTTCACACAGCTCCATCTAGCCCCAAACTAAGCATAGCGACTCTGAGCTTAGTAATGAGGCCAACAGTTAGAGACCACGTCTCAGTTCCATAAGTCATCACTGGCAACACACATTGATTGAAAACTTTTGAATGATATTCACACTTTCTATTAATCACAGCAACGTATAATGTAGGGTATCGTACAGAAAGGTATCTCATAGGAGTTCCCCAATAGACCTGATATGTATTTCACAAAAGTACCTACATAATGATATGTTATTGAGGTGTCCGGTATGGTTGGTTTTCCACTGATCTACATATCGAATCTATAATTAATAAATCAAATCGAATATATAATTTTACTTCGTCAAATTACTATTACGATGATTAACGATAGTGTAAACAAACAATGCCGTTTTTCTTAGAAGAAACCCCTGTCCTATGGTAGAAGTAAGACCCTCATAGTCCTACTGATAAGACAAACTAATAGGACCACGAAGTAACAGCGGAATTTATTACGTGACTACTACTAAGAGAAGTTGATTGAGCTTTATTATGTCGGAAATATGACACACACACTAATTATTCAAAACTGTCGCAACTATTTCAATCGCCTAGTAATGCAACGTTCTTGTAAGAAGGTAAACAGTCCAACCCTGTACCTAGTTATGAAATATTTTTCCCAAATACAGACAGAGTAGCATGCATCTTGATAGTACCTCGTCTCGAGCCTCAAAAGGATCACACTAATGAGTCACATTATGGTGCTATATCTTGAAGGCTGTCTTGGTGCCCGCTGTCTCCGGTATCAGATGACAGAATCAGCGAAGCGTTAACGGCGCCACTGACACGTCGGCTGGCGCCCTCATGGCCCGACACGTGCGTAATTGCGTACTACTAAGCTGTATAAGGGTTGTGTGTGTCATTCATGAGATTTTAAACAAGATCTTAATCATTATCCTCATCATAAGCCCTACTAGATAAGCTGAGCCCCTCCCCCCAAGTCCTAACTCCTAACCTAAGGAACGCCACGGCGCTTGCTTGTATTTGTGCATATTGGGAGTCGGCACAACTCAAATAGTAGTTCCTGGTCACTTTAGTTTTCCCACGGTGTTTCCTTCGTCGATATTAAGCGATAGCAAATCCGCATTTTGTGTTACTCGACACGGTTGTATAACATCGTTAGACCAGATAGATTAAATGTCTACTGTGGTAATAAGATCAATGACATTTGAAACAGGACTGCTCAATTCTTCTGATGTTTTAGTCACCATATTTTATAAGACAATATTTTTATAAAATGTAGCGATGATTTGCCAGTATTGTCTGAAATCCATATAGTTATTGTCGTTCGACATGTATTTACATTTACACTGCTCAAATGCAATCTGGTATACAAAATCAATTCAGTTAGTTATTTTTGGCAAGTGTGCTGCGAGTACGCAGTTCTTATTCACTATTCACTAGTGTTACTTGTCATCAATTTTCTGAATTGACATCATAATCACCCGTATACTACGAAATGTTATCGTCATGAAATCAGGGCGCAGCCTTGACATACAAATCGCACAAAAAAGATAACAAACCGATACATTACCTATACTGACCTGCACATCGGTTAAGTGTTTACTTGTCTTATGAATCTTATGATACGATAATTCAGTGTGCCATTTTTCGTAATGATAAGATAGCAGTGGAAAATTCCTAAAACATTCTAGTCCTTGTACTCCTTGTTTAATGCAGGTACAAGGTGTTTAAAATCTATAAGCTTTGCCAACCCTGACACAGACGTGATGACGGGACATTAAGGGTGGGTTGCACCAGCTTACTTTAACTGCTATAACTAACTGTAGCCCACGCTTTGCCGGGCGGGCTATGTTAAATATCTGTCACAGTAGGTAACTTTAACTGTGTTTATGGTGCAACTCAGCCTAAAAGCTGTTACTTTTATGACAGATTTTGTAACACTTCGTTTAGCATTGTCTCATATCGACGAAAACAGTAGGACGATAAGTCTCATGCCGTTTCTGAAACAACCTGTAGATATTTCACTGACCCACCAAAAATATCTGCCAACAACCGATAAGTCCAAACCTTGATACATTTAATGTACTTAGGTATTTATAAATATTGACGCAGCGAAAGTAATAATGCCACATGTTAACCTTATGAAAATATATATAACATATGAATATAGGTTCCTTTTAGTTTTACCAGAATAGTATTTCACTCAAAATTGAATATTAGTCATGATTATGCATCATTTATGCACCAGACGCAGCTACTTTACAATATTGAATCACTCATAAAAGCTCGTGTCGCTCACTACTTCCTTACGTACACTTTTTGCAGGTGGCCCACCTGATGGTAAGTGGTCACCGCCGCCTATAGACATTTGCAACACTGAGGGCATATATGGAGGCGAGGGTTTATGTGTTATTTTCGCGCCAAAACGGCTGAACTAATTTGGATAGATTTTTTGCATACCTGTGGTTTCCAGTGTTAGAATCTACCCAAGTTTCTAAATGTTGTTATTGTAATCTCTACCAGCATCCATCAGTTCCGCAATAACAATTTAACATTATGTAAATTTATTGCACCGAGAAAGCAATAGTCTGCCCGAGCTTGCAATGCTTCAATGCAACTTGTTACGTGAACATGTTTCAATATTGGAAATGTACTTACTTTTGAGAGACAGATTTGATGAAATGTAAACAGTTTATTACCCTAACAGCAAGATATATAGCAAGATATAGCGCAAGTTTGCACGGTGGCTGTATAAGAGAACCTATGGGTATTATCCCTTTCTGTATCCGTCTTTGTTCGTATCAGGTATGGTATGTTTAGACACGCTGGTCCTGAGGCGGAAACTGCTGCTTGTGGTGCACTACTACTCTGTTCTACATAATACGGTAGACAATCCAACTGTGTTGAGTCAGGTGGGACTGCGGGTGCCACGGCTCCGCGCGACGGTCGTACCCCGCTGTGCGCCCAGACTATTTGCAACGCCTTTCAGGCGAACATGTCGTGCCCGCAACTCACCTACAGCGCGGGCGTGCTCTTTGCTCGGCGACATGCTCGTTCAGCACGGGACAGTAGACATATTTGCTGATAATCTGGCTACACATGTAAAAATATGTCTGTCAATTTATTAACGTTCGTTTTGTTTATAATCATTATACTATTGCTATTAATATGTTTAGTTTGACATGAATAAATTTTTTTATTTAGTGTTTTTATTAGGTAGATCATAAATGACATTCATTCTTAGATTTAATATGCTTATTATGTAATTGATATTGACATGTATAATTTAAAATTATATTTCTGGCTCGTCACACGTCTTGGCGTCGCTGTAAGTGTGCAAGCATTTATGAATGAATAAATAAATAAATAAATAAATAAATATAGTTGGTTAAATTAAATAACCAGTGACTATAGAAAACGAATCTAAGACTACAACTAATTCTCCACAACTTAGTATGTAAGACTAATAATAGCAATCACAGTAAATAACATCCGTCACTGGGGCATGACATGTCCTCAGAAAAATGCTTATCTGGGGGATGCTTACGTAACTTTCATAGCTTTGCAGCAGCAACAAGTGAAAATTTATAAAACCAAAACCATTGATTGTAACCTGGATTTATAGTCAATGATTGTAACTATGCACATAATGAGTATCGAAATTGTCATATCCATACTAATATGCGTTACTATCGATTGCAATTTGCAATCAAGTTACACGATCGCCTGACTGGAAATTACCTCAAATATCGAGTTAAAACTACAAATTAGGGCTACACATAGGTACGACGTGCGAGGTTATCTCGCACGTGATTAAGAAACGGCATTTTAATACATATTAATCTTCAATTTTGAAACAAAGTCCTCTATATACATTTATATTATGAGTGCCCTTCATGCGGTACTTTAGTTTCTCCGATAATAATAATATATTGGACTAGAATCTGCTCTGCCGTTCAATCCTTCCGGATCGGTGTCAACCATGGAATTGGGAATAATAACCAAAGCTGTGACACAGTAGAGTACAAATTAACCGTTGCGTTAACATAGATAGATTGTAATGAAAGCAGCACTGGGTAAAATACTCCATAAACTCTAGAGAAACAATGCTGTAATAAAATTAACTTTGAATATGGCTCTTGTAAGCATACTAATAGATAACCACCTTGACACTGCTGCCGTCGGAGGCACAAACGCTGTCTGAATATAAGTATGTACGCCGTCAACATTACACTGTCTTGAGTCTCGAGTTCTTGAGTAAAATAACATAAACTGTAGAGTTCATAAATCATGTTTAGTATTTTGTTCACTTTGTATCACATATTTTATTGTCTGCATCGTGAATTTCCATATATTTTTAGGTGTTTGTATGTTACTACTGCTTCACGTAGGGAATGTAATTATTCTGTAGGTACACATTGCTATTAAAGTTTGTTGAAAAATTGTTCTTCAATTCATCAAGATATAATAGTTAGATACTTTTTCGTTAGTAAGTACATACATAGAATACAATATAACACCCAGACATAGAACAAACATCTATGTTCATCATACAAATGTTTGTCCTGGGTAGGAATCGAACCCTCAGTTCAGGAGGCAGGGCTACTACCAACTGAGTTATCAGGCCCGTCAATATACAACCTAACCTGGAAGTAAAAGTTATGTTGCACTTCGCGGTATTTTTCTAAAGTCCCAAATAAGGCGACCAGTTTAATGTCCTCCAATTCCAAACCAGTCCACTCGATTTGAGCATATAGCCGTAGGAACTGCGTCACGGTGATGATTATTTTGGTAAATCTCTAGAATGTTCGTGAAAGCTATGCCTGGGGATTTTGTGTGATAAATAAGAAGAGAATAAGAACGAGATCTAGAAGAGGCCCATAGACTTTTCGTTTCTGAGATGTATGAGGAGAGCTGAAGTCACCGCAATAAGAGTTGAAAATGTTGAAATAGCAAAGGACAGGTCAGGTTCGTACAGAACCAGCCCTATGGACGAATATATAGCCGTCAATGTATAGTAGCTAGCTAACGGTGATTTTTTTCGGACTTTGTATCTACATTTATTTTACTGGGCTACCTTGACGTTGTTGCCCACTCAGATTTGCACTCAGAAATTATCTTATCTTATCTTGTGGTTTTTTAAATAAACAAAAAAATCTTTACCATCCTATATATAAATATAAAACGTCGTTTGATTGTATTTATGTTTGTTTGTTGTGTTGTGTTGTGCTTTCACACTACAATGGATGAAGCATTTCCAACAATGTTTTGCACACAGATTTTGGAATCCTCATTATTTCGGAAAATTTTGAGTCTTCATAGGAAACGGCAGGTCGTCTCTAATTTTATTAACCCTTTTAGTACTTTCGCACTAAACAATGTCACCTCTCTATTTTAGTGTGTGTGTGGGTGAGTCTAGTAACGGGATTCTTGTTGGTGTTCATAATACTTACGTGTTTATTTCTGTACTCGTGTGCTTTACTATTTGTTTGTATTCTATTTTTTTTTCTATGATTTTCAATAATGTTAAAGTTTTAAATATTATTTAACTGACTGTTGTACCTCATGAAAAAAACACAAAATGAAACACACTCATGAGAATTTCAATACTAAAATGTTAAAGTTCTTGATACTACTAGCATAAGCGTTCTTCTTCTCGTGTAGGCACTATGCAAGTGTTGTCAGATATTTTAGGCCCTCCAATAGCTTCTTATTTGGCCTAATGACTGTTGTCTTAGGACAACAGCTTTTATTATCTCTGGAAAATGCTCATTTCCATATAATGGTGTTGGTTTTGTGTAGTTCTAGTTACAAATCTTGACAATATAATTTGACTGTTTAATGTGCGGCTTCGAATTACTTACATTTTGGAGATTCCTCAATCTTCGTAAAAACTCTATCTCGCTCGCGCATTGCGATGTTTTTGTAGAACTTACTTCGCGCCAGCGAGATAGAGGATGCACAGAGATCATGGTCTTAACTGATCTTCAGGAGTTGCTTTCGTCCCAACCTCTAAAGCAAAACTTTCAAACCCCCGCTTTTTAGTAGTTTGTGAACTTACGTAATAATATAATCATGTCAGAATTATTCACAAATGTTTATCATAGACATCACAAGGTTTGGCGTTCTGCCAAGATTTCTGTTCATGGACTTTACCTTGCGGTTATTGACATCATATTTTATAAACACTAGCTTCTGTTTGTTGCTTCCCTCGAGGCATCTGGTCATAAAATAGTAATTATAATTTAAACAACTTTAGACACCAACCAACCGTTGCGGACTACCAAATATAAAGCGACCATAAAATTTCTAAGTTACACCCAGGTTAGCTGGAAGATAATGCTCTCTAGCATTAAGTTCGCCTATGTACCTACATTTTTGTTGATTGTGCAATAAAGCATTTTCTATCTATCTATCTACCATAACCGCCGGAAATGTCATAGTCACAATATAAAATAGCTTATGTCACTTGGGGATAGTATTGCTTTATATCAGTGAAATAATTTTCAGAACTGCATTAGTAGTTTCGGAGATTACTTTGTACAAATAAACATAACATATGGACGTTGCATTTTATGTATTATGTTGTATTTACAAACAAAGCCGTCAGTTATCTGGGTCCCATCCTAAAGTATCTTGTAGGTATATAAGCATAGTATCTACTACAATACCTTAAAACTTAATAAGCACATAATTATTATAATAATTCTTATCCTAGCTTTCGCTAGCTGTGTGAAATGTTCAAAAACTGTAATTTAATTATTAAACATACGCTACAATTATGCGGTACTTGTGTTCGGTTTTTTCTACAACATGTTCATCTCTAAGATTCTACCTTATTAGTCCTAAGACTATTTTAGTAAAATAAAGCGCGCGCAAATATTTCTTGAAATAACAACGCCTGATCGTTCTTTGTGCTATCTTTAGCTTCATAACTCACTTAAACTAGTCCGCCGCCTCATTGTTTACGACTCTGTAATCATTCAAATCTCAGATTATCTTCGCTCTAGATTCATCTAAATACCTTCGTAATACCGTAATCAATTTTATTCTGATTAACAAACCATCTATGACCAATTGATTGATATGGATTGTGTTGTTTATGGCAGCATTCTAGTGCGATCGTATTTCTCCTGTCATTTGCTGTTCTGGTAAAACTACGTTTCGTCGCTTTCTCCTTGTAGAAATCTGGGGAAGACCATTTGCTAAAAAAAGATTAGTGTGTTAAGATTTTAGTTAACTTTTACGTCTTTTGATGATCAATTCGACAAACGAGTCATCGGTGTCGCCAATTAGCAAAGTTCGTCGTTCAGCCTAATTATCAATGCCTTCTTCAGTGAAGTATGTTTTGATGTGTACAGTTCCGAAATCTGTTTCTCTCCATGTTGTACAGAATTGAATATTTTCACGTCACTGTTACATTTTATAAGGCTGTTAAATGTTTCATAACCAAATCAAGTTAGCTTAACATTTTCTGCTCGTCTCATAACGTCTGGCTCTCTGCCAGGAATCCGGATTCCTACCTCAACTTTATGGAAATCTAAACACAATAAATTTGCATACCTAACTTCTACCGAGGGCGTTTTTATCACATAGTTGAACCACGTGCTTTTCCACGCAACAGAATACCACATTTAGTTTTATTAGTCATGATTTTGAAGTACTCTTTTACTTTATGAAATAAAGGTAACCGCGGCATTGAAACTGATTTAAGGCCTCTATCTACCACGAAACAAGAAATCTCTTAGTAGTGTTTTTACCCGAAGTCATCAGAAATGGCTATCACCAGCTGAGATGTCTGCTTTTGTCTTCAAACGTAATGCAATTAAAGCTACGCCTGAATTCGTAATGGTAAGTTTTGCTGGTCGTCTTGACTTGACTTCTTGGTTTATGGCTTCTGTGGCTAGTTGTCACAATACTGCCACCTTGCTGGGCGTTATTATGACAGTGCGGCGCTGACATTGAGGTAAACGTGCTGGCTCATTGCTGACTCTGGATCCTATAAAGAACATATATCGCTGTTCAGCATATCAAAACAACTACTAAATAATAAGTAATTTAAATATTCAAGCATGATTTAATAATAATAGTGCGGTTATTGAGCCATCAATCTCAACAATAATTGCGTTACGTGAAGGCAATTACATATATAGTTGCGTTGGCAGTTAACCTCTCGTTAACAGACACGTTAACGAGAGGATATGCTGCAAAAACATTGAACCGGAGAAATGATAACAATGTTGATGCGATGTGCGAAGAACCAGACCTTTAGAAAGATTGTGCAACGCATAGTAATGATAACCTATTGGTTACCAGCGACAAAGTTAAAAAATCCAATGTAGGCTATTGCCACTGGCATTGACAACATTTTGCCAAAAATAGAACTAAAACAGTGAATAATTTAGTTTAGTTAGTACTCGCATAAAAAATGTGTTGACAATGAAAAGAAAACAAAAGTGGCATTTACCCATAAAGGTACTCATTTATTTAATTACTTGTGAACATTTCATTATTCGTGTCTGTAGCCCATTTGTCGCTCATAAAAAGACCGTGGATGAAACAGTACAAATTCCTTTACATCACGAACACGATCCTAACATTAAAATTTATTAGATTTGGAGTCAAAAATATTACAAAAACATATGTGTAGTACAAACAAGCAAGCGGCCGCGACCGTTGCCATTCCGTCGAAATAAATTCGAATTAGGCCAATGGCAGAGAGCCATTTCATTTGAAAACGTTTAATCTTGAATGTAGCCATGTGATTGGGGGCTCGTCTTGGATACTATTCTTAATTTTACCTCTGGCTAGTGAAAGCTACTATTTTTAATTATTTATTATGCCATCTGCGTCAATGTGGGTGGCACTTATACTTCACAGCGTGTAACTAATGTGTCTGTACGCGAGAGATAAGGTTGACAGATACGTAATGAAATTAAAATAGAGATTTCTTGTTGTGTTTGTAGCTATTTTCAGAGCTTAATTACACGATTGACGATTGTTTTCAATTGTGCGCATTCTCAGACATCTTCATTAATAAATTTACTTCCTGACTTTGAAATGACTTTAGAGTCCATACATTCAAATAGGTACCGGAATAGTTTAAACTTCATCTTTGATGAATCAACAAAATCTAGAATACCTCGTACACTTCGGTGCGAGCGAGGCTTTTACAATACATATTTAATAGGTACATAAAACACCTGTTAATATGAATTCGCTCTCGTTAAGTATTTATTTAATACTGACCCTGGCCAACTTAACTTGAACATAAAAATTAATTGCACATACCACAGTATTTATATTTCCGCATCATTCGCTAAATATATTACTGGGTATGTAAAAAATACACATTTTAAATTATAAATAGGTACAAAGAACATGTTCAATATTTGCTTTCATAATTGCAGTTCTTATCTTGCACGTCATCGTTTGTGTGATTTCTACAAAATGTAGACGTTGGCCATTGATCTTTTGCTAGTGTAACATGCATGATGCACCAATTACCTACAATAACCAATATAATATTTATATTTATGTGCGAATAAATTTTAAATACATACAGTTAACTTCAAAGTATAGTATTCGCAGGTATTTCAATAGTATTATTTTAAAAGTATAGGTAATAGGCATGATGACTAAATTATTTGTTTTTGCATAAATTAATAATATTCCACAAAAGATAAACATGCGTGAAAACAAAAATAAAATATCTCAAAAAATTACAAAGTTGCAAGCATTTTAAAAACCGGAATAGAAAGAGATAGCCCAAACGGCCAGTGACGTCCGAGCTGGGTCGTTCATAGTACCTACCTCATTAATAAGCTGTGGTAGCTTTACATACAATCTCTTTCGCATGTGACGTCAAAGGACGATTTTTCATAGTAACTGTGGAGGCGCTCTGTTTCGCGAGAAAGCGACAGGTGATGAAACTTTAAAAGCTTATTACTCCGTGATTTATTTACCGACTTTACTTATTTTTTCAATAATTGCATTCATTTTTAATCTTCTTTATGAAAGTAATGTATACTTGTTCCTTTTTAATAGTAGTCATCATGCCTATTTAACTTTAGAATTTCTTATAAATATGTCACAAAAGCCTGTGTCGTGCTCATGCTGGACGTATGCCAAAATTCGCCTCAAAGTCTGGTTTTGGCTCTTATTTCCATTGCAACAGCGGTTTCTGTAAATTATTGTATTTAAGTACTACTTGATAGTAGGACAAACCTATGACATATCATCATTACCATATTTAAAATATATTCATCACAATAACAACTTGTCGCAGTTGTATTTAATAAGCTTTTATTCGAGATTCGTTCGTCTCCCGATTGAATTCCTTGAACTGCTTTTGATTTTAGTCTGGCTTTAATTCCCAATCTTCTTCATTTATCTAAATTGGAATTTATATCTCTGACTTCTGTAACCGAGTCCGGTTATTATCTTTGTCTAGACGGAGAGCTATAACAAAATGAAAATCTTCTTCGTCGGATATTATTTTACTGCAGTTTTGTTTGGCGTTTTCAGGAAATAATTTGCATAAGTACTTCGATGAGATAGTACATCCTCAGTTCCTCTCTGACTCGACACAGAAATGTAAAATGGTGGGAAGTCTTTGTCTACATTTTTCATGTTTCAAACAAGGCTTTTTACCTCTGAAATGTTCAGGTGATATTACATACTGTGCATGAGTTTTTTTAGGAGTATAGGTTTAAGACATTTATTTCCATTTAAAGTTTAATAAAAGTAATCTGTCATACAAGTTCCAACATCAAGTTCTATATTTATGTCCTTGGATTGAACCTTAGACGAAGATTCGCCCCTGAACATAAAGCTTTAATATTACATATCGTCGTTTCAGACCCCTGCGCCTGACGTCACCTAAAGCATTATCTTTCCACCCTGTCGTCGTTATTTTAGTGAAATTCTAACTAATGAGCAATGGCGTAACGTGACACGGTCGCCTCGTGTCGCAACTGTTTTAGTCTATATCGATCGACCAGAGTTTTTGAAGACGAACTCTAAAAGGTAAATGCTTATTTTGTTGAATTTAGCGTTCTTCATTTTACTACTTCATCTTTATCATAATCATCAACAACAACAGCAGTCTGAAGACGTCCAGTGCTGAACACCCACAAAGCGCCAATTAGGGCGGCTCCTTGCTTCCTGCATCCACCGTCTCTCTGCGGTTTTCACCAGGGCGACGATCCGCTTAGTAGGGGGCCGACTTACGCAGCGTGTTTCCAGTTTTACTACACATTGGAGTTATTATAGTTTATGCGTTTAAACAGTCATTATTCATTTCAAATATCTTTAACCATTTCCCTGACAAATGACAAAATTCGAAACGTTTCGTGGACGTTAAAATGTTTTATGCATGGAAAAGTAGGCAGTTAAATGTATATCTGATGTAAAATCGATGGTAATACTTACTTCCAGGTTCTTTATTTCTATAAATAGTAACTACTAGGAGCACCATAAGAGACACATGAATAAAATCAGTGTTACATATTATATAGCTTTTACTTGCAGCAGTATGGGGCCTTCTCAGATGTCTCAGTTGGTGATGATAATAGCTCAGTAGGGTTCATGGTTCGTGGTTGGCATGACTTGCATGATTGAATACTGTAATGAATCAGATGAGAATGGTGTTGGAAAGGAAAGACCCATTTACCCCGTAACGCATGGCCAAATCTATATGGTAGAGATTTGGCTTATCGATTCCCAGCATCCCTTTGGAGCGTAAAATCTTTATTAATAAACATGGCCTTATCTTAATAGCAATAGCATCAAAATAAACATTCAAAGATAAAGACTACCGTCACCGCTATGAATCTATTTTTACCAGGACCAGATAATTCTCAGACGTAATATACCATAGATCAATATGTTACCTCGGTGATACAGTCCAATGTTCAATGACCAAGATGTTTACAGCTTGTGTACTTGTTTACGTAGTTTATACTAGTAGTTTGTTTATGGCTGATATTAGAGTATACAGACTCTAGTCTATTGATGTTTCTAGGGATTTAGTAAGCGATGATGACACACTTGTAATTATTGTAAAAGTATGGATTAGACTGTTACGTCTAATCGATACATTATAATGAAACTCCATTGGTGACTCGCCAGAGAACTAAAGTCACCCACATAGCTCAGCGAATTAGAACTCAGAAGTGGCGATGGGCTGGTAAAATCTGCCGAAGAACCGATAACTGTTGGAGTAAGTAGACGTGTGGAGTGAAGGCCATAAATCGGCAGACGTAGTGTAGGACCATAGACATATATATTAGGGACAGGTCTAATGACAGGTTAAAACGTCGCTTCAAAGTGGGAGCCAATTTCACAGATTGGCATCCTCTAGCGCTCAGTCTGTGATGGAAGTTCGAAGGCATCGGTCGAATGTCACAAACAAAATATGCCAAGTTGTATTGTGAAGGGTTGCACAATCTACACTCAAAAGTGCAGTAAAAAGAAAGACCAAGTTTCTTACCTCAAGTAATTCAATATTTTCAATATTACACTCTGTTTTGTAACAAAATAATCGAATTTATATTTGGAATAATCATTGTAAACATAAACATTGACGGACATAATGGCAGCGATAGGCACATAATTTTCTCAACTTGTCGTAGTTCACGCAAAATCTAATAGATGGCGCTGACTTTTGCCACGCCATTTTGACAAAATAAAATGTTCCTTCGGGCATATCCTGATATATAAATCTATGTGTAGGACACAGTGCAGCGAAGTGAAGTGATGATATACGAAAGGTTGCTTGCAGTAAATGGAAGAATAGAGCTGATTACTTGGCTCAGTGGCGTGCCTTAGGTTGGGAGAGGCTTATGTTGTGATTGTGATGTTATGCTGATGAAGATGATGATAAATCTTCAAAAAATCCGTTCGATTCTTGTTTTTTTTTTAGTACCAAACGTATCGCTAGCTTAGTTATTGGCTGTAGGCGGACGCTATAAATATTGACTAGTGTCCTAAAAATAATTTTAACAATTTGTGTTTCATTGTTGTCATTATTTGTGTAGGTGTAGATTAAAATATATTACATAGGTACATAGAATATTAGGTATTCATAATTGGGTGTAGTGTTTTCATTCCTAGACAGATTTATAATATATTCTGATTAGTATTTTTGTGTCCGCATGATAACACTGAAAGGCGCATATTTTCTATCAATATGATTTATAGCGTTAAAAGCCCCAGCCTTCATGCTATTCTAATACGTTATGGCGTCCTTTGCTGATACGATGACACATCATCTACGTAGGTATGTGTGTAACGTGCGTGTCATTGGCTGGTATTATCTTTATTTATTTGTCCTTGATTCGTAAGTTTAACAAGATTATGTTTCTAGGCTATTGCGTCTGTTAGCATTCTGACTAACTGATCGTTTAAAGTCTAATGTCTATAATGTTATTTAGTCATATCATAATTATCTAGTTTTTTTAAATAGTATAGGTACTTATACTTATGGCTTAGGCTGTTGATGGGGTACTTGTGTAATCGTGTCATATTTGAATGAGAGAATGACCGTCCAAAAAGGAATGAGCTTTAATTTTCTTTACTTACCCACTACAAAATTACGCTGCCGTCCCAGATTACCAGTGACATTGACAAGTACCATAACATCATATTTAATTACCCAGTTCTTTACATAAAAATCGTATCCCTAATAGTCTAGAATGTGCCGCATTCGAACAACTAATATAAATGATCGTCATTATTATGTTTTATAACGCAAATAAACTAGAAGCATAAAATCCCACACAGAAAGTTATATAGGAATAACGAATAACCAACCGGTCTCTATAATTTATTGAACAAATCCTACCATGTTTCACTGCACCTATATATCATTATGAAAAGCCTACAGAAGAAAGTTACGATCAATTTTACACAAAGCTGAACTTTATCTTCCGAAACATAAAATCTATATTGAGTCAGAATTCGTTCTAGAAAATTAATATATTTCGTGGGAGGCTTGTAACATATTTGTATTGCGGTTTCCAGTGAGCCCTGATTATGTGGCTTGAATTTATGAGCACTAGATAATTGAAAACCCTGTCTTGGTTAGGCTTCGAATAATAAGTAACTCCAGATAAGTATAAATATAACCTGGGTGTGTTATGTTTATAGTGAACTGGCATCTTCTAGGCAAGCTGTAGTATGAAGTAGTATTCAATACCTATATGATGTGTTTAGTTCATAAGTAAGTTAGTCACCAATAAACGTTTAATCTGTACACTCAGCTCATATGCTATGCTCTCTCGCTCATATTCAGTAATCTGTGGCATGGTGCATGCCCCATCGTAGACCACGTTATTGCTCAAAAGAGTTATCGAAACTATTGTCGATGGCTTATTCTGCTATGATTTTCGAATCTGTAACTTTATCACAAACTTCGGCCATGATTGCAATAATGCTTCCTTTAATATCAGGTGAGACAGAGGTCAAGTGCTCTGTGCTTTTGTCTATATAACCATAGCCATAACCATAGTATACTAATGCATCAGAGTATAATATGTTGTTGTTGCTACATTTATGTTGTTTGCCAGTGATACTAATACTAGCCAAGTCATCGCTATATAGGTTTACATATAAAATTCTTCTCTTCTTTTTTAACTATTCTTTGTTTTAAACAGCCTATTTTAGAGCTACATACGTTTTTTTTTTTTTGGTATTCTTAATCCGCGGTCGAGAAGGCAAGCAATGTCTTTTATCGAACGTGAAAACAGGCAGTGAGTTGGAATAAATAAAACTAAAAACATTTAAAAACAGGTCTATTTTTATACCTTCACGTTCTAAAAGTGCAATAATAAATAATAACACAGCAGAATTACAACGTTGAATAATAAAAACACACAATCATTATTGCCTGAGTAATAAAAAACGATAAATCGAGGCGCTTAGAATTACGTTTTCTATCCGCTTTAAAATATCGATCAAAACAAATCCAATACCTAGTTATTAGATCTATTCAGACATTAAAAGTGTCACAATACAAAGTTTTTAGAATAAGCTTTTTGTGTGTTTTTATCCAAGCATAAAAGTATTTTGTTCAATTACATTTTTTACGTTAAATCAAGTTTTCTTGGATTTATTTCCACTTCTTGCAATTTTCTTTGTCATACATAAATGTTCAACGGAGCGCAAAATTGGTTTATAACGTTGATATAGATACCTATTTTGTTCTAACCACCCCATTTTTTTCATTATACAACAGTGACGGTCATTTTTTTATCACTACTTCGACCACCGAGGAACTAACCCTTCAACAAATGAAAAAAAAAATTTTTTTGATGTTTTAATCTCCCTTATACATTGGTTGGGGATCTGATAATTAATAAGGTACGAAAATATAATAACCGAAAGAAGACTGTCTCTCTCGATGATAGCAAAAGGAATCACTAGCAGTAGCAATTTAGGGTCAACTGAATTGACCCTCTGATATGTCCTTTCAAGATAAATCTTATAAAACTTCATGTACAAACAAAGTATGCATGAAATTACAGAAATTGAAGTCGTATCGCGCCGTGTTTTTTTTTTTTTTTTTTTCAAAGATACTTTTATATTTTTATCGTGGGTTTTGTGATGAACCAATCACTCTACCCTTGGGGATGTATCTTTACTATGTCACACAGTGGTGCATAACCTGATAAGTGATGATGCAGGTTTTTTTTAGTGTAAACTCACTACTTCACTATTTGTTGCAGGTGGTCGCCCGTCGCTCGGACCTCAAGTTAATCGTGACTTCAGCCACCATGGACTCTTCCAAGTTCTCCTCATTCTTCGGTAACGTGCCTACCTTCACGATCCCTGGACGCACCTTCCCTGTCGAGACCTTTTTCTCAAAGAACGTCTGCGAGGACTACGTAGATGGAGCTGTTAAACAGGTCAGTCATACCGGTCTCCTTGGTGCTTACGAGCTTTTTATACTCATACATGAACTCGCATAAGGACTATGAGTTTTACACCTTGGATTTTTATTTCTTTATTTCGTACATCTCTGTCGCTTTCTTTTATCATTATCATTTTTTTTAAATAAATATAAATATTTGTGGCTATTTCACACAGCGCCATCTAGCCCCAAACTAAGCATAGCTTGTACTATGGGAACCAAATAACTGATACAATACTTATATACTTTTTTTTTTAAATACATACATAGAATCCATATAACGCCCAGAAGCAGAACAAACATCTATGTTCATTACACAAAACGTTTGTCCTGAGTAGGAATCGAACCCACAGCCCTCAGTTCAGAAGGCAGGAATACTACCAACTGAGCTATCGAGCCCGTCATCCATCAGCTCCCCGCGGCATTAACCGGGTCGTCGGTCCACCTATTGGGAGGTCGGCGCACGCTGCGTCTTCTTGTTCGTGGTCGTGACTCGAAAGCTTTTCTTCCTCATCGGTTGTCAGGTCTACTAGCGATGTACTTTCTTTTATCAACCATCTCAATTTATAAAAAAAGATAATAACTAGAACGCTATAAAATTACAAACGTACTTAATACATACGTACCGGAAAACTAGTATTACACCTTGACTCTTTCTGTAATCATATTATATTTGTTCACTATTTCTTGGCAGCCATCGCATCGCAATCACATCAGATTTAACTAATAGAGATGATAAACTAGAGATACATAATAAACATTCAAATGTACAAATATCATAAACATACCAATTTCCTCTACAGCCGCTATATAACCTTCTGGCGTAGCTCCCGGCGTTCCCTCGTTATCGCGACCTATTTGGCTCAGTGCTCCGACACCTGCTTTCCGGACAATAAGTTCAAGGTTCCATTCCTGCGGCAGATAAATATGCGGCTTTATTACACAAGAGGGTCATGCATAAATAAGCATCTTTATAGGTAGTAGGCGTTTAAAGTGTGCACCATAAGTATAAAAGGCTTTTAGAAAGTTCAGCTTCTCGTTATGATGTGACTTTTAAACATTTGGCATAGGTACTCATTATCCTACTATGCAACGTTGGAAGAACATTTATATTTCTTCTCGTCATCATATCATCATCAGTCTGAAGACGTCCATTACTTAACATAGGCCTCCCCTAGAGAGCGCCATTTTGAGCGGCTGCTCACCTCCTGCATCCATCGATTCCCTGTGGCTTCCTCCAGATCGTCGGTCCACCTAGTAAGGGGCTGGCCTACGCTGCGTCTTCCGGTTCGTGGTCGGAGATCATTCATACATCATATTCGAAAATCCGCGTATCATAATATTGCTATTTGCCAAACATAATTATTTCATCCTGTACACTTTTTCACGATAATATGATAAAATCGTTTTCATTAAAATTCATATTTACTCAATTGTCATTTTCCGTTTTGTCAGCTAGACCTTACCAAATTACCCACCCAAGTATTGTTATTTACTTCTAACAGTGAACAACTATAATTAACGTCAGTAACTAGCCTAGAAATACGTAGACTATTTATTGACGCGGGTGAACGGCCCCAGTCTAGGCTAAGTTATAAGTACCTTGCTCGCTATGGCTCGAACCAATCCAGCTATGACTTGTATAACCTAGGCAAGCTCGATAGCCTAGGCTCTTGCCTTTGACGTAGGAATGTGTTTACTACGTGTTTCGACAAACTTGGTTCGATCGTCTATTTTTAACTTAGGTTGTCGTTAGTTGTCTATACCATAAAGTGTATTTCTGTGTATAACTATGTAATATAATATCCATGATGTCATATTTTGCATGAAAGTGTACGACTTTAACCACTTCGTCACCAGGTTTTTCACGGAAACTGAAAGTTCCCTTATTTGCTAATTTATCTGTGATCATCAGAGAATATTGCCCCTATAGTTATAATTATATGGTGGTCTGTCTGTTCACCTATAGCCACGGCCACATTTACAGGTTATTCGAGAACATACTGGAGGTGGTCTAAAATTGTACTTAGGTACACATTATTTATTCTGTATTTATACCTGCCAAGAATGATAGAATTAGATTTAGGATCTCTTCACATAAGTCACTGTTTTCCAAAAATTGAACTTATTAGCTTTGTATTTAAATCTCAAGTTTCCATGTCATCATCATCATCATCATCATCATCAACAGTCTGCTTGAAGACTTCGACTGCTGAACGTAGGCCTCCGCCAGAGAGCGCCACTATGAGTGGCTGCTTGCCTCCAATGTAGTATATATCAAAATATCTCTTCAGTTTCACTATTTTATATATATGACCACCTGTCATACTCAATTTTAAAAATTTGAACGTTATTGTTCCGAATTAATTTTGAAGTAAGTGATGTAGTTACTAATATGACATCAAATAAATCTTCATTTTCTTTTCTACAATAGCATACATGTAGTGCTTCATTACTCTTGTTTGTCAAAGTAATTGGTCTTAAACAACATGTTCTTAGGTTGCATACCACCTTCAACTAATTGCTTATTGCCCACCCATACATGCAACCTTGGCTTGGCAGGCCCGAGTCAACGAACCAAGAACCCCGACCTCTTTACTAGACTTTATTAGATGAATGAAGCGATGGTTAAGTATTATTACTTCACATTTTATTCTGTTTTCGATTTTCAAACCATCTAGAAAATTACTAGATGACCCGCTTCACTTGCGTGGACTTTTTTGTACTTTCTGCTCATCTATTTCTATGCTAAAAATCACATCGATTTCAAAGAATAAACCGACCAAAACTTTGTCATTCATAATATTGTAGATATATAATTTTGTAGAGAATAGAGATACTTCAGTATGTTTAATTAAATCTTTCTCTCTCTTTCTCTCGCAATGAGAAGAAAGATAGTACGTTTATGACTGATGCATTCATAATATTAACACTGCATCGAGTAACATTACATAGCTACAACAGCATGCTGGAAATAAAATAAGAACTGAACCCTTCCAACTATTTATTGGATTACTACACAAACCGAACAATATTAAAGCCTAGGGTTATTTAATTCATAATAACATAAGCTTTAGGTTTGACGCGCCAACGCGCAAACACGATTATTATCACCGTTTTCTATCTTTTGGTGGTTTATCCTATCCAACCAAAAAATGTAGGTATCATCATTATCACATTAAAATAGATTGAATTTTCACCCGACTTTATAAGTACTGTTCACATGTTATATGACATGTGCTTGCTGATGTCAGCAATAACTATGGTTCATTATGTTTAATGTGTAGTACATATACTGATTAGAGAATAGACATTATTTAATGACTGTAATAGTAATTACTTTAGCTTTAGCTGTTTAATAAGAATGTAATGAGTACAGATAATTGATCAGATAAACACGATGTACTTTATTGATAAAGTACAATACACACAGGATCATAAAAATATATTAAACATAATCTTTCACTCTCTCAAAATGATACTAGATGGCGATATAAAACGTGCTTGGGCCGCCTGAATCGCGGTGACAAGATTCGCCGCGGATACATGAGGGTCCGTGCGCTTGTTCGCATAGTTATCGCTTCTCGGCCTTTTGGCTAAGATCAAAGTGTAGTATCTGTTCTTTTCAGCTTAATATCTGAAAGTTCCCTCATTGAGGGACCAGTATATTAAACTGATTTTTTAACTCGACGGGATGTTCGGGGCTCGCTCCACTCCCGTCACGGGTCGGCCCGGCATTGCAGTGCCGCCGGGATCGGCCCACATATTATCATTCTTAAAATATTTAAATATACAGTCCAACCAATAAGGAGTTGTAGAGTGAAATATGATAGGAGACTTATGCGATGTCTTCTGAAACTTAAGGATGCGCAGATAAACATACTAATAAAGTCCTGACGCCCCGAGTGTTGCAAAGGTGCCACTTTTGGATTTTTCGTCAATATCTCGGATACGATGCGTCCTAGATCCTAGAACAAAAAAATCCTTGTACTACAAAATATGAAAGCTCATAAAATTGTCTACAACTAATGTAATACACATTTCCGAATTCTCAACCGTTTTTGAGCTACACGCTCCGGAAAAGTGAAAATTGGCAAAAAATACTTTTATCAAATATCCACTCATAATTGCAGCGCCCTCTTAGCAAGGCTTCATTGCTCTGGTTGATGACATCCTCATCCTCAGTGGTGGCATCATTATCCTCAGTGGTTGGTGATTCATCCTAATGGAGTCCTACATTGTCTTCATCATTATCCTTATCAACGCACCATTGATGCATTTCTCTTGGCAGTGAAGGCACGCCGTTGAAGCATTGCTTTGGTACATCCCCTTTGCCACTACCACAATCGTTGTTGTAGTGGCAAAATATCGTTTTTGTAGGACCTCTTGTGCTGACGAGTCTACTTTTGTTATCGGTACCAGGGTATCTCCTACATGTTTCCACCCACTCATATAATATATAAAAAATTCGCCGTTGTACGCATATCTGTAGAAAGGTATGCAATTAAAAAACGCTTTGTCTTATTACTTATTACATTATTTCAGTCAACGTTTGCAGACGCAGGCTTGGTATTTAAACTTGCGACAGTGCCTTTCAAAGCGCAATGTGCAATAGATAAAGATAAACAGAAACACAGACGCTGATGTTGCCAAACGAATGCCTGACAATGCGCCCAAGCATAAAATGTAAACGTAGTATAACAGCATTAAGGTTTTGGAGATTTCTTTACTAAACTGAAAATAAGGAAGATAGCGTAGCGGATAGCCTAGGCCCGTATTATAGAATGATGTACAGTTACCAACTGGTGCTCAAGTCATGATTTTATTCGTAAAGTGATGCTTTCGTGAAATCAATCTTGGCTTGTTCTGTAATACGGGCATAAATGGTCAATTTTGTGAATGAAACATTTACTTGAGCACTAATCGACGACTGAACTTATTTGTTCTGTAATACATCAAAAGTGTAGTGTACATACAAATCGTAGCTTAAATAAAATTCTATTTAATATGGTTATTATACATTGAATTGAAAATATATGTAAAATATTGGCAGTTGTTATGTTAGTTGACCTAGTTGCGAAAAGATACACAGTTAAAATAATTGTAATATTGAGGTGCGTTGAGGTACGTTTATATTCATTAAGATCGTTATTATAATTTTCGTTATTACCTATTTATCTCACGTACTTAGTCATATTTATTTGATAAAACTTTCGATTGAAATCTTATTGATAAACCAATACTTATCTTATTTACAAATCCTACTTTGTGTGGGTGAGTTTTTATTGGAATGTATAGCATATTCATTATCATTTTAGGAAGATGAGTTATTCTGTTTTGTACCTTCGTAAAATCATCACTATTTTTATGAATGATCAAATGCATCACCCAGTTGTTACGTTAGTTTTGTTGCTGACTGTAGAAGGTCCATCGTACAGTCATGTTTCAATATAGTGGCGTAAAGAATTCTTAAGTCTTCTAAAATTCACACTGGGGGTTATTTTAAAGGCTTTAGTTGACAGATCTAAAACTCCTCTAACTATTGCTGCCCTTGTCAAATAGACGACAATGTAAGAGACGGATATATTTTTAGTATTTTAAAGACTGTCAACTAAAGCCTCAAAATTAGGCCTATATGTCACATTAATATTATAAAGGCGAAAGTTTGTATGTGTGTATGTTTGTTACTCCTTCACGCTCAAACGGTAGGACGGTTTGGATGTATGGAATATAGATACTTAGCTTACATATCGTGGATTAACACATTAAGGGTGGGTTGCACCAGCTTACTTTTACTGCTAACTGTAACCGTCCACGCTTCGCCGGGCGATGACAAATATCTGTCACAGTAACTTTAACTGCGATTATGGTGCAACTCAGCCTTATTAGGCTACTTTTTATCTGCGGGTGAAACCGCGCGGTATAATAGTTTAAAATTTTAGCATTTCATTTGGTAATAAACAATTTTGCTAACTGTCATACAAATCTTACAACAATAACAAACGGCAAGGCAGTTAACCTACATGAGTAATCCAGCACGACATCGTTTATATCTTAGGATGTCACTCCCATCAATCTACTAATTGACATCAATTGACATACAGACACCATGATCGATTATCGTCACATTAGGAACAACTAACATGAGCTAGAAATTAGAAACGCGAGTAGTAAATTGCCATGTTTGTAAAAACCAATTTGTTTGGAAGAAAGTTTAAATTAATCGTGTCATATCTCTTCGTTGGTTGATTTCGATTCTAAAGATACTAATGTTGAAAATGTCAGGCTAAAAATTTTAAATACATATAAAAATTATTTTAAATGTATTTTTCATTTTTATTTTTTATCTGAATGATTGACGTGACGAGCTAGTCGTTCACCTGATGTTAAGCGACACGGCTGCCCATAACAGTTGCAGTGTCACTCGGAACTTTAAAATAATAAAGTTTTGGCGTGACACTGCACTGCGCACGTCATCCTGAGACATCACACAGTCTAGTAATCAGATTACTACACTGTGTAATCAGGTCATAAAGTCTCATTTGCCCAGTAATTTCACTAGTTACAATGCCCTTCAAACCGGAACACAGTAGTGCTTGCACACTACTGCTTGGCGGCAGAATAACTGGCAGAGCGGTGGTACCTACCTAGACGAACTTTGCAGAAAAGTCCTAGTAGTAGTAGTTATATATTTTTTTATAGATAGTATTCCTAACTTAGCTTGTTAGACCTGTAAAAATGGAAATTAAGCAATTTATTACAAGTCTTTGCTACTATTATTAGAGTGAGTACTCTGTTCGCTGAACATTTTTATAAGCTTCACTTTTTAATTTTCTGTCCTTAAATAAATCAAAATAGGTACCTCTACCTAACAAATTTTTAGAGCGTAGTTTAGGCTACATTACGGCTTTACTTAAACGTTAATAAAAAATTACAATGTGACATTTAATTCATCAAACGCAATGCAAATGAATATGTCTCTAACTATTTATTTAGATGGTTTCAACAAAAGCCTTGGATAAAAAAGAAAACATTTTATCCTTCGTGAACGTATTTTAATTTATCCTTCGTAGCTTCACCTTGATCTTGCTTGCTTGTGTAAAACAAAGACGTCTGAGAATTCACAAGAAATCTTTTTAAGCTTTGTTTTAAAGCTTGTAAAGTTAAAGGTTACCTCAAGGGCGCGTTCTATGACCCCTGCTATACATAATACATATTCATACTTTAAGCAGATGTCGCGATGATGTATGTTGCATTAAATTACATTTCTGACTCATTGGATATTCAAGACATGCTGTCATTTGCGTGAGTGGATATGCAGAGTACAATGTTGAAATTAAATTTCAGTAGTCAGTACAGTACAGTAAACAGAGTTTGAAGATGAATGAGTTGATCTGTTTGAACATATTGCAGATTGCAGTTTCATTCGTAGGTTGAAGTTGTGGTATGGTCACTGAAAGGAGATGTGATACAGATTAGGAAGTGCAGAATGGGTACCTGGTGGTTTTAGAAAAATAGTCCTTCGATGTGGAGTAATCCATTCAGATCGGCACTGGTTTGTTGCACATATCACAATCTCTAACAATAGTTTTAGCGTTAAAAGTCCAGTCACTCGCGGCCGCGGATATTTCAATGATTTTTTTGATATTTTGGTATGCGTTTGCGATGCGTAGCGTTTTATGCGTCTTGCGACGACCACAGGTGAATGCAGACTTAGGGTAGGGTAGGATAGACATGGAAATGCGTGTGAATGAGTGAGTGTGAGGGTAGTTTCAAAATATAAATGAAATATAACTAAATAAGCGGCGCATACAACTCCCCCGGCCTAGAGGATTTCCTCTAGAAATAACTAGACAGGGCGGATAAATTTTTATAAAAAATTAAGAGCTATAAATTATGCGAGAGCGTTAAAAAAACTAAAACTAAATTAAATTATTACCTAAATTTTACTGCAGAGGAAGAGGACACACTCTGACGACTGGACGTATGTAAGTGCCAGAAGCAGTGCGGACCTTTAAAGTGCGAATGATATCGTCTTTACCGCGATATACCTCTTCCACGATTCCCAATGGCCAACAGGGAGGGTGCGCATTGTTATCTTTGATAACCACTACTGAACCTAGCTGAACTGGGTTAGTTGGCGAATTCCATCTTTCGCGTTGCTGGAGTGAAGTTAAATATTCTAGACTCCAACGACGCCAAAAACCTTGGACTAATTTGTTTACAAATTGGTAGCGAGATAAGCGACAGTCAGATACGTTTGACACATCCTCAGTTGGTAGGTATTTTAAAGGCGTTATATTTAAGAAGTGATTAGGCGTTAGCGCGGCTAAGTCAGACGGGTCTGAGCTTAGTACACACAGCGGTCGACTATTTAATAAGCCTTCAATTTGAACCAAGAGAGTATTAAACTCTTCGTAGGTTAAAACTTGAAGATTTATTAGTTTAAGCAGATGAGTTTTAACACAGCGCACGTTGATCTCGCAGAGACCATTAAAATACGGACCATACGGCGGGCTATGTAGAAATTTAATGTGCTGATCAGCTAATTGTTGACCAATGTAATTTTTATGTGCGTCAGATTCGAGTAGCGTGTAAATATCATCGAGTTTGCGTTGAGCGCCCAAAAAATTAGTACCTCCGTCAGAATATAATATTGAAACTGGGCCTCTTCTGCAGATAAAGCGGTTAAAAGCTGCAAGGAAGAGATCCGAGCTTAGGTCTGACACTAACTCGAGGTGAAGAGCTTTTGTGGTGAGACAGCAGAATAGGCAAATGTACGCCTTTTGGCTTTTAGCACCGCGACGGCGTATATGCGTGATGAAGAATGGACCGGCATAGTCCACGGCTGTATAAACAAATGCCTTTGCTTCGGACACTCGAAAGTATGGGAGATCACCCATTAAGGGGTTAGGCGATTTAGGGTTAAGTCTAAAACATGTGTTACACTGGTGTACTCTTTGCCGAACTAGGTTTCTAGCGGCGAGAATCCAGAACTTCTGTCGAAGCAGGGAAAGTAATAGGGAAGGACCAGTATGTAGATTACATACGTGAAAATAGTCAACAATAAGCTGCGTTAGGCGATGTTTCGATGGCAGAACAATAGGGTGTTTCTGTCCATAGTCGAGCTGAGAATGAGTCAAGCGACCACCGACGCGAAGTATGTTTTCGTCGTCAATGAAAGGGTTGAGTTTGATAAGCGATTTACTGATGCGTTTATTATTTTTAATAGCGTGAATGTCATGTGTAAAGTTTTGACTTTGTACGTGGCGTACGAGAAAGAGTTCAGCGGTATCTAAATCCGAAGGCGTAATTAAACCGGTTGTGCGTAGAGTTTTTGCGAAGCGTAGGACGTATACTGTGGCGCGTAATAATTTTTTATATGATGAGATGCGTTCAATTAGTTTGTCAATTGAATGAGGTTCAGGTGCGTCGTCAGTTCCGGTAACGAGAGATACAGTTTTCTCCTCTAGTTTATCGTCAGTGTTGGGTGAGACAAGAAATGGCTTGATGGGCCACTCTTCGATAGGGCGAGAAACCCAATGCGGTCCATGAAACCACGTTGAATTGTCCAATACGTGTTTCGGCGTTATTGGTCGCGATATTATATCTGCAGGGTTCTCATCACCGTTGATGTGATACCAGTGAGCAGCGGGAAGTTTAGAGTTTATTTCGGTTATTCTGTTTGCAACGAACGTATGAAATTTAAATGCGGGTGAATGTATCCAAGTTAATGCGACAGTTGAGTCGGAAAATGCGTATATTATATTTATAGGGCAGCGTTCACTAATAACATCGCGTACAGCGGATATGAGATTAGCAAGAAGCAATGCGGCGCAGAGCTCCAAGCGAGCGAGCGAAACTTTCTTCAGCGGTGCGACTCGCGATTTAGAAGTGAGAAGGTTGACAACACCTGGCGATTGCGCGTTACTACCGACACGAACATGCACAACAGCTCCGTAGCATTTTTCGCTGGCGTCAGCGAACCCTACGAGGGTCACGTGAGACCCGGCGGTTATACCTACATGTCGCGGTATACTTAATTTCGACAAATCTGTAAGTTCACTTTTGAACTGAGTCCATTTTTGTCGTAATGAGTCCGGGACAGGTTGGTCCCAGTCTAACTCGCGTTGCCAACATTCCTGTACCAACAACTTCATAAAGGCGGTTACACAACCTAAAATTCCCAAAGGGTCAAAAAGGCGAGCGGTAGCGGAAAGAATGGTGCGCTTTGTGCAACTACTATCGGCATCATCATCGGTAATTTTATAGCGGAAAACATCATCATTCGGTTGCCATTGCATTCCGATAATTTTTGTGCTAACTTCAGTATCCGTGTCAAAATTAATTAATTCGGGATTTTTATGCGAGTGCGGAATTATATTCATTAATTCAGAGCTATTTGAAATCCACTTGACTAATTTGAAACCCCCGGCCATGAACATGTTCACCATCTGCTGATAGGTAAGTTCGGCTTCAGCCAATCCGTCCATGGACGAAACGTAGTCATCCACGAACATCCGGTTCTTGGCTTCTACCGCTGCAAGCGGGAACAAGTCGCGTTCGTCAGCGGCGAGCTGCCGCACGACTCGCATGGCGAGATAAGGCGAGCTGGATATACCAAATGATACCCGATTAAACTGATAGGTTTCAATCGCAGACTCCGAATCAAATCGGAATAAAATGCGTTGAAATTGTTGATGACACGGAGCGAGTTTTACACAAAAATACATTTTCTCAATGTCTGCGGTTACTGCGATAGCGAATATGCGTAGATTAATTAACAAATCAAAGATATTGCGTTGTAAACTAGGTCCGGTGTATAACAATGAGTTGAGCGATTTTCCGGAAGTAGTTTTGCACGATGCGTCGAGAATAATGCGAGTTTTTGATGTGGTTTTGTCCGGTCGATAGACAGCCCTATGCGGTATGTAATAAGCGTTATTATCAGAGCGGGAACAATCCATCTCGACTTTAGATAAAAATCCACGATCAATATAATCCTGCACTGTGGTGTTGTAATCATTGCGTAATTCAGGGGTAGCGTCTAATTTTTTCTCTAAATTAATCAAACGGCGTTTAGCGGTTGAATAAGAATCACCAAGTTCTGAAGCGTCATATTTAAATGGGAGACAAACAGTGTAGGTACCGTTGTCGTCTCGCGTATAAGTAGACTGGAAAATATTTTCGCAAGTCTCGTCATCAGGGCTAAAATGCTTTTTGTTGGGTACGCTTTCAAGCTCCCAAAAACGTTGCGTTAAAGTTTCTAAAGAAGGCGTGTCCACGTTACAAAAAAATGACTTATCATTTTCGCGCGAGCTAGACTGGTCGCAGTCTGCCCGTCCCATAGCAATATACCCGAGCGTGGTCTCCACACCGATAACAGGTGATCGAGCAGAAGTTACCTTTTTTCCGCATAACAACAATGCAAAGAGCTCATTACCTATCAGGCAGTCGACTTCCGCGGGCGTGTGGAAGTTATCGTCTGCCATGGGTATGTCACGCAGATGATATAGCTGGGATAAATCTACGGGTGCGTTTGGCAAGTGATCGGTGATAGAATCAATAACACGAGCGTTTATTGTGTATTTACACCGTTCGTCAAAGCGCGAATGTATCACGAAAGTAGCAGTACCTAACGAGGTACTTTCCGATTTGCCTATACCTTTTATGGTAGTTGATGCGGTTTTAATATTTAAATTAAGTCTTTCACAACAATTTTTAGTGATAAAGTGGCTCATAGAACCCGTATCAAGGAATACGCGTAGCTTATGGCATTTATTATTATCGTCGTAAGCATACACAGATGCAGTAGGTAGCAATACAACGGTGTTTTTATTATTATCGGGCGCAGGAGTTACAGCTGATAATGACAAGTTACTTTGTTGCAACTGGGATTGTCTACATTGAGCTGCGGCGGCCGGTTCCGCTTCGGTGGCTACGCTGGAGTGCTCGCGAACTGCTGCGTAATCTATAACACGTGGTGCAGGCGCCAGAGGCGGCTGCTGCGGGCAGCTCCCGTTGTATGCTCGATTAAATGGCAGTTGCGATGATGAGTGCGGTGATGAATGAGTGGATGAGTTTTGGAATGATTTATTATTGTATGAGTTGTTTTGATTGTTGTTGTTGTGAAAGTTATCGATATGAATGAGCGTATGATGTTTTTTCTGACATATCGAGCAGCGGTTTTGTGATTTACAATTATTTATGTTATGAAATCCCAAACAGTTATAGCAAAAACCGTGTTTAGCGACTAATGAATTGCGTGTGTGTGCGTTCTGAGATAAGAAAGAGCTGCATTTAAATAGTGCATGTTCTGGTTGCGTTTTACAAATATTACAATTGCGGGGTGACTGTGATGGATGCGTGAGTGCGTGGTGCGTTTGTTGCGGATGCGGGTTCGATTCGTTGTTGCCGACAGCGGAGTTGTTGTTGACAACAAATGCGTGCGTAGTTTTAGTATATTTTGTTTGTTGCGTGTTATTGTTTTTATTAGTGTAGGTAGGTTTATTGCATGTAGCTAAAGATGAGCGTAATGAATGAATCTTATTCTGTTCTTTTATAAATTGTTTGAGCTGATTAAATGTAGGTATTTTAACGCTACGGTGCGCTTGTTCGAAAAGGGTTAGAGTGTTTTTATCTAATTTACTGAGCGCGATGTGTGTGATTAGAAAATCAGAGATGTCATCGATTTGTAATAAGCGTAAGGCTGCTTCAGCAGTACAGAACTGTTCCAAAAAAGCATCTGTGGTTTGCGTTTTAAAATGTAACATTTGCTCAACATACATCGATGCTTGCACGCGAACATCGTGATACTTTTCGACAAGATTATTCCACAGAATGTAATAATTTTCACCGGTATTTGGAACACCACTGCATGTAGTCAAAGCGCTTTTAGACAGCTTACTTAATAAATACTGAGCCTTCTCGGTGGGTGAAAGAGTGGGATTATCATGGATAAGACTTATGAAATTCTGATAAAAGACTGGCCACTTATCAGGACTACCATCAAAGCCTATCAACTCAATTGGAGCTAATTTTTTAGTAAATTCATATTTGCGACGATCTGAGTTGACCTTGAGTTCCATGATCGATTTTTCTACCGCAATAATATTACAGTACAAATCATCAAACGAGTTAAGCTCACTGAATGACAGTGTAGCCTCTTCGTCATCTTGTAAAGACAATAGATTCAATGAGTCGAGAGTATCGAAAAAATCTGTTCTAGTTTTTTCCAACGACTGGATGCGAGATATAAATATTTTCTCATTTAATGGATCAGAAACCTTAAGGCTGAGGTCGTATAATTGTTGTACTCTTGAGAACAAAGCTTCTTTTTTAGCTTGTAATAATGTAATTTTACGTTTTAATTCTTTCGCCGCCATGATATACGGAATTTATGTACGGGAAATTTATAACTATGAATACGCGTATTAAGCGCGAGAGTTGTATGACAGCTTAAGCGATTGGCCACAAAATGTCGCGAGCGAACTTCACTTTGAATGACGAACAATAATTGATAATTTTTCAATTAAATTAGCGATGCGTTGAGTTATGCATTTTGTATGCAATAAATAAGCGGTAATATATATAAGTGCGTGATGTTTGTATGAGCGAGAGATAAATAAATACCTATAGCGAAGTTTACAATAAATATGCGTTTTCTACGTTGTAGAATGAATGCGTTTATAATGGCGGACGAGTGCAAGTTCGTAATTAATTATGCGAATATAATGAGCGTGTGCGTGTTTTTTGAAGGAATGACAAGATAATGGGTTGAAGGATAAGGATGTCGGGTCGAAGGAACATGAAAGGAGATGTGATACAGATTAGGAAGTGCAGAATGGGTACCTGGTGGTTTTAGAAAAATAGTCCTTCGATGTGGAGTAATCCATTCAGATCGGCACTGGTTTGTTGCACATATCACAATCTCTAACAATAGTTTTAGCGTTAAAAGTCCAGTCACTCGCGGCCGCGGATATTTCAATGATTTTTTTGATATTTTGGTATGCGTTTGCGATGCGTAGCGTTTTATGCGTCTTGCGACGACCACAGGTGAATGCAGACTTAGGGTAGGGTAGGATAGACATGGAAATGCGTGTGAATGAGTGAGTGTGAGGGTAGTTTCAAAATATAAATGAAATATAACTAAATAAGCGGCGCATACAGTCACGGAATAGTATTGTATGGTGAGATAATTTTGAGGATCAAATTTAAATCACGGATGATTATTTTTATCTTTTAGGCATGTTGCTCGTGGTTACCGTCTGACCCTTAAAAATGACACATTACTTTCATAAAGAAGATTAAACATGAATGCAATAATTGAAAAAATAAGTAAAATCGGTAAGTAAATCACGGAGTAATAAGCTTTTAAAGTTCACTTTACAAAGTTACCTTAACGTTTTCCATCCATTATCATTTATTTGTTTATCTTTCTAAAGCTTACATTCCAAATTGTCCACCTACCGGTCAGACTGTGAACCTTTTATTAGCACCACTTATAGCGTCTATCTAATCTGGATTGGTCAACGCATTGACGTCAATAGCTCGTGTGACCATTAGTACTCTTCAATATTATTATGGATTGGCACTTCATTTAAATTTGCATCTCAATTCTTTTATGTTAAAAGGCTTTTTGGCAGGATGTGGAAACAATCAGGAATTGTAGTTAGATGCGAATGGGAGAGCCCTAGTCCAGCCGCTGCTGCATCATCATCGTCAGCCTCTGTTAGTCCAACAACTGATACAGATGACGATGGTGGGGAATGGGAAGACTTACCTACATACTTCACTTTTTTATGTAAATGAATGGCGTTTCAAGCTAGTCGTTTGCCTAGTGTTAAGCGTATTGGCTAGTGATAACCGATAAGCTAGATAAACAGATGCGCTGATTTAGTATTTTTTTATCCTTTTTCCAGGCTCTCCAAATCCATCTTCAGCCGGATGAAGGCGACATACTGATCTTCATGCCTGGACAGGAGGACATTGAAGTCACTTGTGAGGTAATACTTATTGACCGTCTTTCATAAAACCAATCTACACTTCTTAATCCTAATAATAACTGAATCATTATCTGTTTGCTTGTACTGCTTTTACCGCGTAAAGGCTGAAACGATTTTGATGAAACTTGTACACAGATTTGTTATACTTGAGATCGACAATAGATTACTCATTAAACTGAAAATTAAGAGTTCTCTACGGAATATAGTAAATAGCCGATGAAACATAACGGCTATTTACTGTATCCGGGCACCGCCTATAGTATAATCATATCGATTTGACTGAGTGCTTGTAAGGGGTAATATCCGGAACTACTGAATCGATTCTGAAAAAGATGACTGCACTTATAGGGACACACGTCTTTACATTGTTGACGACGCCGGCGCCGACCTATTTAAAGGATCAGAATAATTAGGCAGTCGGAGTTCTAATTTAGCTGTGAAAGTAGTTTCAGTTCTCAGGCATTCGCGGGGGTAGAATTCGATAGTTCCTCCATATACTTGCCTTTGAGACGTGTGTCCGCACATGCCCCGGGTTGATTCATTTTATTTTTGATTGTGTTCGTTGGACAATATACTTGGTGAAAAGTAATGACATTTTTATTTATTCAAATTTCCGGTAAAGGTAAAGGCTAGGTAAAGATTAGAATACGCAGGCAAGTGATGACTTTTATATACACGATAACGTGAAACACTATTCGCATTCATTATAGGCTGTACTTTATTCGCTGCAACTTCTTCCGCCTGCAACTTTGCTCGCATTTTTGTTACTATGTAAGGATTGAACGTAATTTGGAGGCGTTGTAGATTACATTTACGAGTAATACTAGTATGGCTTTTTATGTCCAGTACCCCTAGTACGAGTTTCGATAGGTTACTAAAACTTGATTCGTTTACGTTTTCTCCCTTTTCTCCCATACATTTCTCTGCAGCGCCCCTAGCGGACACGTTGATGAACTAAAAATGGCAGTACAAATTTTAAATGGATTCGCGCCTGTGATTCGCGCAAATTCACGTATTGGAAAACTCGTACTGGGTACTGATTACGACGAATTCGTACGAAGCTACCAGAGAGCAAATAATTAGGTTAATAAACTGAAAAAGCTAATAGTGATGATGATAGTAGCTAAATCAAGTTGCCACAAACTCTTCACAAATGTTCTTGAGACAAAAATAAAATTGATGCTATGCTATAAATTTTATTAATTAGTTGTTGCCATTGTTGTATTAACTAGTTCAAGGTATTAATTGAATGTAAATGATAAGCATATAAGAATTTCAAGATGTTTAGTAACGTAAAGGATTATTTTTTTTATCGTTGATAGGCTAACATTTGACCTTTGGGATAGTTTTTGCCTTGTCTCGCTGGTAAATGTATCAACATTTTTGTGGGGACCTGATTCATGTGATATTATTCGTTTCCAAATATTTTATGATACTAATGGTAAATCTAATGAATGATGACTTGGAAGATTTGAAACGGACAGAGTAGATTAACATAAAATTAGTGGTTTTTTATGTGAAGTGCAGTTTTTTTTTCTAAATCGGTGTACATTTTTACCGGTGGCTAACACGTTTGTTAATTTTGATAGACCATGGGGTCCCATCCGGTACAAACGAAAAATAGCCCGAACTTGAAAAAAAATTAGTAATCGTGTCTAGAGAGTTACTAATTAGTGTCCAGTGTATTCATTTGGCCTAATACTTCGCCAACAAGCAATAAATGTCGCTTGATAATCTTGCGTTATGCAGAAATAAAGTAATTCGTAAAATAGCCCGAGTTATTCCATTGTATGGGATGAGGCATCCCATACAATGGGACTGTAGGTGTTATATTATCTGGGTTATAGACAAACATATTGTATGAACCATCAGGCAAATAAAATATACTGTAACTCGTTTATATAAAAGCAGTAGGTATATAATGAATAATTTTTACATTATAAATATGAATTATTTTCATCCTAATGACTCAGACAGTATATACAGGTGTTCACAATATACAATTGAGTATTTCGGCAGCCACCCAAGAGAGCTAAAACTCTAAATAAACAATACAGACTTAAAATGGCGCCACCAACGACGTAATTAACACATAAAATCAGTGAAATTACACTCTATTCTATATCTCCTTCATCCTGAGTGTATTAGAAAGAGACGAAAATAAGTGGACTTCTAATTGGAATCTTTCCGATAGATTACAAACAGGCTGGTGAACTAAAGTCTTCGTTAACTTTTTCCGTCTAGGTCACAATTCAATGTGTCTTAACCTTTTTTTTTTCAATTCTAGGTTTTAACAGAAAGGCTAGCCGACCTAGATAGTGCTCCGCCATTGACAGTTTTACCAATCTATTCCCAACTGCCAGCTGATCTGCAAGCGAAGATATTCCAACGGGCACCGCCTGGCCAGAGGAAATGCATCGTTGCTACCAATATTGCAGGTGAAATACTTAACAATTCAGCTTTAATTTTTCGATAAAATAGTGTGAGCGAAGCGAGCAATATTAAAACAAAAAAAGCCAAAACCAACAATAAAGCTTTAACTGGAATTTTGTTATTTTTCGATAAAATAGCGTGAGCCAAGCGAGCGTGATTAAAAACTAAAAACTCAAAGCCAGCGAAATAAATTACCTTTAACAATGATAATGTATTCTCGTATGTTGTAAAGAAGCTAATTTAACTATTTACAATATAAAAGGGTGAGCGAAGCGAGCTTTATTTAGAACAGCTAAAAGCAAACCAAAAACCTTAAGAGCTGAGTAAACTTAACAAAGTAAAAATTAAACTGATAGTTTGGGATTGGAATCTCTGTACAAATTAAACATTTTTGTGTATTACTTAATTATTATCATGGAATAACTAGGAGAGGAATGCCAATAGACCAAGAAAACAGCGTAGATCAGAAAAAAGCCCAAAAACCGGCTTAAAACTAGATGGCGCTGCAAAATGAGCGGGCTACAAGTTTCACTAAAATGCCGTATGTTCTTAGCGCTAATGAGTCACAGCAGCAAGTCAATCGAAGTTCCACAAGATAGATGGCGCTATTTTTAATTTTGCTTAGTTATTTCAATTTACGTGTTTGTAGGTAGACGCATGTACCTACTTATTGCTTCCCGTGGCTACGCGGCCGGCAAATAATTCATAGTAACATTGTAATACCGTTCAAACTTCTTCATCAACTAATCTTTGGCATGTGACGTCACGAGTGGATTTTTCATAGTAACTGTCAAGGCGCTCAGTTTCGCGAGAAAGGGACAGGAGATGAGAATTTTTAAAAGCTTATTACTCCCTGATTTATTTACCGATTTTACTTATTTTTTCATTTATTGCATTCATTTTTAATATTTATGAAAGTAATATTTGATTGTTCATTTTTAATAGTAGTTATCATGCCTATTCTGAGAACTTATACATTATTTGGTCAGTTGTTCACTTCTTCCTCTCAAGTTTTAGAGCTATTCTTGAAGGTTCATTTTTATTACAAAAAACAATTTTTGGAATAAATTTGCCACGAAATAACATATCCAAGCTAGGGTAAGGTCAAAAGATGCGTCGTGATTTGGGCTTTATAGCCATGCCAAAAAGTCGATTTCGCAAAAATTGGTAGTTATCTAATTTCCTTTCTACGCCCTCGATATACAAGGTGACCTTGAATTGGTATGTTATCCCGAAAGGGGTTAAATCTACACCCCAAGGAAGGTAGACAATGTTTCTTGTACGACTTTACTAAATTAATAGTTTTTCATAAAAGAAATGCCATGTAGTTTACGTCCAAAAATAGCCTTAGCTCAGCTGGGTAGTTGAACTTCGTCCTTGAACGAGTGCACATAAATGAGTTTAACGACTTGTGTTTAGAAATGAATTTATAGTATCTTGTTAACTCTCGTAGCGATCGCACGTGCAATATTGCGAGTGGATTTATTTTTTACCATGGTAGTTTGGTTTGGTTTGGTTTGGTAGTTTCAAGTAAGACTCTCACAACTTGTAGGGTATCATGGTCCCAGTCCCCCCATTTCGGGATAACATACCAATTCAAGGTCACCTTGTATAGATAGAAGAATAGATTTTTTCATCCCATGTATCCGAAAGGAGCTAGTTTATCTTCGATAAGTGCGAGCATAGTAGGTAATATCCGTGCACTTACTAAGTGCGCGCAAAACACCTCTGCTCGCACTTCTTCTTCATCTTTTTGATTACCTAGCAAGGGCTTTTAAACACGGTTTCGACGCAATTTGCTAGGATAAAGTAGTAAATGACCGGCCAAGTGTGAAAAAAATTACGTTTGTTGTATGCGAGCCTCTTTAAATTTTTATCTGTTGTTGTAGCGAAATACATCATCTGTGAAAATTTTAACTGTCTATCACGGTTCATGAGATACAGCCTGATGACAGACGGACATACAGTACAGATAGACCGACAGCGAAGCTTTAGTAAAAAGCGCACCTGCCGCGACACTAACCACACGCGTTGGTTAACTACTGTCAGTATTTATTATACATTATGATATAGTTATCTCCTTTCTTCCTCCTTTTTTTCTCATAGAGGGGAAACGCAGAGTGTGCCATACGGTACCAAAATTATTTGACCTCGAGCGACTTACTTTGAATCCCTCGCTAAGTCGCTACTCGCTAGTCTCGCTACGTTAGGATTCTTCGCTTCACTCTGGATTCAAACAATTATTTTGATCCCTTGTGGCACAATCTACTTAGTGCGATCTTTTAAATTTTTAAATATGCACTCTGTTTTTTTCCAAGTTTATATAAGTGACGAATATAAACTTCCTATCTAGTGCGACGAAAAACAAGACGTTTTACGGATTTTTAACGTAGGCCATGCAACTGCGCTATTTTTTAAAATAATACGATTAAACTAGCTATATTTAAAAATCGATTATTAAAATTAGTTTTGCGAATTTAATTAACAGCGCCATCTACTGTGTTTGAAGTAAATTACTGCGACCATGATAATCAACAAGTAGCAGATTGATGGTCCCGCAGTAGTAACTGTTATCTTATTCTGTGTTTTTGTTCATTTAAACTACGTTTCGATACTCCTAACGCCATCTTAATGATCACCTTGGAGGTAGTGAAAGCGTCTACACTGTTTTCTTAGTGTATTAGCATTCCTCTCCTAGTTATTCCATGTTATTATTTACCAGTTAATAAAATTATTTCCAGAGACATCGTTGACGGTGGACGGTATAATGTACGTGATAGACAGCGGATACTGTAAACTGAAGGTGTACAATCCTAGGATTGGTATGGACGCGTTGCAGGTAAGTTGACTCTAATTTTTAATCTCTTTTTTGATTAATATTGTTACTTTACTAGATTTTCATATTAGATTAGAAACGTCAAAGATTATTCGTTGCGACTTTCCCACTTATGAACAATGTTTGTTTCAGTACCGATTGTACTGTTTCTCGTAAATGTGTTGAAAAACGTTGTACGATACACGTGCGGAAATTGGTTTTTACAAACTCGTGTCTGTGATAAGCCCTCGACTGCGTGTCGGGCTTTGTCTACTCGTTTGTAAAAACCAACTTACTGCCCTAATATCATAAATAAGTAGGGATGCGCCTAACATGGATTATTGAACCGAACCGAATTACAAACATTATTTGGTTTAGAGCCGAACCGAATATTCGGCTGAAGTATTCTGTTCATTTTACACGAACTTTCCCGTACATTCAGTCGCTATAAAACTTCAACAAAATTTCCACTGAGATGGAAACAATGTTTATTCTACTATTTTTTGTGTAAAATCTCTATTTTTATGAAAATTTTCGTTGAAATTGCTATTAAAGTGTATGTGAGTAATTTATTCTAATAAAAAAAAAACCACATAAATAACAGGATTCTTAGAAACAGGTTAATCGTCGTTTTTAGCGCATTTTTGCATTGTAAATGCAATTACTTATTTGTTCATCATACAATATTGTTTCATTAATTATTATATATATATATATATATATATATATATATATATAATATTGTTTCAAATTAGATATTGGACCAAATCGCACGCTCTATAGGTCGGTAGAGCCCTTTAGGCACAAAATATCATAGTTTCCTGGTGACCATGCGTTTAGATAGAGCAAGTTATCAGTATCTAGAAAAAGATTAAAAAGTGCTAAGCGTTCTGATTATCTTAGAATGAGTTCCCCAAAAGATAATTTTGGAAGTCTTTAGCGGAAAGTATTTATTAAAATCGGTAATCATTCGGCACTTGAACCGAATATTTGGCCGAATACCGAACATGGAAAAACATGCCGAATATTCGGTACACCGAATAGTTACCGAATTTTCAGCGCATCCCTATAAATAAGTATTGTGTATGCGTAGATCTACCCGGTGAGCCAGGCCAACGCCCGGCAGCGCGCCGGGCGCGCGGGCCGCACGGGCCCGGGGAAGGGGTTCTGCCTCTACACGCGCCGCCAGTACACGCACGAGCTGCTGGCCGCCACCGTACCCGAGATACAACGGACCAACCTCGCCAATACTGTGCTACTCTTGAAGAGCTTGGGGGTCGAGGATCTACTGGCCTTCCATTTCATGGATCCGCCACCACAGGTTAGCATAATTGTTAGGTATTGTCCTAGAAATACAACAGGTTGAATTGAAGAGTTTGGGAGTTGAGGACTGTCTGGTTTTCCATTTCATAGATCTCCCGCCACAGGTCAGTATAACTGTTAGGCTCTAGCTGCTACGATAATACTGTGCTGTTGTTAAAGAGTTTGGGAGTTGAGGGCTGTCTGGTGGCTTTCCACTTAATGGATTCGCAATCGCAAGTTAGTAAAACTATTAGGTATTGTCCCTGAAATATGTATTTATTTAGGTAATCCAACAGCGTGAACAATACAATATTCAATAACAAATTTACAGACTTAAAAGAAGGCCAAACAGATATAGCAGTATGAGTCTCGCCTTGAAGAGTCTGGGAGTTGAGGTGGCGAATCCATGATAATGGAAAGCCAGACATTTCCATTATCATGGATTCGCCACCACAAGCGAGTAAACATGTCGTTTACTTTGTTTCTTTATCACATTGTCCCCAAAAATACAGTGAATTATCCTGGTCACTACCTACTGTTGGAGAGTTTGGGAGTTGAAAGACCTACCTTACCAATTCATGGATCCGCCGCGACAAGTTAATTTCACATCACATCATTAGACGTTTTGAGTATACTGCTTAACATAGACATGTCCATTAGGAAGTAACTGTCATAATCATACTCATACTATAACTTTTTTTTAATACGCGCATGATACGCGTCCTGGTGATCACAGTAGATTATATTGCAAAGGTCGCATGCTGTCCATTTCCTGAATATTCCTTAAAGGAATAGATGCGATTCTTATGCCAGAACCGCACAGCCAACTTCATATAAATTAATAACATCATTGAAAATTTCCCTTTCCAGGATACAATTTTAAACTCCATGTACCAGTTATGGATCCTAGGAGCTTTAGATGGAACGGGAGCCCTAACTCCCCTAGGGCGCCAGATGGCAGAGTTCCCATTAGACCCTCCACAGTGTCACATGCTGATCGTATCTCCTGAGATGGGCTGCAGCGCTGAAGTCCTTATTATAGGTGAGTACAGATTGTTTTCGAATAAATCAATTTTTTTGGATGTCTGTCCCTTTCTGTTATACGCAAAAAATTTAATTAAAAAAAATTAATTAGAAATAAAAAGTTAATTGATCAAACTTTTTTTGTAGTCTCGGCTAATTCTATTATTTCATGTCTTGGGCGCGGATTGTGAAAAAATATGTAATCCGCCATTTTATGGCGGCGGCCATCTTGGAGTTACAATGATATTTTATAAGGCCTAATTTTAAAGGCGCTAGTCCTTAAAATACTAAAAACATATCTGTCTTTTACATTGTCGTTTGACAAGAACAGCAATTGTTTTAGAACTTTTAGATCTGTCAGCGAAAGCCTTCAAAATTAGGCAAATTAGTCAATTTCACATAGTCATGTGCACCAATCTGTAAACAGGAAAGTGGTACCGAACAAACAAAACACAAGTAGGGCAAGCTAAATAAAACCGTTTAAAAAAATATAATAGTTTATAAAAATAATGTCCCCATTCCCCAGTGTCGATGCTGTCGGTACCGTCCGTGTTCTACCGCCCGCAAGGACGGGAGGAGGAAGCGGACGCCGTGAAGGAGAAGTTCCAGGTTCCGGAGTCCGACCATCTCACGCTGCTGCATCTATACAACCAGTGGAAGGCTAACAAGTTAGTATAACTTTATATCATCATCATCATCGGCCTGAAGACGTCCACTGCTAAACATAGCCCTCACCCAAAGAGCGCCACTTTGAGCGGCTGCCTGCCTCTTGCATCCATCGGCTCCCCGCAGTTCTGACCTGTACCCCTAGTACGAGTTTCGATGATTTACTAATACTTGATTCGTTTACGTTTTCTCCCATACATTTCTCGGCAGCGCACCTAGCGGACACGTTGATGAACTAAAAATGAATGGTTATACGGAATAAGGGCCCTGTACAAATTTTAAATGGATTCGCGCGTATTCACTTAATGGAAAACCCGTACTAGGGGTACATACAGGTCGTCGGTCCACCTAGTGGGGGGCCGGCCTACGCTGCGTCTTCCGGTTCGTGGTCACCACTCGAGAACCTTTCTTCCCCATCGGTTGTCAGTTCTACGAGCGATGTGGCCTGCCCATTGCCATTTCAACTTGCTGATTCCGAAAGCTATATCGGTGACTTTAGTTCTCCTGCGGATCTCCTCATTTCGGATCTTCTCTCGCAAAGAAACACCCAGCATAGCTCTCGCCATAGCCCGTTGCGCAACTTTGAGCTTACTCGTCAGGCCAACAGTGAGGGACCACTTGTTGAAAACGTTCGTTTTCAGGCTCTGCGATATTTTAGACGACATTTCGTCTAAAATATCGCAGAGCCTGAAAAAATTCGGTCAAATTTTTCTGTACACCACCTTCCGATTTCATAATCTTACCCAAAGAAATTACCCCTATCTAGTTAGATACCCTAGCTCAGTTGATCATTGTAGGCTGTACACCAGAACCAACATTTGTATGATGAACAAATAAATAAATATGTGTGGACATTTCACACAGCACCATCTAGCCCCAAACTCAGCATAGCTTGTACTATGGGAACCAGATAACTGATACAATACTTATATACTTTTTGTTTGTAAATACATACATAGAATTAGAATACACCCAGACGCAGAACAAACATCTATGTTCATCACACAAATGTTTGTCCCGGGTAGGAATCGAACCCACAGCCCTCAGTTCAGAAGGCAGGGACACTACCAACTGAGCTATCGGGCCCGTCAAACATTCATGAACCTAACATGCTCCTTTCGCATTTCCAGTTACTCAAGCAAGTGGTGCACCGAGCATTTTGTCCACGGCAAGGCGATGCGCAAAGTGCGTGAAGTTCGGCAACAGTTGCGCGACATCATGCAACAACAGCGACTGCCGCTTGTGTCGTGTGGCACCGCTTGGGATACGGTGCGCAAGTGTATCTGCTCAGGTTAGTGTCACACCATGCAACTGTTGCAACACATCATGCAACAGTTGCGCGACATTACGTAACAACAGCGACTGCCGCTTGTGTCGTGTGGCACCGCTTGGGATACGGTGCGCAAGTGTATCTGCTCAGGTTAGTGTCACACCATGCAACTGTTGCAACACATCATGCAACAGTTGCGCGACATTACGCAACAACAGCGACTGCCGCTTGTGTCGTGTGGCACCGCTTGGGATACGGTGCGCAAGTGTATCTGCTCAGGTTAGTGTCACACCATGCAACTGTTGCAACACATCATGCAACAGTTGCGCGACATTACGTAACAACAGCGACTGCCGCTTGTGTCGTGTGGCACCGCTTGGGATACGGTGCGCAAGTGTATCTGCTCAGGTTAGTGTCACACCATGCAACTGTTGCAACACATCATGCAACAGTTGCGCGACATCATGCACCTACAGCGACTGCCGCTTGTGTCGTGTGGCACCGCTTGGGATACGGTGCGCAAGTGTATCTGCTCAGGTTAGTGTCACACCATGCAACTGTTGCAACACATCATGCAACAGTTGCGCGACATTACGCAACAACAGCGACTGCCGCTTGTGTCGTGTGGCACCGCTTGGGATACGGTGCGCAAGTGTATCTGCTCAGGTTAGTGTCACACCATGCAACTGTTGCAACACATGCAACAGTTGCAACACATGCAACAGTTGCGCGACATTACGCAACAACAGCGACTGCCGCTTGTGTCGTGTGGCACCGCTTGGGATACGGTGCGCAAGTGTATCTGCTCAGGTTAGTGTCACACCATGCAACTGTTGCAACACATCATGCAACAGTTGCGCGACATTACGCAACAACAGCGACTGCCGCTTGTGTCGTGTGGCACCGCTTGGGATACGGTGCGCAAGTGTATCTGCTCAGGTTAGTGTCACACCATGCAACTGTTGCAACACATCATGCAACAGTTGCGCGACATTACGCAACAACAGCGACTGCCGCTTGTGTCGTGTGGCACCGCTTGGGATACGGTGCGCAAGTGTATCTGCTCAGGTTAGTGTCACACCATGCAACTGTTGCAACACATCATGCAACAGTTGCGCGACATTACGCAACAACAGCGACTGCCGCTTGTGTCGTGTGGCACCGCTTGGGATACGGTGCGCAAGTGTATCTGCTCAGGTTAGTGTCACACCATGCAACTGTTGCAACACATGCAACAGTTGCGCGACATTACGCAACAACAGCGACTGCCGCTTGTGTCGTGTGGCACCGCTTGGGATACGGTGCGCAAGTGTATCTGCTCAGGTTAGTGTCACACCATGCAACTGTTGCAACACATCATGCAACAGTTGCGCGACATTACGCAACAACAGCGACTGCCGCTTGTGTCGTGTGGCACCGCTTGGGATACGGTGCGCAAGTGTATCTGCTCAGGTTAGTGTCACACCATGCAACTGTTGCAACACATCATGCAACAGTTGCGCGACATTACGCAACAACAGCGACTGCCGCTTGTGTCGTGTGGCACCGCTTGGGATACGGTGCGCAAGTGTATCTGCTCAGGTTAGTGTCACACCATGCAACTGTTGCAACACATCATGCAACAGTTGCGCGACATTACGCAACAACAGCGACTGCCGCTTGTGTCGTGTGGCACCGCTTGGGATACGGTGCGCAAGTGTATCTGCTCAGGTTAGTGTCACACCATGCAACTGTTGCAACACATCATGCAACAGTTGCGCGACATTACGCAACAACAGCGACTGCCGCTTGTGTCGTGTGGCACCGCTTGGGATACGGTGCGCAAGTGTATCTGCTCAGGTTAGTGTCACACCATGCAACTGTTGCAACTCATCATGCAACAGTTGCGCGACATCATGCAACAACAGCGACTGCCGCTTGTGTCGTGTGGCACCGCTTGGGATACGGTGCGCAAGTGTATCTGCTCAGGTTAGTGTCACACCATGCAACTGTTGCAACACATCATGCAACAGTTGCGCGACATTACGTAACAACAGCGACTGCCGCTTGTGTCGTGTGGCACCGCTTGGGATACGGTGCGCAAGTGTATCTGCTCAAGTAGTGTCACACCATGCAACTGTTGCAACTCATCATGCAACAGTTGCGCGACATCATGCAACAACAGCGACTGCCGCTTGTGTCGTGTGGCACCGCTTGGGATACGGTGCGCAAGTGTATCTGCTCAGGTTAGTGTCACACCATGCAACTGTTGCAACACATCATGCAACAGTTGCGCGACATTACGCAACAACAGCGACTGCCGCTTGTGTCGTGTGGCACCGCTTGGGATACGGTGCGCAAGTGTATCTGCTCAGGTTAGTGTCACACCATGCAACTGTTGCAACACATCATGCAACAGTTGCGCGACATTACGCAACAACAGCGACTGCCGCTTGTGTCGTGTGGCACCGCTTGGGATACGGTGCGCAAGTGTATCTGCTCAGGTTAGTGTCACACCATGCAACTGTTGCAACACATCATGCAACAGTTGCGCGACATTACGCAACAACAGCGACTGCCGCTTGTGTCGTGTGGCACCGCTTGGGATACGGTGCGCAAGTGTATCTGCTCAGGTTAGTGTCACACCATGCAACTTTTGCAACACATCATGCAACAGTTGCGCGACATTACGTAACAACAGCGACTGCCGCTTGTGTCGTGTGGCACCGCTTGGGATACGGTGCGCAAGTGTATCTGCTCAGGTTAGTGTCACACCATGCAACTGTTGCAACACATGCAACAGTTGCGCGACATTACGCAACAACAGCGACTGCCGCTTGTGTCGTGTGGCACCGCTTGGGATACGGTGCGCAAGTGTATCTGCTCAGGTTAGTGTCACACCATGCAACTGTTGCAACACATCATGCAACAGTTGCGCGACATTACGCAACAACAGCGACTGCCGCTTGTGTCGTGTGGCACCGCTTGGGATACGGTGCGCAAGTGTATCTGCTCAGGTTAGTGTCACACCATGCAACTGTTGCAACACATCATGCAACAGTTGCGCGACATTACGCAACAACAGCGACTGCCGCTTGTGTCGTGTGGCACCGCTTGGGATACGGTGCGCAAGTGTATCTGCTCAGGTTAGTGTCACACCATGCAACTGTTGCAACACATCATGCAACAGTTGCGCGACATTACGTAACAACAGCGACTGCCGCTTGTGTCGTGTGGCACCGCTTGGGATACGGTGCGCAAGTGTATCTGCTCAGGTTAGTGTCACACCATGCAACTGTTGCAACACATGCAACAGTTGCGCGACATTACGCAACAACAGCGACTGCCGCTTGTGTCGTGTGGCACCGCTTGGGATACGGTGCGCAAGTGTATCTGCTCAGGTTAGTGTCACACCATGCAACTGTTGCAACACATCATGCAACAGTTGCGCGACATTACGCAACAACAGCGACTGCCGCTTGTGTCGTGTGGCACCGCTTGGGATACGGTGCGCAAGTGTATCTGCTCAGGTTAGTGTCACACCATGCAACTGTTGCAACTCATCATGCAACAGTTGCGCGACATCATGCAACAACAGCGACTGCCGCTTGTGTCGTGTGGCACCGCTTGGGATACGGTGCGCAAGTGTATCTGCTCAGGTTAGTGTCACACCATGCAACTGTTGCAACACATCATGCAACAGTTGCGCGACATTACGCAACAACAGCGACTGCCGCTTGTGTCGTGTGGCACCGCTTGGGATACGGTGCGCAAGTGTATCTGCTCAGGTTAGTGTCACACCATGCAACTGTTGCAACACATCATGCAACAGTTGCGCGACATTACGTAACAACAGCGACTGCCGCTTGTGTCGTGTGGCACCGCTTGGGATACGGTGCGCAAGTGTATCTGCTCAGGTTAGTGTCACACCATGCAACTGTTGCAACACATGCAACAGTTGCGCGACATTACGCAACAACAGCGACTGCCGCTTGTGTCGTGTGGCACCGCTTGGGATACGGTGCGCAAGTGTATCTGCTCAGGTTAGTGTCACACCATGCAACTGTTGCAACACATCATGCAACAGTTGCGCGACATTACGCAACAACAGCGACTGCCGCTTGTGTCGTGTGGCACCGCTTGGGATACGGTGCGCAAGTGTATCTGCTCAGGTTAGTGTCACACCATGCAACTGTTGCAACACATCATGCAACAGTTGCGCGACATTACGTAACAACAGCGACTGCCGCTTGTGTCGTGTGGCACCGCTTGGGATACGGTGCGCAAGTGTATCTGCTCAGGTTAGTGTCACACCATGCAACTGTTGCAACTCATCATGCAACAGTTGCGCGACATTACGTAACAACAGCGACTGCCGCTTGTGTCGTGTGGCACCGCTTGGGATACGGTGCGCAAGTGTATCTGCTCAGGTTAGTGTCACACCATGCAACTGTTGCAACACATCATGCAACAGTTGCGCGACATTACGCAACAACAGCGACTGCCGCTTGTGTCGTGTGGCACCGCTTGGGATACGGTGCGCAAGTGTATCTGCTCAGGTTAGTGTCACACCATGCAACTGTTGCAACACATCATGCAACAGTTGCGCGACATTACGTAACAACAGCGACTGCCGCTTGTGTCGTGTGGCACCGCTTGGGATACGGTGCGCAAGTGTATCTGCTCAGGTTAGTGTCACACCATGCAACTGTTGCAACACATGCAACAGTTGCGCGACATTACGCAACAACAGCGACTGCCGCTTGTGTCGTGTGGCACCGCTTGGGATACGGTGCGCAAGTGTATCTGCTCAGGTTAGTGTCACACCATGCAACTGTTGCAACACATCATGCAACAGTTGCGCGACATTACGCAACAACAGCGACTGCCGCTTGTGTCGTGTGGCACCGCTTGGGATACGGTGCGCAAGTGTATCTGCTCAGGTTAGTGTCACACCATGCAACTGTTGCAACACATCATGCAACAGTTGCGCGACATTACGCAACAACAGCGACTGCCGCTTGTGTCGTGTGGCACCGCTTGGGATACGGTGCGCAAGTGTATCTGCTCAGGTTAGTGTCACACCATGCAACTGTTGCAACACATCATGCAACAGTTGCGCGACATTACGCAACAACAGCGACTGCCGCTTGTGTCGTGTGGCACCGCTTGGGATACGGTGCGCAAGTGTATCTGCTCAGGTTAGTGTCACACCATGCAACTTTTGCAACACATCATGCAACAGTTGCGCGACATTACGTAACAACAGCGACTGCCGCTTGTGTCGTGTGGCACCGCTTGGGATACGGTGCGCAAGTGTATCTGCTCAGGTTAGTGTCACACCATGCAACTGTTGCAACACATGCAACAGTTGCGCGACATTACGCAACAACAGCGACTGCCGCTTGTGTCGTGTGGCACCGCTTGGGATACGGTGCGCAAGTGTATCTGCTCAGGTTAGTGTCACACCATGCAACTGTTGCAACACATCATGCAACAGTTGCGCGACATTACGCAACAACAGCGACTGCCGCTTGTGTCGTGTGGCACCGCTTGGGATACGGTGCGCAAGTGTATCTGCTCAGGTTAGTGTCACACCATGCAACTGTTGCAACACATCATGCAACAGTTGCGCGACATTACGCAACAACAGCGACTGCCGCTTGTGTCGTGTGGCACCGCTTGGGATACGGTGCGCAAGTGTATCTGCTCAGGTTAGTGTCACACCATGCAACTGTTGCAACACATCATGCAACAGTTGCGCGACATTACGTAACAACAGCGACTGCCGCTTGTGTCGTGTGGCACCGCTTGGGATACGGTGCGCAAGTGTATCTGCTCAGGTTAGTGTCACACCATGCAACTGTTGCAACACATGCAACAGTTGCGCGACATTACGCAACAACAGCGACTGCCGCTTGTGTCGTGTGGCACCGCTTGGGATACGGTGCGCAAGTGTATCTGCTCAGGTTAGTGTCACACCATGCAACTGTTGCAACACATCATGCAACAGTTGCGCGACATTACGCAACAACAGCGACTGCCGCTTGTGTCGTGTGGCACCGCTTGGGATACGGTGCGCAAGTGTATCTGCTCAGGTTAGTGTCACACCATGCAACTGTTGCAACTCATCATGCAACAGTTGCGCGACATCATGCAACAACAGCGACTGCCGCTTGTGTCGTGTGGCACCGCTTGGGATACGGTGCGCAAGTGTATCTGCTCAGGTTAGTGTCACACCATGCAACTGTTGCAACACATCATGCAACAGTTGCGCGACATTACGTAACAACAGCGACTGCCGCTTGTGTCGTGTGGCACCGCTTGGGATACGGTGCGCAAGTGTATCTGCTCAGGTTAGTGTCACACCATGCAACTGTTGCAACTCATCATGCAACAGTTGCGCGACATTACGTAACAACAGCGACTGCCGCTTGTGTCGTGTGGCACCGCTTGGGATACGGTGCGCAAGTGTATCTGCTCAGGTTAGTGTCACACCATGCAACTGTTGCAACACATCATGCAACAGTTGCGCGACATTACGCAACAACAGCGACTGCCGCTTGTGTCGTGTGGCACCGCTTGGGATACGGTGCGCAAGTGTATCTGCTCAGGTTAGTGTCACACCATGCAACTGTTGCAACACATCATGCAACAGTTGCGCGACATTACGTAACAACAGCGACTGCCGCTTGTGTCGTGTGGCACCGCTTGGGATACGGTGCGCAAGTGTATCTGCTCAGGTTAGTGTCACACCATGCAACTGTTGCAACACATGCAACAGTTGCGCGACATTACGCAACAACAGCGACTGCCGCTTGTGTCGTGTGGCACCGCTTGGGATACGGTGCGCAAGTGTATCTGCTCAGGTTAGTGTCACACCATGCAACTGTTGCAACACATCATGCAACAGTTGCGCGACATTACGTAACAACAGCGACTGCCGCTTGTGTCGTGTGGCACCGCTTGGGATACGGTGCGCAAGTGTATCTGCTCAGGTTAGTGTCACACCATGCAACTGTTGCAACACATCATGCAACAGTTGCGCGACATTACGTAACAACAGCGACTGCCGCTTGTGTCGTGTGGCACCGCTTGGGATACGGTGCGCAAGCGTATCTGCTCAGGTTAGTGTCACACCATGCAACTGTTGCAACACATCATGCAACAGTTGCGCGACATTACGCAACAACAGCGACTGCCGCTTGTGTCGTGTGGCACCGCTTGGGATACGGTGCGCAAGTGTATCTGCTCAGGTTAGTGTCACACCATGCAACTGTTGCAACACATCATGCAACAGTTGCGCGACATCATGCAACAACAGCGACTGCTGCTTGGGCGTCCGTCTGTCCGTCCATGAATCTGAATGAACACTCCGGTGAAAGGGTTTTGAATATTTTAGTATGAAGCCTGGCATATCTCTGTCTGACAGTAAAATAGTATTATTAGGGTTCCGTACCCAAGGGTAAAGCAATCTCTATTACTAAACTTCGCTGTCCGTTCGTATGACATCACACTGTACCTCATGAACCGTGATGGTTAAACAGTTGAAATTTTCACAGATGATATACTTCTGATACCGCTATAATAAATACTAAAAATACAAAATAAATATTTAAGGAAATCCCCTTAAAACAAAGGTGAATTTTGCTCATTTTTTAAAAATGTACGGAACCCTCCGTGCGCGAGTCCGACTCGCGTTTGACCGGTTTTTTTTACATTTTTTTATAACAATAACATTTATTTCCTCCCCAGCGTATTTCCAACAAGCCGCTCGTCTGAAAGGCATAGGCGAGTACGTAAACTGTCGCACGGGCATGCCGTGCCACCTGCACCCGACGTCGGCGCTCTTCGGGCTCGGCACGTCCCCCGACTACGTGGTGTACCACGAGCTGATGATGACCACCAGGGAGTACATGCACTGCGTCACGGCCGTCGATGGCCGGTGGTTGGCCGAGTTGGGACCAATGTTCTTCTCTGTGAAGGAGACTGGCAAGTGAGTAGACTTATTGGTTTGTTGGTTGGATTGTGTGGGTTCAATCTGTTTGGATGAGGTGGGCCCAATGTTTTTGTCTGTGAAAGAGACTGGCAAGTGAGTTGATTTATTGGTTTGTTGGTTGGATTGGTTTGAGTTCAATCTGTTTGGATGAGGTGGGCCCAATGTTTTTGTCTGTGAAAGAGACTGGCAAGTGAGTTGATTTATTGGTTTGTTGGTTGGATTGTGTGGGTTCAATCTGTTTGGATGAGGTGGGCCCAATGTTTTTGTCTGTAAAAGAGACTGGCAAGTGAGTTGATTTATTGGTTTGTTGGTTGGATTGTGTGGGTTTAATCTGTTAGGATGAGTTGGGCCCAATGTTTTTGTCTGTGAAAGAGACTGGCAAAGAGACTGGCAAGTGAGTTGATTTATTGGTTTGTTGGTTGGATTGTGTGGGTTTAATCTGTTAGGATGAGTTGGGCCCAATGTTTTTGTCTGTGAAAGAGACTGGCAAGTGAGTGGAGTTGTTTAGTGAGTAGACAGTGTTATTTTTTCGTTGGTTGGTTTGTATTGGTCCAATCTGTTTGGGTGAGTTGGAAGTCTGGAAAGTGAGTTGATTTATTGGTTTGTTGGTTGGATTGTTTGGGTTCAATCTGTTTGGATGAGGTGGGCCTAATGTTTTTGTCTGTGAAAGAGACTGGCAAGTGAGTTGATTTATTGGTTTGTTGGTTGGATTGTGTGGGTTCAATCTGTTTGGATGAGGTGGGCCCAATGTTTTTGTCCTATGTTTTTCACTGTGAATGAGACTGGCACGTGAGTTGTCCTTTTCACCGATTTTTTTATATAGATGTTATATTTTTTTCATGTACACGGATGACCTGACGAGCTAATCTTTCGGCTGGTGTTAAGCGTAACGTTCGCCTATAACACATGCAGTGTCACTCGAAACTCAAAATTAAAGTTTCGCGTGACACTGGACACTGCACACGTCGTCACCCTGAGACATCGTACAGCCTAAAAAGAGTTAGGCTGTGAGATCACTTCATAGGTCTCATTAGCCCAGTAATTTCACTAGCTACCATGTCCAACAAACCGGAATACTAGTGAAACATTACAATACCTTACACTGGCTAAATTCAATATGTGTGGAGCTAAAATATTAAAAAGACACCTCCCAAATCAACATTTATTATTTTTAACGTAGTGCGATCTACAGATTCATAGCCTTCAGAGTTTCAGTCTCAAAAAAGTCGCCGAAAATTTGCTAACTCAGGAAGCCGTTTCGTTAAACTCATCATTAATTCCAGATCAAACCGTGACAAGCGTAAAGAAGCAGCGGTCCACGTCCAGCGGATGGAAGAAGAGATGAAAGAAGCGGAGCGGAAGATGGCAGAAGAAAAGAAGAAGAGAGACGAAGATGTTCCAGTTAAACAAGAGATTGCTACACCGGGTTTAAATACACCAAGACGTACCCCAAATAGGCTCGGATTATAAATTAACAAGATTTCACTTTTTGCGGCCAGTTGCAGTGCCACTCGGAACTAAAAAATTAAAGTGACACTGCACTGCGCACGTCATCCCGAGACACCAGCACAGTCTAGTAATAAGATTACTAGTCTTATTTTCCCAATAATGTCAATTATCCGGTGAAGTATGTTCGTAATGACCGATACTAAAAACATCAGTATATTGAGGGTTAGTGTGAGGGTGTCTTCTGAGGACTTTTTAGTACTTTTGATGATGATAATGATGATGATGATGATGAAAAGTACTAAAAAAGTCCCGATGGTGATAACGATGCAGTTGTTTAAATGTCTTTGTAGATAGGTAACACAACAGCATTAGTTTTATTTCGATATCTGGATATCTATTTTATGCTTTATAAGACCACATTTTATTTTTCCAATCTCTGAAATCACAATAAGCTTATCAACAAAAAGCATGCATACATATTATTAATTTTTCTGCTATAGGTTAAACTATTTTGATACTGCTAATATAAGCAACGCAATACCATAATAATCAGTATAATTAAAATCAAGACTCTTACAAAGCTAATTTTGTAAAGAAACTCAGTACGAATTACTTATTTCTGTTGCTATTCATGTCAAATAGACGGCAATTTAAGAGATATATTTTAAATTTGTCAACTAAAGCCTTGAGTTTTTGGCGGGAACGCGGAAAAGTTCACGTGTCGTTGCATTGTATTATTTTTCAAAACTTTTGCTTTTTTCAGTGTTAATGTTTAAAATTGGTGGCGTTTTACGCATTAAGTGCTGAATTACGAGCATGAGTGAGGGCAAGTGATATAATGTGGGGAAACGTGATTTTTCGTGTTGCTTATAAAACTCCATAGAAGCTTTTAGTAAAGTTGCCACCACTTTGCTGGAGCATGACTGCCTGACTTAGACTGGACTATGACTAGGACATGACTGTGTGAAATATTTTATAACACGATGAAAATATAATACTTGACACTGGCTAAATACACTATGTGTGGAGCCAAATTATAAGAAAAAAAAAAACTAAAGCCTTCATAATTAGGCCTAATACACAATTACAATATGTAAGTTTATGAATTTTTGCTATTATTTCACATTACTATATAAATACGGTTCAGTATTTAATAAAATCAAATGCTCGAAAATTATTTTATTTAACCACCTTGTCATTTATTATAAACTTAAATAGGTAACGTAATCAAAGGAAAAGAGCCCCGCGAGGATAAGAGCTCGAGTAAGGTTCTCGAGTGGCGACCACCGATGGATGCAGGAGGCGAGCAGCCGCTTAAAGTGGCACTCTGGGGGAGGCCTATGGATAGATAGATAAACTCTTTATTGAAAACACCATTTGCCTATGTTCAGCGGTGAACGCCTTCAGGCTGACGATTTGAGGAAGCGGGACACCCAATGTTTCTTGTTCCAGCCTGCTCTGTTCTTTGTATGGCTTTGTCTCGGTTTGTTACTTCGCCCGCGCAATTGAGTCGTGTTTGTACGAGAAATACGTTCACGTGCTATCAACGGGCTTTAATCTTTGTATTCAGAGAACCAATGAATTCTATCGACATGACGACAAATAACCAATATGATGATTCTGTACGTTCATCCTCATTTGAACAAAGTATTATATTACTGGCTACATTGCTAATAAAAAAATTATATTGATATCATTATTATTAATAAAAAATACTTTACGAACATCTTTTCTGAGATGGCGGATATGTATTGTACTGTAGTAGTATACATATCCGCCATAAAAGGTGGGGGGAAGCCCACACGTTACATAGTCACTCCCGTATTTATCGGTTTACAAAATAGAAAAATGGCTCAAAAGCCGCTAGAAAGTGTTGTGCGCGATTTAGAAAAGTCGTTAGCTAGTTTACTTAAAAAAGTTCAAGAGTTTGAGAGTGAAATCGCCAATCAATCGCGTAAAATAGATCACCAAAGTGATATTATTGCGAGTCAGAATCAGGTGATTTTTGAATTAAAAGCAGCTGTTGAGGGTACTGGTCAGCTGATCGACACATCGAAGCCAATGACCGCGAGTGCTAAACCAACGTCAGCGCCTCCACCGCAGCGTCCGATTCGCCAAGTCCGCTTGGCTGCGATCGCTTCGGCGAATCAAGCCACAGCAACGAAAAAGCAGACAAATCAGCGCAGGCGCTTGTTGACAGCTCCCGACGAAATGTCAGTGACCCCCGATGTGAATAAGTCTCCCATGACTGGACCGGTTAGAGGCGCTACTACGAAAGTGCCGATACCGAATCCTCAGACAGATGCACCGAAGCAGAACTTGATAACGAATGATATCGCCAACGTAGAAAAACCTTCGGCGAATAGTATTGATGGTTGGCACACGGTGAGCCATAAACGTTCCTTCAAGCGGAAGATTATGACAGGAGCAGGTAAAGAAGACCAGGAGCTCCAGACGGTCGAGCCAGTGAAGTACATACAGGCATGGTCGTTTAAGCCAGAGACGAATGTTCAAAACGTGTTGAACCATTTAAACAAAATAGCAAGACGAGATGACTACACGGTACAAAAACGTGAAATTATGTCGACCAGGCATGCTGCCTTCGTAATCACCTGTGCTGAAAGTGTGTACGACCAAATTTACACGCCAACATCATGGCCTCCGCGAGTTAAGTTATCGCAGTGGTTTCACAGTAGGCCCCGTGTGGAACGGGGCAGGCCAGTCACCGAGCCCGCTGCCGCCAGTGCGCGTGCGCCGCCCGCTCGCCCCGCTGGCTCTGTCACAGTCTAACTCTAATAGCGGTCGGCCGCGACACCGCGCTGCTACGTATGAACGGCTAGTGGTATGTCATCAAAACATTGCCTCCCTTGATCGTAAAACGCCGAGATTAGAGGTACTATTAAATGACAGCCTACGTTGTGATGTACTAGCTTTAACCGAACATTGGCTAGCTGAAGCAAAGCTTAAATGCGTAAGCATAAATGGATATAAGTTAGTATCAAATTATAGTAGAAAAGTAACCGCGCATGGTGGTACTTGCATTTATGTAAAAGAATCTCTAAAAGTGGTGGAAAATTTAGAACTAGTGAAACTTTCCACTGAATTATATTGCGAAATAGCTGCTGTTGATATCGTTGACTATAACTGTACTATTGTTTGTGTATACAGAACAAACCTTGTAAGTTCGAACGAGTTCTTATGTCACTTTGAATGTTTGGTTGATAAGATCAGTGAATTAGGGCTTCTGTGTGTTATAGTTGGGGATTTTAATATCAACTGCTTGGGTGAAATCAAAGCTGAGCAGAAGCGATTATCGGACCTACTGTCAACTCATGACTTGGTCAACTTGGTGGACTTTCCGACTAGGGTGACGTCACATAGTACGACTTGCTTGGATCATTTATACACAAACTTGCCATCCGGGAACGTTACAGCTGCCCCAGTTACCACTAATCTTAGCGACCATCTCGCGGTTCGTGGTGAAATAGTGCTCCCGTCACTGATCATGAAACGCCCTACTACTATATTAAGCAGAAGCTACTCTCAAATGAGTTGTTGTAACTTTAGAGCCTCCCTTGGGAGCATCGATTGGGAGGAGGTGGATCGGCGTAGCTTATCGACCGAGCAATTGGTAATGTCTGTAATAAATGTAATCTGTAACAAACACGATGTATGCTTCCCAGTACGACGTGTTCCCCAGAAACGAAATAACTCATGGGTCTCGGCTGACATTAAAAATCTTAAATTATTATTATTTGATGCTATTGAATTAGGGAATAGAGCTCCTGATAATGACATATTAAAACAATTTATTATTAATCTAAATAATCAATATGACGATTTGTTAAACAATGAACGATCAAAATACTATATTGGTATTTTGAGTAGAAGCCAGAACACTGCTAAATCGATGTGGAAAGTCGTAAATGAACAGAGAGGGAAGCTGAACTCGTGTAACCTTGACTTTACAGACATTGTCAGGAACTCGGTTGGTCAGCCTTTCAAAAATAAGAAAGATGCAGTAAATGCGATGAATTTGAGGTTCGTAGATGCCGCCGCAGCGTGCGCTGCGTGAGGCGAGCGCGCCAGCTGCTTGCTCGCTGCGACTGCGCCCCTTCACCGCGGATGAGATATATCGCATTATCTCCGCGCGCATATCACCCAAACCATCAAAAGATGCTTACGGGATATCAATGCAACTATTGAATATGGCAGCAGGCCCCATCGCTTCAATATTGGCGAATGTATTTAATCGTTGCTTGAAGGATGGAGTTTTCCCTGAGTCTCTAAAGCTTAGTAAGGTTTCGCCTATATTTAAAGGGAAAGGTAAACGGTCAAATATTGACGGTTATCGACCCGTATCAATTATTCCTGCTGTGGCCAAAGTGTTTGAAAGCGGCTTAAGTTCCCGGCTTGTTGCTTACCTGATGTCAACAGCGGCATTGTCGGATCGACAATACGCGTACCGCGAGGGTCGGTCGACTACGTCGCTGACGCGTGAGGTGCTGCGCCGTGTGGTGGACGCCCGAGAGAGGAAGCAGCAAGTAGCAGTACTTTGCTGCGACCTTTCAAAGGCGTTCGATGTTGCAGACCACGCAGTCCTAGCAATTAAAATGCAACACTATGGCATACGCAACAAGCCCCTTAAGCTGTTGGAAGACCTCCTGCGTCGTAGGTCACAGGTAGTGGTAGGAGACGGTGGACGAGAGAGGTCGGACCCGCTTAGTACCAATATGGGAGTAGCCCAGGGTTCATCAGTCTCGAACATCTTATTTTCGCTGCTGTTGAATGACTTACCGGATGCTATGATGAATGCTGAAGTCTTCATGTACGCTGACGACGTTGCTGCAGTTGTGACAGGTATATCAATGGAGCAACTGGAACACCGGTTGAACAATACCGCCACGCAACTAACGAAGTGGTTTCGAGACAATGGCCTAGTGTTGAATTTAAATAAAACGCATTACACGCATTTTAATTTATCCGGTCGCTCCATACGCCGCCTGTGTGTTTTGGCCGAAGGAACGAAAATTCAGCAATTGGACAGCACCACCTTTCTGGGTTTCGAGATAGACCGTGGCCTAACCTGGGAGACCCACATACATAAGCTATGTGGGAAGCTAGGTGGAGCGTGCTTTGCTCTAGGCCGTCTCTCTCGGTTCTTGCCAAGACCGGTGGTGCGGTCGTGCTATTTCGCCACTGTTCACTCCCTGCTGCAGTACGGGGCGGAGTTGTGGGCTCGTGCAGCAGACTGGGAGAGGGCATTCCGGCTCCAGAAACGCGCAGTGCGAGCTATTGTGAGGGTGCCGCAGGACACATCCGCCAGACCACACTTTAAACTACTTGGAATTCTCACATTGCCGTCAATAGTAATCTACCAAGTGGCGGTATTTGTGAGATTGAATGTAGGTACCTATGTAAAAATCGGTGAATGTCACAAGTACAGCACTCGTAGCAGGGGTAAGCTGGCACCCATACAACGATCGCTTGCTAGGTCTGACAAGTTGACGCATGTCATGGGGCCGACGGTCTATAATCTTTTACCAGATGATGTTAAAGTAGCACCAAGTTTGGAATCCTTTAAGTCTAAGCTCAAACAGTGGCTTATCAACCAAACTTTCTACAGCTATGCTGAATTTTTACAATGGAATAAATAATATTTTAATTTGGGGTGACATTGCAATATTTCTATTTTTAATTTCAGTTATTAGTAAGGTATATTGTTCTGACATTTCTAATTATCTTATATTGACATTTTTGTATATATTTATGACATTTTGTATTAGTAAGTTTTATTTTTGTATTTTTGACATCCAATAGTCATAGAAGCGGAATTGTTTAATTTGGTACCTGTTGTACCTATTTTTATTTATTTTAGACGTGTATTTCTTATATTAATAAATGACTATGACTATGACTATGACTATGCCGTACGTTCGGGAAGCTTCGACCTATCTTTTCGTCCAAAATACCGCAAAACCTGAAAACAAGTTTTTATTCAATGTGTGTTGCCAGTGATGACTTATGGAACTGAGACGGTATTTTACTGTGGGCCGCATTACTAAGCTCAAGGTCGCGCAACGAGCTATGGAGAGAGCAATGCTCGGTGTTTCCCTGCGAGATAAGATCCTAAATGAGGAGATCCGCAGGAGAACTAGTGACCGATGTAGCTCTTAAGATTAGCAAGTTGAAATGGCAATGGGCAGGCCACATCACTCGTAGAACTGACAACCGATGGGGAAGAAAGGTTCTCTGTTGGCGACCACGAACCGGAAGACGCAGCGTAGGCAGACCCCCACTAGGTGGACCGACGACCTGGTGAAAGCCGCGGAGAGCCGATGGATGCAGGAGGCGAGCAGCCACTCTAAGTGGCGCTCCCTGGGGAAGGCCTATGTTCAGCAGTGGACGTCTTCAGGCTGTTAATGATGTTGATGTTGAGTATACCGTAATTATTCCAAGAACCAACTGATTTTTATCGTTACGTATTTACTTAGCTGTCCATAATTATTATCATAATTATGTCCATAATTATATTTATTTTAAGAGAGTCAACTTAAGTTTTGCTGAAATAAGAGCAAACAGTTGTGAAGTAAAACATCTTTAAATCAAATATCCGTTTAATCTAAGTGTTCAATAATTGCTTTACAATTAAAAAATATAATGTTATGTACATCGATTATTTTATTTATTTATTTTGGAAATATGACGATGTTAACTAACAAACCAAAGTAAATATATTTATAACTCAAAGGATTGATATATGGATTGTATGATTATGATTAATTATGAAATCATTAGGCACTGCCCGCCTGCACTTACGTTTGACAACTTTTAAGTTTGCACTTGCTTGTCATACTCAATAAGGAAAAGACATAAGTGCAAACTTAGTTGTGAAACTTTAGAGCAGATGGGCATGATTCATGAAACTCGAAACTGGAATAGCTCCAATAACAAAACTATTCTAATTATTGTATTTATTCTAACTTGATTTGGAAGGCATCATAATACAAGAATTCTTAAGGGGCACGTCTTCCTCAGCGCGGAAAATTCAAATCATAGCTAGTCATAGCTCCAGCCTGAAAAATCAAGATGAAATTTATTTATTGCCATTTGTTGCTAAACTAGTGATATCTAGGTGATACTTTCAATCCTAATTTGTTGATACATTCTATTTACTTGCGCAAAATCAGTTTTCATGTAATCACGTTGAGTAATTAAGCTTGATTGGCAAAAAACCCAAGAAAATTTGAATTTGCCGCGCTGAGTGAAACGTTCCACCTTAATCATTAGCAATCTGGAAATACAGAATTAATCATTATTATCATTATAAAATATAATAATGACATGAAATATTGCTCTGTGTATTGCTGGAATCGCGTTACTATTTCCTAAAGATGCTTACAGACCGCAGTTTCGAATAGTAATAATTATAATGCTCATCTGCACCAAAATTAGACATAAGTTTGCAATTATCTCTCTAGAACGTAAAATAAATTACAAAGAACAGAGCAGGATGGAACAAAAGAGATCAACGGGTTCGCGTTTCCTCGCAAAGGTTGAAATACACCACTAATTTCCGTAACGAGGGGAAGTTGTATTGGTCAACTAGATTTATAGTAAATGCTCATACATGGCTAAGTGCGATCTTAGGATCTGTCCTACTTCAGGGCAGACCGGCATAAGTACCTATATTTACTACAATAAAAAATTACTATCACAAATTTTCGCCAATGTTTTTTTTTAATTGTTACTATCATTGTTAGCGCCTAACAACTAAAATCACTGGAGAATGTATTGCGAAAGTTTTGAACTTTTGAAGTAAGAAAATGTGGCCTTGAAGGACTCCGCTTGTTTTGCACCTCTTTCTTATGAGTAACGTCTCACGGGTAAGAAAGAGATGGAAAACATACGAAACGTCACTTAAACCTACTTTCCTGGATTTAAAGCGTGCTTCGCAATGCATTCGCTAGTATTTTATTCTAAGCTTCTTGATTAGCAGATATTAAAGTAGAAAAATAGCCAGCGAATTACAGCGGTCTGTATGCACAAGTAAAACTAAAATAGGCACTAATTCACTAAATTAATTCCTTCGTTGCCTATTATTAATAATCAATACTTATGTTCTCTCATTCATTTACTATTATAACTTGTAAATTTTACCTTAACATTAATAAAACCTTTATTATAATTGATGACCCCCCTTTTTAGTGTTTTTGTTAATTAAACTCATGTCATAGAAATACTGAATACCCAACCAACGAGCGTCCAGTATTTTTTATGTAAACATGAGTTTTTTAACAGCTTCTAATTACGTTGTTTTAATTAATGTTATGGTAAAATGTACACCTGTATAACAAATATATATTATATAACTTTTATACGAATCTATTTTGTCCACATACATACCGCCAATTTATATTAATCATTCAGTACCCACTTCAATACGAATTTAAAAGAAAGCCACTTCGAATGAGTCTCGCGTTTGCGATTATCTGTGAATATTTCAATAGAAAAATATGTAATCGGCTTTAATAATTATGTTACTGTTTCCATTCAATAAGTAACAATAAGTTAACATCTGTATAGTATTCGTAAGTATCAACAACAAAATATGTGGCCTCATTTATAACTATGAAGATGTAGGTAAACGTGGAGTCCACACTCCGAACTCCCAATACTTTTGATCCATATTCTACAACAGCTATTATCACAGAGCACTAAATAAGATACGTTTTGCACCCAGATAAAGGCATTGTTGACATTAGCATGCGCTTCTAATAAAACCTCTCTCATAGTTTTACGTTTCACACAGGACATAATCGCGTTAAACATTTATTTACCTCGTAGGTTAGTCTACTCGTGACCACGGTCAATGCAACTTAACGTCGAAGTAAATAAATAATGTTTTAGCGCGATAAGTCCTGTATATAAATGTGTTCAAATCGCGAGAATCTAAGAAATACTAAACCTCTCTCAATTTACGCAAACAAAAAAAATTGCTTGCTATAGCAAATGATAATAGGTTGAGCTATGCGCTAAAGATCGGCACGAAACTCATAAATAGAATTTCGCCTCTATCTGGGGCAAGATGTCTGATCTTGCATGCTTTCCTTTCCTCATCCTGGAAATTGTTAATATCGTAAAATGAGGACCACCTGAAATTGCAATATTAGAATTCGGCACGAACAGCAGGAGTGATGACTTCACCTTTACCGCATGTCAGAGGTACTTCTTTGTTTATATAACATGCACCAATATAGAAAAGTATTTTTTTTATACTTAGCTATGAAATAGAAGTTAGGAAATGAATATTCGACAGCTCCTAAGTTTGCACTTAATCTATGCTATGAAGTAACAACTGCAACGCAATATTTATGATTTTTAAAGCAGTATCGCATGCTCAGCGTAATCTACAGATTAATTTGTAAAGGAAAAATTAGAATCACGAGCGGGGATTGAACCCCGTAAGTTGGTTATAAAGGTGAAAGAAAAATTCGGACATGAGACCACTTGTCACGGTAGCTTAAGTAAAGCACGACCCGGCTTGAGGGATGGATGGATGCGGGTTCAATCCCCGCTCGTGATTCTAATTTTTCCTTTACAAATCAAACTGCAACGCATTTGGCGACAAGTGCCAACTTAAGAGGACTATTCTGACATTTGAAAATGTTATTGCTGTCGATCTGAGCCCGAAGTTTGCTATTTCAAATGTATCATAATTGTTCAAGAATGGTGCCATAATGACAGATTTTGACACTAAGGGTAGTCTACTTATGGTTTGTAGACTAACATTAGTGTCAAAATCTGTCATCATGATAGATTTTGACACTAATGGTAATCTATTTGTTTTTTCTTATATTTTGGCTCCACACATAGTGTATTTAGCCAGTGTCAAGTATTGTAATTATTCATCGTTAAAAAATATATCACTTAAAGTCAAGTCTTAGTCATAGTCATAGTCCAGTCTAAGTCAGGTAGTCTAAGTCATGCTCCAGTAAAGTGGTGGAAACTTTACTAGAAGCTTTTTATGAAATTTTGGAAGCAACACGAAAACTTACGTTTCACCACATTACATCACTTACCCACACTCATGCTCGTAATTCAGGACTTAATGCGTAAAACGCCACCAATTTTAAACAATAATACTGGAAAAAGCACAAGTTTTGAGAAATAATACAATGCAACGACGTGAACATTTCCGCGTTCCCGCCAAAACTCCAATGATAATCTACTTATGGTTTGTAGACTAACATTAGTGTTAAAATCTGTCATTATAGTGCCATGAACCCTTATGACACAATTACACATGACGCAAAATAGCAGACTCGGGCCCTGCTCTCCAAACGTGTGATAGACAGTAGAGCCGATGAATTTACCTACATTCTAGCTTTTCGGGCGCTAACGATTTTCACCCTCTAAAACTTAACAAAAACTTTTGGTTTTGGCGTTGTCGTTATATATTTGATTCTACTGTGCGTTTATGAATATTTTTATTTCTACTTACCAATGTATTTATAAAAATATAATGAATTAATTAGCTTAGCTATTGCCATTACTACTGTTACAGTAAATTCCTTTACTGTCAATGTTTACTGTTAACTCTTTTTACTGTTTTGTTGTCAGCCTTTTTCTGTTAAACTGCTACGTTTTAGGACAAAATGGTTACTTTAGATTTAAATCTAGTTAATACCGGTATTTTTTGGATTGTTGAAATAAATGTTACATGAAAATATGATACTTTTTGTCTTCTTCTAAGCAAGCGTGTGCAATCGTCGACCGCGTCACCACTTTCCGTCAGGTAAAACCGTAGTCAAAGGCGGGTTTATACAGTAATCAAAAAAATTATAAATAGCAGCAATTTGAGCAATATATACAAATACGTCAAGTTACTACTACAATTTCATTCGTACGTATTTTATTTTTAACCAATGGGAACACTCTTCTTTATGACTTTCCACGTTACTAATTAATATCTTTATTATAGTAGAAAGGAAGTACAGGTATAGTGCGATTCAAATTCAATAACGGCTGAAGTGCGCGTGCAGCTCACTTTACAGCCACCATCGACTTTGAATCGCACTATATACCAGCTTTAAATATAGTACATCTAGCTAAAGAGGGAGATAACGGACTAGTTTCGGCTTTATAGAGCGTTGTCTCTGTCACACGGAAAACTAGCATCATAACTTCATACAATGTACTGTGACAGAGACAACGCGACACTAATCGATCGTCTCGCTCTTTAGTTCTGATATTGGTATGTTATCCCGCAAGGGGGGAACTGGGAACATGATAAGTATATCACGAATATATGACAAGTTGTGAGAGCCTTACTTGAAACTGGGTGTTTCCAAACATCCAAGGTAAAAAATAAATCCACTCGCAAAATTCCACGTGCGATCGCTACGAGAGCCAACAAGATACTATAAATACATTTCTAAACACAGGTCGTTAAACTCATTTATGTGCACTCGGTCATCCTTGACCGAAGTTCAACCACCCAGCTGCGCTAAGGCTATCTTCGAACGTAAACTTTACAAGGCATTTCTTCAATGAAAATCTATTAATTTAGAAAAGTAGAAGAAACATCGTCTATCTTGGGGTTTATATTTACCCCCTTTCGAGATAATATACCATATAAAAATATGAATTATTATAATTGCTGGCGGTTTTGATAAAATTTGAAATTTCAATACAAATTTAATATTTGCTTTTGTATGCGTCAATATTAACCCGAGAACAATATTTATTATTTATTTATTTAATTAATAATTTCCAATGAATCCTCAACTTGATTTCACATTCCCAAAAAGCCAATCACCAAAAATACCGATTTAAAAATTTCAATTTTTTTTATTAACAATTTCACTCGATTCACTTCACAGTCGGTTAAGACGCTGTTAACAAGCCGGCACTTCCAGGTTGTGTTTCTCGATGTATCGCTGTCTCGCTTCCGCGATCATCTGCGCTTTTTTCTCTTGGAAGCTTAGTTGTCGCTCTTTCGCCGATTTGGGGAATACGCCTGTTGGTACCGGGATTACGTATCTGTAACAAAACATTTAAAGTAATTTAAAAAAAATGTTTTCGATCATAGTTTCATTGATTTTGTTTTTAGTGATAATAACAGTAACTTAAACCTGTGCATTTTGTAAATATTGAATATTGAATTTTTGTTAGAAGCCAGATAGCAAAGAAAATGTTTCAGTTTTTTTCATGTTGGGAACTAATTTGGTTTGACACGTCGATATCGTATGTCCTCATAATTTGTAAAACATTAATAAAATACATGTATTTCAGACAATTTACCCTTCTCAGCACGGTACAAAATTACACACAAACATACAAAAATTAAATAATAAACCATATTAACCTTTCAAATAAAACCAGTGCAACGTTTTTTTATAATAACAAGATTAATAAGAAGCACTCTAAAAGTTAATAATATAGAAAATTTCGTGTTAGCAACACCAAGAGAAATCGCAGTCTATGTTACATCGGGCGGTTGACAGCTGACGTTTTAGAACAAAGTCTCGAGTCTGTGTAGTCTGTGGCTCCTTGGTCAATTTATTTTATTATCTTTGATTGGTGATTCACTTTGGCTCGAGCCCCAGGAATAGACGGTCGTTGTAGGTCGTAATAATTTGTTGAATCCTTAATTTTAAAGTATTAAAGTTCAGTTTTTGTTGTAACGCTTATATTTTATTTATTTAGAATAACTACCTACAGTCGTAGTTGATAACATTCGAAATCTACGTTTTTTTTCCTTCCCATGTTTTATTAGTGGTGATAATGATGATGATGATGATGATGATGATGATGATGATGATAATGATGATGATATTACCTAGGCGCGGGCTGCGTGTCTGCCTGTTGTGGTATCATGTCTGGCTCCGGCTCGGGGCTATATAACGTGGCGCCTTCCAAGAAGTTCGTTATAGTCACATCCACACTACGGGTCATCGCTGGAACAATATCAGGGCGAAAAGAGAAATTAATTTATTTGCAATGAATTGAAATGAATAGGCATGATGACTACTATTATAAATGAACAACTAAATCAGCCTCCGTGGTGTGGTGGTTGAGCAGGTCGGCTCATAACCCGGAGGTGGCGGGTTCGATTCCCGCGACAGGACAAGTATTTGTGCCCGAAAAAAAAAGCGCAAATACTTGTTCTGTGCCTGGGTGTTGTGGGACCATGGTCCTGGTAGTTCCTGGGTCCCTAGATACAGGGAATCCTAGTTAGGGTCCAGGATCTATGTATGTAATCGTTGGGCGTTATTATTATTATACCGACGCAGTTTATGAGCATAGTTACTATGAGCCATAATATTGTTATTATTAAAAATATTACTTTCATAAAGAAGATTAAAAATGAATGCAATAATTGAAAAAATCAGCAAAATCGGTAAATAAATCACGGAGTAATAAGCTTTTAAAGTTTCTACAGGAGGCATCTCCTGTCCCTTTCTCGCGAAACAGCGCCCCCACAGTTACTATGAAAAATCTACTTGAGATTGTATGAAAAGCTACCACAGCCTAGTAATGAGGTACTATAACGACCTTCCTCTGACGTCACTGGCCGTTTGAGCTATCTGTTTCTATTCCGGTTTTTAAAATGCTTGTAACTTGGTCATTTTTTGAGATATTTAATTTTTGTTTTCACAAATGTTTATCTTTTGAGGAATATAATTAATTTATCTAAAAAAAATTTTAGACATCATGCCTACTGAAAAGAAACGAAATTATATGAATTTTTTTTTCATTCATATCATTATTTGCATTCATGTACAACTTGCCGTGCGGACCATACCCTCCCGTACCTTTCCAATCTTCTCATAGCATAGCTCTCTCCACAGAGCTATGAAACAAATAACGCATCGTGTAGAGAGGAAGCTTTTTTTTTGGCCTGTGTCTCCATAGCATGGGAAGTTCCCCATGCTATGGAGAGAGCTATGCTCGGTGTTTCCCTGCGAGATTAGATCTCTAATTACGAGATCCGCTAAACTAAAGTGACCGATATAGCTTTTAGAATTGAAAGTACAAGGGCAAGTTGAAATGGTAATGGGCAGGCCACATCGCTCGTAGAACTGACAGCCGATGGGGAAGAAAGGCTCTCGAGTGGCGACCACGCGGCGTAGGCCCCCACTCGGTGGACCGAAGATCTGGTTACAACCGCGGGGACCCGATGGATGCATCATTATTATTGTTTTTTGTCGTTGTGTACAGTTTGTGCAAATAAGTGCGTGTCTTTCTTTCATTTTCTTTTTTCAATAAGCGAGCAGTCGCTCTAAGAGGCGCTCAGTGGGGGAGCCCTATGTTCAGCATTGGACTGATTTTGATATGATTTCAACGTCATAATTAAGTACAAACCATACCCAAGTGCCCCAGTACCCCACTATATCCAACATACCCAAGTGCCCCAGTACCCCGCTATATCCAACATACCCAAGTGCCCCAGTACCCCGCTATATCCAACATACCCAAGTGCCCCAGTACCCCGCTATATCCAACATACCCAAGTGCCCCAGTACCCCGCTATATCCAACATACCCAAGTGCCCCAGTACCCCGCTATATCCAACATACCCAAGTGCTCCACTACACCTATAAACAGTGAGCAACTTTGTGTTTTGATAAAATGTCACAACACGTAGGTACTTAGTACTTAATCTTATATCTAATGATGATACTTTCTATGTACATTTTAGGTTTCGTGTTTTTTCGGGACAAAATTTTATGATCCTCAACACATATTATAATTTAGGGCCTTACTTATAGACGCTTAAAGTTAGCCAATGCTTAAATCGTCTGTCAACTTTTGACTGATTTGAAATGTCACGCGGGAAAACGAGACGGAACATTTAAAACACTGACTAACTTTAAGCGGCGTCTACAGGATGTAATTTAATCCATTAGCATAAATTGAGCCCACGATAGTACATCATTTATAGATGATTATTAAAGAGTAAAGAGTGTAAATGAAAATATTTTTATTGAAAATTATGAAGATTGCCGCGGCGCCGGCGTCTAACGCAGTAGGCACGGATGATTCTGATACATCTAAACTTTTTTATACCTTTTATGTACTAATTAAAAACAGTACTTCATCATTTTAATTAAATTTTGTATTGTAGCATTTAATAAAGTAAGTTATTCCATTTTTTGGAGTTATTATTATTACCAACCCAATGTGTTAGAATTCAAAAATAATGGTCCACACGTGACTGGTATCAGAAGTAGGTACTTAGTTTCAAAGGATGCTAATGAATTCAATTACGACGGGCCCGATAGCTCAGTTGGTAGTATCCCTGCCTTCTGAACTGAGGGCTGTGGGTTCGATTCCTACCCAGGACAAACATTTGTGTGATGAACATAGATGTTTGTTCTGCGTCTGGGTGTTATATTGTATTCTATGTATGTATTTACAAACAAAAAAGTATATATAAGTATTGTATCAGTTATCTAGTTCCCATAGTACAAGCTATGCTTAGTTTGGGGCTAGATGGCGGTATGTGACATGTCCACACATATTTATAATTACACCCAGTATAACTATGACCCTTAGTGTATAATACGTTGAGGTGCTTCATAATATTAATAAAAGTATTCTTTTCTATTCTATTCAGCCAACATACCCAGGTCCCGTACGATGTCGTCGAGCGGCACCCGAGGCAGCACTTCCTTCACTTGCCGCGCGAGGCGCCACAAGTCCGCAGGCGCGCGCCGGCTTGGTGCAGACGGACGTCTCACACGGGTGAGCTCCTCCCAACTGTATTCTGTCGTTTCTACCTGCAAGCGGACAGTTGCGGTTTATACTAGTTGACCCGCCCCGGCTTCGCACTGGTGCTTTATAAAGTATATACTAGGCTGGTAAATACCAATTACATAATAAATAACAATAATATAAATATTGTCATGGAACTAATGATTTTAAATTAATTTAACTTTTTCTAAATATGGGATACTGTGGCACTGCAGTATACCCATACAATAATAATACAAATTCTGTTATTATTACTAGGTAGGTATAGTATAGACCTGAAATTCTATGTACACTTGTTTGATCTCATTTATTATGCAATAATAAAATAACATAGATACTAATAGACCAGAATCATATAATATTCGAATTCATAATGTAGACTTAAGAATACACCTACTAACTTACCTTTTGTTAATAGTTTTGCTAAAATCTCAACTGTGTAATGTACCTACCTATCATATAGTGTTTAGGATTCTGCTTATATTTTTTTCTGTTAAATAAATATATTCTTATTCTTAATAAGTTTAAAGTTCTAACCCTTTTTATGGGTAAGAGAGAAGCAAAAGGGAAAAATATGAGGGGAAAGGATGAATAATATACAAACTAAAGGTCTTGCATAAAAATTACATCCTTATTGCTTCGAGCAACGCGCACTTGGCAATTTTAGAAAACATGAGTATCATAAATGTTATTCTGGAAATTAAGTATTACCATAACAATTTTGCCAAAATCCGTTCAGTAGTTCCAGTGATTCATGTCCGAACGGACACACTCAGACAGTCAAAAAATTCAATTCAAATCAATTGTAAAACAAAAAACCATTATTATATCTATGGGAAGTGCAACAGTCAAAATTTACAAAAAATATTCAATGTACAGATTTAGCCCAGTTAAAGTTTCATTATATGTATCGATGATATTGATACAAGGTGTTTGCATTCACAAATCAGTCAGAGGTCCGCTGTGTTGAACACATTATACACTACTGTTTTTTAATTACCAAAAATAAAAAAAATGGGCAATGCCGACGAGGCAAGGCATTGTATGTATGCAGTCAACATTTTAGAATACCTAATAATGTAAAAATTATTAAAAGTTGAAGTTTCCGGAAATCTTTCCATAAATTATGGTTACCAACAAAAATACTATGTACCTACAATAATAATTGTATTGAATGAATGGACATAATGGGTGTGAGCAGTGGCACCTACTCTTTCGCGTGGGGGGGGGCGCGTGCTGCCTGACGTTCGTGTCGGGCGCCGGTCGGGCGGGCCGTCGGGCGGGGCCACCCGAAGTTAGCTTCAAGTTGTTTATGACTGGAGGATGTCTTATTTTTGAATGAAATGGCGAGAACTCATTTTTGTGTGCGAATTGACGCAGTGATTGACTACTTATTGATGTTTTATAGGATATTTTTTTTGCATCGTGTTTTCTTTTTTTTCTGCATGGATGTGTTGAGTACCAGCAACAGATACTGCTGAATTTTTTTTTCTGGTAATTAAAAAAAAGTGGTGTATAGGTTTTGCCATAATAGACATGATGACTACTATTAAATATGAACAAGTAAATAATACTTTCATAAAGAAGATTAAAAATGAATGCAATAATTGAAAAAATATGTAAAATCGGTAAATAAATCACGGAGTAATAAGCTTTTAAAGTTTCTACTGGAGGCATCTCCTGTCCCTTTCTCGCGAAACAATGCGCCCCCACAGTTACTATGAAAAATCCACTCGTGACGTCACATGTCAAAGATATTGTATGAAAAGCTACCACAGCTTAGTAATGAAGTACTATGACGACATTGCTCTGACGTCACTGGCCGTTTGAGCTATCTCTTTCTAAATGCTTGTAACTTTGTCGTCTTTTGAGATATTTTATTTTTGTTTTCACAAATATTTATCTTTTAAAGAATATTTTTAATTTATGCAAAAAAAAAATATTAGTCATCATGTCTATTACCACACCTGGTAGGAAGAATGCTGCTGAATATTCCCTTAGCGACTCTTACAGCGCCCACAGGAAGAGATAGGGGGTGGTTTTTACTATTATTTAGTTTAAAAAGGACCTCACCCCTAAAGCTTGAGCGATGGCATCCTGTATCCTCCTAACAAACTCTGCATCGTTGTCTCCATCCCTGTCCACGGCAGGCAGCGCGGCCACATGTACGGCGGTGGCAGGCGCCCACAGGAACCATGACAAGTCCGCCCACGGGAACCGAACCCGGGACGATGGACGACCGTGGACCGTTATTGACGCGAATGGGCGCTCCGCCGCTAAAAATAAATAAATATGTGTGGACATTTCACACAGCGCCATCTAGCCCCAAACTAAGCATAGCTTGTACTATGGGAACCAGATAACTGATATAATACTTATATACTTTTTTGTTTGTAAATACATACATAGAATACAATATAACACCCAGACGCAGAACAAACATCTATGTTCATCACACAAATGTTTGTCCCGGGTAGGAATCGAACCCACAGCCCTCGGTTCAGAAGGCAGGGATACTACCAACTGAGCTATCGCGCCCGTCAACATTAATTAATTTTTATTTCGACCAACAGTGATCATAATGGGTTAGTATAGACTCAGATAATAAAACACCTACAGTACAGATGCCTCATCCCATACAACGGAATAACTCGGGCTATTTTACGTATTATGTATTTTATTTCTGCATAACGCAAGATTATCAAGCGACATTTATTGCGTGCTGGCGAAGTATTGGGCCAAATGGATACACTGGACACTAACTAGTTACGCTCACGACGCTATCACTACATTTTTTCACATTCGGGCTATTTTTCGTTTGTACCTGATGGGACCCCATAGTATAGAATTCAAATTTAATATGTACAACCCTTTAACGCTTTGTTAGTCAGTACCTGAATCCTGCAACAGTGATTCAAGTACTGACAGTCAAATCTTTCGGCAAATGGCCCTCAGGATGCAGCTATGGATGTCAAGATAAATAGTAAATAGGAGTGGTAAAGTTAGGTGAGGTGAGGAAGTGAAATGAGGATTAATAAAGTGAAGTAAAGTGGGGTGAGGATGTAGTAACGTGAGGGAAAGGAAGTGAGTATTTAGTAAAGTAAGGTGAGAATACAGCAGTGAAGTGAGATGAGAATGAAGTAAAGTGAAGTGAGAATACAGTAAAGTTATGTAATGTGGACTGCGAATGCAGTAAAGTAAAAAAAAGTAAAACGAGGATGCAGTCAAATGAATGAAAGTAAAATGGAGTTAGCTGCAGTAAAGTGAAGGAATGCAATGTGGAGTGAGTGCAGTTAAGTGAATGAAAGTAAAATGGGATGAGCTGCAGTAAAGTGAAGGAATGTAATGTGAGGTGAGTGCAGTTAAGTGAAGGAAGTTACTATAAGGTAAGCTGCAGTAAGGTGAAGGAAAATAAAGTGAAGTGAAGATGCAGTAAAGCGATATTATAATGTGAGATGAGCTGCAGTAAAGTGATAGAAAGTAAACTGAGGATGCAGTTTACGAGTTTTTACCGCTAGCTTCTACTGAGTTTTACAGCAGTAATAAAACATAGGTATTTTAAGTATACTCACTAATAGCAATAGGTTGAACCCTATTGCCCATCGGGAAAGGCCAGTCCGTGAACTTTAGCAGTCCCTTGCCATTGGTTGGCCCACCTTCCGGCTGCAGAAGGACTGGCTTGTTCGGGCACTCGGCAAAATGTTGTCTGTTAAATTCATAAGAATAGTTACTATTCAAACCACTTCACTTCACATATAAAATCAACAGCCAGTCTACCGGCTGCTGATTTGCGATTTGTGGATGTCTGTCCACTACTAAACAGAATCTAACTACAGTCAGAAAAATTGAGCACTTAAAATAGTTATTAAATGAGTAGGTCCTTGTTTATTATATAAGTATTTTATTCTAATTTGCAATAGGTTTTTTATTAATATGTATTATTTGTTTGAAATCTTATTTCTCTAAACTCATATTATTATCCATTGATACTTCTTATAGATTATTTTATTTGGTTATTTCTTTTTCTTATTCCTTTTCAACCAGCACTACAACTCGTTCCACACTACACAAAGGTTAACTGGAAGAAAATGCTACTTAGCATTAAGTTCGCCTATGTACTTGATTTACTCTTGTGCAATAAAGCATTTTCTATCTATCTATCTAACTAAACATAAATATAACATAAGCCTCCTCCATAACATGCCACTATGGACTTATCTTAAGAGTGGCCGTGATCACCAAGCTTGGCAGGCGGCTTGGTAATCGCAGAAGCTAGGAAAAAAGTAATAGGGTTCCCGTGACACTGTACTGCGCACTGTACTGTACTGAGACATCAGCAGTGCCGTAATCAGGCTATATACCAAGTCTGTGAGTTCAGGTCATATAGTCTCCTTTGCCCAGTAATTTCACTAGCTACAATTCCCTTCAAACCGGAACATAGTAATGCTTGCACACTACTGCTGGGCGGCAGAATAATAAATAAATAAAATAAATATGTGTGGACATTTCACACAGCGCCATCTAGCCCCAAACCAAGCAAAGCTTGTACTATGGGAACCAGATAACTGATATAATACTTATATACTTTTTTGTTTGTTAATACACAGCTTTGCTTAGTTTGGAGCTAGTTATTATTTTTGTTTCTGCCTATCAAATTTGAAATAGGCAAAGTTAAAACCAGAAAAATCACCGAATAACAATTCTGCCATTATCCAGTGGTGATATTAGTAAGATAAGAATGTAACTTTGAGTGACAACAAAAAATGATTGACTGATATTTATAACCGGCCAAGTGCGAGTCGGACTCGCGCATTAAAGGTTCCGTAAGCTGTAAAAACGAGCAAAAAATCACATTTGTTGTATGGGCGCCCCCTTAAAGATTTATTTTATTGATTTTTTAATATTTGTTGTTATAGCGGCAACGGAAATACAAATCATCTATGAAAATTTCAACTAACTATCATGATTCATGTGATACAGCCTGGTGACAGACAGACAGACCGACAGACGGACATAGTAATATGGTCCGTTTTACCTTTTGGGTATGGAACCCTAAAAAACTATAAGATACTGCAAATACATACTTCCTGGCAAACTGCGCTGCATTCACAATACCCAAAGTCGACGCAAAAAACGGGGGAACTTTCCATTTTCTTAGCTGCAAAAGAAAAACATCCTATTAACTATCACACAAACTGCAAAGTTATCTAAAAGTTGCGGACCAAGGATAATAAATGGATAATAAGTAGGTATAATATAAAAATAGTTTAGATACAAAATGAAACAAGAATATCTAGTGTAATCTCGCTAAAAATAAACTGAAAGATAATCTATATTAGGAAAGTTGCTGGGATTGTTGTTGGTAAATGTATGTTATTAAGAATAAGAAAAATATTTCCTATAATATTTTATTACAATAACCTGGGAAGCCTGAATTGTTTTTGTAATAAGCAAGATGACTACTATTAAAAATGAACAAGTAAATATTACTTTCATAAAGAAGATTATAATTGAATGCAATAATTGAAAAAATAAGTAAAATCGGTAAATAAATCACGGAGTAATAAGCTTTTAAAGTTTCTGTAGGAGGCATTTCCTGTCCCTTTCTCGCGAAACAGAGCGCCCTCCGCAATTACTATAAAAATCCACCTTTGTATGTAAAGCTACCACAGCTTAGTAATGAGGTACGTTGAACGACCTTCCTCTGACGTCACTGGCCGTTTGAGCTATCTCTTTCTATTCCGGTTTTTAAAATGCCTGTAACTTTGTAATTTTTTGAGATATTTTGTTTTTGTTTTCACGAATCTTTATCTTTTGAGGAATATTATTAATTTATGCAATTGTATTCATCATGCCTATTGTTTCTGTTTGTTTGTACTTACGCTAATGGTGCCAAAAACATGGCTGACTGCAAGCGAATCCAGGCACGACACATAGTTCGCCACCATGACGCTACACCGCGGGTCCCTACTTCCTTTCACCTTTACATATACACCTGAAATAGGGGTTTGATTTATTTATTGGTGTTTGATTTATTTATTGGTGTTTGGTTTATCTGCTGTTTATTGCTGCCCATTCCCTGGATATTCCCTCAGCTGGCTCTAACGGCACCCACGGGAAGAGATGGGGTGGTCCACTGCCACCACAGCACTACATGGCCACAGGCCTTTTATTTTTATTTTTAATGTATGTATGTATTGTGTCTTAAAAGTGGGCTCCAGTAGCTGCTAAAAACTCCAAGAACGCTACCAAATCATGCCTTTTTACCCAGACAAGGTGATATCACATATGATAATTAACAAAAACACTCATTTTGTTCAACTGCAACCTGCTAGAAGTCATATTGTAACCTGGATTAATTTAAGTTTCTTTACTACCAAACAGCCTAACACCTTACCAAAAGTCCAGCATGCTACAGTTGACAGCACCTGCCGCAGAGCCCACTTGTTCGGCAGCAGGATGGAAGCAATCCACAGCAGCAGTCCTAGCAGCGACCGCAGTACCAGGAGGATCACACCAAACGGCAAGTACAGGAGGAAGAGGAGAAAGTTGTCACCACTGAACCTGTGAATATTGTGAAAATGGTAGAGATATCAACAATATACGTAAACCATTTTGAGATTATCTTCAAATCAAGAACTGATATAAAACACAGATTTTATTATTCATTATTTCTCAAGGTATTAATAATAACCAACTAAGTGCAAGTCAGACTCGCGCACAGGGGGTCGGTACCATTATCAATACTCAATTATTTATTGCAAACATAAATGTTCATAAAGAAAACAAAAAAAAAAACAAGCAAAAAAAATTACGTTTGTAGTAAAAATATTTATTATATTATAGTTTTTAGTTATTTTGTTATAGTGGCAACAGAAATACATCATCTATGAAAATTTCGGCTGTCTAACTATAACGGTTCATGACATACAGCCTGGGGACAGACAAATCAACAGCGGAGCCTTATTAATAGAATTCGGTTTACCCTTTGGGTACGGAACCCCAAAAAACATAAAGACTTCAAAACAAAGGTATTGAATTTTGTTTCCATCTAATCTTCATTGAGTTGCACAATGGCCAATACATTAAAATTCTACAATTTTAAATATTTCATTATAAACACCTATGTTTGTATGTTTTATAACTTTTGTTACTAACAGTTTCAAGTGCTATTTGTACCTCAAGTTATATTCACTACAAGTTGTTCTGTAAAATTTCAATTGGGAACAAGTTGTGATCTTATTTTTCAGCATTTTGGACTATAACCATCTTAAATTATTGTTATACGCTACAATAAACCCAGTTCACCGAGATCTACAGTTTCATTTCAATAGTTCCGGATATCCCACTAGGACCTCCAGGACAATTTGAACCTCAAATCACCAAGTGTGATGGCAGTTGGCAGCCCCTATAATAAGCATCCAAAATACCATTTTATGGGAGAGGCCGATCTACAGATGTCTTATAGCTGTTGATATGTTACAAGCACTATTGCAATGAGAAAACAAATGTCTCTTTCAATAAGAAAATCAAAATGCTCATAATATAATTATCTTATTTCCCCATAAACATGATAAACAGTATATTAGTGAACCTCTCATGTAGTAAAGCTATTGTAATTATTACAGCCAGTTTCATTGAGTGTGGATAAGAAAAATGATATATGACTTATCTACACCCACAACCTGTTTAAAATCTAAAATCATTTATAAATATACAGTGTGACCCACAAGCAGTGAACAAATCGTTCTTTATTTACATTGTATTAACAATGGTTAGGACTTAAGGGCCTTCATTAAATCACTGCAAATAATTATAGTAAATCACGTAAAAATTCTAGTAATTCACGCATTTTGCTCATGAAAATTATACACACGGAGCTGTTTATATTATAACTGCGTATGACTTATTTAGAAAGTGGTACAAAGATAAACCTGAGCCAAATTTTGAATAAATTTTGTTTTCAATTTTTGGACAATATCATCAGCTTATCACAAACATTCCCTTGAAAAAACTAACAAACACATGTGTGTTGCAATCACTTTGTTACCTGTCCTCATTCATCAATTTATCCACAGTCAGAGCCATGATATGTTGGGCATGGGAATGCACTACAAATGTTGGATATTTACGCTATAAATACGCAAAAATAAATTTTCGATCTTTTCCAAAATCGTGTGATGTGTTCAACACAGAAAGAACTTGACATTGACAGAGACAGATTGACGTCTGGACAGTTAGTTGACAGTTTAACAGTGTTGCCAACTTTATTTTTCCTCCACCACCGTAAAGGTGGATTCCAGTAGCTGCAAAAAAGGCCAAACACTACCGAATAGGGTGTTTTCTGACAGCTGATTAAAAACGTAAAATAATTCATAAAAATCCACTAGGTGGCGTGGACTTTTCACCCGGACTTTTCACAGACTAACCAGACTTGTAAATAAAAAAAATAAAAAAATAAATATGTGTGGACATGTCACACAGCGCCATCTAGCCCCAAACTAAGCATAGCTTTTTGTTTTCCGGGTACACTTCACTGTGTAACCGGAAATCAAAAAGCACAATTTCTTTAAAGTGCTGCCGCTTTATAGCGTTCGTTTATATTCATAATAATAAACCCAAATGAAATTAACGTTTATACCTTATTGCACAAAAGTTTTGTTCTTTCATTGACTAAACTACATTTTCAAGACTTTTGAGCACTATGATGGATTCGTATGCCAGTTTCTGGTGAGATATGCCGAACTACTTTCTTTTTGTCATCTTATTGTACCATATTTCGTGCAAATAAACAATTTCATTTCATTTCAAAAAAAATTGTCAAAAATCGGTTCACAAAATATAATCACAAAATAAAATGACAAAAAAAATCACAAAATATAAAACACAAGATTTATAAAGATTTTGGTTTGTTGATCTCATACAGATTTATACAGATTTCTTGACATTTCAGTGCAAATTGTTCAGTAATAAGTTTGGGATGTGGCAACACTGGCAGACTTCATCTTGCTTGACTTGACTGATTGACTGACACTTCAACCAACCAAAGAGTATATTATAATCACTCACCACGGTAAAAATAAAATAATGACTGAGAACTTGAGAAGGTGATGTAGTATCACAGTAGATTTTTTTCTCTAATCTGTGTGTAGTATCGGTACTACCCTAGTACATACCTACCCTACCTAGTCTGTGAGGTGATGTATTTTTCTCTTAGGGTGATGGTTGTCACCATCAACATAGAATCATATGGACGGCGGACATTCACAAAATGCCTGTCCATTTTCAGTTGGTGTGAGTATTTAAATATTTATTAGTATGCGTGAGTAGGGAAGTGACCCCTATTACACAATATATCGATACATAATAAACCTAACCAAAGAGTGCTGCAGAGTTTCGATACTTTTTAGTTTTAATACAATAAAGGAAATTAGATATTCGTAGAACCAGAAGACGCAGCTTAGGCCGGCCCCCACTTGGTGGACCGACGATCTGGTGAAAACCACGGGGAGCTGATGGATGCAGGAGGCGAGTGGCCGCTCAAGGTGGCACTCTATGGGGAAGGCCTATGTTCACCAGTTGACGTCTTCGGGCTGTTAATGATGATGATGATGATGATGACCCATCCTAGTAAAAGTATAGTGAAACACATTATATGAAATAACGTTTGTAAGTAACATTTGTATATGTGTGTTGCCAGTGATGACTTATGGAACTGAGACGTGGTCTCTAACTGTGGGCCTCATTACTAAGCTCAAAGTCGCGCAACGAGCTATGGAGAGAGCAATGCTCGGTGTTTCCCTGCGAGATAAGATCCGAAATGAGGAGATCCGCAGAAGAACTAAAGTGACCGATGTAGCTCTTAGGATTAACAAGTTGAAATGGCAATGGGCAGGCCACATTACACGTTAAACTGACAACCGATGGGAAAGAAAAGCTCCATGGTTGTCACAGACTGACTGACTGTATCATGGAGGTATAAGGAGAGAGCCAAAATCTGCCAATGCGGCGTTGCCGCTCTGCATCATTCGTGTAAACATACTATCTTGTATCTCTGTCTAATACACGAATCGTCGCATAGAGTATGCGAGAAAGCGACTGTAGGTACGGCAACCTCGCCTTACCTACCACCGCGTGTCATGTCTTGACAGTTTGGTGTGTCAAGAAATTAAATGCGAGAGCATAAAACGTGAAAATATAGTGATTATATTGTTATTAGGGCTAAATATTGTGTCAATAGTGAAATTGTTTCGTGTTGTGCTGTGTTTTATGCATCAAGAGTAACCCGAGGAGTCGAAGGAAAACCAGAATCATCATTTTATACGTTAAAGTTTACTGGCTATTTTTATGTTAAACATCGAAGTTTCGAAGTAAATATGACTTTCAAATTAAGAATATACATTTTTTCCATCGTATAATTACCATGCGATTGCAATTACTGAAATATTTAATGCTTTAATTGATATTTTTGGGATGGGCGATTTTACGCCTCTCGAATAGTGATGTACATACACTGTCCATTACATTTGTCGATATTCGTAAATCTTCATACATTTGCACAAAATTACTTTGGTTTTGGGGAGATTAAAAAGTAGAAAATCTCTTTCCCTAAAAGTGGCTGAATGGATTTAGATCAAAGTGCAAACAGAATGAAAAAGTAGGTGCAAATCTGGCAATTTAAAAATAGGCACCTAACCTACTTTTATAAAATACAGTAGGTAGGCCAGTGTCGTCTGGCTTCAATATGAGTTATGAAATTTATAATAAACTAGCTGACCCGCCCCGGTTTCGCACGGGTTTATTAGTTTTATGCCCTTACCCTGTTTATGGGTAAGAGAGAAGCCAAAGTGAAAAATATAGGGGAAAAGGATGAATAGATGGGACGGAGAAGGGAGACAGGCGCAGCCGTCCCATCCATTCATCCTTTTCCCCTATATTTTTTCCTAAAATAAATATAGGGGCTTCAATACAATAAACGTGATTTTTTGCTCGTTTTTATAGATAATGTGGTACGGAACACTTTTTACAGATTTAACCATCATTTTAATGAATAGAATAAGGCGAATATAAAATAAAAACTAACTACTATGGAACAATGTTATTTGAACAGCCTGAAGACGTCCACTGCTGGTCATAGGCCTCCCCCAGGGAGCGCCACTTAGAGCGGCTGCTCGCCTCCTGCATCCATCGGCTCCCCGCGGCTTTCACCAGGTCGTTGGTCCACCTAGTGGGGGGCCGGCCTACACTGCGTCTTCCAGTTCGTGGTCGCCACTCAAGAACCTTTCTTCCCCATCGGTTGTCAGTTCTACGAGCGATGTGGCTTGCCCATTGCCATTTCAACTTGTTAATCCTAAGAGCTACATCGGTCACTTTAGTTCTTCTGCGGATCTCCTCATTTCCGATTTTATCTCGCAGGGAACCACCGAGCATTGCTCTCTCCATCGCTCGTTGTGCGACTATGAGCTTAGTAATGAGGCCAACAGTTAGAGACCACGTCTTAGTTCCATAAGTCATCACTGGCAACACATACAAATGTTACTTACAAACGTTATTTCATATAATATGTTTCAATATACTTTTACTAGGATGGGTCATCATCATCATCATCATCATTAAAAGCCCGAAGACGTCAACTGGTGAACATAGGCCTTCCCCATAGAGTGCCACCTTGAGCGGCCACTCGCCTCCTGCATCCATCAGCTCCCCGTGGTTTTCACCAGATCGTCGGTCCACCAAGTGGGGCCGGCCTAAGCTGCGTCTTCTGGTTCTACGAATATCTAATTTTCTTTATTGTATTAAAACTAAAAAGTATCGAAATTCTGCAGCACTGTTTGGTTAGGTTTATTATATATCGATATATTGTGTAATAGGGGTCACTTCCCTAGTCACTCATACTAATGCATATTTAAATACTCACACCAACAGAAAATGGACAGGCATTTTGTGAATGTCCGCCGTCCATATGATTCTATGTTGATGGACTGTATCTCTTACTAGTCCGTCTGTGGACTGACTTGTGATATGTGATAGTAAATTATATACTCTTTGTATGTGATGGCCGAATGCAAATTGCACATGGGTTTTTGGCGGGAACGTGAAAAAGTTCACGTCGTTGCATTGTATTATTTCTCAAAACGTGTGCTTTTTTCAGTGTTAATGTTTAAAATTGGTGGCGTTTTACGCATTAAGTGCTGAATTACGAGCATGAGTGTGGTCAAGTGATATAATGTGGTGTAACGTGGTTTTTCGTGTTGCTTCCAAAATTCCATAGAAGCTTCTTGTAAAGTTGCCACCACTTTACTTGAGCATGACTTAGAGTGGACTATGACCCGACTTAGACTGGACTATGACTATGACTAAGACTTGACTACGTAAAATATTCTAAAACTCGATGAAAATATACAATACTTGACACTGGCTAAATACACTATGTGTGGAGCCAACATATAAAAAAAAAAAAAAAAAATTGCACATGACACACAGAACACTATTACCTACATAATCGCCTAGCTGATGCAAACAGCTAAGGCAAACAGAATTTATTTCAATTTTAAATAGTTTATAAATACTTCATTTTATAAGAATAAAATAAGCTGTGTTTTTGCTTTCGTGTGTGAGTGTGAAACTATGTAGATAATATAATATCACATTACATGATCACAAACAAAACAAAGAGATCACCTTTGTTTACCTCTTTTTCAGAAATATTTCGGAAAATTTTCCTATGGAGGGTATAACTTCTCCGGAGGAGACGACGTGTTCAGAAGGCGAAGAAGAACCGAAACCTACAGGAAGCAATCCAATGAATCGAGAAACCCCTCAAGGATTTTCCGCCCAACAACCGAACTTGCTCGGCCTCAATCAAATGGAAGAAAAAATGCGACGTAAACTACAATTTTTCTTCATGAACCCGATCGAAAAATGGCGTGCCAAGCGTAAGTTTCCATACAAATTCGTCGTGCAAGTGATCAAAATCGTATTGGTCACATTCCAGCTCTGCCTGTTCGCCCACAACCGATATAATCACGTGAATTATACGTGGGACAATCGCATCAGTTTCTCGCATCTTTTCCTTCTCGGCTGGGACTCTACTCGCGAGATAAACGCCTACCCGCCTGGCGCCGGACCTCTGGCTGTATACAAACTGGATGAGTTCTACAACACCCTAGACTATGCGGTGGCTGGCTTCTCAAACTTGTCCAACGCGATCGGCCCCTACTCTTACAACAATGAGGACAACAACCGGACTGACCCGGTATTCTGCCAGTACAACTACAAAGAGGGTATCATCAATGGCTTCAATGAAAGCTATGAATTCAACTCTGAAATCATTGAAACTTGCATCAATTTCACTTTAGATGACAATGAAGACTTTCTCTCAGAAGCTTTCATAAAGGAATCCGGCTTGAATATTAGTTTTGCATCTTTGGTCAGAGCTAAACTGATGTTTTCTATAAAGACAATAAATTTTAGAGCTGCTGGTCCCATCACTCCCCCTGACTGCTATAGATTTGATGTGGAAATAATTTTTGACAATGAAGATCATGACGGACAAATGTCTTTGACTCTTGAGGCGGAACCGCATAAACTAGCATGCAAAGGAGACAAAAACTACATCACGGACAACAAAATTGACCAAGTGTTGAGGAGTATTCTCAACATACTTGTTATTATTATTTGTGCAGCATCCTTTTTGTTGTGCAGTCGTGCTATTTACAGAGCTCAGCTGCTGAAAGAACTAACAGTGCAATTCTTCAGACGTGCCTATAATAAAGAACTTAGTTTAGACAGCCGATTTGAGTTCTTAAATATCTGGTACATCATGATCATTGTCAATGACTTGCTTATCATTATGGGATCAGCCATAAAGGAACAGATTGAACGTAGCCAATATACGAATGACCAATGGAATGTTTGCTCATTGTTTCTAGGTACTGGGAACCTTCTAGTATGGTTCGGAGTATTGCGATACTTAGGCTTTTTCAAGACCTACAATGTTGTCATACTTACACTAAAGAAAGCTGCACCAAAGATTTTCAGATTCTCAATCTGCGCTCTTTTACTGTACGCTGGCTTCATGTTCTGTGGATGGTTGATACTTGGGCCATACCATATGAAGTTCCGTTCCCTAGCCACAACATCAGAATGTCTTTTCTCATTGATCAACGGTGATGACATGTTTGCAACATTCTCAATAATGTCTAAGAAATCACCAATGCTGTGGTGGTTTAGTCGGGTATATTTATATTCATTCATAAGTTTGTACATTTACGTTGTACTTAGTTTATTCATTTCTGTAATAATGGATGCTTATGATACAATCAAGCAGTATTATAAGGATGGGTTTCCGAAGAGTGATTTGCAGCGGTTTATCGGTGATACATGCTTTGAAGAAGTATCTTCGGGGTTGTACCGTACGCATAGTTCCTCATCTCTTAATGCAATGATGAATTCGTTATGTTGCTGCAACTTTTACAGAAGTGCATATTCTAAAATAGGGGGCGGTTCCACAGTGAATTTAATGTAGGCTCTGCAATATTTAAATGCTGTAAATATTATGTAGATGCTATGTTAATATTGAATTATGCTTATGATCATGTCAAAGGTAACTATGTTTTTATCTTGGGTGGTCTCAGTCATAATTGTAATAATATGGGGTAGCTAAGAATATAACAATGGTAATTTCAACTTTATCATTAAGTTTAAAACACATAATGTATAGTAATAATTGTATCTTGATCACACATCATTGATACAGTTCTACATAATGTGCTTAATTAATGTATCAACCTAGCATCATTGTTTTATCATTGCTTTGTTGTTTTATAAATATAATACATTATGTACTCAAATTTTGTAAATATGCATGAAGATAATATAGGGAGTTATATACAGTAAAAATGTAGGTACTTAAAAATAATGTAGGTAGCATGAATCAGTTACCAAAGTAACTAAAGTATTGTTTCTTTTTTGTATTATAATTTAGCCAATGAAAAGTACCTTTAAAATTAATTAGAGACTGTAATTTTCCTATCCAATTTTTTGATTCATTCATTCGTCTTTACACATAATAAGTAAAGTGAAATTATTTATTAAATTCAATACACATAATAATTATTGTTATTATTTGTATATTATAATTAAGGTGGCTAAGGAAAAAATCAAATACCACCATAGGTAAATTTTTAATTTATGTTTTGGTACAATATGTATTATGAATTATTGATGCTATGATTATGAATATATTTTTGTACCTAACTTCGTCTGTCGTTTTCATAAACAAGCCAATGTATCTATTATTGTATTGAACCCGAGGTCAGCCCCTAAGTACCTTGATAAACTGAGCAAGATAATATTATACTCATACCTCAACCCTTTAACCGCAAACAGATGGATTAAGTGGAAATCGAGGCCATTCAGCCACACCCGTACCACAGATAACATAGTACAAGTCCCTTCCCTTATAGCTATCTATTCTGCGTAACTAGTACAAAACGTATATAAAATTACAGCACACAGTATTAGAACTAGATAAGCAAAAATCGTAGATTTGCAGAAATTTTCCGAGTTACAGTATGGCGACCATAAACCGAAAGACCTAGACCGTAGTACCTATACTACCTACTCGTTAGTAGGACTCACAGGTAGGACTCGCTACGTGGACCGAAGATCAAAACCGCCGTGGGAAGCCGATAAATGCCAGTAGTACTTCTAAAAGTGGAGCTCTATGGTGAAGGGAGGGCTATGTTCAGCAGTGGATGTTTCAGGCTGTCGATGATGATGAGGTACCTATCTTATCTATGTTCTGTAGGCCTAGCACGAATATTTACGCGCGCGTAAGTGTAACGTTAACGTAACGTATTACGATTGCGTCTGCTGCTCAACTGCTGTCAAAGTTCATACAATTTTGACAGCAGACGCGCGTCAGCTCTGCTCGCTCATTGGTAATAGGGGGGCAGATCTAATGCCATACAACTGTGAGCCTAGCACGAATATTTACGCGCGCGTAAGTGTAACGTTAACGTAAGCCAGTTGTATGGCATTTGATCGGCCCTCCTATTACGATTGAGCTAACAGCGCTGCTGACGCTGTCAAAATTGTATGAACTTTGACAGCAGTTGAGGGGCAGACGCAGTCGTAATAGGGGGGTTTTACGTTAACGTTACACTTACGCGCGCATAAATATTTGTGCTAGGCCTACTGGCTTACGTTAACGTTACACTTACGCGCGCGTAAATAGTCTTGCTAGGCCTACAGTATCCGAAGCATCTATGGTAATTAGTAGAGTAGAGTGGTAGGTATCTACCACTACCTATACTGCTTCGTCATTGGATAAATGTATTTAATAATAATAATGAATAATATATAAATATGTGTGGACATTTTCACACAGCGCCATCTAGCCCCAAACTAAGCATAGCTTGTACTATGGGAACCAGATAACAGATGCAATACTTATATACTTTTTTGTTTGTAAATACATACATAGAATACAATATAACACCCAGACGCAGAACAAACATCTATGTTCATCACACAAATGTTTTCCCCGGGTAGGAATCGAACCCACAGCCCTCAGTTTAGAAAGCAGGGATACTACCAACAGCTATCCGGCCCGTCGCCGTATTTGAGTAGGCGTTTTAGTTTTTACTGGCTGCTTTCATCATCTTCAGGTTGTTATTGTTGATGATGATCATTGGACAAGACGACATACGAGTGGCTAACTTACAGCAGCTGGATGATTATACCCGAAGACCAGGTACAGTAGCGTAGGTAGCACTATACCACTAATATAGCAATAGCACCTGTAAATAGGCGTATTCCGTGACTATAACGCATGCCGAGCTGAAACACCATCAGTGGAAAGCCATGCTCTGCGGAAAACACAGACCTTTGTTCAATGGCATGTTAGCTAGTCAGGTGAACTATTGTGAAGGTGAATTTTGTAAGTGGGCGTGGCCGGTCAAATACGAAATTATAAGGAAAAGTTATACACCAACGTATAGGTAAGCTATCTCTTAAAATTGGTTCAGTAATTACGAAGATTAATGGTAACTTTCGTAGACATTTTATAACATTAGTAGCCTACTAAATAATATAATATCTTCTTCTCGTGTAGGCAACTGGTCAGCCTTGGTGTCAGAATTTTTAGGCCGCCCAAAGGCATCTGACTTGGCTTAACGACTATTGTCTTATGACAACAGGCGGGACCGACGGCTTAATATAATATTATTTATGTTTATCGTGCATGTACATACCTATCTGAATTCATCGTGTAAATGATTTTAAATCAGTCTCCAATTTTACGAGAAACGCCTGACAAAACTCTCATAATACTGAGAATAGAATCTCTTTATTCTAAACTGAGGAGATGAAGGCCTGCACTGACATGCTGCTTGGGGTTTTGTGCATTTTGCCCTGCCAGCTCAGTTACCCTAGCCTAGAGAATAGACTCAATAGACCTTGACGTAATTAATTATATCTATTCTGTGGTTATAGCACTTCATTGATAATTTACTAGTCTAGATTGCCCACAGTATCTAAAGTAATTAACTATAGGTTGCCACTCCTTCGAGCACTATAAAGATACACCAATGTCTTATTATATTACTTACTTTTCATTCACTGTTTGTGGGTAAATAAAATAAAACCATGCAAGTTAATTCATAACATTTATTACATAATTCGCTATCAAAACATTTATTCACAACAACAAAAATGAATATGCATTACCTATCCTTAGTTACATATTACAAATCATGCCATATTTAGGGATGCAACATCCGTATTTCGGTCCGTAACTATGAATATACGGTCATTTTTTTCAGTTATATGTATATCCATCAATCGTATTTACAGATTCAATAAATATTATTAAGTAGGAACGTGTTAAATAATAGCTTTGCATAAGTTAGTATTTGCTATGAAAATCTGGTTTAAAATAATTGACAAAAAATTATAGATAGCTAATATTCATAATTTATTTACATAATATTATTACACATAGATCGATACTTATATCCGTAATTAAACTCACTGTGTTGGCAAGCACATTATTAGTCTGGAGCTAAAAACATATCAATAATAATTTCGAATCGAAACGCAACTACACAATATCGATAGCACAAATATTGAGCAAAAACAATGAATGTACAATTCCTTACTTAAATATGGGTATTCTCATTTAAATTCATTTGTTTTTACATTAAATTAAATTAAAATCTAGGTGTTCCACTAAAACAAGTTCAAGAGTAAAATATTTCCCTAAATTATTATTCATGTCGATTTTATGGCAAATTATTATAAAAATAAATATGCTCGAGGAAAACATGACTGTTATTTTTTTTAAGCACAAACTATTTTTTAAACTAGGCAAGTATGCTATTTTACGAGCACTGGTTAATATTACACTTGGCAAAAACTTCTATATAAAACCGTGATTTTACATGTAATTGGCCGGATTTAATACAGGTAAGTATGAACTATAACAATACTATTTCTTCTGTGGAATAGAATAGCTACGGTTTGTTTTAATTAAATCATCATCATTATCATTAACAGCTTGAAGACGTCCACTGCTGAACATAGGCCTCCCCCAGGGAGCGCGGTTAATATAAAAATATGATGCATATTCAGTCTACGGTTACCTCCATGCTTTTAACGAGCTTTGTCGTGTATACGACGACATTCGGTACGACGGTATTTGGTAAATAAAAATAATTGCGATAAATATAATAGAAAAAACACGGTTTACAATGTTATAGTATTTCCTTGCTTCACTATAGTGCCTACTTACCTAATGCAGCAAATGCAATGATTTCTAGACATTTAACAAGGTCGTGACATCATTATGGAATTTACCGACTAGTCCAATTACTTATCACAAAAAACCAGTAATTTTACTATCAACTCGAGGTCGGTATCCAATCATCACTATCGATAGTTGTCGATACTTACTCGATCATCGATAAGACTGTTAGATAGTTACGGATAATCATGACATCTCTAATCTTACCGCAAAGACAAAATATGATGGTCTGATTAACTATTTGGAGGCACCATAATGTAGAAAGTTAATTAAAGCATAACTTATTAGCTGCCAAGGCTGCCACTACATTGGTATCACTAACGTTTGTACATTAATATAATTTGTTATTATTTCCTAATAAAACTTAGTCCTAACTTAACCATCATACAACATAAATGTAGAGGAATGTAAAATATAGATCTTTGGTTTGAAATTATTGCTTAGAAAACAAAGCGTCACCAAAAAATACAGGACGAGTTTATACAAATCACTTCTTGACGACTTCATCTACACTTCACACTAAAAGAGGCTCAGTATTTCTGCTAGACATAAAATCCATCACAAAGACAACTCTTTTGTTTTAAGACTGTAGACATAACTCCATCTACTTAATAGTCTTTTTAAATATTTTGTGACTCAGTCTTGTAGTCTATATTTTCTTTTCCTCCACATTTCTTTGAGGCGGATCAGCACCTAGCATTATTTGGATCTCCTCAACACTCTTGCCCTTCGTTTCAGGCACCACGAAGAATATAAACACGAAACCTACGAGCATGATGCCCGCAAACAACCAGAACACCTGCCCTGACCCGATAGCGGTGTTCAGCGAATTAAAGGTGCTGGTAACAGTGAAGCTGAGAAGCCAGTTGAAGGTACCAGCGGTGGAGCCAACGAAGGCCTTGATGTCGATCAAGCAGAGCTCACCAGCCATCATCCATGGGATGGGACCGAAACCGAGAGAGAAAGCGACGATGAACAGAGACAAAGATAGCAATGGGAGCCATGTGATCGCTTGGACAATGTCGGAGCTTTGGCCGTGAGTGTCTTGTAAGAAGAAGTACACTCCCAAAGCTGTAGAGCAAATGCACATGACCAACGCAGACAGCAGTAACAATATCCGCCTGCCCAGCTTGTCGACAACTAGGGAGGAGACAAAGGTCGCTATAACTTGGATAACACCGATGATAATTGTGGAAATCGCAGCGGGAATGGTAGCGCCAGCATCGCCGAAAATTTTAGACGTGTTGAAAATCACGGCGTTGATGCCAGACAGTTGCTGGAACAGCATCAGAGCGTAGCAAATAACGAGAGCCTTAATCGCAGTTTTCTTTGTGATCGCGCTAAGGAAGGACACTGGATTGTTCCGTGCTTCCTCCGCTTTCTGCTTAAGGTTTTGCAATTCGGAGTCGACGTCGTATTTCTGTCCACGGAGTCTGATCAGCGCCTCTCTCGCTTCCTCGTTCCTCTCTTTAACGACCAAGTACTTCGGACTCTCCGGCATGAAAAAGAATACGATAGCGAATATAATAGGGATGCAAGTACAGAGGATGTTGAAAACGAAGATGGAAGTATAGCTTCCGACGGCGTAAGCGAAGAGTATACCGATGGTGATCATCAGCTGGAAGTAACTTCCTAAAGTTCCTCTGATGGAGTCCTGGGCGATCTCGCTAGTATAAGCGGGCGCTGTGACGCAAAACGCTCCACCAGCGATGCCTGTGATAAACCTCCCAGCTATAAGCATACCAACGCTCGTTCCAAACGTGATCAGCAGCCATCCTAAAGTGAAGGGTATGGTTAGAAACAGCATGGTTTTCTTACGGCCTATGATGTCCATTATCAATCCGATGGGGAAGCAGATAGCTGCGGCTCCAAGGTTGATGACGGAAGCGATCCAGTCGCTTTGTGAGGGGGAGACGGGGATGTCGTAATATGTGTCGTTTGCCTGCGTGATCTTGTACATGACGGGAGATGACCAGCCGAGCATGGAACCGGCTGCAAGGGCGCCCAGGGTAGCTAGAATAGACAAAATGATACCATTGTTACTGCAACTCCTATTCTTAAAATATTCAATTTACTTTGGGCAGTTTGTTCTGTCAGTCAATCACTCAGGACAAAGCCTTTCGTTAACACAAAATCAGGTTAACCAGGTTCAAAACGCACTCGGTCCCTACTCCATCTCCAATATTAAATTATGTGCGAGTGAATTATGCTCTCGCCTTTTACAACAGTGAAGGATCATATCGTGTGAAAAACTGAAATTTCAAGAATCACGGTATTCGAGAACGTGTGTCATCCACCAATACCAGCATTTGGTCAGCGTGGAGGATTATGGCCTACACTACAATCTCTTCATGTGCGAGAAGATCCGCGTCCCAGCATCGGAAATGTATTCGGATGATGCATTCCCACTGCTGGAAATGTTGGAATGATACTACGGCAGAGAAATAGGATTGTCCAGATCACTCAAGACGTGTCTGAGCGCAGAATAGATATAGTACTACGTAGTCTGAGGCAGTGACTAGCGGAGAGATTGGGATGATGACGTTTTGATAAAAGTAGATGCATACCTGCCAACGCCGCAATGTACTGAGGTAGCTTGCGACCACCCTCCCCTCGTCCTTCCACCAGCTCCGCCGACGATACTCCAATGTCTGCCATCCTGCCGTTTGTGCCTCCTGCGCGCTGCAATGAAACAAATTGACCATGAGTTCCCATATCGTGTGACCACTGTGCGGGTATTCCCAAGGACGACGATTGCGCTTTTTCTATGCATGAATACCTACTAGTCTTGCCGCGGAAATCGAACACGCCGCCTAACGAGCTGATAAGCTGATCTGCTCAACCGCCACACCACGAAGGATATGTTTTTGATATGTTTGTCTGGGGGTAAGTCAGTAGAAAAGTACCAATAAAATGTTGGTTTTATTCTTGTGAAAGCTCTAACTCGCGTTTGTTGGACGAAGTATTAATGCGCGCTGCTGTTGAGAGAGCCTTCGTTACATCATTTCGAAGGGTGTCCTACACTATGCCTATGGCCAACTTTGGACAAAGTTGGTATGACCAACGTGTCTGGTTTAATGATGATTATGTTTAGGGCTCTTCTAGAGTAGGGTTCTCGCAAGGTACCTAATTTCCATTGAGGTTTGAGCTCGTGCTCCACAGTGGGCTAAAGCTAATGCAGGCTGACTGATGGTTGATGATAGTTACAAAATAAATTCTTTTAGTGTCAAGAAAATAATATCTGTAGGTTTAGTTATCTTATCAAAGGTACTTTCTCATCATATCTATTTGATATCAGGGTTCCGAAAATAGTAATAACAATAACAGGAAAAGGCTTTCATGAGCAAGACTTCGTATTAACTTTGGGATGTCTGCAGTATAAGATAAATTGACATTATTTGAGCACCTAGTCAAAGTTAAGGTAAGAAAAAGTTGATTCAACCATTCCTTAGACAGCCACCGTAGTGTGGTGGTTGAGCAGGTCGGCTCATAACCCGGGGGCGGCGGGTTCGATTCCCGCGAAAGTACAAGTATTTGCTCCCAGAAAAAAAAGCGCAAATACTTGTTGTGCCTGGGTCCTTAGATACAGGGAATTCTAGTTAAGGTCCAGGATCTATGTTTGTGACCGTTGGGCATTATTTTTTTTTAATATATTTTTTTTTGCTGCTTTATTATTTTAAAGTTCCGAGTGACACTGCAACTGTTATGGGCGGCCGTATTGCTTAACATCAGGTGAACGACCAGCTCGTCACGTCATTCATTCTCATAAAAGAAAAAAAACTCAATTTTGCAAAGATAAGTACTTAATTAAATTAGTAAAAATTCATTTCTGAAAGACTAAATTTCGGCCTTCCTTTGTTCTTCGAAAAACATTAATATTCAGTATTTTCTAACAATCTGCATTAATTCCTGTGTAGGTTCAACATAGAAAAATCATGTCATTGAATTCGAGGTTGTCTGTAATTGTTCATAAAAATGGCTCAAGGCACAGATTTATTTATACCGACTTCAAAATCGGAGGCGGTTCTCAATTTACAAGTTTTTGATGCATGTTTTGTTTGCTGGGAACTTCAGTGTATTACGTACGTGTTTATATAGACTCTATATTATACAATTAAAAAACGTACTTTAAATCGTAAAACAAGGTCTTATTTATATTTTATATTTATATTACTAATTAAATTGAAAGTTATTATTTCCTTTTTAACCTTTATTAACAACTTTTCATTTTTAACAACGTACAAAAAATCGAAAACCATTTTGGGATATTGCGATGCTAAACTACAAACTTTTTTATTTTTAGGTGAAGGTTAGGTTAGAAACAACTGAATGGATATTACACTACATAATTAATTGTAATTTTATTGTATTACATAATTGTATTGTAAACATTTAACATCATCATCGTCATTCACACAGAATTGCCCCTATTACATAGGTCCAGAAACGAAGTCTTCATACTTAACCTTGTTTGAACGTGAATCAAACCATAGAGCACAATTTTTTTTTCTTCTAATGTCAGTTCCTCTTTCAACATACCATATAAATAGTAAAACATAAAAAAAAAATAATAAATTTAATTACCATCATACTACTGTGGCGTTCGGAACGCACCTCTACTGTGTTTCTGAACGCACGACTTTGACGTTGACGTGACACGTTGACAGATCGGTTCGAGCGCCGATTCGGCTAACGAGAAGAACTTTTCCCGAGAGAACGATCTCAGCTTTTGCTCCGGCAACAAAGTTATCTCACTGCTGTAATTACTAGTGTAGCCCATCAAACTACCACCTTTGTTACGTAAACTATTGTATAGTGTAACGTGTGCGGACAATAAGACATTATACCTACTTATACACTCAACAGTGATTTCATTGCCAGAGATCCTACATCCTAAGATTCCTAAGAGTAGGTACCGTCGGCCAGCAACAGTAGTTCAACAGACAACCGGGACTGCCACAGGCACCCGCACTACTATCTATAGACAAGAAAAAGGTCTATAGATAGCTCATGCAATCTTTTAATAAAAAGGATTCAAATTAAGTATAACCAGCAGTTTATTCAACATTTCTTTTAATAACTCACGAGTTTTTCAGTATTACCAAGTTAAAGGAATTAAAGAACAACAGTTATGTAGGTACAGGGGGTCTAGCAAATATACCAACCACTAACGCTTACTCCAAAATGTACTGAAATGACATTTCAGAAATCGCTAACTTTTCCGTAGCGAATGTCATTTCGATACTTTTTTGGAGTTAGCGTGAGGCGTTAGCGTTAGCGATTGTGATCTTTGCTAGACCCCCTGGGCCTCAACCAAAATAATGTTTCATATTTTAGGATAAAAAAAATAACCTTGCGTGCGTGGAACGTTTATAGTTGACGATAAAACTATTCTCAGTAATTGCACTTCTGTGTTCTGTGTGTTCTTTACTATAGAAATGCGCTGAACATATTGTTAAGCGAGTATTAGGTTTCCACCAATCTTCATTTCGACTTTTTCGAACTACTTTTATCCAGCGATCAGCTAGACATGGATCTGTTGGAAATCTGTACCAAAGGTATCGGGTAATTATTCAGATGTCGTGTGGCAATACTGATTTTGACATGTCAACTTTTTATTGTGAAATGGTTCTGACTCTTCGTCAAATAGAAATAATTAAAATAATCTTATAAAAATACATGATTAAGGCCACTTACAAGTGAAATGTGATCGTGTGCTCCTGTGATTCGTGCCTTGAGTGATTTCAGCACAGTTTTATCACGCAAGACGGCATTTTTTTGGTATGTATTCAAAAGCACACCCAAGTAACGACAGATTTTGATTTTGACAGCTGAGAATCAATCACACCCAAAGTGGTGTGTACGGTTTTGCCCTGCTTTAATTTCGTATTAGTGTTCTGGATAAAAAGTCTTTGGTCATTCATTATTATTATGTAATAACATAACTAATAAGTACCATTGTCATGTTCGGTATCTATCTAGCTAGAACTTCTAGAAACATCGTAAACTAATACAATGACTCCGCCAAAAACAACAAACTCAACGTTTGTGTAATTTTATCATTCACATCGAACGATGAAAAATAGATGTTACAAATTTTGAAAGACACCCGCGCGTAGACTTCACGTATCCGCAGCGAATCTTGTCACCGCGATTCAGGCGGCGCGAGCTCTTTTAATATCGCCATCTAGTTTCGTTTAAAGAGACTAAACAGTGAAGTATTAAGCCGAGGCTACATACTCAAGTAGCCTGTAATATGTAAAGTAGCTGTAATACCTCGCTCCTGTTACGTTTCACACGAAGTTAATGCAGTTGTTTACTGTTCAATCAGAATAACACGTCATGTTTGCGAGAGTTTACATAATCAATCAATATTACACATTACATTACTTCTTACTATTTCCTTAATTACATAATATTGATTGATGTTAAAAGCTACTATAGAAAACATTATTTAATATGATCAATTATTCTGCATTCTAACTAGCTGATCCGCCCCGGCTACAAATATGTTAGTTAGTTTTACGCCCTACCCTTGCCCAGACCACAGATAATATAATACCTATAGTAAGTCCCAGAGGAAGAAAGCAGGTAGAGGAAAAATGAATGCATGAAACAGAACCCTCTTCCCCACCTCACCTTCACCTTCTACACCTTCTCTCTTCCTTTCAGGATAAGAAGTCTTAATATTTGTTGCCCACAATGTTCATCATAGCGTAATGTATGGATCACATCTCGTAGGTACTAACCTATAACTATATAGGTTTGGACTGCAAAGGCTTATGCCATGAAATCACCGCGAACATTAAATGAAATAATTTTGTAACTTATCACCTCTTTGAGAGTGATTATTATAGCAGTATCACCTGCTCAGCGTAATGTAAAGGAAAAATTAAAGCCACAAACGGGACTTGAACCATCCAACCCTAAAGCCAGAAAATGCTTTACTTATGCTACCATGACAAGTGATCTCATGTCCAAAATCCTTCACCATTTTACAACCAACTCAGGGGGCTGGTAGCGCCATCTATTGAGAAACTTATCTCAGTTTAAGATAAGCCCAGAAGAAATTTCTGTACATTCCATGTTTAAAGTATTTTGCATGGTTGGAAGTCTGTTATTTCTGAACTACAAAACTGATAGTCTAGGTCTAGACTAGAAAAGGTGTTGTATATGTGCTACTTAAAAAGAACACTAGAACAATGTGTCTTTACCCTTAAAGAAGTTTATATAAAATCCAGCTAGATTACAATATATTAAACAGAATGCTGTGTATTAATTGGGCACTCTAGAAACATTAAAACCAAAAATACTGTTGATATGTTTTTCAATATGGGGTTACAAATGCATCAGTCATCTTTCTTTTCCTTGCGTTTTGATTTAACATGCAGAAGGATCGCTACAAATAATAGCAAATGCATAAATGTTAATCCGTTTATTTAGGTGTTCGAGCCTTCAGGCTTGACCCACTTGAGATTAACCTCTTGAACATCAGCGCCATCTAGTCTATGTCCAATGAAACTATGGGTTTCTTTGAGTGGCAACACCGCCCGCGGGGAGTGGCTACGAGGAGTGGGGGGGTGTTGGTGTGTCAGCGCGGAAGGTTTCTCTAGTCAGTACGCTTTTGAACTTCGGCGCTATCAGTACTTACAGCAAAATAAAACGAACTTCAAAGCATAACTTCAAGTAAGTAAAATACCACATTGATAATCATTATGATTGTGTCCTTAGTTTGTTAAGGATATTACTTACAAAAGGTGCAAACATGCTGCCTCGGCACATGTCGAATATCAACGCCATTCGCACGATATTCTAGGGCTACTGCCTCGACACGAGCATAACCCTAACGAAGATTCCCTCGGAATTTTTCACGCACCAAACAACGGTTAGTAATTCAGTATCAACCGTTCTCTGCATTGTCAGAGTCATGCGACGTCGCGTCGCATCGCATAAAATTCACTGGGGCGATAGCCCCATACGACGTCGCACCAAGACCAGTACGACGTCGCATAAAATACATGCGACACATCTTGGTTTCATACGACGTCGTATCACCTAGTATACCACGCAGCATCATCACGTCGTACCAAATAACGACTACCCGATACGACACGATCACGATACGGATGTGACACACATCACCTCCTTACCTTAGTTCTGGACGACCTCAACCCGATCGCCTTACAACATTATTGTGGTTATTCATTACAGATATGACCGAATCAACAAACATTACCACGATGCAAGACCTGAGCGAAAGAGAGGTTCCCGATGGCGAGAAACAGTCCTTTCGAAGATTCATCCAGGCGATGGATAAGAACTACCCTAGCGACTGGAAGTCGTGGGTGGTCAGGGACCTCCCACCCAGTGAACTATTTGAACAAAACTTCACCCCTGCCATAGAAGCTAAACTTCGTTTCGCCCTCCCCACGGACCACATAAGGGACATATTCTTCGGACCGGAAGGACAACTCTCCGAGAGAAATTATAAACTGGCAAGAAGGACGCTTCTCAGCTGGCCTCTCGGCAGGGCAATAATCTACTCACCACACAGTTTCGTGTCAAAGATTCACCCCAGTCCACAAGCATATGAACGGTTCATGGACACCGTGGCAGCAGTTAAGCCAAGAATACGATCCATTAGGGGATCTTCGACGGAGCGCCAGGAACAGGCAGAAACAATAACAAAAAAGCGGCCCGCAACGTCCGAACCCCAGACGCCACCAATCACAAAAACACCAAAAAGTAATACCCCAGAGCTGAATGTCCTAACCAACATCATGGACTTACTGTCACGACAAACCCAGGCCCTGGAAACCCTTACTAAAAGAGTCGACACACTCGACAAAAACACAGAGTCAGGGTCAGAGAACACAGACGAACCGGACGAGCCAGACGAGCTAAACCAATCTCTTGAATCCGAAGCCGACAGTACAGCTCAAGACTCTTGGCAAGCTCCAGCCCTAACATCTCCACAACAATCATTAAACGATCGTGACACAGAGCTGCGCAAGATCATCGTTGACGCACAAAGGGAACTAGCCCAACTGCCCTCATCTCAACCTAACAACAACAACAACGAGGATTCCTGGGACTTCAACCCGGTGACGGCTGAGGCGGAACCAAAAACTGCCAAAGCTAACCCCCACCTAGTCGAACAAGCAAGAAACTGTCAACGCTTTGGCGATGAAAGCTGGAAGAATATAAGATACGCAGACGTGCAAAAGAATTTTCAGGCCACTCCCGCTTTCTGCGCTCTAAAAGTAAATAACCACTTAGCAGTTAACACCCCAAGCTGGCAGTCACTGGCTCACCTGGAAAAAACCGACCTGACACTTGCGGCAATCACCCACGGCCTCCTCCAACAGAGAGAAGCTCTCAGAGAGGCCTATAAAAGCCTGGGCGATGAAACCAAAAAAGAAGTTGGTAAAAAGTTACTTGGCGACTCCAAATTCAGAAAAATCACCGACCAACTCCTTCAGTACACATGTGGCAGACGAGCCGAGACAATACAGGCGAGACGAGAAACATACAAATCTAACAACAAAGTCTTGAATGATTTGTTACATGAAATCCCACCGTCAACTACCCACCTTTTCTCTGAAGAAAAATTGACCGAAATTATGAAAGACCAGGGAGGGGTCCACAAATTTTTTCTTAAGAAGTCCTCTAACTCAACCAATAACAAGAAGCCAAAACCAACATCTTCGTCGGCAAATGCCTATAAGACAAACAAGCCCCAGCAAAAAAAGCCACAGTTCCAAACCCGGAAAAAAGCTGAGTATCAGAACAAAAAACCCACTGCGGGTAAAAAACCATACGTTCAAGGCAGGACAGCTCAGTAATAAAGTTTCAGCATGGAAGTCACGTGGAGCACCCCTAGCCCTAATAAATGTTATTCAAGGATACCGCATACCTTTCATTAAAAAACCCCCTCTGTCCGTTCTCTCCCAAAAGAAAGGGAAATTGTACGAACCTAAAACTTCGCAGCTTGTAGACGACCAAATCGCACAATTATTAGAATTAGGAGTAATTACATACAACACATTTAAAACAGGCTTCCTGTCTCCGACCTTCTTAAGAGAAAAACCTGACGGATCCCAAAGAATGATCACTAACTTGAAAAATCTCAATGACTTCGTCTACATTCAAAAATTCCGCCTGATTAGCTTAAAAAAGGTCTCGCAAATCATAGAAAAAGGAGACATCTCATCTCATTAAAATCGATATACCTAATGCATATTACCATATACCGGTCAAACACACGCATCAACGATTTCTCACTATCTGTTACAAAAGCCAACTTTACAACATGACCTGTCTTCCGTTCGGACTCTCGAGCGCTCCCTCAATATTCTCTAAACTTTCCAACTGGATAGCCCGACTGATAAGAGAAAAGGGCATCAAAATAGTAGTCTACCTAGATGACTTTTTGCTAATGAATCAAAACCCCGAAATACTATCAAAGCAAGCTACCTGGGCGTGCGATCTGTTGTCCGAATTGGGCTGGCACATTAACACAACAAAGTCAAACTTAATACCTAGCCGTCGCATCGAATATCTAGGTCTGTCTTGGGATACAGAACTAAATAGGAAATCCCTGCCTATGCCGAAAATAACGAATATCACAAAAGACATCAATACTATGTTAAGTAAATACCGCTGGACCTGGGTTGAAGCAAAAAGGCTCCTAGGTAAACTCGTATTTGCTTCTAACGCAATTGAACTCGGACTTCTCCATTGCAGGACAATACAAGTCGCAGCCAAGAAGCTACCAGAAAACCAAAAGTTCAAGGCATTCTTAATCCCAGAACAAGTCACACCCGAACTGCAATGGTGGATAAACAACTTAAACAAGTCATCCCCCATCCAAACCAGACCACCATCCGCTGACTACCGACGCATCGGACGTCGGCTGGGGCGCAATATTGGACACGAAAAAATTATCAGGCAAATGGGAAAGACGTCAAAAACGCTGGCACTGCAATCAAAAAGAATTATGGACCTTATTAGAAGTCTTGAAACAAGAAACTACATACCTTCAAGGGAAAACGGTAATATTTCAAACAGACAACCGAACTGCGGCCTCCTATATCAGGAAACAGGGGGGGACAAAATCATTACGCCTCCTAACAACCGCATCGGAGATCCTAAATACTGCCCAAAGAAACAACATCAAGATCATCCCAAAATATCTCCCGGGACGATACAACGGACTCGCCGACAGACTGTCGAGACTGCAACCTCAACAAGAGTGGCATCTAAGCACAACTATCACAAAATTAGTGTTCCTAAAGATGGGAACACCACAAATAGATCTATTCGCATCGAACAAATCGGCAGTAGTGGCGAGATATGTCAGCGAGGATATGAAGGACAAAAACAGCGAATACACAAATGCATTCTCCAAACCATGGAATTACAACCTAGCCTGGCTCTTCCCACCACCAGCCCTAATACCGCGTGTCCTTCAACACCTCAACAACTCGGAAGGGAACTACATCTTAGTGTGCCCGAGATGGGACAAAGCCTTCTGGAAACCCGAAGTGAAGAAACGAGCCATTATGCCACCGCTCAGAATCCGGAACCTCAAAGCCCACCTACTAGATCTCAACACAAATCTACCTCCACGAAACATAAAAAATCTGTCTTTGGAGGTCTGGAAAATACGGGCTGGGCAGAAGAAATTCAACAATGGAGTACACAAGAGAAAAACATATTACAGTCAGCCTGGAGAAACTCAACTTTGAAAACATACAGAGCAGCCTGGAATACCTGGCTTCAGTGGTCCAACGAAAATAACATAAACCCGGTAGTGCCAACTCCGAGTGAATTAGCAAGATACCTGATCTTTCTTTTTAATACAAAGAAACTATCAGTTAAAACTATACTGGTCCACAAATCAACGATTGCCACTTTTACGAAACCCTCTAACAACGACATTAGTAGTCACCCCATGGTTAAGAAAACAATTAAAGCAATTGCACTAAAATCACCTCCGGCACACAAGCCCACGACGTGGCTCGTGAGTGACCTTACAGATTGGATAACAAAACAGAAAATAGACGAATCTAACTTATTTCAAGTATCCCAACACGTGGCAGCCCTATTACTCCTCGCATCGGGACGACGAATTCACGATTTAACTCTCCTACACATAAATAGTAATCAGTATGAGGTTTCAACCAACAGCATAACCCTATGGCCATCGTTCGGGTCCAAAACTGACAGTTCAACCTACAGACAATCTGGATGGCTCCTCTCGAAATGTGAAACTATTCAGTTTGATCTATGTTACTGGATCCCAGTCCTCATTAACACTTCAACAAAACGACGCCAGGCTAATCCTACGCTCTCAAACCTTTTCATTACAACCAGGGGGAAAGTAAAAGCAGCTTCTAGAACCGTAATATCCGGTTGGATGAGACTCTTACTGGCAAATGCTCAGATTAAAAGCTCACCAGGCAGCTTTCGATCCGCAGTATCTACCAATAACTGGACAAACAGAAACATGAATATGGACGAAGTACTTCAGAAAGGCAACTGGCGCAACGCGCAAACATTTCTCAAACATTATTTCAAGGAAACAGTTTCAAAAACCATGCCACCAGTTAACACCTATGCAATATCCGATGTATTTTCACCGGTCTGACTGTGCATTACCCATAAAGATTAAAGGAATTAAATAATGGCGATATTAAAAACGCACTTAGTTTTAATCAGCCGCTACTCCTTATTAAACGAATACAATCACAGTACGCATTGTGTCAGCGCCGACAGATATTAAACAAATCTCAAGTGGGTCAAGCCTGAAGGCTCGAACACCTAAATATTCCCGTTTTTCCCCCGAAGGGATAAAAACGGTTATTTAGGTTTCAGCCAAAAGGCTTGACCCACCGATTTAAAAACTTGTCGGCTTTAGCCTTCGTTCTTAAATTATACTGACTAGAGAAACCTTCCGCGCTGACACACCAACACCCCCCCACTCCTCGTAGCCACTCCCCGCGGGCGGTGTTGCCACTCAAAGAAACCCATAGTTTCATTGGACATAGACTAGATGGCGCTGATGTTCAAGAGGTTAATCTCAAGTGGGTCAAGCCTTTTGGCTGAAACCTAAATAACCGTTTTTATCCCTTCGGGGGAAAAACGGGAATATTCTTCTTTAATGCAAAAACGGATATATAAATAAATAATATGTGTGGACATTTCACACAGCGCCATCTAGCCCCAAACTAAGCATATCTGGTACTACCGGGAACCAGATAACTACATTTTTGTTTGTAAATATACAGGGTTACAGGAAAAATTGTGCTAGATCCGTTAAGGGTGTGGAGTACCCATCATTTCTGACTTATTTCACTATGAAACAACCTAGCCTCAACTTAATATTTTATTTAGATATTCCTTAGAGAAAAATACAGTTTCTAATATTTTTTGTATTTCTTAACTTTCACTTGTCTACTACGGTCTATTCAATTAACTTATGTACTATTTTAATGATTGACGTCCTAAAACATCTTAATACACATGTAAAAATGCAATAATCATAATAATAAGATACACAAAATAAACAAAATTAAATTTTGTAGCCTAAAAATCGGCAATTTTCACAAAAAATATTAAAAGTCGAATATCTCGAAAAGGGTTAAGTTTAGGCTAGGGTGTTACATAGTGAAATAAGTCAGAAATGATGGGTACTCCACGCCCTAAACGGATCTAGCACGATTTTCCCTGTAACCCTGTATACATAGAATACAGTATAACACCCAGACGCAGCACAAACATCTATGTTCATCACACAAATGTTTGTCCTAGGTAGGAATCGAACCCACAACCCTCAGTTCAGAAGGCAGGGATACTACCAACTGAGCTATCGGGCCCGTCAGTAATATAAATTTTAGCATTGAAGTAGCTGAAAGTACATTGAGGCTGCATATATGGGTTGTATGATTATGTATAAGCAATTAGTTGCAAGCTAGTGCTAAGGCCGTTATTTAAAACCACTAGATTATATTTGACGTACTTTCAATCTCCCTTATTTAGAACCTAACCAACTCAAGTTGAAGTAAACTCGTAATACATATGCATGCATTTGCGAATCTTCAAAGTATATCTTTTAGAAATCTATTAGTTTCCTGTTTCCTTAGTATCCCGTTATGTACACAGTGACCTATTTCTCTTCATTACGGATTTAGGCTTACTATGTGTAATGCAAAGACTTTTTATCCAGACCACTAATACGAAATTAAAGCAGGGCAAAACCGTACACACCACTTTGGGTGTGATTGATTCTCAGCTGTCAAAATCAAAATCAGTCGTTACTTGGGTGTGCTTTTGAATACATACCAAAAAAATGCCGTCTTGCGTGATAAAACTGTGCCGAAATCACTCGAGGCACGAATCACAGAAGCACACGATCTCATTTCACTTGTAAGTGGCCTTAATCATGTATTTTTATAAGATTATTTTAATTATTTCTATTTGACGAAGAGTATTTCACATTTCACAATAAAAAGTTGACATGTCAAAATCAGTATTGCCACACGACATCTGAATAATTACCCGATTTCTTTTGTATAGATTTCCAACAGATCCACCCATGTCTAGCTGGGCCCTTATTCCGTATCGATTCCTTACTTCGAAACCACGCGAATTCCTTGTCTTACAAAAGAAATCTGCAAAACTCTACTCTCTATGAAACGAAAACAAAACCGCGCGAAATGAATTTGGAATTGGCGCGATTAGAACTGTCAGTCTTTGAAGAAAATCCGACAATGGCGGTTGTGAATTTTAAATTTATTTTTTAATACTAGTGTATCTTGAACTTTAATGTGTAATAAGGGTGGATTATTATCCGTTGAGTGTTCATGAACGTGCACGAGTGTTGGCAAATGGTTTCAAGATCATAAAATCATACATTTTCGTTTTTGCTTCAACGGCCTTTTTAGAGCCTTCAGTAAAATATCCTCCATTTTACTGTTGGCGTTTTGACTGACAAAATATGACTTTGACTTGACATAACCGTACAAATTTTTGTAATAATTGGAAGAATTATTGCAAACAAGCGATAGAAAGCCATTAAAGAAGAAGAAGAAGATTAGAACTGTCAAAAATCATATGTTTTACCGAGACGCGTTCCGAAACATCAACACATCAAAAGATTATGACCACTTATGTCAATATATTTTATTAAAAATAAAGATAACTTTAATGTAAAGCGAAGGTACGCTGTGACACGATTTGAACAAGACACGATAACGACGTGGTTTCATATCGTGTGGAATCTATGTTTCCATAGAGAATAACCGCCCTGATCGTTGGAAAAAAGTAGTTCGAAAAAGTCGAAATGAAGATTGGTGGGAATCTAATACTCGCTCAATAATATGTTTAGCGCATTTCTATGGTAAAGAACACACAGAACACAGAAGTGCAATTACTGATAATAGTTTTATTGTCAACTATAGGCGTTCCACGCGCCCACTGTTTTCCCATTTTTAAGGTTATTTTTTTATCCTAAAATATGAAACATTATTTTTGTTGAGGCCCAGGGGGTCTAGCAAAGATCACAATCGCTAACGCTAACGCCACACGCTAACTCCAAAAATGTATCGAAATGACATTCGCTACGGAAAAGTTAGCGATTCCCGAAATGTCATTTCAGTACATTTTGGAGTTAGCGTTAGTGGTTGTTATCTTTGCTAGACCCCCTGTACCTACATAACTGTTCTTTAATCTCTTTAACTTGGTAATATTGAAAAACTCGTGAGTTATTAAAAGAAATGTTGAATAAACTGCTGGTTATACTTAATTTGAATCCATTTTATTAAAAGATTGCATGAGCTATCTATAGACTTTTTACTTGTCTATAGATAGTAGTATGATGGTAATTAATTTTATTATTTTATATTTTTTGGGGGAGGCCTATGTTCAGCAGTGGACGTCTTCAGGCTGTTAATGATAATGATGATGATGATGATGATGATGATGATATTTTTTTAATGTAGGCGTTATATAATTTTTATTATTTACATTTTACATCTAGCTAGATTTGTATTTAGGTACCCGACTAAATCGGGTAATACTATTTATATGGTATGTTGAAAGAGGAACTGACATTAGAAGAAAAAAAAAATGTGCTCTATGGTTTGATTCATGTTCAAACAAGGTTAAGTATGGAGACTTCGATTCTGGACCTATGTAATAGGGGGAATTCTGTGGTGTAATGTCATAATGTGTGTATGTAACTATGTATACTCTACTATCTGTGAAAAAAATTTCAGCCTATTAGCAAAACAAAAGGAAACCTAAACGGCTGCATGATATCATAAGCAAAAGAAAGAGCTTTTTACCTCATCATCATCATAAAAGTTTGCGTTGCTTGGTCCTGGCGCAAAAATCGCTGGCAGTAACGGTTCAGTCTCATCGCTGTTCTCGTTATTTCTATGGCGGAACAGAGACGATCTCATTGTGGACGGAAACTTTTATAACTCTATTTGCACGGTACACGTCCACTACACTCGGTTTGAGCGCAAAAACTGCTTTGTTTACGTAAAAATTAACATAATAATACAAACTACAAAACAAAACATTCAACAGCTGATGACGACTTTGACCACAGAATACTATTACTCAGTACTACTAATTCAGTACTAGCGCCTTTAGTGGGACCCTTTGGAAACTCAAAAAAGGCGGAAAATTCAAATGTTCTAATCGTATAGATTTAAATTGATAAAAGGGGCTGCTCTACAATTAATTACTATTGACATTAATAAATTAATAATTTAAAAAAAATATTAATTAATAATTATTAATTATTATTAATTATTTGTTAATTTATTAATGTCAATAGTAATTAATTGTAGAGCAGCCCCATTGTATTATCAGATAAACTATCCTATAATAGGGACAAAACTACATCAATTCGCAAAAATAAAAGCATAGGATTTTATAATTTTTATATTTATTGCATACATGACATTGTGAATAATAAATCGAGAGCGATTTTATTTAAAAAAAACATAATACAATAATACAAAATACATAATACAAAACTTTGCCCATGATAGCATTCTGCAAAACATAATTAACATGTTTAATTCCAAATCCACAATGAACTCAATAATACGTACATAACCTCAAATTATATTGTATGAGTTTTGTGTAATTTACCGTTGAACAGACTCGGCTTTTTTGCTGATGATGCATTGCATTTAGCACATTTACGACTATTGTCCTTCATTGTTTTTAACACGACATCACAATACACAAACACAAAAAGAGTCTCTAGGCTAAATAAAGAAGCACTGAAAATTCACGAAAAGAAAACAACACGAGACCAGTGGCAATTATAACCTCAAAATCATTTTGTTGCCATATCTAAAATAAAATAAAAAATGTTTTTGTTATACTGGGATCCCTATAGCATGCCCACCTACTATTACCATCCAATGTATGACGAGTTGAATGGGCCTGACTTTGACGACTGTGTGAGACAGTGACAGACAGACGTCGTCGCCATCCGTCACGCTGATTGACGTATCGATCGGGTGACAGCGACAGCTGTTACCTTGCGACACTGACTTATAATCATCAGTTTTTTTTTGTTTGGCTCACTAAGTTAAGTTATTTAGCCTGAGATATTGATTCCTCGATAGTATACCTCCATGATTCCTCACTTTAGAATATTGCAGTCACTTCAGTAAGCCTTCATCCTTCAAAAAAGGATTATAAAAACTTAAATTATAAAAACTTAACTTAGATTATAATATCTAAGTATCTGTGAATATTATTTCGAGACTATCCACGTTATATGTTATATTTGCGCCAGGAAAAGTGCCCTAAACTTTGCTAAAATTATAGGCCCAAAAGACCTCGATTACTTAGAGTCTGCCCCAAACTTAATGGCGGGTGTGAAGACGGTAGTAAAAATCAGTGCTTGGGAAGAAGATAAGCGGTGCGCACAGCGTGGTGGGGCCTTGCGGCGCACTTCAGAGCCGCCACTGAGTTTGGTACGTGTTTTTGTCCTACCATTCATCATAATCTTGAAGATATTTTAAATAAATAAATAAATGTTTTTATTTCCTTGCAAAAGGTTTACAAAAAATATATATATTACTAATAATCCCGAAATAATTAATTTGAAAGAAAGAAAGAAAGAAAAAATGTTTTATTTGTGACAACAGCAGAAAAATTGGTAGAATATTTTTAAACTAAGTAATAACCAAGGAACTTATACGTCATCATCATCAGCCCGTAGATGTCCACTGCTGAACATAGGCCTCCCCCAGAGAGCGCCACTTTGAGCGGCCGCTCGCCTCCTGCATCCATCGGCTCCCCGTGGTTTTCACCAGGTCGTCGTCGGTGCACCTAGTGTGGGTCTGCCTACGCTGCGCCTTCCGGTTCGTGGTCGCCACTCGAGAACTTATACGTAATAACAAATATACGACTGACAGTTATTTGTTATTCTTTATTAAGATTTTGCTATCATAAAATTAAAAGGAGATGCAGGAAGCACAGAATTCGCCCTGTTATCTATAGTAAGAAGGTAAAAAAGGTGACGGGCCCGAAAGCTCAGTTGGTAGTATCCCTGCCTTCTGAACTGAGGGCTGTGGGTTCAATTCCTACCCAGGACAAACATTTCTGTGATGAACATAGATGTTTGTTCTGCGTCTGGGTGTTATATTGTATTCTATGTATGTATTTACAAAACAAAAAAGTATATTAGTATTGTATCAGTTATCTGGTTCCCATAGTACAAGCTATGCTTAGTTTGGGGCTAGATGGCGCTGTGTGAAATGTCCACACATATTTATTTATTTTTATTTTATGTAATAATATTTATGATTTATTTTTTATTGTAAGTTACAGACTTTGATTGATCTCGTACCTAGCAGTAGTAGGGTAGAGCGATTCTAATGAAGTTTAACTTTATTTTCGTCGTCTGTTCATGAAAAGGTACGTTTACCTATTTTTATATAGTAACAAATAAGACCCAAATAGATTTCCTTTTGAATATACAGTTACAGTAGGTACCTACCTACTACCTACCTACCGTATACCTATACCTACTACCTATAGTAGGTATAGGTATAGGACTTATGGATTGTTCCCACCTAATTATCTTGTGTAGCTATCTATTTATTAGCATTTAGATTTCCTATCAAGCAATAATGTTTTACAGCAGTTGTAAAGTAGCGGTAATAAAATTAGCAAATAAGAGTTATTTTATAGCGCATTCTCTCTCTTTAGTGCTAATGAACCTTGCGAAGGTAATATAAAACCCGTTATCTATAGATACTTAAATGCTAGGCGCTAGGCATAATCCAACAGTACCTACCTAATGGTATACCAAAAATAATAATGGTTATACCATATAATATAATGGTTATGGTGGTGGCCTAGTGGTTATAAAAAACCTAGATAGGTAAAGTGCATATAAAAGGTGATCTTGAATTGGTATGTTATCCCGAAAGGGGGTAAATCTACACCCCAACGTAGATAATGTTTCATCTACGACTTTACTAAATGAATAGTTTTTCATTGAAAAAATGCGATGTAAAGTTTACGTTCGAAAATAGTCTTAGCGCAGCTGGGTGGTTGATCTTCGTCCTTGACCGAGTACCCGAGTACGACCTGTGTTTAGAAATGAATTAATAGTATCTTGTTAACTCTCATAGCGATCGCACGTGCAATTTTGCGAGTGGATTTATTTTTTACCATGGATGTCTTGAAACTCCCAGTTTCAAGTAAGGCTCTCACAACTTATCCCAGTCCCCCCATTTCGGGATAACATACCAATTCAAGGTCACCTTGTATAGAAGGCGAGTTTTAATTGGTATGTTATCCCGAAAGAGGGGGACTGGGACCATGATAGCCCACAAGTTGAGAGGTGAGTTGTGTTGTTGTGTAAAAGAAATTTGTGGAAAGGTGCCTCAAGAAGCTACTAAAGCTGTGTACATATTTATATGCACTATATTCCTTGTATAAAACCACGTTAGGTACCTACCACCACAGAATTCACCCTATTTACCCTCACATATAGGTCGCTACCACCTATTATAATCTATGTTTTATTTTATCACGTTTTGCTCACAGTATTCGCTCTTTTGCCCTAAAATCATTTTTTCGCTACTTATAAGTTAGCTTATTTATAGATTTTTAGTAAAAAAAAAAAGGTGACAAAGGTCAGCACTAGCGGATTTTTCGGTCTGAATTGGTCTGAATATAAAAAGATACTCTAAGGTTACCTGGAAAAGATCGCTTTTAGTGATAAGGCCGCCGATTGTAATACCTACTATAAGTTTTTATGTATCGTTATTATTTTGTGGTATACCTACAATAGTTTTTGTACTGTATTGTATACTCTGTGGTCTGAATCTAACCATATTAGACAGTGGATAAAATTAAACCCACTGGCCTCCATTAGTCTACTTAGTTTGTGCTCCATTATACTATAATAGAGACCAGTGATAAAACCGGATTAAAAATTAAATATTTTTGATCCACCAGTGGATCATCCAGTGGATCAAACCGGAATAGACCAGTCAAAGGTAGGTTAGACTAAGTAAAGCCGAGAGGTCACAAGGTATATTTACCACCATTATTTGCGAAGAGGTGCATGACATCATATTCCCTGCAACGAAGCCGGCAACGACCGTCGGGCCCAGCACGGGTAAACTCAGGATGGTTAGCGCACCTGACCCCATGCCCATGCCAGAATATCCCATCCCGAACATCACGAAATATTTTTTTCTCGTTTAAACAGGACCAAAATTTTTTTAGGTTTTTCCCAAATCACAAGTTCTCACAAATCACACATTTCAATATGCAAATAAAATATTATAATGAAGGTACCTAAAGAAAATACTACTTGAAAAGATACGTTTGATATCTTATCGATATACGAGACCCAAGTGGAACGTTATGTAAATACTTTATTTCAGAGTAATCTTGAGTTTTTGACACATGCTTCGAATGGAGGGGATTGCAAAACATCGTTATCCGAAGAGACAAATCTTGGCGATAAATAGCGTTATCATGATTAAAACCGACGGTTTTTGCCACTTTTGTGCAGTCATTTTGCGGTCAAGTGGTTTATTTTTAGTATTTTTTGATAGAAGCCAAGTTGAAGTAACCAATAGGTATATTACATGTATGTAATATTTAGGCAAACTTTGTTATGTACAGGTACTTTATTTTTAAGAAAAGAAAAATCATAAATCTTTCCTATTCTATTTCTATTTAGATGTGATCATCATTTTACCCCCAAATCCGATGGAGCTGGTGGGGATCTTACCTATCTTTCGCTGTATGTCTGTATGCCAACGCCACTGTATCAATCAAAACTACCCTCAATGCATAAGGTATATATTAACTACCAGTGCATAGCTACATAGTAAGTAGGTAGTCATTGCATTGTCCAATGTCCAAGTGCATTAGGTCTTTCAAAACAACATTATGCTGCAAATTCTACAATACAAAACCATGATAAAAAAATGTAATGTTGTATAATAGGTATAAGGTACCTACTATTAGGTAGGTAGGTACTCTATGTAAAATGGGAGTCCTATGTAGTTGCGACGAACGCCGGTGCGACACACGCTATTGCGAAAATTTTTGTAGATGGGTCGTCAGTTCGAAAGCTCATCGTATCGAAAACCAACCGATCGAACGACCATAATTCGAAACATGTAGTTGCGCAGAACGCCGCGGTGCGACGCACGTGCGTATCATACAATGCGCTTTGTGGGCGTATCACTAATCTACTGATAAATGTAATAAACCATTCTGAATGATTTTCATTCTGTAACCCAATACAACTACAACAAGCATTTGTATTGTAGCGATCTTTGTGGAGCCAGCAGTCATTTTATCATTACCTACCTTTTATTATAACTGAATAGGCCCGCATTTGGTACCTACCTACATTGATTAATCATTTTATCTAAGTACGTACACGTGCGTTTATGATGATGAGGTCTGATTACTTTGTTATTCCGACTTACTTCACTAAATGTTATACATTCTAACATGGATGAAATAAATATTAGCTCCATGCATTCTAATAATAATATAATAATTGTATAACTTCAATAAAAATTCAAGCACAAAAATTGTTTTCAATAAATAGGGTAAACCGGGGACAATTGGAACAGGTCATGATTGCCTTAGAATTTTCTCTGTGTAGTACCTAATGTTAAAAATTGCATCTCATCATCAACAGCCTGAAGACGTCTACTGCAGAATATAGGCCTCCTCCAGAGAACGCCGCTTTGAGCGGCTGCACCCATCGGCTGCCAAAACATGGCAAAACGACGATAGAAATGGTAAAGATACAGAGGTAGTATTCCGCAGAGATCACTGCAATGAGTTTAATATAATTATTGTACGGTTGCATTTGAAAAGGATTAGCCTAAGTTTGCTAAATTAAAAAAAGGGGTTGGTCTTTATCTTTTTGGCGGAAATACCAGTAATTAGGAATGTACCTACTGTTTAGGGTTCCATACCCAAAGGGTAAAGGGATCCCTATTACTAAGGCTCCTACCAAAGAGTAGCTCCTACTATACTATCTACTAAGTATTTAATATTTATTGTAGCGGCACAGTCGGCACTATTCAATAGGTTGTAAGTTAATCGAGTTCAATATAATATTATTGCTGCTGACATAAATGATCGCTAGGATGATAAAGATTAATTACATACCTAAACTACACACTACTCCAAGGTACCTCTATATTATATCGTCACAGCCCCATAGAGTAGTATAAGTATCGGGGAATAGAGAGCCCTCTTGAGGAGATTTTTGTCACCCAAAAAAAAACTGGTTTGTAATGCCCTCTGTTAGAAGATCCGTGGAACTATCAAACACCCATATACCTACCTATACTGTATTTGGGTATATATATGTATTCTATATCCATACCTACATACCTATAGATATGTGCTTACCTCAAGGTCTGTGATTTTAAATTCTTGATTATCCAGGGGGTCTAGTAAAGAACCCAATCGCTAACGCTAACTTCACAATGTATTGGAATGATATTTCGGAAATGGCTTACTTTCCGCAGCGAATGTCATTTCAATACATTTTTGGAGTTAGCGTTAGCGTTTCGAATCTTAGCTAGATCCCCAGATGTTTCAATCACCGATATAGCTGTCAATATGAATTTGACAACTTCGCATGTTACATTTATGAACAGCGCCATCTATTCGAAATCCAAGTACATTAAGGCTGAGTTTTACCGGGCATTATAAAAGATAGCGTTACTTTCCATACAAAAAAGTGGTGCCAAGGGAACAATATGGAAGCGTCCCCCCCCCTGCACAGCCCGCAATGTTACCCACATTGCATTGGTATAGTACTTATGTGTTACTTTGATGCTTAAAACTTCCACGATAAATGTAGGTAAGCGTGTGTGTGTGAGTAGCTTAGTAATGTTTTATGTAAACGAAAGATGTGGCCAGCTAGGTGGCCTGCAATGCGCATTGCGCACTCCTAAGTGACATATTTCCAGTACCTAACAAAGCCAAAAAAAATGCTAAGTAAATCATAAAAACAAGCGATTCACGTAACATAAGCCACAAATGCTCTGACTTGAGCACAAAAATACACACACAGATTTCATAATATTTATAATCTTTGTTAAATAATAATGTCTACTCGCTAAAAAAAATGTGTTTATTTCACTGCGCGAGGTGACTATTATTGATTTTAAGTTGATTCGAAAATTGAATGTAATTTTTATTAGACAAGTTCCACAGGTTTAAAAATATTTTCGTTATCAAGAATGTTATTTATTTTATTCACATCTACAACATATAAGAATTAGAGATTCAATTTGGCACAATCTTTTTAATCTCAAAGTAATGTTCTCGTTTTAGCCATAAAGTATACTGTATACAAGTCTTTATAATACCTACCTAATTTCATTAAAAAAATGTATGTGGTACTTAATCTGTGGTTTGGTGTCAGTTGCCGTCAATTTTATGTCTTTATTACTTTAAACAGATAATAAATACTCTTATCACGATTGAACTATCGTGCATTTTTATCATTCGTTATCAAGATTATTGATATAGATAATTAACATAGATAAATATAGATTACTCGAAGTGTGACTTCGTGCCATGTATTGTGCGTGACGCTAAAAATATTAGGCAAGACAAGCAGTAAATTACATTATACGTAATATCTGATTACGCGCACGTAAGTATCTACCAAGACATAATTTATTGATTTTATTTCACGGTGGAAATAACCTAATAATTATATACTTATGTAGTTTCTGCCGAAAGTCTAAAGTAGGTATGCATCCTGAAGAAATAATTAATTTGTATTTTTAGAGATGCATAAATATTTTTTTAATGGGCAAAGTGCCTTTATTCTTTAAACTACTAGGTGGTAGGACTTTTCTGCAAAGTTCGTCTAGGTAGGTAAGGTACCACCGCTTTGCCAATTATTCTGCCGCCAAGCAGTAGTGTGCAAGCACTACTGTGTTCCGGTTTGAAGGGCATTGTAGCTAGTGAAATTACTGGGCAAAGGGTTACTTACACAGTGTGGTAATCTGATTACTAGACTAGACTGTGTGATGTCTCAGGATAAAGTGCGCAGTGTAGTGACACGCGAACCTTTATTATTTTAAAGTTCCGAGTGACACTGCAACTGTTACCGTTATCCAGCCTAACTGTTACCGGACGGCTGTGTTGCTTAACATCAGGTGAACGACCAGCTCGTCAGGTCATTCATTCCCATAAAAAAAAAATAACTACTACAATAACAAAAACTACAATGCACCTAGTAAAAGCCACTACCTACACACACTACGTAACTTACTACTCCAAAGAACGGTTAAGAAGATTTTTTGGGCTGTGTATATTAGTCGCGATGACATGACTTTTAGACAGTTCAATCAAATGCTCCCGGTAAAGAGCACCTGCTTGATGGCTTGACGCGACGTATAACCAACATGCTGGCACTTATTTGGCTCAACGTATCAGCATTGATTCAAAACGAGGCAATGCTGCCAGCATGTTGGGTCCGCTACATACCGATAGTAGGCTGGAGCATTTGGACTGCGTGTCTATAGGCCACATGACGAAATCTAGGCTTTATAATCTTTGATAGGCTTGATAGGTCATCGCGGCTACCCTATATCTTGATTAAATTTAAAAGTTATTTTCACAAACAGCTTTTTATCATCATGTGACGCTACGCAACTAGAATGGTACATGACTAGTAAGTACTACTTAGTAGGTACTTACACTAACACTTACTCGGGTTTTCCTCAGTACTTCATCAAAGCTCAATTAAATCAGGATCTTCCTTATGGTTTGCCATTTTAACATATTCGCAACAAACATTGTACCTACTTAATCAGGAAAATCTTTAACTTAATCGTAAAAATCTAACATAATTTTTACATATTTACTCAATAGTACCTACAAACCTACATTAGAAGGTTCGATATGAGATAAAATTATTCCTACTTGATAACCAGTTATGTAACAAGAATCTGTTTTCTACGCGATACTTAACCAGTTATCAAACTTGGAGTTATATCTAATCGATAAAATATATTCCTACTTTATAACCAGTCACGTAACTAGAATTTTTGTTCCCACTAGACAACCAGTTATCAAACTAGTTATTCTAACGGTAATAAACGGATTTATCCTATAGTTGTGTACCAGAACTACGTAGTTATTCTACTCATTAATGAGCCTAATTAAACTATAAATAATTTACTGCCCATAGCTAGTAATAGTCTCTGCACATATCCTGTAGTAGATAAATAAAACTTAAATGTGGGTAGCTAGTTGACCTTTCCCTATTTCCGGTCGGAAGTGGAAATAATTCACATCCGCGTGTCTTGAAAACTGTTTTCAGATGCCCTTTGTTATTATTTATCTTATCTGACACACAACGAATAAATAGGCTCTTACGTAAAACAATTTATTTCCAATGTCAATTTGAGATATTACATAACAATACAATAAAAAAAAACAAAAAAAAACAGAACAAAAAAATAAATAAAAAAAAACGAAATTTATAGAACGATGACACCGCATATTTTTAAATTTTTTTTGTTTATCAACAGCCTTGTGACGTCACTTCTTCTAAAGAGCGCTACTATGAGCTGCTTGCCTCCTGCATGAGGTCCTTTTTTTTTAGAACGGGCTAATGCTGTTATTCTCTACCGACTTTTACAGCGTCACCGGGCGGGGGACCCATCAGGTACCTATGTAAAGTAGCCCAAACATGAATAAAATGCAGTGATCGTGTCGTGAGCCTTACTAATTAGTGTACAGTGTATTCACTTGGCCCAATACTACGCCAACACACAATAAAAGTCGCTTGATAATATCTTGCGTGCAGAAATAAAATATTTCGTAAAATCGCGTTATTCCGTTGTATGGGATGAGACATCTGTACTAGAAATAATTTTCTGGGCCTCCTGTATCCATCAGCCGCGATTTTCACATCGTCGGTCCACCGAATGGCTTTTTTCATTAGTAAATGCAAAATAGTTTATTACCTACATAAAACTCGTCTATTTTACTTCGAATCATTTTACAGTTTTGACTTATGAAAACCATGTTTTATTTTGATTCTTCTTCTTCTTCTTCTTTAATGGCTTTCTATCGCTTTTTTGCAATAATTCAGCAAATGTCAAGTGAGTAAAGATTTGTACGGTTATGTCAAATCAAATTCATATTTTGTCAGTCAAAATGCCAACGGTAAAATGGTGGAAATGTTACTGAAGGCTCTAAAAAAGGCCGTTGAAGCAAAAACGAAAATGCATGGTGGTATAATCTTAAAACCATTGCCAACACTCGTGCACGTTCACGAAGACTTAACGGATAATAATAAAAGTTCAAGATACACTAGTTTTGGAAAATAAATTCAAAATTCACAACCGCCATTGTCGGATTTTCTTCAAAGATCCCAAAAGTTCACCCTTATTTTGATTGGATGATTGGATTCTATTTGACAATTACAGCAACAGTTTTAGGAGTTTTAGATCTGTCAACTAAAGCCTTTAAAAAAGGCCCTATTACCTGCTTTATAAAATAATAAAATCTTACGATTACCTACCGGAAGTCAAACGAAAACCTCCTTAGTTTAGTTTTTAGGTAGGTATAATAAAATTAATCTATTTATCTTGCTACCTTGGCGCTGAACTTGTAGATTACAAAATTAGTAAGTACCTAGGTAAAACTTAAAATATTCTCGGTGAAAATATGTTTTCTTTTCGTTTGATATCATGACACGGTACATTTTATATTACGTCATGATACCAAAACTTTATTATTGATAGATTGTGTATTTTATTGATAACAGCGACCCTTGGAGGTAGATACTAGATAGCAGTACGTTGATAACCTACCACATAATTTTCGTACTTATGATATAAAATAGCTAATAAAACACAATACTCTAAGGACGGCCCTGTCTTATTTAACCGGCTGAAATAAGTATTATTACAAAAAAAAAATTGGATGAAAACAGTATCAAAAACAATTAAAAAATACATCCATATAAAATATAATTTATAAACCTATCAATAGAATTTGGTTTCAGTGTAAGAATTCAGCTATTATATTTAGAAGAATTTAATTAATGGCGTGACAGTGTCACGATCTTGTGAAAGCTACGGGGAGCCGATGGATGCAGGAGGCAAGCAGCTGCTCAAAGTGGCGCTCTCTGAGGGAGGCCTATGTTCAGTAGTGGACGTCTTCAGGCTGTTGATGATGATGATGAATTAACAAGCTATAAATTAACACTTAAATGTTTCGATGTTGTTTGTTACGATATTTTTTTAATTTGTTGACTAAGGACAACTTTATCGGTAATCATAAAAACACAGAAACCTAATACAATTATTATAATTAGTTGGCCTACCTTTAAATTAAAAAAAAAACAAGGTAGCTATTGTACCTAATAATATTTTCTTCGAGGCACGCAAGTTCTGTCGCCATAGGTAGGCCTACTCTAGATTACCCTACAGCTGTAACGTAAGGCTATGATTTCCCGATTATTTTTAATGTGCGCCATAACTGCTATTTAAATTCAAAGCTTAATATAAAGTTATTTAATAAGTATACCTGCCAGATGCGGAATGATCTTCCTCCTGAGGTTACTCCGCATAACTACAGTATGGGGAGCTTCAAGAAGTGTTAAAAGAGTCCTCTCTAAGGGTAGGCAACGCACCGGCAATGCCTTTGGTGTTGCAGATGTCCATAGGCGGCGGTGACCACTTACCATCAGGTGGACCGCCTGCTTGTTTGTCACATAAAAAAAATACCTACCAATAATTGTAATCAGTATTGTACCTAACCTATGTACTAAGTATAGGCATAACTTTCAATTCAGTTTTTTAGAACATTTTAATGACCTGACGGGCTTGTTCTCCTGATGGTCTAGCATGCGCACCGCGAGAAAACTGGTCGTCGTTGTTAGAGTGAGACACACTCAGGCGCTACCATAGCCTTGTCACGGTCTCTCAAGAGATAGTGTCGAGAAAATTTTGTCGCGGTGCGCGAGTAAGTCCGGCTGATGATAAGCGACACGGCCTCCCATCAAAATGATGTTGGCGAATACGTGACACGGCTTAACCAGTCATTAACATTATCATTAGTAATTAATTCAATATAAGGTTTTTGGCGGGAACGCGGAAATGTTCACGTCGTTGCATTGTATTATTTCTCAAAACTTGTGCTTTTTCCAGTGTTAATGTTTAAAATTGGTGGCGTTTTACGCATTAAGTGCTGAATTACGAGCATGAGTGTGGGCAAGTGATAATAATATAATGTGCTGAAACGTGAGTTTTCGTGTTGCTTCCAAAATTCCATAGAAGCTTCTAGTAAAGTTGCCACCACTTTAATGGAGCATGACTTAGACTGGACTACGACTACCTACGGACTATGACTATGGCTAAGACTTGACTTTACGTGATATATTCTATAACGATGAATAATTACAATACTTGACACTGGCTAAATACACTATGTGTGGAGCCAAAATATAAGAAAAAAACTCAAAATAATTATTAGATAATTTAAATCCCGCCGGATATGCTTAGACCATCGCTCTTCGTACATTAGTGCTAGTTACAAAAACAAAAACTTTTGGTTGAATTTCAACTGATTTGTAATGGTTCGTGTTAGGTATGTAAACAATAAGGTCAATTAAGTTCAATACCCTTTAATATCGTAAGAGTTATAAATTATAATGAACCTACATACTTATAAGTATTAGTAATGGTTTTTATAACCCTAATAAAATTAGCATATAATGATGGGACTGCTGCCCTTTGGGGGTGTCCAAATTTTCGGAAACATAGGGATAATTATTTGTTCTGGCAACACAGTTCCGCATGTGCTGCTCGTGGGCTCCGCTTATTAGTACTAAGTTAGGGTAATTGTAACTTTTCCGTCTGTACTTTTAAAAGCATAGACATATATATTAAGGATAAGGACAGGCCTAATGACAGGTTAAAACGTCGCTTCAAAGTGGGAGCCAATTTCACAGATTGGCATCCACTAGCGCTCAGTCTGTGATGGAAGTTAGAAGGCATCGGTCGAATGTCACATACAAAATATGCCAAGTTGTATTTGTGAAGGGTTGCACAATCTATACTTAAAAGTGCAGTAAAAAGAAAGACCAAGTTTCTTATCTCAAGTAATTCAATATTTTCAATATTACACTCTGTTTTGTAACAAAATAATCGAAATTATATGGGGAAAAATCATTGTAAACATAAACATTGACGGACATAATGGCAGCGATAGGCACCTAATTTTCTCAACTTGTCGTAGTTCACGCGAAATCTAATAGATGGCGCTGACTTTTCCCACGCCATTTTGACAAAATAAAATGTTCCTTCGGGCATATCCTGATATATAAATCTATGTTTAAAAGTATATAAATGTGAAGGATTCAATAAAGTATCAACCGCTCTACTAGAGCTTGACTTTGACTCCGTGACTAGACTAAACTTGACGTGATTTTAACTCTTTAAAACTTAAATCATTACTTCCCATCAGATGAGATAGTGAGCCTATCAAGCGTAAAAAAAAAAGAAATCAAGTATTGCGTTGAATAGGTATTGCGTCTGGGTGTTATATTGTATTATATGTATGTACAAACAAAAAAGTATATAAGTATTATATCAGTTATCTGGTTCCCATAGTACAAGCTTTGCTTAGTCTAGGGCTAGATGGCGCTGTGTCAAATGTCCACACATATTTATTATTATTAGGTACTTAAATGTAAACTGGAAATTGACGAAATACGATAATCGTGTAGATCCGAATAAGAAAACGCTTTTTTAATTGTCTAGGTTCTGGTTGGCATTCCGTGATTTGGATTTGGGGTTCGTGCAAGAAGCTGAGTATATAAAACCATACGAAAATATTCTATCACTGTCCGTGCATAAAACACGTTTTGATAAGCTTCTTGGGTTCATGGATAGCTTGAACCGGATGCCTACCGGTTGTATGTAGGTAATACAAATAAAATTAATATAGTCTGTGGGATGACGGGCGGTTTATATGCCACCTGTACTGGCAGCACAATCACATTAGGTAGGTTGCCGGGGCTTACCCTTGTTTGAATGCCCGCCCTTTGGTGAATTTAGCCAGCCACTGTATTTAGCACTTATTTTCTATTGAAACGAAATGACAGAAGCGCTGCTTCCGCTTCAGCGTCCGCTGTTTCAGCTGCAATTTTTAGGGAAAAAGGTTTGTTGTCAGAAAATGCTATCTACTTGTCTGGTACTTAGTTAAATAACGAAGTGTGTTGACTGTGGTTTTCCACACTTCAACTGTTTTATAACTCAAGAGATTAATGAGAAATAACTTATCGTACATTAACACCCTTTGTTCTTGTGTTTGACTCGTAATAGGATTCCGAAATAAATACCTGCTATGGTAAATAATAGGTAGTATAAATGACGAAATACCTACGGTACCACACAGGTAGAACATAACTTAGTTTGGCTATAAATAAATAACGCCCAACGATCACATACATAGATCCTGGACCCTAACTAGGATTCCCTGTATCTAGGGACCCAAGAACTACGAGGACCGTGGTCCCACAACACCCAGACACAGAACAAGTATTTGCGCTTTTTTTCCTGTGCACAAATACTTGTCCTGTCGCGGGAATCGAACCCGCCACCTCCGGGTTATGAGCCGACCTGCTCAACCACCACACCACGGAGGCTGTATTTATGAAGTAGGTATATTTTCTACGTAATAACATAATATTCCAGATTTACTGCAAATAAATGCGCAAAGGTTAAAAGGCAACTAGGTAATACAATGTAATTCTTTGATCTAATCAGAAATTAAACGAAATACGTTACTGTTACTACAGTACCAAAGGCACTAGGTATTATCCTAATGCCCACTTAATTAAAGAGATTTTGTAACGGTGTAGGTAAGTTACTTGTGGATAGAGAAATGGATATTGGAAATGCGTTTTTTACCAATTTTTTTCCTGCTGTTTTATATTTCGTTTTGCTCAATTCTTAACCTTAGGTACCTATCGAGAAAATTGTATACCTACAGTAACGAAAACAGTCTATTATCACCCGACTACCTAAAAGGAGGGTTATGAGTTTAACTGTCTATGTATGTACCTATGTATAAGTAATTTAGTTTAAAGCATAAAGGCAAATTGCCTAAAAAAATAAAATTTTAATTGCCCAAGATAAATACAAGCACGTAGGTACCTACCTATTGTGTCTGGGCAAAAGCTAACATAACATACTTTTAACCCGAAATTCAAAACGGTTCTCTTCGGAGAGGGGATGAAAGTTAAAATGTGTAGGTACTTAGTTGATCCTAGACACCTTGCCTCCATTCAGTGTTTCATCCATTCATACTAAACTTTTCCTCTATATTTTTCCCTCTACCTTCTTTGTTTATCTGGACAAGGTTGGGGCATAACTCCAGATAATATAATACCTACAGTCATAACTAACCCGTGCGAAGCCGGGACCGGTCAGCTACTCACGATATAAAACAGTTTTTCTATGCTTTACGAATACAATACCATATTATTTTTACAGTTTACATTTTTTACATCTAAATCTAAATCTCAATAAAAAAATATATGTGCTTAGTTATAAAAAACATGTCACGTGTTTTGTTTTTCGTGTCTATAACCGAACACTTTTATTATTTTAAATGTGAAACCATTATTTCATCCATGTGTGATATCTCAATTTTTTTGCTGAAACAAGTTATTTGTAACTGAACTTACCTATTAGCTAGTCGATGTTGAAGAAGTCCGATAAATCTAAATAGCTCACGGTACAAATTCACAGTCACAAAACCACAGGATTTCTACTTGAGCCTACTCCCACGTGAAAAAAATAACATTCGAAATACGAACTATTTAAAAGAATACTTTCGTTCTTTCGTGTTTCTTTTTCACGCTCGCGTAGGCTAAGGCGTGTACGGCCTATTTTCCTGAATATCGGTACAGCACTGACGGCTAGTGTGGGGACACCACTCTCGTCGACTCGCTAGCGGCACGCAATAAGCTGCATTTACAGGAAATTTAATGTGTGATGTGACATTATTATGGTTGTGCTGTGACGCATGCGCGTAATGTTTTGAACGCACTATCGCCGGCTTACTCGGACGTTGTATACAGCATTCATACAGTTATGGTAGGAATAATACGGTTGTTCTTTTGCATTACTTACCTATAACAATCAATTCTTGACTGAAAAGTGATGATATTTAATTTTATATTGTTATAAAATTTTGAACGCATAAAAGTACCCAACAACTTGCAACATTTACGTACAGTAATTCTGCCATCGTGCGTTGCAATAATTTCTATTTTCTACCCGCATATTCTAACATCCGAGTTGTAGAAAATGAAAGTAGATACTTACATGCATTTTCCACTTTGTAAATAGTTCCGCAGCGCAATGTGCTGATTATAATAGTTATAGGCACTTCCTTATATTAAAAATAAATAAATATATAAATAATTAATATACCAATGTAAAGTAGTTATTCCTTATTATTAAGTGGGTAATACTTAATACTGATGCTGCCGGGGTTCTTAACATATTTAAAATGAAGAGAAAATAAAATTGTAGAGTCTATCAAAAGAAATATGTTTGAGTACTTAGGCCAGATTTTACCAAAGTGGAAAACCTTCATTCCAAGTATAACTTTCCGAGAATAACCGAGTTACACGAATATAACTATTATACCAACAATTTTGAAGCTCTTTCCTTGGATACAATCAGGATAGGCCTTTTAATCGTCATTTCATTTGTCAATCAGCTGTATCCGAGGGTAACAATTAGCGTTATACTTGGAACTTAAAACTTATTCTACTTTGGTAAAATCCAGCCTTAGTTGAAAACATACAACCATAGATGTTTATAATGAAATATTTAAAATTGTAGAATTTTAATGTATCGGCCATTGTGTGGCTCAATGAAGATTAGATGGAAACAACATTCAATACTTTTGTTTTGAAGTCTTTATGTTTTTTTAGGGTTCCGTAACCAAAGGGTAAATCGAATTCTATTAAACCTATCTATAAAGACCACATATACTACGTAGGTATTTAATACCATTTCTTAGCACAGTTATCTTTTTATTAGATAACAATAAAAAAAACAATTTAATCATGATCAAACTCACTAACTCACAAAATATGGTCACAAATGGTGGTACAACAGCTTAACCTAAGTATATGTGAGGTTGAAGTCGATTCGATTCACTGCCTGTGCCTAGTAGTACATTTTCTTTCTTGACAATACATGCACGCGGTTTTTCGGTTCACATACTAAAATCCCTATTAATTTGTTAATTGAGATTAGACATGTTTGCCTATTTTCCTTGGTAATATAAGTTACGGGCCCGATAGCTCAGTTGGTAGTATCCCTGCCTTCTGAACTGAGGGCTGTGGGTTCGATTCCTACCCGGGACAAACATTTGTGTGATGAACATAGATGTTTGTTCTGCGTCTGGGTGTTATATTGTATTCTATGTATGCATTTACAAACAAAAAAAAAGTATATAAGTATTATATCAGTTATCTGGCTCCCATAGTACAAGCTTTGCTTAGTTTGGGGCTAGATGGCGCTGTGTGAAATTTCCACACATATTAATCAATTAATCAATTAATATGTATGCATAATGTATATAAAACAGACTCAAGGAAGTTGTACGTATTTCTAGTATGAAACTTCTAGGTGAACTAGGTGAAACTTCTTTGTATAATACAATTTTTTTTTAATTTGGCTGTATCCTCTATTATACTCAATACTACTTAGTAGAGATCAACGGGCTCGATGCAACGCGTGACCAAAATGCTGGCACTTATTTGGCTCAACGCATCAGAATTCAACGAGGCAATGCTGCCAGCATGTTGGGTACGCTACCTGCAGGCAGTGGGCTGGAGCATTTGGCTGTCTATAGGCCATCGCGGCTATTATACAGTCCATAATGTTCTCGGTAGTAGGTAGTGTAGCTAGTTTAGTTTAGTTTTTATTATTGTATGTAGTAGTTAGCTTGAGTAATAGCAATATGCCTATATTGCTCGTTAAAAAAAATACTATAATAACTTTGAATACCTATTAAAAAGACAATTATGTATGTAATTACTTAATATATCATTAATTATACATAGGTAATTATAAACAGGAAAGCAAAGAGGAAATTGTTCATTATCCTCAAATAAAATCAGTATTACAAAACTACCTAAGTAAAGCTATACCTAATACTTTTTAGAACCATCCATTATAATCTATTTATAATAAAACATTCTAGGTAGGTGTACTTAGTAACTCTCTTTGGCTTACCTAAGGTTTTTTTTAGTTATAATAGTTTTTAATGGTTAAAATTTGTTAAATATAATTAAGATGGGTAAAAACACCTACATATCTATTAGTTAATGACGTAATTTTTATGCGAGCACAGGGAAAGGAAGCCACCCCTAAAGCACTTACCTATTATTACCTACCTACCTACTATGAGCGGATTTTTAGTAAAGTTTTGTTATTGGGTAGGTACTTATTATTAATTAAGAGTAATTGTAAAACAGTGTATTAGGCTAAGTTTTTCGCAAATAAACTCATTCATTCATTGTATTAGGTATCTGTGGTAAAAGTAATGGTTCAGTATTTGTATTACAATGAAAAGAAATATGTTTAGATACGTAGGTGTACACTGTACGCATATTGGACTGTATTATATATAGTACCTATAGGTGAAGGTACGTAAAAATTATCATAGCTCTCTGCATAATCTCTCTATCTTTATTGTAGTAGAGTTTAATGATAAGAAGTATAATATAATGTAGGTACTCGGGTATAAAACCTGTACCATACCTATACTTTGTTTAATCTGAGGTATCTGAATTATTTATACAATACAACATACTATAATAAACGTAGTTATCAAATTATTAATGTGTAGGTATGTACGTGTGTCCTTCTCACTTCCATAAACTGATTGAAATCATTAAATAAATTTGAAAATGTTTTCCGGTTTTAGAATTTATTTCTCAAAAGTATTAGCAAAATCAATTCAATTAAGTACGTATAATATATAGGCACAGAGAATCAATACATATAATAAAACTGTAACTGGGCCAAATCTATACATTGAATATTTTTGGAAAATTATGACTTCTTATTCGATATATAAAGAGAAACAAATTTTTTTGAATTTTTTGTCTGTCTGTCTGTCTGTCCCTTTGAACACGCATCACGCTGCAACCACTGAACGGATTTTGCTGTGGTATGGTAATAGCTAACATTTAGGATACAACATTTGTTTTCTAAAGCGGCCAAGTGCGGGTTGCCCAAGCAATAAGGATGTAATTTTTATTCAAGATTTTTTGTCGCATATTATTATTAAACTTAATATCAATTCTTATTTCAATAAAATAAAAGAAAATACAAAAACAAATTAAATAAAAAAATATACTCACCCCGTCGAAGAGAAGCTAGAAGAGAAAGGTAAAAAAATAGGGGACTACTTTTACCCTATTTTCTTACCTTTCCCTTATCCCTTACCCATAAACAGGGTTATTAGGACTTAAAACTAATTAACCCGTGCGAAGCCGGGGCGGGTCAGCTAGTGTACAATAAAATTGAACGTCTAATTTAAGTACTTAGATGTTTAGGCGTGATATCGAACGGGTGTATATTATTTAAGTTAAAAGCAAGGAAGTTTAATCTGTTTCTTGTTGGTTGTGAGTAATAAACATTTACAAAATTTAAATTCCGTCAAAGTCAAATAAATTATTTCAATTTCTATTATAGCACTTTTACAAGTCAAAATCAAATACAAGAAAATATAAAATAATAAATGTAAGTAGCTTGTATGTACGTAGCGCTCATAGCGAAGCACGACTAGCCGTTCCTAACCGATCGGTAAAGTTAAGCAACGTTCGCTGCGGTCACTACTTTGATGGGTGACCGCTACAGCAAAACGTTGGTATTTAGAACTGAGCGCTACCGTGCTTCGGAGGGCACGTTAAGCCGTCGGTCCCAGCTGTTGTCGTAAGACAATAGTCGTTAAGCCAAGTCAGAAGCCTTCGGGCGGCCTAAAAATTCTGACACCAGGGCTGACCACTTGCCTAGACGAGAAGAAGAAGCAGTATATACCGACTACAGAAGGATATGAATATGGATCCCTTACCTCACAGTATCCAAAATAATGTCCAGTCACTCCATCTTCACTGTATTTCATCATTTTAACTCACTTAATATTAGTAAGTATGCAAATAAAAATCTGTACTCGAAAGCCAAAAAAATCAAAATGTAACGTAAGGTAAGCTTCCTTGTTAGCGGACCATACCCAACTAAGTGGTCTCCCGAGCACACAAGACTTATAAATAAAAGCTAATGTAGGTACCTATTATTTTCAAAGATTTTTCCTTGTACCCAGGAGTTCCCATGTTCGCGAACCATTTTACACGTCTGCTCACTATTTCTGAACACGTTTTCCTAAATGGTGTTTCACCGGTTTTTGACAAACTTATTTTGCATTTATTATCTAATACCAGATCAGTGACTATTTTAAACTTTAAGAAAGACCGAGACTTTTCAAGAGCACTCATAAAAAAGATGATCTTCTAACGAACGAAATAGGTATCTACGTAAAATGTATTAAATCATAAATGTGTGGACATTTCACACAGCGCCATCTAGCCCCAAACTAAGCTTAACTTGTACTATGGGAACCAGATAACTGATATAATACTTAGATACTTTTTTGTTAGTAAATACATACATAGTATACAATATAACACCCAGACAGCCAGACATAACAAACATTTTACTTATACAGGATGATTGGTTCGTAGACCGTATCCTTTCAGGGTGTGCTTAAGCACATCTTGGGCTATCTTTTAAGCCCAATATTTTTAATAGTTCAGCGTTTTTTTTTTATTTTTGAGTTATTCGATATTTTGTGGAAATTGGGAAAATTCCCGAAAATTCCTTAAATCGCTGATTTCTAAAAGTACGGGTAAAAAATAATAAACTTTTGATTTTAATTACATAAAAGAAACCTCAATAATTCTACCGACACTTCATCATAGTTAAGCATAGTTTTTAAAAACAGTGCTTAAACGTGCAACAATTTTTTTTCCTGAAAATTAAGACCCTGGCCAAAAAAATTATTTATCTCAAAAAGTTGACTGAATATTTTTTTCGGTAAATTACTTTAAAAACATGTACCTTTCAATGGCTTTCTAATGAGAAACTATTTATCAAAAAATATTCATGGGTTCCAATGATATGCACAACCAAAGAAGTCTACCCACTCTTCGCAGCATGAAATCATCCAAGTAAAATACTAGGTATCACGATCAACGTTAAGCCACAAAGCGAGAGTTAGAGAGAGCATCCAAGTAGTCATAAACTGATTTTTTGTATCAATTAATTCTTGTTGATGCACAGCCCATCACATGAGTTGAAATTGGACAAAATGCCGGGCAAACAACACTTGACCATGACCACCCAAACCAATCATCCTGTATAATTATTAATTGCTTGATACTTACTTCTAATATACTTAGCTATAGGTACTTAGGTAGTATATAAGTAATACCAAAGTCCAACAACACTTGAGATTAATCATCGGTCTATTACTATCATAATTATACTGGTTTTGGTATACAAGTAGATAGTATATGAATATTTGGAGCGATTTCAGTAAAGGAAATTGGTTTTCGGTTAAAGCTTTTCGTGAAGCTAAGGATTTAAAATCATCGAAATTGGACAACAGTTAGAGGTGGCAAAATATTAACGCTTTTTGTATGGACATAAATATTTTTTTTATTACATATTAGAAACGGCCTCCCTTCACTTATACCGGTAAACTTAGTACCTAGTAGTAGTATACTCTCTTTACTATGACAAATCAAGCTGTTGACTTGATGTATAAGACTTCGTCAAACGACCGAGCTATGTCTGAGCCTTTAGTTACGTAATCAATTATGGTAATATTCTTCCCCGCGATCATTGATCTTTGGCATGCGCACGTTTGATTTTGTTTCACATTATTCATAATAACAACTCACTCTGGCAAAATACATACTATTACCGATCACTGCCCGTGGTCGAAGTAGGTCGATGATACACCATAGTTCACCTGGCTGTACCAGAGGCAAGTACTTTTTCCTGTGGTCCACCATAACTGGATGTACCATGGATGTAGGATGTACCTGGCTTTATTTCTTTCCATGGTTTTATGTTAGGTGTCGACTGTACCAGGGGCAAGATTTTCTTTCTGTGGTCCACCTTAACTGGATGTGGGCCTTTTGATTTATTTCCATGGTCCTATGTTACGAGTATGACTGTAGCAAGGGCAAGTTTTTCTTTGTGGTCTACCATAACTGGGTGTACCAGGGGCTTTTATTTCTTTCCTTGGTCCTATCCTATCTTAAGAGTAGGCTGTAGCAAGGGCAAGTTTTTCTTTGTGGTCTACCATAACTGGGTGTACCAGGGGCTTTTATTTCTTTCCTTGGTCCTATCCTATCTTAAGAGTAGGCTGTATCAGGGGTAAATTTCCTTTCTGTGGTTTACCATAACTGGGTGTACCAGGGGCTTTTATTTCTTTCCACTGTCTTATATTAGGTGTAGACTGTACCAGGGGCAAGTTTTTCTTTCTGTGGTCCACCATAACTGGGTGTACCAGGGGCTTTTATTTCTTTCCATGGTCCTATTCCTATGTTAGGTGTAGTGTAGGCTGTACACTAGGGGCAAGTTTTCCTTTCTGTGGGCCACCATAACTGGTTTTTGTTTCTTTCTATGGTCCTATGTATCTGTGTAACTTATTATTTAATATTTGGTGTGTACAATAAAGAGTTTATCTATCTATCTATCTATGTTAAGAGTATATGTTTTTTCCTCAATTTATACAATCTGGTAAGTCACTGCGCATAATCTTACTTTTTATATGTCAGACAGGTTCATAACTGGGTGTACCAGGGGCTTTTATTTCTTTCCTTGGTCCTATCCTATCTTAAGAGTAGGCTGTATCAGGGGTAAATTTAGAATAGAATAGAATAGAATAGAATAAACGTTTATTCATGACAAAAAGGCACACAAAAAACAATAACAATCGCAAAAATTAACAATTTCCTTTCTGTGGTCTACCATAACTGGGTGTACCAGGGGCTTTTATTTCTTTCCTTGGTCCTATCCTATCTTAAGAGTAGGCTGTACCAGGGGTAAGTTTCCTTTCTGTGGTTTACCATAACTGGGTGTACCAGGGGCTTGTATTTCTTTCCACTGTCTTATATTAGGTGTAGACTGTACCAGGGGCAAGTTTTTCTTTCTGTGGTCCACCATAACTGGGTGTACCAGGGGCTTTTATTTCTTTCCACTGTCTTATATTAGGTGTAGACTGTACCAGGGGCAAGTTTTTCTTTCTGTGGTCCACCATAACTGGGTGTACCAGGGGCTTTTATTTCTTTCCATGGTCCTATTCCTATGTTAGGTGTAGCTGTACACTAGGGGCAAGTTTTCCTTTCTGTGGGCCACCATAACTTGTTTTTGTTTCTTTCTATGGTCCTATGTATCTGTATAACTTATTATTTAATATTTGGTGTGTACAATAAAGAGTTTATCTATCTATCTATCTATGTTAAGAATATAGGTTTTTTCCTTAATTTATACAATCTGGTAAGTCACTGCGCATAATCTTACTTTTTATATGTCAGACAGGTTCAGGTGTGATAATTATGTAAGTGGGTATTACCTACTAAAAAACATTGGTATGTTGAATATAGCTACCACAGAGCAAAAAAAAAACGCTTCCATAGGCGAAGAGTCATTTGTTTCATAGCTCTGTGATAGCTAAGTATAGTATTAATACTATTACCTACCTGTGTTGTTTCCTGTGGCTCTCTACATAAATTTGAATGTCAGAGAATAATTATCTGACAGAGTTTTGGCGGGAACGCGGAAAAGTTCACGGTTGCAATGTAATATTTTTCAAAAGTTTTGCTTTTTCCAGTTTTTAATGTTTAAAATTGGTGGCGTTTTACGCATTAAGTGCTGAATTACGAGCATGAGTGAGGGCAAGTGATATAATGTGGTGAAACGAGATTTTTCGTGTTGCTTCCAAAACTCCATAGAAGCTTCTAGTAAAGTTGCCACCACTTTGCTGGAGCATGACTTAGACTGGACTATGACTACCTGACTTAGACTGGACTATGACTATGACTAGGACATGACTTCGTGAAATATATTATAACACGATGAAAATATAATACTTGACACTGGCTAAATGTGTGGAGCCAAAATATAAGAAAAAAAAATAATTATCTGACATTTAATTATTAAGAAGCAATAAAGACAAAACTAAACGACTAAAATCTTCAAATTTCAACAATTTTATTATTGATCTAGTCAAAATCGCTTCACCTCGACTCGATATAGTCCCTATTTGTACTCGAATTATTAATTATATTAAAAAACTGGGAGTAAATCTCTATTCTTCCCTATACAATGGCAAAGATGCCTAATGGCAATCTGGGCTGGCCACGTCGCTGGTAGAATTGACAACCGATAGGGAAGAAAGACTCTCGAGTGGCAGGCAGAGAACCGGAAGACAGCGTAGCACTAGGTGGACCGATGATTTGGTAACAGCTGCGGGGAGCCGATGGATGCAGGAGCCGAGCAGCCACTCAAAGTGGAGGCCTATGTTAACTGCCTATGTTACTGCTTACAGTGGACTTCTTCATGCAGTTGATGATGGTAGATACCTATCATTCTGTGGCATAACTAAACCTGCATACAAAGATTGTTGGATATTTTTAGGTAGCCGCTATGTGATACGCTATGTCCTTGAACTTTCCAAAAATTAGGAAACGGAAGTTTCCAAATTGTAACAGCGATGTACATTGTACGTGCCCCTTGCCATGTTACATACGATGACTACATACTCAGTGACGGTTGTGGTGCGTGCGTGGACTTTCAAGTGGATGTGTTTTCCTTAAAATGATGACTGTAAGGAATAGGAAGTAGGTAAACTTCTATAAATGTTTAATGATGTAAATAGAGTAAAATTACTCATAATCACAACCCAGAGGGTGTAAGTTCGATTTTTGCAAAGGCAAGTACTTGCACAGAAACACGCAAATATACCGGGTGTAATTGAATTCATTAGCATCCTTTGAAACTAGGTACCTACTAGGGCCTGCACTTTCTCAGATTTTCAGTTTCGAAATTGGCCTATGAAATTAGAGTCATCAGTTTCAAAATTTCGAAATTTCGAAACTGGTGATGAAATTTTTAAATGTTTAAGTAACTCATTAGTACATAATGATTTTTTAGCTTTATCATCTTGCTCTATGCTTCTTATCTCTTTTGATCAATAATTAAACTATAAGGAACTACAACATGACTCCGCGATTATGACTATATCACCGGCAAAATGAAGGTTAGTGATGTCGCCATTTATGCTGATGTCAGATCCATTCCAGTTCAAAAGCTTGAAAACGTCCTCTCCGATGCATTTGTGAATAGTTTCGGAGAGATAACATCTCCGACCCTATTTCCTCTTTGCAATGGTATTTTTGGTGTTTAGTTGGGACTGACAGTGGCCTTAGTGTAAAAACACTTCGATAAAGCTATGGTTAATTTGGCATCGCTATAGAGATTGCAGCACCGCCCAGTCTCGACTACATTGAAGGCTCTCATAGTCCACAAATGCTAGACAAAACGGCCGACTATACTCTGGGAACCAGATCGGGAAATCGGCTTGTTCAGGAGGCTAAAATTCCTCAAACCTGAGCGCGAGACGATTCTCGAAAACAGCTTACACATGACCCGAGTAGACTAAATTGCGATAAGATGGCCCTGTAGCTGCTCAGTAAAGTTTATCAGTTAAGTTTTATCACCTGTTTTGAAGAAAATCACCACCACTTTCTCTGGCGTTGTACCTTCAAAGATGGCGAAACTAAATAACCCGCTGCCAGAAGGTCCGTTATAATTCCATGCTCACCGGGTTTTAAAGCGTTTGTTTTTAAGCGGTTTGAAGGACATTCTAATGGACTGATGTCCGGGATGTCTTCGGTATAGAAGCTCTCGATCTCTCTCAGAATCACAGGCTTGGGTGAATTGATACTGCCGTTTTCGGTCTTCTGGTTTGTCATTTGGCTTTGCTACATAGACGAATCTGATGCGAACACTTTAGAGCCTTCATCATCAACAGCCTTAAGACGTCCACTGCTGAACATAGGCTTCCCACAAAGAGCGCCGCTTCGGGTGGCTGCTCGTCTCCGGCAACCATCGAATCTCCGCGGCTTTCACAGTCGTCGGTCTACCTAGTGGGAAAGCTGGCCTACGCTACGTCTTCTGGTTCGTGGTTGCTATTCGAGAACCTTTTTTTGTCATCGGTGACAGTAATCTGTTCTACTAGTCATTGCCATTTCAACTTCCTAATTCTTGTTATTCTTCAGTTGAGAGCCTTGGTCCGCTCAATTGCGGCCTTAATACGTGAAGCACCCAGGTACTAAAGGCACGCTCGCTAGTCATGCCACATGAAACTCTGGAACTCCAGATTTGTCTATTGAGTTGAGTGCACCATAAACTGACATATGCACTGAAGATCGTTCATTTAATTTTACTCCAGTCTGCAATTAATTCCAGAACTTCCAGAGTTGGTTTTCAGAGTTTCTGAGTTTTAAGCTAGTTTTCTGCATTAGGTCTTGAATAATTTTAATCAACAACTCAGTTTTTCTTTAAAACTAACATTATCCTTTTTCATTGGCATCTAACCTACTGATCCCATGGGAAACATACCAATTTATTAGGATTCTTAACTATGAAGTAGTCACCAGAAGACCGGAAATGAGGAGGTTAAAGTTGTAATACACGTACAGATCACAGATTACTATATACTAACAGATTACAGACCGCGACGAGGGGTTTTACGTTTTTTCTAGACCGTTTTAAAATAAAAATAAGTTTCGAAATTTCGAAATTTAGGGTGTCAATTTCGAAATTACAGAACATGCAAAAATGCTCCGAAATTTCGAAATGCATGCCCTAGTACCTACTCCTGATACCGGTCACGTGTGGACCAAAATTTTTGAATTCTAACACATTGGTTTGGTAATAATGGTAATAATAATAACTCCGAAAAATGGAATAACTTACTTAATCAAATGCTACAATACAAAATTTAATTAAAATAATGAAGTACTGTTTTTAATTAGTACATACAAGGTATAAAAACGTTTAAATGTATCAAAATCATCCGTGCCAACCGCGTTAGCGCCGCGGAAATCTTCATTTTCAATAAAAATATTTTCATTTACACTCTATACTGTTTAATAATCATCTATAAATGATGTACTATCATGGGCTCAATTTATGCTAATGAATTAAATTACATCCTGTATAGGTACCGTAGTTCCTGGGTCCTTATTAGATACAGGGAATCCTAGTTGAGGTCCAGAGTCAAGGATATAATATGTAGGTACCTATGTTATGTAATCATTAGACTTTAATTTATATGTAGTTAATACATTTAATTAGAAACCAGCATAGTGTAATCGTCACAATTTTCATTTTTTTCAAGGCAAGGAAAATTATAATTCAGTAATTGTAACAGTAATTAATCAAACTTTTGTAAAAATTTATCACGAGATGACCATTGTAATGACAAATTGAATTTATTGTTTTTAGACTATATATTTCTTGAATCATTTTTTTTATCATTCATTGTTAGGGTCCTGGGTTTACCACTACCTGCTACCTGCGATGGTAAGTAACGATGCGCTCTAGGATGTAACGAGATTGCTTAGAAGCTGCATGGATCACTCTGGATTTAAAGACTATTAAATTGTAGTGTAGAGTTCGGGAATCACAGGAAATTTGATTTGACCGTATTAAGTTTTTTTTCTGTAAAATTCGTTAAATACATTGTTAACTCCACAGCCTTCGATCATTTCGTTCGTCAATAGATAAGATAGGTTGTTTTTAAAGGTTTCAAGGTATTGTTGTGCTATTGGATGATAAGATTCGCTTTCTAAGATTGGCTAGAAATGATGATATCGCTTGGATGGGCATTGAATGTCGACACTTCACATCACAAGTACAAAAAGTACCTACTTGTAGTGCCCAAAGAGTACATAACCTGATAACGCTAGAAGATACGTGTCATCATCATCATCATTAACAGCCTGAAGATGTCCACTGCTGAACATAGGCCTCCCCCCGGGAGCGCCACTCAGAGCGGCTGCTCGCCTCCTGCATCCATCGGCTCCCCGCGGCTTTCACCAGGTCGTCGGTCCACCTAGTGGGGGGCCGGTCTACGCTGCGTCTTCCAGTTCGTGGCCGCCACTCGAGAACCTTTCTTCCCCATCGGTTGTCAGTTCTACGAGCGATGTGGCCTGCCCATTGCCATTTCAACTTGCTAATCCTAAGAGCTACATCGGTCACTTTAGTTCTCCTGCGGATCTCCTCATTACGGATACGTGTACCATCAAAAAAAAATCCAAGTTTGTGGTGCCTACGCGTTCCTACGCTCGTTAGTTTGGTGGGACCTATGATCAATTTATTGTTTTTTTTTCTCTAATCTGTGGGACCCATTTGGAGCTACGGAGCTACCCTTAGATGATAATGCGCTTCTCTGATTGACTGGCGCACTGCCGTGATTGGTCAACCAGACAGTTGTATATAACAGTTAATTTGAACTACCGATTTAAGTAAGATCGGAGGCAATGGATAAAAGAGCGTTGAGAATAAAATTGAGGATGCTTTTGGCGCCATGATGTAAAGAAGTATAGTATCCTACTGGCATTAGTATAGACAGTGAAAGACGTAAATTTCATAATCTACTTAAGTGGGTATATGTGTTTCCGTATTTTATGTTTTGTCTATGTCTGGAATTCTTGTTTTAATTGTTTTGCTATCAGAATTACGCAGTAGTATGAACATAAAGTCGGATTCTTGGATGATTAATTTATAGGTAGTAACTTATTTTGCAACGTTTGGTGATCCGTTTTCATACATTCAAATTGAATTATAATTTATGTTTGTTAAGATCTGTTCAGTTTTACGTTAAAAATATTATCTGAAATGCTGACCGCGGCACCTTACGTATAACTATGTATTCGATTTCAGTTTAGTTGTAAAACTGCACCAACTAGGTGTAACCAGTTGTGGCACTTGCAGCCTCCAACAATGTCTATGTCAAGGTCGACGCTCGCCGACAACAATATGCACTAACCAGATTCACAAACGGATGTATACGGAGTTAAAGAGAAATACTGCGCGATGCTGTATGGGTCAGACTTTCGTTATTTTATGGTATTACCAGTATACTTCATAGAAAATTGATCTAGAGGTCTTTCATTCGGCATACATTTAAACCTGACTTTTCTATATAAAGTCAAAGTCAAAGTGTTTTATTACAAATAGGCTATTCATAGCACTTTTACATATTTATATATAGGTAATTATATGAGTACTGCAGGTATGCTTGCAAAAATACGTCTAGATAAAATATAAACATCGCAATGTAATTGTAGTATAACCATAATAATAATTATTTAAAATGTCAGTCAAGATTTGATTAAGTATAATTTTATTAATTTTGGACGCATTTCAAATTGAGGCAATTAAGGCATTAATTATTTGTAAAAAAAAATAATAAGAGTACTTACGGAACCTACTTACCTATTTGATGAGGATGTAGGTGAGCTAGCTCTAGCGAGATCATTAGTGCAGACACTTTATAGCTGTCCATTTTAGACTTCAGAAATCTTATACAGAAACTTCTAAAATCGGTGACGGTAAAAATGGCATCGTAAAATATTGATACAGCCAAAGAATACGTACCTACCTACTCATTGGTACAGCTAGGTATACCATGGACTATTGTTATGAAAATTAAGAAACAAAATCCTTTTTCCTAATTTGTTTAAAGAAGCAGAACTTTAAAAATATTTTTCTAGTCAACTAATAGTTTTAAAAGTAATGGTCAATTGTTATGCTAGACTGGTTGATACGGTTAAAGCTGATTATTGTCCATTTGTCAATTCTACAAACAGATTATGTTATGCTTACAAAGATCGTGACGTGCAGGAAGAAACCAGTAAATAATGGAGTTGGTCTCGTTCGAGAGCGTAGAGAAATGCGCGTTGTTGTCTCTACAAAGGCTTTCAATAGCGTCGCTCAAGACGTGTTGTAAATATGTAACGAAGATAGACTTACATATATACATATAAGATAGACTGTTCTTGTGATGCTCCTACATCATATTTATGTCGTCATAATGTGCCACAGTGGGCTTGTAATAATACTAATTCATTTTGGTAAGCTTTGGCGTAATGCAAGGCAGTATATTGTCGCCAATTCTATTTAGTCGCGACAATCAATCGAAAACCAAGTAGTTTCATCACGATCACGATATATTTTTACAGAAACATTAAGATAAGTTCTTATTCTTCGCGCTACACATTGGTTTTTTGTAACTACAAGCAACAAATTGTCATGATAAATTACCAAGTATCGTGCATAACCACGCGAAGCGATAAAAACTGCAAATTAGATGACGCATGCCATTCAGTTGGTAGATCATTTACTACCTAACTACCATCATTTGAGTAGAGATAATTGTGTGGCATGTGTCGAGCAAGATTGGATAAACAAGGAGTAAATTGGCTCCTGGTTTTTATGGTTCCGTAGGTAACCATTTTAGAATAATTGAGTTGTGACTGTGGTTCTTCGTGTGTTTGTCAATTTGCTTAGGCTGATTTTTTCAGGAACGGCGCTCATTGATACAGATATACAGGGTGATTGATTCGTCCACCGTATCCTTTCAGGGAGTGTTTAAAAACAGGTCTTTCAGCGATTTTTATTTATTTTTGAGTGGTTCATTATTTTGTGAAAATAAGGAAAATTCCCGGTTTTCGACTTTAAATCACCGATTTCCGAAAGTATGGATATTAACTAATAAATTTTTGATTTTAATTACTAACATAAAAAAAAAATTCAATGACTTAATTGGCATTTAAACTTTACCATAAATAAGCATAGTACGTATTGAGCTAAAACTTATAACAAAAATACAAAAGGCAATGACAATCTCAAACTTAGGTATCTCAATTCAAATAATTTCTAAGTAGATACTTAGGAGTCATTTCGTAGAACTGCACCAGTAATGCCTGCAGATATATAAGATAACTAGTATTTTCCTCCGTGCGCGGGCCGCGTGCGGCCCGCGAGGACGTTTTCGTGGCTGTTGTATTTATAAAAATGTTATACTTTGTGCTAAACTTTAAATTTTGCAAGTAAAAGTACAAAACGACGGTATTTTTCAAAGAAAATGATAATGCGCTTGACTTTGCATGGCGGCCGTCTTGAAAAATGCTGTCAGTCAAGTAAAAGGTCGAAATTTGAAATCAGCATCCTTTAAAACCCCCAAATATAAAATATCAGCCGAATCCGAGTTACTATAAAATCGGGCGCCATTTTGAATCCGCCATCTTTGAATTATTTTAAGACTGTAAGAAAGCCTCCGTTGTTCTCTGTAACATGAGTCCAAACACGCTATGCTTGCCTCTATTAGTTTCGATAGTGTGCGCCTTTTAATTTTGCATGGCGGCCATTTTGTTATGTTTCTTCAAAGAGTGTCTATTTTATTCAAGGTTCCCGAAAATATTCAGTTGTTAAGTAAAAAAAGGTTAGTGGTGTTGAAGTTAGGTTAGATTAGCTAAAGCCAATTAAAAAACGTCGCATTAGTAAAACATTGTAAACGTAGCAATGGGTAGTTTGATCGTCGTCGCGATAGGTAGATTGAAGCTCCTCCTCGCTTCACTCGTCATCGCAATAGGTAGTTTGTAGCTCCTCCTCGCTTCGCTCGTCGTCGCGATAGGTAGTTTGAAGCTCCTCCTCGCTACGCTCGTCGTCGCGGTAGGTAGTTTGAAGCTCCTCCTCGCTTCGCTCGTCGTCGCGGTAGGTAGTTTGTAGCTCCTCCTCGCTTCGCTCGTCGTCGCGATAGGTAGTTTGAAGCTCCTCCTCGCTTCGCTCGTCGTCGCGATAGGTAGTTTGAAGCTCCTCCTCGCTACGCTCGTCGTCGCGGTAGGTAGTTTGAAGCTCCTCCTCGCTTCGCTCGTCGTCGCGATAGGTAGTTTGAAGCTCCTCCTCGCTTCGCTCGTCGTCGCGATAGGTAGTTTGAAGCTCCTCCTCGCTACGCTCGTCGTCGCGGTAGGTAGTTTAAAGCTCCTCCTCGCTTCGCTCGTCGTCGCGGTAGGTAGTTTGAAGCTCCTCCTCGCTTCGCTCGTCGTCGCGGTAGGTAGTTTGAAGCTCCTCCTCGCTTCGCTCGTCGTCGCGGTAGGTAGTTTGAAGCTCCTCCTCGCTTCGCTCGTCGTCGCGATAGGTAGTTTGAAGCTCCTCCTCGCTTCGCTCGTCGTCGCATTGGTGGTTTTGAAAATATGTATGGCAGCCATTTTGAAAAACGGTGGATGTCTAAAAGAAGCTAAAGCATGTTAATCAGTATCCTTAGGGACACTCAGATATCAATTTTCATACGGATTGGAGATCCATAAAAAAGTTCGGTAAAATGAATGAAATTTTTCAATATGGCGGAATCAAAATTTTTTCGCCATATTCTTGCTAAGTATCTAGGGGGAGTCTTAGATATCGATTTTCATCCGGATCGGATATTTTTTTCTATAAGTCGATACGTCTCCATGCGCCATCTTGAAAAAATCAATTTCATTTGTATTTTGTTTTGTTCCTTTATACATCTTTACTTGATCCTCAGAAACAACTTTTCTATTACATTCATATTGGAGGCGTAAAAAAGGAAAGTTCATATTTCGTTAAAATCACCTTTGTATGGCAACCCTATTGAAAAATGGCGCATGTCAAAATTTGATTTTAGAATGTTGATCAGCATTCTTGGGGACCGTCAGATATCGATTTTGATCCGGATCGGAGAATTTTTTTTTTCCGCCATGACCAAAATTTCCGCCATTTTGAAAAAAAAAAATTGGTGTTCTTTTCTCTTTTGGCCTCCAAACAATATTAGTTCGAGCTTTTTATACTAAAGTATCATGGTTTCGACGTCATTTCCGGTTTAAATTTGTATGGAAGTTTTTTTTTTCCGCCATTTTGGATTTTTTTTATTTTCTCTAAAATCGTCCCAGGGTTTTCTATGACATTCCTGAGAACGCATATGACCCATCTCACATCGTTTAGCCAGGCCGTTGATGGTCACTATGATGGAAGGTCGGAAGACCAGGTCATCAAATGTTTTGAATTAAGAACGTCTATTTTTATACGAATCAATAAAAAAAGGATCAAAATTTCCCATAGGTATCGAGAAACAATGAGCCAAAAATGAAAAAAAAAATTTGTATGGCAGCCATCTTTAAAAATGGCGGGATCCAAAATATTTTTTCAAATATCAAATCAGGGACCCCAAAAACCCCCCGATGCAAAAAATCAGCCCGATCGGACCAACTTTCAAAATGGCCGCCATCTTGGATCCGCCATCTTGGATTTTCATGACGACCATCCGAAAGCGCCCATCCTCCTCTATGACATTTGGTCGAACACACCCCATCTACCTCTTACCGTTTCCGATTTATAAGCGTTTCAATTTTGTATGGAATTTTTATTTTTTTGTATGGCAACCCCTATTTTTTTTTATTTCTCTCCAAGCGTCCCAGGGTTTACTACAACTTTAGTTAGAACAGGTCACCCATCCGACTTGTAGTTTCCGAGAGCCGTTGACCGGTTCCATCAAGGAGACGACTTTTTGCTGATGTCAGATTTTTCTGGTTGTCACGTGACCGATCTCTATACAACCTCATACTCGGTTTTTTTCCACCACTTCCAGGAGCTCGGGAACAAAAATGTCAGTCAGTGAGTGAGTGAGTGGGTAACGAACTTTATATATTATAATAACTAGTATTTTCCTCCGTGCGCGGGCCGCGTGCGGCCCGCGAGGACGTTATCGTGGCTGTTGTATTTATAAAAGTCTTATACTTTGTGCTAAACTTTAAATTTTGCAAGTACAAGTACAAAACGACGGTATTTTTCAAAGAAAATGATAATGCGCTTGACTTTGCATGGCGGCCATCTTGAAAAATGCTGTCAGTCAAGTAAAAGGTCAAAATTTGAAATCAGCATCCTTTAAAACCCCCAAATATAACATATCAGCCGAATCCGAGTTACTATAAAATCGGGCGTCATTTTGAATCCGCCATCTTTGAATTATTTTAAGACTGTAAGAAAGCCTCCGTTGTTCTCTGTAACATGAGTCCAAACACGCTATGCTTGCCTCTATTAGTTTCGATAGTGTGCGCCTTTTAACTTTGCATGGCGGCCATTTTGTTATGTTTCTTCAAAGAGTGTCTATTTTATTCAAGGTTCCCGAAAATATTCAGTTGTTAGGTAAAAAAAGGTAAGTGGTGTTGAAGTTAGGTTAGATTAGCTTAAGCCAATTAAAAAACGTCGCATTAGTAAAACATTGTAAACGTAGCAATGGGTAGTTTGATCGTCGTCGCAATAGGTAGTTTGAAGCTCCTCCTCGCTTCACTCGTCATCGCAATAGGTAGTTTGTAGCTCCTCCTCGCTTCGCTCGTCGGCGCGATAGGTAGTTTGAAGCTCCTCCTCGCTACGCTCGTCGTCGCGGTAGGTAGTTTGAAGCTCCTCCTCGCTTCGCTCGTCGTCGCGGTAGGTAGTTTGAAGCTCCTCCTCGCTTCGCTCGTCGTCGCGGTAGGTAGTTTGAAGCTCCTCCTCGCTTCGCTCGTCGTCGCGGTAGGTAGTTTGAAGCTCCTCCTCGCTTCGCTCGTCGTCGCGGTAGGTAGTTTGAAGCTCCTCCTCGCTTCGCTCGTCGTCGCGGTAGGTAGTTTGAAGCTCCTCCTCGCTTCGCTCGTCGTCGCGGTAGGTAGTTTGAAGCTCCTCCTCGCTTCGCTCGTCGTCGCGATAGGTAGTTTGAAGCTCCTCCTCGCTTTGCTCGTCGTCGCATTGGTGGTTTTGAAAATATGTATGGCAGCAATTTTGAAAAACGGTGGATGTCTAAAAAAGCTAAAGCATGTTAATCAGTATCCTTGGGGACACTCAGATATCAATTTTCATACGGATTGGAGATCCATAAAAAAGTTCGGTAAAATGAATGAAATTTTTCAAAATGGCGGAATCAAAATTTTTTCCCCATATTCTTGCTAAGTATCTAGGGGGAGTCTTAGATATCGATTTTCATCCGGATCGGATAACTTTTTCTATAAGTCGATACGTCTCCATCCGCCATCTTGAAAAAATCAATTTCATTTGTGTTCTGTTTTGTTCCTTTATACATCTTACTCGATCCCCAGTAACAACTTTTCTATTACATTCATATTGGAGGCGTAAAAAAGGAAAGTACATATTTCGTTAAAATCACCTTTGTATGGCAACCCTATTGAAAAATGGCGCATGTCAAAATTTGATTTTAGAATGTTGATCAGCATCCTTGGGGACCGTCAGATATCGATTTTGATCCGGATCGGAGAATTTTTTTTTTCCGCCATGACCAAAATTTCCGCCATTTTGAAAAAAAAAATTTGGTGTTCTTTTCCCTTTTGGCCTTCAAACAATATTAGTTCGAGCTCTTTATACTAAAGTATCATGGTTTCGACGTCATTTCCGGTTTAAATTTGTATGGAAGATTTTTTTTTCCGCCATATTGGATTTTTTTTATTTTCTCTAAAATCGTCCCAGGGTTTGCTATGACATTCCTGAGAACGCATATGACCCATCTCATATCGTTTAGCCAGGCCGTTGATGGTCACGATGATGGAAGGTCGGAAGACCAGGTCATCAAATGTTTTGAATTTCGATTGTCCACTTTCATACAAATTTAAAAAAAAAAGTTCAAAATTTCCCATAGGTATCGAGAAACAATGAGCCAAAAATGAAAAAAAAAATTTGTATGGCAGCCATCTTTAAAAATGGCGGGATCCAAAATATTTTTTCAAATATCGAATCAGGGACCCCAAAAACCCCCCGATGCAAAAAATCAGCCCGATCGGATCAACTTTCAAAATGGCCGCCATCTTGGATCCGCCATCTTGGATTTTCATGACGACCATCCGAAAGCGCCCATCCTCCTCTATGACATTTGGTCGAACACACCCCACCTACCTCTTACCGTTTCCGATTTATTAGCGTTTCAATTTTGTATGGAATTTTTATTTTTTTGTATGGCAACCCCTATTTTTTTTTATTTCTCTCCAAGCGTCCCAGGGTTTACTACAACTTTAGTTAGAACAGGTCACCCATCCGACTTGTAGTTTCCGAGAGCCGTTGACCGGTTCCATCAAGGAGACGATTTTTTGCTGATGTCAGATTTTTCTGGTTGTCACGTGACCGATCTCTATACAACCTCATACTCGGTTTTTCTCCACCACTTCCAGGAGTTCGGGAACAAAAATGTCAATCATGAGTGAGTGAGTGAGTGAGTGGGTAACGAACTTTATATATTATAACTAGTATTTTCCTCCGTGCGCGGGCCGCGTGCGGCCCGCGAGGACGTTATCGTGGCTGTTGTATTTATAAAAGTCTTATACTTTGTGCTAAACTTTAAATTTTGCAAGTACAAGTACAAAACGACGGTATTTTTCAAAGAAAATGATAATGCGCTTGACTTTGCATGGCGGCCATCTTGAAAAATGCTGTCAGTCAAGTAAAAGGTCAAAATTTGAAATCAGCATCCTTTAAAACCCCCAAATATAAAATATCAGCCGAATCCGAGTTACTATAAAATCGGGCGCCATTTTGAGTCCGCCATCTTTGAATTATTTTAAGACTGTAAGAAAGCCTCCGTTGTTCTCTGTAACATGAGTCCAAACACGCTATGCTTGCCTCTATTAGTTTCGATAGTGTGCGCCTTTTAATTTTGCATGGCGGCCATTTTGTTATGTTTCTTCAAAGAGTGTCTATTTTATTCAAGGTTCCCGAAAATATTCAGTTGTTAGGTAAAAAAAGTTAGTGGTGTTGAAGTTAGGTTAGATTAGCTAAAGCCAATTAAAAAACGTCGCATTAGTATAACATTGTAAACGTAGCAATGGGTAGTTTGATCGTCGTCGCGATAGGTTGTTTGAAGCTCCTCCTCGCTTCACTCGTCATCGCAATAGGTAGTTTGTAGCTCCTCCTCGCTTCGCTCGTCGTCGCGATAGGTAGTTTGAAGCTCCTCCTCGCTACGCTCGTCGTCGCGGTAGGTAGTTTGAAGCTCCTCCTCGCTTCGCTCGTCGTCGCGGTAGGTAGTTTGAAGCTCCTCCTCGCTTCGCTCGTCGTCGCGGTAGGTAGTTTGAAGCTCCTCCTCGCTTCGCTCGTCGTCGCGGTAGGTAGTTTGAAGCTCCTCCTCGCTTCGCTCGTCGTCGCGGTAGGTAGTTTGAAGCTCCTCCTCGCTTCGCTCGTCGTCGCGATAGGTAGTTTGAAGCTCCTCCTCGCTTCGCTCGTCGTCGCATTGGTGGTTTTGAAAATATGTATGGCAGCCATTTTGAAAAACGGTGGATGTCTAAAAGAAGCTAAAGCATGTTAATCAGTATCCTTGGGGACACTCAGATATCAATTTTCATACGGATTGGAGATCCATAAAAAAGTTCGGTAAAATGAATGAAATTTTTCAAAATGGCCGAATCAAAATTTTTTCCCCATATTCTTGCTAAGTATCTAGGGGGAGTCTTAGATATCGATTTTCATTCGGATCGGTTAACTTTTTCTATAAGTCGATACGTCTCCATCCGCCATCTTGAAAAAATCAATTTCATTTGTGTTCTGTTTTGTTCCTTTATACATCTTTACTCGATCCCTAGAAACAACTTTTCTATTACATTCATATTAGAGGCGTAAAAAAGGAAAGTTCATATTTCGTTAAAATCACCTTTGTATGGCAACCCTATTGAAAAATGGCGCATGTCAAAATTTGATTTTAGAATGTTGATCAGCATTCTTGGGGACCATCAGATATCGATTTTGATCCGGATCGGAGATTTTTTTTTTTCCGCTATGACCAAAATTTCCGCCATTTTGAAAAAAAAATTTGGTGTTCTTTTCCCTTTTGGCCTCCAAACAATATTAGTTCGAGCTCTTTATACTAAAGTATCATGGTTTCGACGTCATTTCCGGTTTAAATTTGTATGGAAGATTTTTTTTTCCGCCATTTTGGATTTTTTTTATTTTCTCTAAAATCGTCCCAGGGTTTGCTATGACATTCCTGAGAACGCATATGACCCATCTCACATCGTTTAGCCAGGCCGTTGATGGTCACGATGATGGAAGGTCGGAAGACCAGTTCATGAAATATTTTGAATTTCGATTGTCCACTTTCATACAAATTTATAAAAATAGGATCAAAATTTACCATAGGTATCGAGAAACAATGAGCCAAAAATGAAAAAAAAAATTTGTATGGCAGCCATCTTTAAAAATGGCGGGATCCAAAATATTTTTTCAAATATGGAATCAGGGACCCCAAAAACCCCCCGATGCAAAAAATCAGCCCGATCGGACCAACTTTCAAAATGGCCGCCATCTTGGATCCGCCATCTTGGATTTTCATGACGACCATCCGAAAGCGCCCATCCTCCTCTATGACATTTGGTCGAACACACCCCACCTACCTCTTACCGTTTCCGATTTATAAGCGTTTCAATTTTGTATGGAATTTTTATTTTTTTGTATGGCAACCCCTATTTTTTTTTATTTCTCTCCAAGCGTCCTAAGGTTTACTACAACTTTAGTTAGAACAGGTCACCCATCCGACTTATAGTTTCCGAGAGCCGTTGACCAGTTCCATCAAGGAGACGACTTTTTGCTGATGTCAGCTTTTTCTGGTGGTCACGTGACCCATCTCTATACAACCTCACACTCGGTTTTTTTCCACCACTTCCAGGAGCTGAGATCAAAAATGTCAGTCAGTGAGTGAGTGAGTGAGTGGGTAACGAACTTTATATATTATGATATGTACCTACATATAACGAGTAAAAAGAAACTTGGGTAAACGAACTAGGTACCGTTCCGGACGATCCATGTGTGTGATGTGAGTTATTATTACTGAAAACTTATGTCTATCAAACGACATTCATGAGGTACAGTCGGTTGAATAATATATAAAATCTATCAAACGAGTATTTAACTAGTAGTTTATATAGTGCACAGATTTTCTCAACTGCCAATAAGCATATACTTATCACATAGATAGTATGTACTATATAGGTTTTACATGTGACGGGGTATTCAAATCAAAGTTCGAATTAGCGAGCCACATTAGGGCTAACGCTAGAAAATTATAGCAAATTAGGGCCGCCGTCATCGAAACCGGTGAGGAGGACTATGTGTAGGTAGATAATGTAGCCCTAAGGTAGGTGTAACCAATTTACATTGTAGGTATGCAACTAAAACCAACTTAGCTTTATGAGTATACCCAAAGAATACATAAATATTACTACGTAGTTGGTAAAACCTCTCAGAAACCTAATTACCAATAGAAATATATTGCAATAATTATTAATGATAGACAATAAGTACTGTGTTGAGAATTTTCCGCATTGACAACGTGCTCAGTACCAACATATTTGCTTTAGCACCTCATCGCTAACATAAATCTTGTAGCCGATTGTGTTAATTTAAACTGCACACTGCGAGTGTCAAGTAAACTATGAATAGATTCACACTTACAAATATACGGTGGTGGAATTGGATACTTGGATTATTTGATTGGCCAGATAGCTCAGTTGGTAGTAGCTCTGCCTTCTGAACTGTAGGCTGTGGGTTCGATTCCCAACCACGACAAACATTTGTGTGATGAAGATTGTTGTTAGTTCTGTGAGTGTTATATTGTATTCTATGTATGTATTTACAAACAGAAAAGTATTCAAGTATTGTATCAGTTATGTGGTACCCATAGTACAAGCAATGCTTAGTTTGGGGTTTGGGGTTTATTATACGTAACTAGTTACGTACTCGTAATAATATCATGGCTAGTAAAATGACAATCGTTGAAGCGTAGCGTTAATAAAACAGTCAACTCAGTAACGTAGCGGCAGTATAGTCTAGCGTCGTAGTCTAGTGGGAGAATAGCTATAGCGTAGCAGTGGCGTAGAAGTAACGTAGCAGCAATGAGTGTCCCATAGCATAGGTAGCAGAGAAGTTAGAGCGGAGCGTTGGTAACGTAGCGGGGTAGCATAGCGTAGCGGCAGAGTAGCTATAGTGTAGCAGTCGCGAAGAAGTAGCGTAGCAGTTAGAAGAAGCGTAGCAGTAGCGTAGAAGTAGCGTAGAAGTAGAGTAGCAAGAGTGAGTGTGGCCTAGCGTAGTGTAGCGGTAAAGTAGCTTGAGCATTTCCTACATGGCGGAAATGTTACCTAGTTAGCTGTAACGTAATAAGAAGTAAAGGCGTAATGGAAGCCGCTGCAAAATCCTAGCGTAGCGGTAGTGTCGCTGTCACGTAGCAGGAGCGTTTAGTCAATTTTAAATAACTGATTAGTTACAATAAATTTCAGGTGCTTACGTAAATGCAGAGATATCTTGCAACAATAACGTTTACGGTTCTCTTATGAGGCAACAAAGTTAATAGGTATATAACCGATAATGTAAGTACATTGGAGTCTTTTCCAGGGACGCACGCTTTTCGGAAGTTAAATATTATTGAAATCTAATTTAATATGAAAAGAACGCTTTTTGCTTTGTTGGACGTGGCCGGAAATATTCATCAGTTAAATAGCAGCATGTACATTGCATACAATTGTAGAAGCAAGGGCTCCTACAAGAAGAAAAAATAACATTCATCTAAGCCCTTGTAGTAATTGTTTTTCATTTCCTTACATTAATGTTAGACACTGTAGTCTCAATGTTTGTCCCAATTGATCTATGTTGTATTGATCCGCAAGAGAACTAAAGTAACCGATATAGCTTTCAGAATCAGTAAGTTGAAGTGGCAGTGGGCGGGCCACATCGCTCGTAGAACTGACAACCGTTGGGGCAGAAAGGTTCTCGAGTGCCGACCACGAACTGGAAGACGCAGCGTAGGCCGGCCCCCCACTAGGTGGACCGACGACCTGGTCAGAACCGTGAGGAGCCGATGAATGCAAGAGGCAAGCAGCCGCTCAAAGTGGAGCTCTTTGGGGGAGGCCTATGTTCAGAGTGGACGTCTTCAGGCTGATGATGATGATGATGATGACCTATGTAGACATAATCATTATCAAAACAACTATTCCTACGTGCGGCTGATTCTTCTATATAGTGTGCCTCTAGTGTCAGTAGTTCGGTTGTTAGTCCGGTTAACCGAACTAATGAAACTTTTTAGTGGCGATAATCCGGTTTGATGTCCGTAGAATTAATTTACAGACTATATCGGGGTGGTTCTACTACACCACTCTGTCTGATGTTTGTGTTATATCTTCGATAGGCTAACATATGTAAATAATGTATTGGAAACAAGTACTGGTTGAGTGATTTTGCCGTGCTGGGTTAGCATTTCAGGCGGTTAGATTCTGGAGGTCTTATTTTATCGATCAGAGTTACCAATTGCATAACCTGAATTAAAATAGATTTGAACCAAAGCACTGCTTGTAAAGCGGTCGTATTGATCATTTAGCGGTCAAGTTCATGGACCAGTTACCTACTTATTTATTTTTTAAATAACCACGAGTTAACGACCGGTTTTCTGTTGCATCGTTTTCGTAATGCGGTATCTTACCTAATTAATCATATTTTTATCTCAGTACTTAGGATTAGGACCACATTTTTTTAAACTTTCTACTGTTAGACTACAACCTCCATAATCTTTTTAAATAAAACGGTATCGAGTATTTTTATTGCATCAATAACTATAAGTGGGCAACGCATCCTTTTTTAGTCACTCTGTATTTGAGACTTTCCGATTTTTAGTCGTTCTATTTGTTCTATAATTACTTTCTGCTTTTTAGCCAATCTGTCCTCGTAGTCATTTTGCTTTGTAAGCAGTCTGATCTTATAAATAAATAAATAAATAAAATAAATAAATATGTGTGGATAAGGATTGGTTTTTGCAATAACATTTCTCTAGGTCTAGGTTGTAGCTTCTAATTTATTCGCTACAAAAAGTATTTCAGAAATAATTATAATTTTAAACAGAACCATAGATCAGTTAGTTGTTCGATGCCACCTGTCCCGTACTACTGTAGTGTAGTAGTACCTTATTCAAACGAGTTGGAATGAGTTATTGTTTAGATGGCATTTTATTTTATTATCTTGATGTGATAAAATTTATATTATTTTAGTCATGTGGTTTATTACACTTTAAAAATCATTACTATAATAGAATGAACCCTACACCTATATACATAAAGCGCTATAAACTCACATTGCGAGTGCGATTTTAGTAAGTACTTACTTATTAAAATTATTTTTGACCGAGTGCACGAATTGAGCAGTCTGCTTCAACTTGCCAAAATTTGGCAGTGTGTATTTTATTTGCACATCTCGCTAACACGCTCGGTGAGTTTTTGAGAGTAACGAAAAAATTCTATCTAAGTCTGTTGAGTAGGTAATACACATAGGTATACCTACTGTGGTTTAAATACTTAGATCTAGTTTAGATCATTATACCTATTAGTATAGCTGCATGCATGTTAACACTTTCGTCACGCATGAAGACGTCCAGAAATGACAAGGTCTTGAGAAGTAGATTTATAATCGTTGTTAAACATCCTTGCTTTAAATACAAAAGTAAGTGGTGCAGAAGGTAGGTACCTAACTAAAACTTAACTTGCTGATCAATCAAACTAACTTAGTACACCACAGAATAAATACCTACACATTTATTTAAGCTATCTGTGTCACAGTACCAAATATTTAATTCTCCATTATGTACTTACTTTTTTGTCACTATACTTCATGGAGTATTTAGCCACGCTATGTCTAAATTGGCTTGTGTTTTTGCTTACTTATCTTTTATTTTTATTAAGACTAGCCACGCTATGTCTAAATCGGCTGGCGGTTTTTGCTTACCTTATTCGTCGAAGCATTTTTCTCAGTCACCACGAATGCAGAGTTGTCGTAACAGCTCTTTTCTTTGTCACGAATCATGTTTGTCACAAATATTTTTTATGCCCTTTATAATTAACTAAACAATGTCTTTTCAAGAATGTTGTTATCACTGCACACACGTGTGAAGCTCGTCTTGCACTAAAGCATATAAAAGCAACTTTTACTGCTAAGAAAGTAATGGGCACGAAGTGAGCGCAACAAATAAATCAACATGAATTATTTTGCAAACTGGCCACTTTATTGAAAAAAAAAAGAAAACTTAAAAAGTTAGTTTCCCGCCAGATCTTATGTCAAGGCGACAGCATCACGCCGGGAAAAGTTAAAAGACCGTTTTACGTCCAAGCACGAATTGAACTGAGCAGTGGCGGCGGTGAACTAAATAAATATACCGAAAAAACTGGTAAATAACTTGAGACCGAGCGCAGACCTGAGACCATCGTTCGATATTACCATAGAATAATGAATATTACTTTGTTATACTTTTGATAGCGTATGTGTGTTAAGAAAGGCATTTCTTAGAAATTATCATTTTTCACATATTTGTGGGTAGTTTTCCGGGTAAAAAACAAACTACATATTTATACTATTTTCAGTACCTACCTACCTAGTGTAAGTAATCTATAGTAGAAAAGAGTTTCGAACTTTTTCGTTTGGAATTGGAAGCCAAGCCTAGCATAATCAGCTTTCTTATAAATTAGACGGGCTTGATAGCTCAGCTCTAGGAACCCTGCCTTCGATTCCTACCCAGGACAAACATTTGTGTAATAAACATAAACGTTTGTTCTGTGTCTGGGTGTTATATTGTACTCTATGTACCTATTTTTGCAAACAAAAAAGTATCTAAGTATTGTATACATTATCTGGTTCCCATAGTACAAGCTATGCTTAGTTTACGATTAGTTGGCGCTGTGTGAAATGTCCGCACATATTTATTTATTTATTTAATCAGGCGCAAAAGTCACACATTGTAGACAGGCAACTGCGTAGGTAGGTATGCTTTAATTTATCTCGTATTTAAAAACAATGAAAACTTAAATTTATTAGTAATGGATTTTTTTATTTCATTCCATTCCATTGCATGACTAGAGGCATCTACCTACTGAAATCTATTGTAAGACGCGGCCTTTACCAAAGCATTTATTGTAAATTTATTCAGCTGGTAAACCTACTAACTGCAGATTAAATAAAATTGTTATACTCAGTGTAAAATTGTTGTTCAGAAACCGGCGGTATTACGGCTTTAACTTAATGGCTTTGTTGGTTTGGTAGGCCGCTCAATCAAATAAAATTGTTAAAGATTTGAAACAACCAACTAATGGTTCTAAATAATCTATTCTATAGTAGTATTAGTAGTTTCTTTTGATTTTGACGCCTGTTTATTATATACGTCATAGAAAGTCATATCACGTCGTATAGGTTCTCGAACTTTTCCTTGCTAGCGCGACCAACCAACCTTCGGTCAGGGATAGGGATGCCCGTTACGATACGATATATCGGAATATCGATACAGCACTATACGATATAGCGATATTTGATGCGATATTATGACCATACGATACGCTTCGATATTTTATTTTATTTTATTTTATTAGGGGGGCTTACAGCTAACATAACAAATTAAGCATCAAAACAAACATAGAGAGCCAATTAAAAGCCTCCACAAATAGTAATAAAAGTAAACGTTCATGCAATAGCCTAACACAAAATTAAACTAACTTAAGTAAATTATAACAATTACAAATCGATGAGCGGTTGCCATGCATCACATTCGTTTTTAGGGGAAAGTGCCTTGCTCACTGACGCTGCACTACTTGTAAAAAGGTCTATAAACGAAAAATCAGACTTCATGAGCTTTTTGAAGGAAGTACAGGATCTTAAGATATAAGAGTTTTTTTCAGTTTTTTCTTTCACTGAAACCAAACCAGATAATCCAGCTGCTATTGAACGACAGAATCGGTATTAAAAGCGGAGTCAGAAGAAACTTTTTCAAGAGTGTACGTACCCATAACCGTCAACCAGTGGAACTGTCTGGACCGCACAAAAGTTTACTGAACCACAACCTTCAACCAGTGGAACTGTATTAATTGCCCCAAAACAAGTTGAAGAAACCAGTACATTACAGCTATCACAATCAAAAGGCACACAAGTTGACCACGAACACATTTATGGGTCAATTGATAGATACAAAGATGATGATAAGGCTATAAAGTTCTACACTGGATTTGAAACATATAAGAAATTTCATTTTGTTTACTCAACACTGAGTCCAATGGTTGACAAAATAAAGTACTATGGTAGCAATGTAGTAAACATTAGGACAGAAGACCAGTTTTATTTAACAATGATGAAATTAAGGCAGAATAAATGTAACTTTGAGTTAAGCAAGTTCTTTAGTGTGAGTGAAACAAAGGTATCAAATATTTTTATAACTTGGATAGGTAAACTTTATTTACCAGCTATGGACTAAAATTAATATTTGGCCAAGTAAGGAATTGGTTCAATATTACATGCCTGACCACTTCAAAAACTATGATAAAAACATAAGAGTTATACTGGATGGAACAGAAATACAAATACAAAAACCAAATAACCCTAGATCTCAGCAAGCGTCGTGGAGTAGTTAAAAACATGCAAATACATTAAAAATATTAGTTGGGGCTACACCGGGTGGGTTATTATCATACTGTTCTCAGACATATGCAGGATCAGTAAGCGACCGTCAGACCGTGGAACGGAGTGGTCTAACAACTAAATGTGACAGTGGTGATAGTATACTTGCAGATAGAGGCTTTACAGTACAAGACTTATTTGCGGATAAAAATGTTACTATCAAAATTCCAACTTTCCTGAAGGGAAAGTCACAATTGCCTGGTCTAACAGTTATAAAAGACAGAGAGTTAGCCAACAAGAGGGTTCACATAGAAAGAATTATAGGGTTAACAAAAACCTATAAAATATTAACGAGTGAGATACATCATAGCTATGTTCTCATAGCTAATAAAATATTTTTTATATGTTTTATGTGCTGTAATTTCAGGGAGTGTATCATAAAGAAATAAAATTGTATATACCTATTTCTTAATCATGTTTTTTAATCAACCTATATACATATCTTATTACATTATCTATATTTTGTCATAATTTTTGTACAAATATTTTCTGATGATTTCTGGCTCTAAATGATGAACATAAAAATTTATTAAATTCATAATCATTTCATTTATGTAAGAATCATCTCTGTTTACAAAAATGGTTTGGACATCTACAAACGTGTAAACTATTAAATTACAGAACTGCCGCCCTGTGCAGTACAGTTGTCCTTGTATTTGTGCATAATATGGATGGTTATGTTTTAAACATAAAACTCCGTTGCAATATTGTAGGTATGGCACTGAAGTATTGTCTATTTTTTTATTTCTTGAAGTATAAGGGCACTTTACTTCTATTACAGTATCATCTCCCAGTACTCCATCTGGAGAAGCTGCAAAAAATGGATATTCTTCTGAAATGAACAGACCACATCTTTGTACCGTCAAATTGTAAATACTTTCATATTTAGATATGGCTATAGTTTCGTTGATTTTGCCATGTAAAAGTGCTCTTGTGCTGATAGATTTGGGTGCCATAATCTTCTGCAGCAATTGTTCCTTGTTACATTGTCTGTGGTGGCTTACAATGTAGAACATACTAGCTGTGATTCTGGTTCTTCGTAATGTATGCCACTCTGGAGACTCACTCTGTGCTCTGGTGTTTTCTTCAATGAGCCGTATTTGAGCTTTGGTGATTTTTTTCAAATTTAGATTTTCTAATAATTAATCTTTTGGGCTCTTTTGCAGGCATGAATAGTGATCCCATTCAACTCCATATGGATTTGCTGGTTTATAGGTTTGTAGGAGAGGCATGGAGCTCTCCCCATAACCAATAGCAAGATTGCGGACGTAGTCTTCGTAATTATCGATGATATCGCTTTCATTGAGTGGCTCATAATTACAAGTCTTCTTTCTTTTACTAGGTAAATTTTGAGCAGTAATTGGAGAGTTATAAAATGCTTTTTTTGGTTTTTTAAATGCCATCAACTGTTGGGTGCATGTCTGGTGCAGTATAATTGTTTTTTTATTCACCATGTCACATATGCCACACAGTAAAACGGCTAAATGTTTGCAGTGTGCTTGGGTACCACTTCCCGCAGCACACTCACAATGACTTTCTTCTATAGCACCTTCCGAGTCTACCTTTGCATCCACCACATAAACTACTTTTTTCATACTGGCTTTGCATTCACCACGTATATAAAAATATCCACTATCAAAGGAGGAACGAGCAGTAACCAGATGGCGGCATTCATACAAAAGGTCACCCTTAGGTTGAGTTTCAAACCTGAAACAGAAGTTTATCAAATTACCTTTTTATTGGATTCCCATACTGTGGTTGTATTGCACTCATAATAATTTAATACCAAACTAAGTTCCTATAAATAACCTCAGAGCTTATGTACCTTTCGATACAGGGAAGTGGAGAATCTGCGTTTATATCTCGGTATGTATCAGAAGGTGGACACTTGTTTTGAGGATCTTCCCGGACGTCAGTATCAATACCAAAGTTTTGGTTCCGGTCGTACGCCTCTAATCTAAAATGTAAACATCTATTTATCGTATGGATACAAAAATAATAACAAATGTAGAAACATAACCTTAAATAAGAATGAAGCTCACCTTTCAATCAAATCGGCCTTTTTTCCAGCAGTAGCATTCCTCCTCCGCAACTCATCTTTGAGGTCCGGCAGAGTGAAAAACGCGTACATTTCGTTGCAACAGGATCAATTTTATAGTCGAAAATTCAAAGCAGCTTTCGTCTCAAAACGTAAACAAGGTACAGTCTATCACAGCGCCATCTGCAATTAGCTTCAAGCGTGGCATCCCATTGAAAGGCATGCGATACGGTTACGATACGATATATCGATACAAAGGAAATCGATAATATCGCGTATCGATACAACCAAGTTCGATACAGTTACGATGCGATATATCGATACAATACACCTTCTTGGGCTTTGAGATAGACAGTGGTCTAACCTGGGAAACCCACATACACAAGCTGTGCGGAAAGCTGGGTGGTGCGTGCTTCGCACTAGGCCGACTATCTCGGATTTTGCCAAGAGAGGTGGTGAGGTCATGCTATTTTGCCACTGTCCACTCCCTGCTGCAATACGGGGCGGAGATGTGGGCTCGTGCAGCGGACTGGGAGAGGGCGTTCCGGCTCCAGATGTCCCGGAGGTCCCCCCAAAGCTTCTTCCCGGTAGCTCAGATAGGGGAGGGCGCTCACGGGAACACGTGGTATCTAGTGGGATATCCGGAACTATTGAAATGAAACTGTAGATCGCGGTGAACTGGGTTTATTGTAGCGTATAACAATAATTTAAGGTGGTTATGGTCCGAAATGCTGAAAATAAGATCACAACTTGTTCCCAATTGAACTTTTACGGAACAACTAGTAGTAACAATATAACTTGAGGTACAAATAGCACTTTAAACTGTTAGTAACAGATATCTTATGAAAATTGGTTAAGCACAAACGAGGACTGTCCGCCTCGGCGGTTGAATGAAGAATGACCAAAATGTATGGAAAATGAAAAGAATGCGACTAATGTTCTAATTTAAAATTTAAATCTAGATTATGTGAGGCCAATATTTGATGCGAAAACTAAGAAAGCAGGTGGATAGCTGAAATAATGATGAAGGAGGATGACATCGTCACACAGAAACGTGCAGTGCGAGCGATTGTGAAGGTATCGCAAAACACATCCGCAAGACCGCACTTTAAATCACTTGGAATCCTCACGCTACCATCCGTAGTGATCTTTCAAGTGGCGGTATTTGTGAGACTGAATGTTGAAGCCTATACAAAAATCGGTGAGTCACATAGATACAGCACTCGTAGCAAGGGTAAGCTAGCACCCGTAAAAAGGTCACTCGCTAAGTCCGACAAGTTGACGCATGTCACGGGGCCGACGGTCTACAATCATCTACCAGATGAGATAACGGGGACTCCAAACTTGAAGTATTTCAAACTGAAGCTTAAGCGTTGGCTTGTCAACCAAACATTTTATAATTATACAGAATTTTTAAATTATAAGCATTAATGAATGACATTGTATTATTGTATTTTGATTGTTTATTATGATTTATTATGCTAATTTGTAATTGTAATTTTAATTATATTATAATTTATTATTTTTGTCAGTCATCCGTGGTATGTTAATCTTGTGATGGGTTTTTCTATTTAATTGACAATAGAAAACTATTTTATTTTTGTATGTACTCTTGACATCGTACAATTCTATTTATATTATCAATTTTGTGACATGTATTTTTATATGAATAAATGACTATTGACTATTGACTACTATTGACTACACTTTTTTGGGCATCCCTAGTCAGGGATACCCTTGTTGTATTTATCCCTAATCGAAGCAACTAACCAAAAACCTCATAGGTACTCACCTGTGAGCTGTTTTTTGGTTCACGTCGTTCCATTGTATTATTTTTTAAAACTTTGCTTTACAATTGGAGGCGTTTTATCCATTATAACTGCGGAATTACGAGCATGAGTGTGGGCAAGTGGTCACTTATAATGTGGTGAAACGCGGATATACGGGTTGGTTTCAAAATTCCATAGAAGCTTAGTAGTAAAGCTTCCCCACTTTACCAGGGCATGACTTAGACTGGACTATGCTGGAGTGTGACTAAGACTTGACTTTATTACGTAAATATTTGTATAACACGATGAAAAATTACAATACCTTACACTGGCTTATTATTATTACTTATTAATATGCCAAAATATAGAAAAATGAGCTGTGAAATTAGTGGAGACGGTCAATACGGACATGCTTGCCTCTTGAAGTCAACGGCTACCCCAACGAAGTTTCTCTATAGTTCTTTAGCTTCCCGCGGGTTTGATTTATTGGGTCAAACGTAAATATTTCCTATCTAGAAATAGAAACACTAAGCCTAATGTATTGTAATGTATTTAGCTTTCCAGTTATAAGGAATTCAGTTTTAAATGGGCTAATCTTAGTCGATTGAATAAATATAAGTGAATAGAATCAAGAATGGCTAAAGAACATGTTTTATAATTATTTGTTGTTATAATCCAATTAGGTCTAAGTTTAGAATGGGCTTTTGAATATTTACGATTTACAGTTCTATTCTCGTTTCTAGTTGATGAAGGGAATTTCAGGGGGTATTTTAGAACTAATATTGTTGTATAGTTGTGAATGAGTAGGTAAGTATATGTACCACAAATTAGTGACACCTGTGTAGAAGCAAGAATATGATTCATGTATGAGAAGATTTAGGTTTGTTGCTATAATAAACTACGGGTTTTATTGAATCCAGAGTCCAGTCATATTTGTAATGTCCATTTCAATGACTACTTACGCCCTAGACCTGGTGGACGTCTCAGAATGACATGTGCACAGTGTCACGTAAAAATTTATAAGAGTTTGGACTAATTAACTAACTACTACACTACATTTTTTATGGGCTGTCCAGGCGAACGACACGTCATTCGTTAATATTTTAAAAAGTTTTATCGGTATAATCAGCAATGGAAAACGTTTTCTCTCATGCTGTAGCACGAGCTAGTGTGAATGACAAACAGTTACAAAAATATGAGTGAAAATATTTTAAGTTAAAGATAACTACGACCGCTGCGTGCGATCGATAGTCGCTGCGCTGTACACTACCAAATAAAATTACCAATCTGCTAAAAAAGCAATTATCGAGTTAATCACAGTGTTTAAATTTCACAAACCGGGATTCCCTGAGACGTGATCAGACTCTGAGACTTGCGAAAGCTTCAAGGCGCAATTTCCCTGGTACATTGCATTATTATAGGCAACTGATTAATGCACTTGTTACTCAAGCCAGAGGCGGGCGAAGGGCAGTGAAAGTGGGCAACCTTGTTACGTGGAAATTCCTATGCACTTGAATTGCGGAAAACTCATAAATTAGTTGCATTCATATAACTTATGTTTCAACTTCTTATTTTATATTTTTTTTCCAACATCGTAGGTACTCTATAATTTTTAAATATCATTTAGGGCAATTAAACTTGAATATCGGGCTTACGAAGAAGGAGACTCGTAATTATATCGATGAATATCCAACATTATGCAAGAATTTGTCAGTCTATTGAAATAACAGGAGGTAACTCTCCACTTGTGTGGAGGTAACGGGCCAAGACGGGCCCGATAGCTCAGTTGGTAGTATCCCTGTCTTCTGAACCGAGGGCTGTGGGTTCGATTCCTACCCAGGACAAACATTTGTGTGATGAACATAGATGTTTGTTCTGCGTCTGGGTGTTATATTGTATTCTATGTATGTATTTACAAACAAAAAAGTATATAAGTATTGTATCAGTTATCTGGTTCCCATAGTACAAGCTATGCTTAGTTTGGGGCTAGATGGCGCTGTGTGAAATGTCCACACATATTTATTTATAATTTGAACGAGGAGATACCCAACTTGGGGACAAAACAATGTAGGTGGTGACATAACAACATACCTACCTATTTTGATAATAAATAAATTCCATACACGACAACTGTACCTACTAATTCGACAGTATATTTCACTAACTAATGCCATAGCTATTATCAGGTTTTCAGTATCAGCTATCGGGGCGTTCAAGGCCGTGCCCCACTAATGCCCTTGATCCCCCCTGCACTGCAATCACGGGTGTGTGTGCCAAGCCCCCACACACCACCAATCGGACCAGTTCTGTCCCCCGACGCTGCAAGAATCTCGATTTGCGGTAATTTCTACTTGGAAATCGTCGACAAGTTTTTACAACGGCCAATGCACCTGCCTGACTGATGCGCATGACATTAGGTACCTACTTACCCACCTGTAGCTGCTACAATATCTTGTAAAGGGAAATGTAAGTAGGTACTCAAACGAAATACGTTTTTAACAGCTGCTCTGCTCCCGCCAGTTTCATATCATGGCAAAGTATAATCTAATGATTATTATGATGAATTTGCTTGTGCTACTTAAGTTTATATTTTTTTTTAAATAACACTAAAAGAATTCAATATGATTACTAAAAACTAAATTAAATCTAAACTAATTATATATCTAAAACTATCTAAACTTATACAGGATGTAATTTAACTCATTAGCATAAATTGAGCCCATGATCGTTCATCATTTATAGATGATTATTAAAGAGTAAAGAGTGTAAGTGACAATATTTTTATTGAAAATTATGAAGATTGCCGCGGTGCCTAATGCGGTTGGCACGGATGATTTTGATACATTTAAACGTTTTTATACCCTGTATGTACTATGTAAAAACAGTACTCCATTATTCCAATTAAATTTTGTATTGTAGCATTGGATTAAGTAATTTATTCCATTTTTTGGAGTTATTATTATTATCATACCAATGTGTTAGAATTCAAAAGTTTTGGTCCACACGTGACCGGTATCAGGAGTAGGTAACTAGTTTCAAAGGATGCTAATGAAATACACCCAGTATACACTTATAATTTTTTATTATGTGAATAGATGATGTGACGAACCCGTCGTTCACCTGATGTTAAGCGACACGGCCACCCAAGGTGCTACTTAACTACATTTTTAAAAATAATTGAGAACCACATTTACGCATTTTAGGCCGGCCCCCACGACGTTCTGGTGAAAGCCGTGGGAAGCCGATGGATGCAGGAGGTAAGCACTTAAGCAGCCGCTCAATGTAGTGCCATATGTGTAATATTATTACACATATGGTAGTGCTCTCTGGGGAGGCCTATGTTCAGCACTGGACTTGTTCAGGCTGTTGATGATGATGATGATGATGAGAACTACATCATCAGCCGGAAGACATTGCAGGCTTTCCCCATAAAACGCCAAATGCTTATCTAGGGGGAGGACATGTGGGTTGCTACCTATTGACACCACGCTCGACAGGCATCGTGCAAGAATATTTTAATGCACGTACCGAGGAGAATGTTGCTGCCCGATCCCTGGATATTCGTCCCATGGAATACTTATTTACCTCTACATGTAGGCCTAGCACGAATATACGTTAATACACTTACGCGCGCGGAAATATTCGCGCTAGGCATTGACTATGAAACCAGGGGCTTACTTATGAAACGGGCTTTATAATCTCTGGTGCTAGGCCTACTGATGAGTGATGACTAAGTAGGTATTCTACCCAAAGTCGCCTAAAGTGACATCTCGTCTACAATCTTAGAGCCACCGGATGCATCTCATTGAAGGAGATTAAGTACATCCATTGTGCAAGTCTAAATATAGAAGAGGTTCACAGCTTGTTGTGAACACAATGAGGAAACATTATGTGAACAATAATATTATACTTATTGTAGTACGAGCTTGCATTATGTTGAGCACCCTTTAACCCCCGACGCAAACGGATGTGTTACAGCACAGATATTAAAATAGTAGTACTTACTAGTTACAGTTTTAGTTTAACGTCTGTCTTTGTGTATCGAGGAACCGATCTTGATATTGTTTGTGTTTGAAAGGTGACTTGATCAGGATAAAAGTGTTCTGTGCTGTCATTCTGTGTGATAGACAATGTTTCTTCTTTTTGTGTCTAACAGTGGTATTCATAGTCAAGGGGTGAACAAAGCCCCAAAATCTATCATTCAACTTTCTCATAGAGGTTTAATGTTGAATCATTTTTCTTTCACTTTCATAGCATCCTGCCTGTGACAATGTCAGAATTGTCAGATTTTAGGCCACTTAATATTGTTTATGAAATGCATAAAACTACACTTCGCCACATAGTGCCTGAATTATCCCCTAGAGGAGCCCCCACCTTGACTAAGAATTCCCGTGTAAATCACAGAAATCTACTATAATAAGTAGGTACTAAGTATCTAAAAAAATCTGGAACATAACTTGAGCGTGGCTTTGACAATTTTTGACAGTTGCGGAGGAATAAGCTGTGGTCTCGAGTGGCAACTACGGAGGCATCGTAGTTGCCCCTCCTCTTGGTGGGCCGACGTCGGTCAAATCTACGGGGAGCCGATGGATGCAGGAGGCAAGCTGCCACTCAAAGCCACTCTATTGGGTGGGGGCTGCATATTCAGTAGTGCAGTGACTCTTCAGGCTGATATCGTATTTACTAATTAGTAGGTATGGGTATTCAGTATTATCATTATCAAGCGATAAGAGATGAACTTTCGTAACCTTCTTGTAAGTATCTTGTTAAATGGGCATGATGATTACTATCACAGATATTAAAATGTAGTGAACAAGTAAATACTACTTTCATAAAGAAGATTAAAAATGAATGCAATAATTGAAAAATAAGTTAAATAGGTAAATAAATCGCGGAGTAATAAGCTTTTAAAGTTTTTGTAGGGGGCATCTCCTGTCCCTTTCTCGCGAAACATAGCGCCTCCGCAGTTACTATGAAAAGTCCACTTGTGACGTCACATGCCAAAGAGATTGTATGTAAAGCTACCACAGCTTAGTAATGAGGGTAATGAGGTACTGTGAACGACCTTGCTCTGACGTCACTGGCCGTTTGAGCTATCTCTTTCTATTCCAGTTTTAAAAATGCTTGTAACTTTGTCATTTTTTGAGATACTTATTTTATTTTTGTTTTCACAAATGTTTATCTTTTGAGGAATATCATAAATTAATGCAAAAAAAAGTTTTAGTCATCATGTCTATTATTACAGCTAGGGTGCTAATAAGATAAGACGGTTGATTGGTTACCGTTGGAGAGGGACTTTACATAAAAGAGTAGTAGGTATCTCTGGTAATTATACCTATTTCATAAATTAATCTATTTACTTATATTATTATTTAATTACTCTTCTGTAATAAGTTTTGTCGGCAATACGCATAGACATATATATTAAAGACAGGCCTAATGACAGGTAACGTCGCTTCAAAGTGGGAGCCAATTTCACAGATTGGCATCCACTACCGCTCAGTCTGTGATGGAAGTTAGAAGGCATCGGTCGAATGTCACATACAAAATATGCCAAGTCGTATTGTGAAGGGTTGCACAATCTATACTCAAAAGTGCAGTAAAAAGAAAGACTATAGGGACGGCAGGAACAAATAAATAAATAATTAAATAGAATTTTCACCAATGTATATTTTGAAGTCTTTTTGTAAGCAATATTCTTATTGAAGTATTGACACACGTAAAAACAATTTTAATTATCTTGATTAGTTAAAAAAGGTCAAAAGAAGCTTTATGTAGAACCTATAAAAGTTTCTACTACATATCCTCCCTTAATCAAGGTAAATTAAAATATCAGAACAAGTATAGTATCAAAAACAAAAATTAATAAAGTAAATACATTATGATTCATAAATCAAGTAACACCCATACTCTTTAAACATCTGAGATGTTTTATAGGACCCAGAGGTTTGGTGAGAACATCTGCTGGTAACTTATCAGTGGGCATATACTTCAAATGTACTACCTTATTGTTAACCTTTTCTCTAATAAAATGAAACTTCACGTCTATATGCTTAGTTCTATTGTGGTGAACTGGGTTCAGCGCAAGTTTCTGTGCACTCTGGCTATCAGAGAAAATATCAACTTTTGGACACTTACCTGTTATTTCAGATATAAAACGCTTCAGGAAACATGCTTCTTTAGTTGCTGAACTTAAAGCCATATATTCAGCTTCTGCCGAAGATAACGCGACCGTAGGCTGTTTCCGTGATTCCCAAGATATTGGTCCACCTGCGAGTTCAAAGTAAAAACCGGTTACCGAACATCGCGATTCCGGGCAGTTTGCAAAATCTGAATCCGAAAATCCTCGCAGTGTATAATCTTCCATTTTCCTGTAAGATATACCAACATCTTTAGTAGCGCTCAAGTATCGAAGACACCGTTTAGCAGCATTCCAGTGTGTCAAATCACTTCTGGTGTTAAATTGACTCAAATAGCTAACTGTGTAAGCTATGTCTGGTCTCGTATTAACCGCCAGAAACATAAGCGATCCGATTAGCGCCTGATATGGATAGGCAGACTCACCTGTACCATATTTAAGTTTTTGTTGTGCAAGAGGCGTTGAAACCGCTTTGCACTCTTGCATATTAAATTTCTTCAGTAACTCTTCTATGTATGTACGTTGGGATATTTTAATTTTATTTTCTTGACATGATATATTTATTCCAGTAAAGAAATTAATTATTCCCAAGTCTTTGACAGAAAAATATTTTTCAAATTGGCATTTAAAGTTGTCAAATGTCAAATCATTTTTGTATAAAATGACAAGGTCATCAACATAGACTGCCAATATCAAAGAGTTATTATCTGAAAAGTTCTTAATATAGACACAAGATTCGGAAGGAGTTTGGACGAATCCAATAGCCGACAAGGTTTGTTGCAACTTCATATTCCATGCTCTCGGTGCTTGTTTAAGGCCATACAAGGATCGTTTTAACAAACAGACCTTGTTTTCTTCGCCGTTTTGAACAAAACCTACAGGCTGTACCATGTACACCTCCTCTTCCAAATCACCGTTTAAAAATGCAGTGTCGACATCCATATGTCGAACTTTATAGCCATCCTGTACCGCTAAGGCTAATAGGGTTCGCAACGACGAATTGCGTACAACTGGAGAAAACGTTTCGTAGTAATCTACACCTTCTACTTGTGTAAACCCTTTAGCTACTAATCTAGCTTTGTATTTAACTACGTTACCGTCAGCATCTCGTTTCAGTTTGTAAACCCATTTGCACGGTATGCAGGATTTATGAGTTGGTTTATCCACCAAAGTCCACGTGTCCTTTTTGAGTAAGGAATCATACTCTTCCTTCATTGCAGTAATCCACTTATTCTTGTCATCCCTTGAGATGGCCTCGTGATAAGTTTTCGGATCATTGCATAAAATATCATCACCAAGGATACTATATGAATAATAATCTGGAGGCTTACGTACTCGGTGGGGGTATCTTCTGTCAGAACTGTCAACACTTTCATCACTGGATCCATTTGAGGGAACCAAAGACTGATGGAACTGTTCACCTGAATGTGTTAACTCCATTTCTTCACTAGCGACATCTTCATCGGCATCCACAAAGTCATCACTTTGCTCTTCCAAAGTAATCTCATTAACTTCAGAAGAAGGAGAAACTCCTGATGATGAAGCCTGCGATAGCAAATTTACAACATTAGAGTTAACAACCCTAACAGGATTATTTTTTAGTCCTGTGAAATTATTTTCAAAGAAGGTAACATCCCGCGACTTGAGTAACCTCTTGCTGTTCGTACGTGTGTAATAGCAGCACCGTCCACGGTCAGGCATATTTTTGAAAGAGCCTTCTGGTCACTACGGGCACGTACCTCATGAGGAGTTTTGTCACCATCTGCATACCCATTTACGGAACACCACAACTCCTCGTGCATTAACAGCATCCTCATTTTAAATTTCCAGCAAGTGTAGCCATCTCGACTGCTTAACATTGGAATTCCTTGGAAATTCGTTCCTCCCGCCATCAGTATCTTGTTTTAAATAAGATAATGATATAATAAAATGCTGATAACGAATATAGGGACGGCAGGAACAAATAAATAAATAATTAAATAGAATTTTCACCAATGTATATTTTGAAGTCTTTTTGTAAGCAATATTCTTATTGAAGTATTGACACACGTAAAAACAATTTTAATTATCTTGATTAGTTAAAAAAGGTCAAAAGAAGCTTTATGTAGAACCTATAAAAGTTTCTACTACAAAGACCAAGTTTCTTACCTCAAGTAATTCAATATTTTCAATATTAATCTCTGTTTTGTAACAAAATAATCGTATTTATATTTGGAATAATCATTGTAAACATAAACATTGACGGACATAATGGCAGCGATAGGCACCTAATTTTCTCAACTTGTTGTAGTTCACGCGAAATCTAATAGATGGCGCTGACTTTTCCCACGCCATTCTGACAAAATAAAATGTTCCTTCGGGCATATCCTGATATAAAATCTATGGCAATACGTCAAAAATGTACTAATACCTAGTAGGCGACAGGTCTAAGGTAAGTAAAGTCAGCTACTTACCTAATTACGGCTTCCGTACCTATCTTGACTTGAAATATCTTAGAACTTATAGTTCTGATAATTGACATGACATACTTCCATGGTATTGACCAAAGAAATTGACTGTTTCAATCAATAAAATGAGGTTATGTTTTATGATACTTACACGGCGCCATTAGCACAGAGCTAGAATTCGTTAACGCCATTAGCAACTTTGCTTCTTCTAACAAATACATGCATTCTCTTACTATTTATTCGGGTTACTCCCTGAGTACCCCGATCCCCGAGGCCCCCGTCTCGGAGGACCACGATTTATTTTTATCGTTATAAACTCAATTAAAAGTCAGTTTACCTTAAAATGAACGTCAGCAGAACAAGCGTTAATAAAATATAATAGAATTTTATTAATGCATTGCATTCACTGTTCTACCAAGACTAAGATGTACCTACCTTTTCTCTACGATTATGCTGTTTCCTATACCTACATACATAAGGTAGGTTCGCCCAATAAGGACCACCATTCCAAAAATCCTGTACCCCTTAGTACCTAGTACTCTTTAAGATCAGGTAGGTACGTATCAAATTTTATTACGTGTTTAATAAATAAATAAGAATTCATTGCAGAGTTTGCTAAAAATATGCTCTGCTTTACTTCGACAATTTTGATAGGTACATACAAAGGAAGAAATTATATAATATTATGCAAATGACCATAGATTTATATATCAGGATATGCCCGAAGGAACATTTTATTTTGTCAAAATGGCGTGGGAAAAGTCAGCGCCATCTATTAGATTTCACGTGAACTACGACAAGTTGAGAAAATTAGGTGCCTATCGCTGCCATTATGTCCGTCAATGTTTATGTTTACAATGATTATTCCAAATATAAATTCGATTATTTTGTTACAAAACAGAGTGTAATATTGAAAACATTGAATTACTTGAGGTAAGAAACTTGGTCTTTCTTTTTACTGCACTTTCGAGTATAGATTGTGCAACCCTTCACAATACAACTTGGCATACCTACTTTGTTTGTGACATTCGACCGATGCCTTCTAACTTCCATCACAGACTGAGCGCTAGTGGATGACAATCTGTAAAATTGACTCCCACTTTGAAGCGACCTATAACCAGTCATTTGGCCTGTCCTAAATATATATGTCTATGCAAATGACACAACGTAAGATCGGAAGGGGACATAAGAACCTATACCAGCTGCCTAGCACAGACTAGACAAAATTGTCTTTCCCGGTTTTTCTCCATTTGACAAGTAAGCAATAAATAATAATTGATTTATAATGAAAAGAAAGGAAAAAGAAATGAAAATTGAAATGAAATGAAAAAATAAATGAAACTTTAAATTAAAAATGAAATAAAAAATGAAACTTAATATTTATTTCATTTCACAGAATTTCGCAACTGCATTTAATTTGCGAAATAAGTATTAATTGAGTTTTTACATGCTAAAACTTAATGAGAATGCTAATTAATCCATCACTAATCTTCCGTAAATTAAATAAAGTAAATGAAAATTCTCCCGTAGTGGTGCCCGGTAAAATAAATATATTTACTTTTTTGTTTCTGTATAATTCATTGGCGATCAAGAAAATTACCATGATTGTTCTTCTATAGATTGGGTAAGTAGATGCACCTGTGACAATTGCATGCTTGGTACCTTGTTTAATTAGGCTGAATTAGCTCTGACCTTTGCCAATTGTCTTAACCAGTCTAAGGTACCTATCTACCATTGTGAAGGAGGAATAAATGTAAATAGCTGGATAATAGAGTCAAATAAAATTTACGGTTTTTATCCTTCATCAACGAATTCTAAGACGCACCGTGTAGGCAGAACCCTCACTAGGTGGACCGAGGACCTAGTGAAAACCGCGGGGAGCCGTTGGAAGCAAGAGGCGAGCAGCCACTCAAAGTGGCGCTTTCTAGGGGAGGCCTATATTCAGCAGTGGACATCTACGAGCTGATGATGATGATGATGATGACGAATTATAAATATCTACGTATCAATAAATCTAATAATAATACGTCATTACTTAGTTATTAGCGATAAAGAGTCACACACAAAGCAAATATTATTTTACATGGAAAATGCCGTTGACTGAAGCCAGTGCAAAGTGCTAATCACTTTGCAAACAAAACTTTGCAAAATACTTAAGTATAATGCGTATCCGGATGGTATTTGCGTTACTAATTAAATAGAGGCATCGTACCTGCTTATTTGGCACTTTTCAATCTCTTAAAACTGTTAGCCTAATATTACCTAAAATAGCCAATTTTTCCCTGTTATAAATAGAAAAATCAAGACATTTTGTCTTGATTTTTCTATTTATAACACCCTTATCAGCACAGCGTAAGTTCCAAGCCCCTTAAAAATCTGACGACCTTTGCTTGACATTTACATCACCTACGAAAAACTTAACAGCAATTCACTTACCTTTTTCTCTAGCAATCCTATTGTTTCGCCAGGTTCACTGGCTTTCTTCTCATCTGCCATTGTCACAAAAAAACTAAAACTATTTAAAATTCGATTCGGATTTCGGTGTTTACTCCCGAACAAACGCGTGGTTATTTTATACTGCTGTCAGTCACCCTACTTAAACCGACGCATGCGCGTTGACTCGCCGGCATACTGAGTCCCGGGACCCCTATTTCACAAGATCGGGCAACGCCGAGCACTATTGTTCAATTAGGGTCCCGTATCTTCTTTCATTGGTTTTACTTTTGGCCCTTTCAATTTTGTTCTATAGACTTTTACCCCAGATTAGCCGGCGACGGAAGTATCGATCAAACGAGTCATGCATTAATTATATGTGACATACCGACATGGAGGCATACATAAGTAACACTTATCTCAATTATCTACGTTTCTGTTTAATAAACATATACGTGATATAGGTAGGTAGTACTATTACATCAAGTTTTATTCAAGTTTTGTTTCATTTGGTGATAGCTAACGTTCCTTTTTGACCTGATACTTGAACACAATGAGGTAGGTAGGTACTACGCATAAGTTGAACACACCTAAATATAGGGGACAAGATCATGTAAATAATGCGTTCTCGTGATCTCGCGGTACAATTAAATTACCTAGTTTGAAAAATTTTTTTGAAGCTTTAAGTGAAAGTATAGATTACGCCATTACTATATAAGCATCTCCCACTGTAGGCACCTAGACCATACACTTTTCAAAACATAATTTCACGTTTTTAGTAATCGAGAAAGGTTTATTTGAGGGTGCAATATTCCCAGAAAAAGGTTTCGATCCCTAAGAAAAACTAATCACAGAATAAGTACTGGGGCACGTGGCAGAAACTTAAAATATCATGATATTATCTGCGGAACCCTAGTCTACGTCAGCAGACTCAAGCTCATTCAAAATTTGTTGAACATTAAAATAATCTAACGGGTCAAGTGAGCCTTTAAAAATAGCCTATAAAATAACACTAATACCAAATCAAGTAAAATTAAACCGTTTTGAATATCTTTACTATCCAGAGTAGGTACAGTTTATAGACAGAGCGTGTGACGTAGTTTCTGATTGACGTCAGGAGGGTACAGCTGTGTGACGCAATTTGCGCACATAATGCATAATGGATGGACAAGATATTATTGAAGCTATTGCAAAAAACAAGTTCGTTTTACCATTTTTACGAGCCAGTTCTACCCTTCGACTGCAGTAACTACCGGCTGCTGATTTTTGGAACTTTATAGCACATGCGGGTAAATTCTAAAAGATCATAAAGGTGGCTATACCTACTTGATGAAAACTACCTTGGACGCGTGGTCGGTCGCCGTCCTACGCCCACGTGTACCCAATTCAATTCAATTTAGCAACTGGAACAAACGCAGGTATTAACTACTAAAGTGCCTACATTGATCATACAATAAGTATTGAGAGTCCGTGAGTCTGTGTATCCTTCCTCCTCCAATTAAAGTAAAATTAAAATTATCATCATCATCATTAACAGCCTGAAGACGTCCACTGCTGAACATAGGCCTCCCCCCGGGAGCGCCACTCAGAGCGGCTGCTCGCCTCCTGCATCCATCGGCTCCCCGCGGCTTTCACCAGATCGTCGGTCCACCTAGTGGGGGGCCGGCCTACGCTGCGTCTTCCAGTTCGTGGTCGCCACTCGAGGACCTTTCTTCCCCATCGGTTGTCAGTTCTACGAGCGATGTGGCCTGCCCATTGCCATTTCAACTTGCTAATCCTAAGAGCTACATCGGTCACTTTAGTTCTCCTGCGGATCTCCTCATTACGGATACGTGTACCATCAAAAAAAAATCCAAGTTTGTGGTGCCTACGCGTTCCTACGCTCGTTAGTTTGGTGGGACCTATGATCAATTTATTGTTTTTTTTTCTCTAATCTGTGGGACCCATTTGGAGCTACGGAGCTACCCTTAGATGATAATGCGCTTCTCTGATTGACTGGCGCACTGCCGTGATTGGTCAACCAGACAGTTGTATATAACAGTTAATTTGAACTACCGATTTAAGTAAGATCGGAGGCAATGGATAAAAGAGCGTTGAGAATAAAATTGAGGATGCTTTTGGCGCCATGATGTAAAGAAGTATAGTATCCTACTGGCATTAGTATAGACAGTGAAAGACGTAAATTTCATAATCTACTTAAGTGGGTATATGTGTTTCCGTATTTTATGTTTTGTCTATGTCTGGAATTCTTGTTTTAATTGTTTTGCTATCAGAATTACGCAGTAGTATGAACATAAAGTCGGATTCTTGGATGATTAATTTATAGGTAGTAACTTATTTTGCAACGTTTGGTGATCCGTTTTCATACATTCAAATTGAATTATAATTTATGTTTGTTAAGATCTGTTCAGTTTTACGTTAAAAATATTATCTGAAATGCTGACCGCGGCACCTTACGTATAACTATGTATTCGATTTCAGTTTAGTTGTAAAACTGCACCAACTAGGTGTAACCAGTTGTGGCACTTGCAGCCTCCAACAATGTCTATGTCAAGGTCGACGCTCGCCGACAACAATATGCACTAACCAGATTCACAAACGGATGTATACGGAGTTAAAGAGAAATACTGCGCGATGCTGTATGGGTCAGACTTTCGTTATTTTATGGTATTACCAGTATACTTCATAGAAAATTGATCTAGAGGTCTTTCATTCGGCATACATTTAAACCTGACTTTTCTATATAAAGTCAAAGTCAAAGTGTTTTATTACAAATAGGCTATTCATAGCACTTTTACATATTTATATATAGGTAATTATATGAGTACTGCAGGTATGCTTGCAAAAATACGTCTAGATAAAATATAAACATCGCAATGTAATTGTAGTATAACCATAATAATAATTATTTAAAATGTCAGTCAAGATTTGATTAAGTATAATTTTATTAATTTTGGACGCATTTCAAATTGAGGCAATTAAGGCATTAATTATTTGTAAAAAAAAATAATAAGAGTACTTACGGAACCTACTTACCTATTTGATGAGGATGTAGGTGAGCTAGCTCTAGCGAGATCATTAGTGCAGACACTTTATAGCTGTCCATTTTAGACTTCAGAAATCTTATACAGAAACTTCTAAAATCGGTGACGGTAAAAATGGCATCGTAAAATATTGATACAGCCAAAGAATACGTACCTACCTACTCATTGGTACAGCTAGGTATACCATGGACTATTGTTATGAAAATTAAGAAACAAAATCCTTTTTCCTAATTTGTTTAAAGAAGCAGAACTTTAAAAATATTTTTCTAGTCAACTAATAGTTTTAAAAGTAATGGTCAATTGTTATGCTAGACTGGTTGATACGGTTAAAGCTGATTATTGTCCATTTGTCAATTCTACAAACAGATTATGTTATGCTTACAAAGATCGTGACGTGCAGGAAGAAACCAGTAAATAATGGAGTTGGTCTCGTTCGAGAGCGTAGAGAAATGCGCGTTGTTGTCTCTACAAAGGCTTTCAATAGCGTCGCTCAAGACGTGTTGTAAATATGTAACGAAGATAGACTTACATATATACATATAAGATAGACTGTTCTTGTGATGCTCCTACATCATATTTATGTCGTCATAATGTGCCACAGTGGGCTTGTAATAATACTAATTCATTTTGGTAAGCTTTGGCGTAATGCAAGGCAGTATATTGTCGCCAATTCTATTTAGTCGCGACAATCAATCGAAAACCAAGTAGTTTCATCACGATCACGATATATTTTTACAGAAACATTAAGATAAGTTCTTATTCTTCGCGCTACACATTGGTTTTTTGTAACTACAAGCAACAAATTGTCATGATAAATTACCAAGTATCGTGCATAACCACGCGAAGCGATAAAAACTGCAAATTAGATGACGCATGCCATTCAGTTGGTAGATCATTTACTACCTAACTACCATCATTTGAGTAGAGATAATTGTGTGGCATGTGTCGAGCAAGATTGGATAAACAAGGAGTAAATTGGCTCCTGGTTTTTATGGTTCCGTAGGTAACCATTTTAGAATAATTGAGTTGTGACTGTGGTTCTTCGTGTGTTTGTCAATTTGCTTAGGCTGATTTTTTCAGGAACGGCGCTCATTGATACAGATATACAGGGTGATTGATTCGTCCACCGTATCCTTTCAGGGAGTGTTTAAAAACAGGTCTTTCAGCGATTTTTATTTATTTTTGAGTGGTTCATTATTTTGTGAAAATAAGGAAAATTCCCGGTTTTCGACTTTAAATCACCGATTTCCGAAAGTATGGATATTAACTAATAAATTTTTGATTTTAATTACTAACATAAAAAAAAAATTCAATGACTTAATTGGCATTTAAACTTTACCATAAATAAGCATAGTACGTATTGAGCTAAAACTTATAACAAAAATACAAAAGGCAATGACAATCTCAAACTTAGGTATCTCAATTCAAATAATTTCTAAGTAGATACTTAGGAGTCATTTCGTAGAACTGCACCAGTAATGCCTGCAGATATATAAGATAACTAGTATTTTCCTCCGTGCGCGGGCCGCGTGCGGCCCGCGAGGACGTTTTCGTGGCTGTTGTATTTATAAAAATGTTATACTTTGTGCTAAACTTTAAATTTTGCAAGTAAAAGTACAAAACGACGGTATTTTTCAAAGAAAATGATAATGCGCTTGACTTTGCATGGCGGCCGTCTTGAAAAATGCTGTCAGTCAAGTAAAAGGTCGAAATTTGAAATCAGCATCCTTTAAAACCCCCAAATATAAAATATCAGCCGAATCCGAGTTACTATAAAATCGGGCGCCATTTTGAATCCGCCATCTTTGAATTATTTTAAGACTGTAAGAAAGCCTCCGTTGTTCTCTGTAACATGAGTCCAAACACGCTATGCTTGCCTCTATTAGTTTCGATAGTGTGCGCCTTTTAATTTTGCATGGCGGCCATTTTGTTATGTTTCTTCAAAGAGTGTCTATTTTATTCAAGGTTCCCGAAAATATTCAGTTGTTAAGTAAAAAAAGGTTAGTGGTGTTGAAGTTAGGTTAGATTAGCTAAAGCCAATTAAAAAACGTCGCATTAGTAAAACATTGTAAACGTAGCAATGGGTAGTTTGATCGTCGTCGCGATAGGTAGATTGAAGCTCCTCCTCGCTTCACTCGTCATCGCAATAGGTAGTTTGTAGCTCCTCCTCGCTTCGCTCGTCGTCGCGATAGGTAGTTTGAAGCTCCTCCTCGCTACGCTCGTCGTCGCGGTAGGTAGTTTGAAGCTCCTCCTCGCTTCGCTCGTCGTCGCGGTAGGTAGTTTGTAGCTCCTCCTCGCTTCGCTCGTCGTCGCGATAGGTAGTTTGAAGCTCCTCCTCGCTTCGCTCGTCGTCGCGATAGGTAGTTTGAAGCTCCTCCTCGCTACGCTCGTCGTCGCGGTAGGTAGTTTGAAGCTCCTCCTCGCTTCGCTCGTCGTCGCGATAGGTAGTTTGAAGCTCCTCCTCGCTTCGCTCGTCGTCGCGATAGGTAGTTTGAAGCTCCTCCTCGCTACGCTCGTCGTCGCGGTAGGTAGTTTAAAGCTCCTCCTCGCTTCGCTCGTCGTCGCGGTAGGTAGTTTGAAGCTCCTCCTCGCTTCGCTCGTCGTCGCGGTAGGTAGTTTGAAGCTCCTCCTCGCTTCGCTCGTCGTCGCGGTAGGTAGTTTGAAGCTCCTCCTCGCTTCGCTCGTCGTCGCGATAGGTAGTTTGAAGCTCCTCCTCGCTTCGCTCGTCGTCGCATTGGTGGTTTTGAAAATATGTATGGCAGCCATTTTGAAAAACGGTGGATGTCTAAAAGAAGCTAAAGCATGTTAATCAGTATCCTTAGGGACACTCAGATATCAATTTTCATACGGATTGGAGATCCATAAAAAAGTTCGGTAAAATGAATGAAATTTTTCAATATGGCGGAATCAAAATTTTTTCGCCATATTCTTGCTAAGTATCTAGGGGGAGTCTTAGATATCGATTTTCATCCGGATCGGATATTTTTTTCTATAAGTCGATACGTCTCCATGCGCCATCTTGAAAAAATCAATTTCATTTGTATTTTGTTTTGTTCCTTTATACATCTTTACTTGATCCTCAGAAACAACTTTTCTATTACATTCATATTGGAGGCGTAAAAAAGGAAAGTTCATATTTCGTTAAAATCACCTTTGTATGGCAACCCTATTGAAAAATGGCGCATGTCAAAATTTGATTTTAGAATGTTGATCAGCATTCTTGGGGACCGTCAGATATCGATTTTGATCCGGATCGGAGAATTTTTTTTTTCCGCCATGACCAAAATTTCCGCCATTTTGAAAAAAAAAAATTGGTGTTCTTTTCTCTTTTGGCCTCCAAACAATATTAGTTCGAGCTTTTTATACTAAAGTATCATGGTTTCGACGTCATTTCCGGTTTAAATTTGTATGGAAGTTTTTTTTTTCCGCCATTTTGGATTTTTTTTATTTTCTCTAAAATCGTCCCAGGGTTTTCTATGACATTCCTGAGAACGCATATGACCCATCTCACATCGTTTAGCCAGGCCGTTGATGGTCACTATGATGGAAGGTCGGAAGACCAGGTCATCAAATGTTTTGAATTAAGAACGTCTATTTTTATACGAATCAATAAAAAAAGGATCAAAATTTCCCATAGGTATCGAGAAACAATGAGCCAAAAATGAAAAAAAAAATTTGTATGGCAGCCATCTTTAAAAATGGCGGGATCCAAAATATTTTTTCAAATATCAAATCAGGGACCCCAAAAACCCCCCGATGCAAAAAATCAGCCCGATCGGACCAACTTTCAAAATGGCCGCCATCTTGGATCCGCCATCTTGGATTTTCATGACGACCATCCGAAAGCGCCCATCCTCCTCTATGACATTTGGTCGAACACACCCCATCTACCTCTTACCGTTTCCGATTTATAAGCGTTTCAATTTTGTATGGAATTTTTATTTTTTTGTATGGCAACCCCTATTTTTTTTTATTTCTCTCCAAGCGTCCCAGGGTTTACTACAACTTTAGTTAGAACAGGTCACCCATCCGACTTGTAGTTTCCGAGAGCCGTTGACCGGTTCCATCAAGGAGACGACTTTTTGCTGATGTCAGATTTTTCTGGTTGTCACGTGACCGATCTCTATACAACCTCATACTCGGTTTTTTTCCACCACTTCCAGGAGCTCGGGAACAAAAATGTCAGTCAGTGAGTGAGTGAGTGGGTAACGAACTTTATATATTATAATAACTAGTATTTTCCTCCGTGCGCGGGCCGCGTGCGGCCCGCGAGGACGTTATCGTGGCTGTTGTATTTATAAAAGTCTTATACTTTGTGCTAAACTTTAAATTTTGCAAGTACAAGTACAAAACGACGGTATTTTTCAAAGAAAATGATAATGCGCTTGACTTTGCATGGCGGCCATCTTGAAAAATGCTGTCAGTCAAGTAAAAGGTCAAAATTTGAAATCAGCATCCTTTAAAACCCCCAAATATAACATATCAGCCGAATCCGAGTTACTATAAAATCGGGCGTCATTTTGAATCCGCCATCTTTGAATTATTTTAAGACTGTAAGAAAGCCTCCGTTGTTCTCTGTAACATGAGTCCAAACACGCTATGCTTGCCTCTATTAGTTTCGATAGTGTGCGCCTTTTAACTTTGCATGGCGGCCATTTTGTTATGTTTCTTCAAAGAGTGTCTATTTTATTCAAGGTTCCCGAAAATATTCAGTTGTTAGGTAAAAAAAGGTAAGTGGTGTTGAAGTTAGGTTAGATTAGCTTAAGCCAATTAAAAAACGTCGCATTAGTAAAACATTGTAAACGTAGCAATGGGTAGTTTGATCGTCGTCGCAATAGGTAGTTTGAAGCTCCTCCTCGCTTCACTCGTCATCGCAATAGGTAGTTTGTAGCTCCTCCTCGCTTCGCTCGTCGGCGCGATAGGTAGTTTGAAGCTCCTCCTCGCTACGCTCGTCGTCGCGGTAGGTAGTTTGAAGCTCCTCCTCGCTTCGCTCGTCGTCGCGGTAGGTAGTTTGAAGCTCCTCCTCGCTTCGCTCGTCGTCGCGGTAGGTAGTTTGAAGCTCCTCCTCGCTTCGCTCGTCGTCGCGGTAGGTAGTTTGAAGCTCCTCCTCGCTTCGCTCGTCGTCGCGGTAGGTAGTTTGAAGCTCCTCCTCGCTTCGCTCGTCGTCGCGGTAGGTAGTTTGAAGCTCCTCCTCGCTTCGCTCGTCGTCGCGGTAGGTAGTTTGAAGCTCCTCCTCGCTTCGCTCGTCGTCGCGATAGGTAGTTTGAAGCTCCTCCTCGCTTTGCTCGTCGTCGCATTGGTGGTTTTGAAAATATGTATGGCAGCAATTTTGAAAAACGGTGGATGTCTAAAAAAGCTAAAGCATGTTAATCAGTATCCTTGGGGACACTCAGATATCAATTTTCATACGGATTGGAGATCCATAAAAAAGTTCGGTAAAATGAATGAAATTTTTCAAAATGGCGGAATCAAAATTTTTTCCCCATATTCTTGCTAAGTATCTAGGGGGAGTCTTAGATATCGATTTTCATCCGGATCGGATAACTTTTTCTATAAGTCGATACGTCTCCATCCGCCATCTTGAAAAAATCAATTTCATTTGTGTTCTGTTTTGTTCCTTTATACATCTTACTCGATCCCCAGTAACAACTTTTCTATTACATTCATATTGGAGGCGTAAAAAAGGAAAGTACATATTTCGTTAAAATCACCTTTGTATGGCAACCCTATTGAAAAATGGCGCATGTCAAAATTTGATTTTAGAATGTTGATCAGCATCCTTGGGGACCGTCAGATATCGATTTTGATCCGGATCGGAGAATTTTTTTTTTCCGCCATGACCAAAATTTCCGCCATTTTGAAAAAAAAAATTTGGTGTTCTTTTCCCTTTTGGCCTTCAAACAATATTAGTTCGAGCTCTTTATACTAAAGTATCATGGTTTCGACGTCATTTCCGGTTTAAATTTGTATGGAAGATTTTTTTTTCCGCCATATTGGATTTTTTTTATTTTCTCTAAAATCGTCCCAGGGTTTGCTATGACATTCCTGAGAACGCATATGACCCATCTCATATCGTTTAGCCAGGCCGTTGATGGTCACGATGATGGAAGGTCGGAAGACCAGGTCATCAAATGTTTTGAATTTCGATTGTCCACTTTCATACAAATTTAAAAAAAAAAGTTCAAAATTTCCCATAGGTATCGAGAAACAATGAGCCAAAAATGAAAAAAAAAATTTGTATGGCAGCCATCTTTAAAAATGGCGGGATCCAAAATATTTTTTCAAATATCGAATCAGGGACCCCAAAAACCCCCCGATGCAAAAAATCAGCCCGATCGGATCAACTTTCAAAATGGCCGCCATCTTGGATCCGCCATCTTGGATTTTCATGACGACCATCCGAAAGCGCCCATCCTCCTCTATGACATTTGGTCGAACACACCCCACCTACCTCTTACCGTTTCCGATTTATTAGCGTTTCAATTTTGTATGGAATTTTTATTTTTTTGTATGGCAACCCCTATTTTTTTTTATTTCTCTCCAAGCGTCCCAGGGTTTACTACAACTTTAGTTAGAACAGGTCACCCATCCGACTTGTAGTTTCCGAGAGCCGTTGACCGGTTCCATCAAGGAGACGATTTTTTGCTGATGTCAGATTTTTCTGGTTGTCACGTGACCGATCTCTATACAACCTCATACTCGGTTTTTCTCCACCACTTCCAGGAGTTCGGGAACAAAAATGTCAATCATGAGTGAGTGAGTGAGTGAGTGGGTAACGAACTTTATATATTATAACTAGTATTTTCCTCCGTGCGCGGGCCGCGTGCGGCCCGCGAGGACGTTATCGTGGCTGTTGTATTTATAAAAGTCTTATACTTTGTGCTAAACTTTAAATTTTGCAAGTACAAGTACAAAACGACGGTATTTTTCAAAGAAAATGATAATGCGCTTGACTTTGCATGGCGGCCATCTTGAAAAATGCTGTCAGTCAAGTAAAAGGTCAAAATTTGAAATCAGCATCCTTTAAAACCCCCAAATATAAAATATCAGCCGAATCCGAGTTACTATAAAATCGGGCGCCATTTTGAGTCCGCCATCTTTGAATTATTTTAAGACTGTAAGAAAGCCTCCGTTGTTCTCTGTAACATGAGTCCAAACACGCTATGCTTGCCTCTATTAGTTTCGATAGTGTGCGCCTTTTAATTTTGCATGGCGGCCATTTTGTTATGTTTCTTCAAAGAGTGTCTATTTTATTCAAGGTTCCCGAAAATATTCAGTTGTTAGGTAAAAAAAGTTAGTGGTGTTGAAGTTAGGTTAGATTAGCTAAAGCCAATTAAAAAACGTCGCATTAGTATAACATTGTAAACGTAGCAATGGGTAGTTTGATCGTCGTCGCGATAGGTTGTTTGAAGCTCCTCCTCGCTTCACTCGTCATCGCAATAGGTAGTTTGTAGCTCCTCCTCGCTTCGCTCGTCGTCGCGATAGGTAGTTTGAAGCTCCTCCTCGCTACGCTCGTCGTCGCGGTAGGTAGTTTGAAGCTCCTCCTCGCTTCGCTCGTCGTCGCGGTAGGTAGTTTGAAGCTCCTCCTCGCTTCGCTCGTCGTCGCGGTAGGTAGTTTGAAGCTCCTCCTCGCTTCGCTCGTCGTCGCGGTAGGTAGTTTGAAGCTCCTCCTCGCTTCGCTCGTCGTCGCGGTAGGTAGTTTGAAGCTCCTCCTCGCTTCGCTCGTCGTCGCGATAGGTAGTTTGAAGCTCCTCCTCGCTTCGCTCGTCGTCGCATTGGTGGTTTTGAAAATATGTATGGCAGCCATTTTGAAAAACGGTGGATGTCTAAAAGAAGCTAAAGCATGTTAATCAGTATCCTTGGGGACACTCAGATATCAATTTTCATACGGATTGGAGATCCATAAAAAAGTTCGGTAAAATGAATGAAATTTTTCAAAATGGCCGAATCAAAATTTTTTCCCCATATTCTTGCTAAGTATCTAGGGGGAGTCTTAGATATCGATTTTCATTCGGATCGGTTAACTTTTTCTATAAGTCGATACGTCTCCATCCGCCATCTTGAAAAAATCAATTTCATTTGTGTTCTGTTTTGTTCCTTTATACATCTTTACTCGATCCCTAGAAACAACTTTTCTATTACATTCATATTAGAGGCGTAAAAAAGGAAAGTTCATATTTCGTTAAAATCACCTTTGTATGGCAACCCTATTGAAAAATGGCGCATGTCAAAATTTGATTTTAGAATGTTGATCAGCATTCTTGGGGACCATCAGATATCGATTTTGATCCGGATCGGAGATTTTTTTTTTTCCGCTATGACCAAAATTTCCGCCATTTTGAAAAAAAAATTTGGTGTTCTTTTCCCTTTTGGCCTCCAAACAATATTAGTTCGAGCTCTTTATACTAAAGTATCATGGTTTCGACGTCATTTCCGGTTTAAATTTGTATGGAAGATTTTTTTTTCCGCCATTTTGGATTTTTTTTATTTTCTCTAAAATCGTCCCAGGGTTTGCTATGACATTCCTGAGAACGCATATGACCCATCTCACATCGTTTAGCCAGGCCGTTGATGGTCACGATGATGGAAGGTCGGAAGACCAGTTCATGAAATATTTTGAATTTCGATTGTCCACTTTCATACAAATTTATAAAAATAGGATCAAAATTTACCATAGGTATCGAGAAACAATGAGCCAAAAATGAAAAAAAAAATTTGTATGGCAGCCATCTTTAAAAATGGCGGGATCCAAAATATTTTTTCAAATATGGAATCAGGGACCCCAAAAACCCCCCGATGCAAAAAATCAGCCCGATCGGACCAACTTTCAAAATGGCCGCCATCTTGGATCCGCCATCTTGGATTTTCATGACGACCATCCGAAAGCGCCCATCCTCCTCTATGACATTTGGTCGAACACACCCCACCTACCTCTTACCGTTTCCGATTTATAAGCGTTTCAATTTTGTATGGAATTTTTATTTTTTTGTATGGCAACCCCTATTTTTTTTTATTTCTCTCCAAGCGTCCTAAGGTTTACTACAACTTTAGTTAGAACAGGTCACCCATCCGACTTATAGTTTCCGAGAGCCGTTGACCAGTTCCATCAAGGAGACGACTTTTTGCTGATGTCAGCTTTTTCTGGTGGTCACGTGACCCATCTCTATACAACCTCACACTCGGTTTTTTTCCACCACTTCCAGGAGCTGAGATCAAAAATGTCAGTCAGTGAGTGAGTGAGTGAGTGGGTAACGAACTTTATATATTATGATATGTACCTACATATAACGAGTAAAAAGAAACTTGGGTAAACGAACTAGGTACCGTTCCGGACGATCCATGTGTGTGATGTGAGTTATTATTACTGAAAACTTATGTCTATCAAACGACATTCATGAGGTACAGTCGGTTGAATAATATATAAAATCTATCAAACGAGTATTTAACTAGTAGTTTATATAGTGCACAGATTTTCTCAACTGCCAATAAGCATATACTTATCACATAGATAGTATGTACTATATAGGTTTTACATGTGACGGGGTATTCAAATCAAAGTTCGAATTAGCGAGCCACATTAGGGCTAACGCTAGAAAATTATAGCAAATTAGGGCCGCCGTCATCGAAACCGGTGAGGAGGACTATGTGTAGGTAGATAATGTAGCCCTAAGGTAGGTGTAACCAATTTACATTGTAGGTATGCAACTAAAACCAACTTAGCTTTATGAGTATACCCAAAGAATACATAAATATTACTACGTAGTTGGTAAAACCTCTCAGAAACCTAATTACCAATAGAAATATATTGCAATAATTATTAATGATAGACAATAAGTACTGTGTTGAGAATTTTCCGCATTGACAACGTGCTCAGTACCAACATATTTGCTTTAGCACCTCATCGCTAACATAAATCTTGTAGCCGATTGTGTTAATTTAAACTGCACACTGCGAGTGTCAAGTAAACTATGAATAGATTCACACTTACAAATATACGGTGGTGGAATTGGATACTTGGATTATTTGATTGGCCAGATAGCTCAGTTGGTAGTAGCTCTGCCTTCTGAACTGTAGGCTGTGGGTTCGATTCCCAACCACGACAAACATTTGTGTGATGAAGATTGTTGTTAGTTCTGTGAGTGTTATATTGTATTCTATGTATGTATTTACAAACAGAAAAGTATTCAAGTATTGTATCAGTTATGTGGTACCCATAGTACAAGCAATGCTTAGTTTGGGGTTTGGGGTTTATTATACGTAACTAGTTACGTACTCGTAATAATATCATGGCTAGTAAAATGACAATCGTTGAAGCGTAGCGTTAATAAAACAGTCAACTCAGTAACGTAGCGGCAGTATAGTCTAGCGTCGTAGTCTAGTGGGAGAATAGCTATAGCGTAGCAGTGGCGTAGAAGTAACGTAGCAGCAATGAGTGTCCCATAGCATAGGTAGCAGAGAAGTTAGAGCGGAGCGTTGGTAACGTAGCGGGGTAGCATAGCGTAGCGGCAGAGTAGCTATAGTGTAGCAGTCGCGAAGAAGTAGCGTAGCAGTTAGAAGAAGCGTAGCAGTAGCGTAGAAGTAGCGTAGAAGTAGAGTAGCAAGAGTGAGTGTGGCCTAGCGTAGTGTAGCGGTAAAGTAGCTTGAGCATTTCCTACATGGCGGAAATGTTACCTAGTTAGCTGTAACGTAATAAGAAGTAAAGGCGTAATGGAAGCCGCTGCAAAATCCTAGCGTAGCGGTAGTGTCGCTGTCACGTAGCAGGAGCGTTTAGTCAATTTTAAATAACTGATTAGTTACAATAAATTTCAGGTGCTTACGTAAATGCAGAGATATCTTGCAACAATAACGTTTACGGTTCTCTTATGAGGCAACAAAGTTAATAGGTATATAACCGATAATGTAAGTACATTGGAGTCTTTTCCAGGGACGCACGCTTTTCGGAAGTTAAATATTATTGAAATCTAATTTAATATGAAAAGAACGCTTTTTGCTTTGTTGGACGTGGCCGGAAATATTCATCAGTTAAATAGCAGCATGTACATTGCATACAATTGTAGAAGCAAGGGCTCCTACAAGAAGAAAAAATAACATTCATCTAAGCCCTTGTAGTAATTGTTTTTCATTTCCTTACATTAATGTTAGACACTGTAGTCTCAATGTTTGTCCCAATTGATCTATGTTGTATTGATCCGCAAGAGAACTAAAGTAACCGATATAGCTTTCAGAATCAGTAAGTTGAAGTGGCAGTGGGCGGGCCACATCGCTCGTAGAACTGACAACCGTTGGGGCAGAAAGGTTCTCGAGTGCCGACCACGAACTGGAAGACGCAGCGTAGGCCGGCCCCCCACTAGGTGGACCGACGACCTGGTCAGAACCGTGAGGAGCCGATGAATGCAAGAGGCAAGCAGCCGCTCAAAGTGGAGCTCTTTGGGGGAGGCCTATGTTCAGAGTGGACGTCTTCAGGCTGATGATGATGATGATGATGACCTATGTAGACATAATCATTATCAAAACAACTATTCCTACGTGCGGCTGATTCTTCTATATAGTGTGCCTCTAGTGTCAGTAGTTCGGTTGTTAGTCCGGTTAACCGAACTAATGAAACTTTTTAGTGGCGATAATCCGGTTTGATGTCCGTAGAATTAATTTACAGACTATATCGGGGTGGTTCTACTACACCACTCTGTCTGATGTTTGTGTTATATCTTCGATAGGCTAACATATGTAAATAATGTATTGGAAACAAGTACTGGTTGAGTGATTTTGCCGTGCTGGGTTAGCATTTCAGGCGGTTAGATTCTGGAGGTCTTATTTTATCGATCAGAGTTACCAATTGCATAACCTGAATTAAAATAGATTTGAACCAAAGCACTGCTTGTAAAGCGGTCGTATTGATCATTTAGCGGTCAAGTTCATGGACCAGTTACCTACTTATTTATTTTTTAAATAACCACGAGTTAACGACCGGTTTTCTGTTGCATCGTTTTCGTAATGCGGTATCTTACCTAATTAATCATATTTTTATCTCAGTACTTAGGATTAGGACCACATTTTTTTAAACTTTCTACTGTTAGACTACAACCTCCATAATCTTTTTAAATAAAACGGTATCGAGTATTTTTATTGCATCAATAACTATAAGTGGGCAACGCATCCTTTTTTAGTCACTCTGTATTTGAGACTTTCCGATTTTTAGTCGTTCTATTTGTTCTATAATTACTTTCTGCTTTTTAGCCAATCTGTCCTCGTAGTCATTTTGCTTTGTAAGCAGTCTGATCTTATAAATAAATAAATAAATAAAATAAATAAATATGTGTGGATAAGGATTGGTTTTTGCAATAACATTTCTCTAGGTCTAGGTTGTAGCTTCTAATTTATTCGCTACAAAAAGTATTTCAGAAATAATTATAATTTTAAACAGAACCATAGATCAGTTAGTTGTTCGATGCCACCTGTCCCGTACTACTGTAGTGTAGTAGTACCTTATTCAAACGAGTTGGAATGAGTTATTGTTTAGATGGCATTTTATTTTATTATCTTGATGTGATAAAATTTATATTATTTTAGTCATGTGGTTTATTACACTTTAAAAATCATTACTATAATAGAATGAACCCTACACCTATATACATAAAGCGCTATAAACTCACATTGCGAGTGCGATTTTAGTAAGTACTTACTTATTAAAATTATTTTTGACCGAGTGCACGAATTGAGCAGTCTGCTTCAACTTGCCAAAATTTGGCAGTGTGTATTTTATTTGCACATCTCGCTAACACGCTCGGTGAGTTTTTGAGAGTAACGAAAAAATTCTATCTAAGTCTGTTGAGTAGGTAATACACATAGGTATACCTACTGTGGTTTAAATACTTAGATCTAGTTTAGATCATTATACCTATTAGTATAGCTGCATGCATGTTAACACTTTCGTCACGCATGAAGACGTCCAGAAATGACAAGGTCTTGAGAAGTAGATTTATAATCGTTGTTAAACATCCTTGCTTTAAATACAAAAGTAAGTGGTGCAGAAGGTAGGTACCTAACTAAAACTTAACTTGCTGATCAATCAAACTAACTTAGTACACCACAGAATAAATACCTACACATTTATTTAAGCTATCTGTGTCACAGTACCAAATATTTAATTCTCCATTATGTACTTACTTTTTTGTCACTATACTTCATGGAGTATTTAGCCACGCTATGTCTAAATTGGCTTGTGTTTTTGCTTACTTATCTTTTATTTTTATTAAGACTAGCCACGCTATGTCTAAATCGGCTGGCGGTTTTTGCTTACCTTATTCGTCGAAGCATTTTTCTCAGTCACCACGAATGCAGAGTTGTCGTAACAGCTCTTTTCTTTGTCACGAATCATGTTTGTCACAAATATTTTTTATGCCCTTTATAATTAACTAAACAATGTCTTTTCAAGAATGTTGTTATCACTGCACACACGTGTGAAGCTCGTCTTGCACTAAAGCATATAAAAGCAACTTTTACTGCTAAGAAAGTAATGGGCACGAAGTGAGCGCAACAAATAAATCAACATGAATTATTTTGCAAACTGGCCACTTTATTGAAAAAAAAAAGAAAACTTAAAAAGTTAGTTTCCCGCCAGATCTTATGTCAAGGCGACAGCATCACGCCGGGAAAAGTTAAAAGACCGTTTTACGTCCAAGCACGAATTGAACTGAGCAGTGGCGGCGGTGAACTAAATAAATATACCGAAAAAACTGGTAAATAACTTGAGACCGAGCGCAGACCTGAGACCATCGTTCGATATTACCATAGAATAATGAATATTACTTTGTTATACTTTTGATAGCGTATGTGTGTTAAGAAAGGCATTTCTTAGAAATTATCATTTTTCACATATTTGTGGGTAGTTTTCCGGGTAAAAAACAAACTACATATTTATACTATTTTCAGTACCTACCTACCTAGTGTAAGTAATCTATAGTAGAAAAGAGTTTCGAACTTTTTCGTTTGGAATTGGAAGCCAAGCCTAGCATAATCAGCTTTCTTATAAATTAGACGGGCTTGATAGCTCAGCTCTAGGAACCCTGCCTTCGATTCCTACCCAGGACAAACATTTGTGTAATAAACATAAACGTTTGTTCTGTGTCTGGGTGTTATATTGTACTCTATGTACCTATTTTTGCAAACAAAAAAGTATCTAAGTATTGTATACATTATCTGGTTCCCATAGTACAAGCTATGCTTAGTTTACGATTAGTTGGCGCTGTGTGAAATGTCCGCACATATTTATTTATTTATTTAATCAGGCGCAAAAGTCACACATTGTAGACAGGCAACTGCGTAGGTAGGTATGCTTTAATTTATCTCGTATTTAAAAACAATGAAAACTTAAATTTATTAGTAATGGATTTTTTTATTTCATTCCATTCCATTGCATGACTAGAGGCATCTACCTACTGAAATCTATTGTAAGACGCGGCCTTTACCAAAGCATTTATTGTAAATTTATTCAGCTGGTAAACCTACTAACTGCAGATTAAATAAAATTGTTATACTCAGTGTAAAATTGTTGTTCAGAAACCGGCGGTATTACGGCTTTAACTTAATGGCTTTGTTGGTTTGGTAGGCCGCTCAATCAAATAAAATTGTTAAAGATTTGAAACAACCAACTAATGGTTCTAAATAATCTATTCTATAGTAGTATTAGTAGTTTCTTTTGATTTTGACGCCTGTTTATTATATACGTCATAGAAAGTCATATCACGTCGTATAGGTTCTCGAACTTTTCCTTGCTAGCGCGACCAACCAACCTTCGGTCAGGGATAGGGATGCCCGTTACGATACGATATATCGGAATATCGATACAGCACTATACGATATAGCGATATTTGATGCGATATTATGACCATACGATACGCTTCGATATTTTATTTTATTTTATTTTATTAGGGGGGCTTACAGCTAACATAACAAATTAAGCATCAAAACAAACATAGAGAGCCAATTAAAAGCCTCCACAAATAGTAATAAAAGTAAACGTTCATGCAATAGCCTAACACAAAATTAAACTAACTTAAGTAAATTATAACAATTACAAATCGATGAGCGGTTGCCATGCATCACATTCGTTTTTAGGGGAAAGTGCCTTGCTCACTGACGCTGCACTACTTGTAAAAAGGTCTATAAACGAAAAATCAGACTTCATGAGCTTTTTGAAGGAAGTACAGGATCTTAAGATATAAGAGTTTTTTTCAGTTTTTTCTTTCACTGAAACCAAACCAGATAATCCAGCTGCTATTGAACGACAGAATCGGTATTAAAAGCGGAGTCAGAAGAAACTTTTTCAAGAGTGTACGTACCCATAACCGTCAACCAGTGGAACTGTCTGGACCGCACAAAAGTTTACTGAACCACAACCTTCAACCAGTGGAACTGTATTAATTGCCCCAAAACAAGTTGAAGAAACCAGTACATTACAGCTATCACAATCAAAAGGCACACAAGTTGACCACGAACACATTTATGGGTCAATTGATAGATACAAAGATGATGATAAGGCTATAAAGTTCTACACTGGATTTGAAACATATAAGAAATTTCATTTTGTTTACTCAACACTGAGTCCAATGGTTGACAAAATAAAGTACTATGGTAGCAATGTAGTAAACATTAGGACAGAAGACCAGTTTTATTTAACAATGATGAAATTAAGGCAGAATAAATGTAACTTTGAGTTAAGCAAGTTCTTTAGTGTGAGTGAAACAAAGGTATCAAATATTTTTATAACTTGGATAGGTAAACTTTATTTACCAGCTATGGACTAAAATTAATATTTGGCCAAGTAAGGAATTGGTTCAATATTACATGCCTGACCACTTCAAAAACTATGATAAAAACATAAGAGTTATACTGGATGGAACAGAAATACAAATACAAAAACCAAATAACCCTAGATCTCAGCAAGCGTCGTGGAGTAGTTAAAAACATGCAAATACATTAAAAATATTAGTTGGGGCTACACCGGGTGGGTTATTATCATACTGTTCTCAGACATATGCAGGATCAGTAAGCGACCGTCAGACCGTGGAACGGAGTGGTCTAACAACTAAATGTGACAGTGGTGATAGTATACTTGCAGATAGAGGCTTTACAGTACAAGACTTATTTGCGGATAAAAATGTTACTATCAAAATTCCAACTTTCCTGAAGGGAAAGTCACAATTGCCTGGTCTAACAGTTATAAAAGACAGAGAGTTAGCCAACAAGAGGGTTCACATAGAAAGAATTATAGGGTTAACAAAAACCTATAAAATATTAACGAGTGAGATACATCATAGCTATGTTCTCATAGCTAATAAAATATTTTTTATATGTTTTATGTGCTGTAATTTCAGGGAGTGTATCATAAAGAAATAAAATTGTATATACCTATTTCTTAATCATGTTTTTTAATCAACCTATATACATATCTTATTACATTATCTATATTTTGTCATAATTTTTGTACAAATATTTTCTGATGATTTCTGGCTCTAAATGATGAACATAAAAATTTATTAAATTCATAATCATTTCATTTATGTAAGAATCATCTCTGTTTACAAAAATGGTTTGGACATCTACAAACGTGTAAACTATTAAATTACAGAACTGCCGCCCTGTGCAGTACAGTTGTCCTTGTATTTGTGCATAATATGGATGGTTATGTTTTAAACATAAAACTCCGTTGCAATATTGTAGGTATGGCACTGAAGTATTGTCTATTTTTTTATTTCTTGAAGTATAAGGGCACTTTACTTCTATTACAGTATCATCTCCCAGTACTCCATCTGGAGAAGCTGCAAAAAATGGATATTCTTCTGAAATGAACAGACCACATCTTTGTACCGTCAAATTGTAAATACTTTCATATTTAGATATGGCTATAGTTTCGTTGATTTTGCCATGTAAAAGTGCTCTTGTGCTGATAGATTTGGGTGCCATAATCTTCTGCAGCAATTGTTCCTTGTTACATTGTCTGTGGTGGCTTACAATGTAGAACATACTAGCTGTGATTCTGGTTCTTCGTAATGTATGCCACTCTGGAGACTCACTCTGTGCTCTGGTGTTTTCTTCAATGAGCCGTATTTGAGCTTTGGTGATTTTTTTCAAATTTAGATTTTCTAATAATTAATCTTTTGGGCTCTTTTGCAGGCATGAATAGTGATCCCATTCAACTCCATATGGATTTGCTGGTTTATAGGTTTGTAGGAGAGGCATGGAGCTCTCCCCATAACCAATAGCAAGATTGCGGACGTAGTCTTCGTAATTATCGATGATATCGCTTTCATTGAGTGGCTCATAATTACAAGTCTTCTTTCTTTTACTAGGTAAATTTTGAGCAGTAATTGGAGAGTTATAAAATGCTTTTTTTGGTTTTTTAAATGCCATCAACTGTTGGGTGCATGTCTGGTGCAGTATAATTGTTTTTTTATTCACCATGTCACATATGCCACACAGTAAAACGGCTAAATGTTTGCAGTGTGCTTGGGTACCACTTCCCGCAGCACACTCACAATGACTTTCTTCTATAGCACCTTCCGAGTCTACCTTTGCATCCACCACATAAACTACTTTTTTCATACTGGCTTTGCATTCACCACGTATATAAAAATATCCACTATCAAAGGAGGAACGAGCAGTAACCAGATGGCGGCATTCATACAAAAGGTCACCCTTAGGTTGAGTTTCAAACCTGAAACAGAAGTTTATCAAATTACCTTTTTATTGGATTCCCATACTGTGGTTGTATTGCACTCATAATAATTTAATACCAAACTAAGTTCCTATAAATAACCTCAGAGCTTATGTACCTTTCGATACAGGGAAGTGGAGAATCTGCGTTTATATCTCGGTATGTATCAGAAGGTGGACACTTGTTTTGAGGATCTTCCCGGACGTCAGTATCAATACCAAAGTTTTGGTTCCGGTCGTACGCCTCTAATCTAAAATGTAAACATCTATTTATCGTATGGATACAAAAATAATAACAAATGTAGAAACATAACCTTAAATAAGAATGAAGCTCACCTTTCAATCAAATCGGCCTTTTTTCCAGCAGTAGCATTCCTCCTCCGCAACTCATCTTTGAGGTCCGGCAGAGTGAAAAACGCGTACATTTCGTTGCAACAGGATCAATTTTATAGTCGAAAATTCAAAGCAGCTTTCGTCTCAAAACGTAAACAAGGTACAGTCTATCACAGCGCCATCTGCAATTAGCTTCAAGCGTGGCATCCCATTGAAAGGCATGCGATACGGTTACGATACGATATATCGATACAAAGGAAATCGATAATATCGCGTATCGATACAACCAAGTTCGATACAGTTACGATGCGATATATCGATACAATACACCTTCTTGGGCTTTGAGATAGACAGTGGTCTAACCTGGGAAACCCACATACACAAGCTGTGCGGAAAGCTGGGTGGTGCGTGCTTCGCACTAGGCCGACTATCTCGGATTTTGCCAAGAGAGGTGGTGAGGTCATGCTATTTTGCCACTGTCCACTCCCTGCTGCAATACGGGGCGGAGATGTGGGCTCGTGCAGCGGACTGGGAGAGGGCGTTCCGGCTCCAGATGTCCCGGAGGTCCCCCCAAAGCTTCTTCCCGGTAGCTCAGATAGGGGAGGGCGCTCACGGGAACACGTGGTATCTAGTGGGATATCCGGAACTATTGAAATGAAACTGTAGATCGCGGTGAACTGGGTTTATTGTAGCGTATAACAATAATTTAAGGTGGTTATGGTCCGAAATGCTGAAAATAAGATCACAACTTGTTCCCAATTGAACTTTTACGGAACAACTAGTAGTAACAATATAACTTGAGGTACAAATAGCACTTTAAACTGTTAGTAACAGATATCTTATGAAAATTGGTTAAGCACAAACGAGGACTGTCCGCCTCGGCGGTTGAATGAAGAATGACCAAAATGTATGGAAAATGAAAAGAATGCGACTAATGTTCTAATTTAAAATTTAAATCTAGATTATGTGAGGCCAATATTTGATGCGAAAACTAAGAAAGCAGGTGGATAGCTGAAATAATGATGAAGGAGGATGACATCGTCACACAGAAACGTGCAGTGCGAGCGATTGTGAAGGTATCGCAAAACACATCCGCAAGACCGCACTTTAAATCACTTGGAATCCTCACGCTACCATCCGTAGTGATCTTTCAAGTGGCGGTATTTGTGAGACTGAATGTTGAAGCCTATACAAAAATCGGTGAGTCACATAGATACAGCACTCGTAGCAAGGGTAAGCTAGCACCCGTAAAAAGGTCACTCGCTAAGTCCGACAAGTTGACGCATGTCACGGGGCCGACGGTCTACAATCATCTACCAGATGAGATAACGGGGACTCCAAACTTGAAGTATTTCAAACTGAAGCTTAAGCGTTGGCTTGTCAACCAAACATTTTATAATTATACAGAATTTTTAAATTATAAGCATTAATGAATGACATTGTATTATTGTATTTTGATTGTTTATTATGATTTATTATGCTAATTTGTAATTGTAATTTTAATTATATTATAATTTATTATTTTTGTCAGTCATCCGTGGTATGTTAATCTTGTGATGGGTTTTTCTATTTAATTGACAATAGAAAACTATTTTATTTTTGTATGTACTCTTGACATCGTACAATTCTATTTATATTATCAATTTTGTGACATGTATTTTTATATGAATAAATGACTATTGACTATTGACTACTATTGACTACACTTTTTTGGGCATCCCTAGTCAGGGATACCCTTGTTGTATTTATCCCTAATCGAAGCAACTAACCAAAAACCTCATAGGTACTCACCTGTGAGCTGTTTTTTGGTTCACGTCGTTCCATTGTATTATTTTTTAAAACTTTGCTTTACAATTGGAGGCGTTTTATCCATTATAACTGCGGAATTACGAGCATGAGTGTGGGCAAGTGGTCACTTATAATGTGGTGAAACGCGGATATACGGGTTGGTTTCAAAATTCCATAGAAGCTTAGTAGTAAAGCTTCCCCACTTTACCAGGGCATGACTTAGACTGGACTATGCTGGAGTGTGACTAAGACTTGACTTTATTACGTAAATATTTGTATAACACGATGAAAAATTACAATACCTTACACTGGCTTATTATTATTACTTATTAATATGCCAAAATATAGAAAAATGAGCTGTGAAATTAGTGGAGACGGTCAATACGGACATGCTTGCCTCTTGAAGTCAACGGCTACCCCAACGAAGTTTCTCTATAGTTCTTTAGCTTCCCGCGGGTTTGATTTATTGGGTCAAACGTAAATATTTCCTATCTAGAAATAGAAACACTAAGCCTAATGTATTGTAATGTATTTAGCTTTCCAGTTATAAGGAATTCAGTTTTAAATGGGCTAATCTTAGTCGATTGAATAAATATAAGTGAATAGAATCAAGAATGGCTAAAGAACATGTTTTATAATTATTTGTTGTTATAATCCAATTAGGTCTAAGTTTAGAATGGGCTTTTGAATATTTACGATTTACAGTTCTATTCTCGTTTCTAGTTGATGAAGGGAATTTCAGGGGGTATTTTAGAACTAATATTGTTGTATAGTTGTGAATGAGTAGGTAAGTATATGTACCACAAATTAGTGACACCTGTGTAGAAGCAAGAATATGATTCATGTATGAGAAGATTTAGGTTTGTTGCTATAATAAACTACGGGTTTTATTGAATCCAGAGTCCAGTCATATTTGTAATGTCCATTTCAATGACTACTTACGCCCTAGACCTGGTGGACGTCTCAGAATGACATGTGCACAGTGTCACGTAAAAATTTATAAGAGTTTGGACTAATTAACTAACTACTACACTACATTTTTTATGGGCTGTCCAGGCGAACGACACGTCATTCGTTAATATTTTAAAAAGTTTTATCGGTATAATCAGCAATGGAAAACGTTTTCTCTCATGCTGTAGCACGAGCTAGTGTGAATGACAAACAGTTACAAAAATATGAGTGAAAATATTTTAAGTTAAAGATAACTACGACCGCTGCGTGCGATCGATAGTCGCTGCGCTGTACACTACCAAATAAAATTACCAATCTGCTAAAAAAGCAATTATCGAGTTAATCACAGTGTTTAAATTTCACAAACCGGGATTCCCTGAGACGTGATCAGACTCTGAGACTTGCGAAAGCTTCAAGGCGCAATTTCCCTGGTACATTGCATTATTATAGGCAACTGATTAATGCACTTGTTACTCAAGCCAGAGGCGGGCGAAGGGCAGTGAAAGTGGGCAACCTTGTTACGTGGAAATTCCTATGCACTTGAATTGCGGAAAACTCATAAATTAGTTGCATTCATATAACTTATGTTTCAACTTCTTATTTTATATTTTTTTTCCAACATCGTAGGTACTCTATAATTTTTAAATATCATTTAGGGCAATTAAACTTGAATATCGGGCTTACGAAGAAGGAGACTCGTAATTATATCGATGAATATCCAACATTATGCAAGAATTTGTCAGTCTATTGAAATAACAGGAGGTAACTCTCCACTTGTGTGGAGGTAACGGGCCAAGACGGGCCCGATAGCTCAGTTGGTAGTATCCCTGTCTTCTGAACCGAGGGCTGTGGGTTCGATTCCTACCCAGGACAAACATTTGTGTGATGAACATAGATGTTTGTTCTGCGTCTGGGTGTTATATTGTATTCTATGTATGTATTTACAAACAAAAAAGTATATAAGTATTGTATCAGTTATCTGGTTCCCATAGTACAAGCTATGCTTAGTTTGGGGCTAGATGGCGCTGTGTGAAATGTCCACACATATTTATTTATAATTTGAACGAGGAGATACCCAACTTGGGGACAAAACAATGTAGGTGGTGACATAACAACATACCTACCTATTTTGATAATAAATAAATTCCATACACGACAACTGTACCTACTAATTCGACAGTATATTTCACTAACTAATGCCATAGCTATTATCAGGTTTTCAGTATCAGCTATCGGGGCGTTCAAGGCCGTGCCCCACTAATGCCCTTGATCCCCCCTGCACTGCAATCACGGGTGTGTGTGCCAAGCCCCCACACACCACCAATCGGACCAGTTCTGTCCCCCGACGCTGCAAGAATCTCGATTTGCGGTAATTTCTACTTGGAAATCGTCGACAAGTTTTTACAACGGCCAATGCACCTGCCTGACTGATGCGCATGACATTAGGTACCTACTTACCCACCTGTAGCTGCTACAATATCTTGTAAAGGGAAATGTAAGTAGGTACTCAAACGAAATACGTTTTTAACAGCTGCTCTGCTCCCGCCAGTTTCATATCATGGCAAAGTATAATCTAATGATTATTATGATGAATTTGCTTGTGCTACTTAAGTTTATATTTTTTTTTAAATAACACTAAAAGAATTCAATATGATTACTAAAAACTAAATTAAATCTAAACTAATTATATATCTAAAACTATCTAAACTTATACAGGATGTAATTTAACTCATTAGCATAAATTGAGCCCATGATCGTTCATCATTTATAGATGATTATTAAAGAGTAAAGAGTGTAAGTGACAATATTTTTATTGAAAATTATGAAGATTGCCGCGGTGCCTAATGCGGTTGGCACGGATGATTTTGATACATTTAAACGTTTTTATACCCTGTATGTACTATGTAAAAACAGTACTCCATTATTCCAATTAAATTTTGTATTGTAGCATTGGATTAAGTAATTTATTCCATTTTTTGGAGTTATTATTATTATCATACCAATGTGTTAGAATTCAAAAGTTTTGGTCCACACGTGACCGGTATCAGGAGTAGGTAACTAGTTTCAAAGGATGCTAATGAAATACACCCAGTATACACTTATAATTTTTTATTATGTGAATAGATGATGTGACGAACCCGTCGTTCACCTGATGTTAAGCGACACGGCCACCCAAGGTGCTACTTAACTACATTTTTAAAAATAATTGAGAACCACATTTACGCATTTTAGGCCGGCCCCCACGACGTTCTGGTGAAAGCCGTGGGAAGCCGATGGATGCAGGAGGTAAGCACTTAAGCAGCCGCTCAATGTAGTGCCATATGTGTAATATTATTACACATATGGTAGTGCTCTCTGGGGAGGCCTATGTTCAGCACTGGACTTGTTCAGGCTGTTGATGATGATGATGATGATGAGAACTACATCATCAGCCGGAAGACATTGCAGGCTTTCCCCATAAAACGCCAAATGCTTATCTAGGGGGAGGACATGTGGGTTGCTACCTATTGACACCACGCTCGACAGGCATCGTGCAAGAATATTTTAATGCACGTACCGAGGAGAATGTTGCTGCCCGATCCCTGGATATTCGTCCCATGGAATACTTATTTACCTCTACATGTAGGCCTAGCACGAATATACGTTAATACACTTACGCGCGCGGAAATATTCGCGCTAGGCATTGACTATGAAACCAGGGGCTTACTTATGAAACGGGCTTTATAATCTCTGGTGCTAGGCCTACTGATGAGTGATGACTAAGTAGGTATTCTACCCAAAGTCGCCTAAAGTGACATCTCGTCTACAATCTTAGAGCCACCGGATGCATCTCATTGAAGGAGATTAAGTACATCCATTGTGCAAGTCTAAATATAGAAGAGGTTCACAGCTTGTTGTGAACACAATGAGGAAACATTATGTGAACAATAATATTATACTTATTGTAGTACGAGCTTGCATTATGTTGAGCACCCTTTAACCCCCGACGCAAACGGATGTGTTACAGCACAGATATTAAAATAGTAGTACTTACTAGTTACAGTTTTAGTTTAACGTCTGTCTTTGTGTATCGAGGAACCGATCTTGATATTGTTTGTGTTTGAAAGGTGACTTGATCAGGATAAAAGTGTTCTGTGCTGTCATTCTGTGTGATAGACAATGTTTCTTCTTTTTGTGTCTAACAGTGGTATTCATAGTCAAGGGGTGAACAAAGCCCCAAAATCTATCATTCAACTTTCTCATAGAGGTTTAATGTTGAATCATTTTTCTTTCACTTTCATAGCATCCTGCCTGTGACAATGTCAGAATTGTCAGATTTTAGGCCACTTAATATTGTTTATGAAATGCATAAAACTACACTTCGCCACATAGTGCCTGAATTATCCCCTAGAGGAGCCCCCACCTTGACTAAGAATTCCCGTGTAAATCACAGAAATCTACTATAATAAGTAGGTACTAAGTATCTAAAAAAATCTGGAACATAACTTGAGCGTGGCTTTGACAATTTTTGACAGTTGCGGAGGAATAAGCTGTGGTCTCGAGTGGCAACTACGGAGGCATCGTAGTTGCCCCTCCTCTTGGTGGGCCGACGTCGGTCAAATCTACGGGGAGCCGATGGATGCAGGAGGCAAGCTGCCACTCAAAGCCACTCTATTGGGTGGGGGCTGCATATTCAGTAGTGCAGTGACTCTTCAGGCTGATATCGTATTTACTAATTAGTAGGTATGGGTATTCAGTATTATCATTATCAAGCGATAAGAGATGAACTTTCGTAACCTTCTTGTAAGTATCTTGTTAAATGGGCATGATGATTACTATCACAGATATTAAAATGTAGTGAACAAGTAAATACTACTTTCATAAAGAAGATTAAAAATGAATGCAATAATTGAAAAATAAGTTAAATAGGTAAATAAATCGCGGAGTAATAAGCTTTTAAAGTTTTTGTAGGGGGCATCTCCTGTCCCTTTCTCGCGAAACATAGCGCCTCCGCAGTTACTATGAAAAGTCCACTTGTGACGTCACATGCCAAAGAGATTGTATGTAAAGCTACCACAGCTTAGTAATGAGGGTAATGAGGTACTGTGAACGACCTTGCTCTGACGTCACTGGCCGTTTGAGCTATCTCTTTCTATTCCAGTTTTAAAAATGCTTGTAACTTTGTCATTTTTTGAGATACTTATTTTATTTTTGTTTTCACAAATGTTTATCTTTTGAGGAATATCATAAATTAATGCAAAAAAAAGTTTTAGTCATCATGTCTATTATTACAGCTAGGGTGCTAATAAGATAAGACGGTTGATTGGTTACCGTTGGAGAGGGACTTTACATAAAAGAGTAGTAGGTATCTCTGGTAATTATACCTATTTCATAAATTAATCTATTTACTTATATTATTATTTAATTACTCTTCTGTAATAAGTTTTGTCGGCAATACGCATAGACATATATATTAAAGACAGGCCTAATGACAGGTAACGTCGCTTCAAAGTGGGAGCCAATTTCACAGATTGGCATCCACTACCGCTCAGTCTGTGATGGAAGTTAGAAGGCATCGGTCGAATGTCACATACAAAATATGCCAAGTCGTATTGTGAAGGGTTGCACAATCTATACTCAAAAGTGCAGTAAAAAGAAAGACTATAGGGACGGCAGGAACAAATAAATAAATAATTAAATAGAATTTTCACCAATGTATATTTTGAAGTCTTTTTGTAAGCAATATTCTTATTGAAGTATTGACACACGTAAAAACAATTTTAATTATCTTGATTAGTTAAAAAAGGTCAAAAGAAGCTTTATGTAGAACCTATAAAAGTTTCTACTACATATCCTCCCTTAATCAAGGTAAATTAAAATATCAGAACAAGTATAGTATCAAAAACAAAAATTAATAAAGTAAATACATTATGATTCATAAATCAAGTAACACCCATACTCTTTAAACATCTGAGATGTTTTATAGGACCCAGAGGTTTGGTGAGAACATCTGCTGGTAACTTATCAGTGGGCATATACTTCAAATGTACTACCTTATTGTTAACCTTTTCTCTAATAAAATGAAACTTCACGTCTATATGCTTAGTTCTATTGTGGTGAACTGGGTTCAGCGCAAGTTTCTGTGCACTCTGGCTATCAGAGAAAATATCAACTTTTGGACACTTACCTGTTATTTCAGATATAAAACGCTTCAGGAAACATGCTTCTTTAGTTGCTGAACTTAAAGCCATATATTCAGCTTCTGCCGAAGATAACGCGACCGTAGGCTGTTTCCGTGATTCCCAAGATATTGGTCCACCTGCGAGTTCAAAGTAAAAACCGGTTACCGAACATCGCGATTCCGGGCAGTTTGCAAAATCTGAATCCGAAAATCCTCGCAGTGTATAATCTTCCATTTTCCTGTAAGATATACCAACATCTTTAGTAGCGCTCAAGTATCGAAGACACCGTTTAGCAGCATTCCAGTGTGTCAAATCACTTCTGGTGTTAAATTGACTCAAATAGCTAACTGTGTAAGCTATGTCTGGTCTCGTATTAACCGCCAGAAACATAAGCGATCCGATTAGCGCCTGATATGGATAGGCAGACTCACCTGTACCATATTTAAGTTTTTGTTGTGCAAGAGGCGTTGAAACCGCTTTGCACTCTTGCATATTAAATTTCTTCAGTAACTCTTCTATGTATGTACGTTGGGATATTTTAATTTTATTTTCTTGACATGATATATTTATTCCAGTAAAGAAATTAATTATTCCCAAGTCTTTGACAGAAAAATATTTTTCAAATTGGCATTTAAAGTTGTCAAATGTCAAATCATTTTTGTATAAAATGACAAGGTCATCAACATAGACTGCCAATATCAAAGAGTTATTATCTGAAAAGTTCTTAATATAGACACAAGATTCGGAAGGAGTTTGGACGAATCCAATAGCCGACAAGGTTTGTTGCAACTTCATATTCCATGCTCTCGGTGCTTGTTTAAGGCCATACAAGGATCGTTTTAACAAACAGACCTTGTTTTCTTCGCCGTTTTGAACAAAACCTACAGGCTGTACCATGTACACCTCCTCTTCCAAATCACCGTTTAAAAATGCAGTGTCGACATCCATATGTCGAACTTTATAGCCATCCTGTACCGCTAAGGCTAATAGGGTTCGCAACGACGAATTGCGTACAACTGGAGAAAACGTTTCGTAGTAATCTACACCTTCTACTTGTGTAAACCCTTTAGCTACTAATCTAGCTTTGTATTTAACTACGTTACCGTCAGCATCTCGTTTCAGTTTGTAAACCCATTTGCACGGTATGCAGGATTTATGAGTTGGTTTATCCACCAAAGTCCACGTGTCCTTTTTGAGTAAGGAATCATACTCTTCCTTCATTGCAGTAATCCACTTATTCTTGTCATCCCTTGAGATGGCCTCGTGATAAGTTTTCGGATCATTGCATAAAATATCATCACCAAGGATACTATATGAATAATAATCTGGAGGCTTACGTACTCGGTGGGGGTATCTTCTGTCAGAACTGTCAACACTTTCATCACTGGATCCATTTGAGGGAACCAAAGACTGATGGAACTGTTCACCTGAATGTGTTAACTCCATTTCTTCACTAGCGACATCTTCATCGGCATCCACAAAGTCATCACTTTGCTCTTCCAAAGTAATCTCATTAACTTCAGAAGAAGGAGAAACTCCTGATGATGAAGCCTGCGATAGCAAATTTACAACATTAGAGTTAACAACCCTAACAGGATTATTTTTTAGTCCTGTGAAATTATTTTCAAAGAAGGTAACATCCCGCGACTTGAGTAACCTCTTGCTGTTCGTACGTGTGTAATAGCAGCACCGTCCACGGTCAGGCATATTTTTGAAAGAGCCTTCTGGTCACTACGGGCACGTACCTCATGAGGAGTTTTGTCACCATCTGCATACCCATTTACGGAACACCACAACTCCTCGTGCATTAACAGCATCCTCATTTTAAATTTCCAGCAAGTGTAGCCATCTCGACTGCTTAACATTGGAATTCCTTGGAAATTCGTTCCTCCCGCCATCAGTATCTTGTTTTAAATAAGATAATGATATAATAAAATGCTGATAACGAATATAGGGACGGCAGGAACAAATAAATAAATAATTAAATAGAATTTTCACCAATGTATATTTTGAAGTCTTTTTGTAAGCAATATTCTTATTGAAGTATTGACACACGTAAAAACAATTTTAATTATCTTGATTAGTTAAAAAAGGTCAAAAGAAGCTTTATGTAGAACCTATAAAAGTTTCTACTACAAAGACCAAGTTTCTTACCTCAAGTAATTCAATATTTTCAATATTAATCTCTGTTTTGTAACAAAATAATCGTATTTATATTTGGAATAATCATTGTAAACATAAACATTGACGGACATAATGGCAGCGATAGGCACCTAATTTTCTCAACTTGTTGTAGTTCACGCGAAATCTAATAGATGGCGCTGACTTTTCCCACGCCATTCTGACAAAATAAAATGTTCCTTCGGGCATATCCTGATATAAAATCTATGGCAATACGTCAAAAATGTACTAATACCTAGTAGGCGACAGGTCTAAGGTAAGTAAAGTCAGCTACTTACCTAATTACGGCTTCCGTACCTATCTTGACTTGAAATATCTTAGAACTTATAGTTCTGATAATTGACATGACATACTTCCATGGTATTGACCAAAGAAATTGACTGTTTCAATCAATAAAATGAGGTTATGTTTTATGATACTTACACGGCGCCATTAGCACAGAGCTAGAATTCGTTAACGCCATTAGCAACTTTGCTTCTTCTAACAAATACATGCATTCTCTTACTATTTATTCGGGTTACTCCCTGAGTACCCCGATCCCCGAGGCCCCCGTCTCGGAGGACCACGATTTATTTTTATCGTTATAAACTCAATTAAAAGTCAGTTTACCTTAAAATGAACGTCAGCAGAACAAGCGTTAATAAAATATAATAGAATTTTATTAATGCATTGCATTCACTGTTCTACCAAGACTAAGATGTACCTACCTTTTCTCTACGATTATGCTGTTTCCTATACCTACATACATAAGGTAGGTTCGCCCAATAAGGACCACCATTCCAAAAATCCTGTACCCCTTAGTACCTAGTACTCTTTAAGATCAGGTAGGTACGTATCAAATTTTATTACGTGTTTAATAAATAAATAAGAATTCATTGCAGAGTTTGCTAAAAATATGCTCTGCTTTACTTCGACAATTTTGATAGGTACATACAAAGGAAGAAATTATATAATATTATGCAAATGACCATAGATTTATATATCAGGATATGCCCGAAGGAACATTTTATTTTGTCAAAATGGCGTGGGAAAAGTCAGCGCCATCTATTAGATTTCACGTGAACTACGACAAGTTGAGAAAATTAGGTGCCTATCGCTGCCATTATGTCCGTCAATGTTTATGTTTACAATGATTATTCCAAATATAAATTCGATTATTTTGTTACAAAACAGAGTGTAATATTGAAAACATTGAATTACTTGAGGTAAGAAACTTGGTCTTTCTTTTTACTGCACTTTCGAGTATAGATTGTGCAACCCTTCACAATACAACTTGGCATACCTACTTTGTTTGTGACATTCGACCGATGCCTTCTAACTTCCATCACAGACTGAGCGCTAGTGGATGACAATCTGTAAAATTGACTCCCACTTTGAAGCGACCTATAACCAGTCATTTGGCCTGTCCTAAATATATATGTCTATGCAAATGACACAACGTAAGATCGGAAGGGGACATAAGAACCTATACCAGCTGCCTAGCACAGACTAGACAAAATTGTCTTTCCCGGTTTTTCTCCATTTGACAAGTAAGCAATAAATAATAATTGATTTATAATGAAAAGAAAGGAAAAAGAAATGAAAATTGAAATGAAATGAAAAAATAAATGAAACTTTAAATTAAAAATGAAATAAAAAATGAAACTTAATATTTATTTCATTTCACAGAATTTCGCAACTGCATTTAATTTGCGAAATAAGTATTAATTGAGTTTTTACATGCTAAAACTTAATGAGAATGCTAATTAATCCATCACTAATCTTCCGTAAATTAAATAAAGTAAATGAAAATTCTCCCGTAGTGGTGCCCGGTAAAATAAATATATTTACTTTTTTGTTTCTGTATAATTCATTGGCGATCAAGAAAATTACCATGATTGTTCTTCTATAGATTGGGTAAGTAGATGCACCTGTGACAATTGCATGCTTGGTACCTTGTTTAATTAGGCTGAATTAGCTCTGACCTTTGCCAATTGTCTTAACCAGTCTAAGGTACCTATCTACCATTGTGAAGGAGGAATAAATGTAAATAGCTGGATAATAGAGTCAAATAAAATTTACGGTTTTTATCCTTCATCAACGAATTCTAAGACGCACCGTGTAGGCAGAACCCTCACTAGGTGGACCGAGGACCTAGTGAAAACCGCGGGGAGCCGTTGGAAGCAAGAGGCGAGCAGCCACTCAAAGTGGCGCTTTCTAGGGGAGGCCTATATTCAGCAGTGGACATCTACGAGCTGATGATGATGATGATGATGACGAATTATAAATATCTACGTATCAATAAATCTAATAATAATACGTCATTACTTAGTTATTAGCGATAAAGAGTCACACACAAAGCAAATATTATTTTACATGGAAAATGCCGTTGACTGAAGCCAGTGCAAAGTGCTAATCACTTTGCAAACAAAACTTTGCAAAATACTTAAGTATAATGCGTATCCGGATGGTATTTGCGTTACTAATTAAATAGAGGCATCGTACCTGCTTATTTGGCACTTTTCAATCTCTTAAAACTGTTAGCCTAATATTACCTAAAATAGCCAATTTTTCCCTGTTATAAATAGAAAAATCAAGACATTTTGTCTTGATTTTTCTATTTATAACACCCTTATCAGCACAGCGTAAGTTCCAAGCCCCTTAAAAATCTGACGACCTTTGCTTGACATTTACATCACCTACGAAAAACTTAACAGCAATTCACTTACCTTTTTCTCTAGCAATCCTATTGTTTCGCCAGGTTCACTGGCTTTCTTCTCATCTGCCATTGTCACAAAAAAACTAAAACTATTTAAAATTCGATTCGGATTTCGGTGTTTACTCCCGAACAAACGCGTGGTTATTTTATACTGCTGTCAGTCACCCTACTTAAACCGACGCATGCGCGTTGACTCGCCGGCATACTGAGTCCCGGGACCCCTATTTCACAAGATCGGGCAACGCCGAGCACTATTGTTCAATTAGGGTCCCGTATCTTCTTTCATTGGTTTTACTTTTGGCCCTTTCAATTTTGTTCTATAGACTTTTACCCCAGATTAGCCGGCGACGGAAGTATCGATCAAACGAGTCATGCATTAATTATATGTGACATACCGACATGGAGGCATACATAAGTAACACTTATCTCAATTATCTACGTTTCTGTTTAATAAACATATACGTGATATAGGTAGGTAGTACTATTACATCAAGTTTTATTCAAGTTTTGTTTCATTTGGTGATAGCTAACGTTCCTTTTTGACCTGATACTTGAACACAATGAGGTAGGTAGGTACTACGCATAAGTTGAACACACCTAAATATAGGGGACAAGATCATGTAAATAATGCGTTCTCGTGATCTCGCGGTACAATTAAATTACCTAGTTTGAAAAATTTTTTTGAAGCTTTAAGTGAAAGTATAGATTACGCCATTACTATATAAGCATCTCCCACTGTAGGCACCTAGACCATACACTTTTCAAAACATAATTTCACGTTTTTAGTAATCGAGAAAGGTTTATTTGAGGGTGCAATATTCCCAGAAAAAGGTTTCGATCCCTAAGAAAAACTAATCACAGAATAAGTACTGGGGCACGTGGCAGAAACTTAAAATATCATGATATTATCTGCGGAACCCTAGTCTACGTCAGCAGACTCAAGCTCATTCAAAATTTGTTGAACATTAAAATAATCTAACGGGTCAAGTGAGCCTTTAAAAATAGCCTATAAAATAACACTAATACCAAATCAAGTAAAATTAAACCGTTTTGAATATCTTTACTATCCAGAGTAGGTACAGTTTATAGACAGAGCGTGTGACGTAGTTTCTGATTGACGTCAGGAGGGTACAGCTGTGTGACGCAATTTGCGCACATAATGCATAATGGATGGACAAGATATTATTGAAGCTATTGCAAAAAACAAGTTCGTTTTACCATTTTTACGAGCCAGTTCTACCCTTCGACTGCAGTAACTACCGGCTGCTGATTTTTGGAACTTTATAGCACATGCGGGTAAATTCTAAAAGATCATAAAGGTGGCTATACCTACTTGATGAAAACTACCTTGGACGCGTGGTCGGTCGCCGTCCTACGCCCACGTGTACCCAATTCAATTCAATTTAGCAACTGGAACAAACGCAGGTATTAACTACTAAAGTGCCTACATTGATCATACAATAAGTATTGAGAGTCCGTGAGTCTGTGTATCCTTCCTCCTCCAATTAAAGTAAAATTAAAATTATCATCATCATCATTAACAGCCTGAAGACGTCCACTGCTGAACATAGGCCTCCCCCCGGGAGCGCCACTCAGAGCGGCTGCTCGCCTCCTGCATCCATCGGCTCCCCGCGGCTTTCACCAGATCGTCGGTCCACCTAGTGGGGGGCCGGCCTACGCTGCGTCTTCCAGTTCGTGGTCGCCACTCGAGGACCTTTCTTCCCCATCGGTTGTCAGTTCTACGAGCGATGTGGCCTGCCCATTGCCATTTCAACTTGCTAATCCTAAGAGCTACATCGGTCACTTTAGTTCTCCTGCGGATCTCCTCATTACGGATCTTATCTCGCAGGGAAACACCGAGCATTGCTCTCTCCATAGCATCAATTAAATTATGGAGAAAGGTATCTATAATGCTCGGTGATTCCCTGCTAGATAAGATCCGAAATGAGGAGATCAGCAGGAGAACTATAAAGTGACTGAATTAGCTCTTTGAATTAGCAAGTAGAAATTGCACATCGAAGAAAAATCTTCTCGTTTGGCGACCATGGACCGTAAGGCACAGGTGGACCGACGATCTGGTGAAAGCCGCGGGGAGCCTACGGATTCAATTCAATTGTTTATTTGCATTCCACAATGTTGTTTAAAGATGTTCGTTTACGTAGTTACAGCTCATCATGGACCCTGTCGGGCACGCAACATTAGATGAGAGGAAGATAGATAATTAACATTAGTTTGTCAACATTAACATGCACCTAAAAATATTAAAACATTACTACTTATACATGATTTTCTTCTATATGTTCAAGATAACGTCGAATTTATTTATTTATATTAAAGTAGTAGGATGCAGGAGGCGAGCAGCCGCCCAAAGTGGTGCTCTCTGAGGGAATCCTATGTTCAGTGCACTGGACGTATTCAGGCCGTTGATGATGATTGAACTAAGTACCTATATTTATAGTCACAACATCTTATAGGTGTCTAGGTTAGGTATCATACGTTACAGACATGATGATTAGGCCTCAATAATTAAAGGTTATCATCTGGCCTTTTTGCGTCCACTGCTGATATTATATTTAGGTAAGTATATATTATAGATATGCCACCCACATTGCGGGAGGGGGTTTCCCAAATCACCCCTCTTAAATTGGCAGGAGTTTTGCTGATCGCAGTAGATTATAAAGCTAACCAAGCTAGGAGTTACTCACAGAATTTCCCCTATTACATAGGTCCAGAATCGAAGTCTCCATACTTAACCTTGTTTGAACATGAATCAAACCATAGAGCACATTTTTTTTTCTTCTAATGTCAGTTCCTCTTTCAACATACCATATAAATAGTATTACCCGATTTAGTCGGGTACCTAAATAAAAATCTAGCTAGATGTAAAATGTATATAATAAAAATTATATAACACCTACATTAAAAAAATATAAAATAATAAAATTAATTACCATCATACTACTATCTAATAGATAGTAGTATGATGGTAATTAATTTAGATAGTATCTATAGACAAGAAAAAGGTCTATGGATAGCTCATGCAATCTTTTAATAAAAAGGATTCAAATTAAGTAAAACCAGCAGTTTATCCAACATTTCTTTTAATAACTCACGAGTTTTTCAATATTACCAAGTTAAAGGGATTAAAGAACAACAATTATGTAGGTACAGGGGGTCTAGCAAAGATACCAACAACTAACGCTAACGCCTCACGCTAACTCCAAAATGTACTGAAATGACATTTCGGAAATCGCTAACTTTTCCGTAGCGAATGTCATTTCGATACATTTTTGGAGTTAGCGTGAGACGTTAGCGTTAGCGATTGTGATCTTGCAGTTTTGTGTTCTGTGTGTTCTTTACTATAGAAATGCGTTGAACATATTGTTGTGCGAGTATTAGGTTTCCACCAATCTTCATTTCGACTTTTTTGAACTACATTTATCCAAAGATCAGCTAGACATGGATCTGTTGGATATCCATACAAAAGAAATCGGGTAATTATTTAGATGTCGTGTGGCAATACTGATTTTAGCATGTCATCTTTTTATTGTGAAATGGTTCTAACTCTTCGTCAAATAGAAATAATTAAAATAATCTTATAAAAATACATCATTAAGGCCACTTACAAGTGAAATGTGATCGTGTGCTTCTGTGATTCGTGCCTCGAGTGATTTCGGTACAGTTTTATCACGCAAGACGGCATTTTTTGGTATGTATTCAAAAGCACACCCAAGTAACGACTGATTTTGATTTTGACAGCTGAGAATCAATCACACCCAAAGTGGTGTGTACGGTTTTGCCCTGCTTTAATTTCGTATTAGTGGTCTGGATAAAAAGTCTTTGGAGTTACTCTATTACCCATTCCTTTGATATTCCCGGCTCCGGTACCCACGATGCGCTTCGGAGCAAAATGTACATGGGGTGGTCATAGACATATATTACTTCGTATATATAAATCTATGGGGGTGCTCCTCTTCTTATAAAAGCCGGGACGGCTAAAAAGTTAGGTTATTAAAATGTCGATAATACTATTGAACGCAGAAACTTGAATTCTGCATAATGAGATAACTTGAACTTGTTTATCTTATCAGAGAACAAAGTACAACTAGGTTCAATGCGGCTTTGATAACTTGTAAGTATTTATATTACACATTTTTACTTTTATAGCTTTTCTTGTGATAATACTTTTTCGTAAAGTTATACGGAGTCTAATATGGGAATGACATCTGCGGAAAGCTTTCCACAGGTAATATCATTTCCATACAATGTGAGTTATTGTTAGGCGTTAACGCTAATGGAAAGGGATCTTTGCTAGACCCCTAGCTTCTTATCAATTTTGTAATTTATGAAAGTATAATATATCTTAATTTTCATCATCATCATCATCAGCGACCGCCAGAAGATAAGTCGTCCACTTTAGCAATGTACTCTGTGACGTCCACTGCTGAACACTGGCCTCCCCCAGAGAGCGCCACTTCTAGCGGCTGCGCGTCTTTTGCATCCATCGGCTCCCCGCGGTTTTCACCAGATCTTCGGTCCACCTTATAGGGTCTGACTCTGCCTACGCTGCGTACGTGTGTACTAATAAGTATTTTGTGCTATTATCTAAGGTAGATTGCTACTTGAATATTAAAGTAAAAGGAAACAGAAAAAATCAGTATCAATAATTTCAAATGTTTATTTCAATAATTAAATTAAAATGTTCTTAATGGTTTGGGGCTTACATCAACTTATCTATATTTACACTTTATCAATAATAACTATAACTATAATTTGAAATGGCATTCATTACTATTTTATAATATTATAATATCAGTCGCACATCAACATTGTAACAAATACAAAACCTGAATGTACTAGAAAATATCAAGTGGTTATAATATAATAAAGTATAAAAATATAACTTGGTATAAATAGAAAAGTGTAATCTTTATATTTAAATTGAAATAACACACGGTGACATAGAATTACCATGAAATTACCTTATTAAAGTTTTGTGAGCAATTTTCTTCTATTATTCACCTCACTCTAGATGCCATTAGCGACAGTTTTAAAACAGTGGTGTGGTATTGTGGTAAGACGATCATATAGCTATTTAGTATCCCAGATAATATAATACCTACAGTACTGAGGGTCTACCAAAGATACCAACCACTAACGCTAACGCCTCACGCTTATTCCAAATATGTATTGAAATGACGTTCGCTGCGGAAAAGTTAGCGATTTCCGAAATGTCCTAGTACATTTTGGAGTTAGCGTGAGGCGTTAGCGTTAGCGATTGTGATCTTTGCTAGACCCCTAGATCCCTCATCCCATACGGGATAACGCGGGCTATTTTACGAATTATGTTATTTAACTGCATAATGCAAGATTATCAAGCGACATTTATTGCGTGTTGGCGAAGTATTGGGCTAAATGAATACACTGAACACTAACTAGTAACTCTCTAGACACGATAACTACATTTTTTCAAGTTCGGGCTATTTTTCGTTTGTACCTGATGGGACCCCATGGTAGTATATGCTCTGAGTTCTATAGATACAACGCACATATTTATTTATCTTCCATGTAACCAAACAACCATAACCAAGCCTGTCCAAAAAGGTGAATTTTCTCAAACATGCTTGGAAATTTGAGCATTATTTTGACAACCTTCTTCGAGATAAATCGAACTTGCTGTACAGGCGGGCAGCGGCCGGCAGTTTTTTTTTTCTTATATTTTGGCTCCACACATAGTGTATTTAGCCAGTGTCAAGTATTATATTTTCATCGTGTTATAAAATATTTCACGCAAAGTCATGTCATAGTCATAGTCTAGTCTAAGTCAAGTAGTCATAGTCCAGTCTAAATCATGCTCCAGCAAAGTGGTGGCAACTTTACTAGAAGCTTCCATGGAGTTTTGGAAGCAACACGAAAAATCACGTTTCACCACATTGTATCACTTGCCCTCACTCATGCTCGTAATTCAGGACTTAATGCAAAAAACGCCACCAATTTTAAACATTAACACTGGTAAAAGCAAAAGTTTTGAAAAATAATACAATGCAACGACGTGAACTTTTCCGCGTTCCCGCCAAAAACTCGGCCGGCAAAGTTTGTATGAAAATCCATATCTGTCGTGGTTTAGCGGCCAGATAAATTACATAGTAAACTCATATTTGTCGCAAATTTAAAAATGGAACGATCTCTTGCTTCGAAACATGGCAACCAAAGAGGTAACTTTTCAAAGGTTCTATTTGAATTTCGAACTGGTTTGCAAATTGGAGCCAGTTTCAACAACTGTATTTTCAAATATAAAAGTCTGCCTATGTACTACTTAGTTTTAATTTCCTCGCATTGTTTGAGAGAAGCACTATACAAGCCTTGGCCACAACTAGGCATTGATGGACTTACGTATGTGTGCCTCGGCGTCGCCTCGCCCCACATTTACACGTTCGTCCATCAATGCCTTTGTTGCTGACCGCTGCAGTAATGTACTATTTACATAGTACAAAAGAAAATATATTGGAAATACGCAATGTGTTGATACTAAATAGTGAACAATATTTAAAAATATTTCAAGTTTGTAAATAAACTATAAACCAAAATAATCACCGAAATCTGTGGCAAGACCTATAATATAATAATAATAATTTCATTATGCCTAATTATACATTTTTATATTAAAGCTTTAATCACTACAATATTACAATTTTCATAAATTCTAGAAACAAAAATGTTTCTACTATAATATAATATTTCTACATAATGATTATATAAGTATATATAACTTTATTGAATTATCATAACAACCACATTGATATTCGTTTTATAGAGTCCGAAAACTACAAATGTATATTATTTTATATAATAATACTTACAATTATATAAATTACATAATATTATTCCGAATTCTATGATTGATTGATTACATATAATTCAATAATATAGATACTTTTACAGCTTCTAATACTGGTCCCGTTTGAATGTTTCAATATCTCATCACTCATTGTCGGAAACCAGTTTTCGAGCATAAATTATAAATATGTGGACATTTCACACAGCGCCATCTAGCCCCAAACTAAGTACAGCTTGTACTATGGGAACCAGATAACTGATACAATACTTATATACTTTTTTGTTTGTAAATACATACGTAGAATAAATATAACACTCAGACAGAACAAACATCTATGTTCATAACACAAATGCTTGTTCCGCGCGGGAATCGAACCCACAGCCCTGAGTTCAGAAGGCTGGGCGACTACCAACTGAACTATCAGGCCCGTCATAATATTAAAATAAGAATTATGAATTTTGTATTACAAGATTATCAACCATACTATATTGTAATACTAATAGAAACAAAGTTTAATATACATTTACATTTTTAATACTTAATTTTATTAAAATCAGAGCCTATTTCAGGACATGGAAATATTTAATTTAAAATTTGTTTTAATGATTTTTCCTCGAATATCAATATATAATTAATAATAATATATTTTTATGAACAATACACATTTTTTTACATATTATAATATAAATTATAAATACATATATATTTCCATAATATATACACACATCACATATATACACATTTACATAAAACACAATACATATTTTAAATAGCAAACATAAGACAGCTTGAGGGTTTTGACATAGACCCCAAACTACATACAAAATATACAAACAAACAAGTTTAGTATAGGTACATAGAATTATAATATTAGTATAATTACGAACTAGTTCGAAAGTATATTTCGATTTTTCATTTAAATATTAGGCCGGTTTACTACTCGTTGATTAGTTTCATATTAAAGATAAAGTTAGACTATAAAATGACGGGTAGAAAAACAGGAAAGATTCGCCGATATTTTATACTACAGTTATGTTAATAAATTTTTTTCAAAATATTAAAAAGATCAACGACGTAAACAATAAACAATGGACCTGACAAACATTTTTTAATTGACATGCCAAATAAATCTAAAAGAAATTACGAGAAAAAAAATGTTTTTACTTTTTTTGTATTTTAAAAAATGGCTGCGATATTTACGATCAAAGTGCGTATTTCCGGCAGAGTTTTTAAAAACGCGGGCTGGCGATGACGACGTCATATTGAGCGCGGATAATCTCGATAATTCAAAAAGGGCTCAAACTCGTTATAACTTCGGAAATACTGCATGTATTGAAGCGAAATAAAAACTAATGTAATGTACATGACCTACGCTTCAATTTAAGATGTATTAGATAATGATATTTTGACCCATTTGTGTTCTCCATTGTTTACCCTCTTCCACTAGTGTCTTTATGTGCAGAGGGAGTGAGATAGCCATATAAATGTTTGCTCTTTTCAGTAGTTTACTTCAATGAATCGCGTTATATAGGTATATATATATACAGGATGTAATTTAATTCATTAGCATAAATTGAGCTAATGATACTACATAATTTATAGATGATTATTAAAGAGTAAAAGTGTGTAAATGAAAATATTTTTATTGAAAATTATGAAGATTGCCGCGGCGCCTAACGCAGTTGCCACGGATGATTATGATACATTTAAACGTTTTTATACCTTTTATGTACTAATTAAAAACAGTACTACGTATTTTAATTAAATTTTGTATTGTAGCATTTTATTATGTAAGTTATTCCATTTTTTGGAGTTATAATTATTACTAAACCAATGTGTTAGAATTCAAAAAATTTGGCCCAGACGTAACCGGTGTCAGGAGTAGGTACTTAGTTTCAAAGGATGCTAATGAATTCAATTACACCCAGTATATATTATGGTATACTACTTTAGTTACTCCATATCGATTATGGTAAAATATGTATATAAAATCCTAACACAGCATCCCTAGCGATAACTATACGTAATAAATAAATAAATAAACATGTGTGGACATTTCACACAGCGCATTCTATCCCGAAACTAAGCATAGTTTGTACTATGGGATGGGAACCAGGTAACGGATATAATACTACAAACACTAAATACATACATAGAATACAATATAACACCCAGACACAGAACGAACATCTATGTTCATCACACAAATGTTTGTCCTGGGTAGGAATTGAACCCACAGCCCTCAGTTCAGAAGGCAGAGTTACTACCAACTGAGCTATCGGGCCCGTCATAGGATTACATACACATATTTTACGACTTATAGGAAATAGTGATACTTGTGCATGGTTTTTTTATATTTATTTTTTATCTATATTGTAAATGAATGACGAGACGAGTTCGTCGTTCACCTGATGTTAAGTATCACGGCTGCCTATAGCAGACTAATTGATTGGGTTGTATGAATTCTATGTGAAAATTATAATTATGACTGTCTTCTTCTTCTCGTGTAGGCAAGTGGTCAGCCCTGGTGTCAGAATTTTTAGGCCGCCCGAAGGCTTCTGACTTGGCTTAACGACTATTGTCTTACGACAACAGCCGGGACCGACGGCTTAACGTGCCCTCCGAAGCACGGTAGCGTAATTATGATGGGAATGTTTATCATAGAATCAGTCCTATTTTTCTGCTCGGCTAAGTTATAAATAGCTTATTTAATATTATTACAATAATTATTGACATCAATTAAGTTCACAGATTACTATTTGCAAGCTTTTACTTAACGTTAGGACAATGTAAGCTTATTTTAATACAATTTCATAGGAGTATTAGACATTGAGAAGAGAAATATTGTTAGTTCTGTTGGACTGAATTCGCGAATTCTTAGCAATAATTTCATAAGATTATTTTAGAATTATATTATGATAATTTATCTACAGAAACAGGTACTCAAATTAACTATAATAATTAATAACATATCTAATTAATTAATATTATCAATATGATATGTTCACATCAATAAATATAAACACATAAACAATAATTATTTTCCTCAGAATATCTTATACCTTTACCGATTTTACCAAAATAAAATCAATTTTATTCCAAGTATAACGCTACTTGTTACTATCGGATACAGATGATTGACAAACGAAATGGCAATTAAAAAGGCGCCTCATTATATCCAAGGAATAAGCTTCAAAATTGGTGGTTGTGTAACTCGGTTGTTCTCGGAGAGTTATACTTGGAATAACTTTATTCTACTTTGGTAAAATCGGCCCTCAATAAGACGTTTAGAAATTGATAAGCTATTTTTGTTATATTTTATGCCCCTTAGTATATTTAAAGTACTAAATGAGATGTATTCACAAGAGTATAATGCCTAAATAAATAAACACTACATTGAAATGTTTCACATTGTAACAATTCGTATTTGCACGCAGTCTCAAACGCTGCAAATTACAATGAGATTATTATAATAGAAAGTATTTTGAAGTTATCATTTTTCATGTATATCTTTTTTCTTTAAATATGTGTGGACATTTCACACAGCGCCATCTAGCCCCAAACTAAGCATAGCTTGTACTATGGGAACCGGATAACTGATACAATACTTTTATACTTTTTTGTTTGTAAATACATACATAGAATACAATATAACACCCAGACGCAGCACAAACATCTATGTTCATCACACAAATGTTTGTCCTGGGTAGGAATCGAACCCACAGCCCTCAGTTCAGAAGGCAGGGATACTACCAACTGAGCTATCGGGCCCGTCATCTTTACTTACATCATAAGCAACACGTCCACTTCTGAACATAGGTCTCCCCATAGAGCGCCTTTTTGAGCGGCTGCTTGCCTCCTGCATCTATCGGCTTCCATGGCTTTTATCAGCAACCCTATCACGTAACCATTTTGGTAATGAACATCACCTGCCATCCCGCACGCACCCATTTACAAGTCCGTGAGTGTGAGCAAGAGAGCACACGATTACGATTGCCACCCAGACTTACGCGGTACAGGTTACACTACTAATATACTGTCATTTAATTCATTAGCATAAATTGAGCCTGATAGTACATCATTTATAGATGATCATTAAAGAGTAAAGAGTGTAAATTATTTCATTTTTATTGAAAATTATGAAGATTGCTGCGGCGCCTAACGCAGTTGGCACGGACTAATAAAAAACAGAACTTCATTATTTTTATTAAATTTTCTTTTGAAGCATTTGAATAAGTTATTCTATTTTTTGGAGTTATTATTATTACCAAACCAATGTGTTAGAATTCAAAAATTTTGATCCACACGTGACCGGTATCAGGAGTAGGTGTCTAGTTTCAAAGGATGCTAATGAATTCAATTACACCCAGTATAAAACTGATAATTTGTTTGTCTACTTCTCACAAAATGTGGGTGAAACGTCCCAAATTGTGTACATTTATTATTAGACATATTTTTAATAGGTTTAGTAAAACATTCACATCAGATTTGCATACACAATAACTTTATTCTAATTTTAGATTAGTATAATATTATAGAAATTCATGATTCAGATTAACACCAAAGGCACTGCCCTTGGTATACTATTTTAATATTACTTTTTATTTACATACATATAATATAATCTATCTACAATCGTAAAGTTTTACATTCCTTTATTTACCATTATCAAGTATCAGAATCAATATATTTAATTAAAGACAATGAGTAAAACTGCTGCATTACAATATCAATTTCTAGTTAAAATATTGATATATTATTTTATTGTTGTTGGAAAATTTGCAATATTTTTATCCAATTAACTACAAAATAGTTAGTCAACTTACCGCTTTTTAACGATGTTTCAACAGTCTTGGCCACACTTTTCAACAGTTATACCCCCACTTTCCCCGCACTATCTCTTTACCTTGAAAGCTAGAGCATCAATCAGGTCCCAAAAGCTCCATCTATATCATAACCTGATGTCATCATCAAGGCTACAATCCGGGTCACATGAGGAAGCCAGCTCCTCAAACGACATGCCATCCAAGGTCATGGAGACGGATGATATGCTCTTGAATAGTGCTTCGGGGTCCAAGTCTTCGGGCAGTTTGGTGAGGAACTGCGCTGCTGATATGAAGTCCATGTCTTTTAGTTCTTCTTGGTATAAGTGGAGTATGCCTGGAAGAAGATTTAATAAAAAACGACTCGCACTAGTTATGTGATCGGAAAATCAGTAAAATATAACTTAGTATGTGAATAAAAAGTGCTCAGTGCCGCTCTTTGGGGAGGCCTGTTTTTTTATGGGAATGAATGACGTGACGAGCTGGTCGTTCACCTGATGTTAAGAGAAACGGCCACTCATAAAAGTTGCAGTGTCACTCGGAACTTTAAAATAATAAAGTTTCGCGTGACACTGCACAGCGCACGTCATCCTGAGACATCACACAGTGTAGTAATCAGATTACTACACTGTAATCAGATCATAGTCTCATTTTCCCAGTAATTTCACTAGCTACAATGCCCTTCAGGCCGGAACACAGTAGTGCTTGCACAAAACTGCTTGGCGGCAGAATAACTGGCAAAGCGGTGGTACCTACCTAGACGAACTTAAAATATGTTCAGCAATGGACATATTCAGGCTGATGATGATGATGATGATGATGAAGATGATGATGTGAATAAATTACATATTTTGACATAGAGGTATATAACCCACAAAGGTGCATGTACGTGTGAACTCTACACTTGAAATACCTATCTGATGTAGACTTTACTAGCGCTCTCTAAATTTCTCGAGGATCCTCTCTTTCTCACTCAGAGTTGAGGGATAGAAGGGAGAAAGAAGAGAGAAGAGGGAGGATGAGAAGGGAGGGTAAAGAAGGGAAAGCCCAAAGAAATGGAGAGGAGAGAGAAAACAGAAGAGGGGGATATTGACAGGAGATGGAAAGAGGAGATGGCGATATAGTCCGGCATGTAACTACCAAATATTCGTGATAAAACTCCTTCAGAAGGTTCATCATCATCATCATCATCATCATCATCATCATCATCATCATCATCATCAACAGCCTGAAGACGTCCACTGCTGAACATAGGCCTCCCCAGGGAGCGCCACATCGAGCGGCTGCTGGCCTCCTGCATCCACCGGCTCCCCGCGGTTTTCACCAGATCTTCAGAAGGTTAGCTATTCCAAACCAACTCACCTAGTGCAGTATTGAATAGGAAAGTGTCGCCATCTCTTAGGAAGACGTCCCAAACTCTGCAAGCGGCATCGAGTGGCATCGCCTTTGCGAATGCCGTGTACAGCCACTCGAGTAGATATAGTTCTGGGGCGATTGTATCCGCTAGTAAAGGGAGATTGTGGCGAAGCAGTGTCGTGTAGGCGCGCCATAAACGCTGGAATAGAAGAAAATTTGTATAACCACAGCCTAAAGACCCGCCGCCGCTCAAAGCGGCGCTCTGGGGAGGAAAATATTTTTAGATACGAGAACTTAGAGTTGTTCAAATCTAGAGTGAATAGGTACTTACTAGACCAGCATGTTACACCTTAGACCGCATCGTCGCTTCCCATCAGGGCCATTATTCTCTATCGATTCCTTACTTCGAAACGACATATCTTTTGATGTGTTGATGTTTCGGAACGCGTCTCGATAATACATATGATTTTTGGCAGTTCAAATCGCGCCAATTCCAAATTTATTTCGCGCGTTTTTGTTTTTGTTTCATAGAGAATAGAGTTTTGCAGATTTCTTATGTAAGACAAGGAGTTCGCGTGGTTTCGAAGTAAGGAATCGATACGGAATAAGGGCCCAGGTGAGATCATGGTCAAACGCTGGCCTAGTCGCTGATAAAAAAAATTACTTTTTTTCTCTTGTTGTTCATTCATCTTATTTTCATAGTTCTGTGTTTTTACATGGAGGTTCACTTCATTTTCAAGATTTGTATACCTAAATAAATAAGCACAGGGGTACTGGGGCTGACTGACCTCAGAATTATAGCTTCATCCTTGCTAAAATATTGTGGCAAGTCAGTTTTTTTGCGATTATTTTTGTGACTATACTGTGAAGATCTTCATGGTGTCGCCATAAGCGGTTAATGATGGTGAGGATGATGTTGTTAACAATGACTTTACCTACATAGCAGCCCCGTACTTAATGAATAAAACCCTCCTATAACTCTATAAGCAAGTGATGGTGATGATGATGATGATGATGATGATGATAACTAACCTGCATAGCAGCCCCGTCCCTAGTGAACGCGGCCCGCAGTACCGGCCCGTCGAGTAGATTCGCGAAGCAAACGAACGCTTGAGGCGCCTCCATGTTTAGTATCAGAACTGCGGCGATGAATGACATGCCCTGTGGAAGAAACGAGAATAGAATAAAATACAAGAATGCATACGAAATAACTAACAATAACTGCCCTAATACAAGCCGCGCGCAAAAACGTGCAAAACAATCAAGTTTGTTGTATGGAAGCCGTCTTAAATAATTGATTTATTTAGGTTTTTAGTATTTTCTGTAATAGCGGTAAAAGAAATACATCATCTGTGGAAACAGCTTTCTAACTATCGCGGTTCATGAGATACAGCCTGATGACAGACGGACAGACGGACTGACGGACAGGTGGACAGGTGTACAGGCAGACATACAGACGGATTGCGAAGCCTCAGTAACAGATTCCACTTTACCCTTTGGGTACGGATTACGGAACCCTAAAAACGATTATGAAAATCCATTTGCATGGTTTTTCCGATGTAGTAATGGATTTTGTAACCTTACTTTGTTCTAGATCTGTTAAATTTACTAGGTGGTAGGACTTTTCTGCAAAGTTCGTCTAGGTAGGTACCACCGCCGCTTTGCCAGTTATTCTGCCGCCAAGCAGTAGTGTGCAAGCACTACTATGTTCCAGTTTGAAGGGCATTGTAGCTAGTGAAATTACTGGGCAAATGAGACTTTATGACCTGGTTACACAGTGTAGTAATCTGATTACTAGACTGTGTGATGTCTCAGGATGACGTGCGCAGTGCAGTGTCACGCGAAACTATTATTTTAAAGTTCCGAGTGACACTGCAACTGTTATGGGCGGCCGTATTGCTTAACATCAGGTGAACGACTAGCTCGTCACATCATTCATTCTCATAAATAAAAAAAAAATGGTTATAAAACCATATAGAGTTGGAAACATTTGTTAACATTTTATTTTTCAGAGTAATAATTAATCTCAAAGTCTCACCTGAATATATCCAATATCAGGTCTATAGCACACATACGCCGCCAGCAATTCATGTAACACGTCGAAGTATGGCCCTCCTGGTTGGAAAATGCACAGATGTGGGAAAGTCCGCGCTATATCCAGCTGTATCAGCTCCATCGAACACTCGTCGCTATAATCAAGCAGGTTAGGGTTCGATTTCGAACAGCACTTCTTCGGCTCCGACGAAGACGCCTGAGACTTCAAATTCTGCTCGCTGAGATTCCGCGGTATGCTGAGTCGGTTTTTCGTCGGTTCTTCGGAAACGTCGTCGGTTTTGGCAACGTTTTCGTCGCTTTTGTTCTGGCACCCGCATTGGGTGTTGACTTTTAATCGTTTCCTTCGGAGTTGGGCTTCGAGGAGTTTCTGTTTCGCTTTGGCGACGAAATCGAGGTACATGTCGTGTTTGATTTTGAGATTGTTCTCGATGGCCAGTTGCCAAACTTTACCACGGATGGCAGGGGGCAGGCCGCTCCACCATAGGTCGAGGGTGCGTTTTGCGTTTTTCCTGTAATATAAAACAACAATAATGTTAGGCTTGAACCAGTCACATGCTGACGTTTCACATAACAACTAAAGTTTATACGCTAGACCAGTTTTTGGTGTACGGGCGTCCGTACGTCTGGCGTTTCTTGGATTACTGGTACGATTCACACAACGAGGTTAATAAAATCACGTTTAGGTAGAAAGGTAGTAGCAATATGACATATCGTCACTGCTAATCTTGATATTGAAATTAGTATATTCTTTCTCGCTTTTAACAAAAACTTACATTTAATCTAGTAGCGTATATTTTCTAGTTGTATCTATATCAAGTGCTCGGAGACTATGATTTATAATTATTACCGCAACTCGTTAGTAGCCGAGGCTTTTGTATATTTAATTATATTTAATATTTATTGTTGACAATGCAAAAGTGAAGTTATATTAAGAATCGTTTAATACCTAGCATTGATTGAACTGCGTATTCACAAAGGCATAATTTACGTCATAAAATATGTGGTCGACTATTACGATACAATAATTATATTAAAAGGAAAACCGTATTGTAATAGATACGTAAATAGCTTACGCTCTTAGATGTACGAGTTTGCTGTGTACGAGTTCGTGTCTTCATCTTTGGTTACAATGAATAGAAAATGACCTTATGTGGCACGCACACTCTCACGCAAGCATGCCCATCCTTTTTTTACCTTCAAAACTGAGTTTCTGCGGAACCCTGGCTATAGTTTGTCATATCCATTCAAATCCTCTTCTTTCACTCAAATTACTTACCCTGGGTTGGCCAATCTGCCAGTATTGTTTGTGTTCAATCCCGCGCATTATTGGTCACATTTCCACAAACATCAGTGACTGCAAAACCCTGGCAACTCTATCCTTTCAAAATCTTCTTTCACTCAGTTTACTTACTGGTTCTGCCAGTCTGGCAGTATGGTTTGTGTCCACTCCCGCGCATGCTTGCCAGCTTCTCTTTAAGCTTAAACAACTGATGATCCCTTGAGACCCTAGCGCTATTATCTTTCCATATTCTCTTCTTTCACTGAGTTTACTTACTGGTTCTGCCAGTCTGGCAGTATGGTTTGTGTCCACTCCCGCGCATGCTTGGCCAGTCTCTCCTCAAGCCTCAGCGATTGTTGTGTCCTGGCAACCCTTGCCGCCGCTTCTTTTTCGACACGCCGCCTTGCTGCTTCGACCATGCGCGCATGCTCTGCCTTGTGCCGTAAGGCTTCTTCGGTGCACTTCGCTGGCAGGTTTGAAGGTCTGGAATGAAATAAGTTATGGCTTAGGTGGAACTGGATGTTTGACTTGCGTATGTGTTTTGACTATGTGAGAGTTAGTTTTAAGTTACTTTTGAAGAATTGTGAAATTTCTTCCAATAATGCATCACATCAGAAAAAAATTGCAGAACCTGTGTACATAATAACTAACCGTAACATGCGCCCACTTAAAATCTACATAGCAAATTCTTGATAGAAATTGTTTTTAAAGATAAAAAGGGAACAGGACTAAACATTCAATTTATCTTTTTTTTTTATAAATATGTGTGGACATTTCACACAGCGCCATCTAGCCCCACTAAGCATAGCTTGTACTATGGGAACCAGATAACTGATACAATACTTATACTGGGTGTAATTGAATTCATTAGCATCCTTTGAAACTAGATACCTACTCCTGATACCGGTCGCGTGTGGACCAAAATTAATGAATTCTAACACATTGGTTTGGTAATAATAAAAAGTCAAAAAAAATGGAATAACTGACTTTATCAAATGCTACAATACAAAATTTAATTAAAATAATGAATCACTGTTTTTAATTAATACATACAAGGTACAAAAACGTTTAAATGTATCAAAATCATCCGTGCCATCTGCGTTAGGCGCCGCGCCGCGGCAATCTTCATAATTTTCAATAAAAATTATTTCATTTACACTCTTTACTCTTTAATAATCATCTATAAATGATGTACTATCACGGGCTCAATTTATGCTAATGCATTAAAATACATCCTGTATACTTTTTGTTTATAAATACATACATAGAATACAATATATTATACAATAAAAGATAAATAAATCGAACCTAGAACGATTTCGTAAAATTTCTTGGTGCAGTAAAAATTGGCCGTCCCCAGACTTGTCAAGCTTAGCTTTATGATTGCTTATCTACTAGTAATTGCTGTGATGTAACGTTGAGCCACCATTTCTAACACCCATGTTACAGTGTACACCAACTAAGACAAACCGCATACTTATTAGTGTAACGATTTCATAATGACCCGGGCGTTGGTTGATCTACAAAAGGTGTTTTGCAAACGTGTTTTACAACTTCAACGGTATGCAACTAAATATACATTGACCTTAGATTAAAAGAAGAGCTAGAAAGTGAAGCCACCTAAAAGAATACCAAAAAGCCAAACCAGTTATATATTCAAGATGATGAGCAACCATAGAGTAACAAATTGTTTTTGCTCTAATCTGTGTGAGCAACCAAAGTGAACAAGTACCTACGTCAGTTTTAGCTGCAGGTCTGAGTAAATGGAGCCATAGAAATAAGGACAGAGCAACGTAATAGACGTTGCTTCTGTTCTGATGATCACTTCACTGCTCGTGAATAATTCAGGCAAAATCATTCTTCTTGCAGTTTTGTGACTTGGTTTTTTTTAAGTTTGATAGGCTTGCGTTTCACCACAATCTCACTCACCTGATGGGAAGTGGCGATGCGGTCTAAGACGTAACACGCCTGCCCAGGAAAATAATGGTAATAGGTACCAAGTCGCAAAACAGTATTAAAATAATGATTTTGCCTTATTTTGCCTTCTTATTTTAGTCTTCTAGTTCTACACACCGTCCTCTTATTCTTTTAGTCCAAGACATTAATGGTTCGCTTTCTTAACATGGGGGATTTATGAAGATCAAAATATACAGAGATAGCGTATCGAACGCATCATCTGAAAGTTTATGATTTCTCACGTCTAGGCATGGAAATGATTGCTACTTTAAAATCATAATCATTTCATCATAGATTTATTTTAGTCACTGCGATTTCACCTGCTACTTATCAAAGGCTGTGGTTTTGTAATTTGTCATGCCTACTACTACTGGTTACTAAGAAATAATTTATAAAATTATACATTTATAATTTTATAAAAACTGCTTTATATTTCTTAGTAACCAGTAGTAGCAGGTTGCAACTTCGCTAAGTTGCTCCTAAATCACGTCTGTGTTCCTTTTCATAAAGCACCGCCGATCGCCATGGGTCATAAAATCATTGGGCATAAATAAATAAATGTATTTATTTATTACTGTAGAGCGATTATGTAAAGCTGTTACAAACACTGGGTTGATTGAAACACATTTGAAATAGCTACATGTGTGTATCGATAATTTGCGATTAGGCTAGGGAGTTTCATAGTGAAATAAATTAGAAATGGTGGGAACTCCACGCCCTTAGCGGATCTAGCACAATTTTTCCTGTAACCCTGTATATGACTAAAAATTTTCATTCATCGGTTCCTCCATTATAGTGAGAAAGCCAGATCTGTGGCCAATCTAGACTGTGTATATTTGACTGGCCACAGCGCAAACTGTTACTTTTTTTATAGGTAACTGTCGATGACCTTATAAAAATAATAAATAAATATGTGTGGACATTTCACACAGCGCCACCTAGCCCCAAACTAAGCATAGCTTGTACTATGGGAACCAGATAACTGATACAATACTTATATACTTTTTGTTTGTAAATACATACATAGAATACAATATAACACCCAGACGCAGAACAAACACCTATGTTCATCGCACAAATGTTTGTCCTGGGTAGGAATAGAACCCACAAATCCAAATCCAGTAAATAGTCAGAAACAATTACACAAAATGTTTCATGTAATTAATACGAAGTATTCAATTCAACGTCAGATCATTTAGCATTTGAAACATCATTAGATGCACGCGAAACCTAAATATCATTAATTTAAATGCATTATTCTACTTCGTACCACGCTATATTTAAGGGGGCGAAGGCTCCGCTGATTTCTAGGTGAATCTAATTTATTATCACGAGATGCAGTCATAGAACATTATTGATAAGTTATCACTTATCGATAATCTTTGTTCACTAATGGACTTTGAAATAATTCATCATCAACGACAGCCTAAACATGTCAACTGCTGAACATAAGCCTCCCCCAGAGAGCGCCCCCTTGAGCGGCTGCTCGGCTCCTGCATCCATCGGCTCCCCGCGGCTTACACCAGATCGTCGTTCCACCTAGTGGGGGAGCAGCCTACGCTGCGTCTTCGGGTCCGTGGTCAAGACCACGAACCTTCCTTCCCCATCGGCTATCAGTTTTGCGAGCGATGTAGAGTCCTCCCGCGGATCTTCTCATTCTTATCTTATAATAAATGCAAGTCGCAAGATCCACTTCTTAATTTCAGAATTTCCTATACACACATTGCATCTACTTCGCCATTGTATATAATTTCGATTCCAACCATCTTTCCTTGGCTTTAGTCACAGAGCAAGAAAAATAATGTAGTATTCGCCTCCAAAGCGCATTTTTTCCTGCCCTGTGGCTTTATTATTTAATCATAACAGTAATCTGATATCTAGAGCATCCGGCGGCTTCCTAGAATCCCTTTGTACGCCTCCGCGAAGTCTGCGAGTACCGAGAAAGCTAGGGCTTCATTAAAACCGAACCACTAGATCTGATTATATCTGCCACCAACCGTAGCATGACACTATACAGTCAGATGAAAGGTTTTCTGGGAAGGATATTCTGAAAATACATAACATCTGTGCCATCTATACTTACTTTAAAATATATTGAAATCTAATTACACAAGATATTTATAACTATTTGTTTTTGTTTATATCAGCTAGGATTGCGTTGCATACATTTCAAGTAATGTTAAGTAAAATACTTTGATATTGAAATGAACAAAATAAGGTAAGTATAGGCAGGTTATGTGCAAATGTGTTTTGTAATTAGAAGTAGGTAGGTAGGTTCCGTTTTTCTATTTTATTTGCTTAGCATATTTATTAGTTATTTGTTGTTGTGTACAGTTTGTGCAAATAAAGTGGGTCTCTCTTTCTTTCTATATTGCTGTACTACTATTATAATATCGGTGCTGCTATATTGACGGGCCCGATAGCTCAGTTGGTAGTATCCCTGCCTTCTGAACTGAGAGCTGTGGGTTCGATTCCTACCCAGGGCAAACATTTGTGTGATGCAACATAGATGTTTGTTCTGCGTCTGGGTGTTATATTGTATTCTATGTATGTATTTACAAACAAAAAAGTATATAAGTATTGTATCAGTTATCTGGTTCCCATAGTACAAGCTATGCTTAGTTTGGGGCTAGATGGCGCTGTGTGAAATGTCCACACATATTTATTATTTATTATTATTATTATTATTATAGACCTAGGAACTAGGATGTACAAGACCAACAATGGCAATTTGTCAAAATTATACTATTATTTTGCACTTTGATAACGGGACTATGGTAGGTACATGATCACATATTGCTCTTCGTCGTGAAACAGTTTGTGGTGATAGTGCTACTACTCGGCCAAAATAATGACACCCATTATTTCACTACGTTTTCTTTTCCACTAAGGCAATATTTGTACTTCTTGCTCCCCGGTTTCGTGAGTCTTTTGAGAGTAACGAAAATAATATGTTAGGTCTGTGGTCTGGTATAATATTTTGCCGCCGACTGTACAGCCGAGGGCCTGCAGCGGTCACGAGCACGCAAATTACGGAGCGGAGAGCTGTCATTACTGTGGTATTTCCGCTTGCTAGATGTACTTGTTATTTTAGTTTTAGATAAGTGCGTATTTTTTGCTCAATTTGCCGTAAAAATGTTGTAAAGTAGGTGGTTTTACAATTTTTAATCAAGGTTCAGTCCAACGATATAATAATGGCAGTTTTAAGAAGGTAGGCATTAAACCATAGTTAACAGAAAATAAAAATCCTCCTTCTGTAAAATAGTGCACGCGACTGGGTCCGATCTTCGGCTGTTCTCATCCAATTGCTGCCAGCTGCTCTGGGTCATCGTCACAGAGCAGTAAAGAAAATTAGGCTTCAAGCGTGTTATTTTCTTGCTCTGTGATCTTTGCTCACTACATTACATTACGTTTACCAAGTTTTTTCCTTCGCCAAATTGCCATGCACGTACAAATGTCCTGACTTCAGGTAAATCTAAGAGAAGCATCACCTGTCCCATCTGTCCATAGTCTATTTATAAAGCTTGCAAGAGTTGCGCGGTGCATGCTAATAAGACTTTAGACTACCTAATTAGAATTCCGCCTGTGCCTGTCTCTACTCTATGGTCAACACATCGGGCCACAAAATATTTCTACAAAAGGTATATGGGTCTTTACAAAATATAGAGTAATACGATAAGCCAATGTGTCACCAAGTTTTAAGCTGGTGTGACGACAATCGATTGTTTCTGTAAATGTAGTGTTTTGTTACAATAAAGAGTTTTAAATATCCATCAATCTATATACTACTTTAAATCTGGATTAAATACTGAGAGAACTCATAACCTTAGGTATTTATTATTAAGGTAGTACAATTTACATATTTTATTAATATTCACTATCTTGGCCAGAAAGGAGTGGTCACGACCGCGTAAAGCGGTCAAGTGCATCACACGGTCGCAGGCAGGCGGCTACCATCCATTTATATCCTGCTCTATTATACTTGCAGTAACATGCAGGTAAATTGATGCAAGAAGCCAGCAGCCGCTCAAAGTGCCGCGGAGATTATGGACGCTTTTGCAATTCATTCGTCTACTATTAGTTGCTGGGGGTCAGTTTATCTTCAGTTTTTTTTTTTTTTTTTTTTTATGTAGAATAAGCCTGCGTTTGACTACATCTCACCTGATGGAAAGCGACGATGTAGCCGAAGGTGTAGCACGCAGACTCATGAGGTACCTATTCACTCTTGTCTTAAAAAGACCCAGATTATATTTATTGGGAAACAAGACCGACGGGAGCAAATTCCATTCCCTAGCAGTCCGCATAATGAAGGACTCTGCGAAACGCTTGGTGCGGCATGTTGGCAAATCTACTACATAGGGATGAAACGACTCTCCGCGCCTCGTAGTTCTGTGACGGAATGGAGATGGTGGTATTAGCTCGTGCAGCTCTTGTGCGCACTCCCCGTGGTACAACCGGTAGAAAATCGCAAGACATCCCACCCTCCGTCGGTGCTCTAGGCTCTGCAGTTTACCCATAACCAGCACCTCGTCATTGATGAGTCTTTTGGCGCGACGTTCTATGGAGTCTAGAGCAGCAAGCTGGTATTTAGCGGAACCATCCCATATGTGGCTACAATACTCCATACAGGCTCTTATCTGAGCTTGGTACAGCCGAAGTAGCAGGGATGGTGTGAAGTACTGCCTAACTTTAGACAGTACTCCAAGTTTTCTCGCAGCCGTCTTAGCTCTAGACTCTATAAAACGTCCGTAATTTAGGCTTGAGGATATCTGCACGCCGAGTAAGTCAAGTTGATCGCTTAACTGCACCGGCGTTCCCTGAAAGAGAGGTGGGACGGACAATGGTAGCCGTTTGGCAGAAAAAACACACGCCTGAGTTTTAGACGCGTTAAACTGAACTAGATTATCAGTGCCCCAGTGAGACACTACTTCAAGAGTCGAGTTTGCGCGTTCAGTCATCTCCTCTCTGTGAGACAAGACATCATGAGCACCAGCCCGAGCATTCGAAAGGTATCTCTCCACAACAGTGCTATCGTCTGCATAACCAAGAATTCCTGGCACGAGCAAATCGTTAATATGCAGAAGAAACAGTGTTGCAGAGAGAACCGATCCTTGAGGGACTCCGGCATTGATTGCCGTTAGGTCTGAAGAGCACCCATCAACTACTACCCGAATAGACCTGTCAGTCAGGAAGTTGGAGATCCAGGTGCACAGGCTGGATGAGATGCCGAATGAGGGAAGCTTATTCAAGAGGCTGGCATGCCAAACTCGGTCAAAAGCCTTGGAAACATCTAGCGAGATAGCTAGAGCTTCACCATGCCGCTCTATCGCTTCACCCCAGTAATGAGTAACATATGCTAGAAGGTCCCCAGTCGACCGGTTCCGGCGAAAACCATATTGGCGATCGCTGAGGATATCGTTGCTTTCTAGATAGTTAAGAAGCCTTAAGTTAAGTATACCCTGAGAACTACTGAGAAGGGACACCAGCTACCAGTATCTAGTGATTACCACCGCGTAAAAGGGGTAATTTTCATCACACTGTCGCAGGCAGTCAATCCGTTTCAATCCTGCTTATTTACCAGTATGTGGCAGTTGATATGTAGCTGTTTGTTCATCTACTAGTACATGGGCATATTTGATAGATTATTATAGTATCATCACATCTGTACTTGGTTCTAATTAAAAACAATCCCAGCGCTGTAAAATTGTCTAATAAATTACTAAAGTATGTATTAATACAAAAACACCTAGTTACGTTCACGTGCTGTGCTGGGAATGATGACGTGAGACTTTGCTTGGACAAGTCTACAGAGTACAAACAGGTGTATTTGCACAATCGATCGCAAAACAAAGCGATGTGGTGGCACGGCAATGTTTTTTTGCTGCTACAAAGTGAAACCATGAACTATATGTTCATGAGTAAAATCTATCACAAGAAAAAGGACATACTCATAACACTCGGTCAAAACTGGCCCTGCGCCTCTTTTTTATTTTCTGTTCCGTTGTCTGTCTACCGCTACTCAAGAAAGCAAATTGCCATCTCTTCCTACGCAAATTATATGTGTTCTTTCGAGCAGTTACATTCCTGATGTTTACTTCAGTATAACGTGTGTCATTAAAGACACAAATCTGAACAAGAAACTCTTATTTTTCCTCTTCCACTGAGTGAGACATTATTATAAATATTGGCTCTTTTTATTTTCTTTATTTTTTTAAAACACTTGGATTCCTACCTTAGATCGAAGTACTAGAATATAAAGAGTGATGATGAAGAAGAAATAGCAAAGATAAAATTGAATCAATAGGCTAATAGATTTAATTATAAACCTGTTAGTCAGAAAGCGGCAGGGCCTCTAGGAAATCGTAAATTGAAGCTCAGTGCAAGTAAGTCGTGCTGTAGGAGTATGTTTCGAGCTATGTTGTGCCAAAACAAAGCTTTGCTAGTCACGACCAGTAATGAAACAACATTAATTAAAAGTAATAAAATACATAAATTCAGTAAGCTGCCAGGGTTGCCACAGTAAAGTAATGGCTTTGTCGTGGATCGTGATGAAAATTACAATGAAGATTTCATTTCATACGAGAAAGTTCATGTCTTCGTTCATCGTTGGGTAAATATTGTAACGCGTAGTAAAAGAAAACCGCGGGGAGCCGATGGGTGCATGACGCAAACGGCCGCTTAAAGTGACGCCCTTTAGTCTCTTCGATGAAAGTTAACTAACTACAGCTAAACACCAAACACGAAGGTATCTAACCCGACCAAATAAAATAAAGTACACTAATAAAGGCCGTCAGCTTGTTAGTCTGTACTCTCTGTATGTATGTTATTATAAAAAAAAAACATGCTACTATATAAAAGAATCAAGGTACGAAAACCCATAAAAACATTCCGAACAAGCACGTTCTTCACGTGCCAACAACATTTGTCGAGGCACGTTAGACGCAACGTGTTAGAAACTGAAGCTAAGGGCGAGTGGACGTACTGGTGACACTTCGTATCTGTGTCCAAGAACCATACAATCCTGTTACACGTCTCGGCTTACCGGCTTAGATGCGACGCTTGCCTTGCTAATTGAAATCCTATAATTGGACATAGGATTTGGAGTTTCGGACTTGACACAGGACAACCATCAATTTGTGTTTAGGTTTTGCTTCTTTGCTTTTGTACTCACTTTTAAATATTTTTTTTATGTGTAAATGGCCTCACCTTTGACAAACATCGTGAGGATGCAGGCATGTTCAGGGATCACAATTCGGGTACATAATTAATTATGTCACTAGATGGACCGACGACCTGGTGAAAACCGCGGGAGCCGATGGATGCAGGATGCAAAGTGGCGCTCTCTGGGGGAGGCCTATGTTCAGCAGTGGACGTCTTCGGGCTGTTGATGATGATGATGATGATGATGATGATGATAATGATGATGAATTATGTCACTGTCATCCACCTCTTGGCCAGCGCGGTGGATTACACACTCGATCCCTTTCTATACCTGTGAAAGAATGCCCATGTCCCAGAATTGGGAAGGACGATGACAGCTTCATACCATTACAAATGTCTATTTAATCACAACAAACACACTTTAGAAACACAGACGTTGATAGAGGTCTGTGTGCAATGCTCGTGGTTCTTTACTAATGAGATTCTTTCCCGAATCATTTGGAAATCCACGACTAACTTACATCCGTTTGCTTACGTTGATATTCCAATCCAAACAAAAAGCCAATGCTTTCCTCACAAATCCATCGGCTCTAATGGTAATTAGCCACAGGTCCACCAGAGCGTGTCGTTGGAAACGTGAAAACATTTAATTGGGACACCAAATGTCGGTCAGGCACACCTATGTTGTATGAAACCGAGTACCAAAATAACACCGACCTCAAGGAGTCATGAAACTTTTGTTGGACTCAATACAAGTTGGAACATCGGCAGGTACGTTCGTGAGAACTAAATTGCTTTAGGAAATTGTTACCACGCGTTGTCGTTCTAAAAAATCAGTCGTGTAACCAGCTGCTCAGTTCGTAAGTTTCGTCACGAATCGAATCCCGAAATTAGAAGACTATAGTTCATTAGCTTCGTAAATTAAACCTTGGTCGTATTTCCAGACTTCATCCACATAAAGCAATCAGCATAATTCAGTCACGGGAAAAAAGAAGCTATAAGTTTCAGATGGTTGAAAAGGTGTATGTGTTCCAAAAGTGGAGCATTTTCAGAGCACCGATGATAATGACAGCTAAGTTTTTCTAAAAGAGCATCGGAATAAACTGCAGGGATCAGGCCGAAGTATCAAGAATGCAATTTTGAATATCCATCTTCAATATCATCATTTTATATTGTTTTATAGAGAGGATAGAAAGAAGAAGAGGAAGAGGACGACCGAGAAGATCATTCGGAGATCAACTGAAAAAAATATATATAATGTCATGTCGTAACTAGAGCTGATAATGCCTGCAGCATGGAATAAGCTAGATTACAAGAGTTTAGCTCTTAAATGAAAAAAGAGAGTCTTCACCCCATGGCATGTCTAACACCTTTTGATCAAATGTAAGCTATTGGCCTAACTAAAGGCATAGGTCAACCGGCGGTACTAAACTCTAATTAAAGTGCGAAACTAACCGTGTTATCATCCAATAACTTAAATAAAGTTGAACGACCCTACCTACCACCTGACCCCCGAGAAATTATCGAGTAGGCATGTTAGGAACACGGTTGTAAATTAATTCCATTTTCGAGGAAAGCCTCAATAATAGAATAAGGCAAGGGCCAATATCCATAAATTTTCACGTTGGCGTTAGTAATAGCTATTTACGCCCCGGAATGTCGCAGGAAAATTGTACTTTCATGGTTTGTATTGTACCAGGCTTCTCGTCATCCTTATACTACCCCACTTTTTAATTAAAATGTTATAAAGAATTTTTCCACATGGCATGCCCGGCCTGACCCATCGTTACCCGACTACTCTAAATGGTGATATTTAATGGTAATTTTAGGTTTAAAGAAATTTATTCTCAAATAAGACAATGTCACTTCCATGAGAACATAGTTACACTTAAAATTATTATACATACATACATTCGCCGTCACATAAAATAATGTAGGTAGGTAACTATATAAATACGTGCTAAGTAAAATTATAATAGGTACATTTAGCATCGATACTTAATTTAGAATCTTTACTTCGGCAGTGGATCCGCCATCATAAGGTATTGAGTCAACTGCCTCTTGAAAACGTTAAATGAATGTAATTTTTTAATGTGTGAGGGTATTTTATTATAAAATTGTGCTCCTTCAAAAGTAAGCATTGTTTTGCCATAATTCGTTCGAGGCTTCAGAAGTAGAAGAAGGCTACCGCGACGATTTTAACGACATTTGACTTTCAAAAGTGCTATGAATAGCCTATTTGCAATAAAACATTTTGATTGATTGATTGATTGAAGGATTGTGGTGGAATTCGATTTGTTTACTTTCTTTTGCTTTCTTTTTTATTTTTTACATTTACGTTTGTTATAATCACCACGCTTGGCAGGCATCTTGGTAATCGCAGAAGATTTTAAAATGAAGAGAATACTGCTGCTCGTTCTCTGGATTCCCTCAGCCAGCTCTTATGGCACGAACGAGAGAAGTTGTCTTATTCTTAAACCACACGGTCCATGGTGGATATTCGTCATCCAAACGCTGAATCAATAAATAAATGACTGAAAAACTTACCGATCATGCTGTATCAGAGCAATGGAACTGGCAACCAGATCCTCAAACTGCTTCTCACTCGCTGAGCTTCCTTGCCTCTTGTGATGATGGGGGGTGCTTCCCACGGATGACGCTGGAGTCAGGTTGTTCTGCGTTTCTGGGTGGAGGGTCTTTGAATTGAGGTTTCCTTGAGACTTGCTACCGAACAGTTTCCATGATACGATGGAAGACGAGTCGTGGCTTTTGGATGAACTGCTGCTTTTCCAAGGGAAGACTCCTCTGTAACAAAGAAAAAGAATTGGCTATGTTTAACAGCTGATAATAGGTAAATGGTAATGAGTAGAGCTATCTTATACATCACAAAACAGAAGAGTACGCAAGACATGAGTAACATAAAATAAATATTAACAGCGTAATTTAAATTCGTCAAAGGAAGTAAGGTATCATAAAAGTCACGAGGGTCGAGTTTACATTTTTCATGAAAACGCCGAAGGCAACCGACATCCGCAGAGTTATTAATGAGTTCAAAGAGCCAGTGCTTGTGAGAAAATAAGTATAATAAAATAAATTTAAAGAACTAAAAAGGAAGACTAATGACCGTTCTATTGTATTGTAATGTCGAGTAGGTACTAGAGTACATGATCTATAGGATGTATTAAACAAAAAGATCAAATATTATTATGAAGCTGTCACGGCATTCAGACTTCCGTACGACAATCATTCATCAAGGTTAATGAGAATTCAAGAACAAATATGTCAAACTAAAAAGGAAACGAATGCATGGGAACGGTCACAGAGACGACAGACGTAGCTAGAAGAGACTCTGAAAAACATAGAACTGTACAAATTTTAAGCCCAATAGTTTCAATATGAATTGAAATTTAGTCTTACGTCAACGTCACTAACATACAATACAAACACAATCAGATTCATGGAGCAACGAACTCAGTTGAAACTATTTGTCGTTCTACTTCATATTTAAAGTGGTGGTGATAGGTAGCATGTGCCTCCATGGCTCACCACAGTAGAACCCACTACCTTAGTAGGAAATAGACAATACCAACTAAATTGAAATAAAGACAATGACGAACGTAGCTAAATGGTAGCTAGAACAAAAACATCAGGTACCACAACTCAGTGAGCCAGTAATGGATAGCTTAGATCTGTTGTAATCAAAGAGGTGGTGTTGGAAGCATTGCGGTACAGCGGAACATTAATTAGTTTCTGACAACAACACGCGAGTTCGGTTTCATTGGCTGCTGCACCTGTGGTAATTAGATCTAGTGGAAACAGGTGGATCCGTAGTGAAAATAATGAAGGATCACCTGAGACGGGACTTTAGGCTTTCATATTATGTACAATAGAATTGAGCTGACGCAACAGAACTCTATTAAATTAAAAAAACCCATTTTTTAGTCATGTATGATACCGACTACTGAAGAATCAAATGGACGAATGTTAACAAATCAAAGAAATTATAAAGGTTTCTACTATCCGACAAGTACCTACATGCTGGTGTTACCTACTATCACAATTCGCCAACACAACGAGAGAAAGCAGACGTTGTCACCTATAAAAACAGTGGTGTATCAAAGTTTAGAGATTTTCTTGATCTCTACTAATTTTTTTTAGTCATCGTCGTGTACAACCTTTATTAAGAACCTTTTTCTTTGACACCTTTACAGTTTTCCGAGGTTAATAGTTTAGAAATCGAATATGTAAACGATAATCATAAACAAAACAAAAAAGAAAGAGAAAAAAAATCAAACATTATTTTAATTTCCAAGAGCAAGTAACATATTCCGCATCAGTTATAGACAAACAATACCACTCACCTCTCTGAATTCTCACACATAATAATATACTCTCTAGAAGCCTCTTTACAGTTATAAACATTAGATCTATTGATCATAAAATAGCAAAAGGAGACGAGACGACCGGAATGTCATTGTGTGATAATTTGCGCTCGGCCCGCGTGTGTGGGACGAAATGTATGATAATATGCTGACAAGTAGCGTATTCCATCTATGTGATATTAGTTTAATTTTGATACATTTACTATCACGACAATAGTCTCCAAAGCCATAATTATTTTGGACTGCAATCGACCATAATCGACGTGGGAAATATTACTATGATCAATCTATTCTGTGCTACGTATAATTGGAATACCTGCCTATAATGGAACAATCTTAAGTCGTGCATTTATTGATTTATTCATATTTTTGAAATTAAGTGGGTCTAAACTCTTAGTTCAAGGATATGGAACTGCTTGGGCAAAACAAATATCTAAATTATGCAGGTAAAACACGCAGCGTGAAAACCCATGACTGCGCTGAATAACCAATACAAACACGATTACATAAGTTCGAGATACATACGGGCGTGTAATGAAAACATGGCTGCTGAAACAAAAATAACAACAACCATTACAACGAGAACAAACAAATAAAAAGTATGTATCTATCACTTTTTTTTAATGAGAATGAATGACGTGGCGAGCTAGTCGTTCGCCTGATATTAAGCGACACGGCCGCCCATAACAGTTGCAGTGTCCCTGGGAACTTTAAAATAATAAAGTTTCTCGTGACACTGCACTACGCACGTCATCCTGAGACATCACACAGTCTAGTAATCAGAATACTAGACTGTGTGATCAGATCATAAAGTCTCATTTGCCCAGTAATTTCACTAGCTACAATGCCCTTCAAACCGAAACACAGTAGTGCTTGTACACTACTGCTTGGCGGCAGAATAACTGGCAAAGCGGTGGTACCTACCTACACGAACTGTGCAGAAAAGTCCTACCACACCACCTGGTAAAATATATATATCTTAATAATTAATCAAGTCAATGCTAATAAGTACAAAAAAATCGTTACGTGACTTATGTATGTATGTATGTATGTATCATGTATGATTGGTAATAAATTAACTATGAACAAAGTAATATTGAATAAAAATAAACTAGTGGAGTTGTATAAGTATTTTGAGAAGCATTTACGCCGTAGACGGCCGATATAACACATGCGTCCTTCACACGACAGTAATGTACTTTATTCATAACATAAAGCAAAACTGATACCTATTGGTTATTAAATTCTTGTTATTCAATTCAATGTTGAAACGAAAAAGGCTATGTATTGATCGTACATTAGAAATTATAGACATACAAGTAGGTAACAACATGAACCCTGCTGGCCACTACAGATTGTATTAAAACAAAACGAGTCACAAATAATACAAACAACGATCAACCTGAAAACACTGATGAAGGGTTGTTTAGATACAAGCGTGCCGTATTTTTTTGTTTTGCAATTTTTTTCTAAGAATTCTTATATAAAAAAAATTAAAAATTAAAAGTTCGTATATTTTTACTCAAAAATATGGTTGGGAGCGGAACAAAAAGCGACTTTCCTTATATAGGCGCTGGAAACCCACATGATCTTACGCCTGAACTTTCAATACCAACAAGAGCCAATGTCAACGCTCTTACAACGGCCGCAGTGTTAAACAAGCTGCTTGCTAATATCGAAGGTCGACAGTTCAGTCTTGTCATTCTCTCATCATGAGTGCAGGACAAAAATAAACATGATCTTTGTAGTCCTAAAAGTAGAGGATAAAATGGACAGAAAATTGATATATCCACCCATTTACTGTCCATTTTATCTCACGTGAACGAACATAGATGAAATATAAGACAATAATCATACCTAACCTAACATTCATACCCGAATACAATATCTGGAAGTAATAAAATCATAATGTTCTTTACAAACACACATCGCTGCTGGCTACAACACAGAAACTAGCAAATGGAAACGCCATTGAAATCGTTCACCATTCGCCACAGAACAAGGGGGCTTGCGTAATCCAAAATGCATGTTTCCTACAATTGTTCTAGAGAGGCTAATCTTTTACAAGTTGGATGTAAAAACGCTGGGAATCGTGCGCGCGCGCCGGTGCTTGGTACGAGGTGGTACGCTGGTACGGAATTATGTGACCTGTTGACTTTATGTCTAGCTCTCTGAGGTTTCGAATGTAGAACCAAAATCTGTTTTAATATTTTACTTTTATATTCAACACATAATCTATCTACCAATAATTATATTCTGTATCTTATAATATTTTATATTGTTGACTTAGTTTGAGGTGAATTTTTATTATTCAGCTATTTTTTCATCCATAGACTATTTTTATTTACATTAGAGCGAAGAGCCAATTGAAATTTTCCACCAGACGTATTGACGAGCGCATTCTTTAAATAAACATTCGATAGAAACATCATTTGACGTTTATTAATCCAGGTTGGCATGTATTGATAAAAAAAAATACCCACATATCAGTCGGAGGATAAACATGCACTTATTATTATAAAACTGTGACAAATAGTCACAATCAAAGCAAGAGGAGCTAAATTGCAAATGTCGGGATATTGTGACATGAACACACATGACACAAAATTAAGTCCGCCACGGCATTTACATAAAGATGGACCTTTAATCAAAGACCAAAGGAAATGTTGAAACAGTGGATATAGAAATGTCTAACCGAACTAGCGGATAGGGCCGCAAATGGCAATGAAAGAACTTGATTTACTCAGCCATATGAAACAGGCGATCTACGTGGAAACTGGTTCTCACGGCGCAAGGCACTACTCAAGGAGTTCTTATGTAATCATCTATGGGCACGTTTAGCAATTAGGCGATTAGAATCATGGAAAATGGAAACCATGGTTACATCAACGCACTTTTCAATAAGGTAAAACGATAAAATGTAACGCTAATAGTGAAGCTAGACTATATCGGAGAAGTTAAGCGGCGTTCGCTACGGTCAACATGAATGAATACATGAATATTCAAAAAGTATAATTGAAACTGCCAGTATGTAGGATACGATTACGTATGGTGTGGTATGGATCTGAACTCTGATTTTCTTTTTGGCTTTCAGAATAATGCTGTTTGTACTTAACAAAACTTAATCTAAAGGGTTTTTTTAACAAAAGTAAACTAAACTAACAGAAGGTGAGAAGCGAGGGCTTAATTATAATATTGTAGTGTTGTGATTTGATTGACGTAATTTAACTTACTATCAGGTTGTTTGCTTTTTGATATGCTTGTATAAATAGAATGTAATTATAGTTTTGATTACACCTCAGTTAAACACTGATAACATTTAAACTAAAGGAAACTTTTATACAAAGGCAATTAATTAAGTAATAAAAAGTAAAAAGAAACCGCATTAAGAATGTTTATCATACAACAAAACCAAAAAAACACAATATCACACTTTAAAAAATGCAAAAATCTAATGATGTACCAATATTACCTATGAATGATAATAACAGTAAGACGAGACGTTAACGACAGTAAGAATACATTAAAGTATGGTACATCATATAATTTTTCAGCCTTCTACAGACTATAAATATTCAACCTACATAGCTGATCCCATCAGCGAATGACGCGCGGTGATGGCGAGATGAGACAATTATGTCGGGTATGTGGGGTCAGGCAGCCAGTAATGGTGTGACCCCATAATGCGCCGTAATCGCAGTGTGGGGAATCAAGGATGGCATAAAATATATTTAGATCATTTGATTGGATGAAACGTTGTTCGGAAAAGGAAAATGACTTTGGATTCAAACATTTTATGCATGACTGACTATGCAACGAGAAAAACCAAAGTAGGCATGTAGATAGCAGGTACGCGTAGCGTGTGTACCAATGTGTACCTGAGCTGTAAGCTGATACTAAAATAACTTTGATTACAGAAAGTGTCGCAATCACAATCAACCTTTCTATGGGTTGGGTTATTGATGGTTATCAATATCCATACTTATTATTATAATTTATACAACTGCTGCTCTAACACGGACGGTCGACTAAATTATCATTCCCCTGTTTTACTCTACTTGAGAAGTAATCAAGTATGAAAGTGACATTTTAATGGATTTGAAAGACAATTTTTTCAGCCGCCAAGTCGGCAAGTAAATACTCTCTTTCAACAAAAGCGTACACTCAAAGTCATTACCAAAACATAAAGAACCTTTCCGATCGGTGCCATCCCATCAAAAACACATATGGAATGGAATGCAAACAATGGATTTCAATTTCGCCATGAGCATTCGGCTTCACAGCTACATACACAGTCACGTTGCGATATTAGAATATTTCAATGAGCTTGAATAGCGTATCAAAAATCAAATGTATTCAAACCACGCCCGATGGGCACCCATTGTTGCGTTCGGCACATTCCATTGTGCACGTGACCTTCTATACCAGCCGGTATTCCATCGGATTAATGGCGTATTGAGTTGAGTGGGATGAGCGACACTCTTTGTAGATAACACAAACTTTGTAGGCACTAAAATGATTTTACATGTGTTAAAATCATTTTAGTGCCGCTAATAACAAGCACTATATTTTTTCTTGTTTGTATATTTCTTAGCAGGGTTGAATCAACGTATGCTTCATCAATTTTTTAATTGAATCTGGAAATCTTTGCGTACTCCTTGCCTGAGGATGATTATGATGATGAGACAGAATTTTAAGTTATTAGTCATACGTTTCTAGTCTAGCTGGTCTCTGAACCAGGCTTGAGTCAGTCATCTTTTATTGTAAAGAGTAGTATACAGTTATGACGTGCGTGACTGACGAACATATTACATTATTTTAGAAGACGAGACGACATTAAAATTGTTAATTGCTTATTTCCGCTAAATTAGTTTCAATTGTTAGGAATCCAAGACTTGGTATTCCAATTCAATACTTATTGTTTTGCTTTAAAACTCCAAACATTAATGGCCTGTTTATTGTTGATCTTTGTTCCTATGACGAAGTTTAACATTTCTAAAACCATAATTCTCCTTGAAATTATCGTTGCACATTCGGAAATCTGATCATGCCAAACCAAACGGTAACGCTTCGATAACTTTGTGAATTCGATCAATAAGTTGACCTTTTACTTTTAAATATTATTACTGTCATTAAATCAAATTACTATTGTATTAAATTCTGGCTACTGTCCGTCCGTAGTCAGCATTGTTTAAGCCTGCTCATCATTCTCACGATCTTGTGTATTCATGTATTGTTTTGCATACAGAACTATAAAGTTTGCATTTAGAACACCGGCGAAAAACATGAAGCTTTTATGGATATAGAAAATAAGACAGAATTCATTAAATTCAGACATGATTCCTAAGACGCAAAAATCAGTACCGGAACAAACAAAACATTTAAGATTACTAACAAAGAAGCTATTTTTAAACCCACTCTTAAAAAACACCTTATTAATGGTTCTCTGCGTATTAGCATTAGCTATGGAACATAAAAAGGTTTTTTTTACAGTAACAAGTGATATTAAGTTGATGGCCAAATTAAATGTTCACTGTTTACGACTGAATTTCTAGCTTGTCTAGTGTGTCCATAAAATTGTAGAATAACTTTGAGAACATTGAGAAAGTATGTAAAATTGTTTGTTTTCCTTGTACAGTAGAGACAATAAAAAATTATTATTATCCTCCAATGCAAGTAATTTTTAGGAGCCAAGAAAATATTTGTATATATTGCATCAAGTAAACAGGCAACAAAATTTTAGAATTACCAGATTACCACTTAAAGAAAAAGGTTAAAGTCGTGATCCAAAAGATGAGGTATTCGATGGCTGCAGCGAAGCGTGAAGGTACTATCTAAATCTGGAAATGAAACTAGCAATTTGTTCGGTTTCTTCGATAGACAATCAGTACCACCTGCCGTTGATTAAGAATGCCGTGCAATTTATGAAAGTATACCTATTGCGCCATACAGTAGATAATTAGATTACAGATTAAAAAAAGGTTGGTAGAGCACCAGAGAGAGAGAGAGAGAGAGAGAGAGAGAGAGAGAGAGAGAGAGAGAGAGAGAGAGAGAGAGAGAGAGAGAGAGAGAGAGAGAGAGAGAGAGAGAGAGAGAGAGAGAGAGAGAGAGAGAGAGAGAGAGAGAGAGAGAGAGCACTTTGTAGGATTTAAGGTCATGCGTTTCCCATTGGCAGTATGTTTAATGTTTAGGTAGCAAAAATGTCAGCATTTAGTTTCGCAACTTTTGCTCAACCTCCGGTTTCGATCTCAAGACGACACAGCGACGATTTCGACCGTGTGAACGCAAGGTCTGACGTAAACGCTACTGACGAAGCCACCAACCATACCAATGCATCTGATAAAGATCTTAATTCAAAGAGACAAGAATCAAAATGTCTTAAAGCGGCTATATTTGCTTTATGTGACGCGACTGATTCATATGATTTGAAAATGAAGGTTCATTATGAACCGGTATTGGTAATCTATAACCATATTATTAAAATATTTAGAAATCACCAATTGGTGGCTCTATCAAACAAGTCTAGCCAATACGGCACACTTAATCACTTTGCAATAAAAAAGAGACATGTACTACACCTACCTATCGTGTGATGGTCAACATTCAACAACCATTATATGATACTTTGAATAACACATAATGGTACGGAATGCAGGTTCATTCTTATACGTATCTGACGCTTACTGTGTTGTGAACCATAGGATAGATATTGCACGTAATTACAGCGGCGATAATAGTTATGTAGTCGCCACAGAAGTCTGCAAAATACGTAGTGTCTTTTCTAATGGCAGAGTAATATGAAACCGTGACGAAAACGCAAGCGAGAAAGATTTTCCGACAGCTAAATGAAGAGAAAAGCCCCACTTTAGCCACACAGCTACTTAAAGTTAGTCAACAACATTAAAAACCGCAAGATTTTGCCGCAACAATTAGCGGAGGCAAGTTTATTTCTGGACATAAATTCTAAACGCAATCTCGTGACGAACCAATACTTAAACGTTTATGGACCCGAATGTCAAGGTTACTTTGGGTTTGGTAACAATTAAAATATGCCTCGTGTATATCAAAAAAGTTTATAGCGAAGATGGCTGGAGGTTCATGTTATTAAGTTTGAACGAATAAAAAATTGGGTAAAAACTAACCACACTACTTGTTCCAGTGTTTTAAGTTTCATGTCATGTAAACATGCACAGTGTTTGCGTGTTTTCACAAGTCTTGATTTAATGACACACTGCTTTAGCTCGGCGTTATTACTTTATTATTCTCAATACGTTTTTGTTCATTATATTAAGAAAAAATACGCATTTTAGTAGAAATCTCTGCTGTTTATGATGCTTTAATGTAACCCAAAATGAGCACCCAATTACAATAACTACTATCAACATTACCATCATCAGCCGCGATTTTAATGAGAACATGTTAATGTTACTTTAACTACGAGGTTACCGTATCTGGCCGTGTTTTGCTCATTTTAACAGTCATGTCAAGGAATAGAAATAAGTGTAACCTTGTCATCATCATCATCATCATCATCATCTATGCAGCGCTGTGTTTTGTTGCCGTAATAAAATAGCATATCAAAACAAAAGACGAAAGACGAAAAGGAATTCTTACTACACCCATTGCAGTTTCCCGAACGTTTGTTAAAGTTAAACTCGCGTTAACTTAAAAATACGGAACGCTCATTGGTTGCCTGTTGATCATCGAATGTCTCCAACCAATGAGCGTCCAGTATTTTGACGTTGATATAAGTTTAACTTTAACAACCGTACCAGAACGTGCTGTTGACTCTACTCTACATACAGTACACATAACACTTGCATCACTACAATTTTATTATCGTCTTGCGAATAGCATTGAAAGTGTAATAGCTCTGGATTACGGCCGAGACCTATTTACGTATTTGGCCGGCCCCCGCACTTTACCCGCCGGGCTCGGCGAAAATGGAACGCAAATATTTACTTCCACTCCACCCATGAAAGGGGAACAGATGGAGTAAACTTTAACCTTTATAAGCCTGGAAAGGGATATAAATAGGGCGCTGAATGAGATCAAATTTCTGGGAAATATGAGGCGGAAAATATAAGCATAGAATAAATTGTGATGTGATGTACTCGCGGTAACTCAAATTGGAAGACAACACACAGATATGGGTGGTAGAAGACAAAGATGTAATAGTATCTATTGCTTTAGTACTCACATAGCTTTGGCACTCATGTTATCACCGCGCCACCAGCGAAATGGCCTCGGTACTGTAACGATCCAGGGTGTCTCGTGACGTCACAAATATTAGAAGGTTTTCTCAATTATAAATATATTTAAATAAAATAATTTTACGAGTAAGTAATAATCCAAAAATAAAGCAAATATTGGTTTGATACTGCATTAACTGGTATAGGACATAGAGATAGGTGTAAAAGTAGTTATTTAAACGTAAAATGAGGTAATATTAGAAAGCATAAAACCTCTTTAATTATATTTCATACTAAAATCGCGAGCTAGCAGTCAAGAATGTGTCAAAGATTTTTAAAAATGATTGCAGATTGGGAGTTTACTAAAAAATGAAAGAGAAAGATGGCAAAAAAAATATAGTTTTATCCTGATTTTATTTTTCAGAAAAATGTGTGAACGGTGCTACGAATGGAATAGAGAGGAAAAACGGGGGATTTCCTTTTCATATTAGAAATAACCAAAATTTATAACGAGAAGGAAGATTGACAAAGATAGGTATTACCTACAGAAGTGGAGAGGTCTAGGAATTATGGAAACCTAACGGAGGAAAATATGAATCAAGAAGTTGATATGAACCGATATCAACTGAGGGAAGTTATTATATTATTTCGTAGCTAGTATTTGCAAAGTAATTAATTTTACCCAAGTTTTAGAGATGTTAGTTTTGAAAATTTACACAATCGGAAAATGTTCCCTGGAGAGCTTAGGACTTTCCTTGTAAGTTGATGTTGAGTGAAAATGCTTATTGTAGGACAATATCGTTGTGGACATCACGCTGATCGGATGGTCTGATGATGGCAGATGGTTTTAATGTACAGAAGGGAAAGCCAATGATATTCTTTGCATATTTTCTAGTCGGCAGGAGCTTAGATGATGATGAGTGTAGATGCTTATTGTAGCACAAGATCATCGTGGACATCACTCTAGGCGAAAGGTTTGATGATGGCAGGGGATTTTATTGTAGAAGGGAAGCTAGTGCTATTCTCTGCACATTTCTTTAGCCGAAAGAAGCCTATCGTCATACACGAAGGAGATGAAAGATTTTATTTCACGCGGTGATGTAAAACATCGTGAATGTGTTTGAATACTTACTTATCACTTTAATTTGATATAATGACTGTTTGACTTAATCCTAACTAGATAATTATTGGGGATATTGTTGTAGTTCGTTTTTGTATAAGTCAATAATTATTTTCTTAGCAGGTCGTTGTTGTAATCACGGAGATGATCGAAAGGTCTTATTCCCGCACAAAGATTGAAGCACACTTTGATGTATATTTATCACACTAATTTTATCATACAATAACATAAAATGTTGTCATGGATTCAGCAAAAGCAGGTAGAGTTTTCTTTCGTCGGATCATGAAGGAAACACAGAGGTGGAGAGGAAATCTTTTCCCTATTTATTTACTGTAAGTATCACGAGCGTATTTGAATATCATTCTAGTAAATTCAAAATAGGTAATGTTTTCATGCGCCTATAACGTAAAAACGGGGAAATTAGATTAAGGTCTTCCGTAATAGGTAAAAGGTATTTATCTCGAACAAGTCAGTGGCGACTATGAGCTGGAAGATGCGGCTTGGACCAGTTCCTCACTAGGTGGACGCCTTCAAGATAATGATGATGATGGTGGTGATGATGTTGATGATGATGAGGTTTGACCTGGTCAGAGCGTGGGAAGCCAATGAAAGCGGAAGACTAACGGATGCACAGAGTGGCATAGGTTCAGGATGATGGTGGTGATGATGATGATGATGATGAGGTTTGACCTGGTCAGAGCCGTGGGTAGTCGAAGGAAGCGGAAGACTAACGGCTGCACAGTGTGACATGGGTTTATGATGATGCTGGTGATGATGATGGTGTTGATGATAATGACATCTTCAGGATGATGATATTGAGGGTCTAAGATAGGCAAAGATCTTATAAGATAAGATGCAATATATTTATTTATCTCAAATCTATGGGCATAGTTCAGTTTGGTGAAGTTTAGATTTGACATTGTTTTAATGAATTTTCAATAAAAACATTAACTTTTATTTTACTACTTTATAATATTTTTCAATAGTTAATTATTGTCCTTCGTATTTATATGGGTCAAGCATAAGCAGTACCTTGTTAGTGACTCCTTACCACACGGATAGGATAGCTAATTGTATAAATTCGAATGAGAATAACGTTTTGTTGATAATTGATATCAATAATATATTTACAACTTACAATACATACACTTTGTTCTACGGATCAAACATAACTTTAGCGTATTTCATTATACTAAAATGCGTCTTAGATATATGGATGATTTCTATGAAAGTTCAGGAGAAGCAAAGTCAGCCTGAGAATTCATAAACGGTTCAATGTCTATAGTATACAAAATATATGCATAATATTATTATAATATCAATAAATACGGGTATGGAAACGATTAGGAATAAATGAAATGAAACGAAATGATCTTTATTTCCGACACACAATATCGCGAAAGGAACAATATAACACGGAACATAAAATAAGAAACTTATATAAATATACTAATTATACTCTGAAGCGATATTGCACGATGTCAGAAACAGATCCCGGCTCAGCTCAGCATTCAACTTATTATCATTGTGTAATTACTCCGAAATAAATGTCCTGAATTTTTATTCAACATTATTAATCTCCATTTCATGTCGGCCGAATCTTCGAGAGAGGAGCAGAGGTTCCACACGGCGAGGCTGCGCATAATGCATAATCTACGGGCTCTTCTTTGTAGGACGATTCATCAAGACAAGTCTGATTGTCATTCTTCGAAACTTATTTAAAAGGTCATGTGTTTTCTTATAGATAATAGTATTTAATCTCGACGGTAGATGTATTAACTCTAAATTTACGGTTTCCCAAAAATATTATATCGCTTCGATACTCTACTTTATAATTATTGTAAAATCAAATATTGTAAAACCAAACATGATATAAAAAAAAATAAACCCTGAGGAGTTTCTTTGGGCTTCTTCTCAATCAGGAGTAATCGAAGTTTCCGGATATATTTTTAAAACTCAAAGTTAGTTATGAACGACAACATAATTTTAATATTTAATTATTTCCTCTGGGTACTTTAATTCTATAAAATTATTTTATAATTTAAATTATAATTTAAACTATTCCGATAAAGTAAATTCTAAATTCATAATCGTTTGAAATAACTTTTTTCAATAAATAATTTGAGTTTTACTTATGTTTTTATTTATTAATCTATAATATAGAGCATAACGTAGGAAAGTAAGGGTAACGAATTCTGGACTATCATCATAGAAGGCCACTTTAATAAACCAGATTTAGGTTATTATAGGAATTGGGGCTCAGTAGACGGCGTCATGATAAGCAGAAGAGGTTTTTCATGACTTCGCTAATATGGTTAAAATAGGCGTAAGGAAATGGTAGAACGAGTTGTAAGCATTTCCGGTAGAAATGATAACATTTTTGTAACTAGTGGGAATTTTTGGGTCGAATAGTGAAAGTGTAACAAACGGGAATTTCATATTTTTTAGGTAGTATTCGTTAAGAGATTCTGATATATACACTTGAAGCATGGTTATGAAGGTCAATTATAGAAAGTACTTCAGGTTTTCCAAATTAGGTTAATGTGAGTTGTTTTGGAGCAATCTACGTTTTCGATCTTTCCAGCAGATATAGGATTAGCGCTCATCAAAGGTTTAGATTGCAGTGAATAGTAGGATAATGGGTATTCCAATTTACTACATTAATTGCGTATTGATGTTAGTTAGGAATTGTCTCATTACTTTAAAAGGATTTGGATTACTGCATTATCACAACGTACGGGTTCTACCACTATTAGGAGACGATCACTTGGCCATAACAAATCTAGAACATACAACAAGCTTAGGTTACTTCTAGGTTCTTTCTATCAACAAGCTTAGGTTAATTTTAGGTTCTTTTCTTACGGTATTAGATTTCCTAGCGTTATTTAATTCATTTTATAGTTTATTTAAACTTAGATCTTTAGGTTCGGTAAATTAAAGATACAACTATAATAATTATGAATATAAGGGGAATAGGGGGGTTAGAAAAGGGGGGGTTCTTACAATCAGTGTTGCCGTGATCAGGATTATTAATTGGGCTTATGCGACTACCTTTTTCTTTACTACGTGGCCAGAGTCATTTAATTGCGATTTTGAGTCTTACATATTTCTTAATTAGGTGATAGGATCATTTTATTAGCACAATATCGAAAGGGTTGTTGTTTGTTTTAGATTTGACTTAGATGCGATATTTTAGTGTCGCACAATTTGCTGTCCGTGGAAATAGAAAAGGTTTTGAGACAATTTATGTAGGGGCGATATATGTAGGGGTGGTTTTAGATTTCACTAATGTTAATGATATTAGATAAATATTTCAAATAAGCTTTAATAATCAATTCGTAATTTGTATCTATTAGCTATAGGAACGTTTCAGTCTTTTAAACATATTAAAAAAAAAAACAAAATTAAGCAGTTGAAGTATAAGTTTGACAAAATAGATGGAAGCAGTATAATTTAATTAGGATTTGCAACGGGAATCATTAGTTGGTTGTAGTTTATTGGGGCGATGAAGTTTGGGATATCTTTGTTAGATTATTTAAATAGGCTATAATGTAGAAGACTATGAGTAGAGAACAAACGGGATTCAAATCGTCATAGTAAACATTTGTTTATTTTAATTATAAATATTGTTACAGTTATTTAGGAAAGTGCATTAATGGTATGAGTTCATGACTAGAATGGTTCGTAATCTAATTTAGGAAAAACGTAGAATTCAATTTTCATAATTATACGGATTATGTTATTGTATATAATTTACACTTTTGCGGTTGACGCTAGGAAAGGTAATATTAGAATTTGGAAAAGATTATAAAACCTTAAGGGGCGTTTAAATTAAATTCCGAGACATTTAAAAATAGGAAATTAAATCTGTATACTAAAGTTTAATAACTTAAGCCGCGATAAATAAAACGGTGAAAATGTTTCTTTTTGATGGTGATTGTTCGATGATTAATATTTTAAGCTATATTACAATAATTTGAATTAATATTTACTGTTTAAAATAAATGAAGTCAAAATAGTTTTGTAAAATACAAAAAAAAAATTGGTACATTCACTTCTTTTGGAAAACACTTTGTTATAAAAAAATATTAGCTTTGTGAAATGAAGGATTCATTATAGTTTTTATCTAAAATGAAATTAAAAAGAAAAAAATTCTTTGGTCGTAATGTTTAGAAAATAATTTGGGGTTAAAAGACAAGCAAACATTTTATTAGTCTGCAATCAAGGAGGTCCTTGTTAATTCAATAAAAAGCGTGTTAGTGTGTTAAAAGGGTTTTGTTTGTATTTATGAAATGATTATAAACTAGAGTATGTTATTTGAATGGAAGAGGGGTCGGGGTTCATGAGAGATCTAATAAAAAAAAAAAATAATATACTTAATAGTGTGATAGATAGAGGGAGGAGGTTTTATGGAATAACAAAGGCTTAGGTTGCAGACAGGTTTGTTGACGATGGCTTTGAATTTTACACGACTCTACAAATGGGTTGATTATAATTTAAGGCAGGTGCTAGGTTAAAAACAAAGCCTAAGTTTATAGAAAACTGTTATAACAACCCCATACTCCACAAGAAGGAAAGATCAGATCTACTACACTATACATCCGAAATGATAGCGAATTACAGAGTGGGAAATATATGTGAAATATTGCTGAAGTCATAGGCAATGAAGATACTTTGAACTATTAAAGTTAATCTGGTTATCGAAGGGTTTTGTGGGAGGCAGCTCGGAATGAAAAAATGATTCTTAGGGGTACCTTCTACTTTGAGTTATTAGGACTGACCAGCATGACAACCTGGTTTCTTTTGGTGGCCAGGTTATCCTTGGGATAAGTTACTTTTGGTTATGATTGATGTGATGAAATTTTGGATATTGACTCATAATGTAATTCACTGTTGTTACGGCTTAAGAGGGTGTTTAAATCAGAATAATTTTGAATTTTAAATATAAATTTATAAAAGGCAAATTGATTGTCAATTCAGTATAATATTTAGTATGGTTAACTACGTTAATCTTTCGAGAATATTTTTAAGGTGAAACAACATAAATAATTATAAAAAACATAAGTAACAATTAATACTTTTCGAACTAATACGCAGTACGCTGCATATTATTTGAACATTTGCCATCGGTTTAAATATTTTAGATGCTCTCTTAAATTAAACATAACGGTTAGTTACACTACAGAACTATAATTACATTTTAAGTTCAGAGCCAAACGTCTACAAATTATAATTGCTTAATGGGGTTTAATTATAAACATAAATAATTTTATTGAAGTTTTGCTAATATTTGTGAAAATGTTTTATCTAATGAATAAAATTTTACTTCGGCTTTAAATTTAAAACGCCTGCGCAAATATTTTAGGGGCGATTGTAACGATCCAGGGTGTCTCGTGACGTCACAAATATTAGAAGGTTTTCTCAATTATAAATATATTTAAATAAAATAATTTTACGAGTAAGTAATAATCCAAAAATAAAGCAAATATTGGTTTGATACTGCATTAACTGGTATAGGACATAGAGATAGGTGTAAAAGTAGTTATTTAAACGTAAAATGAGGTAATATTAGAAAGCATAAAACCTCTTTAATTATATTTCATACTAAAATCGCGAGCTAGCAGTCAAGAATGTGTCAAAGATTTTTAAAAATGATTGCAGATTGGGAGTTTACTAAAAAATGAAAGAGAAAGATGGCAAAAAAAATATAGTTTTATCCTGATTTTATTTTTCAGAAAAATGTGTGAACGGTGCTACGAATGGAATAGAGAGGAAAAACGGGGGATTTCCTTTTCATATTAGAAATAACCAAAATTTATAACAAGAAGGAAGATTGACAAAGATAGGTATTACCTACAGAAGTGGAGAGGTCTAGGAATTATGGAAACCTAACGGAGGAAAATATGAATCAAGAAGTTGATATGAACCGATATCAACTGAGGGAAGTTATTATATTATTTCGTAGCTAGTATTTGCAAAGTAATTAATTTTACCCAAGTTTTAGAGATGTTAGTTTTGAAAATTTACACAATCGGAAAATGTTCCCTGGAGAGCTTAGGACTTTCCTTGTAAGTTGATGTTGAGTGAAAATGCTTATTGTAGGACAATATCGTTGTGGACATCACGCTGATCGGATGGTCTGATGATGGCAGATGGTTTTAATGTACAGAAGGGAAAGCCAATGATATTCTTTGCATATTTTCTAGTCGGCAGGAGCTTAGATGATGATGAGTGTAGATGCTTATTGTAGCACAAGATCATCGTGGACATCACTCTAGGCGAAAGGTTTGATGATGGCAGGGGATTTTATTGTAGAAGGGAAGCTAGTGCTATTCTCTGCACATTTCTTTAGCCGAAAGAAGCCTATCGTCATACACGAAGGAGATGAAAGATTTTATTTCACGCGGTGATGTAAAACATCGTGAATGTGTTTGAATACTTACTTATCACTTTAATTTGATATAATGACTGTTTGACTTAATCCTAACTAGATAATTATTGGGAATATTGTTGTAGTTCGTTTTTGTATAAGTCAATAATTATTTTCTTAGCAGGTCGTTGTTGTAATCACGGAGATGATCGAAAGGTCTTATTCCCGCACAAAGATTGAAGCACACTTTGATGTATATTTATCACACTAATTTTATCATACAATAACATAAAATGTTGTCATGGATTCAGCAAAAGCAGGTAGAGTTTTCTTTCGTCGGATCATGAAGGAAACACAGAGGTGGAGAGGAAATCTTTTCCCTATTTATTTACTGTAAGTATCACGAGCGTATTTGAATATCATTCTAGTAAATTCAAAATAGGTAATGTTTTCATGCGCCTATAACGTAAAAACGGGGAAATTAGATTAAGGTCTTCCGTAATAGGTAAAAGGTATTTATCTCGAACAAGTCAGTGGCGACTATGAGCTGGAAGATGCGGCTTGGACCAGTTCCTCACTAGGTGGACGCCTTCAAGATAATGATGATGATGGTGGTGATGATGTTGATGATGATGAGGTTTGACCTGGTCAGAGCGTGGGAAGCCAATGAAAGCGGAAGACTAACGGATGCACAGAGTGGCATAGGTTCAGGATGATGGTGGTGATGATGATGATGATGATGAGGTTTGACCTGGTCAGAGCCGTGGGTAGTCGAAGGAAGCGGAAGACTAACGGCTGCACAGTGTGACATGGGTTTATGATGATGCTGGTGATGATGATGGTGTTGATGATAATGACATCTTCAGGATGATGATATTGAGGGTCTAAGATAGGCAAAGATCTTATAAGATAAGATGCAATATATTTATTTATCTCAAATCTATGGGCATAGTTCAGTTTGGTGAAGTTTAGATTTGACATTGTTTTAATGAATTTTCAATAAAAACATTAACTTTTATTTTACTACTTTATAATATTTTTCAATAGTTAATTATTGTCCTTCGTATTTATATGGGTCAAGCATAAGCAGTACCTTGTTAGTAACTCCTTACCACACGGATAGGATAGCTAATTGTATAAATTCGAATGAGAATAACGTTTTGTTGATAATTGATATCAATAATATATTTACAACTTACAATACATACACTTTGTTCTACGGATCAAACATAACTTTAGCGTATTTCATTATACTAAAATGCGTCTTAGATATATGGATGATTTCTATGAAAGTTCAGGAGAAGCAAAGTCAGCCTGAGAATTCATAAACGGTTCAATGTCTATAGTATACAAAATATATGCATAATATTATTATAATATCAATAAATACGGGTATGGAAACGATTAGGAATAAATGAAATGAAACGAAATGATCTTTATTTCCGACACACAATATCGCGAAAGGAACAATATAACACGGAACATAAAATAAGAAACTTATATAAATATACTAATTATACTCTGAAGCGATATTGCACGATGTCAGAAACAGATCCCGGCTCAGCTCAGCATTCAACTTATTATCATTGTGTAATTACTCCGAAATAAATGTCCTGAATTTTTATTCAACATTATTAATCTCCATTTCATGTCGGCCGAATCTTCGAGAGAGGAGCAGAGGTTCCACACGGCGAGGCTGCGCATAATGCATAATCTACGGGCTCTTCTTTGTTGGACGATTCATCAAGACAAGTCTGATTGTCATTCTTCGAAACTTATTTAAAAGGTCATGTGTTTTCTTATAGATAATAGTATTTAATCTCGACGGTAGATGTATTAACTCTAAATTTACGGTTTCCCAAAAATATTATATCGCTTCGATACTCTACTTTATAATTATTGTAAAATCAAATATTGTAAAACCAAACATGATATAAAAAAAAATAAACCCTGAGGAGTTTCTTTGGGCTTCTTCTCAATCAGGAGTAATCGAAGTTTCCGGATATATTTTTAAAACTCAAAGTTAGTTATGAACGACAACATAATTTTAATATTTAATTATTTCCTCTGGGTACTTTAATTCTATAAAATTATTTTATAATTTAAATTATAATTTAAACTATTCCGATAAAGTAAATTCTAAATTCATAATCGTTTGAAATAACTTTTTTCAATAAATAATTTGAGTTTTACTTATGTTTTTATTTATTAATCTATAATATAGAGCATAACGTAGGAAAGTAAGGGTAACGAATTCTGGACTATCATCATAGAAGGCCACTTTAATAAACCAGATTTAGGTTATTATAGGAATTGGGGCTCAGTAGACGGCGTCATGATAAGCAGAAGAGGTTTTTCATGACTTCGCTAATATGGTTAAAATAGGCGTAAGGAAATGGTAGAACGAGTTGTAAGCATTTCCGGTAGAAATGATAACATTTTTGTAACTAGTGGGAATTTTTGGGTCGAATAGTGAAAGTGTAACAAACGGGAATTTCATATTTTTTAGGTAGTATTCGTTAAGAGATTCTGATATATACACTTGAAGCATGGTTATGAAGGTCAATTATAGAAAGTACTTCAGGTTTTCCAAATTAGGTTAATGTGAGTTGTTTTGGAGCAATCTACGTTTTCGATCTTTCCAGCAGATATAGGATTAGCGCTCATCAAAGGTTTAGATTGCAGTGAATAGTAGGATAATGGGTATTCCAATTTACTACATTAATTGCGTATTGATGTTAGTTAGGAATTGTCTCATTACTTTAAAAGGATTTGGATTACTGCATTATCACAACGTACGGGTTCTACCACTATTAGGAGACGATCACTTGGCCATAACAAATCTAGAACATACAACAAGCTTAGGTTACTTCTAGGTTCTTTCTATCAACAAGCTTAGGTTAATTTTAGGTTCTTTTCTTACGGTATTAGATTTCCTAGCGTTATTTAATTCATTTTATAGTTTATTTAAACTTAGATCTTTAGGTTCGGTAAATTAAAGATACAACTATAATAATTATGAATATAAGGGGAATAGGGGGGTTAGAAAAGGGGGGGTTCTTACAGTACGTGTTAAAGAGACAAATTTTATAAATAAATACGGTAGCCTCAGCGGAACACACTGAACACACACAATCCAACTATGTGACTGAAAACAGAAGTCGCGATATCGACGTTTTAAAATGTTACTTATAACAAACAAACAGAATAATAAAGCTCTTTTACAAAAATGTTGATAAGAAAGCGGAAGCAAATTAGACAACATAGGATAGAGCGAGACAAAACAGCGATGACAATGTACTGATAAGTATATTAAAGCTTCTTATTATAACGGGACTCATAATCAAGATTGCCTTGAGGTCAAGAATACTGAAATGGTTATGAAGATGGTATCGCGTCCCTCGACAAATTCTACCTCCTCCTTTACCATAAAGAATAAAACTATACGAAAGCGAAGCTCGCTTAGCTGTTGTCACAACCGTTTGGCTGTGGTAATCACTTGGATACTGACCGCTACAAAAGTGGCATAAGTATAAGATAGATATAAAACTGCAGAATAATGTAAAATTGTGACTCTCATAGTTGGAAGAGGCATTATAGTTATAGAATTAAACTTTTTTTAAATCGGTATCAGACAGAATCTTAATCAACTCCAATCTAATACGTATCATTATCGAATTCCCGATACTACTGTAAAAGCAATAAAATTAAGCAATTGTTAGGATATCGCAATTCGATTCGATGTCTTCAAAACACGCACAGAGGCAAATATAATGTCGTAAGCGAATGAAAGTTGAGAAATTCGCAAAAAGGTTTACGTAAGAATACGTAGAATTCAAACGGACAATGGCCATCGGTCGCACTCGCATGGTTTGTGAACATAACGATTGCGTGAAATACGCACGGTTTGGCCCAAGGCGTTTATCGTTGCTCTTGCTGGCTTTATACCCAAGAATTTATAAAACAAGTTAACGGTTCGTAGTTTTGATTTGGATGATTTTATTGTTGTAGCACAGAAAGATGTACCTACACTATATTCGTTGTGAAGAGAAGACAGATCCGGGATTGAGTAAACTAAAAAGAAAACAGCTTATTGCTACATTTTCAATAGCACTTAAGAGATCTTTACCGTGATTAGAATCATTTCTGAGTTCCCGATATTATGGCAACATATAATTTTCCAAAATTTTGTTTCTAGTCACGGTAAAGATCCCGTAAGTTACTATTAAAAATGTAGTGAGCAACCGTGACAGTTGAAAACAATGCTTATTTCCAATCTTTAGTTACGAAAGGAACCAAGGAACCATAACACAAAGCATCATATTTATCCTTATTCATGACATCATCTCATGAGAAATACACACACACAGTCGACCGAACAGGAACACTAACTATACAGCATCGAGGAGTGCTATACAGACTGAATTGGTATAATCACTTGAATCGCTTCAGAGGATCACATTATACCTTGGAGATGTTGTTACAGTCGATTAATTCATAGTTTATGTATCTGTTGAGTAAGTCGAAGCGATTAACCAAGCCATTCATCTGAAATGGAGGCAGATCATAAAGGAGCTCTGTTTAAATTGGAGCCGCAATGCAGATAAGATTTCATTTCGGCGAATGCACTCAGGCAATAATAGAATGCTCTGTACTGTAAATAACTACTCAAATAAGATAAAGGTGGTATGCCAGCAGTAGGCATGTTTATTGTTTAATTTATATTTGGAAATGTATTACAATTTACAATTTAAAAGTAATCAATTGCTGTGTGGATTCCAATCCAATGCTCAAGCCTAAATCACAGCTTCACCATTCCCATCATTAAATCTCATTGAATTCAAAATAAGCACGTATCAACACAAAAACCACTACAATCGTCTCCCCTCTTTTTGCTTCACTTCTTTTGTGATGTAAAGCAATAGAACATTCCAAGTAACCATTGTGAATGACGCGCTTGCCGTCGTCAATGCGTTGTTGTTGGGTATTTGTATCAGCTGGCCGTGGTCTGACGTAGGTCATTGTGTTCTATTATTAACGTGGATGAAACCGATGTTTGGGACGACTATTGACAAACTCACCAACTTTTATTTTATAATTGTCATTTCAGAGTCCACTGTCTATTTACATCGATCAATTGTGTTCTTCCGATTATCTTTAACAGTTTTTGGACATAGAATTAGGTTTGTTATTTTTTTTTAGTTCTAAATTTGAAATGGGATGATAATTCTACTTTCCTTTGTACTTTTTCTAGGTCGTTCATGTAGGAAGGTGATTTAGGTGATATTCCAGTTGATTAGTCACCTTGCCAAGCGTAAGGCTGACTGGTCTCGCCAGGTGTTAAAGAATCTAATCGGCCTTTCCTTGAAGCCATTAAATTTATTAAGTTATAACAGAAGGAAAACACTATGATTATTGGAACTCTGAATTCTGCATTCTGCTGCAAGCAATCAAGATATTATATGCAAAGGACATTAGCGTGGCAAGTTGTGTGTCGTTGATTACATTATACTACTCAGTTTACAGAGAAGAATGCAAGAGTACAGGAAGTCCACTGATCACGTTTAAACGCTAATAATTAAAACTATACCTACTGTACGTCATAGCTCATATTGTACCTATGACTTGTTTTGGTTTGTCCCAACTCCACAGAATATAAATAGTGTACAAACACACACGACAGTGTTTTGTGTAACCCATCTCTCCATTTTAATTTCACTGTTACGTTAATTATTCAAATGAATATCACCATGTTCTTCAAGAATCGTCTTTTTGGTTGACCACCACAAGAACCAGTTTTTTGTGTTGATGTGACCAATCAATGTAACACAGAGTTATTATCTATCATTTACAGAATTCAACATTCTACAACCAAATATTACTATGATGAACATTTATTTCGTATATTAATGTTTTGGCTTAGCTTATCTTGACGATATCATTATATTAATACTCTTCATTAAACGAACATTTAGATTACTAGACGTACCGTATGTAATACGTAGTGTTGCCAGAAATATTTTCGCAAATAAATAATTCGAAACATATTTTATAATAAAAATCGAGGTACACAAATTCAATCTTTGCGCTGGCCAGTTATCATTCTTAGCTTGATCACGGCCTGAGACGCCTAATATCAATTGACACAATGTCTAAAAGATCCACTGACCCTTATGGGAACAGTTTCATTTCATGGGATCCATAGGAACTTTTGACAACGTTAGACACGAATACAGGATCAAATAATATAAAACTGGTACAGGGAAATGAAAGAATGCCACTAGAGACAGAATAGCCTAATTTTCTAAGGACGCAGGTATAACCTCACCTGACCCTGTGTCATCGAACTATCGTTAGTAATTCAAATCCAATCCTTATCAAAAACAGCAACAGCTAATGATACCAATGACATTTTATTATTTGTTAAATAAAAAAGAAACATGAGTTGACTCCAATTGACACCAATTTGTAATAACAGTGGCAGCCTTCATGATCAATGAAACTTATCAGTTGATATCGTTGTATCAATTGAATAGGTACGAACCAAAATAAATTGCTATTCTGATTCAAATAAAAAGAAACATACTAGTGCTGTAACTTTACTAATCGTAAGGAGAGAAACGATACATGGCAGACAGCACTCTGTAAGCTCTTATTTAAAGAATAAAAAACGCTCTTGGTTCTAGATTTTATAGAAGTGATGATCTGATCAAATCTGATCATACCAAACTAGGAGCCGTACTGTGAGCTCTTATCGCGATTCAAAACAGGCTATATTGGATCGCTTATTTTTTGTTTCTATGACGATTTTGACGAGCGATCCAATATACCAAGGTTCTGTTTTGAATCCCGCTAAGAGCTCACCGTACGGCCCCAGGGCGCTTTTCGCGTAAGCCTGGTGAAAATGGTGATCGTGTGCTCTCTTGCTCGCACTCATGTCGCCATGCCCATGCCCAGAACAGTTACGCGAAGGGGGTGCAGGTTCAGTAGAAAATCTCTGTACGATCGACTCGGCAATGCTCGATAATACTTCGCACTACAATTATTTTCAGTCTAACCTTTATTTTCTTGTTTGCTGTTGCTGTCTACGTAATTCTATGCCATCTACTTATTTTGAACCAGCTACTTAGAATATACTTCTCGCTCTCACTAAGCGCTGGATGACAAGATAACTGTACCCATTACTGCAGCTATCTTTAGTGTCAAAAATTACATGAAACATTATCTACAGAATTTGCAATCTATAGATTGGGTTACAGTAGAATCATGGCCCACTTCCCTCTTCAAATAAAGTTTTCTCCAATTGTCAGTATCTTTTGTTCGTCTATTACGTGCCGGTGCCGCTAACTCAAGAGATGGTCAACGACCTCTCCCCTTTTTTGTGCTTACGTAACCGCAACTACTAAACGCTCATAGCTAAAACAGTATAAAAATAAATGATGCATATTCTGGAAATAAACTAGGAAAACATAAACCCTTCAACAAAGGCCAATCGGGCGGCGAATGAGGCCGTCAACGTAAGTATAAATCTCAGCGCGCGCATACGAGCTGAATCGTTAAAGTTTATGGCTTATGCTCGGTTCCGTGATTATACGAAGTAGTTCAATATACTAGCACTAGTGAATTAATTTGAACTGGTAGAGTAAAGGAGATGCAGGAAGGTAACTAAGATTATCAGCTTTCCACATACAAAGTAGTGCACTGCAGTGCAATATACAGGGCTAGTGAATCATTTGAACTAGTAGAGTATGAGTTTGGAGGTAGAGTAAAGGAAACACTACGCCCGAGGCATCTATCTACTCTAATAGGCGCGTTTTCATTAATGTAGTAGTAGACATCAGCTTTCCAAGTCCAACGACCTGACTCTACTATTGAACACAGCCCGTAAAAATTGGCACTGACCAACATCTGGTGCTGTATGGATTAGTACTAAATCTTTCTAATTCTACTGTCCTGAAACGAAATAAACAAGGCTGGAAACAACTGTGGAAAGTTATAGCTTCACTTACCGACATTACCTACTCTACCATTTACTCTACCACGTAATCTGGAGTTATGGATAATACAACACACTCACATTACTGATTTCTACGGCCGATTCGTTCTACTCTACATTTAAACAAAGCTTGGAAAATGCTTTACTTGTACACATTTCTGTCCCGTTCTATCTCAGCCTCAGTTGTATATCGCTTGTTCCTTTTTGTAGGGACGTCATCGATGCTCCTTCTTTATTTAATATTCTAAGCACACAGTAAATTATAGTATTATAGTGGTTATAGGGTTGACATTTTACACAAAGCTTAAAAACTTCTTTTACTGAAAACGTCAGTAAACCAATAATACGATATAATCTACGTTTTCTTCAGAATTTCTAAACCCGATTGTCCATTAGATTAGATTGTGGTAGAGTCGATGGTAATGTTAAAGTACGAAGAAAATTTAAAGTCCATAACCGCGTTGTATTAAATAACAAGTGCGTTAATCGACATCGCTAATTGCGCTCACTTTCACCGATTTTAAACACAGATCGCTCTGTACTTTGTGGTTTCGATGTTTTTCTTGTTGTCCGGAAGTTCTTTGCTGTTTCATTCTGGGGGTCTTTGATGTTTTAAATGATAGGGACAACTTTCTTTTGTAATAACGAAATTGCTATAATTTACAAAGTCTCAAACCTATCATTGAAGAAGCTTATTTATGTAGTTTATTTTTAATTCAAATTTGGTGAATAGAGGCATAGTACAGAAGTCTAGCTGTTCATTGACTACATTCGATTTGATTTCATTTGATTTCTGCATCTAACAGTTTTATTTAGATAGCATAGTGTTGTTTTGTTTAATTGTGTTGTGCGTACGATGATAAAACCTTTTGCGAGTAGTAACTTATAGGCGGAAAATGATATAGAAGGGACTTTTCAAATTTCGTATTAGTTGACACACACATTCACACCAGACACAACCCATACATACATATAAACTTAAACACATTCGTAACGTAACAGATCATCTCTCAAAAGAACCGTTCAAATTCCAATACAAAACTTTCAAAATGAATTGAACATCAACACGATAACATTTCTCACGCGATTTCAATTTATTCGTACGAAACGGGTGTTCCGTAACAAGCGTTACTTTATCTTTCTATTTTACGCAACGGTCGAAGATAACAACTTAACAGGTGACGTCACAGATTATGATATCTTTTGGGACATTTCCAACGGAACAGTCATTGTTTTAATAGTCGTTTGTACTGATTAGTGCAACAAAAATAGTGTTTGGGTTATTCCTTCTAATTTTTAGATCCGTAAAGATACGCGTAATAAAAAAACCACAAAAAAAAACCCAAAACACTCCACCAGGAACCAAGAGCCAGATTAGAAGAAGAAGAAGGAGAAGAAGTGGTGGAGGAGGAGTAGAAGAAGCCTCATCTTGTCCTCACTGTTTTCGGTTGCGATGGAAATTGTAAATCAAAATCATTGTTTTTAAAAGCAAAGTAAGTAACTTAATTTCTAAGCAAATCTAGATCACGCTGATATTATTGGGTGAAAGCTGTTAGACCGGTGACCATAGCGCTCATAGCCAAGCTTCACTCAACGTTTTCTGCAGACATTACTTGGATGGATGACTGTTACGACCACAGGTTAAAGAAAACAGCCAGACAGACAGACATACGGACAGCGGAGCCTTAGTAATAGGGTTCGCCCCTTTGGGTACGGAACCCTAAAAGCGAGGCAAAAAATCACTTTCAATATTTCGTTTATTCTATTTGTTAGTATTTGTTGTTATAGCGGTAAGAGAAATAAATACATCTTCTGTGAAAATCTCAAATGTCCAACTATCACGTTTATGAGATACAGCCCGGTGAAGTGGTGACAGACGGACAGACATACGGACAGCGGAGCCCTAGTAAACGGCCTCTTTGGGTACGGAACCCTAAAAACAATGGACTGTTACGACACAGACACAAGTGCCTTCTTGGGGTTAAATATTCTGTCAGGGATAACCATTTGCGACAAGGAAGGAAGGAAAGTAGGAAATAAACAAGCATCGAACTTACGTATGGCTATGTAGGAAATGACATATAATTTAAAATAACGATGATCTCAGAGAAGACACTACCATACGCATACGCACGTTCACCATCAATACTACCTGAAAGTTCTTGATAACAAAGTGTATATAAAACAGATTAATGTCGACTGAAATGTGCAAGATAGTAAGTATAGCCACAAAAATAAACAAATGAGATCACGTGACCGACTACAGCACAAACATTGGAGTTAGTAGCAGAGGTTATCATAACACCTTTGTTATTGTTTGGAGAGTTAGTGATCATGATTGTGCCCATGACTCAAGGATTACTCACCTACGGTGTATCGCGAGACATTATACACTCGACAGTCAAAAGTGTAATCAAGATTGTGATTCAGAAGTGTAAAGAAGTTTGAATTCCAAACTAAGAACATTTAGAAGCGAATGACTAATGGAAAATATCCTTAGATCATCTTAATAATGTAGTACAAAATATATGAAACGTAAGCCAATTATACCAAATGAAAAAAAAGTCTACGATAGTTAAACAAGATGAGGCTGAGGCTATTGATGAAGATGGAAAAATAAACGAAAACGTTAAGATTAAAAATGATACAGAAGCAAAATGTACACACTAATACACTATAGAGAAAGCCAACGTCTGCTAACAAACCACTAGGCAAATCAATAGAATTGAACATTCCTAGCGCATTCAAATGCCTAATGTGCCGTCAGGCCTGTGAGTGAGGTAGTAAAACGAGATGCAAAAATAAACGAAAATGTTAAGATTGAAAATAAGATGCAAAAGCAAAATGTACACTATACACAGAGAAAGCCAACTTCTGGTAACAAACCACTAGAAAATCGATAGAATTGAACATTCGTAGCGCATTCAAATGCCTACTGTACCGTCAGGCTTGTGAGTAAGCTAATGAGGTAAGGTATTCGCACGTAACGACTTTTAAGTGCAGTCGACATAAATATAGGTTGTTCACAATGAGTCCAAAGACCGCGGCTCAAGTTCTAAGGAAGTTGAGTCATTAGCAGAACAGATAATCGTTAATTACTTCTTTACAAAAAATGAATCTCATGCGAATACTTCAAGCGAGACAATACTGGTGGTGTCAGCCAAGCTTTCCGTAATTAAAAAAGATGACTATCAATATCATAATAGCTTAGCCAACTTCATTCAAGCTTAGTGGTGGTAGCGGTGTGATGTATCAAGTATGACAATGATAAGATAGATAAGTGTTGGTATGTAAATGTTATAATTATTATTCTATCGTAGTGAATACTGATAAAGCAATGCCTCAACAGCTAATTGTTCACAAATATTCATCCACAAGTGATGAGTCCTACCAACCCACATACCTTAGATTAAAATCCAAACCATATCCAATAATTTACATTTCTTCAGTCGTCTACAAACCCGAATTTTCATGATAATTCTAATTCATAGATTTTAAAATAATAATATATCTTGATTATTCTTGATTGACTCGGTTGTTTCGTCAATGTAAATTTAAAAGAAACCAGACATGAATGAAACCTTGCTCTTTACAACGATGCCGATGCGGACGTGGTGACATTGCCGATTTGCCGCGAAGGCGAAACTAGTTGTGCTAAATGTGCCCCTAATTGACGGACCGCTTTAGCATACTTCGACAATGCCTCATAGTTATACTAATGACAATACAAAGAGTTTGTAATTTGTTAAAATCTTGAGGATTTAAATACGGATGCATTTGTAAAATATCTTTTGTATATCGTTGAAAATATTGTTCATCGAAGTTAAGTTATAAATACAGGCAAAGCTCGTTGGAAACCTGACTCTTCTCACCGGTAAATTTTTTTGCTCATTCACACTGAGAACATCTTGAAGATCAGGTGTCACGCCATCTCTGCGTCATATGTTAAGCATGTGTCGATTCTTATAATTCCCAGAAAAAACTTGTTTCGAGACCACCTGCTTCGTGTACTATTTATTTTGTATTTTAAAAGCTCGGTGCTTTGAGTACTATCGCACTCTTTCGTATACATGGAAGTCTACATTTCAAGAATGCGTCGACATTACTACAGTACTCGCTTTCTATTGCTGCAATCGAATAAAACTTGCACAACTCTACGTGTGCAAAGCCAGCAATGATTCCAGAAGTAGTCCGATCGCCACCAAGGTCAAGAATTTTGGTGAGACTTCTATAGGGTCGCAGTGCCTTTGAGAACAGGTTCTCCCGGTCAAGCAGCGAGTGCAGGGAATAGGCCTTTCCTTTGTATTGTGTATGGAAATTGTATGCAGGTATGTACCCAGTACATGCTTTAGCTTTATACCGCATTGTTTCTTCGACCGGTTTATTGTATTTTTATTTGTTTGTGGTCAGCGGTTCACTCTTGCATTGACCATGTGTATCTTATGCGAAAGTAATGAAAACCACAAGGTTTACTTTCTATGCGTGCTGCGGATACAAAGCATTATCGTTTCATTCATTACAACTCTTGACTCGACTAATGCTTTCTGGCAAATACCCTTATCACAGAGTCACCCATATAGAGAATAGTAAATATAGTGTTTACAAAACTCAAGCTGTCCTTGTAATCGTTTGAGTGTTCAATATTTACAGAACTCAGTTTCAAGGATTGGTAAACCAATTGTATTAAGACCATAAATATCGTATGTTTGCTTACATGACAAATTCTTTAACTTCTTAGAATACTTGACTCGATACCCTATAACAAGTGTTTAATGATGTTAATCCGATAATAATTGATAAGATAACACAAATCACGTCAATGTGACTAATTACATCAATTTCATGTCCATTTATTTCGATTACAATAAACTGGACAACATCAACTACCTTATTATGATGTTACTGTTTTACGAGATCGACGTTTTGTTGAACGTTTTGTGTAGCTTACACATACTTAGATAAAGCTGAAATTGAACACAAAAATAGGTACTATATTAATTTACGTATTATTTTAACTTTAACTTTTTCTTCATCGACGTAATTAATTTCGAAGCGATGCCTGTAATTTTAAATATAAAATAATTACGTACTATGCTTCTCGTCGAGCTAACTTCATATCGATAACTGCTCTGTTTATTGTGTTAATCATAAATATTATTTCAGGACTCAGCATCTGCTAACTGTATTGGGTGGTGACGTCACATACCCAGTGAAATAGGTATGTTGTATAATGAATGTATATGGTGCCGTATCAATGCGCCCATTCCACTGAGTGCAGTCTTGCGTCACCGACAGTTGCGCTCCATCGGACGCTTCACCAACAGATAGTTCAAAGACCCTTCATTAATCACAAGAGGAACTTGTCTTTACCGCTATCGGAATAACATCGATAAAAACTATTCCCATCCCAACCGAGATTATCGTATCAACCTCGATATCTTACATCCTCCTCTTTTGTGGTTGTTAGATAAGGATGGGCGATAGCCCAAATTTCTATTAGGTTTGAGGGGACGCGTTTAAATAAGGGTGCGTTCGTCGGAGTCAGTGTAAGTAATTTTATTATATTAGAACGTTGAACTATTGTATAATTTATAGAGTGGATTTGATTTTAGTTGTGTGTGTGTGTAGCTTCGTAGTGTACAACTGTACACTATACTGTACAAATGTTTTTGTGATTGGTGGTGTTAGAATTTTTTTAAATCAAAGTAGACCAAGTAGTTTAAGCAGGGTAGCAAGGGTGAGTTATGCTGCGGGGGTATACCTAGTACTCTGATGAGATAATGTTTGATAGGTACCTTGGTATATATATAATTTATGTCGAAAAACAATAAACAAACAAAGCCACAGAAACCAGTTCAGATTCAGACCCGCTAATGCCGTAATTAGAAATCAGGCATTTCGGTCGCACGGACTCCGCGCACAGATTAAATAATAGTCAATGCTATGTAGATTATAATATAATACAATATAATACTACGTACTTCGTCCCGCTACACAGAATATGTGATAGTACAACCCGTGATAAAATGTCGAAGTCTCGCTCGACACACAATTTGCGCATGCGTCGCGTGCCACAATCAGATTTGCAAACAAACAAGTCAGAAAACGAGAGAACTTACATCCTGTTTATGGTATTTCTCCTATTAACAGGCAAAACTAAAGAGCTCGTTTAAAATTAAACATTAATAAAAAAATAATAATTGAACATTTGTTTGCAGATCCGACAAAGAATCCATGAACGAATGGAGTAGATTTTATCGAGTCTACCAGTCTGCAAATGTCAGCCGGCATCGGCAACAATTGCATCATCTTTTTCATTCAAACTCGAGGTCACGAACCGATAACACGTTTAACAGCACGCTAAATTCGATTTGATACGGGATTTACCTTAAATAGTAAGTTTCTGTATCAATAAAAATGTCTTTTGTTATAGACGTGAGGGCGCGAGGGATCAATAAAGCGGCAACACTCGACCGAAGGACTAACGGTACACGATAACAAACAGGAGAAAGCGCCGAGTTTTCCAACGGAGTGAAAGCAGTCCGTGGCAGTGTAGCCGCTGCGCCGCGAGAGACGGACGAGCGCAATGTCCGCTGCAATCGTATACGCGGCAGTTTTCACCACTGTAGCAGTCATTTACTGGATCATGAACCGACACAAGCCGTTGAGGCACATCCTCAGCGAGCTGAAACACACGATAGACATGCAAGGTGCCGGCGTCGGCGGCATGATCGACGACTTGGTCAATATGCGGAGGAACAAAGTTGTGTTGCCAGATGCGAAGCAAAAAGTCGCCGTCATCACTGGAGGGGCAAAGGGCATCGGTACGGAAGTCATCAGAGGACTCCTCAAGGCTAATATGCGGGTTGTAATGGGCATAAGAAATCCGGAACAAGCGAAACAGCTATCGGACACAATGGAAAACGGCGACAATCTTCAGGCTTTCCAATTGGACTTGAAATCATTGAAATCTGTAAAAGAATTTGCACAAAAAGTAAAGGAACTCTATCCCGAAGTCAATCTCTTAGTCAATAACGCTGGAATCATGTTTGGAGACTATGAAATCACTGAAGATGGACTGGAATCCCAGCTGGCTGTCAACCATTTGGGGCATTTCTATTTGACACATTTGCTGTTGCCGGCGTTAAAAAAGGCTGGAGCTATTGAGGGGCCCTCTAGGATTGTAAATGTAACATCATGTGCGCACTACCCTGGGAAAGTTTACTTTGAGGATATCAACATGAAAGAGCACTATGACACAACGGCAGCATATTCACAAGCAAAATTAGCTCAGGTAAAATTTCAATTAAGTAATTTTATTACTGCACTGTTCTATTTTGAAAAACAACTTCTTTATTTAGTGCTAATATAATATTTTTATTTCAGCTCATGTCAGCAAGATACATAAACAGTATGATGGAACAAGATGGCTGCCCAGTGCGAGGGTATGCAGTGCACCCGGGAATCGTCAACACAGATCTTTTCGAGAAGACCCTGTTCAGACGAGTCTTCCCTTGGGCTATGAAACTATTCTTCAAATCCCCCGCTAGGGGTGCTATATCCATCCTCTTTACTTGTTTTGACAAAGATCTAGATAAGAAAGGAGGATTGTATATCAGCAATTGTATCGAAGGCATCAGTAGCAAGTTTTCTAAGAATGTTGACTACCAGAAAAGACTGTTTCAGATTTCATGCCAGCTTGTTGGCATTGATGAAAGCAAATTTGGACAAGTTTAGTCTGAAATGTTTTATTAATTTAAATAATCAAGGCACAATTAGTTTAATAAGTAAGCACAATAATACAGTCTGCTAGTTTAACTTCTGGAATCCCAGCATTGAGTTGACAATTGAATAGCAATGCATATGTGTATATATCGGGTTGATGGGAGTTAGAGTTAATAAATAATCTTAAGTGGAATAGTTGGAGTTACAAAATAATACATCAATAAACGTTTATGTAAGAAAAAAATATGTTCATTATTTTATTTATTACTATAGATTTTCATTCTAGAAGTTTTTGCAGTATTTCTAAACTGATGTTTTTATTATTGATTCTTTTCATTTTTCTTTTCTGCCTTATTTTACTTTTGTTGTTTTCTGAATGTGATATTATTAATGCAGGGTCTAAAAAGTGAAGTAGGTATTTTATTGCATGTCATAAATGCATGAAAAGACAGTAAACGTTAAGTAATTTTATGGTACCAAAAAAAAGATTATACAAAGTGAAAAATCTAAATACGAGAAAGGTACTGTGTTTCTTTTCTCGGATGATGCTTGCATGCTTTTGTTTATCAAATTTATTTTTATGCCAGAGTCACTGATTTTTATAAGACAATGGTCAATAAACAAATGAATAGTGCTTGTTAAGTTAAGGCAGGCACATTGTTACTATTTTAAGCAGAATATAATTATAAGAGTTTTAGTAGGTTATGAACAAAACTAATTGTGTTTAGTCTATAATATGTACATCATTCAGAAAATCTTATTAGACAGATCAAATCCAAAAAACAATCCAACCAAATGTTGATTTCCCGAGTGTTTCATTGTTTCAGTAACTGTAGGTAGGTAGGTACTATACCTACATACATGTTATCAAATAAATGATAAATGATAAGTGTGTAAAAAACTTATTCAATCTCAACATGAAATACATAATACATACAAGTAAAAGAGAAAAGAGAGAAGAAGTAGGTTACCACCTAGTCTATGTATATATTAATTATTTCATTTGCAGACATGTAAAATGCACTTTCAAGACTTCCTTGTAAACATTCTGTTATGTGACACATTACATAAAGTGACATACTTTATGTTAATTAGTATTACCTAAGTTTTCACTTGATGTGAGACCAGATTATAGATACTTTAAACCAGGTTAAATTATAATTTAACTTTAAAACTTATTTGATAATAACTTAAAATTATACAAAATTCAAGCAATAATCAGTACTTTAAAGCTGATACAAATACATATAAATAAAACTCACCTGCTAAAAAATCCAGAGAACCCTTTCTTCTTCAATTTAGAGTGCCCAGGCTCCGTAGAGATGACATCAGGCACCTCATCATCCTTAGACGCGGCTGAACCAAGTGAGCACTCCGATAAACTTGACACAGTACTCGAGAATGAACCTCCATCTTTCCCCCGGTGATGTCCAGTCACACTACCACCCCACTGTAATGTACTCTTCGGAGAATCACTTGTATCACTTTTCTCACATGTAGATATAGAAAAATTACCTTCATCACTGAAACTACTTTTCTTCGAGAGCTTATCGACATCGTCTACGATATCTTCTCGTGTTTTATCGACTTTCGGACTAACGAAGTGCAATTGTTTTGTTATTGGATTGTACGCAAGTTGCATGTTATCTAACGCTTCGCTGAGCCGGATCCCGCCTTTTTGGCACGGCGACGACATCGCGACTGCAAGATCCGAGCAATAATGCTCGTACTCCGTCTAGGAATCACATTCATATTGCTCACAGCATTTGTTCACGAAAGCCATTATTGTTAATGGTTTGTTTATTCAGCAGCAGTTAAAACCTTAATAGCTCGTTTCATTTGTAATTACCTATGTTTACTTGTTAGCAGTAGCACATCCCATCACATTAGCAAAGACAGCGTCCATCGAATTGTTTAGATTTTGTTTTTGTTACGCGAACACCGAACACGATCATTGATCAAAACAACATTTAGTTCTAACTCTAATCACGTTAGCATTAACTACCTACTTGCTAATGCTAATAGAAGTGAATATCTATAGGATAACTAAAAACAAACTCAATAATAACCAATTTCGATTCGAAGTAAAATATAAAATACGAAAACTCAAAACACACCCATCGTCTTAGGTCTTAGCTTTTCACATGCAACCAAAAAAAATAAAAATCACGTCTAGCAAAGGTCTAGGAACGGAACGTACGAAATGAAAGTGACAGTGACACTGACACTGACATTACTTATACGGAGTTGCCAGTTGAGTTCAAACAGCCTATATTGCTGGAAAGTACGTATCGTGATTTATATGTTAGTGTATCACAGTGTGGTCCATGACCTTGGATAAATCAACCACAGGGCAGGTGATGATAGTAAGTGCTTTATTTCTGCTCTACTACTACATTGTACTGCTGTTACCACTTTACCTAGTGTAAGTTATTTACAATAAAGCTTGACGTAGGTACTCGATATTAGCATTGATAAGTATTTTAAGGCTTGACGAGCGTGCAGTATATTAACCAACATGTTGGCAATGTGTCATAAATCACTGAAACAATGAATATCCCTACTTTCATCGGACATCAAGGCGCACCAAAACATGGTACCCTTATATTATGGTTGGAATTCCATCAACACGCACTAAGCGTTTTGCTATGCACTTTATAGTGCGGACAGCCAATGAGTGGAACACCTGGCCGGCCTCCTTGTTTCCAGCTAACTATGATTAGGGCGTCTTCAAGTCTAGAGTGAACAGGGGGTCTAGCAAAGCTCCCTCACGCTAACGCTATCGCCTCACGCTAACTCCAAAATGTACTGAAATGACCCCCAGGTATCTTTTAGGCAAGCATGCACCATCGTAGACTGTGTCGTCACATTTAAAGAGTAAAAAAAATTGAATGGATCTTAAACTAAAAGTTCACGCTAGTTCGAGTGCAATTCAAACTCAATGGCCACCATTGAGTTTGAATCGTACTCAACAGTAGGCCCTGGATCAGGACCTTTTTCAAAAAAGTTTTGAAGACCATTTTTGTCTACCGTCCATGCGGCCTGGAGTACATGTTACAAGAATACGCATTTAAGTGCTTTACTTTTGACCTACACATTTGTTAGATGAATATTATTAACAATCCCAAGGATTTCTTTTTTGAAATAGATAAAAGTTACGTGATCGCTATCTCTTGATGATAAAAAAACTAAACTTCCAATGCCTAAAGAAAAACTGCCCTTCGTCTCCTCATCCCAAAAATTGGTAATTGAAACAGTTTTCTGGCAACATATTTCGTTCAAAAACTTAGGTAGGATAAAAAGTTAATAGTTTTGTTTTCTCTCTGTGAATGCGGTTTGGATCAAGGAAGTGTGGACCATATATTTTTCAGTTGTCCTAATTTACAGTTTTCATTTCATTGCCTGAAGTTATTCCACGTGACATCCCCTGTCCTACTTCCCTCAAGTGTTTACTATGTCTAGTATTTTCTCCGTTTATAGCTATTTTATGTAATTCAAGTAAACAAAATTAAGTTGTAAATAATTAGATTAGAAGTTGTGTACATATGTTATCTATATTGTTCCTTAGTAATAGATTTAGATCGGTTTCACTGTAACCATAATTATTTTTATTATTATAATTTTAATCTATGAATTTTAATATAGTGGTCACCTCTCCACAAAGGCCATTAACCAAGAGTTGAAGTTGATAGTTTTGTTTTTGACGGGAACGCGGAAAAGTTCACGTCGTTGCATTGTATTATTATTTCTCAAAACTTGTGCTTTTTCCAGAGTTAATGTTTAAAAATTAGTGGCGTTTTACGCATTAAGTGCTGAATTATGAGCATGAGTGTGGGCATGTGATATAATGTGGTGAAACGTGATTTTTCGTGTTGCTTCCAAAGTTCCATAGAAGCTTCTAGTAAAGTTGCCACCACTTTACTAGAGCATGACTTAGACTGGACTATGACCTGACTTAGACTGAACTATGACTTGACTGCGTAAAATATTCTAAAACTCGATGAAAATATACAATACTTGACACTGGCTAAATACACTATGTGTGGAGCCAAAATACAAGAAAAAAAGTTAATAGTTTTTTTTAATGTGGCTCTACACGATTGGATTATTAGCCAGTAGCCAGTCTCAAGTTTACGTTCTTTTTGATTCTTCTATAATTTGGAGTTTGGACTTGGTTCTAAGTTATTGACCTCAATTGCACTTTTCGAGCAACTATTCTCAAATTGCCAAGACTTTTGGATGAACATTATTTATTGCTAAATAAATCAAAACACAAAAATGAATAATCAAAATAATTTATTCCATGTATTATTAACCTACAATGAAAATATTCAAAACCTTAGGTACACTTTTAGTTTACAACCGCGTGCTTTCGGCGATGTTTTGCGTTTTATCTAAATAATTACAAAAATATAATTATACTATCAAACACTTATAGTAAGTATTTACAATTAAATATAATGCATTATTAAATATTTAGGTAGAAATAAAATTAATAATTGTTGAGTTTATGAGACTTTGTTTATATGATGTACCATTATGTACTTATACAAAATTGAAAAGCCCGGGCCTAACTTCATGTAGGTACTATAATATAATTTGCCTATTTTGCCATAGTTCAACCTAGATCAAAAGAGAAACTAATGATGTCCATTCTCTATTTCTGAACGTAATAATATTTATTTCCGTCCTTTTTATTTCCCCTTTTATTAACAAAAGAGTTTCGCCATACTTTTAAGTTTATAATTTAGCTGTAAAGAATGCGACACATCGACTCTACTATGATAATGGTGAGGCCCCAATAGGAAATCCATTTGTTTTAGTGCTCTCTACGCTAGGTACTATCAATAGCTTCAAGTTCAGTATATACAGCAGACTACTAAGAGATAACTAGGTACGAAATCAGTATTGGTGAGTGAGAGACAATACCGCTTTTAGGATAAAGATCAGCAAAGAAAGCGGTTCTCTGGAATCATCATCAGCCCGTAGATGTCTACTGCTGAACATAGGCCTCCCCCAGAGAGCGCCACTTTGAGCGGCTGCTCGCCTCCTGCTGTGCTTGTCATAAGGGGGGTTGGGGGGGGAGGTTGCCATAATCACCACACTTGGCAGGCGGCTTGGTGATCGCAGTAGATAATAATGATAGAGACCAAGGAGAATGCTGCAGCCCATTCCCTGGATATTCCCTTAGCCGACTTTTACGGCACCCACGGGAAGAGATGGGGTGGTCCTATTCGTAACCGGAACCACACGGCAACACTCTGGAATACATCAATTCATTTCAATTGTTTATTTGCATTCCACAATGTTATATAAGTTTTGTTCTTTGCTCAATCCCCGACGCCCCCTGCAAGCGGCGAAAAGACCAGGGAAATAAGAAAAGTGATCGACAAACGGGATGACTAAATGATACTATTGTATCCATAGAGACACTTCCTGGCTTATATTTACACAAAAATCACACTATCACACTTCACACTAATATTATAAAGGCAAAAGTTTGTATGTGTATTTGTGTGTATTAACATAGTCATTGTAAGTATGTATATGAATATTGTGCGAATGCGCAACACATAGCAGATAAATTACGAAAAAAAAAATAGAATAAATATTAATACTGAAGAATAAATAGGTAATTAATATAATGTATAATTATATTTATGTTCCCATACGTATACATAAGTACGTGAGATCCTTTCATTACGCTACCATACAATATGGTCATACCACAAGTGCAAGATCCGAATCGACAGATGAATATAGGGAATAAATTGTCAGGATATCCCAGAAATTATTGTGAAATGTAAGTTCAGGTAAAACACCCTTTGAGCTACTAGCACGTCACTAAACTTACATGATTCAGAAAAAATTAAAATCTATTTGTTATTTAATCGGGATTTGACTGACGGGTTTGCCTCGTAAAGTCTTTAACTCTAGTTTGACAGTAATGGTGATTCCTGGGACAGCCTGTATAATGTATATTCGCTTTTACAAATCGTCATAAAAATCTAATACAAAGAAAGAAATAGTACAAAATGGTTTTTAAAGGAGTTAATTTTTTATTTATTTTTATACTACATCTTGTGTAGAATTAAATAATATGGTATTATACTGCCGTCGCGCAAATCGGTTGTAAAAATGTTTCTGTATTTTTCATAACATTTCAAAGTAACAAGGGCAGCAACTAACTACTAACTTATTCACTGTCAAAACGAAATAGTAATAATTTCAGAGAATAATCGAATAATTATAATATCACGGGTAAATAGGCATGATGACAAACATTTTTTTTTTTGGATAAATTAATAATATTCCTCAAAAGATAAACATTTCTGAAAGCAAAAATTTAATATCTAAAAAAATTACCAAGTTACAAGCATTTTAAAAACCGGAATAGAAAGAGATAGCTCAAACGGCCAGTGACGTCAGAGGAAGGTCGTTCATAGTACCTCATTACTAAGCTGTGGTAGCTTTTCATACAATCTCTTTGGCATGTGACGTCACGAGTGGATTTTTCATAGTAACTGTGGAGGCGCTCTGTTTCGCGAGAAAGAGACAGGACATGAAACAGAAACTTTAAAAGCTTATTCGTGATTTATTTACCGATTTTACTTATTTCTTTAATTTTTGCATTCGTTTTTATTCTCCTTTATGAAAGTAATATTTACTTGTACATTTTTAATAGTAGTCATCATGCCTATTGCCTTTTCTAATCTTGGAGTATCACAAAACCCATCATAAATGCGTAAGCAGGACCATTTTTATTGAAACCAAGCGTTATATACATTGAGAATAGTATTCGGTCATATTCGAGACTTATAAAGTATGGATATTTTCATGTTTTCCACTGTAAATAAAATAAAAAAATAAAAAAGCCATAAATAGCTTAGGGATAAATTAATAATTATTCTAGTTAATGTTTGTCGCGTTTTTTTTTTGTTAGCTACCATAAGATACTTTTTGGGTTCCATACCCATTTTAGAAAAACGCAACGTTGTACCGCGGGGAGCCAATGGATGTTGGAGGCGAGCAGCCGCTTAAAGTGGTGATCTCTGGGGAGGCCTATTTCAGCAGTGGACGTCTTTGAGCTGATGATGACGATGACTACAGTAAATAAAATATAAATTAAAAATTAAATGTAAGCGTATATTTGAGAAGTACTGGACCGAATTATTATTGTTTGTTTTAAATCTTAGTAATAGTAAAAATTAAGTTTTTATTGGGAAAAAAGATGGAAAAGTACTAAATTTTGGAAAAACCGAACGTTGGGAAATTTGGACAGTAAAGAAAGAAATAAAATAGTTTTATTCACAGTACACAGAGCATTGAAAAAAGTGACGCTTCGCAGGGGTCGAATCGTGTTTTATCGACCTCTGTGGGATAGGACAACATCTAAATCTAAGCATTTGAAATAAAATAAAATAAATAAATAAATCTATCGGGAACTTTCGATCCAATTACCATTAGTACAATCCAATTATCATAAGAGTAACGCCTGGTTTCAATAATGAATTAATGGTTATAATAACACTCCGATATGTTCAAAAGTACGAATTCACATGAACTATGATCCATGAACTAGTTCTATTCCTCAACTCTTTGACTCCTTCGATGACTCGTCTACTTTTAGTTCCGGGAATAACTCCGCTATGCACAGGTCTAGGAGATTGTATATTAACTAGAACAAAGAAAAAAATGGTAAATAATAAATTTTTAACAATATTTTTATTGCATAAATTAATAATGACCCTCAAAAAATAAACAGACGTGAAAACAAAAATTGAATATCTCAACAAATGACTAAATTACAAGCATTTTAATATACTGGGTGTAATTGAATTCATTGGCATCCTTTGAAACTAGATACCTACTCCTGATACCGGCAACGAGTGCATCAATTTTTTAAAATTCTGACGCATTGTTTTGGTAATAATAATAACTCTATAAAATGGAATAGGTCACTTAATCAAATGCTACAGTACAAATTTTTATCAAAATAATAAAATACTGTTTTCAATTAATACATACAAGGTATAAAAACGTTTCAATGTATCAGAATCATCCGCGCCAACTGCATTAAGCGCCGCGGCAATTTTAATTATTTCCAATAAAAAATATCTTCATTTGCACTCTTTACTCTTTAATAATCATCAATAAATGATGTACTATCGTGGGCTCAATCTGACGTAGAAGGAATTCCATTTTCGTCAGAAAAAAAACCTACTTAAAAATAAATCTGATTTAGAGAGTATTCCGCTTTCGTCAGAAAAATAACAGTTACTTAATATTTCTTCTAACGAAACGGAATCTTATCTAAGTGAACCAAATCTTTAAGGTCTGTATCAATTTATCGAATTTCTACCTACTTCTACCAACCTGTTTATTCAACTCCGGTCGTTGTACCATTTCGAAGGCTGTATTGACGGCGTGTGGCAACCCCGGACCCAGCGCTGCGATGGCAACCGGAGGGATCGCTTCAAGCAACTGTTGTCTCGCTTGCTCTCGTTGTAATGTCGGATCGTTGCGTGGGGTTGACGCTTTCTTACCAAAGATTTGACCTGGAATATGTGAGTAACCAAGTGAATAATAAATAAATATGTGTGGACATTTCACACAGCACCATCTAGCCCTAATCTAAGCAAAGCTTGTGCTATGGGAACCAGGTAACTGATACAATACTTATTGTTTTGTATTGTAATTAGGATACAATATAACACCCAGGAAAAGTGCTCGAGTGGCGACCACGAACCGGAAGACGCAGCGTAGGCCGGTCCCCCACTAGGTGGACCGACGATCTGGTGAAAGCCGCGGAAGCCGATGGTTGCGGGAGGCGAGTGGCCGCTCAAGGTGGCGCTATTTGGGGGAGGCCTATGTTCAGCAGTGGACGTCTACGGGCTGTTAATGATGATGATGATGATGATCAGACCAAACATCGAGGTTCATCACACACATATTTATCCCGGGTACGAAAAAACGACTTTACCAAAGTTTGGGTAGAATCACCCAGTACAACACTACACAGAAACACACAGAATTTAAAGGAAAGATTGGTACAGTTAGATAGGCTTGTTTTTATTTTTTTCTTCGTGCATTTGAGGCGATGTCCAACCGTAATCAAGTATTTATTAATTTTCTACGCTATAAAGCCAGGTCCAGTCCCAACTCACCCTGTCCCAAGCGTATAAGATGCGCCAACGTCCGTTCAGAGAGCAGCTCCCGTAGCGCAGTGTCCAGGTAAACGTTAAACGCGGCGTCGGCTACGTCGCGGGACCACGACAGTATGGCGCCGATCATATGCGACACGAATGTGCGCGCTTGGATTATATTCGTCACTGCAAAGGAAATTGGTTTGTGAAATAGAATAACGAAAAAATAACACTAACTGATGGCATAGAATACTTAATAGTAGGTACAGGTAAAGATTGACATTACAAAATCGGGCTCGCTTCGCTCGCTCTTTTCTTATTATAGTATACACCTCCTATAACAGTGGCGATCATTTCTACAGTCCAAACGCTCTGATTTTTTCTCGAACGCTTTATTTTTACCCCAGATAATATAATACCTAAAGTACAGATGCCTCATCCCATACAACGGAATAACTCGGGCTATTACGTATTATTTTATTTCTGCACAACGCAACATTATCAAGCGACATTTATTGCGTGTTGGCGAAGTATTGGGAATGGATACATGTTTGGGCTATTTTTCGTTTGTTATTGATAAGACCCTATGGTTTTACGAACTTTCCGTTTTTTTCATTCAGCAAAACAAGTTATTTTTCTGAAATCTTCTAGGACTTGTTTCAAAAATTTTTCTCGCTTCGCTCGCGCTTTTCTTGTTAGAGTACTTACCCCGAATTTCGGCCAAATGCAAATGAAATTCTGGATCCGCCCACTATACTACAAACTACAGCACTCACATAGATACATGAGGCACTGGGCGAAGCCGGCGAGCGAGCCCCGAGGCTCCACGCCGACGTATCCGGTGTCGGAAACCGCCCAGTTGTCTCCAAAAACTCCACCGGTGATATCGCGACGAGTTCGATGCCTCACCGGCTCCACTTTGATGTCCTCACTCACTTCTATAGCTTCCTCTATATCACGGGCTGTTCCGTGCTTTCTGAAATGATTGAAGCCGTATAGTTCATATTAGGGGTCAATGAACGTGGGGTCCGCTATGCGACTGGCAACCTGGGAAATGTTACATCAGGAGTAATAAATACTTTATATTTTTCACCTCAGCAGCTCGAAATGGCACCCTTTGCTGCGAGAAAATAGTGTGCAAAATCGTACTTTTCTCACCGCGTGAGACAAAGTGATTTTTTAATATTATGAGTTTGCGGTAAGTGTATTTAGCCTGCTTTAGGTTACATTTATGTGGAGTTTTGGAGAGAACATGAAAATATTATTTTTCTTCGTCATACTTTTGGCGGGAACGCAAAGTAGTAACATATTCAGTAATCTGTGGCGAAAGCGTTTCGTTACTAGGTAAATACCTACCTGTAATGATGTTCTCACTGCTGAGGTGAAAAGTTGTATGTGCTACTCGAGAGCAAATTTTTTGCATCTCGTGCCTTTGAATCACAACAACATTAGCACTCGAAGCAAAAATCAACTTTGCTCTCTTGTTGCACAAATAACTATTGTTTGGAGTGTTTTTAGCTTATATTTGCAGGGGATCAATGAAAGTGGGGGGACGTTAACCGCTTCGGGGCAGGCCCCCTGGCATATAATTATAAAATCGGGATAATAAATTACCTATTTCTAATGATATCCAAATTAGTCAATTAGTCAAACACAAAGACCTTAGATATGCAATTTCAAATTCAAAAATACAACAAGACTTTTTTCTCGACCTATTATGATTGGTTTAGAAAGAAAAGAAAATGAAAGTTTCTATAGATAAATTTCACCGTTATTGGAGAAAGTTGTTTATTAGAAAAGAAAAAAAAACTATTTTCAAAAGAAGCACCATCATTTTTTTTTATGAGAATGAATGACGTGACGAGCTGGTCGTTCACCTGATGTGAAGCAATACGGCCGCCCATAACAGTTGCAGTGTCACTCGGAACTTTAAAATAATAAAGTTTTGCGTGACACTGCACTGCGCACGTCATCCTGAGACATCACACAGTCTAGTAATCAGATTACTACACTGTGTAATCAGGTCATAGTCTCATTTGCCCAGTAATTTCACTAGCTAAAATGCCCTTCAAACCGGAACACAGTAGTGCTAGACGAACTTTGCAGAAAAATCCTACCACCTAGTAAGATCCATCATGTTTCCCCATCAGTAAAAATAGCATAATTCAATCAAAAATATAAATTAAAACTAAATACTTTTTTTTAATGAAATCAACTCAAAACACTTACAAAGCTTGATACCGGTCGATATCAGAAGACACGAGTAGATTCCTCAGAAAGCTCTCCAAATGCTGCCCTTTCTCCTTCCTCAGTTTATGAGTAACATTCTGGTATATATTCACAAGGTCTGTGCTAGCGTTGAGGGTCGAAGCTTGTACAACTATGGAGAAGTCTCCATCTTCAGTCAGGAATATTCGGAGGAGTTCACTCGTTTGGAGAAGTCGTTTTTGGAGCAGTCTTTGGAGGAAATCTTCGTATTTGTAGCGTAGGGTTTCTAGAGGGCTGTTGTCTCTGGAAAGATTATTTATTGATTGATTATTATTTAGAGGCAACTTAGGCGAGCTGATGAATACAGAAGGCAAGCAGCCGCTCAAAATGGCCCTCTATGGGGAAGGCATATGTTCAGCAGTGGACTTCAGGCTGTTGGTGATGATGATTATATATCGACCCGAAAGAATCCTATGTTCAGCAACGGAGTATATCAACTGACGATGAGGGGAAAAGTTGAAAATGTCAACTCCCGTTTTGGAGAAAACGGGCGTTAATGTTTTCAAAATAAAACAATTATATCACGTGTATCAAAATTAAATTTGTTGTTAATTTATTCATTTGTGTAAGTTGGTGGAATTGGTTTTTCTCTGGTGGGCAACACTGACCCCCATATTCTAAGTCGTTACCACGAGATTACTTCACTCGAATCCATCTCGAATTAACCTCATTTTTGTGTTTTGGTATTTTTAAATGACAATAATTATCAACTTGACATTTCTGCGTAAACCTTTCTCAAACGAGGGAAGCGAAGCAACTGTCAAGTTAAGTGGAAGTTAAGTGAAGGATTTTTGGTAAAATGTTTTAGAATACGGGGGTTAGTGGCTCGTGATTGGACGAGACGAATCAGCCTAAAAAAGCGACCAATATCTGTATATTTGGCTTGCTGGGGAAAGATAAGATGTATATCGAAGAATGAAGAATAAACAGAACTTTCCTGGTTTTATTATTTAGTTATCAACTTTCTTATGAGCATCTCATGGGCATACGTGCTCCACCTTAGACAAGTTCGTCATACTATCAGGGCCCTTATTCCGTATGACCATTCACGCACGTAACGCGGCGCGTTACGATATCTTCGTGGAATGGTTTTGGGTTTAAAATGCTATTCTGTATGCCGTTGTCAAATTTGACAAACACGACAACACACGTTACACGCACGTCAAAAAAACAGAAAACACTGGGCACAAACAATCTAACGCGTGGCATACAGAATACAATATTTTGATTCCATGTTGATTCCATGTCGTGGCGCGTTAAAGCCCGCATTTACGTTTGGAGCATGTTACACGTCACGCGTTATTGGCAAGGAATCTCATGTGTCATAGCGAATAACCCCCCAGGAGAGTTGTCAAACGTATGCCCATTTTAGAATAAAAACATTTTAGTATTGGATTAAACGCAAAACAGCAAAAAAAACTTCAAATAGCGAGGCGTCTCAATACGACTTGGTTTGTCCCTAGATCCTCCAATTTATACAGAGCCAGGTTCCTTACCTCCTAGAAGGCAGCGGCAGGTCTACCAGTAGCTGGTCTCCATGGAACTCGAGCAACTTGCTCCGTAACAGATGGAAGTCATGTTCGCTTCTCTCGACGCCCCACAGTTGTGCGGCGGCGGGCGGCTCCGCGCGGTGCACGGCGAGCGTGAACACCCGGACTGTGCCACGACGGGGAGGGGGTTGCTAAGGGAAAAATTACTCAAAATATAACCAGCTAAGTGCGAGTCGAACTCGTGCACGGAGGGTTCCGTAGCATTATCCAAAAAAACGAGCGAAATAGATAGATAGATAGATAGATAGATAGATAAACTCTTTATTAAAACACACAAACACACTTCCATACAAAAATATCACGTTTTTTGTATGGAAGCTCCCTTAAATGTTTATTTTATTCTATTTTTGGATTTGCTGTAATAGCGGCAACACACAGAAATACATCATCTGTGAAAATTTTATGAGTGATAGAATAGATGAACGTATAGATCGACAAACAGACAGATGGACAGCGGAGTCGTTAGTAGTAGTGTTAGCTTCTCTTTAGGTATACATATAATCCTCAAAAACGACCACTTTTTATTATTTCTAACAAAAGTAAGTTAAAAAACAACACGTATTTTTTAACGCATTTATTAAAGGCGTAGATTTGAAAGCGTGGCTAATTTAAGATTTTAGTTAGAAGCAAAACAAAAAAAAACTTGAGCATTGAAAAGTTTTATTGTTCTTGTACAAATAGGCCTCTGACGCAGACTTCACACGACAATTATTATCATAAATCCTCACAATTATTTTTTTGCTTGTATTTCTAACTTAAGAAATTATGAACTAATACGCCTTCACATCCACCAAAACACTCTCACATTCACTAAACTCAAATTCACCAAAACACTCACATATTCACCAAACCCCCCCACACTCACCAGTCTAGTCTCCACATTGGTCAGCACAACTTTATAAGTGCTCAAATCGTGTCCACCAAGCGATTGCTCCGCTGCCACAGAGTCCAAATACTTCAATATGTCCACATTATCCATTCCTTCGCCCTCAGGGTCGTCAGCATTTGACAGAAGGTCCAAAACTTGTCCGTCTATGGTCTGAGCTTTTAGTGCGGACTTTAAACGGACGCCTAGTTTCATTGCTGAGGCTAGAAGTCGCTCGTGTGGTCTGAAATTGCAAATGAAAATAATTTTATCTGTACAGACTTAAAGTAGCTATAAGAAGTTCTATAAAAAGGTCGTCAGTCAGACAAATGTTACAAAAAAAGTAAAAAAAAATTAAAAAAGAATTAAATGTTAAAAAGTAGCCCTAGAAAATGTTGACTCACTTTTTGGTCATCTGCTTTTGATATCCTGTAGGTATTCTGCTTCCAATGACGAGTCTGTAAAACTGAAAAAGTTTAAATTTAGTTTTGTTTTTGTTATGTTTTTTTGTTGTGTGGTAATTAATGTTATATTTTATAGTGTAAATAAAAGTTACTGTTTAATCAACTGTAGTTTAAAACTCATATCATTAAATAATTACGTATTAGTTACTTCGTGAACCGTGCAGAATTTTTTAAAGAACTAATGTAACTTTGTTGTAAAAATACCTCTTCGCTGTGTAAGAACTTTGGCAACATAATTTTGTCTAACACAGCATGAGACTGCCTTGCTGCTTGGTACAGGGCTCTGCTCGTCTGCAACCTACGAAACAAAAATAAAAATAAAGTTATAAAATACACAACCAATTAGGAAAAAAAATATTTTGGTGCCAAATGCATTATGAGCCATACAAATTGAGTGGAGCGATTATCCTCATTGTTTGATAAGATTATACCAACAGTTTGAAGAGATATTCTACCAAATGTTTGATGAGGTGTTACACAGATTGGTTGGTGAGATTACACAATCTGTTTGATGAGATATTATAGGAAAGATTTGATAATACTTTATACCAAATGTTTGATGAGACATTATACAAATTGGTTGATTAGTTCATCCTAAATATTTGAAAATATATACCAACCGATGATAATACAAGTGATGATATTTTATACCAAAAATGTTTGATGATCCATTATAAGAACTATGTGGAGGGTTAGTTTAGTTTCATCAGTTATTTAAACAACCGATTTAATTATTTAACAAACCTAAAAATTTTTGATGAGCATTTATAGTAATTTATTGGTAAAACTTCACAAACATTTTGAAGAGATATTAAACCAAGAGTTTGATAAGATATTATATTATACATACTAAATGTTTGATGATATATCATACCAAATTTCTGTTGTCATTGGATTGGTTCTGTTGTTGTTGGATTGGATTGGTTGGTCAACTACCTGTTTAGAGTGGCATCCTATATTCACCGGTGGATGTCTTCCGACTGGTGATGATTGAATTCATTAGATATATTATACCAACCGTTTCATACAATCCCCACTCTGCAGTATCTCATAAAGTTCCTCGGCAATGGCCGCTTGCATCGGCACTCGGCTTGCGCTGTCCTCCGCTAGATACGTGGAGAATATATCGCAAGCTTCTCTGTGTAAACATTCCTTCTCGGACTCACTTAGTTCCGGGTTTAGGAGCTTCGTTTGGAATGATTCTGTCAACAATTGATGTTGTTTTATGCGATCAATCATGGCTAAGACTTTAAGGATTGTAAATGATTGTAAGAAAACCATAACTTTGTATAGGTCTTCTTCTTCTCGTGTAGGCAAGTGGTCAGGTCTGGTGTCAGAATTTTTATGCCGCCTGAAGGTTTCTGACTTGGCTTAACGACTATTGTCTTACGACAACAGCCGGGACCGACGGCTTAACGTGCCCTCCGAAGCACGGTAGCGCTCATTTGTAAATACCAACTTTTTACTGTAGCGGTCACCCATCATAGTAGTGACCGCAGCGAACGTTGCTTAACTTTACCGACCGGTTAGGAACGGCTAGTCGTGCTTCGCTATGAACGCTACAACATTTGTATAGGTGTAATAATTATACTATCAAGTATATATTATAATTGCAACATATCTTTTGAAAAAAATGGGTGAAGCCGACTGCGATCGCCTCGTTAAACCAAATACAAAGACAAAATATACAAAACCGACTTCGATCGCCCCATGTCATACTGAGAATTACTTAGTTATTATAAAAAAAAAAAATGTGTGGTCATTTCACACAACGCCATCTAACCCCAAACTAAGCATAGCTTGTACTATGGGAACCAGATAACTGATACAATACTTATATACTTTTTTGTTTGTAAATACGTACATAGAATAAAATATAACACCCAGACGCAGAACAAACATCTATGTTCATCACACAAATGTTTGTCTCGGGCAGGAATCGAACCCACAGCCCTCAGTTCAGAAGGCAGGGCTACTACCAACTGAGCTATCGGGCCCGTCAAATCATATATACATATATTTTACCAGTATTTTTTTTTTTTGAGAATGATGTGGTGAGCTTTTCGATGTCTGGATTTTGATTTAAATATCAAACTAATGAACCGATTTTGATGAAATTTGTAAGGGACCAATCCGAAAGTACATCAAATCGATAAAAAAAGGATTTCCAAATCGGTTACTAATTTTTAAGGTATTTTTTTTAAATACAATCAAATTGAGCCTTGTTGCCTCATCTTTATTTCTAAGTTAGTTGGAAATACATTTTCTTTTACTTTTTTATTTAGGAGAAATAATAACGTGACGAGCTAGTCGTTCACCTGATGTTAAGCGACACGGCCGCCCATAACAGTTGCAACTTGAAGCTTTAAAATAGTAAACTTACTTATGTCCTTATAAAACTGCAACAAATAGATGTAGCTGGTCGGTTTGAGGAACTGCATGAAGGCGTAGAAGTATTCCTGGTCGTTCATCACCAGGTCGAGCTCCATCTTGAGGAGTTTGCAGCGCTGCGTGTATACTGACTCGGTCTGACGGGCGAATGTTTCTAGGAATTCCACCTGGAGATATCAGAACTTGTTTAGTTTTTGAGGCGATGTAAAAAATAACCGGCCAAGTGCAAGTCAGACTCGCAGACGACGGGTTCCGTACCACTATCAATAAAAAAATCACGTTTGTTGTATAGGAGCCCCCTTAAATATTTATTTTATTATCTTTTAGTTATAGCGGCAACACAAATACATAATCTGTGAAAATTCAACTGTTTAACTATCAGGGTTCATGACATACAGCCTGGTGGCCGATGGACAGACGGACAGTGGAGCCTTGGTAATAGGGTTTGCTTTAACTTTGGGTACAGAAACCTAAAAACTATTTTAATAGGTTACTACAATTTTTTTATTGCATAAAATAATAATATTCCTTAAAAATAAATCGCTTTCACAACTGTTTATTTTATGATTACTAAATAATAATGTCTCATTTTAAAATATAGGAATAGAAAGAGACAGCTCAAACGCGCAGTGAGGCATTGTGAAGAACCAAATGCCAGCATCTGACGGCATTTGGTTCTTCACAATGCCTCATTATCATTACTAAGCTGTTGTAACTTTACATACGCCAAATTATAATTATTACCTTATAATTAGGTGTGGTGGGCAACTGTGCCATCTTTTCATCTCCCGTGGCGAGGATAACCAGAGTGTTCAGGATGTAAGGATCCGCCAACACATCGGTTATGGAGAGCAGCACCCATCCGGAGAATATCTCGCGGATAAGCACGGCGAATACACTGGAAATTTATGGATATCCTTTAAAAACTGACTTCAATCGCTTTGATTTCATACGGACTTGTTATTTCCAGATATTTTAATTTAAAACCAAACTACTGATCCGATTTTAACGATACAAATAAATAAAAATAATTCATCTTATCAGTCTCTTGAGTGATGCTGATGATGGTGATATAATAATGATGATGATTAATATAAAGATTTTACTATCATGTGGTCCCACTGTGGCTACCCTGCGATAACCATTCCGACCAAGGTAGAGTTGGGACTTGGGAGGCCTATGTTCAACAGTGGATGTCTTTCGGCCGACGATGTGAAATTATAATGACGATGACTGATATAATGATGACGATAACTATTATAATGATGACGATGCCTGATATAATGATGATGACGACTGATAAAATTATGACGTTAACTGATGTAATGATGTGGATGACTGATATAATGATGAGATGATGACAACGACTGATATAATGATGACGGCGACAGATACAATGATGTCGATGATTGATATAATGATGACGATACCTGATATAATAATGATGATGACTGATATCATGATGACAATGACTGATAATGTAATAGAACTCACGGATTCTTCAGCTCATTTTCCCTCAGCACCCTCGGCATCAGTTCCCCAGTAACAGCTCGCAGATAGTTCAGCTCGGACCTGCGAGATCTGGCCGCTAAGTGGAGCTGGAGCGAGCTGGTGTGGTCGCCATCTTTGTAAACCGTGTAGTGGCGGAGAGCGCACGGAATTAGACGGGATGTTATGAGCTCGGCATAGTTGATCTGTATGTATAAAGGCATAATAAAGGTATAGACCTACTTCGCCATCCTGCAAGACCTATATGTATATACTCTTATGTGAATAAAATATTTGGAACCCTTTGTGCACGAGTCCAACTCGCACTTGGCCGGTCATTCTATAATGAAATCTCGACAAGCGTCTGATCATATTAGATGTAGGACTTGTAGGAGCGCAATACCTTCAAAGCTCGGTGCACTAGACAAGCGGACGCATGCCGTAACTGATGCCTCAGCTCGTCCACAAAAAATGGCTGCAACGTTATCTTGCTGTACCACGAGTTTATAAACTGATCCAATATAGTGTTGTAGAACTGAAATAGATTTAATATTTATTTTATTTCTCAGAAAGATTGGGTATGGTCCGCTGCTGAACAAAGATCTCCCCCAAAGAGCGCCACTTTTAGCGGCCGCTCGCCTCCTACATCACTCGGCACCTACGCTGCGTCTTCCGTTCGTGGTCGCCACTCGAGAAACTTTCTTCCCCATCAGCTGTCACTTCTACGAGCGATTGTGTCATGTGATGCGTATGTGAAATGCTTAATTAACTTAGTACAATTTTTATTATTTTAACTTCTTCTGAATCATCAAAAAGCAACTTTATATATTTTGGTGATGACAAATTACGCAAAACTCATTATAAAACGTGTGCCATTAAAGAAACGAATCCGACGCGAACATGAAACACTTATTTTCCCTCTCCCACTAAGGTATTTAAGTGCAAAGGGTGTGAGACAGCAATAGAAATGTTTGCTCTATTCGATTTTATTGAATCGCGTTATAGTACATTTCATTGTTGCCATTTACTTGCAAAATCTGGAATGATCTTTCTCCCAAGGGCTTCCAACACAGCTGCGAATACAATGTAAACAAGACAGTCATATTTTCTCAATATTAAAAACCGCCCGAAGCAAAAAGACAATTTTCACACGCGAATTTAGACGTCATCTATTTATATTTGTCAGAGAATCAGCCGCAGCTAATTAGATTCAGTTTCAATTGAGTCGCTAACGCCATACTAATTAGCCTTTTGTAAAGAAACAAGGTCAAATGAGTAACAAATACATTAAATTCTACATAGACCATTGTGTTTCATCTTTGGCATTGATTTTACTGGTCAGGGAGTCAGATTTTGGGCAGGTCTCAACTGATCCCACCCCACTTAATATTTTTTTCAACTGATACCCCAAAATATTATTTTGGGTTCCCATCTAATCTCAAGCGAAAAGTTGGATGCAAACAATAAACACTGTCAGATTGAGGTTGTCGACGACAAACGTTAAAATCAGGCATGCAGGATGTTTTTGGGATGGGATATTTTTCAATAGTGATTTCAATATGATAGCAGGCTTAATATTGTTCCAATACTAGGACCCCTCTCTGCGAAAGCAAAGCAAATCAGTTATATCATGGAACACTTGTATTCCATGGTATGACTGATTTGCTTTGCTTAACATATGAATCATAAGTACTTGATATTAAATAATTTTATGAATATTGTATCTGCATAATCTATTGCTATAAGTACTTCCTGATGATGTTTAAATATTATTTTAAGTACTTTTGCATTTTGTAAATCAAACATTTTTTCGACAAGTTTCTAGGTCACTTACTACATCAAGGGAAATACAATAATAATTGTTGATGACTGGAAATAATATTGCAACTGCAGAAAATAATTGTATTTAATTTATAGCTCATACCTACATGTTTCAGTTCTCAATTTCAATGTTATCAGTGTTGGGACATGTTAGTTGGATATAACAGTGGCAATGCCAGTTGGAACTCTGAATATTATCATAAAATTTTCAATGACACTGGACACTGGCAGCGCATGTCATCCTGAGACATCAGCACAATCTAGTATTAAGATTTCTAGGTGTGGGTCATAGTCTCATTTGCCCGGTAATTGTATTAGCTACAGTACCCTTCAAATCAGAACACAGTAGTGCTTATATATAATTGTTTAAGAGAATATTAATATTGTGAAAGCATTTCAACAAAATATTAAAACAAATTGTAAATAACCATAAAATGGGCTTAGTTAATTAAATAAGAATTTAAACTTCCACGGTCACATGGTATTTTATTAAAGTTAAACCACTTAATCAAAAATACCAATAAACATAAAGAACTATGGTTCTAACTTGTTTACTTCAGCTTATCACTTCATTATGTGTCATAATTAAGCCATATCAGCACAAATAGTTTCCTCAGACATACTTAATTATAAACTGTTTTGCTTTGAAACATAGCAGAAGAATGCAAATGAGCATAATCAACAGAAAATATCATAATGGATGTGATACACACTATTTATACACAGTATTTATACTGAGGGTGCCTTCCAGTAGCTGCTATTATTTATTTGCTATAAATGTCAAGAATGAAAATAATGATAACATTCAAACTGTCTCTCTCAAGACTCTCACAGTGATTACTTTTATTGCTGGTGCAACTTTTTGTGATCAAAAATAATGAAAATAATGCCAATTGGAACCCACCCTAGTTATTCTGTCTGACACTAAATCAACTCTGCATAAATGATTTATGTACAGTTAATGAAATTCTAATTGAAAGTAAAGATGCAATTAGCTCAACAACAACAATTAGCTTCAACCAACTCAAATTTGAGTCTGGTGAAACATTAGAACTCAATTGTTTTAGTTCGTATAAAACTTGCACCATAACTCAACCCAAGTGTGACTCGAAAAGTTAGAACTACCTGTGTAGTTTACAGGTTTTGATAAGTCTCACCTCTTCTATAGCTTGGTCCAACTGTTTATGTATCTGAAGCCCTACCCAGGGCTCCGTAGATATATTATCATCATGCCTCTCACAGTCTTTAAACCCACAGGCGCTACATTTCTGTAAACAAATTACATATCTGTGAATTTATTGTGGTTTCTGGTCACAGATTGTACATACGATACGAATCAGTATTTTTCAAACTGGGGTAACTAGGGTACTGGAACAATACCTCCAATAGTGTTTGTTTATAAAAGAGTCAATGACAACTTACCTTTTTTGGGTCATCCTCTAATTTCTTATCAGTCGTCTCGCCGACGAAATGGCACTTACATTTCTCTACGTAATCATGAAAAATTGCCGAATTGAGGCCACAATAACAAGCCAGACATCCCAACCCATAGCTGAGGGCTATCGTTGTGAAGTGAAATCTGGAATGAAAAGCAAAACTTATGCGGTTATTTATTGACTTCTCACCAAAGGATGTACATACGAAAATAGTTTATAGCAATGTTTACCTGTAGAAATATAATACAGCGATAGAAGTGCAAAGGATTCCGAAATAAATAATAAAATTATGATTATCAAATTTTTCTGTAAACTTCTTTTGACATCTTTCAGTCATGGCTAGCGAACAATGACGTCTGACATGTCAGTTTGACAGTGTCATGTCAAACGTCATTATGTGCTAGCCACTAATGACAGGTAAATGTTGCTATAAGTGTGCCGAGTTGTGGTTGGGCACACAACTCGGTCCATAGTCCATTCGGTTCGGGTTGAAGTTGACGCAAACCACCACAGATTACTTATACGTAGCAAGCTACAAACCACGTCGCTGATTCGCTGCAGCCCACGAGCGCGACCCCCGCAGCCCACGACAGCCCCGAGTGACGAGCTGACGAGCTGCCCGCCGTGTGTGAGGGGGCCAGTGATCAGCAAACCACTCGCGCATTATCTCAAAATAAAAAGTAAATGCCTTTTCTCCCCACTGTAAGCTCCACTGTAAAACATAATATTTGGAGAATAGGAATGCTCTAACTAAGCGTTACATCGCTACTTGCTTGTAACTTAATGTGCTGCACATAAGGGGGTCTAGCAAAGCTCCCTCACGCTAACGCTATCGCCTCACGCTAAGTACAAAATGTACTGGGGGTTTAGCAAAGATACCAACCACTAACGCTAACGCCTCACGCTAACTCCAAAAATGTATTGAAATGACATTCGCTGCGGAAAAGTTAGCAATTTCCGAAATGTCATCCTAGTCATCCATTTTGGAGTTAGCGTGAGGCGTTAGCGATAGCGTGAGGGAGCTTTGCTAGACCCCCTGAAATGACATTTTGGAAATCGCTAACTTTTCCGCAGCGAATGTCATTTCAATACATTTTGGAGTTAGCGTGAGGCGTTAGCGTTAGTGGTTGGTATTTTTGCTAGACCCCGGGCAGTTTAGTTAGCCTAAGCTGGCAGCACTAAAATTTTCGTTCTAAGACTGAGGCGTTTTATTGATTTGGCGTTGAATTTCATTCCATAAAGTTAAATTACGAACGAATAAAATTCCTAACCTAAAAAATTCGATTGTTTTGATGTAGCGAAAAACAAATTAAAAATATCATATAAATATCAGTAAACTGTGTCAGTAAAGTAATCGTTATAGGTACTGTAATACTGATTGATAAAGCATCAGTATATAGCAAAGTTCTCTGTGAAGCAGCCTATATAAATACAAAAATATCAACAGAAACCCGATCTTTCGGTTCTACCTGGGTTGGTAAGTAATATCCTGAGGAGGTCATCTCTGGAGATTAAATATTGGAGTTTTTAATGTGTATGGGCTACGCTACCGCTAATAACTAGAACTACTGAACTGATTTAAAAAGTTATTTCACAGCACTAATACTCAAAGCTATCCCTGAGTGATTAGCTAAGAGAAATTGCCGGAGCCGATCAGGTTGTTAGATACACAGACTGAGACTACTATAAACTAACGCATGGTTAGTGGTTAGGTTTGATTAGATATTGTAATATAAACAAATGCACTACCAACAGATATATAGATTATTATATTCATTTGCCTGAAATAAATGCATTTTATATTATGCATGCTCAATATGTAATTTTTCTAAAGCAATCTAGTCTCAACTAAAAGTATTCTCTCAGAACTCATGTCTGTAACGCTATAATTTAGATAGTCTTATTAAAATAAGCAGCAAACCACCACTTTCTAATAATAAGGTGGGGGGATAATTCCACTTATAATAATGCCATTTCATATACTCTTTGTTTTTTATCTACGAAGTTGTTAGGTATTCATATTACATTACCTTTAGATTAAGTTCCACATACCACTTGGCTGAATAAATAACAATAACCTTTGTCACTCATTATCTCAGCTCAATAATATCAACTTTGTGCTCAAAAAGATACACAAAGTTCAAATTATTATCACGAGACTCCCTATCTGTAATGCTCTGTTTATTTATAAAACACATTTGCTTGTTGATATTGGAATGGTAAAAGTTAAAATTTTATAAGGAATAGGTTGTGGTTAAATTTATTCCTGTGGTAGTTAATTTTTTTAAATTAATTCATTGGTGTTGTTTAAATTAATTCATAGTTTAAGAATCTTAGGTATAGTATTCTGGACTTATCACATTCACTGTTAAATTATTACTTGGAGTTGTCTGGTGTTTTACAGTCATATAATGTACATCCAGCCACCTCATGCCTAATTCATTTTTAATTACATATTTTACATTGTTCCAGGTAAACAATGGCTCTACAGCGCTATTTCTTTCAAGCAACAAAGCAGTACATATCTAGATGTTGCATACTCCAGTCAAATACCAAACAAACCTACTGTGAGCTCCGTCACAAATACAGTTCCGAAGCACCAAGAAAATACACCGACAGGCATGAATGGGTCACAGTTAACAAAGATGTAGGAACAGTTGGTATCAGTAAATATGCTCAAGAATCTCTAGGCGATGTTGTCTTCGCTCAGCTCCCAGATCCAGGAACAAAGCTGACAGCCGGTGATGAATGTGGTGCCTTAGAAAGTGTCAAAGCAGCAAGTGAAATATATTCCCCTGTCACTGGTGTTGTGACAGAGAAAAATCGAACTGTAGAAAAGAAGCCTGGTTTGATAAACAGTTCCTGTTACGATAAAGGTTGGTTATTTAAAATAAAGTTGACAAAACCTGAGGAAATAGAGGAGCTAATGTCGGAGGAAAAGTATGAGACGTTTTTGAAGACAGATGTTGAAAAGCATGAGACATAATAAAAAGGGACATATGTAATGTAAAAAAATCTAGTTTTTTGTTATGTTTCACATTTTTATTTTAGTTTTAAATATTATACATTTACCATAAAGTTTAATGTGTTACTATTATTTAAGAATCTTCTTATATTAGTTATAGTACTACTATATATTATTATAAAGCCTGCATCAGCCTTTCCAGAAGGAGAAGTATTTGGAAGTATTTTGTAGATACACAACATGAGATAGATAGATAGATAAACTCTTTATTGAAACACCACATCACAAATAATTAAAAGCTTACAACAACAAAATTAACAAAAGTGTATCAATTGGCGGTCTTATCGCTCAGAGCGATCTCTTCCAGACAACCTTGTACGGAAAGGAATGACATAGCAATACATGAGATCCTATTTTCCCACTTTTCACTTTCCTGACAACATCCTAACACCTGCCTTTAGTACTATTTAGTCAAAATTGGTTAGGTAAAAATAAAATAATAGGTACAAAAATTAAAACCATTTATATGTGCGTTATAATTTTTATTGAAGTGCATTATTACAGTTAAATCGGTAAACATAATTTTCGACTTTGGCATCCCTCACCACACTATAAACGTATATATAACATAAAATAAGACCGGGGTTTATTAGGATAAGAAATTGTTCATACATCTTCACATTTAGATAATGGGGACAGAGCCGGTAGGGAGAAAAGGAACAAATCAGTGGTATCAATATTTATTATTTAATTATTGGATGCAATTGTCCAATAACAGAAAAATACAGAATCTGCCAAACTCCTATCTCATCTGATGATAATGTGTTGATGATATTTGTGATGCACCACACATACCTAAAAGATAGTAAATGGCGACTTGATAACATCCATATATGTTAGTTAATAATAATAAGACAATTTTATTTTTATAAGAAGTATTATAAAAAACATAAGATTTAGGAAATATAAATAAACGAGTGAATAAAAAGACAATGAAGACATCTATTTTGAAGATAGTCAAAGCAACACTTGAACAGAAAAATTGGTGCAGTAAACAGCACCAACAGCACAAAGGAAGCACTTGGTCTTTAAAAAACAAAGATCAAGTGCATCAGTGTTTTATCTAATAAATGAGTAAAAATTGCAATAACATACAATTTATGTTGGGTACACACTTGCTATGCCACCCCATTCACAGATTACTGAATATGTTACTATGTACAGTACATGATTAAAATTGACATGATTTTGACATGCTTTACTCATAATATGGCATCTAATACAATACAAAAAATAGCCAAAAATAACTATATAGTTGTTCTGATCTGTGGCATGATTTATTTATCCTATCTGTACCGCCGGTACTATTACTTATTCTGTGTCACATGGCTATTCCGTATTTGCTACAATATTCTTATTTATCCTACACATAATATGATATGTAAAAATAAATCACAAATATTGGTATGAATGCTTACTGTTCTAATAGGTTTTAATCTCAGATGAGAAATATAGTTGAGTGTGCATACTATTCCCACTTGCACCAAATGCACCAAAACACTATGATTTATTACAGCATACTCCAGTTGTTACTGTTTGCTATAGGCTGAATTCCATAATTGAACTCTAAGCAACCAATAAGGACTTAATCGAGTTTGGGATGTTCAATAGCATTACTTACCCCACCCACATATTGTGAAGTGTGTCTGTGTGTGTGATTACCTAATTATGTATTGAGTAATTAAACTGCAATGTCTGAAATTATGAACTACAACGATTTTGAATTCTTATGACTAGCCATAAAATTTACTATATTTTGTTTTGTTAGTCAATACAATAATACTATTTAACATCCAAGGTTAATATTTAATTGGCAAACTTTCATACTTACTCCCTGTTAACATTTTAATATCTACTAACGTTTAGTGTAAACTTATGGATTAATATACTTTATATACTTTTTTTATAAACACTGTTTATTCTTACAAATAATTAAAATTATCCAAACAAAAGATAAGAAGCGATATAGAAGGTAATAAAATACGAGATAATAAAGCTCATTTAAAATGCAATAAAACAATATCAGAATCTGGCAGCATTATGGCAACACGATTAAAAAAAAGTAAAAACCACTACTTCTCTGCTTAAAAAACACTTCATTTTGACTGTCACTTCATCTTAAATAATATTGTTATTCGTTTTATCTAATAATTTATAGGACGGGTAATACATACAATACATTTTCATAATACCAAATACATTTTAATTGTCAAGCACTTTTTAAAACATTGAAACGTTTGTGCAAATAAGTACCTTATTACAATAATGTTACGACAACACTTTGTTCGCATTTTTTTATTTTATTTCGTTTTTACCCTCATTGCTAAAACTCGCAGTTTACGGACAGGATGTTTCTTTAGCTTAATTCTTTCCTATCCCATCAACATATACCAATATTCTATCACCACCAAAGGACTACTCATCTATCTACGAGGATCACCATACGTAATTAAATGTATGTTACTTCTTACAAAATTAAATACTTATTCATCCATAACCAGGCAGAACTGCGCCGGTTTTAAACGTGATTTTCGATTTATAATTCCATGTAATAACAAACGGTTTGTCAAGTGATAAATTAACCGTTATTTCTAGTAGTTTTTTGTTATAATTGTATGTGAAATCGCAGGGTTTGTTGCATGGTTGGTTGTTTATAGTGACAGATTTGACCGGGGATTGGTTGAGGAGGGTGATTTTGTCAAGGGTTGGCACCCCAAAACCCCACCAACGGACTGCGCTCCTGAATTCAGTGTAGTTGTGGTAGAACTCAATGTGGCTGTATTTCTTCTCTTGGTAACTGTCTGCAATGGAGAAATTTATTTTTGAAATACATATTAATTATGTTTTATTTATTTATTATTTAACGAATTGGTTTTGCTCGTTAATGGTATGCAGATGAGAACTGCTACAACACATACCGTTATCTGAATAGAGCAGATATTTCTATGTCTGTCTCACTCACACTACATTTTTCGAATAATGGTGGAAGAAAGAGAGCCATTAAATGAAATGTATTTATTTATGTTTGGGAAAAAGGTATTTATTTACTGATAAGCAAGTCGAAATGGCAATGGGCAGGCCACATCGCTCATAGAACTGACAACCGATGGGGAAGAAAGGTTCTCGAGTGGCGACCACATCGACAAGCCGGAAGACGCAGCTTAGTCCACTAGACGGATCGCCGATCTGTTGAAAAACGCCGGGATTGATGCAGGAGTCGAGCGGCTCAAAGTGGCTCTGGGAGCTATGTTCAGCAGTGGATATCTTCAGGCAGTTGGTGATGGTGACCAACATGGTCCATATTTTCAGCAACACCAGTTCCAAACCAACGAAGGCATTATGGTGAACGTCTTAAGGCTGTTATTAATGATGATGGTGACTTACTGATACTATCTCCGTCATCCCAGTAGATCTCTCCTTTAGCATTGTGTTCGTTGTCCGGAACAACAAGCAGTTGTAATGGAGAGCTTCGAGTGACTGTGGTGGTGATGGGACCGTGGCTTGGAGGCTCTTGTAGGGGAATTACTGCGCCACCCTGGAATCGATTAGATCCTTTTAGCAAAGGGGTAAAACTGACTTCATTCTGCTTCAGGTGAGACAGTGGTCAAATGCTAAGCCTATGAATGATAAAAAAAACACAGAAATATTTGATTTCATCCAGGTGATCATAGTCGATGGTCTATTCCAGACCATGTTTTATTATGTTTAAGGCGCTGAATGCTCCCAAATCGACAATTTTGAATGTGATTTTCTCAAAACCTATACCACTTACGGGATTGAAAAAAATGCTAGTTAATATTCGTTAGAAAAAAATCGTGAAGTGACCTCTAAAAATCATTCAAACGTCCTAAAATGTTACATTAAAATAAGACACCCCATTGAAATAAATCATAGTGACAAGTAATGTTTCAATGCATCCGTCTATAAGCTTATATTTTTTATAACAATGGGCATTTCTTTTACAACTAATTATTTGTACCGAAAAATGGAAAAGTCGAAGCGCAACGCAACGTAATCGCCATATTTTTGCTATGCATAAAGCGACCCTATAAGGTACAAAATAAGTTTCAAGTTCGTCTGCTGTAATAAACGTACTCGCATTGGGTCCTGTCAGCACCTTAACAAACTAAACTAAAATAATTTTTATAAATTTTTGAAGGGCATGGCCGACCAACGCCGAAATACTTGGATGATAGTATCACACATAATTATAATGATTTGTCAGCAATTTTGATATTAAATCGAAATCACTGAACGGGATTTGATGATAATTCTATGGGACCTAAAACAATATCCTTTGAAATTAAAAAAGTCCAAATCGGGATATACGTACATGAAGAAGTTCTGAGGTATAATGGGATTCAAAATGAATGGCGGCTGTGAAGTCGGCGTAAAACGTTGCGCAGTAGCAAAAATTAGATGTGCGCGGGAAGAGGTCAGCTGTGTGCGCACTTCACGGACGCCATTGAGTTTGAATTACACTCTAACAAAAATTTCAAAAAATACAACCAAATGCTTTTTTGAAGTCTGTTAAAAAATATGTGCAAGCTAAAATGTACTTTATGGTGAGACAGAAAGAGACAATAGAACCCATGAGTGAATGTATCTACATTTTAGCGTTTCGGGCGGGTTTTCACCAAAAACTTTTGATACAGAGTATTAGCTTCTACATTCAATTCGTAAAATGTAAATCCATTATTGGCTTTTAGTTTTGTTATAAGTTTTATATGTATTTGTTTTAAGAGCTGTGGATTTTGTTACAGAAATAAATATATAAATAAATAAATTAAAAAATGTATCGAAATAAGTTTAGTTTTCACGTAGACTAATGATAACAAACATTCACACAGAAACTTTCGCATAACATTAGTAGGATTATGTGGTAAAGGTGACAAATCACCTAAACCATCACTATGATGATGATAACTTACCCTAACAGCAACAGTACTATCCTCATCAACATCAACCCACTGCCCCGTCCCAAGTTTGTCTCCGCTAAGTTTGTACCAAATCTGCGGTAGTGGGTAGAATGCTTTGGTGGTAGTCGCTCCTTGGTTGAGGATGGGAGTTATCATTATGTACGGACCTATTAGGAATTGGTCGTCTATATCGTGTAAGTTGATCTGTTCTGGCCATCTGGAAGAAACGATATTTTTATTACTTCAATTTTAAAAATAATATACAGGGTGTAATTGAATTCATTAGCATCCTTTGAAACTAGGTACCTACTCCTGATACCTGTCACGCGTGGACCAAAATTTTAGAATTCTAACACCTTGATTTGGTAATAAAAATAACTTAAAAAAATGGAATAACTTACCTAATCAAATGCTACAATACAAAATTTAATTATAATAATGAAGTACTGTTTTTAAATAGTACATACAAGGTATAAAAACGTTTAGATGTATCAAAATCATCCGTGCCAACCGCGTTAGGCACCGCGGCAATCTTCATAATTTTCAATAAAAATATTTTTATTTACACTCTTTACTCTCTATTCATATAGGTATGTATTTATGTATATTATATTATCAAGTTTATTTATTTATAAATATTTATGTATTCATGTATTTTATTTATTTTATTATTATTGTACTTACTTATTGAACTTTTGTTTATGACTAGTTGCCCACCTTTTTTATGAAGTTAAGTACCCACTTCATCTAAAGTTTTATAATTATTCCTGTACTAAAAACCACCGTCCTTATTATTGTCGTTTCCTTTCACTGTTTTCTGGGTTGTCTGGAAGAGATCGCTTTAAGCGATAAGACCGCCCGTTGTGACACTTAGTTTTAAGCTTGTGCGTGTACATTGAGTGTTTCTGTAAATGTGGTGTTTCAATAAAGAGTTTTATCTATCTATCTATCTATCTCTTTAATAATCATGTATAAATGATGTACTATCATGGACTCAATTTATGCTAATGAATTAAATTACATCCTGTATAGATAATTAAATAAATATGTGTAGACATTTCTCACTGCGCCAGCTAGCCCCAAACTAAGCCTAGTTTGTACTTTGGGAACTGATAATATAATACTTAGATATTTCGTTGTTTTGTAATTACATACATAGAATACATTATAACACCCAGACACAGAACAAACACCTATGTTCATCACACAACTGGGTATAACCTGAGTCTTTTCAAGTCAAGAGTGAAAGGGCATCTCATGGGCAACATGCTCCACCATAGACAACTTCGTCACTTATAAAAAAAATATGTTTGTCCTGAGTCGAAGCCATACCACAGTACAGAAGGCAGAACTACTAACAACTGAGCTATCAAGCCAGTCAACTGAATTAGACTGCTTGATCAGGTCATAGTCTCTTTTGCCCAGTAATTTGACTATATCAAAATCAAAATGTTTTATTGCAAATAGGCTATTCATAGCACTACAAGTCAAATGTCTTAGGTACTTAAATTAAATTATTATTATTACTAGCTACACAAAGTGATGTTTGACAGCAATCGTTTCGGAAATTCTTTTATAATCCGCACATCTAAGGAATAGAACTTACTTTCCATAACGGAATTTCCTTCCACATATAATCTAGGCGTATTCAAGATCAGAGTGAAGGTATCTTCTGGGTAAGCGTGTCCCACCTTAGGCTTCATCTACACTTATCATCAGGGCTATTATTCCGTATCGATTCCTTACTTCGAAACCACGCGAATTCCTTGTCTTACATAAGAAATCTGCAAAACTGTATTCTCTATGAAACGAAAACAAAACCGCGCGAAATGAATTTGGAATTGGTGCGATTAGAACTGTCAAAAATCGTATGTTTTACCGAGACGTGTGGAATCTGTGTTTCCATATAGAATAACCGCCCGTCGTTATCGTGTCTTGTTCAAACCGTGTCACAGCGTCAGATATACCTTCACTTTACATTAAAGTTATCTTTATTTTGAATAAAATATATTGACATAAGTGGCATATCTTTTGATGTGTTGATGTTTCGGAACGCGTCTCCGTAAAACATACGATTTTTGACAGTTCAAATCGCGCCAATTCCAAATACATTTCGCGCGGTTTTGTTTTCGTTTCATAGAGAATACAGTTTCGCAGATTTCTTATGTAAGACAAGGAATTCGCGTGGTTTGGAAGTATAGAATCGATACGGAATAATGGCCCAGAGTGAATAGGTATCTTCTGGGTAAGCGTGTCCCACCTTAGGCTTCACCTACACTTATCATCAGGTGAGATGCGGCCAAACAATAAAAAAATGGTTGCGTTTACGCCTGTAGCAAACTTGTTGCGAGTTACGTAACAACCCAGCCAACTTTACTTACTCAAAGAACAGCGGCCTGGCGACTGTATCTCCATACAAATGCGCTCTCCAGAACAAAGTGTAGTAGTAAGGCAGAAGCTTGTATCGGATCCTCAGCGCTTTGCGGCTCGCCTCCACTACAGCCGGGCCCAGGCTTACTGGGTCTTGGGGCTAGAAGTAAAATACGCTAGTGTTACAAATTTTTTATGTATAGATGTATCATTTACGACAGAAGAGTCGGAGTTATACTATTTGTCTGCGCCAAATATTAAGTATTTATTTTATTTATAACACGGCAACACGCACGCATACACGCATACACTTTACTCACACATACTCACGCATTCAAAATCCTACCCCGCACCCCCGCTCCTACCACCAACGGTCAACATACAAAAAGAAGCTCGTAAGACACCGCGCGCGCAGTACCTCTATCCGATATACAGGAGGCGTTAGGGTCGATCAGCTGATTGGCCCAAAATCCTCGCGAGGAACTCAAATAAGGCAAAGTTATCAAGATTTACCTACGCTTTGAGTGTAATAAAGTCCAACACTAATTACGAAACAGCGCTGTCCGCCTACTATGCCTATGCATACACATGGTTAAATTACGGAATAATTCTTTGGGGTGAAAGTACGGATTTTAATGATCTTTTTATTATGCAAAAGAAATGTATTCGCATCCTTGTCAATATTAAACAACGAGAAAGTTGCAAACCGCACTTTATTGCAAAGGGAATACTTAGTCTACCATGTATGTATATTTTGCAAATATGTCTATTCTTTATGAAATATCGGACCTTTTTTAAATCATATGGTGAAATACACGACAACTATAACAGACGTAACAAAAACAGACTTGTATTACCGGCAACAAGACTACACATATTCGGGAAAAGCCCAAACTATAGATTAATATCAATTTATAACAGTATTCCTGAGTATTTGAAAAGCGAACAAAGTACCCCCCGTTTCAATAAAAATTTAAAGACTTATCTTCTTAAAAAATGTTATTACACAATAGAAGAGTTTAAGGCTGACAAAAATTTGGACAGTTGATTCAATCTCTTGATTATAAATACATAAATAACCTAAGCAAACTATACACACACGATTGCATATTTTTATAATTTATTTTAATTAATTGTTTATCTGTTAAAAATGTATATTAGAAGAATAATATTAACACACCTAAAGTTATAAGACAATTATATATAATGGATTAATTGAAGTTGACTACGAAAATTAAATTAATAGCAATGCGCAGATTAAAAGAAAAACAATAGGTATAAATGTTATAGACTACCATAGAATAATGTATGTACCATAGAATTGACTGATGTATAATAATATTGCTTTTGGTCTGATTCACACATACTTGCAAACGCCCTTCCAGGGCTCATGTCAACCTACCAACCTATATAATACTTGTTATTGTATATTACCTATTTTAATGATGTACATGAATGCAGTAATAATAATAAAAAAAAAGAAAATAAAAAAAGTGAACTGTGTGGAATTTTCACCTATACGAAAACCAGCGACCGCCCGTTAGTCCCCTCCAAGTTCCATACACTATTGTAAGGGCAAGGGGTAGTGGAAGTCACAGTTATGCTAATGTAAGACTCACGGTAGAAGAGTCCTAGTTATGCTAGTGTATAACTCACGGTAAGTCACAGTTATGCTAATTCTACTTATGTAAGTGTATCACTCACGGTAGAAGAGTCGGAGTTATTGTAGTGTATAACTCACGGTAGAAGAGTCCTAGTTATGCTAGTGTATAACTCACGGTAAGTCACAGTTATGCTAATTCTACTTATGTAAGTGTATCACTCACGGTAGAAGAGTCGGAGTTATTGTAGTGTATAACTCACGGTAGAAGAGTCCTAGTTATGCTAGTGTATAACTCACGGTAAGAGTCACAGTTATGCTAGTCCTACTTATGTAAGTGTATCACTCACGGTAGAAGAGTCGGAGTTATGGTTTCTGCTGAAGGGATAGAATGCCCCGAGCTGCATCCATCGCGTGCACAGTTCCCGTGAGGTGTCACGACTGAACCCACATATGTCTGCACCCATCAACGGAATGCCAAATAGGCTGAAGCTTAGCAACTCTGAAAATATAAACAAAAAAACTATAATATTTGTTAAATAATAAATAGTACTTTCTGACAGGAGTCACCGTGTGCAGAATAGAATAGGATCACCCCATTTCTTCCCGTGGGTGCCATAAGAGCTGGTTAAGGGAATATCCAGGGAATGGGCAGCAACATTCTTTTCAGCTTGCATTATAATCTACTGCGATCACCAAGGGGCTTGCCAAGTAATACTGAGTGTTTTTTGGTAAGCGGTGGTATCTTTGTATATATTTATATCAAGTATCTTACGGTATAATAGAGGAATACAACACCAGAGACAAACTTTATTTGGTTTTATTGGTGTTTTTAGGCAAGTTGTAAATCTTTTTTCCTATTTAAATAAGTAAAAAAAAAAGAAAGTGGTGATTATGGCAAATCCTCCTTATGATAAGCGTCCAAGGTGGCGTTTTATGGGCTATATTCAGCATTGGACGTCTTCCAGAAATATTGTGTTGTTTCATTTTTCTCTATTAAATAGGCAAAGAGCAACTAATAACATCAACTCGGCGTCCTTATATCGCTAATACATATAAAAAGAAAATCCTGCGCGTTTTATTATGCTATAGGTAGCAAACAAGCATACAGATCCACGAACTGGAAGACGCAGCGTAGGCCGGCCCCCCACTAGGTGGACCGACGACCTGGTGAAAGCCGCGGGGAGCCGATGGATGCAGGAGGCGAGCAGCCGCTCTAAGTGGCGCTCCCGGGGGAGGCCTATGTTCAGCAGTGGACGTCTTCAGGCTATTAATGATGATGATGATGAAGCATACAGATTCTGATGGGAAGAGATCACCGTAGCCTATGGACATCTGTAAGATTAGACGTGACACTGTTTCGTTTCTACCCTGTGACAATACTCTTGTGATCCTCTTTTTAAATTGCTGTATGTTGTAGCTCTAAGGAAAGGTAGAAGTTTCGCTAAGCCTGTCTTCCTTTGCTGGCCTATCCATTCATCGTTTTCCATTTCGCTGCCCTCTTCCCATGATCAAGGTTAGGATGTAAAACTAATTAACCCGTGCGAAGCCAGTGCGGGTCGGCTAGTAAACAATATTAACATGTTTTTTTTTTATGAGAATGATGTGACAAGCCAATCGTTCACCTTATATTAAGTGACACGGCCCATAACAGTTGCAGTATCACTCGGATCTCTAAAATAACAAGCTTCGTTCAAGTCTAGTAATCAGATTACTAGACTGTGTAATCAGGTCAGTCTCCTTTGCCCAGTAATTTCACTACTTACAATGCTCTTCAAACCGAAACTCAGTAGTTCTTGCACACTGCTGCTTGGCGTCAAAATAAATGGCGAAGCGGTGGTACCTACCTAGACCAACTTTGCAGAAAAATTCCTATCTTCTAGTAAAATGATGATGATGATGAGTATGTATGCTGCACTAGCCTGGTATAGTCATCCTCATATCATGCCACTCGCTGTTGATGTCCCCGCTCCAGTGTCCCGAGTACTGGCCGAGTCCCACGAACGATGCGCGGGATATTATAAACGGACGCTTGCCGCGGATCTCTGATAACGCACTGTGGATATAATACAGAGGTTTCATCAACCAAGTGTTAGGAATATTCTATTCACAACACAGGAACACGACTTCAAAAGGTGCTGAAGATTTTATTTATAATATTGATAAGTGTAGTGTAGATAAGATAAGATAAGATAAGATAAGATAAGATAAGATAAGATAAGATAAGATAAGATAAGATAAGATAAGATAAGATAAGATAAGATAAGATAAGATAAATATTTATTTTCCAAATAAAGTACATAAATGTTACAAATAAATTTTGCATATTACAGATAGAATTTTTTTACATTTTTAGAACACGCTATAACAGTAGGTAGGTAATATACTATTTTGTTACAAAGTGAATTATACTTAAAAGAAACATGAGTGTAGATGAAGTTCATACTAGGTTGCCCCGTGTTATGAAATACTCGTCCTCACCCTCCCTTTCGAATTTTAACATTGGTCTTACTTATAACCACACTAATGTTAACCAAATATCAGTCAGGTCTCACAATAACAAAGTAATGGTTAACACCACAAAATTTAAAAGATGTATAGAAGTAAGACTAGTGGAGACAATTGGTATTTAGATATATTTAATAGTATGTAAGATCGCAGAACTAGTGCGTGCGTACGCATTTAGTTTTACCTGTGTACATGGTAGTTGTGAATTATCTATTTTTATTGTGTGTATATGTATGAATTATCTATATTATTTCACCTTTATCATATCACACAGATATATAAATATATATTTATGTTTATACATTCAAAAACAAGTGCATATTTCTAATAATATGATTATAAATACAGTTCTAGGCGCGGTCTACCTTAATATTCGGAACAAGTCTTCCGTTTTATGATAATCGAGATTTTTGAGCCACTTAATAACTATTGTTTTACAGATAAAGTTGCGAGTCGAGTGTGCGAGTGTGTAGTGTATAAGTGTGAGTATACTCACAAGCGTGTAGTGTATTTTAACAATTTTATTTTAATCAAAGTATTTTATTGCAAACAGGCTTTTCATAGCACTTTTACAAGTCAAATGTCGTTAGGTAAGTACTTAAATTAAATTACTGAGCAGATAAAATTCACAAAGTGCACAATGTCAGAGTTATGAGTGTGAGTTTACTCACGAATTTGTAGTGTATAATATGAGAGTGAGTACACTCACAAGTGTGTAGTATACTTACAAGTGTGTTTATATTTTTATATGAGAATGAACGACGTGACGAGCTGGTCGTTCACCGGATGTTAAGCGGCACGGCCGCCCATAATAGTTACGGCGTCACTCGGAACTTTAAGCTAATAAACTTTTGCGTGACACTGCACTGCGCCCGTCATCCTGAGACATCCCACAATCTAGCAATCAGATTACCAGACTGCGAGATCAGGTGTGTGTGAGGTAGTGTATGAGTGTGAGTATACTCACAGGTGTGTATGGGTGGGGGTGTACTCACAAGTGTGTAGCCACAGCTTCAGTGATGGAGTAGAGGTTATGCCAGTCGTAGTGTGTCCCGGCGTAATGCCTGGCGTCCATACAGAGCGTGTGAATGCGGAGCGCGGAGTCGTGCGTGGCGGGCTTGTAGGGGAGGCCCTCGGGGGCGCAGCTTCCCTCTACCGGACCGTCCACGAAGTTTGATGGCTCGTTCATGTCCTAAAGGCGCGTACTCATTAGGCAACATCTTTTAATAAATACTGTATATAAACAATGTTTCACAATGTTTCCTCATCTCCGTAAACAGTTCATAAACAGCCTGTTACGTAGAACGACAAGTACATCGAACGTACCGCATATCGCGCTACCTAGGCATCGTCACCGCCGTGTCAGCGTGATTTGCACACATGGAGAAGATGTACTAACACATGGAAAAGCGCTGACCAGCAAAAGCGTGAGACAGATCGCGACCACCGTCCGCGTACCGCCCGCGCCCGCGATCCCCTCTAGGCTCCGCGCGGCTTACATCATCCTCCCCCGGCACTTGTTCTCGATCGTCGAGACTTGTCATATACATATCATTAATTTTAGAACCTAATTATAGTTTTAGATGTAAAAACCTTGAATAAAAGGTAAAAAGTTCATCATTTGGTTTTACTTTATTACTCCCGCTGCAGCCCCTCTATAATTAGCCTATAAACAAAGGTGGTGAAACATTGTTTATTATACATGTTGCCGTGTTCCCCGCTTCGAGTGGAGAGCAAGACGAAACATTTGTTCATAAACAAAAATCAACAGGTGTAGAAGTGTGTTGTGCAAGTTTATACACATGGAAGTAGTGTTCTTATGATTGAAAGCGGCACACAGCATCACTGCCTCCTCGGGCGACATCCTAGCAACAACTGACAAATATGAACTGGCAAATTTCAGAAACAGAGCTTACGGTAAACATGTTTATAAACACGTCGAAACAGTTTATTAAAATTTGTTGCCTAATGAAAACAAAACTTAATATTCACTTGTTTCAATTCTAACACGAACTTAAATTATTAAGCGCTTAGTGCGATTTAAAGTCAGCGCGAACACTGCGCAGTAGCAAAAATGATTTATGTCCGGCTGTTTACAGGTCACATTTCACAACCGATTTTCGTAGAATTTTGTGAGCTGCAGTGCAAGCACCGATCTTCCGATCGATATCTTTAACGAATTTTCATGTCAAATTCGACATAAAGTTTCGATAAAACGTAATCGGTAGCACGGAATGTATTTTATCGACTTCGATATAAATTCGATAAATCTTAACGATCATGTCATTCTATGTCGACTAAACCACGCATGGATCTAATTTTTGACATTTGTCATCGGTTTAATCTTGTCAAACTTATCGAATTTTATCGGGTTTCCATAGTTGCTCGATAACCAATTTATAATATTTTCAAACTGGATTTTGGCTATATTTTAATATTGTAAGCCGAAAAATGGAAGCGTCGAGATGTCTTGAGAATCAATAGGCGGTGCCTAAGAGATGCCAATAATTCTCTCGACCTACCTAACGAACAGTTTGAGATTCTGTTTAGAATTCATAAAGAAATTGCCCTCGCCGTTATTCAAGTTGTTCAGAGCGATCTATAAGCAGCCGATCAAATGGACTGCCCGTGAATGTTATAGTAATTAGTAAGTACTTCCCAAACCGGAAACTATTTGCTAAAATTATACTTATTTTAATTATTGTTATTTTATCCTACTTATACATGGAAATTCATTGTTGTAGGTCTGTATGGGTGTACGGTACGCTTTTACGCTCGCGTCGTTGCCAGTTACCAAAGGTGTATGGGTCAAGAACACAACTTTGCACTGGTCATAGGACTACAAGCAAGCTTGTGCAGAATTTGATGCAAGCAGTTGTTCAAAATCTCACGGGCAGTTACATCATGGTCCCTAGCACTGCAAGGGATAGGAGAGAAGTTACTGGTGGCCAAATACATAAAGTAGTTTTTGCATGAATAAATGAAAGAGTATTAAACACCTATTCCAAGTTTCATATGTGTTTACTATCATATTATCAACTAAGCACTACCTACGTATCTAATATAATAATACGGTTGTAAAATATTTGCAACTGAATAATTAGGTAAAGTCCTTTCGGCCAATATTATTATTATGTCGTTCCTCTTAAATAATTAATCGGATTTCACATGAAAATAATGGATTTTCTGTAATATTTCATAAAAATGTAAAGGTAACTATTAGAATAAATTGTTCAAGTAGGTGTTTTTCACGAATGAATGTCTATCCTATTTTCTTTAACCTCCAATTTTTTGCCTAATCTGTGAAATTTTCCGTAATATAAAGTTACTCTGTGAGAATTATGAACGAATGATCGATAATATGTCGACTAAATAAAGCCTTACCGACAAGAATTACCGATGTTAAATCCATGCTACGAGTTACCGATTAGATCGATAAATAAAATCTATTTATCGACTCGATATATTTGTCGAACCAAAGATCCGTGCTTGCACTGCTGGTTCGATAACTCAATGGAAATTTTCATCGTTAATGAAATGAAATGAAAAGAGCCACCAGATAAAAATCCAAACCAAACGTACCTACTCTAATACAAATGAAAACTGTTAAAACTAACCAACTTCTAAAAACTAGCCTAGGCCGCCTGTGCATCTTAGGTTATGGGTGCATGGTATGATTGCCACATTCGGTGTAGTGGGGTCTGGTCCCAGTCTCGCACAGCGGCCACCAGGGAGTTCACCGAGCGGTAAAAAAGTATTTTTACGGTATTTTACTACTTTTTGCTTATAACTTATGTAAAATATATAGGATTATTTTATCATCAAATTAAATATTAACCTAAATACAAGTGTAATTGACCTGTGGAAGTTTCGTGCAATCGCCGCTTGGTGGCGTTGATGTCGACTGTCATAAATTATTATGCTCTTTGGACTGTTGTGGAGGTCTGTGGAATCACCGCTTAGTGGATACTCTTTGGACGGTCATTGTTCTGGGCCCTTTAAAAACGGCAGAGGCTGGACTGAAACTTGACGCTGTAAAGGTCGTTACACGCTGTAAATGTCGTTAGAGACCAACAGCATTAACCCGTTCAAAAAAAAAAACTAAATCTTGACTTTTGATCGAGCAGCAGAGTGGAGTACACCACCAGACCTCCACCGCAGTCATATTACTGGGCAGTTGGCCTTCGGCAGCGTAGTTGGATACCACAGCCCTCAGAGGTCTTGCGAAGCGCTTTACAGTATTTGGAACGTATTTTGAAAGTTGTTTATTAATGGTGCTGTAAATGTGTATTAAGTTTACACTTGTAAAAACATATTTTTTGAACAAGGGTAACAATAGAAGTATTTAGACTTACAATCCAGGCTCCATCATAAGGTATCGTCTTGTGGAAGTTGGTCATCATTTCCACCCAGTACGGCGTAGAGTTAGGGTGAGTGAAGTCAGGGAACACGGTGTTACCACGATTCCATACCTGGAACAAATAAAAATATTTTTTTTATGAGAATGAATGACGTGTCGAGCTAGTCGTTCACCTGATGTTAAGCGACACGGCCGCCCATAACAGTTGCAGTGTCACTCGTAACTTTAAAATAATAAAGTTTCGCGTGGCTCTGCGCACGTCATCCTGAGACATCACAGAGTCTAGTAATCAGATTACTACACTGTGTAATCAGGTCGTAAAGTCTCATTTGCCCAGTAATTTCACTAGCTACAATGCCCTTCAAACCGGAACACAGTAGTGCTTGCACACTACTGCTTGGCGGCAGAATAACTGGCAAAGCGGTGGTACCTACCTAGACGAACTTTGCAGAAAGGTTCTACCACCTAGTTAATGAATCTTTATTCGGAACCAAAACATAATAACACATACAAACGATCATAAAAAAACGGGGGTCTATAAATCCGAATATTGCCAGTGTGGTCACAGCGTAAGAATAGGACCACCCCATTTTTTCACGAAAAATCCGACTAAGAAAATGTAGAGAGATGTGGCAGTAGCATTTTCCTCGGTAAACTAAAACCTGCGATCACCAAGCCGGTTGCCAAGCGTAGTGATGACGGTAAACTGGTCAGAAGATAATCGTCCAAAGTACTGTACTGCTGAACATAGGAGGAGGCCTATGTTCAGCAGTGGACGTTTTTCAGCCGATGACGTGATGCATAGTTTCATGTGTCTAGTAATAATATTAATGGACTGGCCTGATCATATCATAATGTCGTATTTGCCCAGTAATTTCACCAGATAGAGTGCCCTTCAACTTGAAACCAGAACATAGTGGTGCTTGCACACTACTGCTTGGCGGCAGAATAACTGACAAAACGGTAACTACCTAGACGAACATTGCAGAAAAGTCCTACCACGTAGTAAAATTTAAGTAGTAAGAATGAAATCCTTACTTTTCCAACAAACGGTTGATTTGTGGAGTTCTTGATAAATATATCCATTTCGATTCCACGATCGTACGGGGGATACGTCCCGGGCTTTTCCGGCGCTCCAATACCGGGATCTACAATATAATAAGAGTAATTTTATGCACTTTCATTTCATGAAAATGGTAAATTAGTCCAATTCACCTAAACTGTTTTATGTAATAAAATAAAAATTTACTTTAAACGTAATGGAAAAAAATTAAGAACTACAATTATCACCTCAAAAATTATGCCCAGTAATTTTACTGGTATAAGTGTTTTAAATCAAATCAAAACACTGAATTGCTTATAATGCTATTATTTGGTGAATAGCTGAAAAATAACTGGCAAAGCGGTGGTATCTATTCACAAAAATTCTTGCAGCAAAGTCTTAAGATGGTAGTTCTAATACTGCGGCCACACTACCGTGATATAGCAAAATTTTGAGTTCACTTTTTTATTTCGTCGCTAATGAGCGTTATGGCTTCTTTTTCTATTGAATCCGCTTCCACTCTTTAGCTGTTCGCTTGATCAACGTGGAAACGTGCCTGAAGGCATCCACTGCTGAGCACAGACAGAAGCCAGCAGAGCGCCACTTTAAGCGGCTGCTCGCTTCCTGCATCCATCGGCTCCCCGCGGCTTTCACCAGATCGTCGGTCCATCTAGTGGGGGGCCGACGTTGCGTCTTCCAGTTCGTGATAACGTATGCAAGTTGACCTTGAATTGGTATGTTACGACCGTGAAATGGGGAACTGGGACTATGATAGCCCTCAAGTGATAGCTCCATGGTAAAAAATAAATCAACTCACAAAATGGCACATGCGATCGCTACGAGAGTTAAAAAGATACTATAAATTCATTTCTAAACACCGGTCGTTAAACACATTTATGTGCACTCGGTCAAGGACAACCACTAAGGAGGTACGTTCAACCACCCAGCTGCGCTAAGGCTATCTTCGAACATAAACTTTGCATGGCATTTCTTCAATGAAAAACTAATAAATTAGAAATGTCGTAGAAGAAACATTGTCTACCTTGGGATGTAGATTTACCCCCTTTCGGGATAATATACCAATTCAAAATCAGGTAGTGTACTGACCAATAATGATGACATAATGCATCCCCTCGTTGTGCAGTTCTTTAACAAAGTCAGCCAAGCCAGCATACTTCTCTGTGTCATACGTGAAGTCATTATGGTCGTGCATGTAATCGATGTCGTTCCATTGCACATCCTAAAATGGAGGAACTAATGTAATAGCCGGCAGCGTATTATGTCTAAATGTATAGTGCTAGTTTTTTTTAATCATCGATAGATTAAAGGTCGTATCTCATTACACCGCCTCGGTAACCGACCATGGGGTCTAGCCAAGATCCCAAGCTAAGGCTAATGCCAATTTTCTATCGATTCCTTACTCCAAAACCCCACGAATTTCTTGTCTTACATAAGAAATCTGCGAAAATCTATTCTCTTGGAAACGAAAACAAAACCGCGCAAAACGAATTTGGAATTGGCGCGATTCGAACCGTCGAAAATCATGTTTTACCGAGACGCGTAGCGAAACATCAACACGAAAGTTATTACCATTTTTGACAATATATTTTATTCAAAATAAAGATATGTTTAATGTAAAGTGACGGTATTTCTATCGTGACACGATTTGAACAAGACACAATAACGACGTGCTTTTGTATCGTGTGGAATCTGTATTTTCATAGAGATTTAGGGCCCAGGTAATGCACGGGTGAACGACGCGTTGTTACTTGTGAGCATCGCGTGTTCAAAGCGAAATTGTCACTGACAACTTTCGGGCGACGCGATCGAGATCCGGTGACGATACGGAGTTATGTTATGAGTGCATGTGAGTGCCCATACAATTTCATATAAAGAATACTAACCGCTCGAGGTAAGGTGGCGTAATAAGCTGTGTCCGTAAGTCTTTCGCATATTTTAATTCTAATCAACAAGTCATGCACCGAAATGTGAACTTTATATCGTGTAGTATTACGGAAAATTTTACAAAGTACTATTTAGAATTTCACTTACAAATGGAATGCCCGCATCTCTATTAGATTTCCAAACTTCCCGAGTCACATTCAAGCTTCCGTAGTTGTATCTGAAATAGACCAAATCAATAATAAGTAGTTACTAATTGATCAGAATTAACTTTATTGTAAGAGTCAACACAGTCATAGGTATTTCAAATTAAAGTAGCTAGCGGCTAATCTATGATGAGCGGTTTTGTTCCTAAAAATAAATTATTACTATTCTAAATTTTTAGCTCTATATTAGTAAAAAGGCAGTGAACAGGCCACATCGCTCGTAGAACTGACAACCAATGAGGAAGAAAGGTTTTAGAGACCACGAACCGGAATACCCAGCATAGGCCCCCCTCTAAATGGACCGACAATCTGGTTAAAACTGCAGGGAGCCAATGAATTCAGGAGGCGAGCAGCCACTCAAAGTGGCGCTCTCTGGGGGACGCTTATGTTCAGCTTTGAACGCCTTCAGGCCGATGATGATGATGATGATGATGACTAAAATACAATGGCTAAGGTCACTCACTTGCAGAGATGGAACCCTAGAGCCCAGTAAGGCGGCATGGCCGGCCGACCAACTAACGAGGTATAGTGTGCGACGACCTCAGCCGGTCGCGGCGCTAACATTATGTAAAAGTCTAGCACTCCACCCACTGTGCGGTACGTTATAGCTGGCGTCGGTTGGAGGACTATGTCTGAAAATGGCATTGGGCAAAATGAAATTTTAAGTCGTAGATCGGCGTAAAAGTTACGTTTTGTAATCTACAATGTTAAAATCGTTAATCCAAAATGTAGGTTATTAGAAAGTTTTTATCATGGTAGTAGTTAGTTCAAAGAATAAAGGCACATCATGCCCGTTATAGAAAGAAATAGGAAGACAATTGTACATTTCGAATCGACCAAGTTTAACATGCGGGTGCTATAAAATACGTAAACTCCCACTGTTGAACCACGGGCCTTTCCTCGCAGGTAAGCTATGGCACGTTGGTGAAGTGCGTGTTGGTAAATTTTGTAATTCTTGAACATGACATTTTTCTCACTATGTTTACCTTCACCATTGTAAGAGCGAAAAGGCTCTACATACATAGGCTCATATATATATTATATACATGTATAACTGTCTATTTAAACAAAAACTGTATAATAAGCGAGCACAGACAACAAAGGAATTGAAAATATATGTGCAATACATTTTACAGTGCATAAAATACAATACAGTTAACAAAGATAAAATATTTACATTAGTATAAGATAGTGGTAGGGGTGCTCAGACAGTTAGACCTTGTTTCCCCACTAAAGGATCGTCATCAACAGCCTGGAGACGTCCACTGCTGAACATAGGCCTCCCCCACAGAGCATCACTTAGAGCGGCTACTCGTTTCCTGCATCCACCGGCTCCCCGCGGTTTTCACCAGATCATCGGTCCACCTAGTGGAGGGTCACTAAAGGATAACAGATAATAATACGAAAAGGCAGTGAGCTCCACCTTTTGTGGTAAAGATACGGTAACGCGATAGAGAGGCAGCTTCTAGATGAATATACGTGGTAGGTCAGTGCAACCTGCGGGGTGATTACGTAACTTTGACAGCAATGCAACAGGAGAAATTTCATTCCGAATATGAAAATTTTCATAGTAACTATGCACATAAACTGCGTATTGAAACTGTCAAATCCATACATTTTTGTGTTTCTATTGGTTGCAATCAAGTTACATAATCGCCTAGCTGGATTGCACTTTATTGTGTCTGAGCTATGGAGAGAGCAGTGCTCGGTGTTTCCCTGCGAGATTAGATCCGCAGGAGAACTAAAGTGACCGATATAGCTCTTAAGATAAGCAACTTGAAATGGCAATGGGCAGGCCACATCGCTCGTAGAACTGACCACAGATGGGGAAGAAAGGTTCTCGAGTGGCGACCACGAACCGGAAGACGCAGAGTAGGCAGACCCCCATTAGGTGGACTGACGAACAGGAGAAAGTCGTGGGGAGCCGAGGAATGCAGGAGGCGCCGCTCAGTGGCGCTCCCTGGGGGAGGCCATGTTCAGCAGTGAACGTCTTCAGGCTGTTAGTGATGATGATGGTGATGTGTCCGAGCTAGAGTCGCTATTTATTTATAATTTATAAACGGTTTTGCGAAGTGAACCTTCTGTGCGTAGTACTGTTAGTTATAATTATATTCTGTGGTGGTAGATAGTACTAGTCTGAGCATCCCACCAATAATAGCCATACCCATAGCGTTAGCATTGAGAAGCAGAGTCCCGTGAGACTTCCCATCGTGCTCCACGGCCAGGTAGAAGGGTTGCGAGCCATACAGGTTTATCTAGAAACACAGTGCTGATCGTGGACCTTAACACATGATAGCATTTGACCCATAGCAGTATCACCTGCTTATAAAATCAACAGATTAATAATCTATAAAAGAAAAACTTTGTATTAGGAAAGGAAATTCAGGCCGGATGGCAACGATTTTTTTTTATGTCACTGTGTTTTCGGACTGTGATTTTTCTGACTAATGAATTTATCATGGATTTTCACCTGCTCCTTGTAAAATGATCCATGCCTACTTTGAATCATCAGATCCCGTTTGTGCTTCAATTTCGTTACATAAAATATCTAATGACTCTAGAGTGTATTCATTTAGCCCAATACCTCGCCAACACGCAATAAATGCCACTTGCTAATCTTGCGTAATGCAGGAATAAAATAATTCGTAACAGAGCCCGCGATATTCCTTTGTATAGGATGAGGTATCTGTACTGTAATTATCTGTGACTACAAATAACTATAATACAACTTGAAGACCTACCCCCTCGCTCGGTTGTCGATCTCGGTTGAATATAGCGAACGTTTGCCAATACATGTCGTGCATGAACCGCGCTCGCTTCTCGCCCAGACCGTAGATATGGTCGGTCGGTAGGATGGCGGAGATTTGGAGGAACTTGTCAGACAGAATCAAACCGCCCACATCTTGGGTGTTGAATCTGGAAAATTATATATTTATGTTCACATTTTCGAAGAATTACTTGCTCTGCTTCGATCAGAAGAAAAATCCTCTTTTAACACTCGGACTACAAGGCGTGGCGAGTCGTTGCATCCTTTTGTCGTGAACGTGCTTCGAACCCGTACAAAACGTTTTCTAGATCTTTCATTATCCGAACAGCTTCTAGGCCCGCATGCACCACCGTAGGCCGTATTATTTGTTATTATAATGGAATGCTTTTCCAGCAATAGTATTTCCTTCTGTGTATAACCTAGGTCAAGTCAAGAGTGAATAGGCATCTCATGGGCAAACATGCTCCACCATAGCTAGACAACAACTTACCAAGGTGAGTTGTCATAAGTATGCACATTTTAGCAAAAGAAATATTTTGAATTATTTTGGGTACCTAAATTATATATCAGAGAAGGACCGTGTTCCAGCAGTGGGAAAGTATTGGACATTTTTTTAATGTCATGCTTGAATACCTCTTGCTATTAATTATTTAATCAATTCAATTCAAACTTATTGCAACATTTAAAATAGGCGTTGTCCGTTATTAAAAATTGATTCTATGAAGTAAGGGGTCTTCCCTAGACCTATCCTCCAAGACCTATCTAAATGATAAAGCAAGAGGCAGGATGTCAGGAAGACAGCTTGATTAGAAAATTGGGATGAAAAAACAATTGATTAAATTAAACATAATATAACACCAAAATTTTCAATCATTTTCCATGCCAGTATATCATACACAGCAGCTAACATAATATTCTTCCAACAATACTCACATAGTAACATTATCAGAGTTCCTAATAACTTTGAATCCAGTCAGCGTACCTTCGACCATGACCCTGTAGTTAGGCTTAGTCAGGGTTTTACCCACAACAGCCATTTCAGGGTACGGAGGCTCAAACCGCTTGTGTTCCGCATCGTATATCTGGAAGTAATTTATTTTTAACATATTATGTCACATGTTTTTTTTTTATAACTGAATAGACCCGCATTTGCCCGCAATCTCACCTTATGGAAAATGACGATGCGGTCTACAATGGTACATGCTTGCCTAGAAGATAGATACCTAATTCACTCGCGAATTGAAGAGCACCAGATTGTTTTTAAAAAAGGACAAATGTGGCGCCACTTCGATTCAAATATGTGGTAATGCTCTATTATCTACTGTATTTATCTATGGTATATAATCTATTATAAAAAAAATCTGTAAATAGCTCTTAAGCGAGACTGTCGGGCTTAGAAATCCCTGTGAAATGTGGATAGAAAGTGCGACAGCCGGAAGACGCTGCTGAACATAGACCACCCCCAAGAGTGTCACTTTGAGTGGCTACTTGCTACCTGCATCTATCTATCTACTTTGTTATAAAACCATATCATATTTTCCACATTTCATTTTACCACCTATCATTTAAGCCCATTGTCATTATGTCATCTTGTCATTTTGCTATCTCCATGTCACCATTCTGTTTTATTATTGATTTATACTACCTATATTGTGCTACATTTTTTTTTATAGGGCAATGTGCCTTTATTACCAAACTAACTAGAACTACTACTACACTATCTACTACAAACTTTGAGTGTCAAATAAAATTCCATTTCATTATAAGCCAGGCCCGATGAAGTGAGCTAAGGAACAAAAAACTAAACAGAACTCACCTTAACTTGCAATGCATCATCAGATAAGTACTTGAAATCCATCCGGACCAGTTTAAAGTCACCGGGATAACCAGACGGTCTGTTTAATTCATAGTAAACAGTTAACGAATGTTTATCTTCTGTCATGTTGATAAATGTATGGCTGTTATACTGGGGAGGGTAGAAACAGTATGGAACATGCGGAGTTTTGATTGGTGACCAGCAACAACCTGGAAAATTATAATACATAATATTACTAGGTGGTATTTATCTAGGAAGGTAGGCTTTGCCAGCAGTCCTGGCAACCTTGCAACCTAATTAGGTTAATTTCGGCAACCATCTCGGTAATCCAATTAGGTTGCCGATGGTTGCCAAAATGGAAAATACATTTTTCATTGCTTAATCATCAACGATTTAAATTAATCCAATACTGCCTTTCTTCAAACCTCATTTATTGGTATTTAAGTATCGAAATGTACAGTACCGATGGGGAAGAAAGCGAGTGGCGACCACGAACCGGAAAACGCAGCGGAGGCGGGCCCCACTAGGTGGACCGACGAACTGAGGAGGCGAGCAGCCGCACAAAGTGGTGTTCTGTGGGAGGTCTATGTTCAGCGGTGGAGGTCTTCATCTTCAGGTTGTTAATGATGATGACGATGATGCGTATCGAATACTTAAGATGTTGTAACTTACCGCGTTTCCCGCAATCAGCTTCGTTAGCGTTCCCCTGCGGGTAGCAGTCAAAGCGCATATTCTCTGTTACTTTAGAGCAAACTTCTTCCAGTTCCTCCGGAGGTCGTTCAGTATGGCTCTTTTTGTTGTAGTTGTATGTGACCTTCTTTCCGTCAGACGCGTTTCGGTTCTTTGTACTTAGGTTGTTGTGGTCGTGATAACGGTGCTCGGTTACCGGCTATGAAAAAAGAAATGAGTTTTAATGACATATTTGCAAATTAAGTTTTGGTTAGCGGTAAATCGAGCCGTTTTAGGTTTGAGATATTTGGTTTAAAATTTTAATGTACATTATATTTACCATGATGAGATATTTCACCCCAATTTTATTATAGGATAGAAATTATTTAAAGATTGTAGCACTGAAGTAATACTTGACACTGAAATTTACTCCGTAAATACATTTAAACAAATAGTCTTGTTACAACACAATTTAATAAAACAAAAGAAAGAAAGAATATTAATATAATATTTACATCAGAAAAAAATAAAATATTTATGGCACAAAAGAACGACGCTTTGAATAAACTGTCACAAAAGTTCAATTATGCAATTTAGCTAATATTTAAAACACCTCTACTTAGTTTGTGATATAAACTTCGTTTTGTGGCTTAAGTCACCTCTTACCTTCTCCAACTGCAGTGGAGCTATCGGCGCCTTCACTGTTTCGGGATGAGCGCGTTCCCATAGTTTCCTGCAGTAAATATACATAGTAAAATTGGACGTAAAAACATATAATTATGGTATGATGGTATTAGACAATAATTTATTTTTTGATAAATTTCTGTGCGCGAAGACCCGATTTAATTTTAAAATTAGATTTCAAGTCCCAAAAGTTAAAAAAGTTATATTACTTTCGTTTTCATTAAAAGTAAAAAAAACACAAATACACAAAGTTAAAAAGTATTTTAGTTGACTGTTCAGTTGGGTGGGTTGGTTAACGTCGATTGTTGTTGACTTGGTCAAGCAAGGGTTCGAACCAGTTTCCAATAGTATCAGAGCGTGGCGCCACCTATTAACATCAAGAGAATCGTCAACTCTACAACTCCATGACTCCGCCATGCCTGGTATAAAAGCCAGATATTGCAACAGTTTTAATACAACTGTTGTCAAGCACTGGTTGCCATGGTTGGCGAAACGTAAATTGGTGGTTGTCGAAAGTGAAAACCAAACTTGTCAGGTCAGATTTCCCTAAGTATAAGAAGAAAGTTAACACAGGTGTTACAGATGTGCATAGGCTATGGTGACCGCTTCCCACCCGGTGGGCCGTACGCTGGCTTGCTCCCTTTAACATAAAAAAGTGTGTGTAGAGAGTTTTTTGTTTCTTTATTTATGTACCTATAATGCTCGTCAGCCCACTCCCCACCAACGGCGCCACTCACAGCCCACCACACGGCAATGCAGACAGCACAAATGAGGGCAATGCCCATCATACCCGACCCCACGCCTGGCATCTGCTCCCACGCCCGACGGAATATGTTGCGGCGATCGGAAAACCTTTGGTATCTGAAAGAACAAGAACTAATAAACATAGGCTAGATATAAAAAATAAAAATAAAAATAGCCTTTATTTACTGAATTTTCTTACTAATAGTCTTAACTACTAACATATTCCACACTTATTTGTTTTAACAGTGTTAAATTATTACAATTTCACCAGCAGTGGGTTTCACATTCAGGCTGTCCACTCTGGAGGTAGGCCTCCTCTAGAGTATGCCATTTTTCCCTGTCTCTGGCTTCCCTGCGCCACCCTTTCGGTGAATCGTCTTCCCACCTTCTCTGTGGTCGTCTTTTTAGTCTCTTTCCATCTCTGGGGTACCAGTATATGATATCTGTGGTCCATTTGCTTTTAGTAGATCTGACAGTATGTCCAATCCAGCGCCATTTGAGCCTCTTGATTTTTCGTGAGACATCTGTCACACCTGTAGCCTTCCTTATTTTAGTTAGTCTCCATTTGTCTTTTAGTTTAATGTGCAACATGCTTCTCTCCATCCCCTGTTGGCACACCTTTAGTTTTTGGCTTTGCGCCGTTGTGAGGCCTCAAGTTTGACACCCATATGTAAGAACTGGCAGAATACACATGTTGTACAACTTGCGATTTTCTAGCATTGGTATTTTCTTATTCTTCAGTATTTCTTTTAGTGACCAGTATCGAGCCCATGTATTGCTTACTCATCTTTGCAGTTCTTTATCCATTTGCGAGTTTGGTGCTATCATTTGTTTTAAATATACATATTCATCTACATAGTCTATTTCTTAATTATTTACTTTTACAATTTGTTTATGGCTGTTTGTCATTATGTTTGCTTAAGAGGGATTCATTGTGAGACCTGCTTTCCCACTTTCTGTTGCTAGTTGTTCCAGCATTTCTTGAATGGTTTCAGGATCCTCCGCGAACAGCACTAGGTCATCCGCAAACCTTTGATGGGATAGCTTTCTTCCGTTTATTCTTATACCTATTCTCCCCAGTTTAGATTCCTGAAAATTCCCTCAGATACCGAGGCTGCAACTTAAAAGCCAATAATATTGTATCACATTACTACCAGGAAACAAAAGTTTTTTATTGATATAGTCATGTGCTTCCATTAGTTAGTGCTGCCAGCATAGCATGGAAAGAAGTATGATGGGTTCAGGATGTAACTGTAAAAATAAGAACTCTAAAATGGAGATGGGCTGGGCACATGGCAAGAGGTATAGAGAAATGGAGTAAACGGTCACCTCATGGTACCCAAGGGAAGGAAAAGGAAAGAGAGGACGACAATTCAAAAGGTGGCAGGATGAAATAGTGGCAATTGCGGGGAAATCCTGGACCAGAACTGCACCGGACAGGATGCAATGGAAGGGGTTGGAGGAGGCCTATGCCAAAGGGCACACAGATCAATATACGAATAATTAATGAAATGAACATCACAGCAAAATCATAAGATCGGAGACAGGCTATAATAATAATAATAATAATGTGCTTCCATTAAACACATGCTCAGCTATGGCACTGATGTCCCGCTAGAAGTGTATTGTGCATTTCCCTCACCAGCAGAAAGGAACAAAAGTAGAGTATGTTACAGTGAAAATAAAAACACTAATAACTAGATAAATAGTTTGATTTACCAAAAATGTGTAATGACCCCCAAAATATACTTTGTCTATGTAGTGCTCTGAATTTTCACACACAAAAATACAGCGCCAAGCGCAGACCTAGTTTGACATTTAAAATGTTTTGCAATTTTCAACTTAGACAAAGTCTTTTAGAGACATCTCAAATAAATAAACTTGCGAAACAAAAAAATTAAAATAGAAAATTGTCATTTGTGTGGTTTGTACAGGGCTACTGGAAGATTTTGGGGTATGGCTAGTATGCATGGACCATTTCACAAGGAGCAGGTAAATCATAAATCACTCTGCTACTAATCACAGTGTGGTTAATAACATTTAATGAATCTTGGCTTCGGATTTCATAATACGAGAGTAGCATCAGCGGTCAATATCAACTTCAACTCTTGGTTAAGTGGTCAATATCACAACATATAATTTTATTTTTCTTCACAACAACCTGAGACCAGTAATGTATTTGCCAGTAATGCTTTAGATTTCTTAGTAACCATTAGTAGCAGGTTGCAACTTCGCTGGGTTGCTCCTAAATCGCATCTGTGTTCCTTTTCATAAAGCACTGCAAATCGCCATGGATCATAAATTCATTAGGCATGAGAAATCACAGTCTGAAAAACAGCAGTTGAAATCACAGTGACAAAAATAAATCATATGATGAAATGATTATGATTATAAAGTAGAAATCATTTCCATGCCTAAAGGCTAGTGAATAAAATTGTAGGAAGCAAATTAAATGCACCTGTGATCCCTGGAAGCTGAGGTCATCTCATTGTCCTCTTTCGGCTTCGGAATAACGCCACTGAAGAGTGGAGCTCTGCCTCCTTTCCCGGTGTATTTACCAAATGGCGCGAACGAATTCGATAGCCTCCTCTTGAAGTTTCCATTCTTGGGACCGCTAAGGGACGTCTCCGTCTGGTGATCACCATCTCGCGATGATTCTCCTGCACCCTCCACGTATTTGACCTTCTTGTCACCCTCGAAACAAAGTCGATAGTTAATGTTATCATTTAACGTCAATAAATCAGTTTTAGAGCCTGGAGATTTGTCACAGAAGTCTTCGAAGGACACAATCTCGTAGTCGTCGTCGTTCTCGCCCGATTTCTCGGGTTTGTAAGGTATTTTTGGCATTTTTTCTTGTTTGCACCAGACAAGACGCAGCAGATTTAGATTTTATCATTTGGTGTCACTCTGGTGTGACTGGGTGTTGTGGGAGACGTCTTCATATCTCAAGTCACTTTGCAAATCTCTCGGTCGAGAGTTTATAGTTAGTTTACACTTTTAGACCACTAAAGATACAATAAATGCACAAAAAATATTTCGGCGACGACGCGACGTTCTTTTGTTAATTTTGATTTGAGGGAATGAATGAAAAGAAAATATAAATAAAAATAATGAATGAGTGAAGTGAGTGATAGACATCTGTGACTGGCAGAGTTTTACAATACACAGGCTAAATATTTATTTGCATACTTTTGTACGCAAACAACACAGAATCCACGATTATATTTAAATAAATGGAATAATTTGAATGAATTGTAATTAATTATTTCGTTGGCCATATCCATAGATCAGTTATGTGTCATAAACTCATAAAACATTTCCAAACGATTTCCAAAACATCTAACATTTTATTGAGGGTAGTTGGACAGATAATTGAAACAATACCTACCTGCATTTGAAGAAAATTGTTGGAAGTGAAGTATTGTAGAATTTTTATCAGGTGCGTGGACATGGCGGTGAATAAGTGATTATACAAATAATATTTTTAATTGGTGGCTTTGTGTACGATATCGTTATCAAAATGAATTGGAAAAGTGCAAAGTTTTTATTGGCATCGACGGCCACATTAGTTTTTGCATCACAAGTAGCGAAGAAAATATTGCAGTACTTCTTCAACCAAAAAAAGACATCACGACCAGAAGTGAGAAGGAAAGATTCGTACTCAGAATTAATTAATTTTAAGAATCGTGAGATCAACGACGTGATATTGTTTTCAAATGACATGATTCGTCACACGATTAGAGTACCACCTAATAAAGACATATCAATTTGTGAAAGTAGAGAGTTAAACTGCTTCAAACTTATAAAATATATTAACTCTGCTCGTGAAACACTGGACGTGTGTATGTACTTAATTACAAGTAGCGAAATCACAGAGCAAATTATAAAATTGGGACAAAAACATATTTTAGTAAGAATAGTAGTTGACAGCGATATGGCAAACACACCACCGTCGCAAATTAAAAAACTGAGAGAATATAGTAAGTGAATTTAATAAAATACTGTAGCAAATTCAATAAATAACAAAATATTATATACTTTTTATAATTTATTGATTTTGCTAGATTTGATTTCAGAGGACCCCTTCGAAAGAAAGCAGAGAAAAATTTTAGTAAAGTTTTTCAATTAATCTAAAGACGTGTAGTACCTACCTGCCAGAATTGGGGGATGGGAGTAGAGTAAAGAGGTGGAGGAGAAGAAGGAAAAGCTCTCTACCCGCCCTCTAGTCTAGGAGATGTATAGATTTACAATACAATACAATAATACTTTATTGAACACCAATAAACAATAATGCATATAGATACAAATTTATAAAAGAATGGTAGAACAACGGGCGGATAGATTTAGTGTAATGGCTTTTTGTTATGAGGTTAAGTTCAAGAAATATCATAATTTTATTTTCACATGATGTAAATGGATGTATTCCAGTATATACCTACAGTGTTTTGTATGATTAAAAAAATAACGACAAAAACGAAGACCACGATGGGTGGAATACATAAGTGGCAGGCAGGAGCTCATTTTGCTTTAATCTATCATGGCCTGTACCTCTACCTACTGACTTAAACATTTTTTATGAGAGTTTTTATGAGAATGAATGGTGTGACGTGCTTGTAGTTCACCTGATGTTAAGCAACATGGCTGCCCATACCGAAACACAGTAGTGCTTGCACACTACTGCTTAGTGGCAGAATAACTAGCAAAGCGGTGGTACCTACTTAGACGAACTTTGCAGAAAAGTAAACTAGTAAATCTATCAACTAGTAAAAACAAAGAAACAACAACCGGATTTTTGTAATTTCTGCACCTTCACGTGAAGGTTTCCTTAAAAGCTTTCTGTAAAAATAATATAAATCTCCAACTCAAACGGTGCGAATCTACAGATGAGCTTGTGAAATTTTAAAACATGCAAAAGAAACTGAAGGGCGCAACTAGTAGATAAGTAATTTTTTCAATATAGCTATGTGATCCTACATAATTTTTTTGTTACAGGTTTTATCCAAGTACAGACAAATAAGAAATCAATTTTAATGCATCATAAGTTTTGCGTTGTTGACGGGCCAAGAGCTATTAAAAGAAAAATCGCATTGAAGGCATACGCTGAAAAGTTAAATGTGCATGGGCAGTTCACCAAAACAATCACAAAACAGCCTTTAAAACCAAAAGAAATAAAGGGGTTTGTGATGTCTGGATCGCTTAATTGGTCTACCCAGGCAATGGTTTCAAACCACGAAAGTGTCATCGTGACATCTCATACGCACATCGTCAATAAATTTGAGAAAGAATTTGAAAGCCTCTGGGTAGAAACCGACACGGTAAGACTAAATTTTCAGGAGTTTTAAAATGAAAAAAATTATACTTAGATACATATTTGTAAATTAGGTAGCTCTTAAACAACACAGAATTACCTACCTATTACCTACTTTATTTTCAGGCGGTATTGGCGGCATCTTGAAGTATTTTGACTCCAAATAATTTACCAACACTTACAATAAAAAAACCATACAAAATAGTAAGTACCTAGTTAAAATATATTTAAGTGGTTTTACATATTTTTGGATTATGATATCAGTCCAAATGAACAATCGTTCAATAGGTATACCACCTGCTACCTACTATAACACCCCGCACGCGCACGTCGCACGGGTACGGGGGTCTAGCAAAGATACCAACCACTAACGCTAACGCTCACGCTAATTCCAAAAATGTATCGAAATGACATTCGCTGCGGAAAGTTAGCGATTTCCGAAATGTCATTTCAGTACATTTTGGAGTTAGCGTTTGGCGATAGCGTTAGTGGGAGGGAGGGGTCTAACAAAGATCCCTAACGCTAACGCTAACGCCAAGCGCTAACTAAAAAATGTACTGGGGGTCTAGCATAGATACCAAACGCTAACTCCAAAAATGTATTGAAGTGACATTAGCTGTGGAAAAGTAAGCGATTTTCGAAATTTAATTTCAATACATTTTGGAGTTAGCGTTTGGCGTTAGCATTTGGCGTTAGCGTTAGCGTTTGGGATCGGGGTCTAGCAAAGATCCCAATCGCTAGCGCTAACGCCAAATGCCAAACGCTAACTCCAAAAATGTATTAAAATGACATTAGCTGCATAAAGTTAGCGATTTCCGAAATGTCATTCCAGTACATTTGTGCAGTTAGCGTTTGGCGTTAGCGTTAGGATCTAGACCTCATGGGGGTCTAGCAAAGAGCCCTAACGCTAATCCATCTCATTTCATTTCCATTAGCGTTAACGCCAAACGATAACTCAAAATGTATGGGAATGACAGCCCCTGTGGAAAAATTTTCGGCAGCTAATGTCATTTTCCATACATTTTTGGGCTATCGTTTGGCATTAACGCTAATGGAAAGGAATCTTTGCTAGACCCCCTGCTCAGCACCTCTAGCAAAGATACCAACCACTATTAGTTTCATTACTAGACCCCCTGGGGGTCTAGGAAAGATCCCAAACGCTAATACTAACGCCTAACTTCTCTATGGCTTCTCTATTGCAGTCTCTCCACGGCATAAATAAAATAAAATTCCAAAATGAAAATCACAGAATGTACAACTTCGCACTTTTTTTTTTTTTTTTTTTTTTTCTTATACTTTGGCTCCACACATAGTGTATTTAGCCAGTGTCAAGTATTATATTTACATCGTGTTATAATATATTTCACGCAAAGTCATGTCCTAGTCATAGTCATAGTCCAGTCTAAGTCAAGTAATCATAGTACAGTCTAAGTCATGCTCCAGCAAAGTGGTGGCAACTTTACTAGAAGCTTCTATGGAGTTTTGGAAGCAACACGAAAAATCTCGTTTCACACATTATATCACTTTCCCTCACTCATGCTCGTAATTCAGCACTTAATGCGTAAAACGCCACCACTTTTAAACATTAACACTGGAAAAAGCAAAAGTTTTGAAAAATAATACTATGCAACGACGTGAACTTTTCCGCGTTCCCGCCAAAACTCCAAACTTCGCACTTTTTGTTTCACTCTTATTTGACAGATGACAACTATAGTAGTCTGTGGACAACTCCATGTGCACTTCAGTTCCGATCGATCATATGTTTTCTTTGTGTAGTTTTTTCAGCCGCTGTAATTCGAATTGGTTATAAAGTTCACGTGTGAAAACGCCTGTAAAATAAAGATAATAGTATTTACTAATGACCCCGTCGGTTACGGTCGTTATCCAGTGTTGAGAATATCGTAAATAAGTAAAATTTGTTGGTGCATGTAAGTGCATTGCGATGTGCACGTGCTTGCACTTTTTCAGGCTAATTTTTTTATTCTATTTGAGAACCAGCCAGCAAAGGGGGTTGTTAAATAAAGGATAGTGTTTGGAAGTATTTCCCTTCGCCTTCGTGCTGAATCTAGTTTATTATTGATATGAAACGTGGTTTTGAAAGTGGTGCGCAAGTTTTGACTTAGGTTGGAATCAAGTTATCCCAAATCTACCTGTTACCACCATGTCTCCTGGATTCTGGGCGTGTGATTTGTCGGATGAAGTGTTTGTGGTATGTATTTATGATTGATTGGCCTAATTTTTCCATTTATTTCGTAAAATGACCAGGCATTTACATGGGACTTCAGAGATGCACATTATTTCTGCCCTGGAATAAGTCGTATTTAAATATTTTGAAAGTGATTCATCTTAATTTAATAATTAATTAATCATTTTTACATTGTCACAGTACTATAGAATTTAAAGAAATTATTTCCTCAGTTATTGAGAGAATTTTACACATTGTTATATTTTCCAACCTCAATCAAACATTTAAAATAAAATCTAAATCTAATAAAATCTTATTAATATACAAACGAACATGTAATTAACTCTATGTAGCTGATATGAAGACAGCATTTCATATATTTTGTATAGATTTTATACAAAATCATAGTTTTTTTATAGGAGTGTTTGCAATAATTTACAGATAGTTCAAATGTCTCTTATAACCTTATCTGCTCACTGTGTTTGCGGAACATTAGTTCCATAGACCTTTTATACATTGTTAATACAACTTAACTTACTTTACATCTTGATTATTGTAACAACTCAAGGACTCAACTTAATTAAGCATATTTTATTGTCGAAAGTAATTTCTAGAGGATTAATGTATCTTTTAATTTGTTTCAGATAAATCCGTTGAATATAATATACCACATGTGCAAGTGCAAGTGTATCACAAATTGTAATTCAGTGCAACAATACCAAATAAAATGTGTTAAACCAAATCCAACATGTTGGGTGTATAAAAATTGTATGAATTTGTGTGTGCCGACAATCAATGTGTATTTAGAAAAATATGTGAAAATTGGATGCAGTGCACTAAGATGACGCTGTAACTCGCTTTCGGATTGTCGCCAGCCAAGTGTAGTCGCAATACCGCTACTCACCGCTAGGTGGCGCTGGTAAGTAATATTTAATTACGTTTCCCACACCCTCGATAGATGTCACTTTTATAAATGCTTGGGACAGCGACATCTAGCATCGAGTAGTTATAACCAATTAGTTTTATTGTAGTATAATAGATGTCGCAACGTGTTTCAAATGTGAAAGTTTTTAGTGTGAACTGTTGATACAAATTACATATTTAAGCTACCTAATAAATTAGTAATATTACCTATGCCTGCCCAAGTCCCCACATACGTAGTAATGTTTAGTGATAGCACAGATAATGGACATGGATCCGATACTGATTTAGACACCCTAATTGAAATGCATCTTTATTCCTTTATAATATAAACTAAGATGCACCTCTCGGTTTCATCCCGTGGATAAATAGGGTCCTGTGTAAGTAATTATAAGCCCAGATAATATAATACCGGTGTAAGATCTCCGTTCCAATTTTCATTGAAATTCGTTCATTCGTTCATTCGTTCTTTTGCAGCGTAGAGGGAACAAATGCACAGGCATTTATAATATTAGTGTGATGTCGGCTCTGAAATGCGCTCTCGATAATTAAAAATTCTATTGATTGTTATTGTTCATTCATCATCATCATCATTCATTCGCGAAATATAGGAAATGCTGTGTGGGAAGAGCTCCCAAAAAATATTTATAATGACGTAAAATCGTGCCACAACGCATCAGAAAAGCAGTATAAGAGTTCTGGTGTGACTTTCCACTAAGTACCTAGTGGAAGAGGTGAAGCTCTTTCAATTTTCTTTTACTTTTTTATATCGCAACAGGTTAAAGCATAAGTATAAAAAAAAGCATTTCGGACCCTGAAGTCTGGGTGTCACTTTCGTTACTATTACGGTATTATACTATCTGGGCTATTACTGGACATGTAATTACATAATAGTTACTATAGGTAATACAGTAGAACCAGCATAACAAGTTGATTCCGTGAGACCAGTCTCAAGGCCCGTCTACGGGATCCACGTGAAATGTCGTAAATAACACCAGGTTGTTATGCAATTTGAATAGGTAATATATTCACATATAGCAACCTTGAACCCGGGTCGTTAGACGTTGGGTTTGAAGTCTACTAACCGGTGCCTATTTAGAGGAGCCTGGGGAGATTCAGACTTCTGTCATTGAATTTTATGTTTGATACTTAAAATTAATATATACTCTACCTAGTATTTTATCTTTATCGAAGTATCATACGATGATATAATATCTTAACGCCCGTCTGCACAATTTATATAAGCTTAGCTTCTAAGTTCGCACGTAATTCCTCTATGACGCGTCGTAAGATAAGTGCACTAACACCTAAAAAAATTTAGCAGACGGGATGTTAGTATCATAATACATAACATCATGTAGTATCTGAAGTATCAATAACATGATAAGTAGGAATCTCAAGTTTTATAACATTGTTTATATATACAGGTGTAATTTAATTCATTAGCATAAGTTGAGCCCATGATAGTACATCATTTATCGATGATTATTAAAGAGTAAAAGTGTGTAAATGAAAATTAGTATTTTTATTGAAAATTATGAAGATTGCCGCGGTGCCTAACGCAGTTGACGCGGATGATTTTGATACATTTAAACGTTTTTATACCTTGTATGTACTAATTAAAAACAGTACTACATTATTTTAATTAAATTTTGTATTGTAGCATTTGATTAAATAAGTTATTCCATTTTTTGGAGTTATTATTATTACTAAACCAATGTATTAGAATTCAAAAATTTTGGTCCATACGTAACCGGTGTCAGGAGTAGGTACTTAGTTTCAAAGGATGCTAATGAATTCAATTACACCCGGTATATAGACAACTATTTATTATTTTTTGATACGTAATGTTTTAAAATAGGAATAAAATAAAATTTACGCACTAGTGCAACAACGGGCGGTCATAAGTACCTATGGATGTCAACAAAAGAGAGATTTCAAGGAGGTCAGTATTAGAAGGACTTGTAGAGCCGAACTTAAAAAAGAATATTAGTAGGTATTTTATTCAAAACAGGCAACACCCATCAACAAAAAAGCCCCCAATAAAGTGGGGGCTCGGGCAAAAGTTATTTTCAAATACCAGTGTGGTCTCTAGGGGAGATATCTTACTGCTAATGTATAAAAAATGAACGTGCACGATATAATACCTACATAGTACCTACCTAGTTCAAGGAGATCGATCGAATGGAAATCTTTACATCCGTCTCTCCTATAATGTCCAACTGCTGTGCAAAGATCTGCAAAGGTCTCCGGATTTCACTATTATTATTACCTAAAACTTTTTTAAATTTAAATAATAATAATATACTATGTAACCCCACTTCCCCCTCATACCCAATGTATCTACTTGGAATAGTTTTTTGGTAAGCTAATTAGAATGCGTCCACCGCTCTTGTCAGAAACGCATCGGTATGCTATCATCATGTCATTTTGAATAAGTCTCCTAGGCAACGCCAGAAGCTGTACGCAGTTTGATCATTCTCATCGTCATCATCATCATCATCATCATCACCATCATCATCATCATCCACAGCTTTTTACATTCCACCGCTGGGTAATAGGCCTCTCTTGTATTATGCCATTCGCTTCGGTCCTGTGTTAGTCTAGTCCAGGTTCCACCCACGACTTTGACTATGTTGTCTACCCATCTTGCTGCCGGACGACCGACACTGCGCTTGCCTTGTCTTGACCACCACTCTGTTAGTGCCTTGCGCCACCTGTCGTCTCCATGCCTGGCCATGGTCCTACTCCATTTGAGCTCCATAATATAGTTTCCTGCGTCTCGAAACTTTGTTCTGCCCCAAATTTCTATATCTAGGAACTCGATGGCAGTTTGATACTACGGGGTAATAGGTAGTTTTTTTTTACCCTGAGTAAACAGGCGTAATAGCTGGCCTACGCTGCGTCTTCCGGTTCGTGGTCGCCACTCGAGAACCTTTCTTCCCCATCGGTTGTCAGTTCTACGAGCGATGTGGCCTGCCCATTGCCATTTCAACTTGCTCATTCTAAGAGATCGGTCACCTTACTTCTCCTCATTTCTAATCTTATCTCACAGGGAAACTCCGAGCATATCATAGCTCTCTCTAGAGTTCGTTGCGCGACTTTGTTTATAATAATATTGTCGGTTTTGTATTTACAATTTGCTCCAAGGCGACGAGTAATAGAAAAAGTATCCTACGGGCCCGTCTTTGCGCTGCATACAAATACAATGGACTTATGAATGAAAACTATGCACCCAACACGTCTCGAATTAATGCCACAGTAGCCTTTACCGATTACTGGACTCCAAAAACCCTTAATTGTCCTTTTAACCCCATGACTCACTCGCATTTAAATCGTATTTACAAACAAAGCCTCGACCGGATGCCTTCCAAGTTCCAAAACAATATTAGGAAGTCCCTTGTGAAGTGTGGTAATGAATTGAAATGCGATCGACGGACGTGTCACTTGACGGATTACAGTGGCTGATTCCTTGATTAATTGTTTCTAAACAATTAGACTTTGGTGTGCTGGAGTGGAGACTGTGACTTGTAAATTGTACCTTTAGTGTAGTCGACGATCTACGCAAATCTAACCAATAGATGGATAAGAAACTGACACTCGAACTAAGTGGCGTGCATTAGGATTAAGAGATAGATAGAAAATCCTTTATTGCTCAAACACCAAACGTAGGTACATTGGCGAACTTATTAGCAGAGAGCAAATCATCTTCCAGTTAACCTCAGGGAGAGAGATACTTATAAAAAAAAAATAACGCCCAACGATCACATACATAGATCCTGGACCCTAATTAGGATTCCCTGTGTCTAGGGACCCAGGAACTACGAGGACCATGGTTCCACAACACCCAGGCACAGAACAAGTATTTGAGCTTTTTATTTTCGGGCACAAATACTGGTCCTATCGCGGGAATCGAACCCGCCACCTCCGGGTTATGAGCCGACCTGCTTAACCACCACACCACGGAGGCTGTCGACTTATGCCTATGTCCAGGGGCCGTACTGTGAGCTTTAGTGCGATTCAAACCAGAGCCTGTATTGGATCGCTTCGTTTTTTTTTGTATGAAGATTTTGACAAGCGATCCAATATTGGCTCAATTTTGAACCGCGCTAAGAGCTCACAGTACGGCCCCAGCTGTGGACTAATACAGCCTGTCTAATTCATGCTATAAGTAGCAAGCAAGCACATTGGAAGAGGTTACTGTAGTGGCTACAGGGTATGAAGCTTATAACATTTATGTACACACTAGTCGTGCCACTAATCCTGTGCTGCTGATTGATGATGATGATGAAGGTGATGAAGCAACGTGATTAACTTGATTAGTTGAAAATACAGTCAAGTGTTTAAAAAGTCAGAAATTTCGTGCGTTTTACAAGAATATCATTTGTAAAAGTTCTTTTCAGTAAAAATGTTTTTTTATAAGGTGTTTCTTGACTTCGTCACAACCAATTGCGGTTGCAATAACGTTAATTTATCTAAACAACAATTTACGTAATTACTACTTTATTAAAGTTGTTAACACTTAAACTATCTTTGAAAATGATCAAAATTATATTAAATCAAACTGGATCCATTTACAAAAGGAACGCGTCTCCCACATCCGAACACAACGCTTGGATCAGGAAGTACAATACACTAAAACCTATTTTAACCGTCGCACAATATATCTACTGACATTTACGACTACTTTATTATGTGATACCTTAATCTACCTCGCATTTAGTTCTGACTATAGATCGTAAAATGTTTAAACTCAATTTAATAAGTTATAAAACTTATTGTAACAGCTTTTACTGCGCGTCACGGCTTCACTGTTTGATGACATGTTTTCCATACGGACAGTCGACAAAATGGCAGTTAAATTAGACAATAGTAGTGTTTATTATGAGTGATGTTTACCAAGTGGTATAAGGGTCTGTCTTTTTATGAGCTGAATTAGACTGTAAATGAAATAAAACATGGCCGCGAAGAAAATAATGTGGTTCTTAAAATACATGCAGTTTCAGTTTTCAGTTCCATCGTTAGTGTGGCAGAGAAATTAACAATGATAATACGTAACTTCGGACAACTTTAATTCGTTAAATGTACATGTTTTAATGTAATTGGTTGACTAATTTTTACACGGTACATCAAAAAAGAAATCATCAAGAGGCAGTGGTTTGGTTCTAAGCCATAGATACATCAAATGAGAAACAAGCAAAAATTTTTTGTTATTGGCGTCCTGTATTCCTAACTCCGGTTTGCGCAGGATGTGGTGTCACACAACAAACCTTTTTTTTTATATTTTGGCTCCACACATAGTGTATTTAGCCAGTGTCAAGTATTATATTTTCATCGTGTTATAAAATATTTCACGCAAAGTCATGTCCTAGTCATAGTCCAGTCTAAGTCAGGTAGTCATAGTCCAGTATAAGTCATGCTCCAGCAAAGTGGTGGCAACTTTACTAGAAGCTTCTATGGAGTTTTGGAATCAACACGAAAAGCCACGTTTCACCACATTATATCACTTGCCCTCACTTATGCTAGTAATTCAGCACTTAATGCGTAAAACGCCACCTATTTTAAACATTAACACTGGAAAAAGCAAAAGTTTTGAAAAATAATACAATGCAACGACGTGAACTTTTCCGCGTTCCCGCCAAAACTAACAAACCTATATTAGGCTCTATTTGTTAGTACTTTGTTAGGTGATTTGGAAATGATTTTAGAAAATCATTTCGGAATCACCTAACAAAAAAGTAAAATATTTCAATGGCAACACTGCTCGTTCGTTAATAAATAACTTGAACCAAGTTTCTTAGTAACTAGATGCGATAATAGAACATAATAAAGTTCCTAGAATGGACATTCGGTTATTATTCGGGTAATATATGAGCAATTTGCAAAGTGCCAGTTTTATGGCACCTCTAAAAAGAAAGGTGGGTAAGGGTGCGCGCATATTGAAAAGCCCGATTCGGAGAACTCGTTGTGGCGACATAAATAAAATAAATAATTATAATGAATTTTTCAACTTGCTTAACAAGAGATTCTATTTTGCGTATCTAGTATCTACAGTTATTTTTAAACCGCATTTATCCGACTCACCGGGATATTTGTTGCTTGTTATTTGAGTTCTTGAGTCCCATAGATTTATATATCAGGATATGCCCTAAGCAACATCTTATTTTGTCAAAATGACGTGGTAAAATTCAGCGCCATCTATTAGATTTCGCGTGAACTACGACAAGTTGAGAAAATTAGGTGCCTGTCGCTGCCATTATGTCCGTCAATGTTTATGTTTACAATGATTATTCCAAATATAAATTCGATTATTTTGTTAAAAAACAGAGTGTAATATTGAAAATATCGAATTAATTGAGGTAAGAAACTTGGTCTTTCTTTTTACTGCACTTTTGAGTATAGATTGTGCAACCCTTCACAATACAACTTGGCATATTTTGTTTGTGACATTCGACCGATGCCTTCTAACTTCCATCACAGACTGAGCGCTAGTGGATGCCAATCTGTGAAATTGGCTCCCACTTTGAAGCGACGTTTTAACCTGTCATTAGGCCTGTCCTTAATATATATGTCTATGTTGAGTCCACTACCCATCACGATCACGACCGTGCTGAAAAATGTAGGGATTTTTATTATCAAATAACTAGTAAATATGACAAGACTAGGTATAAGACTTTGTTATGAGAATGAACGACGTGACGAGCTAGTCGTTCGACTGGTGTAAAGCGGCGTGACCGTCTCGGTGCCACCCTGGAACTCTAAATTATAGTTTCGCGTGGCACTGCACTGCCGCGTCATCCTGAGACATCCATCACATAGTGTAGTATAAAAACTGAGATCAGATTATAAAATTTCATTTGCCCAGTAATTGACAGACAACGTACATCGTACAGACCGAATCGCTGGATCTGAAGAACGGTGTTTACCTTACTAAGAAAGTGTTTATTTCAATTCAATAAATGGGTGTTAAAGTGCGTATGAAGAATCTTGGGTGAATCCGCGAACTGCCTAGTCACTATTAATAAAAACTCTTACAGCTTGTCAGATTAAGAGCCGAATGTCTATTTACTTTAGAATTCCGCGTCAATAACCCCAAAAAATAGTTTAAACGACAAATACTTTTAAGCACATGGAACCGCCCTAACAATCATTTCATATAATAGGTATTACCAACTTTCCAAAGCTTTGCCATTAAAAGTTTTCTTAAGCGATTTCTGTCGCCCGCGGGCTTTCCACCCCGCGATAGGCATATCAGGCCTCCGGGCACAGACTGAATGCGGCCCTACCTTCTCAACTTCTCATGGCAACTTAGGAACGCTCCAGTATTGTCAATAGCCGAATAATTGAATTTTACCATTTCTATACCGTTCGACATCACCTGCATTTGCTCAGGAAAAAAAAGGATCCCTATTTTGTCTCGTTACTCAATGTCTCGCTTTTATACGCTCAAGACTGCATTGTCTGCCGCGGATTTGGTTCAAGACGCGCGGTTCTCCATCCGTATTATGAAATTAGGCCCTTATTTAAAACGGGAAAATATTGATTTACGATTCTATCCATCACGGGCGGTTACGACGTTTTTTAGTCGAGTATGGCAGCGTCTGGGCCAGGTGTTGTGGATTTTTTCTCCCGCGAACCGTTTCCTTTAGCACAATGGATGCAAGATTTGCACAAAAACGTGTTATTCAAAAGGGGGTCCTAAAAAAACTATTGCATGGCTTATGCAGAGTTTGTAGTTCGTTGGACCGGAGTCGCGTGCCGTTCCTTTGGATTTTAATAGGTTTTTTTTATGACTTTGACCGACGCGGCGCAGCATTGTTGGTTATATTTTTATGCTCGGATGCCTAGCGCCTAGTGCTTTGCTTAATCGCGTAGGCTACACGATATTGTTTTAGAATACGCCTCATTGATTACTTGAATATAAAATCCTGCTTATGAATTCATATCAGATGCCTTTTTCTGCGATTGTGGAACATTTGATATTATGTATATCCGTTCTTCGATGCAGTTCTTTACGTTATGGTTTTACACAGAACATATCATAGTTTATACGCTAATCTCCTTAGTGGCTTCTTGCATGTACATTAATTCAGCTGCTTATCCGCCTTGAAAGTTCAAAGACACTCGACTAGTGTATTTTTGTTTTAAAGTTTTATATCACAAAAAGTTACTATAATAAATTGCTATTTATTAACTACTATTTTTTTTAATTTAACTAGTATAGTAGCAACACTAGGAAAATAGGGTTTTGAGATTTTAAGGTTTCACATTACCATTATAAATATATAATTTTTTCAAATATAATAAATTTGTAAGTAATTCCCATATTAAAATTTAGAATTTCACTAAACCCCATTTTTTATTAGACAGAGAAAGACAGATAGAAATGTCACTTGTAAAATTGAATAACGTTGCCAACTTCTAATTCACAGTGATACTATGATTCAGCACCTATGTTTAGCTTAGTTCAAAAGAACGGAACTATAAGATGTAGCGTCTATAACAATAAAAGCACTTTTATTAGTTCGAAATACTATCGGCATCAAATTTTTGGTTCTAGAAGTAGTGGTGGAGAGAAATTACGCTGATCCCCGGAAGTTTCTGAAAATGCCTCAAGTGTCATGCCCTAAGCTTACGCTTTCATGACGTCACTGTCAAAAACATCTCTATGACGTAATCTAACGCCATAAAGACGCAGGGCAAACATACGTGGGATGATGAGATATACGCCTTACTTATTTGACGGGTATTCGTTTAGAGTTTAGAGTCACAAAAGCGTCAATCATCTGAGATCCAATCACAATGCTTCCCGCGCTTTTCACTGAACGAGCGAATGAATGAACATGCGCACTATTGTGAGACGCGGCAGGAGGTCGCGCCTTCTTTTATAATGACTAAATTAAATATTCATCAATAAAATAAGTCACATAACTTTTGCTTGCAAATTTTTGTATGGATCACACTTAAAAATATACTTTACCGCGTTTTCACGAAAACATCTTGTTTTATTGGTTGATTGATAGGCTTGCGTTTGACAACCACCCCATTATTTTAGTCGAACTAAAAGTGTCGCCTAAGTCGAAATAAAGAGTGGGACTAATATGTAAAAATGTATGATGAAAATCAAATAACAACAATTTTCAAAATTTTTGTTAATCATTTCACGGTGATAATAAATAAGCTGCGGGCTTTTAGTATTCAATATAATTATCGGTCGTTTTCGCATTTTATCTTAGTGCATTTCGACCCTTCTTTCCGGCACCAAGGTCTATTGCTAGCGATTACATAATTAATGCAGGTATTGTTGAAACGCTATTGAAATACGATGACGGAATATTTTAGAGCAAAACTCGCGTGCGCGTGCGCGGCCGCGGGCCGTTTGATGTTCACTTAAAATATGCAGGCGGAAGCTTTGTAACGTAGTAGGTACTTATTCGATGAAAAAGTTAAGTAATGATAGTGCAAGAAATACAATAACAACCATAACGTGTTAATTAGAGGAGTCATTAACAAAATTGGTTCGAAAGATTTCAAGTTAATTGCACAATAACACACAAACAAGTGTTGATAACACAAAAACGTACAATATAGATTGACACTGTCAAATTACCTCCAAACAATGGTAAATCCATTAATAATGGTGACCGACAGCATCCAAAAGGTGATAATCAGCTTGATTACACGGTTGATTATCAAAAAGTGCCTAAAAAAACATAATTTCTTTGGCGCAGTTTTTTTTTTTTTACTTATTTTCAAAAATTAAATAACATACTTTGTAAAGGTCTCTAAGGCCTACATTTATGTGTTATTCGCCTCAAAATATATCGAGCCAATTCGAAGTTTTAACGATTTTAAACTATATTTGGCCATAGAAATTAGACATGTACCAAAGAAATTAGATAACGTACCAGACAAATTAGGAAACATGCCAAAGAACTTAGATTTGTTAACAATGGAATAAGAAATTACATTAAATACATTATTTTTTAGGTAAAAAAATATAGTAGGTGTACCTATTAAATAAAACAACTTATAATTTTTGTTTATTTGACATTATTTTAATTATCACATGTAATATCAATCCAGTATCACTTCGAGACGTTTATTATGCTGTTTCTATCTGTAGCAAAATTTCCACAATGATTCCTGTTGCGTTTTCGTATTAATTTTTGATTTTTACCTGTCATCTTACTAACAGACAAAATTTTCTTCGCAGCTTTTCTTTTATGGTAACTCTCTCTGTTTTGCTTTAAAATCCGCATCTTCTGGGGCGCTCCTAATTCTTTCTAATCTCTTGTGCTCAGCTAGTCTTTCTTTTCTTTTCCAACATTTTCATTTAATTTTTTGTTTTCTGCCTGTTTTCTCTCGTGTAGTTATATATTGCATCGTAATCACTAACTTTGACATTATGTTATTTTGTGTATTTTGTTACCTGACTTCTTTTTACGTTTTGCCATAAGTAATTTTATATTTACCTTGTGCTCTGAAACAAGGGTAATTAATATAGTATAAAAACAGTACTACCAATATTACATAGTCAGCCTGTACTTCCAGGTTTTATTATTTCACCAGCAGGATAGGTAAAGAAAGGCATAGCATAGCAATACATATGCATAATATACTATCTGACTTTGAATTGGTATATGATCCCGAAAGGGGGTAAATCTACACCCCAAGTTAGACAATGTATCTCCGACGTCTTTTCTAAATTAATAGTTTTTCATTGAAGAAAAATGCCGTATATTGTTTACGATCGAAGATAGCCTTAGCGCAGCTGGGTGGTTGAACTTCGTCCTGGACCAAATGCATTGAAAACACAGGTAATTAAATGAATTTAATAACCTGTGTTTGGAAATGAAGATATAGTATTAGTAGTAGTCCATAGAGGTTTGAAACACGCAGTTTCAAGTAGGCTGTCACAACTTTTTTTTTTAAATTTTGTTTGCACACTTAGTGTATTTAGCTAGTGTCAAGTATTGTAATTTTTCATCAATGTGAATAGAATATTTTACGTGAAGTCAAGTCTTAGTCATAATCATAGTCCAGTCTAAGTCAGGTAGTCATACTCCAGTCTCAGTCATGCTCCAGTAAAGTGGTGGCAACTTTACTAGAAGCTTCTATGGAATTATGGAACCAACACCGAAAATCACGTTTCACCACATTATATCACTTGCCCACACTCATACTCGTACTTCAGCACTTGATGCGTAAAACGCCACCAATTTTAAGCATTAACACTGGAAAAAGCACAAGTTTTGAGAAATAATACAATGCAACGACGTGAACTTTTCCTCGTTCCCGCCAAAACTCCCAAGTGTCACAACTTGTGGGATATCATGGTCCGTGCGCCCCCCCCCCCCCCCCCTTTCGGAAAAACATACCAATCCAAAGTCACCTTGTATATTATAATTATCACAGTTAAATTGATTAATTTAGTTATTGTACATAATGGCACAATAAATCTAGTTGTCCAAAAAAATTACATATTAAATGGATAGTGTAATAGACATTTGAATGCATTTAACGTTTTCTTAATGGTATTTACTATGTTATTGATCTTATTTCTAATTTCTTTGTACTAACGCTAATTTCATTGGCGCAATATGCCAAAGAAATCCAAAGAAATTAGGGCCAATAAAATTAGAAATCATCAATGATTATTTATTTTCACAAACAGCTGATGTACGATTATAACCTTTTATTGCCATGTGAGCACTGTTTGACTGAGGAAATGTGCACAAAAATATGCAAGCATCAGAAACAAATAATAGCAAGACCATAACCATCGAAGAAATTAGGCACTTACAGAGCGAAACTCCGTTATGGGTTGGAAAAAAAAATATTTCTTCTCGCATTGTAACGAACGCGCACTTTTGCTCCTGGTGTTGAATAGCACGTGACTAAAGGGTGCGGGGAAGGTCGGCAATATGTCCCCATGGTCCTTTCAAGCAGAGTAGCTACACAGTTTCTGTGCGCCAAAGATATTAGTATTTTTACCTCGGACAAAATTGTTTGTGTTATAATTTAAATACAAAACCTAATAATGAATAGAAAACTTTTTTTTCAAATACCGTAAGTATTTGTCATCAATATGACATATACATTTTATTCTTATTCTTCTTTTATAAGCGAGTTTTTTCTGATAAACAAATACAGGTAAGTAATGGACGCGCCAAAGAACTTAGGATATTCATCTTCAAATAAATATTATCTCTTTCTTTTATATAATTACACAGACTATTACTAATTCATTAAAAAACCTGTACGATACATTTTCGAAAAAAAAAAACAACTGTGGATATCAAATGTTTTAATAGATTTTCAGGCTTAGCCGCTCCTCAATTGCGTCGTTTGATAATCACCCACACATAATAATGAACAAGAATAATTATTTCATCAGTCGTTAACCGATGACTATCTCCTTTAAGTCAATGAACCTCGCTCCTAGTCGATTAATAAAGACCCCAAGAAATCTATAATGTTTTTATTTCACAGTTTCATTCTTAGCGATTTGTCAGTTAACATGTAGGCAGTGCTTCCAGTCTCCACCTTGCAATGTATGTACAATGCTGTTCATATAATTTCTATAGAACTTCACTTGGTAAGTTCGTTTGATATTCAATTGTGTTATACGAACTAGTTTCCTTACCCGAGCTGACCTACTCAATATAACTATAAGTGGGTACTAGTTGCTATAACAACTGCAATTCTGCACTCTACATACTAACTTACTAACCGGTATTTCGTTCACCTGTCGCCAATTCCCCCTTAAATAACAGGAGACAGTTCGCCAAAGATCGCACTGGAGTTCAAAAGAGCCGGATCCAACTGCGCGACTCCAAACCGGTTTTGTTTGAAAACAGGAATGTCTCATCCCTAAAGTAATCGGGAAACGGCGGTTCGGGCAATGACACGTCAGCACATTAGTACTTGCGGTACGCTCGGAGTCCCTTACGAGATAAGATCCGAAATGAGGAGATCTGTAAGAGAACTAAAGTCACCGATATATAGCTCTTAGCATTGGGGCTCAAAACTGCTCAAAGTGGCGCTCTATGGGGGAGGCATATGTTCAGTAGTAGATGCCTTCAGGCTAATGATGATATAGAAATGTTATTGGTGAGAGATTCGAACGTGCGATGGATTGAAAGTTGAAAGCCGTTGTGCCATTCGCTCCTGCCGCATATTAGGCCCGATATACTGAAGAATGACTTAGTTGTCAGTCTTTAGCTCACTAAAATAAAAACATATCCTTTTCTTACATTGCTGTTCATTTGACAAGAACAGCAATTCAATTTTAGAAGTTTCGGAGCTGTTAACTGAAGCCTTTAAAATTGGCCCCATTGTGTGGTTTTAGTTCTGTATCAAATGCTTAGTACTCTGGTTAAAGTTTCCAACAATTTCCACATATCCGGAAGAACCAAAGGACGCAGAAGCAGATCCCGTTCGGTCCATAAAAACTTTACTGCGCGTTTCCCGTCTAGACGCGAGCTAACGATACACATTAACATGTAACATTGGTTACATGAATGTGTAACTTTACACATAGTGCTCTTGTAATGTGCATCTTCAATGCTTAGTTGGTTTGGTAGGGAAAGACTTTTTGTGAAGCTTTCGCAAACTTTCTTTAAATATCCCGAACGCTAACGCTAATGCCAAACGCTAATTTCAATATGTATTGAAATGAGATTAGCTAGGGAACGTAAGCTATTTTCGAATTGTCATTCCAATAACGTTTAGAGCGTTTGGCATTCTTTGGATCTTTGATAGACCCCAGCACCCTTATCGCGTAACTGTTTAGGGCTGTTTGAACTTCGCCTGTCAGTCATCCTGCACGCGCTAAATTACAAGTCCGTGAGTGCGAGCAAGAGAGCGCACGGTCACCATCTCCTTCAAGCTAGTGTGATAACAAGGCCCCAGGGGGTCTAGCAAAGATCCCTTTCTATTAGCGCTTTAACGCCAAACAATATCTCTAAATGTATGGGAAGGACATTAGCTATGACATTACCTGTGGAAATTTTTCTGCATTGAAACATTACTAGAATGAAATCCTATAACATTGCAATAAACTTTTCTTCAATTAGGTACAAGGATAAGCGAGATAAATTTTATTGCCAAGCCCAAATCAGTTTCGAGAAATCTTTTCTGTTTCAAGCATCAAAGCTAACAAGTGTAACCGCGAAATTGCAGTAATTACGAGATTCGCGAACGCGTGTGGGGTCCGCCGATTCCGGATTATCGTACATTCTTGCGGTGTCGGTCTGGCAAACTATTGCTGTTTACTATTTGCCACAACCCAATAACACCAAGACTGCTAACACAGCTTTCCCTATATCACCCCAAAACACGCCATTTATAGTGAATAATGTCTAGACTACTACTTTGACAAAGAGGTCGCACGAAGGATCCAACTCGTCTGGGCAGCGCTCGGGAAGCTTCGAATTATCTATTCGTCCAAAATACCTCAGAGCCTGAGATTTACAATAAGTGTGTGTTGCCAGTTATGACCTATAGCACTGAGACGTAGTCTCTTACTGTGGGTCTTATTAGTATTAAGCTCAAAGTCGCCCAACGACCTCTGTATTTTGCGAGATAAGATCTGAAATGAGGAGATCCGCAGGAGAACTAAAGTGACCGATATAGCTGTTACAATTAGCAAGTTGAAATAGCAATGGCTGTAGACCTTCGAGCTGTTATAACAGCTGTTTAATTTACGAATCACAGCAGTGCGCCGGCCAATTAGAGCAGTGCATTGTCTTTTGCTCCCGACGCGGACCTGTGATTCGTGTTTGTACGAAGAAGATGCTCACTAGTACTCCACTGGTTAATACTTCATGGTGTTTACACACTGACCGTTGCACAATCTGTGGTGTTACTGGTGTTAGTGCTCGAGTTATGATTTGTTTGGGTTATCGGGATCGTAAGACTTGGAACTATATTGTCTCGAGTTACTTACAATCAGTCGATTAAGAATTTCTGCAGGACGATCTACGAGTGTATGTCACAGATAAAATAAGTTGTTAGTTAGTGCCTTGCGGTGCTGTCGATGTTTAACTTATGTATTTTGATGTAATCTTTGACGTCTAGTGCAGCGGTTGATGAGTTTGATGACCGTTGATTGTTGAAGCTATAACTAATGGCTTTTGGGTTGAGTTATTATACTAATATAGGCAAGACGCGTGGTCCATCTGTTTTTAAAATGTAATTAATAATACATAGTTCCAAATACGAATTATATAAGCTGAATGTCAAGTTAAATTAGTGGCGAGTTCTTCTTAGCTGTTCTAGTACTTGCTGTAGTCTTGAGCATGATGCTATGAGCCAGGTGGCAATTTTATCAGTATTAACGTCTTTTTATCAATATTATCGAAAAGAGTCGAATACGAATCATGCTGCGCTGTATCGTCATACGTATAGGTCCTTAAGTAAGTAGGCTCAAGGATATCGATATCAATGCTATCGAGTGGTATCGCGATAACAGATGGTCCTATTAGTGTCGACTCTTGAAGTCGCAGCGGCGCATCCCTAGTCGATAGTCAGGTTCGCGCCTAAATTTAAATAATAAATAAATATATGGGAATGGGATTGAAGCGTTTAAATAATTGTCTAGGTATTGTTTAGGGTTTCAAACGATATTGGAATCTCCTCAAAACTTCGAAACAAAAAATGATTCGAGTCCTTAGAATACTAAGTTCTAAGTAATGGATGTGATTATGATTACACGAACAGGCACGTAATGTACATCGAATGGATGTAATGAAAAGCGAACTGTAAATATATTAGAGTTACTTGAGTTCAATACTGGAATTCAAGTAACGAACTCAAGTTATCGGTACTTTTTTAACCTCCACAAAAACTATAGAGTAAACCCACTTGATAAAAAAGAACACAATTGGGGAAAACACCTATCGGGCAACACCAGTCGTATGTAAATCTGCTTTTTGCTTGTTATCTCCGAGGATAAACTTGTGTGGTTTTCAAGTTTGCCTTTTTCTAATCAATTAATCTATATTGAGTCATTGGTTAATGTCAAGAACCTTGTAAGTAGACCGACGCGTCTATTTGGCAAGACGTCTGCGGTTCGCGCGTGTCGTCGAACTAGGATTATGCCCACCGGGGCTGGAATTAGAACCTTTTATAAACTAGTGGTTCTGTAAGAAAACTGGGGACAATTTTTTCACGTTTTCGCTTCGTCATATTGAAAACTTCAAATCTTCGCGTCGCCATATTGAAAAATTTACTAACTAAAACTGAATCGAAAAAAAACCATAATATCGTCGAACCTGTACCCCGATTCCCATCCCAATTCTAAACCCAACGAAAACGTTTCGATTCGTTTACGCTTTCAGTCTCCTTAATGTACATTCAGGATAAAGGAGACGGAAAGTCTAGACTTTGAATCGAAACTTTTCCGATGGGTTGGGAATCGGGGGGCTGCTCACAAACACGAGAATAGAATCTAGACTTTTGACTTTAATGACACCTACCTAAAATAAAGTTTAATTGCAATTAGTGTCGAAAAAATCACCAGCTCAATATTGGCAACACTGAGTGCTACTGCAACTGTCACAATAGACAGCAGCCAAGACACTGGTGAACGAATAGCTCGTCTATTAATTCGTTAAAAAAACACCATATTTATAAAACAGACAGGGATGATTTTTCAACGACTGTAATAAAGGGTATCCGAATGCTAAATCAAAAAAATCTAAACTAAACAAAAATCATTAGGGTTTAGTATTTGCTTGACAACTTTCACGTTACATTTTCACTCGAGTTTTGTCCAATCAACAACTTTTACCTTATCATTACAAAACAGTGCCTTAGTATATTTTCTAACAGAAATTGTTTGACAGATGAGAGATCTTAACTGTGCTGGATAGTTTAGTGAAGTCTCGGTGGGCTTAGACCCTCGCACTCACCGCGATCTGACAGCCTCTTAATTTAGATCCGGGTGAAAAAAGACTCAGGATTAGAACTCTTTTGAACAAGTCACGGTTTGTGGAGCTACGATTCCCTTGAGAAGACCGGACTTGGCTGCTTGGCTATGATCAATTAACTGATTGTCTGTTGTCGTTTGGTAATTTTGGCCTGTTAATTAGAAGTTGCCCTTTTCTTGGCCAAAAATTAATAAAAATAAAATTAGTTCTTAAAGTTTTTTTTCTCTTTGTCATCATCATCATCATCAACAGCCCGTAGACGTCCACTGCTGAACATAGGCCTCCCCCAGAGAGCGCCACTTTCAGCGGTTGTTCGCATCCTCCATCCATCGGCTCCCCACGGTTTTCACCATGTCGTCGGTCCAACTAGTGGGGGGCCGGCCTACGCTGCGTCTTCCAGTTCGTCGTCGCCACTTGAGAACCTGCGAGTTGCTCTTTGTATTTGCGTTATATCCTGGAATCCGTAATATGAAGAGATATTTTTTTATGCTGCCCGATTCATAAGTCTTCGGAAAGGTTCTGCTTTGGAATCTACACTCCAGTCTGTCTCTTTTATCTACATTTAGGACAGAGACGGAAAGTGTTTTGTGAATGAGGTTAGAGAATGGTTGTAAATGGTTAGAATGAACTCCAAAAATATCGCCTTCGACAAAGAATGCTCCAGGAGTATTCAGGATTAAAAAACTAGTTTCTCTTATAATTAGGAAAGACCTCGTTTAGATTTAATTAAGAAAACAAAGAACACACACCCTCTCACACACACAAAAACCGTAAGTGCTCTTGAAAAATGTTTGCACGGTTTTCAAAAGGATGGAAAGAATTGGGTAAAGTTTGAGCGGTATTCCACAAAAGGTGATTACGCGAATTGAGTTAGAGTTTCCCTCAGGTTTTCTTACGAACGTGCTGTGGTACTTTGTTACGGCTGTTGTTCTTATTTGTTAGTTGTTCTTCAAGATTATTTTCTATTTTTAAATGATTAACAAGAAAGATATTAGTATTTCACTTACAAGAAAAACCTACATTGTATTACAATTTGTTTGAAAATTAGAAAATTGATTGATAATTTAACATCATTTTCACATTCACCCCGAAAGACTCGTGCTGACCGCAAGTATTTTATTTACTAGTATATTAAAGTCAATGTTGCCAGTATTGCTACCAGCCAGGATAAGATGCGCAGCAAACTGCAAACTTCAATCAAATTTTTAATCTAGTATTTTTTTCCGATTGCACACTGTTATATATTACCGGATTTTGAATTGGCTTGTTATGCTGAAAGGGGGTAAATCTACACCCCAAGGTAGACAATGTTTGTTCTACGACTTTTCTAAATTATTAGTTTTTCATTGAAGAAATGCCATGTAAAGTTTACGTAGATAGCCTTAGCGCAGCTGGGTGGTTAAACATCGTCCTTGACCGAGTGAGTGCACATAAATGAGTTTAACGACCTGTGTTTAGAAATGAATTTATAGTATCTTGTTAACTCTCGTCTCGTAACTTGATCGCACGTGCAATTTTGTGACTGGATTTATTTTTTACCATGGAAGATTGGAAACACCCAATTTCAAGTAAGGCTCACAAATTGTGGGCTATCATGGTCCCAGTTGCGGGATAACATACCAATTCAAGGTCACCTTGTATAAAGTCATCTTATTATCTCGTGCCAAAACGTCAAACGTAAGTTAGATTTTCATAGGCTACGGTAACTGAGGCCGTATGCTTGTCTCCTATACCTATACTAAAAAGTAATGTTATACTACTAGGAGCATTTCTATTTCTATTCATTTCTTTTGTCTATGCAGCCAGTTCAACATGCCCATGTTTGCGGTTGGATTATGACTATGTAATGTACTGTACTGAAGAAAGGATGAGGGTCGGTTCATTTTCAAACCGAATGCCAAACTATGCTCGCAATTGCGGATTAATTCTTCAATAGTGCAATTTAAACCCCGACGGCAGAGCCGACTTATCATTATGCAGTGCCATAATTTATTACTAAAACTTCCCATCAAAGTTCTATAATCCTTATATTTATTACTTACAATAAACTATTGCTCAAATATAATCCGCGGTATAAAGGGTGCATTTTTTATTCGCCTCTATAGCTCTGCAGAACACAACACGTGCTGTCTTGAAGAAATTACGGATACAGGGTGCTTCGGTACGATATAGTTTAGATACGATCTTTAGGGTGATGTCATGTGACTATATTTCGTGATAGTTACTGGACATTGAAAAAAAAATGTTTAGATTAGGTTTGATAGAGATATCTTTATAGTGATACAAAATTAATAAATAAATATAAATATGTGTGGACATTTCACACAGCGCCATCTAGCCCCAAACTAAGCATAGCTTGTACTATGGGAACCAGATAACTGATATAATACTTATATACTTTTTGTTTGTAAATACATGTATGTATCTCTCAATTGGGTGTTATATTGTATTCTATGTATAGAATATTTATTGGGTGTTAATATGGTATAATTGGGTGTTATATTGTATTCTATGTATAGAATACAATATAACACCCAATTGAGAGTGATACATCATTGAGAAAACTGCCATGGGGTGTCATTGGATGCAAGAGCCAAGTAGCCATTCAAAGGGGCGTTCTGACAGCAGGCCTTTGTTCAGCAGTGGACGTTTTCCGGCTGATGATGATGAATGAACAAAACAGTAATTCATGGAAATCAATATCCTATCGATAAAGTTATGAGGAAGGAAATTGTCTTTAACCACCATGGTTTTACGACTCGTGCGCTTGTAAGCTATTACCACCCATAAGCCCCATAACCAACCTCGATTCCTGATCGATACCCATTTTACGATCACTATACCGTCTCGATTTTCTACAAAAAATTTACGAGCATAAAACCCGATAATACCAATAAAAATTTAATCAAAATTCTTTACTACAAATGTCGGGTTGAAAAGTTCTTTGGAGTTGGCGCTTAGCGTCTTCGGAGTCCATGGCAGTTAGATCGTTTGGTCACATTAAAGCTTAAGTAAGGATAGCGCCGGGTGCGGCAGATGTTGGCAATGTTGCCATAGGCCCAGACGTTCCCTTTTCAATTGCCCATCTCTCGGCATCCAGTTTTTTTCCCTCCAAACTTTTTTTAACTGATTGTGATCAACGCCATTGTACCTCTCATTGTGTATGGAAGCATTGTTACCGGTTAAATTCTAAGATTCTCGGTTTCTAAGGCAAATTGCTATTTCTGTGAACTTGGGAGTTCGCATGTGGGAACTGCGAATGCAATTTCGGATTTGGATTAGGGTCCAGTATTGTGAGCGGAGATTAGCTCAGTTTAACAAAGGTCGCCGGTGATTAGATCATTGATACTGCTATTACATCTTAGGTTTTTGATATTTCATTACGCTGCTGTAAAAAGTACACTTAACGATCAACTTTATGCAGTTTCTTTGGGCTTTTAGTCCTACAAAAAAAATGTATTATTATTTGGTGTGTGCAATAAAGTGTTTTTATCTATCTATCTTTTAGCTTTCACAGCACCAACCGTTTTTAAACCGGCTTTTGAAAATGATATAGGTGACATAATGCACTTTTCATTCTCTTTTAGCTTTCAAACCCTTCTTAAAATCTCCGTTTAATATGTTACTCGTACGCGACGAACTGGCTGCCTCACATTTTTGACGTAAACCACTCGTTCTCCTAAACGAAAAAAAAGTATCATAACATAACCGCCATCCTTGATGTGCCGACATGCATAAAGCGCCGACACCAGCCTCGAGTGCCCAGCCACTTGTAACGAGGGTGCTTCTCACCCGTTCGGAGACTTGTGGAAAAACTTACCACTAGCGCTGCGATACTCGTATCACCTTTGAAATTAGCTCGGGTAGCAGTTTTTAAGAAGCATCGGTGGCTGATTCAAGTGCTTTTAGTGTACGTTAGTCTTTTGGAGGGTTGAATGTTAGAATGCAAGTTTATATTGGGGAGCTGTCGCAATCTGAGTTTCTGAGTAAAAACTTACTTTAATGTAAGAAGCGATCCAACATTTTTAGTTTCTTTGTAAATTCTATGATTACTGTTTACCTATGTTTTTTTTTTCAATTGGACGTCGTGATGTGGTTTGAGTATCCTCGCTTAAGCACCGATTCTCGACTCAGTTTCGGTCTGTAATACGACCCTAAGCCTCCATTTAAACTATTTTAAAAGCGCATTACAAAACAGCTGGTGATTAAAAGATTTAAGAGCAAAGTGAGACTAGATATCTCCAAAAGATGTCTAACATCCTACATCTCACGCGCCAAAAATTCCATCCAACAAATAAGTTGAAAATAAAAGTGCTGTAAAACGCCGTAAACGGCATGTTTTATGTATGTTCGACAATTTTATTTCATCGAACAACGTAGTCACGTAGGGGTGATAACATTCAGGCCTTAGCATTTGTGACCCTTCAATGCCCTTCATTGCCTCAATAGAGTTGATTCGCCCTAATAATGCGAACAAGATTTTCGTCGATTGCTTTTTTTGTTCAGAGCCAGTTTAGTAATAGATTGGATAACTCTGGCGGAGGTAAAAATGTTACTAGCTCTCTTCGGTAGATAATTGACTTATGGAATCGATCCAAGACAATTTGGAACTAAATTCAGACTTTAGTTGGTTAATAAAATAAATTTAACGTTGTCGATATTAAATAGAGTAACTAATTTTAAGTTAATTTAAAACCTTGTGTATGCTGCTAATATTATGTGGTGACTTGTTACGATGTGATGATTGTCAACGAACATTGGGCAAAATCGGTGCCTTCAAACAGAACTGAGTAGGTACTCATACAAAAATTCAATTATCAAAAGGACGGTCCTGAAATATGCAATAACGACAGCATCTGCCCATCCCCTGATGTAATCACCAGCGAAATTGAGTTATAAATCCAACAAAACGTCTTCATTTTAAATTCGCCCGCTGTCCATTGCCTAACAAAATTAGCGGGTACTTTTTAGATACACCCCACGGATTCTGATCACGTACGGACGGTTAGAAGCATGAGCATCTAGCTGCAGGGCCCTGGCTTTAATCTTGGAGGAATGTCGGATGTTCGTAACGACGCCAGTTCTGAGTTATGGACCAATAAACGCGAAGGATTTGAATACAGCGCGACGCGACGGCGTCAACCCCATCTTTAGGAGATAAGCAGTAAAGCTGGATGGCTTTTCTTGAGGGCTGTCGACGAGAAATACGGATGTCTTATGTCGCAAGTCCGAGACATCTTGTTACCGCTTCGCGTTGATGCTGTTTTCAAATTTAGTGTAAAACTCTGTCCGGCAATTGAGTTTACGAGTTCATCATCTCTAAAGCAAGTTGACATTTTCGTAGCAAGATTTACATTACGTTTTGTCTCTGCTTTTAAAGAGACAGTGTATTATTCAGATTTAACTATCTGAATAATAATAAATCGTCCCTTCTAAGCTCGTAAAATATTGAGTGAGTAGCTAATAGGTTTTGCTTGGGAACAGACAAAACCTTCCCCACCAAACCTAATTGCTTATTTTGTCATCTGTTAGTCTGGCCTTTCGTACGTCCCGACCTCCCCTAGTTTTTATTGCGTTAAGTGCTATTATATAAATCTACAATGCGTTATGCGTACGTACCACCTTTTCCCCTCTTTCAAGGACTCTTAGGACACTGTAAATCTTCTCTATTAGCGTGCAATAAACAATTTCGTCTAGACGCGGGTTTAATATATCAAAGATTAGGTGAAGGGGACTCAAATTTAATAGCATTGTTTGCTTGTATTTCTGTTTTATTCCCTGTTTACCATGTTTCTGATATTAGTTTAATGTTGTGTGATGTGCAAAATTGTGAAAGAGAAAGCTATTTGGACCTCTAAACAGCAAACATTTGCAGAGACCAGTTGTTTATTTACGACTTGTACGGTACCTTACTATTGTCTACTATTTATCATCTGACATCACTAGCTGTCGGCTGCTATTGAATGAATATTCTTGCGTAGATGGACGACAAGGAAAGTAGCAGCCTAGATCTTCTCTCCTTCTTGTGTAAAGACTTATTGCCAGAACTTTTAAGCCGCCTGAAGGCTTGACTGGGCTTAACAATAACAACTAGGACCAGTGAGGTGTGATACAACTGGTACCGACAGCCAACCGTGCCTGCCGAAGCACCGTATTGTCCAGTAGTAGATACCACGTTCTGTAGCGGTCCTTATCCAAGTAGTGACCGCAGCGAACGTTGCTTAACTCATTCCTTACATAGCCGATCGTCAAGATTAGTTTTGTGCGTCCCATGTTCCGAACTCAATATCTTCATGTGTTGAAAATATTTCCTGCTCTGCCAAATTGGACGAAGAGCAGTTCCAATCATCACATACATATACATGATAATAGCTACGTAACATAGTGCACCTTTGTAGTGTAATAAACTGCAAAATCGGGTTGTTCCAAGCTTTCGTAATAATAATTTGTACACCATTCCGCTCGTTCAATCGTCAAAAGGGCCATGAATGGACGCCAAGCTATTGATCCAGAGCTAACCGTCGATCGTGCTTATCTAATGCCCATGGCAAATATTGGTGGAGCGCATTCCAGGAATTGTAGCCATGAAATGGTATGCGAAGGCGGACGGAGGGACTGCTTTGCTTTGAATTTAGCTGGATGTAACTAGAATTATCTTGATAGCAACTTAGTTACACCTAAGTATATTGAAGTTTTTTTTATTATCATTTAAATAACCATACTTTCGTGCCTAAGGTAAACTGAAAAGGGTATGTAGTTACCTACTTATTAGTAGAAATTAATATTAAATAAATTTTAAAAGTTCTAAATTTTATCCAAATTTTATTTCAGTACATAACTGTCATAAACGCGATTAAATTCTTGGCTACTTATTCAATCATTATAGCGTAAACACCACCATTTCGCTCCAATTTCCCGACGTTTATTCCTCAAGTGACCTCAACCCGCTGGGATCCGTGTAGGTGTAGTTTTCATTGATTGACATTGAACTTAGGGCGCGCCAAGTCAAAGGACTTTTTAGCAACGCCGCAAAAAAACTTATCAAAGGAACCAAGTGATTTATGGCTAAAAATTATTGAAATGGCCAAACAAAGAGAGCTTAAGATAACTTGTGATGAATTGGGCGGGTTTCTAAGAAGGGTAATTTGGGATCGGTTTCTGAGAAAAATAAGACTTATTTTCCATTCAGACCTTACCGAGACGCCGTCTCATCTAATGGATAGCAACGCGGAGGATGGCTAGACAAAGGTAGAACAGTCTTATGAAAATGTCAGCTATTCAAAGACTGAACGGTTGTGGTTAAACGCCGAGCAAATCAAACCTGTAGGCCTAGCACGAATATTTACGCGCGCGTAAGTGTAACTTTAACGTAAGCCACTTGTATGGCGTTTGATCTGCCCCCCTACTACGATTGAGCTAACAGCGTTGCCGACGCGCGTCTGCCGCTCAACTGCTGTCAAAATTGTATGAACTTTGACAGCAGTTGAGCGGCAGACGCAGTCGTTATAGGGGGGTTTTACGTTAACGTTACACTTACGCGCGCGTAAATATTCGTGCTAGGCCTACTGTTCAATTTTTAAGCAAAATAAAACCTATCACTTATTTGCTTAGTCTTCAAGTTACGTAACATATTTATTCGTCGCGCTTTCGGTCACCGGATGTCTTGTTTGCCTTATCGTGTTTGGCCCGATAATATTGCGGGATGCTATTGGCTACCTGCTTCGTTTACCTGGCGGGCTTTGCTTGGTGTTATTCCAAAACTCTATTGCTATTTGACGATGATTTGTGTCTTTGGCGCCTATGCCACCAGATTGTTAGTCTTGCTATTGCTGTAAGGAAGATTGAGTATGAATGTTATGATAGTCATAGGAATAGGCATGGTGTTGCAGTGTCATGTTTTGAATGTTCATTGAGTTTGTCACGTTTAACGCGTGTCATTAAAGAAACGAATTTGACGCAAACGAGAAACTATCATTTAAATTATTTTCTCTCCCCAACTATTACGTTTCAGTGCAGAGGGAGTGAGACAGCATTAGAAAAGTTTGGTCTTTTCAGTTCTTCTCATTATTGAATCCCGTGATAACAGCCGTTTCGTTACCTACTATTATATTATAACCATCATGCAACTCCTACCTATGTCCCAGAATGTTGTCTCACAAAACCACACCTTGGTAAAACGATAAACTACAGATTTTGTTTAGAGTACCATTTACATGTAATGCGAAGAGGTTTTAAAAAAGGAATGAAAACGTAGCTAAAATTTTAAAGAATATTAATGTCAACATTAATGTTCTTTAAAATTTTAGCAACCAGCGAGAAGATTACATTTTATGGACTATGCACTAATATTGATGTTCATCTTTGCATGACATAGTGGTAATGCGACTGTAAGTGACGTATGGAGCTTATAATAACGGGAACGTCCTGTGCATTCCGTCGCTTGGTTGCATGAAAAATAGAAGCGCTGAATCACCGGTCATCTAAGTCGTAGTTCTAACTGGCTTTCTTCCAGAATGAAAAGTACAACGCCATTAAAATGCCAACCATTATAAAATAAGTGTTTTAATGAGGGAAAAGGACAATTCAGTAGATGATATATTATACCTCCCTGCATCATACCTCAATTTATAACCCTGATAGAGAGCGGTAGGCCTAGCACGAATATTTACGCGCGCGTAAGTGTAACGTTAACGTAAGCCAGTTGTATGCCATTTGATCTGTCCCCCTATTACGATTGAGCTAGCAGCGCTGCCGACGCGCGTCTGCCACTCAACCGCTGTCAAAATTGTATGAACTTTGACAGCAGTTGAGCGGCAGACGCAATCGTAATAGGGGGGTTTTACGTTAACGTTACACTTACGCGCGCGTAAATATTCGTGCTAGGCCTACAGTAGGTAGGCCTCTTAGGCTGACATTCACAGACGAGTTCGAGTTCGAACTCAAACTCCGTTATGTCAAAATTGGAGTCTAGACTCGGACTTCGGTCGAATTGGCATTCACAGTCGAGTTTAGCATAATGGAGTATGAGTATATACTCATTTGAGAATGAGACGGGCTGAGTCACGAAATCGGTGACTCGAGACGTGCTCAGACACCGCCATCTTTATTATCACGTATGTTTTTAAAAACAATGCTGCTTAAAATCAATTTTTAATGTGGTTTTTGTGAAGAAATGTATTTTGTATTGAATAAAACGAATAAATTACGAAATAAAATTGGGTACTTCATAGATTTATTTATAATGAAAATAACAATAAAAAACAACTAATAGTAATTTACTGGCAGATTCTGTGTGTTTTCTTTTCTTTGTTGTATTATAGATTTTGCTTCCCCGGCTTGTGTCTTCACATTCACATTATTCCATGCCTTTTTAAGTTGTTTGTGAGTAGGTACCTAACCTATAATATAGAATTAATCTTAAATTAATGGTAGGTCTAGGTTTATTAAATAAAAATTAATTCATATGGTACCTCTTAGGAATTACCATGCACATATGAAGAAATCATCAATGCTTTGCAAGTTGGCTCCATAGTTCTTCTATTCTATTATTAAAATGAAGCATTTATTTTTATTTAGTTTCTAGAATTTATATGTATGGAGCTATTAGCTCCCTCAGATTTTGTGAACAAATACTGTGAACACTATAGAGACGATTTATTTTCCATTGCTATTTCCATTTCCATTGTAAGTTTTAATTACACTCGTTTTTCTATTATTTAGGTAAATAACAACATTCATAATAATCATAATAATTAAAAAAACAAATAAAGAGAAATGGCGCGCTTTTTAAAGTCTCCTTCAAAGAGTATATAATTATCACCAGTTTTTTCTCTAATCTGAGTAAATTTGATCTCCTGTTTCAGTTATTCATACAATATTTGCTATTTTTTCTCCCTTTTTAGCATAATACTGCCAAATAAAAAAGACAACGTTTATGTCACTAATGTCAAACTACACTTGTCTATGGCCGGAGTTTACTCGGCGGAGTGAGGGCGGAGTTTACGTTGGAACTCGACTGTGAATTTAAAAACGCGGAGTATACTCGCCGTGTCCGGAGTTTGAACTCACGTGAGTTCGATCGGAGTAAACTCGATGCATTGTCTCTGAATGTTAGCCTTAGTCCGCGTTTACACATGCACAGAAAACTCGCGGAAGTCTTGCGCGATTTTTACAATCACCAATCACCAAGATTCAAGAATCTGTCGCGAATGCACTTGTTTACACATGCAAGCTGCTGTCTGATAGAATTCGGCACTTATTGCAGAAGTTTCCTTACATGTGTTATCGCGGCCTTATAGCCACTTGCAACATCGTACTGTATTATCCGTGGATTACCGACGCTGAAAAAACCCAAAAGGGTTTCTAAACTCAATTTTAAGATCTGAAGTCTCATCTGACGACAGTTTATTTCACAAACTATTTTAAATATTTTTTGCGGCCTTAAGCTTTACAGTAGATTTAAATTGGTTGACATTCATATTAACTAAACACAAATATGTCCAAAGGTTAATAGTAATTATCATGTTGTTTATTACAAACACTGATAATAGTGAAGCAAATACCCAATCGCATTATACAAACATTCATGCGATCCAAGCGCACTAAAACAAACGGCCCCAACGAAACTCGCCAGTTTATGAATGAACCAGTCTTGATATCGAGCATGACAGATTGTATGTACCTACTTTGAATACAGTACTACTACAAACTGCATGAATGAAAATACTCCACAATCAAAACAAACAAGTGCATTCGACGGCTCTCAAAACTAATAAAACGGTGTCTTGGCCTCGGTTCAGTTTACTCTACGTCATCGGACTGCAATGTGCATGTTCAGTAGACAAGCAGGTTTCAAATATAACCAGATTTTTATGATGGAGTAGGGTGTTGACCTTTGCTTGATACGTGACAGTTTGCACTGTGGTACTCGGGGCATACAACCAGCCATCGAAACTTCATAAACATTTTAAAATCTTATCTATACCCCCGGTAATTTTACTAACAGTAAAATAAGCAAAACAGGCAGATAAGAGAATAACGCGATCGTAAATAAAATGTGTTCGGGCATTTAGCAAAGGTGTCATACACGAATGCTCTAAATCGGATAGCCTTGGCGAAAAGTCCTTACGTGAAGTACATGTTACTTATCAATAATTTGAATATATTATTTCCATGGACCCGCGACACGAGCCGTTATTAATTTGAAACGCTACGCTTCAATTTGATGACAGCAGAAATTCGTTGCGGCATTCGAAGTATTAATTAATAATAATAAAATGTGTGTGATAAAATTACGTAATTAATAATTCTGCACATTTTACAAGTCACATAGGTACTGACCTAAACAAATATTAGTTAGTAAACGAAACGGTAAAGCACTATATCATGGATGAAATAAAAAAAAGAAGGATTGAGTTTTGATTGACATGGAACTGAAGCCCAAAATGGCGGACATATTACATATGTGTGTCAGATGGAAGTATGGCGACCGGCTGCCTATGATGTGAGTGTGTGCGTGCCCCGCTCGTACGTACGAAGCGTTCCGGCTTCCTAAGGGTGCTTCAGTTTCGGATCAGACGGGATTCCCTCCTTTTTTTTTTAGCTCCATGCAGTATATTAAAACTTTCATAGTTCTTAACAGAGAGCGTTTTTTCCGGGCTCTGTGGTCCTTAATTATTTTTTCATTTGTTTTTATAAATGTCACAGGTATCATCAGCAGGCAAACGTTCACTGCTGAACAAAGGCGTCCTTAAAAAGTAAAATTATAAAAGGCAGAAAAGACTGCTGCTGCCCCTTCTATGGACCTTAGTCGGTTTTTATGGCACCCAGAGGAAGAGATGGGGTGGCCCTATTCTTTCGAACTGCGCCGAAATATCTATACCTTCCAAACGGTTTACCAATCACGGTAATTATTCTCAAAATTCTAAAGTAGTACCTACACAATAAACTAAGAAGATTTTGTGTCTACATCGTCTACTGGATCTACCGTATACCACAACAAACCGCATAAAATAAACAATACCGCAGATACGTACACATGAACATTAATTATTTATGGTTTACGATCGCTCGGTGCAATGCAGTAAGTAAATAACGTGCGCCGTCAAAGCGAACACGCAATGCAATCCATCCACCGGTTTGATAACTGCAGTAACGAATGAGTGTGGAGTGGATGTTAGGGTGGTGGCACACAGCGTGCTGAGTGACGGGTTATTGGAGTGAGCTGTCATATTGAAGTCAGTTGTCATACTAAATTGTGATTGGTACTACGTAGTAAGTTGTCATTATAGAATATCGTGTTGGAAGGAATTGGTGCCGTGGTTTATTTCGTTTTCTAATGATACAAAATTATATGGGGGCGTTTATCTAATTAGGTAGCTGGTTTTCTTTTTTTTATCAAAGAGCTTGCTTAGTACATGTCTGGCATCCGTAGTACTAGGTATTACACAACCTTAAGCCCTCTCTATCTCGCACTCTGAGACTATGATCGTAAAACCCACCCCTACTATACAAAATATTATTGACTGAATCGTTTGTTTTTACTGTCGCATATTAAATTCGACATGAACTCTCCATTCTACAGGGAGCGCAACGAAAAATAGGTCATAGAACCATGTCATATAAAGAATAATACTTTTTATAAAAAAAAAAAAGTTTTATATGTATGGTATATATATATGTACGGTATGATTTAATTGCCTCTAGAAGCAAAGTGAGCTTTTTAAAGCTTCCTTTGATTTTTGCCCCAATGGCCACTTTCACATTTAACTGTGTAATATAATAAATTTGAGGATTTTGTTTCTGTTTTACTATAGAAAACTATTCAATTCAACTTACTTTACCAAAATTATGTCAAACATTAAAATAGCCCGCTTTCAAATAGAACTTCAATCACAAGAGTATCATTATGTAATCAATATGAGGAATTACATGAACATCTGATACATTATGACAAGGTTCTGCAGTGTCTTCCTCTAGTAGAGAATTGACTGTCTGTAAACTCCGTTGGAGCGTGAGGACACCATTTTGCAAGTGCATTAAAAATTTTACAACCTTGTGTTATTTCCGACATTTCGTCTAATGGAATAAGCAATTTGGGATTAGTATTGATTGGATTTTTAGTGCTGGGGTTAGTTAATTGAGCTGAGTGGTATTTTATGTGATCAGTACTAATAGTCTAATCTAATACACTTGATAATGTGTCTACAAAATTTGCTTCACCCTATCTTGGTCTTTCTGAGGTTCACTTTTCAAAAACATTATAGAATATATATTCATATAGTTAATTATTAAGTTAATGAAAATAAAGTTTTTCGTATAAGTGTATCATACTGGTGTAACAGAAGTCAGAACAGCTGACGAAAATAGCAAATACAGTGTTTGTCTCTGAAACTGGAATGTAAAAATATGGTAAGTAATATTTTTGTCCGACTTACTGTTTATCGTAGGACCGGCGCACGCGCAGCTCACGCCAACAATTTCAATCTTTCTTTTTACCTATCTCTCATAAAAAGAACACCAAAATTACCTTAAGCTACACCCTTTATTACCCCTTTGTTACCAATATTATTACACGCTTCAGTTGCGTGTAGTTTTATCAACTCTGCATCCATTTCACCAGGTGTCCGATGACATTTCGGCATGACATTAAATTTCGAAATTGATTGGCGATTGGCTATTTTTGATAGCGACATAAGATAGCTTTTAACTTTTGAACGTGGCGAGACACCGTAGTTGTTTAATAGTGTTTTACTAACAAGAACATTTAAAAGGGCATCTTTATTCGACATCTCAACCTTCTCGTTATCAAGACACGGCTTAGTTAATATAATTTAAATATATTTATTTATATATAATTACATTGTTGTTCAAAGTAATTGATTACTAATCGCCTGTTGTTACCGTTAACCTATCAAGTTGGTGGTTTAGTATCGAGACTCCCTTTATCAGACAATGTTCCTTTCTGCGAAGAGAACAATATTCGAGATGCAATAAAAGATAAAGATTACCATTGAAAAGCTCATTGTACAGTTTGCGCAAGCCACGGACCGTGAACACGGCTTGCATTCTGCAATTGAGATTTTGAACATTTTTAAAGAATATCTACAGTAAGGGGCGGTAAACTGCGTGCATGCAAAATTAGGTGAAACTCTGAAAATGATTCGATGTAGTAATGGCACTGGCAATCGCTGTTAAAGCGAGGACTTGCAACTCTGTTAAATCACGCAGAGTAGCGTATGTTATTTTGGAGATTATTAGTTAAAAATGTTCTTGGTAAATACTAACGGTCTTATTAATAAACGTGGAGTAGCTTTGGACTAGTTATACCACCTTTTGTCTTGTTCGATCAAGTTCGACATTCGAATGTCAAAAAAGGACAAAAGTTGATGTAACTAATCCAAAGCTACTCTACGTTTAAGGCCGTAACAGTAAAATCTAACCCATAATTTTGTTCAACCGCCCATACTGTTAACCGCGTTCTAAGCTAGCATATCAATGTGCGTATAATGACTAACAAAGTTGTCTTCGCGTTACGGCTAGCCGTTTAACCACCAGACCGTGGATCTGTCTGTCTTGAGTGTTTAACATATTGTTTAGCTAAATGCACTGGACTGGTCTATAATATACAATAGTTTCAACTAATAACTCATCTCTAAGATTTTAACTGTCTGTAATAGACAAAGTTAACAACCGTAAATCTTGGGAGTGGCTTTGCCAGCTTTAACTTAATTAAATATTTAAAAGCGTGAAATTACTAATTAGAAATTATTGCCTTCGCCACTTCCCCTGCCCTTATAAAGAATTCATAGCGCAACGCAAACTTAGCCGGTTAATAATAAACTATCCGAAATAGTTGCTAACCATCACGCGAAATAAATAGCGAAAAGCCATGCGCCCCATGTTAAATGCGCCAGGAAATTTATTATGGCATACCCGGGCGATAAACTTAAAAATAAATTGGGTGTATCTATAGTGGCTCACCTTTTTGGAGTATCTAGGCCGGGTGGGTCTGAGCGGAAGAAGATTTCTTTCCCGCTTTATTGTTCGCACGCCCGTTTGCTTGCCTTATTCCAAAGAGTTATTGGTTATCTTCTAAAGGCAGTGCATTGTTCGGCTCTGCTTGGGGTGCGCAGTTTCCAAATGTTATCTATTTCGTATGGCCGTAAATTTTAAATGAATATCCCGTGTGATTGCGATCGTTGAAGTGCTTATCGTTTTTAAAATGCCCCTTTTGTCAGCTGCACCCGCCGCCTTTGACTGTTAACGTCTTTTTATTGTCCTGTTTGTTTCTTATTGCAGCGGTTGATTAACAAACTGACCTTTTGTAAGTGTTAATTAAATTATTTTATTTCTCATTCCATTGATTATATCTACTGCAACTTCTAGTGTTCCTATTTTCAAGCTAGCATGCGATCGACCGGTTCTTTAGCTCGTAATGACTTCGTATTTCAATTCTTATAACGCGATCCAGATAATTATACCATTGCTGTTCAAAAGCACAAACTAAGCACATAATTTCTATGTTAAATTTGAGTTTGTTTGTTATTGTTTGGTTTTCATTTTTACGACAACGTCGCCGGAAATGCGTGACCAACTGCAATAAAGCTGAGCAGAAAAATATATGCACAGTTTAGTGATTTTATAGCTGTAGCAGTATATCCTTTTATAGAGATATACATATCTGTGTACCGGAGGGTGTACCATTGTATCCAATCGTGTGCGGGAGGGTGCGTCGTGTAAATATTGAATTAGACCGGGCAATATAGAGCTTGATCAATACGTTGAGATTAATAAATAACTAATAACCATGGAGTAATTTGTTAAGGAAAACTCACCCTCAATTTTCTTTTATTGTGTGTTTACGTAGCTAACCATAACGTAGTGTCGCTGTAGCAGTGTTTTATAATATCGAGTTGAAGTAGGGTGTGAAATTGTTAATAAGTATTTTCAATTATGCGATAATTTTCAGTATCTTGAATCATTCTATCAATTCCCACTACGAACGCTGGGAGAGGAAATACCTACAGGCACGATCCACACACGATATATAGTATTATGCTTGCTCAATGAGACAGGTTCTCAGGACAAGATCTGTTGTGTTTTTGTTTTTCTAACAAGACAAGTTTTTGGTTGGGCGATTGGCATTAGTATTATTTGCTATTTTACCCAGCATTTGGTTTTACTCTTGAATAAGTAGCTATTGTTCGTAACGATCCATGAAGGACGATGATTATTATGATTAACTCTTAATCAAGTGAAAGGGATGTATTTAGTAAGCTCGGTTAGCAATTCCGAATATAAAATTCTGTAACATTGTCTACTGCTATGACGACAACTATTCTGACGATATCTTATGTTTCATCATCATCATCATCATCATCAAATGGTTACCCACTTCTCTTGGCTGTATCTTGCCCATGCCATCCTCGGTTCTGTGCCAATTTACAAATAAACTTCTAAAACGTAACGCACTGACTTGAGTTCACTAACCTCCAGTTAGACGTTGATAATGATATCAAAATTAACGATTATTAGAAACGATTTATTCAAGTCATAATATTTACGATTTACTTCTAACTTTCATCCATTGTGATAAAAAGAATATAAGAAAAGGTATATTTCTATTAAATAATACAATACAAAAAGCAAGCAGTCTTACACTACACTGTTACTATGCGAATTTCCTACCAAGAAATTGTAATTCCGCATTCTTGGTGATGGCGCTCGTCATGACAGTAAGAGCTTCAAATACAAAACGTCTGTGTACCCAGCAACAAAGTAGCATCGTACTTTCGTACTGGCTCGCTGTGTTAGCTATGCCTCAGATCATATCAGCCTACCGAAGCAGTACTACAAGTGTGCGTAAATTACGCGCACAATTAAATTCTGATCACAGATTATCATGTAAAATCGTATTTATACATATGCATTTATTTACGATTACCGACAACCTGGTGAAAGCCGCGGGGAGCCGATGGATGCAGGAGGCGAGCAGCGTCTCTAAGTGGCGCTCCCTGGGGGAGGCCTATGTTCAGCAGTGGACGTCTTCAGGCTGTTAATGATGATGATGATGATGATGATTTATTTACGCGTTTTTATTGGTGGTATTCGTTATTGGCTGACAAAGCCGATTGATTGAGTTTCATTTACAACTCTTTCAACTCAATCTCTAAGACATGATAAACTGATGGTTTTCAAAGTGTCCTTAGACATTCAGGTGTAAATCAATCAACTTCATTTACTAGAACGTGAGTAACATTCCTTACTGACTATCCATTTGTTCTGATGTGATATGCTCTATAAAGATCCAGTTAATAGTCTGCAATACGTCCCACGTGTTTATTATTAAGGCCAAGATGGATTAGGGAATTTTTATTAGCCATTTTACCATTAATTAGACTTATCTGATCAGTATTGATGCCATTGTAGAAACACAGCGAAAATTAGTGTATTGTATTGAAAATACTATTACCTAAATGTTTATTTAATAGTACATCATCAAAATACTTTTTTGAGTCTTATTAACGTTAACATTTTGTATTTGTCATTAAAACTGTAATTTTGACAAAAACAAAACAATGATATAATATATATAATATATTATTTTCCCTGCTCTCTGACCTACGATAATTTTAATTATTTTCCCTGCTCTATGACCTAAGATAATTTTAATTGGTGTTATGCACGAATTTTTGGAACGTTGACTAATAAAATTCAATTATATTATCCAACTGCGTAAATACTTTAACATAAGCTTAATCTAATGTTTACTCTTTTGTAAAGTACTACACAATTTAATACCAAAATACCAACATCAACACTCAAAATGACAAGTTTACCAGATAATATTAAATTTTGATTAATGGGTAAGATTTTTAAATAATTCTTAAACAACGCTAAGCTGGCGAAAATTCAAAAAAATTTAAAATTCTTTTTTCTAATTTTTCAACGAAGGAGTGCTAGACTATGCTTATTAACGTGTCAAAGAACTCATCCTGAATCTTACAATAGCAAGACATCCTTTCTAAAATCCGGCGGGTACCAGAGCCGCCTCCCCTTAACCAGTGCTGTACCTACATATGTAATTGGGCCAGGATGTCAAGAATAACCGACTGAGTCATATATTCGTACTCGCAGCTCGTGACTACGCCCACTGCCGGCTTTCGGTTTCTGTGAGATGCTCAGCTGATTACTGTACTTTCCTTATTGCTTCCAGTGACATCAGCCTAAATTAGAATGGTCTCTGGAAAGGAATAGGGTTCAAATAAGTCCAGCTTTGTTTCTTACTGCATGTTACATTACGATGTTCATTTGGTTGATGATGAACAGTCCTAAAAAGTTCGTGTAATTTTCTTTAGTAGTTTGAAGTAACTATTCAAAATACTTACTGTATATAACATTCCGTCAGAGCATTAATTGAAATTGGCTGAGAGAATAATTTCTCAAATTAGATGAACAACATCTCTATCGTTTCTGCATGGGAACCAGGATGGGATGTTCAGTGCCTTAGATTCGCTTATTGTTCGTCAATTCGGTCAGCCTCTTAAGAGTAAACTCAAGTCTCACGGGAAGTCACTTAGTACCCCCTTCCCAATCGAATAAGAATACAAATTAGTAGACCACCCAACCCTCCTAACTAAGGACAGGAACCGATTAGTTGCTGACGGACGACGTCTGACAATGGAACAGAAGTTGGCGAGTGGCGTGATGCCAGGATTGTCAGGTGACGTATAGGGCCCAGTTTTGGATAGGATATATGTTTATCCACTGCTAACAAAACGGAGCTATCTCTCCGTCTGTCAAAATTTCACTCCACCGTTCGCATATTAAAACAGAACAAAAACAATAAAACTACAGTGGTACCGCAGTAGCTTTGCGAATAGTAGAAGTTGCGAGCATAAACTTTTTTGCAACAATGATGTTCCTGAATTTAGACTTCATGGCCTTATGACAAACTGTTGAGCAATAAGCTCATATTTAAAATCAATACCGAATGTTTCTACTGAATATCAAAATTTTCCGTTGTATGGCGCCGCTGAAAACTTCCCCCATTCTCGGGAGAACTACACCTTCAATGATAAATCGCTGACAGCAAAAATATCAATGAAATTGTAAACTTGTACAATATACCAAGTTTCGTCAATATTATAATAGTTAACGACACATTTGCCAGGTTCACACATACATCCGATTATATCCAGATAGATGAAAGCAAATTTCCCCAGTTGAAGCAGAGACTGCGCTGGCTTCGCTCGGCGGTCAATAACAAATAACAAAATTAATTGAATAAACAACACAGTACGGCCCCTGGACCCTACTTTGTTAAATCATCTTCCGGTTCAGATTTTAAATTCTTCGTGATTAGTATTTTCATATGATTCATTTCGTGATGTGTGCGATATTGAGCACGCGAACGCGCCATATCGCGTGGTCCTCACACGATGATCCTAATTCTATTGCGACGCATGAACCAGTCGGTAAAAAATCACGAAAGTCCAATCTCTAAATACATCCATCTCGTGGGATTTTTCCGCTCAGCCGCCGCTACATGTAAAATACTACCCAGACGACACTCGATTTTTTCACGCCAATTTTTTTCTGCACTATAAAAATGAATGGGATTCACAAATTACTATTCTCAATGTCGCGGCGCGAATTTAGATTATACGTGCCAATTTCTTAAAAGAATTGGGCGTTCAAGGTTTGCAGATAAGTGGGTGAATATATATAGGTTAGTGGGCCCGGAAGACAGCCCGCTGATAGCGTGGGTCGATAGCTGACGCTATTTTATTGGACAGTCTATGATTTCAAGACTGTTTCGCCACGTCCCTGACCAAATTGGGCATTTGTCTCTTGCGTTGGGATATCGACAGTCATTTCGATCTGATGTCATTTATGACTTCGATTATGGTTGAACCTTGTAAATGAAACCACGCGCTAAGCCGCGATAGCTTTATCTTTATATCGATAACAAAGCTGAGACCTACAAAAAGAAATAGTACGCAATTAAACTTGATAAATTAATCCTCGATCACAGTCCTCGATAGATTTTTGAATCAGGATACTAAAGACCATTCTAATTATTGTACTTCATTGTGATGATGGTTGTGTTCTTTGAACTTAGGCTATTTTTAACGCCTTTATGCCGCCACCGCCAGCCATCTTGGTCTGAAGAATCGCAATTTCGATTGTTAAGGAATCTAATTCAACGCAGTGTTGGTGTTTTATAATCTGCGTCTAGTTTCACCTTTCATGAATAACAAACAGTTCACTTACCTACCTCAATATTTATCTGCGGACCGATACGAGCCACTTCTGCGTGCTAATTCTGAAAGTGCCGATCAACACGAATAGATATTTGATAACATGGTTTCGTGTTGGTGAACAGGTAAAAACTTGATGAAGATAAAGTCGAAGCGATTCCAAAATGTAAGCTGGATATTAAATATTACTTTTATTATGGGAATGAACGACGTGACGAGCTAGTCGTTCACCTGATGTTAAGTGACACGGCTGCCCATAACAGTTGCAGTGTCACTCGAAACTTTGAAATAATAAAGTTTCGCATGACACTGCACTGCGCACGTCATCCTGAGACATCACACAGTCAAGTAATCAGATTACTACACTGTGTAATCAGAACACTTTGTAACTAGAAATGGTTTTATGTCAACCAAGGAACTCTTAGTATCGTGATCCCATTAATTTTAAGGAATCATAGGAATCAAACAGACAATGGTAGCTTAATCTTAATTCAGACACATTATACATTCTAACTAAACAGAACTGAGAAAATGAGACACTGAATATATTCTAGATAAGGATCCGGTCAATATAGAGACAAAATAAACTGTTGCAACATTTCGTGGAATAATTTTAGTCTCCGTAATAGAAAACTCCGCTAGCACTGTCTCAAAGTATCGCACGGATAATCGGACATCTGCCAAGAGATTCCTGAAATGCGGTACTAAAAATACACATTTGATTCATTTACAACAATTTTTGTGCAATATGTCACATTTCCTGAGACCGTGGGCTTGTAATGATCTTGTTATCTATTCGAATGCGTTTTTGTGGTTGTTAGTATTGCTCATCGACATGCGGCCCAGGCGTGATCAGAACACGAGGGGCGTTTGCTTTATGCACTTTACATTGTTTATCTTGATAAGAACATCAATACTCGGAGTGTCAAGTTCAGGCCAACTTAAAAAAGATGGATCTAAAGGATATTGTTGTCATTGTAGCGTGGCTTTGATTGAGTTATAAAAATCCAGCTAACATGTTAAAAAAGGTATGTCAAACACACAACTTTAACCGCACATACAATTTAGTATTCCTCAAAATTCCAAATATGATTTTCAATATGGGAAACCCATTACATAGGTTCTTGAAACTAGCTACATACCTACTTACTATTTATTTATAACATATTAAGTGTTTATTCATTCAAGAATGGAAAAGACGCGTAATATTTAGGTAAAAACTTAGCGCATACACACAGTCACAAGACTATAGTTTGAACTCCTATATTATTCCGCCAGAATATTAAAGACAGCCTGAATTTTGGGTTGAGAAAAACAGCCTGCAAAATATACATTATGTGTAGATGTACATGCGCAAAGAGACCAGTAGGCTGACCACCAGCCAGATGGGTAGATGATATCGTCAGGATTCATGGCAGGACGTGGACGAGATTGGCGTAACATGGAAAGAATGGTGTGATAAAGAAGAGCAGCAGTGGATCGATATAGGCTGAAGTTATCAATGATGATGATGATGATGAGATGTACATGTATAGTTGTAAATATTATAGTTGTATGGATTAGAGCTTCTTTAGCAGACAAAAGGAGGAACTGATACTAGACGGTGCATATAAGGACAAGGCCGTGAATCGCGAAACGTGCGTACTGATGTACGCCGCATGTGAACTCCCACGCGATTTGAGTATTTTAAAACCAGTGTTTATGGTAACTCACCGTTTGTTATTAGCCGCTGGGTCACTGGAAAACTAAACACAGTTTAGTAGGAAGGTTGGAAGCATCTGATGATGGAATGCGACCTTGGAAACGGTTTAGTAATATTATACTACTCATTTTCTAGCTATTCTAGTGTAGGTCAATCAAATGTAGACATAGCTGCGGTGGGAGCTGAAGAGTGCAGCCGTCAGAGTCATGTATGAAAATGAGCTGACCTTTTGACTAATGACACTATGGCGCCAGTTTCACAGGCCCTCCTCATTCGCCGGTTTCTTCCAATAATGTCGTAACTGTTTGTCAAAAACATAGTCATAAGTACTGCAGCGTCTGCAGCTCTAAGACCTTTGCTAGACCAATGAAAAACTAAAACCCCAAAGTAGACTATCAGCAAGCTACCCAGACAAGGTAATCGGTGTGGAAATTCAGAATAAATCAGCCGTATGACGTCACAGGTAGCGGGCAGGTATTCAAACAGGATGACGGTTAATTACGCTCGAATACAGCCTAATTGACAATTGTTTGGGTGACCACGCCGCGAATATCAATGAGCATCATTGATTGTTAATGAAGGGACAAAGGTAGCGGTATAGAGCTCGTGATTGAGGAACTTCGCATTTGTATTAAATGTTCATTAAATGAACTTCTTTAAAAAAAACAATCGCAACATGAAATAGCCAAAAGATAGTTCCACGCCAAGCCATTGGGGGTGAGTTGGCTTTTCCTAATATATTCTGATTCCATTCCATTGCTCACTTATCTGGTTGGCTCGGTGCACAGACTCTGTGTGTTTCAGTATCTGCAGCGGTAGAGAGCATGAGTATTGAATCATTCAGACATAATAGAAATTATAAAATAAACAAAATATTATAGGCTCGTCGCTTTGAGTCTGCCTGTTCGCTCAAATATAAATATTTTGCAAACATTATCGAAACTAATTTGGAGCAAATCGAGATTCTGCACGCTTCAAATTGATTTGTATCAAACGAACAACGCTGACGTGGGTTCTGGGGCGCCCTAGAAGTTACGTCATTCCACGCAATGTAGTAAGCGCCCACCAACGTAAATAGGGCTGCCAATTACCTACAATTAGATACTTGGATACTGTAATATCGTCTCTTTAGCAAGATACGTCGAAGACTTGGAATGCGTGCGAGGTGCCCCAGACGTTACGTCATTCTATAGGTGCCCACCGGCGGAGTTTCTAGGGTTGTGCCAATTCACCAGGTATTAAAGCGCCCTTTGAGACATCACGTCATCCATAAAATGCGTGTTGGTGGACGTCCAAGAAATGTTTAGGGCTGGTACCATACGAAGACCATGTGCTTAAAATAATTTTGGATCAATTTGCAGATCTTCTTGGTCTAGGTTACTAGGTTCAAACTTATGATATGCAAATTCACATAGTACAAAAACTATGACATTGAAAGGTAGATTACCAATTTCCGCGTTTCCGAAAATAGTTTTAACTAAATGAATCCTGACTTTTCTTTTCTACATCACTATAAAAGTTTTTTGCCTCACAATGGTCACAAAACCTCAACAGAACGTAATCACTTATCTTTATCATAGATAGGTAGTCTGACAGCCCTACAGATATCGGTCAGTGTGCCACCGGCGCACGCGCCTAGTCACGCGGCGCCGAGATCGCGGTTCGCTCCGTTACTAAGCGTAGAGTTATTAGCTCATAAGCCAAGATTTGCAACAGAAGTCCTGCGTTCTATTGTATCAAAATACATTTTATTACTCCCTCCCGATGACAAAATTCGATTGTCAGCCATTTACTCGATTTATGAATATAGAGATAGTCTTGGGTCTTTTCTTATCCTTCTTATCTCTTTTACCGGTTGAAAATTTTCTAAGATCACCCACACATCCATTTAAGACTGACCTACAGTTCAAATCTGTGCACTATTCATTTGATATGGATATGGATAGGCATGGCGTTTGCTTGTTTGGTGAACCCTTTGTAGTTACCAGTTATCTTACAATTCGCATTTACAACAAAAACAGAATATTATGTTGTGTAATGACTGTTTGTTTATGTTTTTCGTGCCTTCTGTTTATTCTATTTTACGTGTCCGGCAAAACCCATTAGCAATGTGGCCCTCGATCGCTAATAGTCTAGGTATGCGACAGCAGATCATATGGTAGACGCCTGTTTTGAACATGTAGGTGTTTCCTGACGAAAAATGATTTACGGGTGATGATTCAACGATCGGCGATACCTCATGCATCTGTGTGAACGTTCTGGGAATTGCTAAATTGGTTTAAGCTACTTGCTATTCTAGAAATGGAAATTTTTCTCGTGATTCCGAAACCATGTCATTCGTTATTTACAGCTAATCTTTGGTTAAAGCCTTGAAGCAAGGGTCTTTTCATAAGTATCGAGAGAGAATTTTCCAGTTCTACAATAGCAAATAGCATAGCACCAATTTAGCCAAAGATTTAGAGAAAAATTACGAAAATGATCTATCATTTTCGTAGTATTAGTTCTCTATCAGCAGTTTGTATAATTTATAACAACGCATACTAAACTGACGTGTATAAAATACAATGCCTGAATCGCCATTGCGAATTTAAAGCTGACTTGAGCGGTAACGCTGTAGGTCTATTTTAGTTCTCGACGTTTATCGTCTGTTGCTATGTAGCGAGCATAAAAAAATCAACAACGAGGTTGATAACTTCCATGGTTGTGCTACGTAGCTTCAGGACAGATTGATTAGAAGCACATATGCCTAAACAGTTTTTTTTAATTATATTTCGTGGGTTGTATCGGGCTGTGTTAAGGCGTTGAGGATATTTTTTCAGGGTCCTTATTATCACCTCTTAGCGGATGCAAGAGGCAAGCAGCCGCTTGAAGTGGCGCTCTTTAGGGGAGGCCTATGTTCACCAGTGGACGTCTTCAGACCGTTGATGATGACGATGATGATGATGATGATGATGAAAAAAAAAGGAAAATAAAATAAATGGTAAATGATTGAGTATTGAGTATGCAGTAAATAGTACAACTATAGCAGTATTTCACCTGTTAGACAATAGGGGATAAACAATACAGATAGGTATTCGTCGTCTTAAATTTAGACGAATGTGTATTTTGGTCTAAATGACGATACCTTAGGGTTTAGGCGATACATTGTAACATGTTTTACTGTGGAACTCTAAGAATCTGTATCAGTTCTTCCTTATTGCAAGCCCAAGGACTTCCCGCTAGTCTTACGCAATTCTCTGATAAGAAGTATCAATAAATGTTACCAGTGTGGCAAGTACATGGTGTTATCATTGCCACTTGTCGTTATGCTTGATAATGAAGGCGAAACTCATGTGCAGATTCTAGACACGTAGGTCTTATGTAATAAAACTTAAGCCTTGTGAATTATCTTTTCCTGTCGTATGCTGTGACTTATAAATTATATAATATATTGTAAGTATATAGGATTTGTATTTTTATTTATATAAGTATGTATTTTTATAATTATGTATAATATAATACGTTATATCTTATTGTTACACTTCTGCCTAACAATCACATCATTAGGCATTTAAAAGTATCTAATATTAAAAAGTACTTATTCGGTAAGCTATTATAAAATCTGTGACTTGACTAAACTTCAAGTCATCTCAAAGTGGACTGCGACCTATGGTACTGTAGGTATTATATTATTATCTGTGACCTACAGATAATGTCTCTAATATCTAACTATACGTTGTTAAGTATCTACAGTACTTACTTTAAATATATGGGGAAATGTGAAAATTTCCGCGATTTTATTCACATTGCGATCGCATTGGATTGGATGCGAGCCAGTACGATTGTTTCTCACGCCAGGAATATTAAGCATACTCGCTTGTGTATCTATTATTGCTATCTGATATATCATGACCAAGCTCTTACAGAACTCGCGGGAAGAGATGGGGCGGTCTGATCATATTATTATCATCAACATAAACAGCCTGAAGAAGTCCACCGCTAAACATAGGCCTCCCCAGAGAGCGCCACCCTGAGCGGCTGCTCGCCTCCTGCATCCATTGGCTCCCCGCAGGTTTCATCAGTTGACGGTCCACCTAGTGAGGGGCCTACACTGCGTCTTCCGGTTCGTTGTCGCCACTCCAGAACCATTCTTCCCCATAGCTTGTCAGTTCTACGAGCGATGTGGCCTGCCCATTGCCATTTCAACTTGCTAATTCCAAGAGCTATATCGGTCACTTTATAATACCCGATATAATACTCAGATAAATACAATACAATAAACTTTATTGAACACCAATAAACAAGAATGCACATAGATACAAATTTATAAAAGAATGGTAGAAACACGGGCGGCCTTATCGCATTAAGCGATTCCTTCCAGGCTACCTTTGTATGGGCAGGAATTAAACCAAAAATTACTGGTTGTGTTGTAACAGTTACAACTTACATCCAAGAACAACAATGAAATAAAAAAGTGCATGATTGCGTAAATATAAAACAATAATTTACACTCTTACCTACTAAAAATAATAAATAACTACAGTTATACATAATACTACATACTAATACCATACACATATAATAAAATATATTGGGCGCAATATAGTTATATATAGTAAGATAAGCATTGATCGTGCAAAAATCCCCAGGCCTTATTAGCTATATCTTTGAGATATTAGCAGGTCAAGCAGGTTGCCTGATAAATCAATTAAAAAACAAATGTAGCAGTTCCTATCGCGTTGTTGACAATGATTCAATTGATATTTTGACATTATGAACTGTGTTTTTCCAAATTTTTATACCCATGACGTCTAATTGGTTGGTAGAAATGTATTTAAGAGGACCGTCCTGATTTTTGAACATGTTATTGCCGTCGCTCTGCTCTCCACACGTATGATAGAGACAACAGAGCCCATGAGTGAATTTACCTACATTTACATAGTTTTATACCGCATAGATAATATTTTCAAAAAATCATCGATAACGGATAAGTACTACTTTTACTAGGTGGTAGGACTTTTCTGCAAAGTTCGTCTAGGTAGGTACCACCGCTTTGCCAGTTATTCTGCCGTCAAGCAGTAGTGTGCAAGCACTACTGTGTTCCGGTGTGAAGGGCATTGTAGCTAGTGAAATTACTGGGCAAATGAGACTTTATGATCTGATTACACAGTGTAGTAATCTGATTACTTGACTGTGTGATGTCTCAGGATGACGTGCGCAGGGCAGTGTCACGCGAAACTTTATTATTTTAAAGTTCCGAGTGACACTGCAACTGTTATGGGCGGCCGTGTCGCTTAACATCAGGTGAACGACCAGCTCGCCATGTCATTCAATCTCATAAAAAAAAAATTAGGAGTACAAAAGCGTTGGCACTTTTTGTATGAACACGAGGGGGTTAAACGCTTATTTATTTTAAAACTCGGCATTTGGTGCTGTTTTATTAGAACTTACGCCTTACGATTAGAGTTTACGCCCTAACTCCAAATCGGCTTCTATAAATAACTATTTCATACTCAGAATACATATAATAAATCCACAAACTTAATAATACCACAATATCTACCAACGTAGTACCTATTACTAAGGGTTTTTACATACGATAGCTGCGGTCATGACTTGATGCATTTTCCTGTAGAAAATTCCTTAACCAACCTTATTTTTTTTATTTTATAATAATAAATATGTGTGGACATTTCACACACATTATGCTAATACTTTTCAATATAAATAAACGATTGTTATTATTGAAGTATGTATGTACTAGATTTATTTATAACCTCACTTAATGTTTTCTTATGACCAGAATTTTTGTAGGTTGAGATGGTCGCTACCAGAAAATTGTTAGCTATGTTTTTGGTGACTACCTGTCATCAAACTCATTATTATTATTATTATTATTATTTTTTATGAGAATGAATGACGCGACGAGCTAGTCGTTCACCTGATGTTAGGCGACACGGATGCAGTCTCACTCAGAAATTTAAAATAATAAAGTTTCTCGAGTGGCGACCACGAACTGGAAGACGCAGGGTAGGCCGGCCCCCCACTAGGTGGACCGACGACCAACGTAAGTTTGTAAGTAACATTTGTATGTGTTGCCAGTGATGACTTATGGAACTAAGACGTGGTCTCTAACTGTTGGCCTCATTACTAAGCTCATAGTCGCACAACGAGCGATGGAGAGAGCAATGCTCGGTGGTTCCCTGCGAGATAAAATCGGAAATGAGGAGATCCGCAGAAGAACTAAAGTGACCGATGTAGCTCTTAGGATTAACAAGTTGAAATGGCAATGGGCAAGCCACATCGCTCGTAGAACTGACAACCGATGGGGAAGAAAGGTTCTTGAGTGGCGACCACGAACTGGAAGACGCAGTGTAGGCCGGCCCCCCACTAGGTGGACCAACGACCTGGTGAAAGCCGCGGGGAGCCGATGGATGCAGGAGGCGAGCAGCCGTTCTAAGTGGCGCTCCCTGGGGGAGGCCTATGTTCAGCAGTGGACGTCTTCAGGCTGTTAATGATGATGTTGATGATGATGAAAGTTTCGCGTGACACTGCACTGCGTTATCCCCAGTCCCCTAAAAGTCCCACCACCTAGTAAAGTATTATAAGGCCAGCTTATCGGTTTTTTATAGGCTACATTTTGTTAACACATTGTGTGAAGCTTTTTTTATAATCTGGAATTTGACACGCAAATGTAAGTACTAAAAATTACCTTTGGCGATCAATTATTCAATTTGGAATTCGGCATAAACTTTCTAAAAATAGAATAGAAAAAAAATTAATAAATAAATTAGCAAGGATTTTTTTTTAATTTAATTGTACTTGAAATATTTACAATTTTTATTAAAACATAATTTAGAGGTACTTTTCTGTGCCCTTAAGCACCCAACTCGGTCCATGTACCATGTACACAAATGCTCCTAAGTGCTCATCCCCGGGGAGGGCCTCAGACCATTAATTAGACGAGAGTCCGGTCTAGACTTACGGGTACTGTCGGGACTTACCATCACTGAGTGGACTTGAATGCTCAGTTGTAGCCGGTTGTCTTTAGGGGGCTTATGTTGGAGTGTTGTCGTCGAAAGCATAAGTATCTTTTGTAGATAAAATATGCACAAAAGTCCGTTAAGTTAGAGTTTCTATTAGTGCAGGAACTTCTTGTATTTTAGAGAACATACGTAATGGATGCTGAAGGTGAGCAGCCGCTCAAGGTGGTGCTCTCTGAAGAGGCCTATGTTCAGCAGTGAACGCCTTTAGGCTATTGATGATGATGATGATGACATAATTGAAAGATTATCACACTAATCACGTTACATCATCATTCCAATATTGAGAGCCCATAGCACCATAGAGCAGGTCGGCCCATAACCCGGAGGCGGCAGGTTCAATTTCCGTGACAAGACAAGTTGTGGAAAAAGTGCGGAAATACATGTTCTGTGTCTGGGTCTTGTGGGAGCATGGTCTCCGTAGTTCCTGGCTCCCTAGATACAGGGAATCCTAATTAGGGTCCAGGAGATCTATGTATTTCGTAGGGCGTTATATTTTTAATATTATGTATGCGAAGTCTGTGTTTCTTATTGTTCTCACTTTACACCGCAACGGCTGAAATGCTTTTGCGGCTTTAATGAAATTTGGAATAGAGATAGCTTACACGCCGAGCTTAGCATACTTAGCTACCTAGGTACTTATTCTAAGACGCCGAATAAATTTACTGGCGCAGCTAGTATAATATCATAAATCACAACACTCTAAGATAAGGTTTTCTTATTGGACTTGTATATCTAACGTTCAAGGGATAAGTAATCAAAAATGTATTAGCAATACATCGGCCGAACCATTACCAAAAGGTATTATCGATGACATAAGGCAATTTGCCGAGGGTTTATCAGCTGGATGTATCTCGAACCCTGATAGCGACAGGCCTAACGATATCGGGGAAGGATTACCGATTAAAATCGAAGTTTGCTCACTGAACTGTGGGCTAAAGGTAAAAAAACCGAATTACAGAATACAAATAAATAATATTTAATACTTAATAATGCCTTATTATATTTAGTTAAGAGGTAAAATATAGGCACGCTTACCTAAGCTTTTGAAAAATGTTGGAATCGTTTTCTGAATATCTTATCGCTCTTTTCGTGTAGGCATAGGCAAGTGGTCAGCCGTTTCAGAATTCTTAGGCCGCCCGAAGGATTCTGAGTTGGCTTAACGACTATTGTCTTAACGAATACAGCCGGGACCGACGCGACAGCTTAACGTGCCCTCCGGAGCACGGAGCACTCAGTTGTAAATGCCACTGTTTGCTGTAGCGGTTACCCTAAATATGAGAAACTATTTTCAAAAGTATATTCAGGTATCAATAGTATAATCAATGTTACTTTAACCAAAGCAAACCATATTAATTGAAACGGAATAGCAAAGGAACCGTCTTCCAAATATTCCTTCCTACCTACTTCGAGGACAAACCAACAGCAAATTCAATCAAAATTTCAATCACAACTTTGCAATATCAAAACGAAATAAACAAAAAACGCACGCACCCCCAAATCCCCGCAGACCAGTGTAAATCAGGAACAAATCTGGCAAAAAGAGAAAAGGGCCGAAGCTCATTATCTAATAAGCGCGGGATCCAGGGTGGGACCGGCTAGGGGATCCCTTGACGTCATAAAGGTCCCCCATATGGATCCGTCAGTGATGCAGTGGGCGCGTGTAATGCCGCGGATGGGATATTAGATCTGTAAATTGGTCGTGTTATCATCCGCCTTGTGGCTATAGTGTCCATGATTGACAGAAGAAACAAATATTTTAAACATTTTGGTATATTAAATGTGTTTTACAGGCTGATAGTCCACACAGAAACGGGACAGCTTAATGACAATCTCGAGCAGGCGAGATTATTCTTCTTAAAAATATTTAATTTTAAACAAACTGGCAACTGATTTGACAAATTGGTTACTAAACCATTACTTTACATTTTATAAACAGTCCTATTATTGCAAAATGTTTTAACAAGGATTAAAGCCGCTTTCCGCGATTTTCGTTTTAATATTCAATTAGTTAACCATACCAAAAACCACAACAAAAAAAAATTGTAATTTCTCACTTAGTGTGTAAATCATTCCTGAATGAGCGGCACTTTTCTTCACCTGTTCTGAACTTCGTTAGTCTTTTTCGTGTTAGCTTACGTCAAAATGTAAAAACTGTACACACGTAGAGGTTTTCATGGTCAATATCACCATATCGAAGAATTTTCGCAGGATGATGTGCTGTAATTCCGTATCCTTTGAAATCTTCTGGAGGATTTTCACTCATGATCCAATCAAAACCATTTCACAAATCTATGCGGTGTTTCTAGTCCCTTATTCTACTCTTGGTTTTATCCTGTCTAACCCAAATCGTGGTCGCATTACCTCCCGCCCCAGTCTGTTGCCTTCTGTAATAGCTAATATAGCGCTATCTAATAGCTTTATTGACCCTCGGGCGTAGTACAATGTGCTCCGCCCATAGCTACTACGATAGCTTTTCTGCACTGGATTCTAATGCACTAGAATAATAACAGTGACGATATCTGGCTTAGGAGAATCTTAGAATTCCTTTGTAGATGAACTGATCATGATTATCGAATAAAAGCTGTGTTGTTTTAGTTCCCTTATCAAATATACTTGTTTAACTATATATTATGGGATTTAAATATAAAAATACAATGCTTAAAGTTGTGCGTCTTGACATTTCATTAAGTATTTTTTTTAGTACATATATTATACCTGATGAGAGCTGAACTGATTTAGGTGCAACCTGCCAAATAACTTCTTCATTTACCTCTGTCATTTGTCTAATATTGGCGTTATCAAGTAAACCTATGTATAACATAAAAACCGAAACTAGATAATTATCATGAGTTGTATTTGTTATCTGCAGGGCTATTGCTGTACTGTGTATTGCGTATACAACCACTGTACTACCGGCATTCGGTTACATCGTGTGATTTACGCGCGTTTCCACTATTCTTAGCCTGAGGTTTGAGTCACTAGCTTTTAGATTTAAACTTCTTTAGAATAGGATTATGATATTCGTGTTTTTATGTGCAATATCTAATCTACTACTACTATCGCAACGCCACGACTCTCTCAAGTCGAGAATGGAATGCTCTATCCTTGCATACTTCTTTCGGTTCATCAACATTTATCAATCATTTTCATACACTTCTTACTTGTACTGTTTATTTTAACATTTCTCAGCAAATTTTTATTACTTTTCTACCCCACTAACCCCATCAAGCTGGATCATGCTATTCTTTTCCAATACGTTCTTGACAACATCAACGTAAATAATGGCATGGTATTCTGGTAAAAGACGTAGATGTTTAGAAAGCTAGATTTTTAGTACTATCCCAAACAACTTATTTAAACTAGTCTATTTATTACCACTTTTACCACTGCGCTAGCATAAATAATTAGATTACTGTATTAGAAAAACTAAATATTTGATGTATAAATCTATCGCTCTAAGCTTTTTACTTCAAATGGATGACTGTTGCCTTGACATGCAACTGTATGCAAAACAGCGGTTCTACTGCAGTCTTCCTAACTCTTATTGCTTTAGTTTTAAGAGCTATTTTATCGTGTTTTATTGTTACAAGAAAAGTAGTGGTATCAGTAATAACACAAGTTTTGTAGACCAAGTACAAATCATTCATGAAACGTGCTGTGGTGTTAAATTTACAACTGCTCCTTCGTTTGTTTACTCTGTAATATTGCGCTTCAGGGCGTAGACTGATTAGGGTTGGAGTGCATTCATTTCAGGCGCCGCGTTGTCGCTCCTAATTGTGTACATAGTCATACAGTGTTTCGTCTTTTACACTATTTCGTGTTACTGTACTCTATTTTGTTTGAAAAACATCTTTCACGTTTCTACTTACAATATTCATTAAAATACTCCCGACCTTCGGTATAACCTATACCAAACCTCTACCAGTTAATATCACTAGCTTTACATATCCGACGCTGTTTCCTTTCATTATCCTTGAGTCGTTTTGGCTAGATTCCAATACAAGCACATTACAGCATTCAGATGAGGCTCATCAGATCTCCCATTAAGAATAGTCAGCTAGCAACAAGAGCACGACTGACAACCCTACCCAACATGGGATATGTTGTGTAAGCATGTTCTGGTGATTCGTTTCTTAAATCAAAGAGATCCGGCATAATGTTGATGTACCGCAAGCCCAATTAATTTTCTGGCACGCTTTCCGCACGTCATATACTACGTATTTTTTCTAGTAAATAAAGGCCTGGCCATACTAGTTTCACAATTAGCAGCAAGTGGTTGCACGTTATCAGGCAATACGTGATGTAATAATAATAGAGTTTTGACTAAAGAAAAGTGTGTTATTATAATTTAATCAAACGTCTAGGATTCCATTAAAATTGGCTACAATATAGTTTTGGAAACAATTGCCCGGTGCATAGCTCATGTTCAAGCTCTACAATAATTTTAACAATATGTAACCTACTTACTGCTGTGTCTTGTAGTTATTGCAAATAAATTCATTTCATTTCATATCATTTTCAATTTTATTTTGGGATTTTTCTAATCAGGATGGGATCTAATAATTCTGATTAGGATCTAATTACCTATATAGTAGTAGTCGTATCTCTGTTGCTAAAATTAATTGTCGATTTTCGTAATAGTAGTGGGATTATTTGCGCACTGTAAACTGTTGCTGTTTCGAATTTCTTTCATCAGTATTATCGTCGACGTTTTCTTTTGATCTTCCGACGGGGTTTCTTTTATAGAGGATACTAATTAGGGTGGGTCGCATGTCCTCGTTTCTAATGCGTTACTAATGCAAGCTTTTCTTTAATTAGTAACAGTATATTCTCTGTTTTCTTTTCGGATCTATCTATTCAATGAAGTATCTGGGTTGAATTTTTCAGATGCGTGGTGTGTAGGTAGTTTTTGCAGTTTCTTTTCTTCATTTTGGTTTTCGTGAAGATATTAATTTTTGTTACTCATTTCTTGAGCATTCACTGGCGTAACTTTGTCAAGAACGTAATAAGTAGTATCGTCTATGTCATTATTACGTAATATTATTAAGTGTTTCAACATTATGTCTACAATTAGAACTGTAGTTTTACGATTCCCTGCAGTCAATCCATCATCATCATCACCATTATCACCATCATCATCATCATCATCATCATCATCATCATCATCATCATCAGCATTTATTTGTCCAATGCTCATAAAAACCATTCAAACCTAAACAGAAGGTTCGCATGTATAGTTATTACTTTTGTTCTATGAATAAACATATACGCAGACAAATATACTGTATGTATATTCTACATACATGCTAGCGTTTGTACCAATGTGTGATTGCAAACGAGGAAAATTTGTTGCTTCCTCAACTGGCTACTAATTTATTGCCTTGTAGTTTACATTAACTGGATGCTCTATTTTAAATATTGTACCTAGTTATATATAAGGAGTTTAGGGCATTGCAGTGCCTTGATTATAAATTACGATTGTGATTGTCTACTTCTGCGTTGTACTTATGATTTATGTTATGGAAAAATTGCGATTTATCTTTCTGTTGTTTTATTGACTCGAAATATTTCTTGGTGTTTTAAACTATCTTACGTTCATCATTATTACTGTCATCATCAGCATGTGTTAATTCACTTTAAAAGAAAAAGGATACTGGCTCGGTTGTGAATAGTGAGTTGTCAATATTGTCATCGCTTAGTCCCCAATCCACAAAACAAATACATACTACGTACCTAAACTGAGTTTCTATAGTTACATATGCATTGCATTCAGTCGCTAATATTATCAATTATTCATAAACACTAACTTACGCGACATTAGGCGTGGTTCACACGGTTGCGCGCGCGTCGAATGCGCGACCGCATTAATCATTATGAACTCCGCATAAACTACCTAATGGTAGTTCGCACTGCATTACTGGTAACTTGGTAACTATTCTATATTTATTTGTACTTATGTTTACTCTGTGGTTATTGCTAAATCCAACGCCTGTTGCCAGGCCAGGTAGTTGAAGGTTTGTGTTACATTCGAGGGCAGAATTACCATTATCGTAAAGAATGTGCAATGTTATAGTTTCTGTTCAAATGGTAATATATTCGGTTTCGTGTGCTAATGGTTAAAGATGTTCTACAATAAATTAGTACAAACATCGATGACATAAAGTGGGTGATTGATGTTCTTCTTCTTTTCGTGTTGGCAAATGGTCAGTATTTTCCCCCGTTGTCTGAATTTTTAAGCCGCCCAACGGCTTAAAAATAAAACTTACGTGCTCTCCGGAGCCCGATAGCGTTCAGTTGTAAATACCATTTTTTGTAGCGGTCACCTATCGTGCTATGGTTAATATTTAGTTTATTTTGACTTACAACATTTATTAGCAATTTTTTAAATGGTTCACAGAATTCAAATAAATGACAGTAAATGTTTTTTTTTTTTTACAAGAAAACAGCCTAATAGTAAAGGTCACCACCGCTGTCCGCTCCGCACCCCGCTTGAATTCATTGCGTATTCTACTAGCGCTCCCTAAAACTAACTCTTGACAAATGATGTACGATATTGGAAAACCGCCCCATGTACTGTCACCGGGCTATAACCGAAAATCGGCATTTGTTCTCTAATAGATCGTCTAACCGACAAAGTTTTTTTTTCAACCAGCCTGTGACAATATTATACTTGCCGCGTTTGGCGCCACTGTGCTCATAAACTGGTACTTATTCTTTAGTATTTGCGCTCAGTGTTAGTTAGTTCCAAAAACTCACGGGTTTAACAAATTTGTCGGACAACGGTCCCTCTGCGCCATTTGACGCCTTGAGTTATTGCTTTAAGATCATCAATTTAAATTACAATACAAATATGTACAAAGTGGTCGAATATGGTCTGTAATTTGACGTTTCTGGATCGATCAATCCGAATAGGGGGTCTAGTTTAGAAATTGATTTTTAAGTTACGCAAACAGAGAATTAAAAGTGACATTTGCACGCAGCTGCTATTGGTTCTAGTTCGTAATCGCACGGTAGTTATAAAGTCCAAATAATATAGCAATCAATGTACGGATTAATTTCCTGTTCTTGATACGATAGTTCGTTGTATAAGATACGCAAAACGTATAATTGTTCCTGACTACCATATACATTAAGATGATTCCTATTCCCCATCCCCAACGAAGCTATGTTTGATGAATTATGATCGTCAACAATCTACCTAGCTGTTGACTCTACGTTCCCAACTTGTAAACCCTGTTTTGCATGTATCGCTAAAGCTGTATATTTTAATTCATTGTTTATTATTTGAGCCATAAAACACACATAATAATTCACCATTATAAAGCTGTTATCGCGCCGTTCTATCGTATCACCCCCATACATCCCCTGCATAATAATATGTTAGCGAATTATAAACTGCCCACATATGGCATGCGGCGTCATATTGCCAATTTTTTCATCATGCCGCATAAATCTTTTGGGCTTCAGTACCTAAGGTCGTTACGGTTTAGATTGTTATCTACTCTCTATCAAGTACTACGCTCCATACGAACAGGTAAAATTGGGTCTCACATATGGTAATTAATAATGTAACATCATAATTCGATGATTCAATAAGCTCTTGGTGTTTATTGTGAAGGCACGCAAACACAGTGTTAATTTATACTTTCAAAGACTGGTTGTTCAATGAGCTCCTAATTATTTTCATTGTGTTTAATTATAATAGCCCTGCATGAAATGTTTAAGCCCCTTTTGGACATTCTTCATCCACCAGATGTTAGGAGCACTAGTTATGTACACAGATGGCTTTTCAGCAGCGCCCTTGATTCATGCATAGCTCTCATGGCCCAGATCGTACTAACTCAACGTCCTACATGCGTATTCATGGTACCTTTTCAACTGCTCCCCACCGCGATGACCGCCTGACTCACATCCAATTAGGTTTGCGGGTAAAATGATTTTAATGAAGTAGAAATTGAGTACGGCGATAAGCCGCCGTTTTGAGATCGTATCGTTTTTCGTACATGAAACGTGAATTTTGACTGTCCAAATTCTGGATAGCCATTAAATGGATTCTTGGTATATTGCGGAATTCTAATGGGGCTGTTTTGTTAATCAACATATTAACAAAACTCCATTTGGGCAATGGTTAAACTTAGTTAACATTAACATTCACGTACGAAGATCTTTTCCTCGTATTAATTAGTATTATGGTATTGCTACTTGTTAATTAAGAATATGGGGCAATATAATTATGACCGCTTGACATTTGTATTCCCGATCGAGCACCAATTTTTAAATCATTACTGGTGCTAGAGCTATCAACCTTCTATGAGTACTGTCGGACGGACCTTTCAATAACTAAATATTGAAAATAGTGTCCACTATTACCATAAATAAATAAATAAATAAATAAATACTTAACCAGGTTATGCTTCTATGGCATTATGCCAAGTCTTCCTTAGAGACAAGGAATAAACACCACAATATCAAAAGCAAAGGTATTCCAAAAATGCGCTGATTTTATAAGGAGTGATTTAAGGAGCATCTAAAACCATATTTTGTATTTTTTATTCCATATTGAGGATCGACGCGAATAATCATCAATACAATACAATACAATACAATACAATACAATACAATACAATACAATACAATACAATACAATACAATACAATACAATACAATACAATACAACAACTCTTTATTGCACACCAAATTAAGAAATAAAAGACAATAACAAAAAATATTACAATTTAGTACAATGGGCAGTCTTATCGCTATACAGCGATCTCTTCCAGACAACCTTGGGATGGATAGGAAAGTAAGAGACTATCGTAGTGGTAGTAATCATCATCATCAATAGACTGAAAACTTCCACTGTTGAACATAGGCCTATCCCGTAGAGCGCCACTTTGAGCTGCTGCTTGTTTCTTGCATCAATCGGCTCCAGCAAATAATAATGGTTCGGTGTTATTCTGAACCTAGTACTCACAACCTATGAGGATTTAAAGTACCTACATACTGACATTCAAAATCGCAGTTAGTCACTATCCCATGATTTATTGAACAAGAATTACCTATTATGAATTGAACAATTCACACAAAAGTATTAATTAACCGTATTTCCACTCATGCGGGCTACTCCATGGTAAGCGAATGTTACTATATAGAATATCATTGAAGAAAACACAATATCCATTGCTAATGCTCACCCCCTAAGCATAAAGTTAGTCAGAATATGGTATTCCACATGAAATAACTGGTCAATTATTATTAAGTCATTATTGTGCAATAGGGTTGTGCCAGTTTAAACAGTACGGATAGTTACGGATTGTTCAGAAACTTTTCGAATTGTTTACACACGTACAGATTTCAGCTATATACGACAGATAAAATCCGCGTGATAGTTCAATTTTGGTTTAGAAGTAGATCATCTTTTAAGAAGAGCTGACACTACTTCTTGTTATTCTTTCTTAGCCGACCGAAAAACATCCTACTCAAAAAACAGCAAGTTGTAGGTAAAAATAAATGAACTGCGCACCCAGAGAAAATTCATCAACGAATGTGCAAGCTCAGTTAGGTTTAGTTGAGAACCGCTTAGAAGCAAACGAAACTTATTCATTTAGCGCAGTCTCCCTTTCCATCTCATTTGTATTTATTTATAACAAGGTCCTGCGTATCCGAACTTTTATCCGTAACCGAGTCCGGATGTTAAATTCCGTCACTTTTATAACTTAAATACTGACGCATGTCTGTAAATGGGACCCGCATGATGGACACGCGCCTTTAACGAACGCCAGAGCTGGACCCCAATTTTTTTTACATTTAAAAGGTTTATTTGACTGCGTGTGGGCACACATCCGTCGCAGCCATAGCTTACTGAATTATCAATTTCAATTTCAATTGAAATTTGATACTTACGTGTCACAACAAAAAGTTCATAACTGAATGTGTTGTGTATCGTATCTTTTGTTTAAGAGCAGTAAAAGAGTATAGAAAGTGTTAAGGATTAGTAGAGCAATTTCTAAAAGTGTTAGTCAATATCTCTTTCTTTGCGTTTTCAAATTACCCTTTGAAAACAAGACAAACGCTGGCAATAATTAAAATTCCATTCTTCGGCGTTCTATTGTCATTTATCAAGTAACTGGAATTTATACCTCCCGTAGGAATTGTCATAGTCGTGCCAAAGCGTTTCACTTGCCTGTGCAAACAAACCCAGAAAAAAAAACCAAATCCGGAAACGAACGGTGCTAGTGTCAACACAGTCCTTCTGCGAAACTGCAATTAGCGACAAAAACCGACCGAATACCGAATTAGCCTTAAAGTTTTCGGGGCAAAAAGTTCGGAGAAAAAAGCCCGTCTCTATTCGGGTTAATTCCGAACTGACATTTGATATCGCCGACTTCGACTCGTCTAAAGCTAGATAGATAATCTTCGAGTTACTAATTTGTCAACTCCGACAAGGGATTGAGTGACATTTTCATTGAAAATTTCGCAGCTTTAGCTTATCCAAGAAAATAATTGATATTGACGTTTGTGATAGAAGTTCCTGAATAGCCTAATTTAAATTGAAAGAAAGAAAACCAGTTGTGAATTGGACTAATTTACTCACCATCTGGTTAAATTATTCAAACAAAATCACCATCACAGTTTTATTTCAAAAATGCAGCCGTATCGGCGTAGAAAAACACGTCTGAAATCTGTACAGCAGCTTAGTTACTTAACCAGCAAATGACACTTTCTGGCTCACACTCTTCTTTAAAATGCATAAGACTAAGGCTACAGTTCCGTGGGGAACCGATGGATGCAGGAGGTGAACAGCCGCTCAAGGTAGCGCTCTCTGGGGGAGGTCTATGTTCAGTAGTAGACGTCTTCAGGCTGTTGATGATGATGATGACGATGAAGGCTAAAGTTTGCGCGAAGATATAAGTGGTGTCATAAGAGATTAACAGTAAATAGACTACTCATATTACCGATTTAAGTCAAAATCTAAGCATTTTGAAGCTGCGAGCCACTATGATGTAACAAATACTGGTGTCAATATAAATTATGTAAATGTATCGATTAGATGTGTTACCGCACCATTGACGGCGTGACCTCCCGTGGTTTTATCAGTGCACGAGAACTTCACATGAGTTTGAGACCGATTGAGAATTCCGTTCAAGCCGTGGTGACGATGTTTTAACTGCCTATAAGTGATGGGAACAGAGATTGTGCCAAGAACCTATCATTTTATTTGACAATATACTTCCATTTACTACCGATGGGGAAGAAAGGTTCTCGAGTGGCGACCACGAACCGGTAGACGCAGCGTAGGCAGGCCTCCTACTAGGTGGACCGACCGACGATCTAGTGAAAACCGCGGGGAGTCGATGGATACAGGAGGCAAGCAGCTGCACAAGGTGGCGCTCTCTAGAGGTGTTTTGGAGGGAGGCCTATGTTCAGCAGTGTACGTCTTCGGGCTGTTAATGACGGTGATGATGATGATGATGATGATGATACTTACATTTCGGCGCATAGTGCATGTTCACAACATTGGTTAATTGTAATAAATTGATATCGTTCAAAAGAACCAAACGTTAAAATATAAAGTAACGTACCAAGCAATAAATTACAAAAAACCTCCTAAGCATGGTCCAACAACATTCGTTACAAATCAAGATCACACACGACCCTTTTACAGCGCATAGGTCATAGGGTTGTTTTATGAAGACCAATTCACGCGATTGGCTCATAGATAAAACGGGAATTATGAGCCTCGGCGGCTCTCAGTACCTATAAAGTATTCGCTCTAATTTGGAAATGGATCCAGAGCTTTTAGCTCTGAGCTACAGCGAGATGCTGACTCGCTGACTATGTTTTATTATTGGCACGTAGATTTTCAAACTTTAGGCACTGTAATACATTTGACTTCATACTTGTTTATGTTTTTCTTCGTGTGTGTTTTGCAGCGTGAACTAGTCCTTCTGGTCTCTAGTTAATCCCAATTAAAACAAGTTCAGGACATCTCCGTATTGTGGGCTACCAATCTAATGAGGCTTATTATACTTTTCACACTGACGAACATAGTTCAACTCAGTAAGCTGAACTATGTTCTTCAGTGTTTTAATTGGGATTAACTAGAGACTTTCACACAAGGACTAGTAAGACTAAAGTCAGACAGAACAAAGCACTAAGTTAGACCCTAGTCTGTGAAAAGTTCGTTATACTGTATATAAACAGACATGAATCTTAGCATCATGAGAACAGGTAAAATAAAAAGCAAAATTTTAGGGAATACCTAGTCTGTGCAAAGAGCACCAAAGTACCCGGATGTTTTGCCTCCACATTTCACACTGAGCGCGCGAGTGATGAGATATGCAGGTCGTATATTTGACACGGTGCTTTCAAAACTAAGCTGGAATTAGAGTGGGGTTTACAGGAATAAGAGCTATAAAGTAAAGGAACGGCAAACAAACTAAAAGCTTTTCCAGTGTGGCCATAATCAAATCAGCTTACGTTCTCATTGGTTGGTTTTAAAACTTTTAAGTAACCAGTGAAGATTTATCATGTTTTGCCTGTTAAAATTGTTCAAATGAAGGCAAAGATGTTATACAAGAACAATGTCATGATATATCTCGGAGTACGCCACATGATTAATTTGCGGAAGTACGTTACCATTCTAAAGGATCATTGGGTTTTGTGGCAAACATTGGTACCATTACCTAAAATGGATATTTGGGGTGATGGACAGTTTTGTTCCCAGATTTTAGCATCCATTATTGTAATTGGAACAAATTAAATGTCTGCATACTTTAGAAACTGGAAAATTAGACCAGATTACTTTGTCTGGATTTCAGGCCTTTAGAGAAATATTTCAAGTGCCTAATATAATTTGGAAGTTTCTTTCGTCGACTCAGACGTTTGCTTTTAGGGGCTAATCTCGATTCGCGAAAACAATTTCTCAAGTAGATTGTGAATTGTGATGTCTCACTTTAACAAAGCGTGTTGGTAACTCGGCTGAAATTGTCGATTAGAGATGAACTGAAGTGCGGGTTCCGGAGGGCACGTTATTAGCTTAACTATTTTCTTCAAGTCGTTTAGCAATGTCACCAAATGCCTCTCAAAATCCGAGGATGCAAATACCTCGTAGACTCTGAATTTCAATACCATGGTCGACCACACTGCAAAATTAAATGTACAAAACCTCCCGGGAGATGTCTAAATATTCGAATTAATATCAACGTTATTCCATAAAGGGCGATTGTTCAGAAAGTCTATAGGTACATACTACCAAAAGCAAACATTAATTTATATCGCAAAATCCTCCAAAAGATAATATTTCAGATAATATCCACGTTTTCTTTGTATGAATTCGTTCCGAGCTTCGTTTAAATATCAGTGAAAATAGAAAAAAAACTGAATTCATCGAAGACCTTTACAATTGAAGAATAAATTGTAGAAAAATGATAATATTGGAGTTTCGAGAATGATTTTAATAAATGAAAATATTTAGAAAACGACTTTCGTTTTACGTTAGATGAATTACCCCTACCTATTTTCTTTAGCGCATGATATTATGGTTGATTGCAGCATATTTATTAATACATCTTGAAGATTGCATTAGCTTTGCAAAGTCCATTAGCACTAAAAAACTTGATTATTCACGACCAAATTCAATTTAACAAAGTTTGTTACAACTCGGTGAGGTATTGCACCGATGAAGTCACTAAATAAATGTGGCATTCAGAAACATTAACTTTTAAGTTGTTAGTAACATCGACTTTACTTATCTCTGTAATTGCTCTAATTAATTGAACTGCGCCACGAGCCCATCACAACACAACCGATCACTGTGTATCAGTTTTGATAAAACTGTAGAACGATGGATAATCAGGTTTCGCCCGGAATGTGAGCGGTGTGTTGAACCCGTGGCGTGGAGTCAGCGATGCCCATCAATGGGACTTTAATAGGCTGTTAAAGTGCGTGATTTATCCCAGCCGAATTCAAATATCCCTGTACAAAAGATACAGTTAGGAAACTTTTATGAAATCTTCGAAAGAAACTTTTTTAAACAGTCCCATACTAGTTAGGAACCCTTGAGGTTACATCACGAACTTCCACTTCAACCGTTGCCGGGAGACCGGATAGGTATGAAGAACCATCATCATCATCGACAGCCTTAAGACGTCCACTGCTGAGCATCAAGGAATTAACCCAGACTACACAATACACATAGTACAGAGATACACAGCGCCACTTTGAGCGGCTGATTGCCTCTTGTAGCCATCGGCTCGCCATGGTTTTGACCAGGTGGGCCGGCCTAGTGGAGGGCATGAACTATAGTACATTACTGCAGCGGCCAGCAACAAAGGCATTGATGGACGAACGTGTTTAAACGTAAGTCCATCAATGCCTAGTTGTGGCCAAGGCTTGTATAGTGTTTTTCTCAAACAATGCGAGGAAATTAAAACTAAGTAGTACATAGGCAGAACTTTTTATTTGAAAATACAGTTGTTGAATGTACAATTTCAAATACTTTTCTTTCAATTTTGGCGGTAAAGAGTTTTCTATAACGGCTCTTGCAGCCTCTTGAATTTCAGGTGGCGTCAAAGTTAGTTGATCAAACTCTTCGTCTTCACTTGAACTCATTTTATCAAATATATAAGTACTTTTCAAAATCAATGACGAACAACAAACATCAATAATTTTTCCCACGTAAAAGTTTTTTTTTTTTCATTAATAACTGGCTCCAATTTGCAAACCAGTTCGAAATTCAAATAGAACCTTTGAAAAGTTACCTCTTTGGTTGCCATGTTTCGGAGCAAGAGATCGTTCCATTTTTAAATTACACGACAAATATGAGTTTACTATGTAATTTATCTGGCCGCTAAACCACGACAGATATGGATTTTCATACAAACTTTGCCGGCCGCTGCCCGCCAGTACAGCAAGTTCGATTTATCTCGAAGAAGGTTGTCAAAATAATGCTCAAATTTTCAAGCATGTTTGAGAAAATAAACTTAACAAACACATCATACATAATAAAAGATGTGCAGTTCTTCTGTGAGACAAAGTCAAGGCAATAAGCATGGGAACTTAAAAAACTACTTCCAAGTTTTACATTAATGCCGGTCTAGTAACCAGGCTTTTTATCTGTTCCGGTTTTCTGCAATTCTTCCTGGAGATATCTGGTGAACGTAAAAACTATGTCCTGTCACTTATTCTCTGTCTCCATTTCCATAGGTCTATAAATCGGTGCTACAAAGTACAAGCGTACTTCTCCCCCCGGGACGGTGATCACGATAAACAAGGTGATTTACATGGAATAGCAGTTTGAATAACGCGCTTATTTTATGCGCTGGCTTCGTGATTTTGAGTACCTACTGGTTTGCTATCAGCTCACTTAGAATTTTTGATACTAGCATAGTTCGTTGCAGGAGAATCGATACTATCTCAAAATGGTGACAGATCATTATTTGCTCTACCACCTTTGTCTTCAAATCTTTCGTCAATCCCTTTTCGATGTAGTATTGTACTTGAGTTCTCGTTAAGACCAGCTGGTGTAGATTAAAAATGCTCAAACACTCGCCAGTAAAAAATTAAACTGCTAATGAAAGAAACTTGTTGCTTGCTGGTTCTTTCTGTTTCTACTGTTAATGTTTCGGAGGCCAGTATACGTCGAAAGTATCAAGTTTTTCTCGTGTTTCCTTCGCAGAATGCCAACTTATTTAATTTTAACATCTTACTTTGTATTTAAAGGTCACAGAATAAAATAACAGTATGTACAATTAAAACGCCGCACCGTCTGGCCAGGTTAGTAAATTGTCACGCGCTGTACTTGCGTGACGTGCCCTCAACCCACCTGGGAGCTTGGGTACTTGCGTTTGCGTGTACTTCCATGGCCTTAGTTAACTTGATTCTGGCACACGATAACGATATATTTTGTACGTACACTTAGCTTAGCGTACTTAGAGGTGACACTTGATCCAGTACGTTCTACTCGTAATAATACTTGTTACTGGAACAGGCTTTTTTTGGAGTTTCTAGGTTTTGGCACAATATAATTCGTATATCATAACTTCATTACTAACATCGAATCTTCATTCATTGGACGTGGGGTTCCTGAAATTAGAACAACTCTATTGCTGCTCTATTGGCCTAATCGCCAGCGAACCGCCTCACTGACTAAAACTCGCTGCACATTAAAATTCATCCTTACAAATTAATTTCAAGTAGATAAGCAGTTTTCCCACGCCATTATTATCCGATCATCCACAATTTATAATTAGTGTTTCGTCGGAAAATTCGTCAATATCTCCTCGGCTGAGAAATATAATAATCAATTCTCAAACGTTTTTCTTCTAAACAAGTACCCGTTTCCCACCCCCGAGTTTCCAGTTCGCACGTACGAAGCTCAGTTTTCGGAGTACCCTCGCACCCGGCCGTCCGGACTCCGGGCCCCGGCCGGGTCGCGGCCCGACCAAGGGCATCAGACCGACAGACAATGTCACTTTTATTCGCCTTTGGCGCGGGGTAAACAACCAGCGCACCGTGTACCCAAGGTAAGGAGTGTCGGCCCTGTGAAATGGCGTGTTAATTTAACTGTCGGTTAGGTTCAGATTGGGATAATTAGAAAAACAGGGCTGTTCGGAATCTAGGGCTTTTTAATATGAGGAGCATCGCAAATTTGGAATTGGAAACATGAATCTAGACTAGATACGCACATGCTTGAAGATCGTTGGCAAGATCGTGAGTTCCATGCCTAAAAAACTTCTGACGTTATTCTTGTAGGATGCTTTTTATTGGTTCGTTATTATTTTTATCCAAATTTGTGAGTCGAATGGTCGCGTTGGAAGACGGTCTTTATGTATTTCTTGCATAATGCATCTTTTGAGTTTGCATACAGTGGAAAATGTCACAAACAACATTACCATAGTAAGATGTGCGCATCAATAACCGGAAACCGCCGACCTCGAACTTGACATTGGCATCGTTAATCCGACGCGACGTCTCCATGACGCACTTGTTAATTCGGTTGGCGAAGACGTAGGAGCCGTACGGGGGCCCATAAGGTAGGCTCATCTTGGGCCAGTATCATACTCTATAAGTCTGAGTCCATGGACTCTATGAGTACACCTGCCACCATCTTGCATTAATCTAGCCTCCAAACTCACAATGTACTTTGGAACAAGTCTATTGAAGTACAAAATAAAAACCAGGAGCTTTCCAAACCTTCAAAATGAATCGGGTCCTACACATACTAACTTCATTGACAGACGGACGGTTTCGGTTCCCAGCCCCGCATATCATTGACCTTAGCGGCGCATACTCGAATTGGACACGCGTATGGAATAACGAATAAACTGCTCACAATTAGGCTTACACAGTCGGTGACAAAAGTTATTTATATGGTTATGATGGCGAGAGATTGAGGATGCTAATCAACGCGCGTGCGTGGCGTTAAAGTACAAAAGCCTGACCGAGGAGTTTATTCTCTGCCCTGAGTTAAGATCAGACCACAGCAAAGAAGGTATAGGCAGATAAAGCGAGGGGATAGTGAAAAGTGACGATAGGTAGAGATATCAAAGAAATAGAGATAAGACGGAGATAGGCAGAAAAAGAAAAGGTACAGTGAAAGAAGACTACAGTTTTACCCTATCCTTGCAGCCTCTTTTGCTTCATCAATCAATTAGATATATTACCTAATTTATTAGTTGCATTTAAGTTTTGTTGTATGCACCCTGGTATATACGAAACGACGACCTCCATCGGGACCTTAAAATAGAGTTCGTCCACAATACTATTAAAAAACACGCAGAAAGTCATCAATACAGGCTTCACCATCACGTGAATGTTGAGGCAATACAGCTCCTCGACCACACGGATCTAGTGAGAAGACTAAAAAGAACAAAACCGTTTGAGTTAGTTTAATTAGTGTTAAAGTGTAGTTACGTGATAGTCTAATGTGGTGCAGTGTAAGTGCTACTTAAAAAGAACACAACAACAATGTGTCTTCACCTTAATAGAGACAATAAGAAACGTGTTATTGGACACATTCTTAGACAATTATTATATTAGAAGTTTAGGTTAAATTAAAATTACTCATTAGCCAAATAGATGGCTAGATTGTAATATGATTAGAATGCTTAATTTTAATTGGGTGTTCAAGCAATAGGAAAAAAAAAAAAATTTAAGTTTTGTTGTTGCCCGTACTTCTATTAAGCGTGGTTAGTGATACATCCTTGGACTGGAGGCGTGTGCATACTACTTAGTTGTTCTCGTAATATGTATGTCTGGAGTCTGTCTGGGGTGTGAAGCTAATTAGCTATTGTAAGACTTCATTGGGTGCTCCATCGCGCCACTAATTAAGTTACTGCTGTTGTCAATTATTATAATTTAGGTGCGTAACTTTTGTTGTGTTCTGCTTTATTAAGTTTTTTTATACTATGTAGTTTGTAATCAAATATTTACGTAGGTATGTATCGTGACAAAAATATTCTCACTGATTCGCAGTTGTCGGGCGAAATATATTGCGTTTCGGAACTAATAAAAGTTAGGTAGTTCAACAACTCTCACTGTTTTGACTTTGGCTAATAAATTGTATATTTGCGTCATTGAATCCTTTTAGGCAAATCGGTTGACCTAAAATGGTAACAACCGTTTTGGATTGATTAATAAAAAGTGAATTTGTTTACCTTCTAACAAACACGTTTTGCTAAACGCAGCGTTCTTAGAAATTCGCTGTTGATATTTTGATAAACTTTCGTTCTCTAAAAAGTTACATAAAACATTTTGTCTTCATAATGTACATGCTTTTAAAAAGGTGGCATCTTAACGTTAACCATTATTATATTCTTTATAGTTTGGATTTGTCAAGAACGGTAGATATTTGGTTTTTGCAGTTTATTCATAAATTTATATAATAGTAAGTAGCTGTTTCACGGTTTTCCTCTAGATAATTGAAATTTAATTAGAATTTTGAAACCCCAGCTATATTAAGCATACGTGACTAAAATGTTCTCAAACAAACAAATATAATTAAAAAAGACGTTCATCAATACATTCATTGTTTCATTGTTTTTTATATATTAGAACTAGGAGAAAAGTTGAGTTGCAGTATTCTACTACTTGTAAATTCCGATTTCCATAAAACGTATCGTTTCTCATAGTTATCTAATCTTACGTCAATGCGGTACGTTTCATACAAGGCGTTTGTATAATTTGTCACTTAGAAGGTTTTCCACTTCAGTGATCGTTTTATTCCAAGCATTGCTTTCTATTCAATATCTCCATACTAAACTAGTTAAGTTATGACTTGAATAAAGACGTGCTTTAGATACTTCGGGACCGTCATAAAGTTGACCTCGGTTAATGGGGGGCTTATCTGCACTTTGTTTATGGTACAGTGGGTCTCCATAGATCTACACCAGAACTACTGAATTATTAAAATTAACCTATTCAAATTTATGTAATTTGATTTCGGACTTTACGAGTGTTATTCGGCAGCACTTTGGTTAGTACTATCGAAATTAACTAACTATAAACTTATAAAGTGTAATTGGTCTAATTGAAGAGTGGCGTATTAATGGGGGCATAATGCGCCACATTGGACGCTTATCGTATTGGGGTTTGTCATAATGATCGCGCTTGATAGCAGAGAACTTTAATGTACCCTGGATATTCCTTTACGGCACCCACGGGAAGACGTCACCGTTACATGGTTGACATCCCACATGTTCGAACAAAGCGATTTGCTTCCACGTTTATCATGCGAACAGCCAAAGAGTGGAACGCTTTGCCGGCGTCAATATTTCCCAAAAACTACAACCTGGGGGGGTCTTCAAATCGAGAGTGAACAGGTATTTTCTAGGCAAGCGTGTTACATCCTAGACCGCATCGTCACTTCCCATCAGGTGGAATAGTGGTCAAGCGCAAGCCTGTCAAACGTAAAAAAAATATGGGGTCATCCTATTTGCACACCGTCCTATATTCATCTTATTCCCAATCCGCAGGGAGTCGACGCATGCAGGAGGCGAGCAGCTGCTCAAAGCGGTGCTCTAAGGAGAAGGCATATATTCAGCAATGGACGTCTTCAGGCTGTTAACGATGATTCGCACACTGCCTCGACCACACGTACCTATATGGACGTTATGGATATTTGGCATTAATTTAGCTTAGCTAGTAGTATTAATTAAATAACGTTTTTGCTGTATGGAACGTCAATGGAGTAGGTACATAAATATACGCGGAAACAAATATTTTTACAAAGTTGTAACTCCATCAAACACCATAGAACAAAAGAAACGTCTCAACATAGAACCGTGACAAGCCAATTATTTTCGGTCAATTTTCATCAGATTTTTCAACAAATCGCTTTTAGAAACGTTCTTCCCATGCTAATTCTAGACACGCGAGTTTGCCAAAACTGTTTTTGTCTAGTTTTTCTTGGAAAGTTCACCGCTCTCACCTCCAACGCCCTCTGCGTGGAAAATCTGATTGTACTCTACAAGTACCAAAACAAAATACGCGGTGGAACTAAAAGTAGTTGGCGACCCTGTCGTTGTAAAACCCCCTGTAGCATAAGCTGAAGAAATCGACATAATATAACCTCTTCTCTCAGACGAAGCATTGACTATAAATCCAGTTGACTAATGATACAACTTCCCCTCATACGAAAATTAGTGGTGTATTTCAACCGCTAATCCAATGAAAGGAAACGGGACACCCAATGTGTCTTTCTTTCCGTCCTGCTCTGGTCTTTGTAATTTTGTATGGCTTTGTGTCGTTTTGCTACTTCGCCCGCTGCCCACGCATGTGAGTCGTGTTTCTCGAGAAATTATGTTCACGAGCTATCAACGGGCTTTATAATCTTTGCTCGGAAGTGACCAATGAACGATCACGCGGATCACGGTATTAACCTTTTGCTGTGTCTTCATTGGTCAAACGCTTTACTTATCGAGAGAAGGGATAATATGGTGATTTTTACTGCTTATCCTGCAAAATTGATTGCGTTACAGTTTGATTCCCACCATCATTTACACATCATCATCATCTTCAACCTGTATTAGTCCACTGTATAAACAGCTCAGAAGTAGAATAATTAAATAAGTCAGCAATTGGTCATTTAATGACATCTTCAATTTAGCAACGAGGATAATACAACAGATACTTCAGAGTACTTGAGCGTCGCCGAGAACAGAAGGTCCGTCTCATTTTTTTTTTTTGAACGGGCTAATGCTGTTGGTCTCTAGCGACCTTTACAGCGTTACCGGGCGGGAGGGCAGGCGCTTAAGGCACCCAGCCGACAAAAGTGGGGGGCAACTAGCTCAAGGGCACCCCTGGGGTGCGAGCCTCGGCTTGGGCTGTTGCCGGGATGAGAGGATCGAGAAGGCTACGTCCGCTGGAGGAGTGGACCCTATGGAAAGTCGCGACCATTCTAACTAACCTACGTGGGGTACGTCGATCTCGCCGGCGGGGTCGGTGTCTGATTGTGTTACGCTGCTATCCTATACCGGTGCCGAAATCGGTACCTGAGCCAGAAGGGCTAGACTGGTCCGGTGATCCTAGCGCAGCCGAAACAACGGCCGTTAGTGTGACGCAGTGGGAGTGGTATAGTCGTTAAACAACTGTTTATTGGATTTAATTTGAAAATAATTTAGAGGAAGTGCAAAAATATGACAGTCTCCCAAAATATGGCTAACAACTGGTAGACATAAGCCGGTTTCCAACAATATAATTATATTGTTCAATAACAATACATTAATATGTTATTGTTGTCTAAGGGGAGCATAAAAACGAGGCATTCTCCAAACACGTTTCCTTGTTTCGGCTAAGGCTGCACGTTGTTTGTCAGTATGTAACGACACCCAAAACAAAAAAGCCTTTTATTAATTTATATTGATTGATTGATAATTGATGGAGATTGTTGACATTGTTCCTAGAAATATATATTTTCTTGATTTATCTTTCTGATCTAACACCTATAGAGAAAATAGTTAAGTTTCAACTCGACAGAGTACTAAAATGTTACCATATTACAGCTGTTTTATCAAGCTCGTTCCCCTCACGCCATTAAAATTTGGGCGATGTTCGCTTTGCCCGCTATTATGGTTTGCATGCAACATTATTACACCCCTGGCTAAAATTTTCTACGAATTTGTTGTTTTATGTGTCTGAGGTTTTAATTATTTTCGAGTTCAAAGAACAGAAAGTACTTTTGTAAGGTTAAGCGCTTCGTTCTCTATATTCGAGTAAAGTTCCGAGTTGGCTAGCCACCACGTAATGTCACTTGTAACTGAAGTAACGAATTTCAGAATGTCCGAGTAGCGCTAGCCGACCCGTAAACCAGGCTGCTACTTACAGGACACATCAGCTGCCGATTAGTACGGTTAATCGACGGCTATAGCAAAACTTGTTGCAACCTCGCATGTGTTTGTAATTTATTATTATAGTTTGCATGCCAAAAATACTGAGATCTACGGAACTGAAAACTACCAACCCTGTTGATAACGCCACTGCTATAAAAAGATCGACTATTCCTGTTTCTATTTCGAGATCAGATAGTTATGAATATAGAAATCATTGTATTTAATTAGTAAAACACTCCGCTCAGAACCGTGGAAAGCCGATGGATAATGGAGGCTAGCAGCCGCTCAAAGTGGTGCTCTTTAGAGGAGGCCTATGTTCAGCAGTGGACGTCTTCAGGCTGATGATTATGATGATGATGACTACTAAAAAGTTTTTGTTCAATTATAATATGTTAAATACTTATATAATATTATGATATTTTTGTTTTGTGTTGTTTTAATTATTATTATTGCGTCAAGATAAAACCATATTTCAGGTACCTATAGGTATTACTTATTACATTTCCCGTTGAACTAAACAATGTAATCTAAATTCGTATTACATTCCTCATTACATTAATTTAATTAGTTGATACCCTTTTTTGTAAAGGTAAATCCTTACCTACTTACTGTTTTTAGGTAGGGAATAAATACTCTTTGAAGGGCATCTACCGCACCGCAGCATATAGCAGGCACATAAACAAGTCAAAAAAAAATAAAAAACGAACCCAAAATGGCGTCACTGACAGCAGTCAGGGTGACTATTGAACGAACGAAATGAACAGTTGACGTTGCTACAGATCACCCTAAATTTTTACCCACTGAGTAGCTGATCGAAACTCTGTTTTCGTTCGTGAAACTGGGAAGAACTACTCGACGCCTTTACGTCCCGATCAGTATTACTCACTGGCCAGCCAACTCGGAACTTTACTCGGATATAGAGAACGAAGGCCTAAGAATGAAGAAGTTTTAAACAGAATTTTCTTGCTTTTGTCAGGAGAAAAGTTGGTTTTCGTGCACCCAATTTTTTAATCAAATAAAATTTTATTTGGTAATAATATTTTTGAAGTTTAGTTTAACATTTTTAAATGTTTTCTATTTAAAGTTCTTTTGTTTCAATTACCTTAACCCTGTTCTCATTGTACATTCTTGGCCTATCTTCCAAAATCTATTAGTTCCGGGCCCGGCTAACTCGTTCAACGTTTAACTAACGGCTAACGAGCGAAAGGAGCGAACTCGCAAAAATCCGCTACGACACCGCAAGCGGCCCGCATTGCACCAAAGTGGGCGTCTACGATGCGCTACGAATTCTACGAGGGCTACGAATCTACGATTAGGGTTGTAATGCTTTCTACCATAAAGTCTACCAACTTTATAGATATTTTAGATATTTTTTTTTTATATATTTTTTAGATATATTGATTAATCTTTGCGATAGCTTTATCTTTAAGGAGTAAAATCATACAAACATAAAGGTACTCTAATTCAACCCAGCTGTTGCAAAAAATGAATCAAAATGTTCTTAATTTAAATTGCAAGCTCTGGAACGTTCTAATCTAAATTATCGCGCAAAAAACCGCATCGTAAATTTACATTTCCATCGCTGGACAGGGGCCAAAGCACGCCAATGGAGGTCAATGAACCCGATCCTCAACTGTCCTTATCCAATCACTGCGTAGATACTGCGAGACAGGCGAGTGGGACCAAGAGATTCAAGAACCGCGGTCCCAGTCTTCTAGTAGCGTTTTTTAATCTGTCATTTGGGACCATATTCCTCATGAGTCCCATGACGTAGCTTAGGATGTTGAATTGCTGTGATATCGTCTATTGGTGTCTTTTGAGTGTACTGATGATTGCATACGGAAACAAAAAAAATACGAAATGTTTTTTCTGGTTACTCAAACGTGAACCAAATATATCAAAACCACACCCACAAAAACAATGCTTTTCTACCTAAACATTTTCGCATACCCGAAATAATACAGTAGGTATTTTTGCAAGTAATTTAAAATAATTACTCTAATCGGCCCACCACATATAGTGATGTAACGTGAAAGGTTTTACACATACACCGATTAATATATATAAAAAAGACAAATCATTATTTTTAAAGTTTAAAAATAAGTGTACTCTTGTCATTGGCAACCCTAACAGCCTACAGAACTGTTTGTTTAAACACCGTACGGTTGTTCTAAACGCCCGCCGTTACGTGAATAACATACATGGGTGTACCATTCCGTAGCAGTATCGTACGATCTGTACATTTCCGTTACGAAGAGACACTTGCTTACCTATGCAGTAATAGGCCCGTACTGCAGACGCTCAATGGTGAAACTTTGCTCAATAGCCTGACGAACGAAGACCAAAATAGGTCAAATAGTGGAATGCAAATAGAACTCGGGGAAAAGTCGGTTTTTGCAAAGTTGTAGGGTAAGTTCTAAGGTGTCCTGAACAACATATTAACAGTGGTATTCCTATGAATAGAATTATAGATTTTGGGGTTTTTTCACTCCTTGACTATTCAAGGGGTGAAAAAACCCCAAAATCCATAATTCAACTTTCACATAGAGGTTGAAAGTTTAATCATTCTTCTTTCACTTTCATAGCATCCTGCCTTTGAAAATGTCAGAATTGTCATATTGAGGGCTACTTAATATTGTTTACGAAATGCATAAAACTAGACTTCGCCGCACAGCACCTGAATCATCCGCTAGAGAAGCCCCCACCTTGACTATGAATTCCAGTGTAAAAGTACTGGTGAGTGATGGCGCGGTAAGTTAAGGGGAGTGGTAGGGGTGTCAAAGTAAGAGTATGATCTACAGTTGTACAATTAGACTGCATTCTTTATGTACTTACTTACACATCCCACATCAATCTTTTCTTTTCTTCCTTTTTCTTTTATTTCGTTTTTTCCTCCCCATTTCCCATTATCACCACGCTTGGCAGGCGTCTTGGTGATCGCAGTGGATTATAATGCAGACCGGGGTGAATACTGCCATCCCTGGATAGTCTTTTAGCCGGATCTTACCAGTTACCACCCAAGGGAAGAAATTTCCTAGAGGGAGTCTATTCTTACGCCGGGAACGAGCTTACTACACCGTGTAGTCTACACGCAATTAACTAAAAAAACTTGGCTCCTCGCACTTGCGGCTTCTCAGTTCATCTCTGTCAACTGCTGAAATAAGGGAGGGCACACGCACTAAAGACCAAACTTTCTTTAGTTTATTGGCCTATTTGATTCGAGGGATTAGTTTAATTAGTAGTTAAGTTTAGTTACGTAGTAGTTTATTTAGTGTCAGTCATTTGAGCGCATTTTAAACTTAATGATTTGAACTCATGCATGTAATATATTTGCTTTGATTTAACTGTGGCCCTTAATATTAGCCCCTTTTTAACTGCCGTTGAATTCTACGAAAAAAAAACTGACTGAAAATGTCATTAAAAATACTAATTTAGTAGTGTAAAGCTTGGCTGTATTTTTTCTTTACTCTCGACCCGTCTGGAGCCCTGCCGTCTAGGCACATTGAAAGTTTGGTAGAAATACTGGATCTCTCAACGAACGAAACCCACAAAATCGATCCCACAAACATTAAGCTACTTCAATGTATGTGTCATAATCACGTAACCAAATAAGCCAGTGCGTGACGTTGAAATATTTTAAGCCGTCTTGTACAAACAAAGAGTCACCGTGACGGCATAAGATCGTCTTCATCATATCCGCGTCGCTATCTGTCTAGTCTGGCACGGTGGCGGTATGCTGTCATCCAGGTGACTGATAGCTTCAGTCGCGTCTAAATCTGCCATAGGTCGTTGCACCTTTTACAACAGAACACTCTACGTCAGATTTGCTGTAACCATAAAGATCGTACTACCGTAGAGGTGGAAAATTTAGTCCAATCTTCATCTTATCACTAACGGACTTACTTACAAACGCAGCGTAAGCCGAATTTTCTGCAAAGTTCGTCTAGGTAGGTACCACCGCTTTGCCAGTTATTCTGCCGCCAAGCAGTAGTGTGCGAGCACTACTGTGTTCCGGTTTGGAGGGCGTTGTAGCTAGTGAAATTACTAGGCAAATGAGACTACGACCTGATCACACAGTCTAGTAATCTGATTACTATAGGCTGTGTGATGTCTCAGTACGACGTGCGCAGTGCAGTGTCATGCGAAACTTTATTATTTTAAAGTTCCGAGTGACACTGCAACTGTTATGGGCAGCCGTGTCACTTAACATCAGGTGAACGACGAGCTTACCACGGCATTCATTTTGATAAAAGAAAAAACAGCTCACTAGATGGACCGACTAAATTAACTAGTGCCAAAACAGTTAACAATTAATTCTTCAACCTTCTTCCTGAAATCTAGCCAGCAACTTTCTACTGTTCAAAGAGAGAGAAGAGATTAGAATGAGAATTATTAGCGCGGTAAAGACTGACTAAACTTTGTCAAATGTTCAGCTTCTCAAACGATTCTTCGAAAGAAAGTCCTCATGCCGATTGAGGCTTAATTACTTGTATTCGTATTTGAGTTACGAACTACTGTTTTTGTTTGTAATTCAATTAGTAATTGTTCTTTATATTATTCATAGTATTTTTAAGGCGTGTGTAAATAAGACGTAGTCACTCGAGCGTAGTTACTGAACCCAATTATGCGGATGAACTTCATTTATAAAATACTACACCATTAGTAACGCTAGATTTTTCAAACATATTTTATATATCGTTATGGTATTTCTATTTTAATTAGCTTCAAATATTGTCTAATTAAAATTTTATCGCGTTACATGGGACGGAAAACCTTTCGGAAACGCACACGGGAGTTGAAACCAAATATTTATTATTGAAATGATATAATCTATTCATACAATTGTAAACTTTAAGATCTGGTCGCTCAAGTAGAAACTCAGTTGACACAGTTTTCTAACAATTATGGTGATACGTTATTCCACAATACATAGTACATTCGAGCTTAGATTTTGTCATAACATGTCCGAATAATCAAACAAATAACAATATCATAGTTAGTCATAGTTCATTTTGTAGAAGATTGTGGAGGTCAGGCATGTTTGGCGACCAAATATATCAACAATAGCGTCCAGGATTGTCTGAACTATCACATAAAACTGTGATGTTAATCGTGCGGAACATTGCCGAAGATCTAGCTAACTGGTGTAACAACGGGAACGAGTTTGATACTGGAGATGTCAAGTAAATCAGTAAACGCCTTGTCAAGATAAATTATCGGTCGGTTACCGAAATGATTTGAATTCTGTATGGAGAACTGATTTTTCATGAGAAGTAAAATATTGACAACAAAGAGAATAATAATAATAGGGCACAGTTTCTGTAGTTGTACACAAATTTAGATATCAACTCAATGAGGTGTCGATGTCGGTTTATGAAATTCCTTGAGATTTCCAAGAATTGGGCTGATGTTATCGATATATCAAATGTTACTTACTCTAAGCTAGCTTGGTAGGTGCTAGGTCACTAGAAAATAATTAATAGAAAAACAATAGTAAGTTTCCATAAGCCAAAAATATCGAAACAACAGAAACAAAGAGACAACATAGATAAATAAACAACACTAAATATTTACAAGTAAGTAATATAAGTAGGTACATATTTCGAATAATATTTGATGCTGAGACTGTTTGTTATATTCAAGTCTCGTTTGATGACCCTCTGGCTACGGACCCCAATAATAACATCCTTGTTGCTGTTGAAGAGCTAAAAGATTGTAATGACTTCAGTAGAACAAGCTTTTGTATCTTATCCGTAGGTTGTTTGTCTTGCATGTTATCTTCGTGTTTGATTACTTGATTAGGTAACACCATAATATAAACTGCACTGAATGAGGATGTAGCCTCGTGGCAGTGCCATGTCGCAACTGTCGCTACATCTAATTTCGAAACTTACGCCTAGATAAAACGAACTTATCAACGCAAACTTAATAATCAACTGAACGATAACCAAGTACCAAGTCGCAACTAGAATCCGCAAAATGTATGTCAATGAAGCTTACAACTGTGTAGGTATTTATTGCGATAAAGTACCAAAGCGTTAGTGAAACCACTAACGTTGTCAGTTGTTGTCACTATCCGAATAATCTGTAATCGATTTGTAATATTCCACTTCTTGTTTCAGATTCTTCGGGTTCACTACCCGATAACTTCGGCCGATGATAAACGTGAGTACCTACTAGATTTCGGTACAATTTACATTTTACGACCACTGTTGCTATGCGGTTTAATATTTACTGTGTCTGCGGGCGGACTGGTATGAGGAGTCGAAACGATATCATTATTTCTTTTTATAGAATCAGGGGTAATGTTCTCGTTTCCTAAAAATATAACAGTCACAAAAATACAATGTTAATTTTAAGACAAATCAAATTATTCACCTGACAACCATCTAATCTAAAGTTTAGCAGTGAAAGGATGTCTATAACCAGGAGTATATTAGAGGCTGCTGCAACGCAAATGATAATGATGATGACCATCAAACGAGCGAAATAATAAACATTCCAGACTTTATTACATACATCTACAGTTACAGTACATTCATCGTGAATTTACTATTTAATGGAGATAAATTTAAGGATCTTCATGGAGTCAACCCAAAACTGTAGCTCTTTCATTTGATGTATATTCATCAGAAACTAAACAACTAAATGAGTTTTGTAATATTTGCCCTAAATTGGCACCAGTTTTTGGCTTCACACAATAGCAAATTGAATTAATTGTTGCAGTTTTTATGTCAATAATTCATCGATACAATCTGGTTGCCGTTACGCCGTATTGTATTCGCAATAAATCAGAGCGGCTGCGAATCTAACCGTTGCAGGGCTCCCGATGCTGCACTATTGATAGATGGGGTCCGAAAGGAGCCAAGATTCGAGGGCATGTCTGTAGCGCAAGATGTATGTTTCTGCGATTTGGTAAACCTGAACTCTTTTCCATTTTATTTTGTAGTCGCTTTGCAAAACATAGAATACATTATTATTATTGAATTTTGTTCTACTAATAATTTACTCTACTGTGCGGCAGAGAGCGAGGACGTAGATCATATTACAAGACACATAAACACCAGAAAAAAAATTAATTTAGAAAAGTATCGAACAAAGCTTTCGCCATTTTTTAATGTGTTTTAATAGACAAACCACCACGTATGTAAACGTAGGTTTAGTATACGCACTTTCGAAATAGCATATGAAAAACTGTTTCAAACAGTATGCAAACTCCTACTCCTTGGCCACAAAAGCAGACGTGATCCCATCCCATATTATGGCTATTACCGTGAGTGCTGCGACTTTAGAACGGAACGTGTCCGGGACGGGCACCGTCAGATATGTAGACGATAAGGGACAGATGAACAGCTAAGTAAATGTTTCTAGAGGATACCGCAAAAGGTCCAACACTGGGTAGTTTGTAGAAAGTTTCAGTGTACTTGCTTTGCTGAGAAGAGTATTGGCCAGTTAGAATTTACAAATTTCGTACAAGGAACGCCGGGAGCATTGGTATAAAAAAATGATATGGAATCTTAGATCGGATTATAAGCGTTATTAGTTACTTATTAGTGTTACTTTAAAAGTTTAAGAAGAGTAAAGTTTAGCGTTGAAAACTGGTCCCACCCGGAAGTTGTTTACATTTGCTAATCCAATTCGACTTGTATGTTTAAACGTAATTTATTCCTTTTCAGAAGAAACGAGGTTGCCACACCTTCCATCATGCTTATTAACGCTTTTCTAATAAGCGAAAAACTAATAATTCTATTTGTTTACAAACATACCTTACCTTGTATGGAATCAATCAATATGGACGTGAGCAGCACTTATTGGCTGCGCGCCCTATTCCTAGAACGATATTACGATACGCGTCATCGACCACCTTGTATTTACATGTTTCCATTGGTTGATCATTTGATTTATAAATCATAAAACTTTTATTACACCTGTCTGTCAAAATGAAATAGTAATTGTACGATCACATGTCATGGGCTGCGTTTTGCGTTTTACTGTTACTAAGATGTCAGAGACAGAACATGAAAATGGTTTTGGTTGAATCTCTAAATGCTTGGGTATGTTTTAGGTTTGTTTGGCTTTCGTCAATTCTTTTTATACATGTAATGGTCTTTTGGGGTTTGCGGCGAGTCTATTGTCAGTGACACTCATACCCTTCCCCAAATCTACATGTCTGATCTGTTGGATTTTTGCTTAGTTTTACTTTTTTTATTTGTTCTGCACATGTTATGAAATATGAAGCAGCAAATCAAGCACTCCAAAACAATTCCCCATTACAAGTCATACTCCAGTACCAACCAATGTCTCTCAATCATCCAAAACTCAAGTGTCCCCATCCCCATACATGTTTATTGCATATTCGATTCTCAATTTACTTGAAGTGCACGTATAATTTCTCCCTCCGCCACTTTCGTGTGTGAATGGAAATGCGATCTCATACGTAGGGGTGAATAAATTCCATACATCTTTGGCCAACGTACTTTTAACGGTTTCCCTGGGCATTATTGCTAGTTTATTGTTATGAAAATTACCTATTGTCAGTTCCGCGTTTAGTTTTGAAAGCTCGTATGATATCAGAAATGTTCGTCAGTTTGTGTATTTGTTTTGATTTGACGTTACCAGTTGGGCCAAGAAAAGAAAAGCTGGTACCTATATCGCATTACATTTAGAAAGACTTCAACCAAAGATGTCGTACAGTAAATTATTTTGCCCACTATCTAGCGATTTGAGTTCATCGACTCTTCGAATCTGTCACAATTAAATATTCAGAGCCGATAACTGATAGTAAAATTAAGTCGTTACAGGTGCAAAGCATTATCGCCTCCAAATCACGAACTTAATATTTTAGATTAGTTGCAAACTGTCAAATCATTTTGATGAAGTGCGCGCTGCGCATGAAGATCTATTTAGGAAGGAATTTACACCATTCAGAATTTTTAACGACTCATACAGTGACGTACCATGCGAGACCAACATTTAACTGACGTAGTTGACTATCAGGTAATTAACTATTAGGTAATTACTGTGATTTCACAAGAAATCGCATGGTTTGCATCGCCAAGTAATTCATTTCTAACGTTTTTAGGGTTCCGTGCCCAAAGGGTAAAGCGAACGCCAGGCTGTATCGCAAGAACCGCGATAGTTAGACAGTTGAAATTTTCACATAATGATCTGTTTCTGTAGCCGCTATAACAACAAATAATAAAAAACAGAATAAAATAAATATTACAGGGGGCTTCCATACAACAAACGTGATTTTTTGCTCGTTTTTATAGATAATGGTACGGAAACTTTGGTGCGTGAGTCTGACTCCCACTTGGCCAGTTAGTATACAAACAGCTCCCGATGTCTCAACGAGTTCTATAAAATAATGATTACCTACGTGCATCACAATCTTAGGATTTTCTGTCAGGTTGTTGGCCGATAACATGCACTTATCGTTATGCAAATGACACAATCATAAATATGTTGTCCGATTATACGCCAGTGTTGCCGCTCAACTGGAGCATGTAAGTAGTTGTAGACGTTGGAGTAGATGACTTATACTAGGTAGTTACATACATTTTATGTATTGATATCTACCACAAATCACAAATTATTGAACAGTATGAATTCAATGATATGTGCTTTTGATTGGATTTGTACGGAAGCATGGTCAAGGCTTTATGAAATTTTCGTGGTTTTGTTGATTTGGTTAAGTAATCCTCAGCAAATGTCTTATTGAGAGGAGGCACACTGTTGATGGCTTTAAGTAGCGTACCAAAGATAATAAAAAAGTAAAAGAAAAAGAAGAAAGTATAGATAAAATTAGAGAGGGATGAAGGTTTACTTTTGAATTAGCAATCGCAATAGGCTGCCGATGATGATGAAAATTACATAGTCATTGCACAGAAGCTGGCTGCTGGAGTTGTAACGTTAAAAAATTAAAAGACACCAATATTAAATACGTATTTTATATCAACCCTTTAATAATTGTATTGCACCGCTACCTTGTTTTTCTTGCGCGTCCAGGTTGACTGGTAGATAATTTTGTCCTTGTTGTTCATTGTTTTGTGCTAAAGTATAGTATCACGATACCAGCCCTGGAGGTCTAGCAAAGATCCCTAACGCTAACGCCAAACGCTAATTACCAAATGTACTGAAATGACAGATTCAGAGAAATCGCTAATTTTTCTGTAGCTTATGTCAGTGACATTTTTGGAGTTAGCGTTTGGCGTTAGCGTTTGTGGTCTTTGCTAGACCCCCTGTTACTTAACCACGTAGGTACGCAAGATTTTCGCCAATAAATCACAATACTAACAAACATTCCCTATTTCCTAGTCGCCGTAAGAACAACGATATTTACTTATTTACACATACAGTTGTAAAAAGATCGTAAACATTGTTGCGTGTCCATTGTAGCTCGAATAGCACTGTCCGTGTTTTTATGTCTAGGCAAGTACAATCGGGTGAAAAAATGTCGGGAAAATGCTAAAAAAAAGATGGCATTGAGATATATGGTTGTTGATACTTACATGGTTAAGTGGGTAGCAGAAAACAGCATCCTAGAAAATGTCTGTTGTAAAAAATTTCAACTATTGTTTGTTGTATCGTTCACTTCTTTGGTTTCAATAAATAAATAGACGAGTGTAATAGATTCATTCAATATTTTCATAAAAAGTTTTAGTTAAAATATATTGTCTCATAGATGCCGTACCTTACCCGTCTTGCCTTGTCTTAATATACTTACTTAACACACAACGAAAGTCAAAAATCTTGAAATGGCATTCAGCTTTGATGGAATCCCATCTGAAATCAGAAATCAGGACATGCTGCCACACATATATTGCATATTGCTGTTGCTTGCTCTACTTAATTAGTGTTTTCTTTTGTACAAGCTTGTTCCTTGTAATATAATACTTTATATAGAAATTGTATTTAACTTTCGCTATCACATAAATTTGTTTTATCGTCGTCTGTACGTATGCCCCAGTGTAAACTCAGGGTCGTAGTACGGCCAGCTTATTGTATTTACTGTCCGTCCCGTTATTTTATTGTCTAGGTGTACGCAAATGTATCATATTTACACCTGGATTTATTTTAACATCTCTGTCTTGTGTATTCTACTGGTTTTATGTTCACGAAGACTTTCATTTTAATGCTCTCTGTTCGAAGTTCAAACAATTTACTAGGTTACAAACTGTGGGTCTATCTACAGAGCAGGTCAAGTATCCTTTCTTTATTGATTTGAGGTGATGATGCTACTTTTCAGATATTGTTTGGGGGGGGGGGGACGACGACGACGACGACGACGACTTTGTAGAGCTCTATCGTCTACGACATTTGGCAGGCAAGTAAGCTATCCATTGTTCTCTAAATTACTGAAACTCGTAATTAGCCCATTAGATAAGATTTTTCTTCTCGTGTAGGCAAGTGGCTAGCCCTGATGTCAGAAATTTCAGACCGCCCAAAAGCTTGACTTGGCTTAACGACTATTGTCTTACTTACGACAACAGCCGGGACCGACGGCTTAACATGCCCTCCGAAGCACGGTAGGGTTCAGTTGTAAATACCACTTTTTAGGTAAGCTAAAGATATCTTCTTCATTACTTTTCTTTTATCGTGTGCAAGCTCTATACGCATCACTAGATCACTAATATTGTGTTCGAGCAGTGCCAAAAAATTTAAAGATCATGTCACCAGTCACGACCTGATCGCCTCCAAATATTATGAACAGCAACACATTAGATACTAATCGTCCTCGTCCATTGTTTATGTGCCGCGACTAACGCACCCGAGACCTCTGTCGGCCTACTCATATATTTATTTATTGGGGTTCTGTCAAGAGAAACACGAAACTTCGTGATTACAAAATGCGTTCTTGCTTACAAGTTATGCAGAAATTGTTAAGCGAAAATTCCATGTTTATTAATTGATGCGGTTAGTGGGAAAAGTCATAATTTATAGATCACTCACAACAGTCAAGTGAACTTGACTTTCGGTCGCCTCAGCTTACGTGATCAGTAATTCCATCAAGTTCCATTCTAAGCTTTCCATTTCTACGTTTATACTGTTTGTTGATAACGGTATCACGTAATATTCTAAATACGGGATTCCAGGGTTAAAACTACGGAACTCCGAATGCGCAATCCTGGACTCGATCTGTCCCGATACTCCCGATTTATTTATTATCATTATGCATGTATGCATACTGCACCCACGTCGGCATACGTAATGAGTCCGTTAGTTCGCAACAAAAACAAACAAACATGGCTTTATGGCGGAAAGTTCATGAAGGGTTACTTCATTAGTGAGTTCTTAAGTACCTTATTAGGAGGTGAGTAATGAGTGACTTATGTGTAAATGTAATGGGATGGGATGAAGTTCGATTAACTCAGGCGTAACCCTGCGCTGTTCATTTATAATTAAATGGCATAAAAACATCAATTAGTGTAGAGTTATATTGCATTTTAAAATATTTTTGTATAATATGGAAGCAAGTTGTTGTAAAGATTGTCTTTCGGTCGACGATGATGAAGATCAAAATAATGATGAGGTCGATCAATGACCTATCTGATTGAAGTCAACCATTACATGCTAAATTTTTTTTTATGTTTTAGTATTTGTTTCTGCAGTTTAGTTTATTTTCACAATCTATCATTGGTCGTGGTACTTGGGTGAATCTCCCTAAAATGGACAAAATCGGCATGAAAAAAAATTATTGAAAAATCTGTTGCATATTTGGTAAAATTATTGTGGTACAGCATATTTACTACAAGCGGCTACTGTTAAAACCCTTGGCCAGACAATTTAACCATTTTCCTAGTACCCAGCCATTTGCCTCTCACTCGATTTCACAGGTTAATGACGGCAGGATAATGACAATTTCGTAATAAAACACTTGATAAAAATACAAAGAAAACCCATAGGTATAAGAGATATATATTATTGAAATTACCTATTGTTGTATATTTACTGCACAGACTATCACTAGTTAATTATCACGCATTCGGTAAATAAATGTAGCCAGACTTTATGATAATTTCTCTGGACCAGACACACCCTCCAGCTCTATACAAGACTGTACGGACAATTGAGAGAATGGAGTGTGGAATTGAATGGATCATAGAAAAGAGCGTGAAACGGCCGCTTTATAGACAAATACTTGAGACTCAATCCATAACGCGTTCCCGCCTTTTTTTTGAGTTTAATGTTTTGGCGGGGTTATGTTTGCGAAGCCCATTACACATAAAGTTGCGACATTTTCACAAAATCTATGAGTTATAGTAGTGCTCTATTAAAAATATTTAGTCATGTAATGTTTACACTATCAATTAAAACAATAAAACTAACAGTATTACCAATTTTAAGTAGTCTTCATAGAGTAAACAGTTGCAACATGGGGGCATTACATGTCAGGAATATGATTTTCAAGGTCAAATATTGCGAAAATAGTTTATTTCGGTTAATTCTATGCTGCGTGTGAGTTAGGATTATAAAGGTAGAGTATTTTTAGATGTATGAAGGTAATAAATTCTGATATATTATAATTCTTATTTGGTCAAAATTTGTCAATATGTGAATTTGTCCATTTTTCTGAGATTGACCCACTTACGTTTCACTGGAATTTTCTAGTGATCTCCCATTGAATGGAGTTTTCCCATTGTCTCTCCGATTGTATCTATCCGGGACCTTGTCATAACCACCCTGACTAGAGCGGTCCTTTTGCTCTTATTATTGTCTTCTTTGTAGGGTTCAAAGGACTTGCTTATCAGTATCGTTGGTTCGGAATTTCGGATATATTGTTCTGTTTATTCCTAGTTTTATTTGTTTGGTGATGTCTGACTTGAACTTCTACTAACTTAACTCTTGTCCCAGTGTATGGTTCTGGTTCAGTGCCATTGTACTTACTAAAGGCTAAAGATTATTAATTATTAAGCGTTCTATGGAGAAAGCAGTTAGCCTTACAATCAAAGTTGTTGAATTGGATTTATCAAAGATTATAAGTCCACTTGACAGTGACCTCAATATCTTCGTCATTCTTTGATCAGATTATCGATCTGGAAGGCCAACAGACAATCAGTTCCGGTTACTTTGGAAATTACTTCGGTCCCCCAAGTAATCTGAGTCCAGAACAAAGGGCACCCAAATTTTAATAATTGAAAGTTAACGTGCTTACTGGCGTAATTACACGACTTGTTTGTAATTAAACGCGTTATTTCCCCTTAAAAATAACACGAGCGTCGAATTACATGAAATTACTAGTTGCCTTTTAAGGTTGTCTTTAAAAAAATGCGATCTCGGAAGGTTCTGGATCACCGATACGTATCTTATCTTTCCCAATTTCAACCCTAAAGTTACTTCGGTAAAGTCCACGAGGAAACAACGACGAGTGAATTAATGAGTAGGAATTAATTTTAAAAACTACCGTTGTTCTTCCGTAAGTTTCTAATAAACCAATTTAAATTTTATCCCTTTGATATACGATTGATATCTTATTGTCATTATGCCAAGTTTTAAATATACGGTATGCTTCTTAGGCACGCGCTCCCTAAACATTTAACCCGAACGTGGTATTCAAAGGCGAAATTACAGTATTCGAACTTCTATTATTTCATAATGATCGGTTACGAAAGAAATAGTTCATTATAGAACTACCGGGTGGGCGGCTCTTTGTTTTCTTTTAGTCATTTATTTCCTTATCAGTTTTGGAAAACACGAAATTAATTTATAATTCATTTGGTATTTAGAAAGTTGGAAAGTTACAGCGTCATGGATTATATTAAAGAGTTTGAGAATTAAGTACTTACTTTACCAAACATTTACGTAATTAGTAAAGATGATGCTCCATTTATTATATGGCTTACTTATGACACAATCACGATCTTGAACCACATGCATACAAACAAAGATTGATTTAATATTCCTATTAACAAACCTGTTGCTTTAGAGAAAGGATTAATTATCCTACCGGAAACTGGCAATAAGCCAACGTTACACCAGTTGATCAACTCGCTTCAAAAGTTCAAACATAAATCAGAGATAGCCATAGTTGGTAAACTTGAGAAAGCACCTGCACGATCACAGGATACTAATTTATAATCCAAGTAAGAAAGTGTTTCCAATTTAATATGGGTCTCGAACACGCGAGGAACTAGCGACAGGTGACGGGCAGAACACCTGCTTTAAAGTTTTGGGTGTATTTAATAAAAGTCTAATGACCGTTATTAACCTACGTCGTTTGAAATCTTGGGAGTTTTTATACTCATTATACTGTGTACACCAGGTTGTAGTAATGCAGTCGAAGTAGCGTTATAATTTATAAAAATAAAAACGTGAATCATTGATAATGATCTTATACACCTGGAACTGGCGATTTTATGTCGTTACAAATTTGCACACCCGCCACATCGCTCGTAGAACTGACAACCGTTGGAAAAGAAAGGTTCTCGAAGGCAACCACGAACTGGAAGACTCAGCGTAGGCCGGCCCCCCACAAGGTAGACCGATGACCGACCGATGGTAGATGATTAAGTTCGGACAATCTAATCCTGTTGTATCATTATCAATCATCACGTAATGGTCATTTATTTTGGCTTGACTTTTACCTTTCTGCAGTTATTTTTCCTTCACTTCTTACATGTTCGTCGCAACAGAAGCAACATTTGTAGCTTTTGACAATCAATTTTATTATTCTACTTCAAATGTCATTCGACCTTAATCTCTATCATGCATGTCACTACCATTCCGGAACTAAAATTCCATTAGCTCTAACAAAAACTAGAGTCTTATTAAAAAGCAATCTTGAGCATAATATTAACAAATGTTTAGGGACTCATTACGGGTCCGGGCGGGGCCGGGAACTTCATGATTACCATCTCGTCTGTCGCCTGATGATGTCACCTGTTGCGATCGACCAAAAAAATTATAGTGATTAAATAACTTGGAAAGGTTTTAGAATGCATTAAGTGCCCTTAGCCCTAGTAGTTCATAAAAAAATCATATGTAATCCATATAAAAGGAAATTAGATATCTCTCCTTGTTGCGTATACTAACAATGTATTATGTAAGTCCATAGAGTGTGATTCTAACTTACTCTACCTATTCCACCTCAGCGTAGACCTTGGCTTTCGCCTCAATACATAAATCATTATGAAGCTCGAAAACGGTGCCATGGCTTTCCAACTTGAGTAGGACACGAACGAAGATATCTCATTTCAAAATAACCGCCAATTATATTTCGCACTTCAGAAACCGATCACTCACCCAAACACAGAAATCTATAGGACAAAACGATCAAAACAAATGACCACACAAAGAAAAAACGATACCGAGCAGGTGATACCGAAAATAGCAATTACAAATAGTCGTACAGATGGCATTATGTTCACTCACCTTACGAGCGGGGCAGCTGCCTTCATTAGAGGGAAGTGTCATAAACGACACTTAGGTTATTGTCTGTCTCACAATAGACAATAGATTCCTAAATATTATTACAAGTATAGATAGGAAAGACCGTGGCGACGCAGTATTATTGATCTCGTCAGTAACTAAAGTCATGGACTCTTTGTAGTTATGTAAAGCACCGAAGGGAAGCTGGCAGATCTCTCGTCTGAAAGCTTTGAGATTATCTATAGGTTTAAGTTTAAATGATCTGGACCGGATACCCAGACCAATTCTGAAAGATAATATATGTGTATGTTGATGATATTTATGTTCTTCGATTAAAACGTTAATGCACTATCAAGTACAGTTGAATGTATTTAAATATATTATACGTCTGGTCACTTTACGCCGCTGGCAGATGTTTCACCTACACCACCTGTCTCGTATAATCGCATATCCCACATAGCTCGAAGCCATCGTCGGGTCGTTAGCCCCTTGACCCTGGAGCAGTGTCTTGGTCTTACGCCTTGGCATTTGTTGTGGCTTCATATTCGGAGATTATCCGCGGGGTTCTCAGTTTACTAGCTGAACTGCGTAGTTATTAACCAACAACTCTATAGCCCTATTTTCGTCATAGTGTGTTTGTAAGCACGTAGAGCAGACGAATTGAGAATTTAGCTAGATTGTCGTAAATTGTTTTTACGTTTTCGTATTGCTGTAAAGACGGGCCCTTCTGGTGTGAAAGTATCTCATCCACATCATCTTCTTCGGTCTTCTCTTTAAGTTATGCTGCGGCTAGTAATATGGTTTACTGTAGCTTATGTATTAGTCTTAGAAAAAAATGGGCCGTCACCATCACAGTTGATTTGGGTAGGTGTTCTGTTCAACATTTTCCTATTTTCATGAGACGAATCACCGTCGTCCCAGGTGTAACGTTGAGAAGTAACATTGATGGTAAAATTGGCGGTGCTTAACGAGATGTTTAGCAGCGGATAGCTTTAGGCTGTTGAACGAGATGGATAAGATCTCCTTGTCGCAATTTGCACACGTAAGCAGATGTATAAAGCTCGATGTCTGCATTCCAGCGTCATAGCAACCACCCTTGGGCCTGAGCACCGTCAGTGGTGAATGCTAGTCTTCACATAAAAGGTGCGTGCACAATGGCGACCGTTCGCCTTTTGTTGTACGAGGGCGGAATGGGGAAATGGTGGACTCTTCTCGGCGAGTTTTTGTTGTTTCTGATAAATATTTTTAGGGTTCGGTATGGGATTGAGGAAATGAGTCGGCTGATAACGCGGTGTACGCTGTTTTTGTTATGTTGAGTTGTGCGATGAGATGGGATCTTATACGAGTGCTTTCTATAAAACCACTTTTACTTTTAGCTGCTGAATATTTTGCATGCCTACATTATTATTTATTTGCTCATAAATTATGTTCATTGAGTTAAGGTCTGTGTATAATCCCAGTGTCATCGCCATGAGCACAACAAATTCGGATTAGTACAGAACACGATTTTCATACAAATTACCGCACGTACCTGGTATTTTAATCACATATTGTCCTTCCAGTCCAGTCCGCAGGATTGCAAAATGTTTTTATGGACAGTAATATAAAAACGAAAATATTTTCTTGCAATTGTTTTCGAAGAGACCAAGTACTTCACCTTGGCTTTTTACGGTCGTAAGATAAGCTAAAGGTGTTATAGTTATTTGAATGAACGATTCGTCACTCGTATTTAATATGCAGTTGAAAAAAATAAAGGTCCAAGGGTATTTCCAGAAGTTGGGCTCTTTGATATTGGGGTTGGGTTTGCTTCTTTTATCAATTCAAAGTTGTATAAGTTTTAGATAGATGAGTAAAAGTGCATTTTTGGAAATCTAGGCGTTCTTCATCCGTCAAACGGCGAGATATAATAGATAACCTATATCGTTATCAATAAATCGTTATGTCTAGGAATTGGGACACAGAGTGGAAAAATGTAATGGGACCTCAATATTATTATGTGCTTTTTACCTTTCATTTCGGTTGGGTTTAAAGAAAGTCAGCTTGAAAAGTTACATTAAAAAAACAAGTTCGACAAAATTCCCCATTGGCTATTTATTTATCATAACGAGGAAATCTTTTCTGGTAGTTATGTGCAATACATACAATAGGTACTATACGAGCAATAAATGGTTGTGATTTTTTGGTATTATTGTATTCACGGTGTTTCATGATACAGCCAGCGATAAAATTAGTTAATACTATAAAAAAATCACGCGGGTAATATACTGCGCTGTAAACATTTTAATCCAGTAATGGACCTTTACGAAAGCACGAATATAAATGTACAACAAAATCTCGAAAAGCATAAATTGAAGCTGATGTCTCGCCCAATTAGAATTTCAAATCATTAACGACTCATCCAAAAAAAGATAACAACGCAACCAAATAAACCCTAATTCCCGTACACGAAATTCGCGCCAACTTTTTTTACGATTAAGCTGCGTTTTTTCGGCGCCAAAGCGCGGCCTTTCTCGGAACCAGGCATGAATGAAAAAAGCCATAAACCGGAGTGCGGACTAACCGACAAACGGTTTCACGTGCCGATGCATTGGAATTGTAGGCTCAGCAATTTAACGATGCAGGAAAAAAGTTCACTTTTTGTGCATACCGCCTTATCTCCTCTGAGCTCCTCATCGGTTGCGTTGCTATGTTTTGATTTTGAATATTTGAGTTTGTTTCTGCCAAATTATTGTAAAGAAATTAATATTTGCTGGTGGATGTGTGTTGCCAGTGATGACTTATGGAACTGAAACGTGGTCTCTAACTGTTGGCCTCGTTACTAAGCTTAGAGTCGCACAACGGGCTATGGAGAGAGCAATGCTCGGTGTTTCCCTGCGAGATAAGATCCGTAATGAGGAGATCCGCAGGAGAACTAAAGTGACCGATGTAGCTCTTAGGATTAGCAAGTTGAAATGGCAATGGGCAGGCCACATCGCTCGTAGAACTGACAACCGATGGGGAAGAAAGGTTCTCGAGTGGCGACCACGAACTGAAAGACGCAGCGTAGGCCGGCCCCCCACTAGGTGGACCGACGACCTGGTGAAAGCCGCGGGGAGCCGATGGATGCAGGAGGCGAGCAGCCGCTCTAAGTGGCGCTTCCGGGGGGAGGCCTATTTTCAGCAGTGGACGTCTTCAGGCTGTTAATGATGATGATTATGATGATGAGGACAGTGTCGCTCTGTATTTGCGAGCGATCCGAAATGAGGAGATCCGCAGGAGAACTTAAGTAACGATATAGCTCTTAGAGTTAGCAAGTTGAAATGGCAATGGGCATTGGGCAGGTTACATCGCTCATAGAACTGACAACCGACGAGGAAGAAAGGTCCTCAAGTGGCGACCACGAACCGGAAGACGCAGCGTATGTCGGCCCCTTTAGGTAAACCAACGACCTGATGAAACCGCGGGGAGCCGATGGATGCAGGAGGCGAGCAGCCGCTCAAAGTGGCGTTCTCTGGGGGAGGCCTATGTTCAGCAGTGGACGTCTTTAGGATGTTGATGATGATGATGATGATGATGACAGTTTCTGATTGAAAATATATTCAATTTTTAAGGTTTTTGATGACGACCCTTCAGATTAAGTCATTGAGTGTTTTAGAGGTAAGCCGTTTTACGGACAGGCCCATGTCAACCAACCAAAACGACAAATTAATGATACAAAGACACGTTACAAAGGTTTACTATCGAGGCTAAAGAACTTCATATCTAATAATTTGTTTAAGTAATTGCTTATTATTTTATTTCATTTCCACGTGATATATTTGTTCATTTCACTAAAGTTTACATCTAATCATCACATTCCTAGGTTTATAGGGGTCGTTAACCTACTTACGATTAGGTTCAGTAGGTACCTATAAATTTTATTAATGTTGATGATACGCCAAGATTTATGCTGACGTATTAAATTGCGAAAACCGCCAAATATGGTTAGTAAGTGGGTAATGTTACTTGTGTGTAAGTTATTAGTTATATAGTTATTGTAATTTAATGATTGAATCAGCGCGAATGATGAAACCTGAAATGAAAGTATAATGTACATATTTTAAAATCCATTGACATAATAAAATTATAGAAGGTAACTTTAGTAGAACCAACGCGACGCCGCGAATACTCCTTGAGGATCTTTATTGCCCCAACACCGGTCGAATTATTCGACGGAATCGGTCGGAGTCGTGAGTATCAGCCGGGCGCTAGTTGTCATTGACAATATTCTTACACGTACGTTCATGTATGTTCTAGGTGAAAATCCTATGAAATAAATGTTCTAAACTGGATTTACTAGTGGAACCAAGCAGAGAAACCTAAACCAAAAGTACCTACATTCTAACAAATAAATGAAATTGTTTTGATTTGAATTGAAAAAATTGGGACTACGAAACACATTTATAAAATCGGGACTCATTTAAATAAAACTGGATCTGCGTGTCATTGAACTTGCCAAGATCCTACGGCAAAATGTTCCATTGAACCCTAATATTATCTCTACATGTTAATTTCTCAAGGCATCCATTAGGATATCTCGGGACTCAGAGGCAACTACCTCCACCTATCAAATCAGTTCTCACTAATAAATCATTCCCGATATACTGAGTGACAGGGACCTGAACGAAAATTCCCGATTACTGGGCCTCGGGTCTGTAATTGGCGGGACTTCAAAGCTGTAAGGCCTGTAAGTCCTGCGAGCCAAAGGCCCGACAGTCAACCACCTATGTTCCTACATTTGTACACGTCTCGCTATATGGACAGGTTCGGCCTGTAATTACTGTAATGTCATTATTACAATTCGGTGGAAATCTTGACAGGCTATATTGTTCTGTTTAAAAACATACGGCGAATTGAAGTGATGCAAACGAAGCTGATTATCTCATTATCTCCCTCTTTAACTCGATGTGTATTATTTACCGCCAGTATACAGGTATAGTCTGAGCCAAACTCAGTGGCGGATGTGAAGTGCGCTGTGCAAGGCCTCCTCCCCTCACGCTGCGCACTCCACTTACCTCTGCCTGCGCACAAGCACGTAACGCTACTAAGTAGCAAACGTTATGCGCCGACTTCACAGCCACCATTAAATATGGGGCAGACTACTGGCAGAAAAAAATATTAAAATACTAATCATGTTTGAAAATATTAATAAAATCATGTTTGATCATACTAGGTACAGATTGAGGTCTACAATGTATTGTGCATTTCAAACTTAATGGCGGCTGTGAAATCCTGTAAAATCGAAACGCTGCACAGTAGCAAAAACTAGATATGCGCGGGCAGAGGTAAGCATTCTGCGCAGCGTGCGGGCCTGCGGGGGCTTGCAGTGCAGGGCACTTCACAGCCGTCATTGAGTTTAACTTACACTCTTCTCAGGTCTCATGGATAAGATTATCGACTATGTGCACAATGTACATGTACCATTGACTTCCAGATTTGGCTGATACTACTGATTGATACGGCACATGATAACTATACCAGATACATTATAGACTCAATGAAATCCAGTGAGACATTAATTAATTATATTATAACTAAACAGTATTGAATTGGATGTTACCTACACCTACTCATTTGGAACATCATAATATGATGCAGGTACAAAGTTTCGCGTGATTACTGATCAGTTAATCAACAAATCTGGTAACATGATAATATTTTCACATTGCATGCTTGCATCCTTTTTCGATACTGAATACGACAGGCCGAAATATCACAGAACCATCACTGTGACAGGCAGGCCAACCCAAAATTCGTTGTGAAGCAATCATTTTGCGTGTGAGAATCAGGTTTTATTTCTTGCCGAATTTCGAATGCATCAGAAGCGATTATGTGCGAATTGAGTTTCGTTTTAATCTCGGCAGGTGCCTCTGCGGAATTGTTACTAAGTGCCCTGAATTTTAAATTTACGCATGCAACATCGAGCAACTAATGCAAAGATGATATTATGGACTTTGTTCGAAAAACTGCTGATTATTTTGTAAGTATATGAAATGAAGCAATCATTCACTGAATACATTTTGTTTTGTTTTTCGTTGAAAGAAAAGTGTTGGCTTGCAGTGTGAATTATTCTCAAAAGAGCTCCGATAAACCTTATATCGGTGTAATTATGCGTCTGACATCGAAGCTTTAATGAACTTAATGACACACTGCAGAGTACTAACGGAAATCAAAACAAACCCAGAAATCTAAACGTATGTCAAGATTAAATAAAACAATTTGCTTATGCCTATGACATGAACCATGAACATAGAGCATAGATAGAATATGTCTGGCAATGGCAACCCGTTTAGTCGTGTTAGCCACTATTGTTCGACAATGTCATAATAAGACCCGCCCTTATCATTATCAAATCAAAAGCTGACACACACAGTGATCCTAATAGAGATAATGGGAATGGGAACAAATATCCAGATCGCCGATATAGCTCCAATCTCATGTTGCATTAACGTATTATTATCACCCCTTCAAATGTCTAAAATTTAAAGTGACTGCTGTAACTGTTAATGCCACCAATAAGTAAGTGCATTGTGTACTTTTATGGTTTTCGAAATTAAGCCTTATTTTAAGTCATGAGATGTCAAACTTCAATAACAGCTGCTGTATAAGCAACAAATTGCTTGGTTACTCTACGTCTATTAAAAGCACATGCCTTTTTTCGTACATCGCTCAAACAATAAGGTGATTAGCAACAGCAACCCTTAGGGCAACGTCTCGCCCTCTTTTTAACCGGTAATATTACTCGGAACTTTACTGTGTTTTCATACCCGGGAACTATATTATAGGCTTAAATGTGCGCTGGGCTTTATACTCCGACATTTTTACTGAGATTTTAAAAGTTCATGTCAAGTTTAGCATTGCGTAAGTAAATACGAGCGCTTTGACAATAACACAATAAGCCTGCAAATGTAAGAAAATTTTGCACAAAGCGAAGGAATACAATCTATGTTAGAAATTTATATGCGGAGCATTTGAGATATTCTTTCAAATGCTCTCTCTATGAATTCAATATTTATTGGTTCCTTACGTTTGTCTAGCATATGTTTACGCTCAATATTCTCCTGACATAGTTATCTATAGGCCTTTCAAAGTAATGCCGGTGAAATTTTTATTGAATTTTTGTTGCTATTGCAAAGATAATAGAACTGTTGATAGCATAAGTTTGTGCCTTTTCCTTAATAATCAGAAAGTCAATCTGTAGTTAATTTAGCATCACTAATGCATTATCTGTTGTCTCGACATGCTCCTAGTTTAAATGGAAAAGTTCACCTCTCTCGTAAGCTGATACTATTGATAAAAGGGCAAAGTTTCGCCCATCTCGCGCAGAACTTGTAGCATCACGGGTTTTATGTACAGAATATACGGCGAAGTGAGCCACGGCTTCTGCAGAATATTAATTAACTTGTCAACTGTTAGGACTGGCGTGTAACGATGAGTTCACATTTCTGTGCTTAAATTCATAGCTTTTGGGCATAATTAAAAAACTTGGGTCTAATGATCCAAAACTCCGTATTCTCAAACATTATTATAATATGATGACTTTGTTTTAAATTGGCTCCATATAAATACATTTCATCTGAACGTATTTACATATCGCGCAGAAGCAGAGCTAAACGTCACTGATCACTTGAAGTTACACATTCTTACTGTCTCTTCGTAGTTTATATCTTTAGGCAGATTCTATTAGTTATCCCATACATTTCCAATCTGCCTAAATATTTATTTATTTATTTATCATCATCATGATCAACAGCCTGATGACGTCCACTGCTGAACATAAGCCTGGCATCCTATGAGCGGCTGCTCGCCTCTAGTATTCATCTCGGCTCCTCGGGGTTTTCACCAGATTGTGGGTCCACCTAGTGGGGGGCCGGCCTACGCTGCGTCTTCCGGTTCGTGGTCGCTACTCGAGAACCTTTCTTCCCCATCGGTTGTCGATGTCATTATTCCCGGTATTCTCAATGAATTGCTGTTACTATTATTTATTCTGTGTCAATGCTATTACAGGTTCACCCATACCATAACAAAATTTAAATGTTATGCAAACCACCGAAGCCGCCGCATCGGCGATGTCTTCTAGGTAACACTAACACTTAGACCGACCAAGACTCCGTTTCGAAAGCGATCGCCTACCGACAGTTATTTCATTGTCAATGCAGAGGTCGGTCGTTAACCGTCTGCATTCTTGTTTAGATGTCAAGGTAACGACCGGCTGCATTCGTTTACTAACATTAACGCCGCGGGTTTGTTTTTGTTTTGCGAAAATGATTTCCTTATCAGTTGTCGGAACTTTTTCTGAACTTATTGCCATGATGACTTTCTTATTATTTTTGATCCTTACAATTATTAAAAAAAACAATACAACCTTATTTTTTTTATTTATAACGAGCAGCTCTAATCGTTGATGCAAGTATTAATTGAAATACTCGTCGTTGTTAATTTTTTAGACTAATAAACAAGTCTGATACGATTGTCCTTTCAATTAGTAATGATTCTCAGATCTCCTACTAGCAGACGTCCTTAGATATTTGGTAAGGTTGAAATGTGTTTTTATAATTGACAAAGCTCTACCGAACGGGTATTAAATTGCCAAAGATTATTTGGGTGGTCCGACTAATCTCATGACAAGGGTCACACATAAGACATTCCTTAATGAGACATTAAGAGAACCAGTGATTATAAATGATAAGACAAAATATTGTGCAAAAGTGTTCGAGCATAATCGAAACCGAAACAGCAAAAGAAAAAAATAATAAAACAAGAACATAAAAAACAATACACACGAGTTATTGACGAAAGTTGATAAAGCTGTTAGAGTTATAAAAGAAACAGCGCTCCCCACAGTCATCTTCAAAAAGACTTCGCTTAATGACCGTAAAAATAGTAAAAACAAATAGTATATTTATGGAAATTGGATAGTAAACGGCGAAGTTCACCAATTTTCCCCGGAAACTGGTCGAAGGATGATTTAAGGGTTACGGGCGACCATCAGAGTTTCGGGTTACAATCCTGTGACATAACTTTACCCACCATATAAGTCAAGTGTCGGGAGAGTGAGACTGGGAACATTGTAGGTGTCTATTACGGACCGAGTATAGGGTGTCGCGTGGCCAGAAATATCTGGCTGCTTAGCGTCCGCTACCACAGAACATATAATAGTCTTGCCGCTACCTTCACAGTTCACACTGTTGCGTAATGTCGCATACCGATGATCGTATGCGTTTGCTTCGTGTTGCATAGGATTTCTGTAAAGTCGTGAACAAACTGCGTGACGGTGATAGCAAGAATAACCTGAAGATTTGCTGCCCTGCTCATAAGATTGTAGACAAAGCGAGAAATATATTACATAATAAGTATGCATGTTTGTATGTAGTCTCAATGATTTTATTGTATGCTAATTCTCTTTTTGTGCAGTTATGATTATGGCATACTGGAAAATACAGATAATGAAACAATGTTTCGGGGAATGTATTATTGAGCTCCTCGATCACAATGACAATTTAGGACCGAGTTATCAATACACAGTTTAACAAAAAGATAACAAAGTAAATTATTTATTATAAACTAGTACCAAACAATTTACGTCCAGTGTATTTGATCCCGCGTCATCCAAATTAATCTTCAAACTGGCACAGCAGTCAGTCTGCAAAAGCAGGGTTTATTTTAAGAACTGATATTTGCATTCGCATTAAAATGTATTCGGTGTAACGTACAGCTGCATTAGTCGTTTAGGCGCGCCCGGTTGTTATATACTTTTTGTCCGGGCCATATCTAAATCGGGCCCGGTCGTTCCCGGTCTAATTCCGTACCCTGGACTTCCTATTGTGTAACTGTGGGAGACAATCGATGTGCTGCGACGATTGTCGTCGTGCTTCTGAGTCACTTTCACTGTTGGATATGACATAATCCTTGTCATGATGGTCCAAACAATATAATTAGTGAGGTTGGCCTCTAGTATTCAAATGTTAAAGCATTGAAAGAAAGAAAAGAAAGAAAGAAAGAAAGAAAGAAACACTTTATTTGCACAAACTGTACACAACAACAAATAACAATAATAAGTATGCTAAGCAAATAAAACATAGAAAAACGGAACCTCCTTGCACATAACATAACCTACCTATACCTTAGTTTGTGCTTCCGTGTGCGAACATTGCTACTGTGTACAGTGCTGTACAAAATGGTCTGAGCTCAGCATGTGCCATGGACGAATCCAGGGCGCTGATTTTCAGCCCAGACCTTGAGTGATGAAGACACTAATAATAACTAAATAGCAATAACAGGTGGTGATTATAAAATTAATTAAAATAATAATCAGAGTTCCCTAACCAAAAAAAAAAAATTAGACAGATAAGGTGAGTTGCATATAAGTAGTCTAGCAGTTTAACTATCTGGAAAAATAATATAAACTTGTAGGTAGATGACAACAATAAGAAAAGGAATTTGAATAAATTACATAATAATAAAATATAATAATAAAGATTTAATAATAAAACCCACACGGCCGGCATAAGTATTATTATTATTGTGGGGGGTTAATTGTATTCGATTTATTAGAGCTACGAAACATTAACAAAAAATAAAATAGCATAAGAAAAAAATAAGTAGTATACAAATATTAATTTTAAAGGAACGTAAATAACTATTATTAATATATAAGTAAATAAAGGTAATAAATAGGTAATAAATAATATATAGGTAAAAAAGGAAAAAATTATATGGAGAGTAGCTTCTGTTGTTGTAACAAATAGTGCTTGAACTTTATTCTAAAACTAAATTTTGTGTTGGAATTTCGTATGGGTGGGGGAAGGGAGTTCCAGCACTTCGTGGCACAAAAACGAAAACTGCCACGAAATGCAGCTGTGCCGTGCCGTGGAGTACGCAATAGGAACGAGCATGTCCTTATAGCATATTTTTTGTGGTCACTGGCCCATATGAATTTGGAAAACAGATATTTCGGCTGCTGAAACTTAACCACTCCAAACATTAAAGTAGCCAGATGAAGATCCCTCCTGTGGTTCATGTTCAAAATGTTATTACGGTTCAAGAAGGGAGTCACATGGCTGCGCGGCGGTATGTGGAAGCAAAACCGAGCGCACGCATTTTGCACTCTTTGAATAAGTCGCGAGGTTTTGGAAAAAAGACAGGGGCCATAAACAGAGTCCACATAATTAAACTTAGAAAGCACGAGCGAGTCAACAAGAGAAATTCGAATGTCTGTACATAAATATTTTGCACTCCATGCCATACAAATATTGTGATTGTGATGAACTCTTATAGTGTTTTTTGTAATTTTGTCAAGTAACTATTGCTTCAGATATGATAATCGAAACATGAGTATCAGTTATCTGGTTCCCATAGTACAAGCTATGCTTAGTTTGGGGCTAAATGTCGCTGTGTGAAATGTCCACAGATATTTATTTTTTTATCGTAAGAAAGAAGAGAGAGAGAGGAAATCGTTTTTTTTTTTAATAAGCAAATATATATTAAATTATACATGTAATTTTGGATTTATCTACAAACAAAATTACTTACCTTAAATAAGGAGTGTTGGTTTCGATAGAACACAATATGTTACGGCTTCCACAGAAGAAATCATATCGTTAAATTATCAGCTAGGTAAGTACTAAGAAATTAATTTCTTGTTACTTAGGCGTTTCCTTTAATTGAAAAATTTGTTGAATTTGTGAAATGTAATTGGAAAACTTTGATTTAAATCAAGGTGTGATCACAATCGCAATTAATGAATTAGGATTGTTGTTAATCGGTTATATCTTTCCTGCCACACCTATCTATTAAAAGTATTATCGCAGGTAGAGAAGGTTTATCGCTTTTATTAATGTCAAATTGCTCTGTTAATGTTTTAGTGCTACTGCACTAGTAGTCAAGCTGCCACCGTCAGTTTGTGAAGGTATTACCGGACCTGTGATATAATTGTAGTACTAAGTTCATTCCTTTCTCATCACACCTTAAACATACCAATAGGCACGATGACTACTATTAAAAATGAACAAGTAAATATTACTTTCATAAAAAAGATTAAAAACGAATGCAATAATTGAAAAAATAAGCAAAATCGGTAATTAAATAACGGAGTAATAAGCTTTTAAAATTTCTACAGGAGGCAATTTCCTGTCCCTTTCTCGCGAAACAGAGCGACCCCACAGTTACTATGAAAAATCTACTCGTGATGCCAAAGAGATTGTATGAAAATCTACCACAGCTTAGTAATGAGGTACTATTACGACCTTCCTCTGACGTCACTGGCCGTTGGAGCTATCTCTATCTATTCCAGTTTTTAAAATGCTTGTAACTTGGTCATTTTTTGAGATATTAAATTTTTATTTTCACAAATGTTTATCTATAGAAATATAATTAATTTATCCAAAAAAAAAAGGGTGTAATTGAATTCATTAGCATCCTTTGAAACTAAGTACCTACTCCTGATACCGGTTACGTCTGGACCAAAATTTTTGAATTCTAACATATTGGTTTAGTAATAATAATGCCTCCAAAATATGGAATAACTTACTTAATCAAATGCTACAATACATAATTTAATTAAAATAATGTAGTACTGTCCTTAATTAGTACATACAAGGTATAAAAACGTTTAAATGTATCAAAATCATCCGTGCCAACTGCGTTATGTGCCGCGGCAATCTTCATAATTTTCAATAAAAATATTTTCATTTACACACTTTTACTCTTTAATAATCATCTATGAATGATGTACTATCATGGGCTCAATTTATGCTAATAAATTAAATTACATCCTGTATATTTTATAATCACTGTCGCACTGACATGGTGCGAAGAAGAGAACAAGTTATAAACGAATGATTTACGACGCTCTCTTACGTAATCACTCGACATTATAAGTAGTTGATTTCTTTTTGAGTTTAACAGTTGTTATTAAACGTTCAGCTGATGTACCGCTGATAGGATGTGTCTTAACAGTTTTACTGAGCTCCATGCATTTCAGCACCCCTATTCCCAACCTATCGGAAACCTTTCGATTCGAAATCTACACTCTCCATCTTCTTCATCTACATTTAGAATGAAAGAGACGGAGAGTGTGAGTGTATTTCGAATCGAATCGTTTCCGATAGGTTGGGAATAGGGTTGCTGGTGCTGTTCCTACCATTCGTGTCCATCTTATTTCACGGTTTTACTAAAAGTCGGTGTTCTGATCAAATCATATTGTTATTCAGAGAGATCGGCAAACTTGGTTGTACAGTTGTTGAAGTCAATTTGGTTGTTGAATATTTATGGTATGTTAGCCAGATCCCAAAGAACCTAATTGACACGTCTCTTTTAAGTGGAAAAATAGACCGAAATCATGGAAAATATATCAGCAATAGATGATATTTAATATCTTGCAAAAAGTTCCGCTATCTCTACCACTGACTGCCAACTTTGTATCGAACAAAGTTGGCTTGTGCTGCGCACGCGCCACTGATCGCCCGCGCCGTCTAATTAATGCCGGCCCTAGCTTAGATCGTCATTAGCGCGCAGACGCGTTTTTGTCGCGTTTGTTGCGCCAACAGCGGAACTTCTGCCCGCGCATTTCGTGCGCTACCGTTTTATTTGTTTGTTTATAATGCAGTACACGATAAAGCCGTTAAATATTGTTAATTTTGCAGTAGAGTCGATTACCCAACTTTGTATACTACTGTACAATAGTATATTGAGAATGTAAAATTGGCCTCTGCCCATGTAAACGCGAATTCTTTTATTTTGCTCAAATTCTTTTTCATATAATTTTAAACAAAAAGAGAAGGAAAAGCATCTGATCTGAACCTAGTCAAAAACTTTTATAACTTAAAATTGGGAGATTTGTGATAAATTTGATTAGTAAAGCAATTTTTATCATTTGTTTTTGTGTGTGTAGTGTGTACCAGTCTTGTTCTGGTTCTTTTAACAATAATCACGCTCTATCAATTCATTATTGGGGTGTTTATATATTATATATTGGCACAGGCAGGCTTTACCTCATTCCAGTAACGTATGTTGCATAGCATATTTCACTTTATTATTTGAAATGAAGTTTGAAATGAAGTTTATTTCCTTGTACACTTACAATGGGCATTTCACACAAAAATAAATCTTAACTTATATAATAACTATTAAAGGTAAACTAATTTGTTACACTAATGTGAGAAGAGTGGCAGATCCCTTAACCCCACACTAGGATAAATCCCGTGTTGTGAGGTTCAGTCTCTTTCGTTCTGTAGTACTTTTCAAAAACAATTTAATAATATACAATAATTATTTGTTGCACCTACAGTGTATAACACAATTATATAAACTTGCAAAATAGCCCTATTATTACCTAGTTATGTTTATGAAAAATAATCAAAACCAAATCACCATAATTTTAACCATTAAGTTTGTACCAAAACGTCTAAATAAACAAAATGGGGGTAGATACATATTATCAATCACAATTTCGTTTCCTGATGTATTCACCTCAACAAATTAGCTCGCTACATTACTTAAAGGTAGTTTTCCGTACATTAACCAATCAATAATATCATTTTGTTAATTTTAGTTACCTACTTATTAATTAATTTACCTACTAGTTTTGTTTTACCGGGTTATTTTTATCACGTACATTATAGGTACTTTACATCACTTATTTCAGAAAATACTTGTCAATTCCATCATTAGGTATATTACGGATGAAGCACACTGCAGTTCTTACCGAAAACACAGCATATCTTAATTATTATTGTCAATCATCGTTACACTTTATCAAGAAATATCAGCAAACGGGTGGGTAGTAAGTTCACGCAGAAAACAGGCAAAAACACCAAGCAACCGGCTAGGTAAACAATGGCAGAAGGCAGGTGTTATGCAATAAGTATCTTGTTTAAGTCATAATATATGATGTCATTCTAATTCTCCAAATATCTTCACTATATCAGTATCAATAAGGCAGTTTTCAAATAAATGTTGTGTCTTGTTTAGGAGGCAGAATAGTAATGATAATAAAAGAAAAGAAAAAAAAAAATATATATTAATAATTATAATTGCAATTAAAATTGAAACCAAAAATCTTTATAAAATTACTGAGGTTGTTATATTGGTAGCTTGGGTAAATGCAACTTGTTGAATCGGGGCCCGAGTCCTCTATTTCCGTGCGATAATGATATCGTTACTTAAACAGTTTTTTTAAATGTTTTATCAAATCATCTGTTAACCTATTAAAAGATTAGTAATACAGAAATTACTATAAAATGCACATAAATATTATAGGCTACAGACTTACATTGCCAGTCACGTCTAAGCAGACATAGGTCGAAAAACCAGAAGAGGATCGGGCCCCTTAGTGTTATCTGTCAATATTTAAAATGTTTTCTGTAGCTTCATAGCCTAGTGCCATCAGCCAAGAGGCGACCTTGTACTTACATACGTAGCGTGATGATTGGAGTATATCCAGCTTTTTATCTAAGTATTGATATATATAGGCCCCTTTGAAAGAAAAAGCACGTTGTGCAAACATAGTTTTGGTATGCGGCATTTTCCAGGTATTTCGACGAGCGGAACGTTTTGACTGAGAGACTGTGTCTATTGCAGTTTTATGGAAGCGTAATGCCGTTGCAAGAATATAAAGTTGACGAACTCTTAGATACCTTGTATCTGCGTACAGACTATCTGTCGCATATCTGTAGGGTTTACGGTAAGCGACCTTTAATAAAGCCCGCTGAGCTCTTTCTACATTCAAAAAAAGTGTCTTTGTGGCAGAACCCCAGCACACAATACAATAGTTTAAAATCGACTGACATAATGCCAAATATATAATTTTGAGTGATTCGGGATCAGCTACACGACCAAGTTTCTTAAAGATATGGATCAATTTGCGCAGCCGACAACATAGGGCACAGATTTGCGCTTCCCAGTTTAGCTTTTGGTCAATTACTACTCCGAGGTATTTCAAATTATCAACATTCTGCAAATCTGGACAGGCACATAACTGGTTGGAACTGACAGGCCCGCTACAATAATGTAACTTAAGGTTTATATTATGACAAGGTTTCGAACGTTGACTGATTCGATAGGCCATGACTTTGGTTTTCGTGGTGTTTAAGGTAAGTAGGTTATTTCGTAACCAATTTGCCACTCTTGACATTCCTTCTTGAGCTACATCAACGACCTCCTTCCAGTTTTTGCCATGAAAAATAATCGCAGTGTCGTCTGCAAACGTGAAAACATTTGCCTGCTTAATGTTAAGTTGGCAGAGATCGTTGATGTATGTCAGAAATAGGGTGGGTCCCAGGACTGATCCTTGGGGGACGCCAAAGGAAACGTTAGCATAGTCACTATGGTCCGAGTCGATGCGAACTCGTTGTTTTCTTTCGTACAAATACGAGTGGAACCACTCAAGTGTAACGCCACGTATTCCATAGAGTTCTAATTTGCGATGTAGAATTGGCCAAGACACTGTATCGAATGCCTTGGCCAAGTCCAAAAATACACCCAAGCATTTCTGTCCCGAGTCAACCTTATCGGTCACACAGTTAACCAAAGCCACTACTGCATCTTCGGTAGATCGATTAGCTCTAAAGCCAAATTGATTTCGCGACAGAAGATTGTGTCGTTCCAGAAAACTCAGAAGCCGCTTATTCACTATCTTCTCCAATACCTTAGACAAAGAGGGCAGCAAAGAGATGGGACGATAGTTTGTTACTGAACAGGTGTCTCCAGACTTGTAGACAGGACAGACATCGGCGATTTTAAAGCAATCTGGAACGACGCCTAATGACATACTTAGATTGCATATATGCGCTATTGGAGATGCTAGCACATATTTCGCTTTCTTTAAAAAGTTGTTGCTAATTCCATCATGGCCTGTTGCAGATGAAGTTTTGAGACTGGATATGATTTTTATAATTTCTATGTCGTCCGCCGGATCAAAAAATAAAGACTCTGCGTGAGTTGTATCTAAAGAAATAGAATTTGCTAGTTCAGATTCTGATAGATCAAGTTTTCGTAAAATTGAGTGCGCTAGATCATTACCGACAGAAGAAAAGAACATGTTTATAGCGTTTAAAGCGTCAGTTTTATCAGGCTTTAGTTTTAATAAATCGCAGGAATCAGTTTTAGCTTTTTTGAAATTACATATGGTTTTAATTGTTCCCCAAAGCTTTTTACTATTCCCTTTGCTAGTCCTAATCAGTTTCGATTCATATTGATCCTTAGAACTTTGAAGAAGAAGGTGGCAATGATTGCGATATTTTTTGTACCGTTCCCATGTGATTTTATTATTTGACGATTTTTTGGCTCTCGAGTGCATAGCATCTCGTTTCCTAATATAGCTAACCAGCCTCTTTGTCATCCACGGCTTTGTAATTACGTCGGCACTACGTAGCTTAATCTGTGTGGTATTGCTTTTAATGCTATTACTTATATGGTCTACTAGAAGCTTAGATGCGGTGTTAACGTTTAATTCAAGATAGAAAGGAGCCCAGTCAATTTTTGTAAGAGCGGATATAGCTTCTTTAAAATTAACTTTAGAAGTTGTTTTAGGCTTAGGGGGGTTTTTATCTATGTTCAAATCTATTCCTACTATGACTGTATCATGGTCAGTAACATCAGAATCACATACAATGACATGACAACCTTTTTTTGTTTTAACTAGAGCGTGGTCCAAACAATTAGGGCCTCTAGTTGGCAATTCATGCCCTGGAACATACCCATAAAAAGAGATAAGCTCCAAATATTGGTTCGCTCTGGGATCAGCGTTATTGGGCTTAATGTCGATGTTTACGTCTCCAATTATAATGGAAGTTTCACATTTGTCAGCAGAAATTGCTACTTCCAAGCAATTTAAGAACATCGCAATGTCTCGAACCGATGGAGTACGATATATTGCTATGATTGATATTGTGGTATTAATATTTAAGATCAAGCAATTAGCATCGGAAAACTCTGGTTCTTGTATGTTAACGTTAATACTTCTTTTGGAGAATATTACAATCCCATCATTTTGATTTATAGATACTTTGGAGTGGTTGCAATTATACTTAGGTAAATCAATAGAGTTAAATGTTTCATCCGTCCAACATTCTGTCAAAATTATTATGTCTGGAAGGAAATTTAGGCGTTTAAGAAAAACCAAAAACTGATCAAAATTCTTTCCTACGCTACGGATATTCTGTGTTAAGATAGTGACTTGATTCTGTGGATTGCCCAGCTTAAATATGCAATCCTCCGCGGAGTTTACTCTAATATTCTCAATAAACGAAATGTCGTCAATTCTATCAATAAGGTCCGTACTATCCATTAACAGTCAGGGGTAATGTCAATATGTACATAAGATACTTATGTTTTCGAAGTATTCGTAATTGTTCTAGGTAGGCAAAGATAAATCGTTTAACATCTCGCTCAATAACCATGATGATATGACACGTGTAAATTAGCGAATCAGTGTCATAGTATCTGCCATTAAACCGGACTACAAACCTATTACTGTATGTTGTGTGGATGTGCAATAAAATATTTAATGGTAGGTTCAGTAAGTAACACTGATCAGTTCCATAGCAACGTTTTCCACGTGCACTTGTACACCGAGCTTTCTCGATAAATTGCATCAGCAATATCATGCTGCAATGATTATTGATATTATTTGCATAGTAGTTGTGATAACGTAACAGAAAATAACAGTATGGTATAGTTTCCGAAATACATAGTGAAAAAATAAAATTATGATAGTTTTTACAATTGTTGAAATGATAATATAATATGCGGTTCACTGAATTGTTGTAAGAGTGCGCTAAACATTGTAAAGCAGTTCCAAAACTCAATGTAATGATAAGCCAAATTATATAATATAACAATAGGGAGGACAGTCAATTCGGTTTCAGGTTTGTCTTGAGTTCTTCTAACTGCGACTCATTCCTGATATGAGTGTACGGCGCCCCCTCCTGCTTGCGCAGATACACCTTACCATTTGAGGTCCAGCAGTATGCAAAAGATTCTGCTTTTGCAAAGTCCCGAGCCAGGAAATGGAGACGCCTGGTTTTTGCCGTGAGCCGCTCAGATAAGTAGATAGGTGCAATAGCATCAGTACACCCAAGATGTTTGGAACTGAGTTGCTGTCCCGGTCGGCTCTTGTTATACTTCTTAGCAGCGTACAGGAAGTCCGATTTCGTGAAAGTATTCTGAAACTCAACTATCAATGTTGAGGACTTATTATCAGCCTTGCTGGGCAGACGAAAAATGTCACGTATATCAACCCGTTTAATAGGTAAGTCTAGGGTTTTAGTAATGTGTTCAACCATAGTGAAAAGATGTCCTCTTGGCTCTTTTTGCATCTTTGGCACATTTCTTATCTCCACGCAAGTTTTAATTGAGTTACGCTCAACAACATCAATTCTATCCTGCATAATAGCAACGTTATCGGCTAAAAGTTTCCTCTCGTTATTTATGCCTGTGATCATAGATTCAAATGAGACCATCTTGTCGGAGAGGAAGCCCAAGGACTTATGCACTTCTATGTTAGAAGTAGTAGACTCGGTTCTAGCTTCCTTAATAATCTTCTCAAATGAGTCCAATCTGGCTGTCTGAGTTTCTATTAGATTCAAGACCATACCCTTGAGCTCCTCTATCTCGCAGCTAACACTTCCATCTGATAGCCGGCGACGCTTACTTTTCTTGGTTATGTTTGGCATTGATTCCGTGCGGCTGATAACCGCAGAAGGCGATATCGAAATATTTGATTTGCCCGTGTTACCCGCGGGGTCAGGGGTATGCGGTGGCGTACTTGACATTTTACCGAAAGTTGTCAGCAACAAAAACGATTTGACGATAGTTGTGTCGGTCTATCACTCACCAACGTCACTGCGTAAGCGCGGCGCGGTTGAAAGATGCACGTCTGTCTCGGGCGACGGCCGGAACGAAAGAGGATTATATTACATTTCTTTATTTATATTTTTAACAACGTCCGGTTTGCCGTTGTGTTTATTATGTTCATTTTTATTGTCTTGTTAAAGTGTAGAAGTGGACACGGTTGCCTAATTATTTTACTCTTTCTAGATCTAGAGCGATATATTTATAGGACTTTTGACTTATTTCTTTTATAAGTGTTCCGGTTTTAAAAGTTAATTGATGTTAGATTGCTAGTTTAGCGACTTTTATTACTCTTTAAGAACGGTTTCAAACGACGTTTATATGCTTTATGAGTGTAAGAAATAGGGTGTGTATTTTATTTTGAGCTCCATAAATCAAGTTGTATGTCCAAGTCTTCATGTTCGTTGAGCTATAAAGATGACAACGACATCAGCAAATTAACATATTTCTGCAGATTTTGTTGACGATGCTATATTTCTTGCACTGAATGTCATTTGGAAGCGTCTGCTCTGTTAAAACGAGTTTTAATAGTTCTTGATGCATCGACGACAAATAACGGATTAAATATTTAATTCAATTTGCAATTTCGATAGTAGTATTGATAGTATTGATAGAAATATATATAGAAATTGCAAATTGAATTGAATTGGAATAATTAATTTCACTGTTTGAGACCGAAACGAAGAAAATAACAGTTTTTTTTTCACTGTTTTCTTTTAACCGTGGGATCTGTTATTACCTATTATAGAATAGATATTTGTTGTTAAGGATTTTCGTAAAATATCGAGGTCTGAAAGTTACTTGCTTAATACTTTAAAGTCAATCAAACTACAAAAAAAGCAAACATTACAAGTACAAAAAATTATGCTGTGTGTCGCCTATTCAGGCTATCTACGGCATTGACCTTCCGTCGATCGATTTCACAGATATCAAACAACAGGCCCGCGGTCCAGGGATGGCACTCGCACAGGATGGCTGCCAAAGATTACAAGTTACACAAGTTAATGGCACTTGAACAAGTCCTTTCCGAACAGTTGGCCACTTCTCGCATTTCGGTGGGCGTGAAGTTATTTGAGGGTAGTTGTCGAACACTGTCGAATATGCTTGCGGAAATTAAGTTTTGTTGTTTTAACTCTTTGATTATTTAAGGTAATATGTTTTTGAAATCAAGCATGTGTCAACTAAAATTTTATTCCTGTGGTTTTCTAGGATATGTTTGGCAGCGTCTTATCGCTATGAAAAATACCGTCAGCCTAATTTGTCTTCAATCTATACGATTTCATAGTTTGACATTACCTTTTCTAAGTGCATTCTCTGTAGAGACTATTTTTGTCTTTTGATCTGAGCGTGCTGCTGATTAATTAGCATCATATCATTTAAAAAGCCTTCGCGCTTCCTGTTCACTCACGTCATGTTTTTGTAAACACTCCATTACTTTTGATTTTAGTGATGGTGAAGATACGAGCAGGCGTTTGAGATTCCGGTGCGTGGTGGATGAACGTGTTAGTTTTATTAAAGGTTGACAAATTGCGGGTTGTCCCGTCTTAATACGAGTTTAGCTGAAACCATCGCCCCCGCCCGCCATACTTCCTGTCAATTCGCAACTTTATATTTTATGAGTGAAGATTAATGTGGCCACCTTTTATTTCTCAGAAATACGCGCTGATATTTTTTAAGCTAGTTGAATGGATCCTTTTGATTCGCCAATAATAGAAGGTCAAGTAACGATTCATGTACTTGTCAAACGTAGATTAAGATTGCCGTTTTCTGAGAGGGATTATTATTAAAGGCGCGTCTGGTATCTGGCAGCTTCCAGTTGTAGGTTTTGTTAACACTCCAATTTTATGTATTCATAGATTTTCTTTTCTACTATTGGATTTGTCCGTGAATTTTCTTAGTTGGGATATCTTGAGAAGTTTCTTTACTTTGTTAGCTTACCTAAATTAAAAAGACTCTTAATTTCGTTTCTAAGACAAACTGTTCCCGTTCTTTAATAATGTATATTTTATTTACGAGGTGTTGGGCGGCCCTGTCTCTATCAGTTAACTAAGTCTAGAATCGCAGCGGGAGGTCGGAATCTTGCGTGGACCACGTCTGCATCCGGTTCGGGTGTTTCAGACTGCTTAAGGAAAACGAGCTAAAACTGGAGATTAGCTTAATGGATGACATTTGACATATTGGACAATGAATACTCTTACTATAACACCAAGCTACACCTACATATCTGTCTAATAAAATACCAAGTTATGCCTAGATATAAACAAACACTTCTCTCTTCCGTTCATAATTTGGAACCATGGTGTTTTCAAACCAATAACCACGTACGGCTTGCGTCAAACGCAACATTAACGCACATTTTGAGCATGTCACTACCCTTATAAGTGCTATCGGCCAGACTGTACGTGAATTGGTTACTGGAAGCTAAAATATTAGTCAACTTCCGAAGTTCCTACTTATCAAGCACTTCACTATTATGTAAGGGAAGTCAGTTTCCGTCCGGGTTCCTACGCATTGTACGTTGTGGTTCAGTGCGCCTTATGTCCTAAGCGTAGGGGTCATATTCGAATACAAAACTGACGTCGACAATTTTATCTTGACCGTGGCGATTTTTGGAACTAAAGTAAACTACGCATAAATGACACAGATGAAGTAGCAATGTGTATGTAATAGTAACAAAACATGTGGCGCACCGTCAGGCCAAAATAAATTTGTCCGATACGTAAGTAGTCGTAGCTCTATAATATTTATGGTGTGTTCAAAATGTGGGCAGGTTGTTTTGACAGTCATGGCCAAGGACAAATCGCCGGTCATTTTGGGAAGGTCTCGGTCACCCGTAATGCTTGTACCGAGAATTCGGAATAATTTGGAATCCTTTAAGTTTTATCCGAGATACTCATCTTGAAGGACCATGATCATGACATAAGCAGGCCAGATTGTGTTTATAGTAAAACTAGCCTTTACCTTAGTTCACGACTAAAGCTTAGTACTTTGTATTTACAATCACAGTCACAGGTCAAAGAGACACTTGTAGGTAAGTATCGATTTAAACAAATTTGAATCTCCACGACTTGCACAACATTTGAACACAAGAAACTATTGTGTCCAAATAGGGATATACTAAATCAATCAACCCTTTAAGTGACATAATGAGCCGTTGTGAAAGTTCAAGCAACCTGTGCCGCGTCCATCTCAGATATTACATTCTGAACTGAGCCAGCTCTTATCGGAATAACAATATACCTCATTACTAAAAACGCTATAAACCGCCATTCCAATTCGCACTTTACGTCAGTCTGGATAATTAACCGTCTCGTAAATTTCGACCGCCACCGCCGCCTCACGCAACACTGCTCTTATGAGTGTCTGCCTGTAAATTAGAATAAAGACGCTTTTCACGTGTAAAATATAAATCTTGGTGCACACCTACGCGATGAAAGTGGAATAGAAGCGTGTGCAATGGACGCTGTACTTTATGTAATGACACAGACCTGCTGAAATCATCAGCTGGAAGATGCTGCTGAACGTACGCCTCCACTGCTGAACATAGGCCTCCCCCATACAACGCCTTTGTGGACGGTTATCATAGAAGGCATTTGCCATAATAAAAATCATAATAAAAAACATTTTATTTCAGGCAACTACAGTTTAAAAATAAACAGGCCCATACATAAATACCTTACAGACATAATCACACTCACAGCGTCTTGGTTATCGTAGCGTTTAAATGTAACGAGGATAATGATGTTGCCGCGATATAAACGTATGAAGTAGCTTAAGTAGTACGTAAAAAGAATATTTATGTTAAAACTAAATGTAACTACCCTCGATTATGATTTAATGAGAACTTTTGAATTATTAACATTTTGTATTAAAAGTTTAAAAAGGCGTTTTAGCCTGTCAAACGTATTAATTTTTAAGATAGATATAGCTTAGATTCTAGCGCTGAGGTGTACGCACTATTATGTAATATTTATTTTAATAAAGAATTTTTGAAATGAATGAATGAATGAAAAAATGATGTTGCCATTTCATAACAGAAGCAGAGACACTATCACCGATCAACGGTAATGTATTCTTCTAGAAGTGACATATTGAATGACATAAATTTAACGTCCTATGTCGTCTTCTTTTGGATGGAACCACAGATCATAAACAGATTCTCTTTGCAGTCGCCCCGCTCGCGTAAGTGTACAGAAGCTTTCCAAAGTATAGAACTAACGATCGCATCATAAGTAATCCAAGCCTAAAATTACAATGGCCGCGGTGTGTCATTACAAGTACAAAGGTAGATTTTAATTTCACGTTACATGGCGATGGAAATAGCAATTTTGTCGCTACAATGTTGGCGGCGCCAGATATGTATCTGTGGAGAATGATGATAGCATTACTCTTTTATTAGTGCTGGGTTTGATGTTATCGGTGCGCTTGTGGGTGAGTTTCCTGGGTGTGCTTTGTTGGATGAGAAGTTTTAAATACTAGACTTAGGGCTTGTAGTGTTGAGAGAGCTTATCGCAACGCGTACTGACTCTGATTTGCTTGATCTCACCTCTATTCTATGTGTCACACCGCAAGATAGAATAAATGCTGGACGTGTTTGAAGCATGGGGCATCGGACCGTGACGAATGCCTGGATGTTATTTGCCTCGTATAGATAAGAGAGGTAGCTATTACCAACAGTAATAAACAAACGGACGATGAAAAGCAAAAAACTATGCCTTAGGAAGTCTTAATTCGTACTAATCTAAACAAGATGCGTTTAAGTGATCCGTAAATAAAAACTGGCGGCCATCACCCCAGACCAAAGTCCGACCATCTGACGACATCACGTCTGATTCAGATCCACTTTCGTTTCGCCAATAAAATACCTCAACAATCTATTTTCAATACGGCCTTGATCGTGGAATAGTGCTTACTGCTTACGCGCTTACCCAGTTGATCGATACGCTTACGTATCACGTAGTTAGTGCCTCCTTAACTTACGTAGTATTGATATCGACGCGGCATATTTGAATGACCATAGAACATCAAGTCATGGCCGGAAAAGAATTGAATAATGAAATGAAGTGAAATAGAGAATAAGGGAATGATTCCTATTGAATCTTTATGACTAGAGATTGCCCAGTAATAGAATTATAGGATTTACAGGGAAAGTCATAAGATGTGATTTAAATTCCATTTAATTATTTACTTTGGATGTAAACATTCATAATTTGATACGTACCGAGTATGAAAAATACGTGATAATTAAAACATATCGTTATCGATCCCTGGGTTCAAGGATGGTCGGCCCTTGAAGGCCCTGGAGTTCAATGCGACGCTTTTATGAGGGATTTTGTCGAGCATGCAAGATTTACTCCAACCTTTGGAGAGAGATACTTTTCTGTTATTAGAGTTATACGAGAGCGTATCTTTTATACGTTTTCTTTGAAGATTGATCAAAGAAAACCTTTGCTCAGTAGTTAGGCTAATTTATACCGACGATTTCTTTTCATTATGTACGCCAGTACTATTATTGATTCTGTAAATATCCATACTTTTCGTGTCGCCGTTTAAGTTTTTGGTTCGATGTTTTCTATAATTTACATTTTAAGTATTAATTTTTTAATTTTTACTACATATTCCGTGTAATGTTTGCCTGTAGGTAATTGCGCAAAGACTACGGCTTGCATTACCAATACCAATATAGGAAACTTCTTTATTCTACCCCAGAAAATTAAGAGCTGGAAATCGGGTGAATCCTCGGTGTGTTTTTAGTATGCCTACACACCTTATTTCAGACATTGCGAACGTGTCACCCGAAAATTACGTTCCCACAGACTCCATCCTGTCTTGAGTGACTAAAACATATTACAGTGCGAAAATAATAACCTCAAACAAAATGTAAGATATTTATTTCCATTATCCGACCCTGAGCGTTGGGTGCCAAAAAAAACATTAATCCTAAGCCAGGTCTCGTCAAAGAGTTCACCGACATCACCCACACGTGACTTGGTCATCATTTCATTGACTGAGGAGTTGACAGCTTCTAGATAGTATCTGATGACGGGAACTGACAATCCGTGAACGGAAACGTAACTTCCATTGACAATATGGTTACGCATACTTAAATTGTTATAGATCAGGCGTAGCTGATAGTAAACTAAGAATTGAAACATGCGATGTCGAATATTGGTCGCTGATTAACGAAACAGTGACCAGTTTGCTAGAAATAAAGTATTTTCCTCCTAAAATAGCTAATAAATATCAGTCATAAACTACCCTGCCATGTATCTGAAAGCATAAGAGTAATTCCGTGTAGACCTTTTATTAGGAAAACATCGGTATCTGGATAGATTACCGAAAAAATATTATACTCCCTAAGCACTCCATCAAACTACCTTCACATATTCCCGTTCTATTGTTTGAAAGGCCGTTGATTCCCCTCTAGTCTCCTTTTCAGTATACGATAATGTATTGCCAGCTCTCTACTGAAGTCTACATACAGTTCAAGGCCGGCCATATCACGGAAAACTTGCGATTCATTCGCTCCCAGCTGATATAAATATTTAGGGTTGTTTGATTGATAGCTGACTCTACGGCCGCGTAATAAAACTCACTGCCAAATTACAGTATAAGCTATCTTCGGATCTACAGCTTCCTGGAAGATGTATAATTATTGTAGTCATTGTTTTCCAGTTCAGTGCTGTACTTTAACTAATCTCGTTACAGTGTATGACGTGTTTTGCTAAAAACCGTGATTCTAGTGGGTGTGCTAATGCTGAGAGAACTAGGAAAAGAAGAAAGAAAAAGTAGTCCGTGCATGCTACATTTTTATCTGGTTTATCTCTTTTTCCTACTAATACTTCCTTATATAATAGTCTTCCGTCTTAAGACATGACATGACATCATTGATCAAAATTTAAAATCCTTTAATAGAATTTCCTAAACATATTTTTGATGTTATGATAATACCAAATGGAAATACTAATGCTCAAATTGCGTAGCTCTTCTGCCCAACACACTGCGTGAATGAGACTCCTCAAGTATTTCCTCTTGTTTCTAGAAGTTTAATGAATGCTAATGGTGTCGTCATGTCCGTCTGTCCGTAGAGGCGCGTGTTCAAGCGAAGTTCAAGGGTATTCAGCTCGGTCGTTACACTTCACTTTTTGCACGGCTTGCGTAACTCCCTCGACTGGCATAGACTAAACTATGGCTTCATGTGTTACAGATACGCCAATATCCATGCTTCCTGGAACTCTGTACAGATGTAGTACACCCATGTTGATAGTAGTGAATTTCTTTTTGAGTTTACAGATGAAATTAGGGAATTTTTGTTAATTCCTATCACATTCAGATTCAGCTTCTGAATTAAAGTTTCATATTTGATATCTTTCTTGAACAACTTTTCCTAACTACGTTACTAAAGATCCTTACTATATTAGAATTTGAAATTGGAACAGTACAATAGGTAATATTTGTACGACGAATAAAAGATGTCACGTCTATTCACGTACTCCTTTATCACATCTAGCCGCTGGTAGATTGATGACCGCAACGTGCTACTACGAGTGACATTGTATGACAGAAAATGTATTAATTACTAGCGCTAGTACTGCCGTTCTTGGCAGAGACGCAATTATACTAATAGTAAACACCAACAAATTAGCTACTCTGTCTGTTCGCTGCGTAATTATTAATTTGTAAACAGCGATTAATGTGCATTTAGGTAAGGACACATAATGACACATTTTAATCGGTTGTTAAACGATTTTCGATCGACGTAGTTGTTATGATTTTCACCTGAGTCAGAGTCAATAAGTAATGTTGAAAACTTGGAAGATATCGGTGGTTTCGCTTCAAGCGTCACATTCACAGCCCCGATTTATGAAAAGGGTTTGTATTATACGTGGAATATGTGATGACAAAGCACTTTTTGAATTTCTCATATTTTTTGTACATTCATTGAGTGCGATGTCACAGCGATCACGTGGCGACCGCGGGTGGGCTACGTGTCCGATTGTTGTATAAAATAAATAAGCAATTTGTTTGTCTGCCTGTTTGTTCACACCTCGCGGCCGCGGCGCCCCCTGACGGGAGATTGGGACAATGTTTATTTATTTTTTATGCCGACCTCGGGGCTCCTGTGTCAAATCGACTTTTAAAACCCTCTCTCGGTCCCCATCGTACGCTGTTACCGCATATCTCAACCGTTCATTACAAAGTAAACCTTATCATATTTGCACAAGGTCTAATATGCAATTTAATTAATTGAAAGAGAGGAAACTGTAACGAATTCTCGACAATAGTACACCACCAAAAGGATGGCATTTCGTATTCGGGTAAAAAGATGAATTTCAAGGCTAGACGTGCTCTAATTTGAAAGGTAACTCGCCCGCTGTTATTCGATCCTTCACACCTTTTTTTGGTTGATTCTCATGAATCCGGTGAAACAGTTCTCCCCTTTGATTAGGATCTAAAAGGTACTTCCGTGGAAGTGTTCCGTGGAACAGGTTTCGGAATGGGAATGAGGGAGGTTTTCCGAATAATGTGTGTAATCTGTGAATGGAATAGCTAATCACGGCTGTTTTGGTGTCGTCTTGAATACAAATCGTCGATTAGCACCACCAGTCTAGCAATAACAACGGTCACGTGTTTTATGGACGAATAACATATAAATGTTAGTGGAAAGAAATGGGCCGGTAATCAAGAAATATAGGTGAGGTTCTTAATATAAAACAGATGCTTTAATAGTAGAAACAAAGATGATACTGCAGATGTAAGTGACTGATATCCTTTCCGGTCTGGTTGAGGACGTAATAAAATCCTAACATTATCCAAAGGGATTTTTATTTCTTATAATAATAACAATGGACTTGTCTGTTTACAAAAAGTGTTTACCTTAGTTGTGGCTGTTGTAGGCTTGCTAGTGAGACAGGCGTCGCGCGTCGTTGCCATTTTGGAGATATTACGTTATAGATAAAGAATAACATCGATTGCTGCTATTTTTAAACACCCACTGATGACTGTTTCATATCGCATAATTTTAATACATGTGTTACAATTAGTCAGAAATATGTTTCATTCAGAATCACTATATACGTACCTACGGTATGCTGTTTTAGTATACTTAAGTTAGTCATCAACATTAACATAACCTGTACGTGGATCAATGTCTTAAACAACGGCTGTCGCTATGAATTCCAAAGTTAAATTCCTCAAGATTGTGGCTGATCTCAAAGTTACTTTGATCATAGTAGCGTTCTTGCAGCGTAACACTATGTTGCCTGTATTTTTGATATAGAATGCCCTATATTCTATCATCACTAATATGTAGAGTAAGTATCAGTCGAAGTAATTAAAAAGCGTGAATATAATGTAGAGTAGAGTGTGGGTCTAACTTAATGTGCGCTGCAAGCCTCCCCCGCACAAAGCGCACACTTACTTCTGCCCGCGCACATCTAATTTTTGCTACTGCGCAGCATTGTTAAATAGTGTTCGCGCTCAAGTGAAGCTTGACTACCTGTTTTAACCGTTGTAACGTCTGCTGCGATGTTTACCTACTATTGAGCCCTGACTGCTGTGCTTCGAAGGGTTAAGCTGTTCTTCTTTGCTGTTGTCGTGAGACAGCTAAATGAGATATTTTCGGGCGACATAAAAATGTTGATGCCTAGAGCTAACCATCTTCTTTACATGGGAAGAACAAAAAGAAGGAATGTTAGACAAGGTGAATGATAATAATATCACTAATATATCGAAGTTCCATTCTAAAACGATCACTACTTACAATGCTCCAAACACTTATCGGAGATAAACACATTAGTTAATTAATTACTAAACCAATTGGATATAAAAATACAATATGTATGCTTATTGAGCCACAAATCTTGCATTCCCATGACAGCACTTAGTCGTTCCGCCATAACCATAAATCGCATCACTATTGACCTTCACACAGGACCAAAGTCCCCATGACCGCTCCTGCACAAGTGACAAATCCCAACAATGTCGCACTTGTAGGCGGATGAATCACGAGACCTAAGCCATCGGCAAGGTCGCAGTACCTACCGCCATTCAAATTTTATGGGGCGCCCGGCTACTTCTCTAAATATAGCTGACGGGTCATGTCGCGGGGCCTTATTGGGCGTTTTCCTGTCATAGTTATCTAGTATGATTGACAGATCCGATGCTTTTTGAGCTTTCAGTGTAGGCGCTTTTGTTCGTCCATATTTAGCCCTAATCATGCTCTTGACTAAGTTGTTACTCTAAAAAACTGCGCTTTTTGAATAGATCGTAATTAGATACGAGCATACTTGACGGCAATCTACAGTCGTGCCCTTAAATAGATTTCGCATGATTTCGTTATAAAGCTCTTCAACTCAACATAGGAAAAAACAAATGTAGAAAAATACCTCCGTAGATTTGTTACATTACCATATCCCGAAATGTATTAATCACCGAATCATTCACTCTAATCATGATTAGCGAATGCAGAACTCAGCATCAATGAATCAGCTCAGCCTGGCTTCGTATCCTGGCTACGGGGCTGCTACATCCTTTCTCGGAATCTTGTACCGCCATCCGTCGGCAGTCGGCTCCACTCCGCTTTGTATCGGATTGAGTCACGGTTCATAGTTCATTCAAATCCACGTCACTGTTCGATAGTATTTTAGATTCCAACAAGTGGGCATGTTCTAGTTGCATACGTTTTACTAGGCTATTTTGGCCATGCGATCTCGTTCTACGAGACATAATTACAAATACAGATGACATTTGAAATTTTCCTGCTGGAAAAGCCTTTCTTACTCACATTATAAAATTATCAAATATTTTTTAAGACTAGCTGCCGTCGGCGTCCTTAAAAGTGCAATCCAATCACACATCGCCCTCGCACTTGCATCTTACAATGGATTTTCTATTGTTTGGAGGGCATTAGGCAGTTAAAGGGTTAGTAAAAAAATTAGTGATTCTTTTCGGATTAGCTTTTAGTTGCGTGTGATCTTAATCATTTTAAAAAAGCTCCTGATTGAACGGCTAATACGGATGAAAATTCGATGATGCCAATCTCCGAAGCCAAAACACTGACGAAACTAATACAGTCTGTGGGACCGCCCGCGTCCAAATGAGTGATACGCTTCATACGCCTAGCCGCTGCGGAAGCGCAGGTCACAAGTTCAAATTCCCCCAGAAAATGTAGGTGAACGAACTCAGCAAAAGAAGTGGTTAAAATTAAATTAGAAGGCGTTCGCCGCGTCAGCATGTAACATGATGATGTATGGCACCTACGCGTTGTGTGTATTGGTGAATTAAAATCGAATTATTTACTATTAGAGTTATTACCCATTGCGATGGCTCTGTTGACACGTAGTTTTGTGCCGTGTTTGTTACTGTTTGTTTCGTGTAACTAACAACTGTGATGATCAATTTGTAGGCGGTTGTTGTCGTTTGGTCTTTCGGTGTGCGCTACGTGTGGTACTATGATACCGTTGCTATAGCAAGGGTCATTCTCACATAGTTCAAGAGAAACACGGTATTATCATTGAACATTTTACAGATAACAAGAAATGCAGTGGCATGAATCTTGGTGACACCTAAAAATGGTACGGTTGTGGTGAGGTTTTGTAGTCGGTGTATCCAGAAAAATAAAGAAACATTCAGACTTTCAGAGACCTAAACAGCAGGGTTACTCTTGACACTCGACTTCAATCGTTATTTGGGATTTGGAATGAAATCGTGGCATTAGGTACTCTTAAATCCGATACTAGCGCACAATTGGGATCTTTGTCCATGGTATTTTATGGAACTAAATGTAATCGACTCATTTCTACACCATCCGCTTTTTTACCAAATTATTTAACGTTGGAATTGGTGATTGATTCGGATTAGGATTTGAGTGAAATTGGGATTGGAATCAAGAGTAACCCTACTGAACGTTTCAAAACACCGATAAAGTTCGTAACTTTTGAATCATTCCGGTATTTTTTTAATTTTATTCACTGTAGAATAAAATTTTAACTGCAAAGTAATATTAATATTAACGAATTGTACATGAAGAAAATGAAGTAAGTGTATAAGTTTGGCGCGAGTTAGACCTAGACCGCATCTTCACTTACCATCAGGTGAGATAGTGGTCAAGCGCAAGCCTATCCATCAATAAAAAAAAATAAAAAAAAATCAATTGATTCGACAGTTGCATATGCGACTCCAATACACTTTTAACCTTAGCATAAATTGTGTGCTGTCTTAATTTAACCTTTACTACGTTTAAATATATTACATCATTATATCAAAATATCAAAGAACTTGGCGGAACTGAACTCATATCATCTTATCTAATGCTTAAAAATTACTAACCATTTAAAATTTCGTGGTTCGTAAATAGACATAATTACCCGTCTGCACTATTCACCATAAAATCAGTATCGACGGAAAATAGACGTAAGCTTTGCTGGGAGTGTATTCATTGTGTAATTTGTACCTATATCACCCTAAATAAATATTTCTCCGTGAACCGTGAGCTATTATGCGAGCAGAATATTCTTGTTTTTCTCATATTTGACGTCAGTAAGAGCATTTTCGATGTGGCCATCAACGTATGTGATAATAATTTAGATATATTACCCACCTACAGTGTGAATGGTTTAGCTAAGCGGTGGTAATTTAAAGATTACCACAGTTTGTAGTCGGCTTGGTTCTTTTCTGTTACCATACTTACTTTGGATTTAAGTTAGAGTTTCGAATAAACATGTTGTGATGGTCATATTGGACAGACTTACTTCTAAATTGATTATTGGTCATTGTTTGGTACGTATTTGATTGACCTTTATTCAATTCGCAGAAAGCCCATAGGTAGATAGATATAAGTGAATATCTAACTTGTCAATGCCTTGAGATACCTTTCCATCGCAGCGTCTTAATTCCCACGTGTATAAAAATATGCAGCAGGCTGAATGAATCTAAGTAGCCTGTAAATAAATAAATTAGGTCCGATCAAAATATATCGGGTCTGATTATCAATCAGCATGCACGATGAATCCAAATTGTCATTATGTTTGTCAAGTATGCATAATTTGTGATGTGCTAAAATATATATTAACAATCCCAGAATGGCACAGAGCATTGATCGCGGCCAGTTTTTGCCGTTCTTTTTGCGCCGGACCAGTTTATCGACACCGCCATATAAAAGGATCGGCTCATGTCGTGCAATCATTTTTATTGTGTACTAGAACACGCCTGCGGCTTGGCATGCCTTCAGCTGTATGCGCAAATGTGCTATTGATAGCTGGAATGCACATTTACGTTGGGAAATAACTCTATAAAACTTTAATTGGTGTCGACGTGATTAGTACAGAACGCGGGCCGGTGCGTTCTTGTGGTCGCAGTGTTCCCATTCCGATGATAAGGAAGGACCAATTTAAAGATCTTTGGAGAGTGGTGATTAATTCAGGTCATGGAAAATAAGGCAACCTCACTAAGAACAACGGCCAAAAAAAGTCCAAGTCGATGAGGACGCAATCATTACAATAAGTAGATTGATCTCTAGATGACATGAAAGTAATGATTACTACACTGGGGCTTTTATCGTGCAATACTTTATTTAGGGAAAACAATCTAGTACAAATTCATAACAGTAACTAATTTGAAATGACACCCTACAAATGGTCTTCCGTAAATAAGCCTTGTTATAATGTTATGGTTCGGTAACTTGGCATTAGCACCCAAGATTTCAAATTACTCTATACTACAGCGATTGACCACTTGAGGGATAATGACAGTCATGAATTTTTCGAAGTCTTTAGTTTGATTTTTCTTATGGTGTTGGCAGTCAGTTCCGAAAGTTGGTTGATAATATTTGAACAGATGCATGTTTATATCCACTAGGTGGACCGACGACCTGGTGAAAGCCGCGGGGAGCCGATGGATGCAGAAGGCGAGCAGCCGCTCCAGGTGGTGCTCCCTGAGGGAGGCCTATGTTCAGCAGTGGACGTCTTCAGGCTGTTAATGATGATGATGATGATGATGTTTACATCTATATTAATTACGAAGATTTAATTTATTTATGCTAGTTACGAGACTAGCCCTTGTAAATCTTGTAATCTCTCATGTCCAGGTAAAAACGCTACAGCACTGTTTAAAAGAAACCAGTGAACCACCACGAAATGTTAATTGTACTCATCCTTATCCTATTGATTTTATATTCCTTAGGCTGAGTTGCACCATAATCACAGTTAAAGTTACTGTCAGATTTTGACATTAGCCCGCCCTGCGAAGCGTGGACGGTGACAGTTAGCAGTTAAAGTTAGCGTTAAAGTAAGCTGGTGCAACTCAGCCTTAGTGTTTAACAACGAAAACTGTAATAACAACTAAAGCCCGGCTTGCACTCACGACAAATTCCGTGGAATAACTCGACCGGTGCTATTATGACTTCTATTCACGTTACATTCTATAATATTATAATGAAAGTTGTATACCGCTCTACATCTACAGGTAAAACCTCTTTTATTTCTGGCTGCATCTCTTCATGTTTACTAATTTTGTTTTTGTGTTTGTTACAGAATCACCTTAATACCAACGGTCTATCAAATCGAAGTGAGTACACGTATTTAATTAAGAATTCTTTACATTTTCCTGCTTGGTGACGGCACGTTTTTCCGAGAATTTTGAACGCTTTTTTGGACAGTGTTTATTATTGCGATGATCGCGACGTGGTAGCTTTATTTGTGTAGTCAATGATATAACGGGCTTTGCAGTCATTGAGCTTTTTGCCACTTGACTTTAGGAAAAATATTACTTTGTAAATCTATTGTGTTTATATTGGGCTTTTTTGAATGAAGCGCTCTTATGTTTGCCGTTGATATAAACTCTGTTATCTTTTGCTTATATTATTTGCGTAGACATTTGAATGAACATCGTTATAAAGTTTCTACAGAGCCCAAGCCTTTTCTATTCCACATAATTTCATATGTAATACTTACGTATTTCTTTTGTTTTATTTCTTCCACTGACTTTGTGTTACTTTGCTAAATGGATGATCTTTATCATGTTCAAATACAAAGACTGTCTGGCTCCCAAATTACAAGCAATTTGTGGGTGACTTATAACTTAGTTCTAAATAACTGACATAACGTTTATTTAATCCTGAGAAAGTTCCAGTCGTAATAAAAGTATAGGCGAATGAAATACGTCTGATTTGTGAAAGGCGTACATAACTTCGCAAATATTATATATATATACCTACAGATTCATTATCATTAACGACATTCTCCAGTTTTATTAGTTCGCTTTCGTTTCTTTTACGATCGTATCTCGTTGCCATCTAAATATAGATATGCACACTTCATTCAATCACGAAATAAGCGCAGAAGGTAAACTTAATACCAACGGGCTCTGGTGACACACCGTTTTGATTCTGTTATAATCACAAATCTCAACCAATTTGTTCATAATGAGAGTTTTTTCAAGAAGTTGTGGTATGTATGGTGTCCTAGGTTCTCGAGTGGGCACCAAGAGCCGGAAGACGCAGCGTATGCAAGTCCCCCACTAGATGGACCGACGATCTGATGGATGCCGAGAGGAGTCAATGTATGCAGGGGGCGAGCAGCCTAATTAAATAATAATTTGATTTCAGTTAGTAAAAAAACTTGACTCATTTGGTGTACATATTTTTCGATGCGTCCTGGCTTTTTTTGGCTGAGCACCTTCCAAAGCCTTATTGTGCATATTAGCACAACACAGTGAAATCATGGCAACACCATCAACGACCAGCCTTGACAGATCATTAATGCTTTGGCCACTGACATTTGCTCAACGTTTTTTGATAGTGAGATTCACGTTCGGATTGCGTGTACGTATTCGTATGTGTGCGTAATTCGTTTTCGTCGTTTATTCTGAGTTGACGTTCTGTTTATATTTATGTTACCATTTTATTAATATAAGACGAATGTTATTTAGCTCCGTAAATTGTAATCGTATCATTTTATGGAATATTTCGCTCAGATTTTGGTTTTGTTTTCTTTTGCTATCATAGTGAGGGAGTAGACGTTTATAGGTTCTGTTTACTACGTGTCCATGCAGTCTTTTCACCATCAGGTAAGTCTGCAATTAACTATTTTGAATGGTTTCTCGTATATTCTGATAATACTATTGCTCTAATTTTTGATTGACTGGGTTGAAAAGAAAGCGCTAGACAAAAAACACAAGTGACATTGTGATAAATAGCCATTGACGGGCCCGATAGCTCAGTTGGTAGTATACCTGCCTTCTGAACTGAGGGCTGTGGGTTCGATTCCTACCCGGGACAAACATTTGTGTGATCAACATAGATGTTTGTTCTGCGTCCGGGTATTGTATTCTATGTATGTATGTATTTACAAACAAAAAGTATATAAGCTATGCTTAGTTTGGGGCTAGATGGCGCTGTGTGAAACGCTCACAGATATTTATTTATTTATAAAAAAATGATGGGCGAATTAATCAAATTTTTTTTTATTGATATTTTGTATTATAATTCATTCTTTATTATTAATGAATGAATTACTATGATGACATCGTCGGTTTATATTAATATTGTAGAGCTTTTATCACTGTTACTATTACTAGTCTAATATGCAGGCGATACTAATACCAATACCCATTTAATATACTCATACTTGGTTTTGTTATCAACCAGGAAGTACGGCGTCCATTTTTACAGTTAAAAAATCGATTTCTTTGCTCTTCCCGCTGATATCGATTTCGAAGTACAGTTGGGATATCGATAACCCTGCGCTTCTGCGAAAGGCGACCCTAGATAATGCCTGATATGAATGTTACTAAATATATTATACAGCATTTGGAATATGTTTTGAATGAAACCGCAATGCTAGGGATGCGCCGGAAGTGTAGTCTACGGTAACGATAATAATAAAATAAATAGTAAGACATACTCCACTCGCAGCGGGAACTGATTGTGGCTTTCTGAAGCCGTTACATTTACACTAGAGCGCATTTTCACCCACAATTTACTCGATTTTCTGCGGAAAGTACTCTATACTATATTTAGATCTCGGTAATGTAAAAAAACCTTCTCCTTTTCTTTCCCTTTTTGTCCATAGGAATACTATAGTATAGCCATCTTCTTCTCGTGTAGGCAAGTGGTCAGCCCTGGTGTCAGATGTTTTAGGCCGTCCGAAGGCTTCTGACTTGGCTTAACGACTATTGCCTTACGACAACAGCCGGGACCGATGGCTTATATAAATACACATACAAGCTTTTTGCTGTAGCGGTCACCCATTATAGTAGTGACCGCAGCGAACGGTATATATAATTTTGTACCATAGAATTAGGATATGCCCACACCGAAAATATTCTAGGTCGTTTTTTTTTTGCCATCATTAAAAAAATACTAGAATTGCCTTCATTTAATACTGAGAAGTTGAGGAGTTGAGTGTTTACTATTTACCAACTACAGAACCGATTATGAAAAAATCCCTCGTCAACAATCTAAAAGCATTTTGTTTAAAAAATCGAAATAATGACTGAATTCAGAGGTAATAAATGAATGAATGAAATGAAAAAAGAGATCTATGGTATTGCTGATTCCCTTATTTATAGACAATAATATCCACAAGTATTAGGGATTATACAATTTTGTTTTGTCGATTCAAAAGTCACGGTGACTTGGTCTTATTCATTCTTTACAATTCGACAAGACCGCTCAACGAAATATCATTATCTTACTAAACACAATATGAAGCTTGACAAGGTTTTTTCCCGGAAACCCGGGCCCTGTTTCGAGACCCGTTAGACGTTTTTTTTTATCAGATTTCGTCATTAAAACTGTGGCATCGCAACGCAACACATCCCAAATAAATAAAAAATCACCACAGAAAGGTTTTCCGTCGCCCATTTCACAGCGTAATGGACGGCGTCTTTTTAACTTAGGACTTCAATGATTTCATCATCATCATAATCATCATCACCTTGGAGCATTTTAAGACTGAAAGTATGAACGTTTCTAGGGGGACATCGAAATAAACCATCTATACAACTACAACCTACAGTTTTCGGTTGATGTAGCTTCTTATAGACGTCGACTGCTGAACTTAGGCCTCCCACAGAGAGCGCCACCTTGAGCGGCCGCTCGTGAAATTCTACATCAACTGAAAAACTTTTTACTTCAGTTACGTCAGTGTGAAGAGTGCTTGCTAGTCATCATCATCATTAGCTTTAAGACGTTCCACTACTAAACATGGGGCGTGCTGATCTAGCTATCTTATCGGCGCGAAGTTGGATATATTTCTATCGTTCATAGTTAGACTGTGTTCTGTGGCTGCTCTTAACTTACATTTACCGACTTTCATTTTACACCTGTCATACCTTGCAGTCCAGTTTATGGCGGAAATGGATGGATGTGATCTAATAAAACATACCTGCGTTTAGTGGTCCTTCCCTAGTTTTAAATGCATCGTAAGTCTAGAAACGACGTGATATGAAATTTAATAATAAGTAAGTAGTTGTTAGTTAAATTTATCCCGGAAAAGCCAAAATACCCTGAGTCATACCAAAACAAACCAAAGACCACCCCGATATGATATCACCAGATTTTCGGAAACTCGTGACAGGCACTAAGCTAGCCTAGTATTAGTCATCCTATTATTTTAACAAGACTGACTCAGTATATCCTTAAATAAACGAAAGTATACTTAAGGAATTTTTATGTGACTCATTAATCTCTTAATATCTTAAATATAAGCAATACACAATACACGCATCTTAGTACAACCCCAGATAATTAATATCTACAGTGGTACAGCAAAACAAATAACTGGGTGCTGGGAATCCCTGGGTCAAATTCAAAGACAACACAACAATCTATAGTTGTGAAGGTACTGGAAAAGAAATAGTGTTGTGGGCAGTGCCAATCAAACTTAACGGCGGCTCGGCACGAAACGCAGAGCAGTAGGAAATATTAGATGTGCGCGGGCAGAGGTAAGCGGCACAAATACTTTCTATTTTGTGTAAGCGGTAAGGGCAACGTACTTCACAGCCGCCATTGAGTTTGAATCACACTCTAACTGCAGTTTTCGTAGTATCCGAGAGAATTTCTATCTCAACGAGAGATTAGGGTATGGAATCATAAAATGCATCTTACCATACATTGTCTTGTCTTGTTCTTGTTGTGTATTTCCTATCATAATATCCTACTAGGTTTCCTTTTTTTACTATTATATTTATATTTTTACTTTTTCCAATATTTTAATAGAAACGTCGGTCGTTTCTTTTTTGTGGATAATGTAAGCTAATGAAACTATGATAAAAGCTTATTTGCTTATTAATGAGGCAATTAAACAAACACTTTAGTAATCAAAACTCTTTACACAATTTTTATAAAAATCAAAGCATCTAAATCCTTAAAATAACTTTAAATGTATGGAATAGTCCCGCGGACGACGGAGAATGTCTAATACGGGACATCAAGAAGCCCAGCGGGACACTCTTTATGAACGGGCCCAACATTAACCGTACAAACGCCTCTAAACGCCAAGCTTATACGAGAATACCCTCACAAAGAACACCCAATTACATTCAATTTGATTTAGGTATTATGGCTTTTACTGGATAAATATAAGGGTCCATAGCTCGTTGGTAAATATAGGAGTAATCTACTCAATTGAGTTTTATTTTTGTTCGCTTTCCATTGTTGAAGCGCGGTGTGGTCTCCTTAGAAAGTTGTCACAGCGTAAACAATTTTACGAATAACGTTCACAACCTGGTGCGCGAGCATCGCGGCTGGGTGCGATTCTTTATGTTCCGTACTGAACATTCCATCCCACACTGGCGCAGATCATTGCACTATGTCTGTTTTTTCTTCTTCTAGTTTTATGGTTATGCACGGTTTATGGGCTAAGAAAATAAATCGGCTGGTATGAATAAAGACATAATATGTTCCTAGTATACACAATACCTATGTTGTGTGCACCAGGATTAAAACAAAGCAGCCGCCTTTACAAAACCTTTTTAAACAGACAGATTAACCATTACTGAATGTATTTCAGAAGATAAACAATACTTACGGTACCTATACAAAGTTCCTAAAACATTTGCAGCCACTGGGAATGTGACCATAGCTCAGTTGGAAGAGCGTATATTCTGGCGAGTGCTTCAAAGTAGCGAAATTTTTAGGTATTACAATAATTTTCACTAGGTGGACCGAGCTGGTGAAAACCGCGGGGAGATGATGGATGCAGGAGGCGAGCAGCCGCTTGAGGTGACGCTCCCTGGGGGAGGCCTACGTTCAGCAGTGGACGTCTTCAGGCTGTTGATGATAATTTTTTTTTTTTTCCTTTTCCTAGAGTACCTCTAGGATAGGCTCTCTAATAATATTACCATCTGGCCATATCGTTTGGCTAATAAGCAATTTTAATCTAACTTAAACTTCTAAAAAACCTATATTTCTAAGATTGAGTCCATTAACACTAATCTTATTGTTTCTATTAAGGTGAAGACACTTTGTTCATGTGTTCTTTCTATGTAGCACTTGCGCTGCACTGCACTGCACTTGTATCTATTACGTTACACTAATACACTACACTAACTCAAAAGGTTTTGTTCTTTTAAGTCTTCTCACTATATCCGTGTGATCGAGGAGCTGGATTGCCTCGACGTTCACGTGATGGTGAAGTCTATGTTGGTGACTTTCGGCATATTTTTTTACAACTTTGTCAACGAGCTCGATATTAAGGTCCCGATGGAGATCGTCATTGCGTATGTACCAAGGTGCGTTAACAATTTCCCTCAGTACCTTGTTTTGGAAGCGTTGGATCATATGTGTGTTACTTTTTTTGGTACAGCCCCAGAGCTGTATGCCATAAGTCCATATGGGCATAAGGACTTGCTTGTATAGTAATAGCTTATTATGTACTGACAGCGAGGAGTTTCTTCCAAGCAGCCAGTTCATCTTATGGAATCGAAGTTCTAGCTCTTCCTTTTTTTCTTGACGTGAGCTTTCCAGCGGAGCTTTGCGTCAAGGGTCATGCCCAGGTATTTCGCTGTATTCTCGTATGGGATTACTTTATTATTAATATAAACCGGAGAATACTGTTGTATCTTATTACTAAAGTCTATATGAATAGATTTCGATTGATGATCAATCAATTAACTCCTTAAAATAGATGATTGTCAACCAACACGAAGCACTCATAGACATTTAATTCCGCACTAGGTGGTAGGACTTTTCTGCAAAGTTCGTCTAGGTAGGTATCACCGCTTTACCAGTTATTCTGCCGCCAAGCAGTAGTGTGCAAGCATTACTGTGTTCCGGTTTGAACGGCATTGCAGCTAGTGAAAATACTGGGCAAATGAGACTTTATGACCTGATTACACAGTTTAGTAATCTGATTAGTGATTACTAGACTGTGTGATGTGCGCAGTGCAGTGTCATGCGAAACTATTATTTTAAAGTTCCGAGTGACACTGCAACTGTTATGGGCGACCGTGTCGCTTACATCAGGTGAACGACTAGCCCGGCACGTCAGTCATTCTCATAAAAAAAAACTAAAAAATCTAAAATGATCTTAAACCGTCCGGCTCAGCCCGCCTAGCCTTCGCAGTAATAAACTCGCCAGCTCATCACCCACAATGCCCCACCTCCAACCGCACAGGACCATAATGCCATTACGCCGGATTACGCTGCGGTCTGACATTTACTTGTAGATTTCATTTTTGCCAATTATTGTTATGCTTTATGGGGTTCTATGCGGTAGGTGCTGTAAGGTCTTGACAGTAACAAAACTGCAATGGCTCCAACGGAGCTAGGATTAGTATCTTAGCTTCATGATAGGATTGTATCTTTTACCAGCTTTAGCTACTTAGCTTTGGATTACTTGAACCTCTCCAGAATAACTCTTCTCACTTTATGAAAGCTCCAAACGTATCACCATCATCATCAGCTGGAAGAACTGTTTGACCGTTAATGTTGACGTTCAAAAGGAGACTCTTTAGGGGACTCCCAAAGAGTCCTTTTAAACGGTCGCTTCCTTCTTGTATTAAACGGTTTTGACCAGATCTTCGGTCCTCCTCAGGTTGGGGCTGGCATCGACTGCATCTTCCGCTTTGCTCTCCTGAAACTTTCTTTCCCATCGGTTGTCAGTTCTACAAGCGACGTTCGCCTACAAAAAAAATTGTTTACAAAAACAAAATTGCAAAGATTGAGTTACTCCTTTCTGTTTGTACGAATATAATTTCCGCTCCAGCCACAGGCGTAAGCCGTTCTCACAGTACGTATTCTTGTTATTATTATCCTCCCATATAATATTTATTACCACAGATAATTAAAAAAAAGTTTATCTGTTCGATGAAGAGGTCGGGCAGATAAGACTTGCAGTGCTGGTGGGCTGGTCGTATTGGTGTACTTGCTTATCTATCGGCAATTTTGTCGAAGTGTTTACATAATGTTTACATAGTTTGTCCTCATTCAATTTCTCAGATTGTTTTAGATTTGAAATAACGTCAAAAATTAGTCAAACCTCCTAAGGTCGGCATCTCAGATGAACTACCTGCATGCTCGGTGTGGTCCACTTTTTAAATTATCGATTTTCAAAATCATCTTCCTAATTTGTCTCAATCCTAACTTGTCAATTTCCAAACCCATTACTTCCTAACTTGTGCACTTCCTTATTGGTCCTCTTCTTATCTCTTCTTGTCTCCTTTGCCTATTTTTGTCAGGCGGTGCTTTTCTTTTACTGTAGCATATCAACCCCATCAAAATCTTTAAAACTACACGTATCTGCGCCTCAAATAGCATTTCAAGAACATTTCCAGTTAATTCCCAAGCAAACACTACCAGACCCACTAGTTTACAATTCAAAACACCTCAAATAAAGTAACTGGAAAAGTGGGTACGATCATTGATCAGAGGTACTTAGGTCTCGGTCGGCCAAGGCCGCAGCCGCATCTGCTAGACCGGCCCGACCGGACGTCTACGGAGGGCTCGCATGCCACCTTGGCCTCTTGAATTCTTTGCATATACATCTAGAAACATAGTAAAGGCGTTGAACTTCGGTAGCTGTTGATTCCCGAGTCCAGAGCGCACCTGTTAGGGTTTAAAATGGAAAGTAACCCTGACTGCCATAATTTTGGATACCAAGAGCATTAGCTTTAAAAAAGCCATTGTACTTACTATACTTATTAGGTCTTGCATAAAATCACACCAGTTTCTAATGTCTGTTCCCTATCAATTAAATAATATTTTAAGTAAATATAAGTATCTAGATAAATTCTTAACTTCACCTAATTCCTTGCCCAGACCAAGCATCCGGAAGCGAACTAGTTTTCTCTAGAACTGCTATACATATACCAGTGTCGTATAACACCGCGCTGCCCGCCGCTGCCGCCGGCTGGCTCCGTGCGAACCGGGTCACTAAGGGCTCCGTCTGACTGACTCATGCGTTCCTGTGTCTAGTAAGTCTAGGTACTATAGGATGTACGCAGACTGTAGCACTTCAGAATAATAACCATGGAAATCCTACGGAACACTTCACCTTACCATAGGGCTATAATTATGATTCTGCTAAGAGTTAAATGATTTGATTGGCAATGGAATCGACATTCTTATGTGCAAAATAGTTTATCGTTGCTGTCGACACAAAAACACGGGTGCGCTCTAAACAAAAAGGCGATTGAGCAAAATTTTCAGAAACTTGCATCAATGGTGGATTCTAGAAACTCGTCCCATTCACACAAAAATAATTCATAAATTGTCATCCTGGCGGACCGATAAATAGACAGAATAAAGCTGCATTATGCAGAGACGTCGAGACAAAATCTCGCGTGCTCACAGTCGGATGGACGCATTGATCTAGTTCGCCATTGTGACGGTAGAAAGGCGCGATTTTCTCCGGTACACTGGTATCACAAGCGCATTTACATTCGACTTCATAAATCAGAGCGTTTGCCTTTCGTTCCCACCGCAGGTGTCCGCGTGGTATCATCTCGCCGAGAAGGCATTGTCCTCGCGCGATTGTTCGATTCGTTCACCTGCGATTTGTCCGTCCCTTATTAGCCCGTCGATCGGGAGCGTCTCGTCTCCTAGCCGCGTCCTGTAGACGCCGCGTCATCGCTCCCAACAGCTGTTTAATATTCGAACCTACCACGCGCTGATAAGGTCGAATTTCAGAGCTGTGTGTTGCTGGCCTTAGACCGGATGGGAAGCCGAGATGCTGTAATTTGGCGGCACAATACCGCGCAATAATAATCGCAGCCGCCCGTAATTGCGACGACATCCGTCGCGCAAGATATACCGCACGTACAGTCATACATGTGTCCGTGTGAAAGTTCGAAAGGGCCCAGTCACCAGACGGACTCGCGTTATCAGAACCCGTTCCACGCATTTTAGATACATCGGCTTTCTTCCAACATCGATACAGATAACCCGTGCGCCGAGAGTTTTATTGCTTTTAAATTGACAAGACTGCCTTTGTATGTTCTTGTCCGTCGTCTAAAAAGGGATTAGACGTCGTTTCACACCTAATACGGTTTGTTGACGAAAAACTAGATAGCGTAGTAACAATGGGGTCCTACCGCAACTTGCTGCCGCTTTCGACATATTAACGCTTTTGTTAGAATGGTTTTTTAGGCGGCGGAAGTGAACCATTGTGGTCGGCGTCGCGTGGTCACTGCTTGTGGTGATTTGTGCTCATGTTTTGACAATCGACGTTAGATAAACGTGCTCGTCCACTTGATTTACAACCACGTCCGGCTCCCGCCATTCAAGTTCCGTATTCCTTACTAATGTAATGAGTATCAAAGGGCCGGCAACTTGCGCAAGCTCAGGTAGAAAACGCTTTTAGATAAAAAAAAACTGATTGTACAAACTTGATAAAATCTCGTTTCCGATCGGGAAGCTCTTCGAAGACGCTCCGTTCAATTTTTATATTATTATCAATTTGAAAAAAGGTTTTCGTATTTGTGAGAGTTGTGGGCGTGGGATCCAAGGCTGAACCGGATATCCTTTAGTGTTTTGTATCAATTCGATACTTAAATTTTCATGACAATAATACTACCCTTTGTTATCCATTATAGGATTCAGTTATATTGCTCGATTTTTGAACAGGCATATGACTATTTTATCGTAATATGAACCTAATAGGGTTGAATGAAACAATATATGAAAGGAAAATCTTTAACTCTTCGCCAACGGCCATAATGTGATCATTTGACGGTTGGGGTACAGAATCAGATACACGAATTAGAAAAAATTCGCCAAAGGTTAAATAACTGTGATGTAGGTAGGTAATAGATTTGTAGAATATACAAATAGTTCGTACACACACAATCATCAATACAATTAATCATCTCTTCTAAAATCAATAAACATCTCCCTCACGTACGAACATTCAAAATGGCTAATATAAAGTCATTATCGTAATTACACTTCCCAATCGAAAACATACGCCTCCGTACCTTTCAACAAATTGTTAAAGAATTCCCAACAAGCATCAAGTTAACACCTAAAACGCCGATCCCCACAGCTCAACACAATCGATCTCTCATCACGCACTAACCATCGCAATGAACACAAAAAAACTAATAACCGTTCATAAAACCATAAAAAAACTATTAAGTAAGAAGTAAGTATACATCTATCACTATATCTGGCGAGAGACCGACGAAGACGTGGGCTGGATTGAGGATTATATCCCAAGGTACTCGACAACTTTAAAACTGTAAAAGACCTAGATACATCGGAGAATTGGAGAGGAAAGGGAAGAAAAGCGAAAGGGTGACGTGGATATGAATTTCGAAGACGCAGTGATAAAGGTCCTTGACACCTAGGCATTACTGGAGAGCTGGACCTGATATTTCCATCGATTGGGAACAGAACCTCTTGAAACCGCTCCTGGCTACGTCCACGGACCAAGATTAAAGATTCAATCACGGACGAGCGCTTCCGAGAATACTCTCCGGGGGTTTTTTTCGCTAAAGTTCAATAGTTTTGGGGGCCGATGGAACGTGACGCCGAACTTTTGTAATTGACTTGTTATTTTTGTCATGTAAGTACACTGGGCGATGAAGGCGTAAGGACTTTGGTGTTTTATGGTACGTCTTTCTCCTGATTTTCATGTCGCATTCATTCCAATAAATTAATAAGTCAGAATTATATGTACATGTTTTTTTTTTTTCTATTTTTTTTTTTTGGGACTTTGAGTCGACATCGACTATGTCAGCCCCGTCAAATGTACATGTTATATCTGTTATTTAAAGGATCATATATTTAAGCTTCCCCAAGTTTGAATTGCATACGGAGACCTGTCTAGAGGCCCGATTTCCAACCGATCAAAAAAGCTTCGATTCGAAAACGCTCTCTGTCTCCTTCACCTACATTCAGGATAAAGAAGACAGAGAGTGTAGATTTCGAATCGAAACTTTTTCTCGGTTGGTAATCGGTTGGCAAAGCTCGTTTTTAGCTCCAGCATTCTTAGGTATTTTAGAAGAAGACTAATGTTGTAAATATAGATACAGTGGGCACGTCGTAGAGCAAACTTCATGATGGGATTTTTTTTATCAATAAATAATGACCAGGCTAACATTAGACCGTAATCTCACTTGATGCGAAGCGAGCGACTATGTGGTCGAAGGCGTAGGCTTGTCTTGTAAAAATTATATACGGAACTTCATACAAACCTCTGCTTCCCGCTTCACAGTTTTTTCCCTCCGCAGCAATCACTCGGGAGTCGTGAGACGCGTTTTTTTTACTGGTCCGTTATTGACCTGCACCTTACAAAGTTCCACGAGCGAGTACCACAAAAAACGGAGGCTCATCTCACCATCTACACTCCCGTACTCCATGCCACTTTACTAATTCCTTCGGGTCTGGCAATGGATTGGGATGTTTGCTAATAACCTCGCTATATTCTATTGCTTTGTGAGTGCAAATGAAGTACTAAGTTGTAAGTTGGTTGAATGATTTTTATTTTAGTGCGTCAATTGCTTTTTGCCTGTACTGCTTTTACAGAGCGCCGCCGCTGTTTTTACATTTTATTTTATTTTATTTTATTTTAAGATTTTAAGAAAACTTACAGCTAGGTACAAGTATAGTTAAGTAAATATTAAAGAGGGCCAATTACAAGTTTCCATTAATAGGTAATAGAATTACTAATTAAGTACACTTAGAAAGACGGACGCACACAGAAAAAAACAAACTTTATTAAGTAGGTATATACGATACCTAACTACCTAAAAATACACTTGTTTAGTAACATAATCAACTGTTTAACTATCAAAAAATGCACTACTAATCAGCTTCTTCAGCTGTTTAGCAGTGGTATTAAAAAGGTCAATATCATGTCTCTCGGTCAAGTCGTTGAAACACTTGCTAGCTCTTATTAGATAAGAATTTCTTCTGTAGTTGGTTTTTCCACTACCTTCGGCAACATGCAAAGTGCAAGGCCTCCTCAATGATGCATATGGGACCCTCAGGCCAATGCTCTCCAACAACTCAGGGCAGTCAACCGTGCCATTTGCTATGTTGATCAAGTAGACGATATCAGCTATGCGTCTTCTTTCGTACAACGGCAACATATGGAATTTTTTACACCTTTTCGTATAGTCAGGGAGATAAGTCTTGATTCTAAATTGAAGATAGCGCAAGAATCGCTTTTGGATTCGTTCAATACGCGTTATGTATATATTATAAGCAGGATTCCAAACCTGTGACGCATATTCTAAGTGACTGCGTACGAAGGCACAATATAGGATTTTAAAAGTTTTAATAGAGACAAAATCTGATGACATACGCAATATAAAACCAAGTGATTTAGATGCTTTATTAATAATGTTATTAATATGTTCGTCATAAAGCAATTTGCCATCAAAAATTATCCCAAGATCACGAATTAAATTTACCCTAGTAACAACCACGTTTTTGAGCTTGTATGCAAACATTATTGGATCAGATTTACGGGTGAAGGAACTAATAAAGCATTTCGAAACATTCAGATCCAATTTGTTGACAGAACAGTAGTTTTCGAATCTAACCAGATCGTCTTGTAGACGCTGCGCGCTTTCTATTGATTCAACTGGACAGAGGATTTTCATGTCATCGGCATACAATATCACTTTAGAGCTAACAAAACACGCGGTAATATCATTAATAAAAATATTAAAGAGTAGCGGGCCTAACAACGATCCCTGAGGCACACCTAATGGAATTAGCATTGCAGAAGACGTATATCCATTTAGCACAACTGTCTGACATCTATTCTGCACATAGGACGTAAACCATCTGTAAAGATTACCCCTTATACCGATCGCTTGCAGCTTACGAAGTAACAGTACATGATCAATTCTGTCAAAACACTTACTGTAGTCAGTGTAGACTACATCGACTTGTGAAGGTTGTGACATATGCTGTGACAGGAAGTCGCTACATAATACAAGGTTCGATGTTGTGGATCGGCCTTTTAAGAAACCATGCTGGTCCAAGCTGAGTGTCTGTTTCAAAGAAACATATACCTGCCTATAAACCACTTTTTCCAGTACTTTTGCAAACAGGCATAATTTGGAAATTGGTCTGTAATTTTCGACCATTTCTTTCGGCCCTTTTTTATGTACTGGGGTAATATACGCCGATTTCCAAATACCGGGCACCACGCCCTCCGATAAAGACCGCTTAAACAATAGAGATATGGGAACCGACAGGCTCTTGGCGCATCTAACGATAAAGATTGCAGGAATATTGTCTGGTCCCGCCGATTTATTCAGGTCGAGGGTCTCCAACAATCTAAAAATATCGCCTGTGACAACTTCCACATCTCCTATGTCCGCTACTGTTACGCTGTTCACGGGAACCGTAAGTGAATAATCTGTGTGAGTGCTGTTTAAGAACGTCGAGTGGAAGTATTCACTAAACATGTTGGATATCTCTGCCCCACTATCCGAAGAGCGCTGACCGAAACGCAGCACGGCTGGATAAGTATTATTTCGATTTTTAGACTTGATGTAGGACCAGAAAGCCTTGGGGTTGGTGGAGATATTTTTTTCGATGCTAGCTATATAGTTATCAAACATTTCTTTTTCTAATTTTTTAGCGCGGTCTCGTAACGTTATAAAAGATAGCAGGTCAGATCTATTACCGTAGGTTTTATATTTAGAGTGGTACTTATATTTTTCTTTTAATATTTTAAGGAGCGGCTTTTTATACCAGATAGGATATTTCTGCGTAGGTGTAACTAGCTTAGTAGGTATATAGGTATTTCGCAGATTTTCTAAAGTGTTATAAAAGCAGGATACGGCTGATTCAATTGTTTTATGATAAAGCTCCTGTTGCCAATTAATTTCGTCTAGTTTCCTAGCAATTGAGTCATAATCACCCGATTGATATAAGTACTTAAGATACGGATGGCTGGTTAAAGAGTGAATTTGAACAAAATCGGCGGAGATACAGAGAGCCGGGTGATGGAAATCTTCTGGTATTATGGGACAATGACATCTAGTAACTAACACCTCGCTATTCGAGAAAACTAAGTCTAATATTCGGCTATTTTGATTATGTATAAAGCTGTATTGCGATAAATTACACAAATTCATACTATCAAATAAATCGAGCTGATTAGACCCGTGAACATTACAAGCGTTATAAAAACAGCCCTCATCGGACACTTTCCAGATCAAATTAGGCATATTGAAATCGCCAACAATTATAAATTTATCACATGGGTTGCCTAAAACTACATCGGAAAATCGTTCAGAAAAGTTAGTCAACTGAGATGCCATTGAGCTGCCCGTAGTACCTTGATTGCAAATATACACTGTACATATATGCAGCTTATACACTACCTTCGGTTTCTGGCAAGTTAACGTTATAGTAACCCACAGATCTTCGGCGTTTGAGCACCAATCACTGTGAGTTTCCGCATTTAGCTCACGTCGAACAGCAATTAAAACCCCACCCCCCAATTTTTGATTTGTTTTTCCATAATCCCGATCCCGCCTCCACACAATATAACGGTCATCGAACAATTCACTGTCACAAATACCATCAATTAACCATGTTTCTGTCAAACATACAATATCATACGTGTTCATACTAATATTCCTATAAAAACCCGATGTTTTAGTTCGTAAGCCGCGGACATTCTGATAATATATTTTAACTAGCATTTTTAACAGTAAAAGATAGCATTTGAATAGGTTTGAATACAATTAAATAATAGGCAGAAGGCATAAAAATAACGTTCAATAAAGCAAGATAGTATAAATAACTGCATAGATCATAAAAACAGTTCAACAAACAAAAGAAGTTCGTAAAATAATTTGCAGTAACAAAAGACACAATGAACTGATTGAGCTGATAACAATGGCAAATGGCCGGCCGAGCGGAAGCGAGACGAAGTGATTGATTAGGCGTTGCATAGAGAGAGAAGTGTGCGCAGGTTAAGCGCGCATACCAGAGTGCAGCTGAGCAAGTGTTTCTCAAACATTTAGTACTATGACGGGAGCGTAAACATAATATACTGACAAACGAAGGCAAAGGTAATGTAAGGTTCACGATATTTTCTTTAAGTCTGATTCGGATCTTATTGTCAGCACATGTGATGTCGGGTTTTTCCGGGCGAATATTTTGCACCCTTTTACCCAGACATAAGCAAACCCCCGCTCTTTTGCCATAGTCTTCACTTTATTAAGCAGCATCTTATTCTCCAAGGTGAGATGGTCGTTAACAAAGATCCTGCCGTCGCCTCGGAGGCCAAGGTTCGCTGGGACAATAGTGAGCTTCTTCGCCACGGCCACAAATTCGTCCTTCAAGTACCTATTATGTACCGAGACAATGATGGTCTTATTAAGTTTATCGTTGCGCATGGGTATTCTTGCAACATAGTTAATCTGCTCCTTTGGAATGGTGCAACCGACAAGATCTCCAATTTTAGCTACCAATTCGAACAGGTTTTCCGACTGAGTTACTGGAGCTCCCTTTATCTCTATATTATTCATGCGAGATCTTTGCTCGCACTCTCGCATTGTAGCCTCAAGCTGTTCATAACGCTGGCGCAGAAGATGCACTTCATCCTTCGCCTTAAGAAGTCCCTGAACCTCTTGACTGACGTCGGAAATCCTGCCCGTTAGTGTTTCTACCGAGTGCTGAACGAAGTCAATGGAGGTTTTCATGCCAGCCACTTCCGGTTTCATTAGTTTTAGGTCGGCAATATCGGCTTTCATAGTCTTAAGATCCGCAATATCTGATTGAATGGCCTTTACACTTGCTATTAGTGTGGGTAATGCTGAAACCTGAGTAGACAGAGCCTTCAGATCTAGCGCAATACTCTCCATGCTAGCTGGGGTGGGCGACTTAGCAGTACCCGTTTTCGCCAAGGGAGGGTTGAGAGGACTGTTAGCTCCAGCATTTTTGCAGGAGGTGCACTTCCAGGTATTTTTTCTGTCACCCAGCTTCCTATACCCAGCTTCCGTTATTCCGGCGCAGGGAAAGTCGTAGTGACCTTGGCAGGCAGTGCACTGGACTCCATCCCTAAATTCGGCCTCGCACCGCTTGCAAATAAACGCCATTCCAATACCAAAGTGCAAGCCAAGCCACTTCCGAAAGAGAATATATAGGTAATTAACAGATGATTTGTATACACACAAAAAAGTTTGAGAACCGCGTAAAGGTGGTTAACTGCGGGAAGCAAGTATGCGGTGAGCGTGCGTACGGTCCGCCGTCTACGCGTGAACTGTATAACAAAATAAAACAATTGAATCAGCCGTATCCTGCTTTTATAACACTTTAGAAAATCTGCGAAATACCTATATACCTACTAAGCTAGTTACACCTACGCAGAAATATCCTATCTGGTATAAAAAGCCGCTCCTTAAAATATTAAAAGAAAAATATAAGTACCACTCTAAATATAAAACCTACGGTAATAGATCTGACCTGCTATCTTTTATAACGTTACGAGACCGCGCTAAAAAATTAGAAAAAGAAATGTTTGATAACTATATAGCTAGCATCGAAAAAAATATCTCCACCAACCCCAAGGCTTTCTGGTCCTACATCAAGTCTAAAAATCGAAATAATACTTATCCAGCCGTGCTGCGTTTCGGTCAGCGCTCTTCGGATAGTGGGGCAGAGATATCCAACATGTTTAGTGAATACTTCCACTCGACGTTCTTAAACAGCACTCACACAGATTATTCACTTACGGTTCCCGTGAACAGCGTAACAGTAGCGGACATAGGAGATGTGGAAGTTGTCACAGGCGATATTTTTAGATTGTTGGAGACCCTCGACCTGAATAAATCGGCGGGACCAGACAATATTCCTGCAATCTTTATCGTTAGATGCGCCAAGAGCCTGTCGGTTCCCATATCTCTATTGTTTAAGCGGTCTTTATCGGAGGGCGTGGTGCCCGGTATTTGGAAATCGGCGTATATTACCCCAGTACATAAAAAAGGGCCGAAAGAAATGGTCGAAAATTACAGACCAATTTCCAAATTATGCCTGTTTGCAAAAGTACTGGAAAAAGTGGTTTATAGGCAGGTATATGTTTCTTTGAAACAGACACTCAGCTTGGACCAGCATGGTTTCTTAAAAGGCCGATCCACAACATCGAACCTTGTATTATGTAGCGACTTCCTGTCACAGCATATGTCACAACCTTCACAAGTCGATGTAGTCTACACTGACTACAGTAAGTGTTTTGACAGAATTGATCATGTACTGTTACTTCGTAAGCTGCAAGCGATCGGTATAAGGGGTAATCTTTACAGATGGTTTACGTCCTATGTGCAGAATAGATGTCAGACAGTTGTGCTAAATGGATATACGTCTTCTGCAATGCTAATTCCATTAGGTGTGCCTCAGGGATCGTTGTTAGGCCCGCTACTCTTTAATATTTTTATTAATGATATTACCGCGTGTTTTGTTAGCTCTAAAGTGATATTGTATGCCGATGACATGAAAATCCTCTGTCCAGTTGAATCAATAGAAAGCGCGCAGCGTCTACAAGACGATCTGGTTAGATTCGAAAACTACTGTTCTGTCAACAAATTGGATCTGAATGTTTCGAAATGCTTTATTAGTTCCTTCACCCGTAAATCTGATCCAATAATGTTTGCATACAAGCTCAAAAACGTGGTTGTTACTAGGGTAAATTTAATTCGTGATCTTGGGATAATTTTTGATGGCAAATTGCTTTATGACGAACATATTAATAACATTATTAATAAAGCATCTAAATCACTTGGTTTTATATTGCGTATGTCATCAGATTTTGTCTCTATTAAAACTTTTAAAATCCTATATTGTGCCTTCGTACGCAGTCACTTAGAATATGCGTCACAGGTTTGGAATCCTGCTTATAATATATACATAACGCGTATTGAACGAATCCAAAAGCGATTCTTGCGCTATCTTCAATTTAGAATCAAGACTTATCTCCCTGACTATACGAAAAGGTGTAAAAAATTCCATATGTTGCCGTTGTACGAAAGAAGACGCATAGCTGATATCGTCTACTTGATCAACATAGCAAATGGCACGGTTGACTGCCCTGAGTTGTTGGAGAGCATTGGCCTGAGGGTCCCATATGCATCATTGAGGAGGCCTTGCACTTTGCATGTTGCCGAAGGTAGTGGAAAAACCAACTACAGAAGAAATTCTTATCTAATAAGAGCTAGCAAGTGTTTCAACGACTTGACCGAGAGACATGATATTGACCTTTTTAATACCACTGCTAAACAGCTGAAGAAGCTGATTAGTAGTGCATTTTTTGATAGTTAAACAGTTGATTATGTTACTAAACAAGTGTATTTTTAGGTAGTTAGGTATCGTATATACCTACTTAATAAAGTTTGTTTTTTTCTGTGTGCGTCCGTCTTTCTAAGTGTACTTAATTAGTAATTCTATTACCTATTAATGGAAACTTGTAATTGGCCCTCTTTAATATTTACTTAACTATACTTGTACCTAGCTGTAAGTTTTCTTAAAATCTTAAAATAAAATAAAATAAAATAAAATGTAAAAACAGCGGCGGCGCTCTGTAAAAGCAGTACAGGCAAAAAGCAATTGACGCACTAAAATAAAAATCATTCAACCAACTTACAACTTAGTACTTCATTTGCACTCACAAAGCAATAGAATATAGCGAGGTTATTAGCAAACATCCCAATCCATTGCCAGACCCGAAGGAATTAGTAAAGTGGCATGGAGTACGGGAGTGTAGATGGTGAGATGAGCCTCCGTTTTTTGTGGTACTCGCTCGTGGAACTTTGTAAGGTGCAGGTCAATAACGGACCAGTAAAAAAAACGCGTCTCACGACTCCCGAGTGATTGCTGCGGAGGGAAAAAACTGTGAAGCGGGAAGCAGAGGTTTGTATGAAGTTCCGTATATAATTTTTACAAGACAAGCCTACGCCTTCGACCACATAGTCGCTCGCTTCGCATCAAGTGAGATTACGGTCTAATGTTAGCCTGGTCATTATTTATTGATAAAAAAAATCCCATCATGAAGTTTGCTCTACGACGTGCCCACTGTATCTATATTTACAACATTAGTCTTCTTCTAAAATACCTAAGAATGCTGGAGCTAAAAACGAGCTTTGAGAGTTGCGCCATGCGCCGGCGCCTGCTACGCAGCTTGGTTAACAGTCCATCGCTTGCGCAATTTGTCGTAGGCGGTGTAACAACCTATGAAGGCTACATAGGGCTTATCATACTAAATTTATCACCGGCCCGTCGTCGTTAACTTCAGACACCTTCAACTGTCAACCACAGGACAAAAGCCTCCTTTGGCACTAATCTTTTAGTTGCTAACGCGAAACAACGACTACAGCTATATTTAGTCTGCAGAGCATCCCACATCTACATACGTTTTTCAATTCATGAACTCCATTCCAAAATAGGTCTGACTGACCATTTTTGTGACAGATATAGCAGATGTGCCAGTGGGCTGGTCAATTGATACGGCGGACTATGTCAGTACAGTAGTTTCGATCATCGATTCTCCGGCACATTACTTCGCTCTGGATTCGATCCCAACTAAACACATAAATAATTCCATAGCTCACTAAATTGGTAGACGTGCGTTTATGTGTACACGTTTATGTTTATATGTATGAATAGTATGAACTTCACTGCAAAGGATTTCTTCTAACTCTACTTTGAAAACCAAACAATGTCTTCATGAGGTGTTTAATCAACGACATCAGAACATATCTCCGCCATATCATATAATAATATCAGAGATCTAACACTTACGGGTGATAAAGACTAAGATAATGGGCCTTCCCGTGGTTCGGTATCATGTCATGAAGACTCATACAATTGTAAAGTATTAGACAATTGTATTGACCTATGAGATATCTGGTTGGTGAGGTAATTTGAACGTTAACATGGATTAAGTATAAATAGGCAAGTGATGATGACGATGAGGTGAGTTAATTATACTGAAATTATCATCATCAGTCCGCTAGTGTAAAATCATGGGTGACGGACGGACGATAAGGATATGAGGAGGTCGTCTTTAAAACTCTCAAATATTTCAGGCAAATAACACGTAGATTCAACTCGGTGCCGGCTGTTTCTGTATATATATTTCCAAGAGTTCTATTGTGTTATTAGCCTAATAGAAACACGTGCTGCTCAAATTTTAATTGTATGAAATACCTATGTTATGTATATTTAAAAAAATAAAACCATGCGACAAGGAAGAGAAACTAATGTTTACAAGAATGCCGGAAGTGTTCCACAGTGATATCGAGTAAGTGCGCGAATATTGTTACCGCTGATAAAGGTATCCAAAACACGTGTTTCTGATAAACATAGCGGGACTAATACGACATTATCAGTATTAGGCCCAACTTCACCAAAGTAGAATAGATTTTATTCCAAGTATAACGCTACTTGGTAGTCTTGGCAAAAAATAGCCCACACGTGAAAAAAACGTAGTAGCCCTGAGCGCTACTAGTTAGTTTCAGTGTATTCATTTGGCCCAAATTACTATAGGCAATAGATGTTGCTTGCTAATCTTGCATTGTGCAGTAATAAAATAATTCGTAAAATAGCCCGAGTTATTCCGATTTACGGGATGAGGTACTTATCTGTATTTGTATAATATTATATTATCTGTGCTCTCGGATATAGTCTGATTGAAAAATAAAAAGACAATTAAGAAGACACCATTTTGATGTATCCAAGGAATATGCTTCAAAATTTGTGGTATACGGGTTATACCTACTCTTGTAACTCGGTTGTTTTATTACTATTATACTTGGAATTTTATTCTACTTTGGTAAAATCGGGTCTTAGTCAGAATTGCGGTCTCGGGAGTCGCGTGACTTTACGATGGCAAGCTCTACTGCGTCGTTCCGGATTGTGAAACGATAAATGTTTGCAAAACTAATTTTATATTCGCCTACAACTTCAGGGGTTTGACCTAAGACACCTAAGTGTTAATACACTATGACCATATTATCAGCTAGGCTAGCATGAGCTATGAAAATCTACATATTTATCTCTTCTGTCAACAAAGCATTTGACCAATGAACGATCACGCGAATCACGACATAAACTTTTGTTTAACATTATCATCATCAACCCGTAGATGTCCACTGCTGAACATAGGCCTGCTGAACCTTTTGTTGCGTTTTCATTAATCAAACGCATTCTCGAGAGGAGATAATGTTGATTTTTATAGCTCATGCTAGCCCTGCTCGTGTAGAGGTAGAAACTGTCCCATCACATGACGTGCGCAGTGCAGTATCACGCGAAACTTTATTATTTTAAAGTTCCGAGTAACGAAACTGGAACTGCTAGGGGCGGTCGTGTCGCTTAACATCAGGTGAATGACTAGCTCGTCACGTCTATTATTCTCATAAATAAAATAAGGGCCGACGCGTAGTGCAGCGCAAAACTCATTTAGGTGAAGTGTCTAACTAATAACTAACTAGAACTACCCGGTTAGATAAGCGGAAACCGAAAATTAGACTCGGAAAACACTAAAAACAATCGCATTTTAACATTGGACACATGTTAAGGCACTGAATGCTCCCAAATCTACTATTTTGAACGTGATTATCTCAAAACGTATACCATTTACAGGATTGAAAAAAATGCACGTTAATACTGGTCATATCTTCTTTACATTTTTTTTTTTACAATTTATAGGCATAGCATTTGACCACTGTCTCACCTGATGGAAAGTGACGACGCGGCCTACGGTGGTGCATGCTTGCCTAGAAGATACCTGTTCACCCTTGACTTGAAGACACCCAGGTTATAGCTATCTGGAAACAAGGACGACGGCAAGATATTCCACTCATTTGCTGTTCGCACTATAAAGTTTGATGCGAAACGCTTAGTGCGGGCTGTAGGAATATTAACGATATAGGGATGCCGAGTATCTGTGCGCCTTGTAGTCCGATGAAAGAATGGAGATGAGGGAATTAGTTCGTGTAATTCCATCGCACACTCACCAAAATGTAGCCTATAAAAAACCGATAAGCTGGCAACTTTTCGTCGGTGACCCAAGCTTTGGAGCTTAGCTTCAACCAACGCATCGTTACCAATGAGCCTTTTGGCTCGTCTCTGAATAGAGTCCAGAGCTTCGAGCTGGTATTTAGCTGAACCATCCCAGAGATGGCTACAGTATTCCACACAGGATCTGACTTGCGCAACATAAAGGTGCAGCTTAAGAGCTGTTCTGATGTGAAATACTGCCGCACTTTCCCTAGGATACCTAGCTTTTTCGCAGCTAATTTAGCCTTGGACTCAATGTACAAGCCAAAGTTGAGATTGGATGATAAAGTAACACCCAACAGCTCAAGGTGGTCTGTTACCGGTACTGCTACATCTTGGAAAATCGAAGACAGTTGGAAGGGACTCCGTTTTGCAGTGAACAAGCACGCCTGAGTCTTACTAGCATTAAACTTGACCAGGGGCCGTACTGTGAGCTCTTAACGCGATTCAAAACGGAGCCTATCTTGGATCGCTTTGTTTTTTTGTATGAAGATTTTGACAAGCTATCCAATATACGCTCTGTTTTGGATCGCGCTAAGAGCTCACAGTACGGCCCCAGATTGGTATTGCCCCAATCGGAGACTGCCTGCAAGGCCAAGTTCACGCCGAAACCGAAACACGTTTACGAAAAGTTTTCTCGATGGAAAAAAATCGTGAAGTGACCTCTAAAAAATCATTCAAACGTCCCAAAATATTACATTATAATAAGACACCCCATTGAAATAAATCATAGTGATAAGTTATGTTTCAATGCATCCGTCTATAAGCTTATTTTTTTTATAACAATAAGCATTTCTTTTATAACTAATTGTTTGTACCGAAAAATGGAAAAGTCGTAGAGCAACGCAACGTAATCGCCATATTTTTGCTATGCATAAAGCGACCCTATAAGGTACAAAATAAGTTTCAAGTTCGTCTGCTGTAATAAACGTGCTCGCATTGGGTTCTGTCAGCGTCTTAAAGATGATGAATAAATTTCAAACACCTTAAATTTCAAGGTGGACACGACTAAAAATACATAACGACAGCATCTGCATAATAAGTTAATAAGACCATATTAATATTTGTAATGTGTTATTTACTATTCATATCGTAACTTCCGCGTTATTATGAAGGAAACTTGAGTTTTCCTCAAGCGTTTGGTATTAAGTTGGATAAGCCTTCAGGTAAGGTGGATAAGTTCGTATATTTAAGGTGTAAAATGAAGGTTTGATGGAAGAGAGGAAGTGCTGATGGAAACAGCTATTAACCGTGACTTGCTTCTCGTGCAGGCTAGTCAGAACATTTTCACACCAATCAAAGTTTGCAACTTGGCTAAACTACATTTTTAATAGTACTTATAGATATTTTTAATAGGGATCTTTACCGTGATTAGAATCATTTCTGAACTCCCGATATTTCAGCTCAGTTACATGCACCATGTTCACGGGTAGACTGAACTTGCGGATGGATGATTAAAAAGACCACCGAAACGTTTTCTGTCTCATGACAATTTCAGAGCCGACATAGCTCAACTTGGTCTCTGATCGACGATTGCCAACGTTAGACGTCTTCCAGCTGATGAACTGTTGATGATGATGGTGGTGGTGGTAGGAGTGATACACGTCTATGTTACCGATAAACTTTGTTAATAGAGGGATAGAGTTGAAAATAGCTAACTAGACTAACTGCCAATAAACACACCACAAAAACGACGAGACAACTATTCCTGCAGTTAAACAAGATGCCCCATGACCCATGTTTCTAAAGGTTTCATAACTTTAATAGACCTGAGAAAAGACCTTAAAAGGAAAAGACATCTTGGTCAGTGAGAACTTGCCCATTGCAATAAATCATGACCAATCATCAGGGCGTGGCGGGTGCTTTAAAGATATGAAAGAGCCTTTAATGAAGCCGCCAAATAGGCTCCCATATACAGTATTTTTTAATCGCTCACAATTACTAGTGCGTATTGTAGTCACCAACAGCTAGAGGGTCAGACTGTGGATCTCCCGGTGTCGTTGATAATAATATTTGTGATGCAGCTCAGCTAGAAGACCCACTCTTCTTCTCGCACTAATAATCTTAATTATATCAAACTATTTTGATGCTATGGTAGCCCATAAATGTAATGAACAAATGTTTATACACGGTAAACGTCGGGCGCCTCAACAAAGTAAGAAACATACGAAGAAGGCGAATATTTGAGAGTGCTATAACTTTACCCACTGTAAATAGTCTGTCTTATACTCTTTACCATCAATAGGTACAGCATAGCAAATTTTCCGGTACTCTACTCGAAAGTTATGTCTGGAAATTGAAATCAACTAAAACCAAACCTGGATTACGATAAACCATAAACTAAATACGAAAACATTGCCTAATTAAAGATAGAAAAACTGATGACCTGAAACCAGAAACAAAAGATAAACGAAAGTGATGACCAAAAACCTAAAACAAAAGAAGAACGTGCATAACAAAATTGAATCTTACAAAGAATTTAAGTACCAAAAAATTACAAAGATGATAACTTGACTAATGTTATATGAACAGCCAGCCATAATAGTAATGCTATTATGGCTGGCTGTTCATATAACATTAGTCAAGTTATCATCTTTGTAATTTTTTGGTACTTAAATTCTTTGTACCTACTTTTGTTGATTCAATTTTGTTATGCACGTTCTTCTTTTGTTTTAGGTTTTTGGTCATCACTTTCGTTTATCTTTTGTTTCTGGTTTCAGGTCATCAGTTTTTCTATCTTTAATTAGGCAATGTTTTCGTATTTAGTTTATGGTTTATCGTAATCCAGGTTTGGTTTTAGTTGATTTCAATTTCCAGACATAACTTTCGAGTAGAGTACCGGAAAATTTGCTATGCTGTACCTATTGATGGTAAAGAGTATAAGACAGACTATTTACAGTGGGTAAAGTTATAGCACTCTCAAATATTCGCCTTCTTCGTATGTTTCTTATAAAAAGTATTTATAAAACAATGACTTATAAATTCTGGCAAAGATTTTTTGTATCAAAATACACATTTATCAGATACACCTGATAAGTGTTCGATTAGTTAAGCTGTTAAAGATTGAGATTCCCTAAAAAAACTATTAAAAGGTATAGTGGTATCAATATTCAATACTGTATCCATATTAATGACATCGCTTACATTTTATGTTTTACTATTTTTGTACAGACCACCTCGCTGCTCAGGGCAACCCGTCGATGTCATCACACGTGTTGTCAATGAAGCATCAGCATATAGCCCAACCGTGGGAAATGACTAAATTACAGAGCTTTTAAGAAAGAGGCGATAAATTATATCTTTATTAGTAAAAGTTATTTAAGCATGACAGACTATTGATGTGGGCATGACGCGCTTTATAAATGGCTATTCACAATTTTAACGTGCGATGAATAGGTTGGTAATGTTATTATAATAATTGTATTTTAATGTCTTGAATAGTAAGGGCCGTATTACAGAACGATGCTCAGTCATCAATCGGTGCTCAAGTCGAGATTTACCACGAGTTTTTAACCGTTGGTTACCTTAACTATCGGTGAAAAAACCGATCCCTAGTGTAGTTCCGTAATACGGGCATACTTCATAGTATAGTGGTTCATTGATGTTTGTACGGAATTGAATAAAATGTCCGCTCATGTAATAAAAATAATCGTAACTTTTTAATAATTTTTTTTTATGATTTAATTTAATGCATGTTGTAAAACGTCTGTTACTTGCCACAGCAGGTATTAACGTGCATTATGTTACCTGTGGGGTGATTACGTAACTTTGACAGCAATGCAACAGGAGAAATTTCATTCCGAATATGAAAATTTTCATAGTAACTATGCACATAAACTGCGTATTGAAACTGTCAAATCCATACATTTCAAATTGTCAAATACATCCTTAAACGTGACCCGGATAATGAAATTCTTACGATGACCTAAGATACAGGAATTTTTGTGGGGATATTCTAAACAAGGTTAGAGCGGAATACGATAGATCAGAAGTCATGAAAGCTGGTAGGGATTCTAAAAAGACATGGCATGCTATTAAAGATATTGCTAAACTAAACTCTCTTAAAAATAACTCTTTGGATAATGATGCCTTACTTAAACTTAAAAATGGCTCTCGAAACTCTTTAAACTACATAAATGGTTACTTTGCAAATATTGAAAAGTCTCTGGTGGATGTGATACTGAGTAGCCCAGGATACCACCATGAGCAAACAGCTGAGCCAGTTTCTACTAACTCATTTGGATTTAGATAAAAAAACAAGTTTATAAGTATATTTTTAGATCTCGCTAAAGCGTTCGATACTGTCTCTGTCTCTATCCTGATTGACAAATTGGAGAAGGTGGGGGTAAGAGGAATTGCTTTAAAGCTTCTCTCAGACTATCTCTCCGGTAGAACGCAAAGAGTTAAGGTGGGAGATATGACTAGCGACGTCGATAGTGCTACTTATGGTGTCCCACAGGGCAGCATTTTGGGTCCTACACTGTTTCTCATATATGCTAATGACTTATGCAACATTACATTAAATGGTGGTAAGCTGGTGGCTTTTGCTGATGACACAGCTCTGGTATTTACTGCTCCTACTTGGAACGAAGCTGCGAGACGTGCTGAAATCGGACTAAAGGAAGTTATGTCATGGCTCAGAAAGAATCTCTTAACTCTAAACACTGAAAAAACAAAATACATAACTTTTTCTAAATCCCTAGCTGATCAACCAAACAAAGAGCTCATTAAGATCCGGGCACATGTGTGTGACAGCTCTCATGGAGATTCATGTACATGTGTTCTACTAGAAAGGTGTAGCTATATTAAATATCTAGGTGTTATAGTGGATAATCAGCTAAGTTGGCAGGAGCATATTAAAGCTTTAACTGGTAGAACTCGTAAGCTAATGACTGTATTCAAGCGTTTAAGACATATTATTGATGTAAAATTAATGATTACCGTTTATTATGCACTCTGTCAATCTCTGCTTTCCTATTGTATTACCGTTTGGGGTTGCACATTTAAAACTTATGTTCTGCGTACGGAGAGAGCCCAGAGGGCTGTCCTCAAGGTAATGCTCAACAAGCCTTTCAGGTTTCCTACGATGCAGTTATACTCTGAAAATGGAATACTAACGGTTCGACAGTTGTTTATACTAAAAACTATATTAAATATGCATAGAAATACTACATTTGACACGGTGAGCTACCATAACAAACGTCGCAAAGCTACGATTATTTTTCCAGAAAAGTTTACAACTTCTCTAGCACAAAGGCATCAGTGCTTTCTGGGTCCATACCTATACAAGACGATTTGTAAACAAATAGATATTTACTCGTTACCTACGTTCAAGTGCAAAAAGGTGGTTACAACTCTTCTGCTCGGTCTTTCTTACGAAAAGACCGAAAACTTACTTACTGTTCAAAATTAGTAAGACACGCATGCAGTTACTTTAAAAACGCATACACTTACTATACCCACAATTCACGCACGACACTCACTAACACTCAATACATTCACTAGCACTCACTACACTCACTAACACTCAATACATTCACTTGCACTCACTACACTCAATACATTCACTAGCACTCACTACATTCACTAACACTCAATACATTCACTAGCACTCACTACACTCACTAACACTCAATACATTCACTTGCACTCACTACACTCAATACATTCACTAGCACTCACTACATTCACTAACACTCACTACATTCACTAACACTCACTACATTCACTAACCCTCACAAACATTCACTTCTTTTACTTACACTCACTACATTTAAAAACACTAAACTCACATTAACTATACACACCGTCATACATATCGTCTATTATACCGTAGTACTAAAATTATTGATATCTCAACCCAAACATTCTTACACACAGTAATTATGAAAAATGTTCTAGTATACCTAAATTACAATCATTTATTTTCTTTATTATTGTTATATATAAACGCTTTACTGGTTAAAGTAGGTATAATTATTGATTGTGGAACAACATAAGTACACTTAAATATACATTTATTGTTATAAAATACATCTACCCTTAGGCTGCTGTTATAATAATACAATGCATTCTAAAATAAAATTATACAATGGTATTGGATAACCTGAATTTAATCTAATTAATTAATTCATAATCCAAGTAGAACTTAATTTTTATGTTAATTACAGTCGATAATGGAAAATATATCACACTAATATTAAAACTGCGAAAGTGTGTCATAAATAAATTAGTGTCAAACAAATAAAATGTAAAATTACTAATAAGGTTATTGCGTGCAATTCTGAATTGTAATAATAAGCTATATTATAAGTAAAAGTAGTTACCACAGGTAAATAAAATAAACCGGTCAATTATAGTAATTAGGTAGAATATTAAAAACACATCGAGTCCAATTTACAAAATAAAAACTTTTTATATGCTTGAAAGTAATACTAAAGTGTATTATTTCTAACGGTTTTGTTATATTTTACGGTTCACTAATTAAATAAAAAAATAATGTAAAAATACCATGTAATAATAATCCGAAATCTAATTACTATAATATGTAATATTATATAAAACAAAAACTAATCTCTCTTACCTAAAAGAAACATTATTTTAATGTTGTAAATCGCTACCGCTTATGAGCTTTCACCACACGCATAGCAACGCTTGTTGTCACGACGCGGTTGTTGGTTTGTGAGGGTAGTTCGCGAATTATGCACTCTGGTTGTTGTTGTTGTCTGTTAAACTGTTTGCAGTCAATTACTATTACAAAATACGAGCTATGATTAAGTAATGATAGTTATCAATTCATTTAGTGTAATCATGCCATCTTATTGCATAATAAATATAGTTCCTTTCTATCTAAACGTTAATGTTACTGTGATAAAAAATGTCGGTCAATGTGATAATTAAGTATCTTAGGCTTAGTCATTTGAGTGTGATATTATTTGAGTGGCTGGTGGCAGCCTGGCAGGTTTACCTATATGTTGCCCGCTTATTTTGGATGGTTGTAAGTAAAGCATGTACCTATTTATCTCAGAATATTGATGCGTGTAGGAGCAGGTATGAAACAGATTAAAATGTAAAAATATTTGATGCATAATGCAGTGCGAATATGTAAGCTATTAGTTTTCTCCTTACCAAATCTCATGTTATGTATGTCTCTAGTATATAGGTACACATATAATAATAAGTCTGCAACTACAATCTATTTTATTACCTGACGCTTGGCCGGGTAAATGCTATTGTAGGGGAGGGATGAGCGCTAACTCAAACTTATTCATTGTGCATTTGTTTTCAATCCTTACATGTTGGTATAGTAGGTATACGTAGGTAATAACTTAAGGAATACCTTACCTGGTTGGCTGCCTTATTGATCGTTTAGTTGTCCTTCGACTATTTAAAACATGGCTTATAATAATCATCATTGTATTTCTTGTTTGTAGGTACCTACTTACTTAGTTTTCACTCGTTCATATTATTCTTATAGCTTGAGTATCTACGTTATGCTACATTTGTAATTTCATTGACTTTGTTCCCCATAGATACAATAACTAGGTAGATGCTTACTTGTACTACCGCAATTTAGTTAAGTCCGTTTCAACGTCTTATCTAAGATTTGATTACATTCAACTACTTGGACATACCTACCCATTTTGTAGTCCTGAGGAGGAATCTTAGTGGCTGTAACAAAGGGTATCCTAGTACGGCCGCTAACGACACTCCTAGGTATGGTTGTTAAAAAGCATTATTTCTATTGATAATTAATTATGTATCGGGTAATATAGCTAACCAACTTAGGTTAAGAATGTTGATATGTATATTTGGAAATAAATACATTTATTATTATTATTATTATTATTATTATTTTTGTGTTTCTATTGGTTGCAATCAAGTTACATAATCGCCTAGCAGGTCGCGAATCCCAACATCCAAGAAGCAAAAAATTTTATTAATCACTTCATCTTCTTCTTTGGAGAGAGCAATGCTCGGTATTTCCCTGCGAGATAAGATCCAAAATCAGGAGATCCGCAGGAGAACTAAAGTGACCGATATAGCTCTTTAGATAAGCAAGTTGAAATAGCAATGGGCAGGCCACATTGCTCGTAGAACTGACAACCGATGGGGAAGAAAGGTTCTCCAGTGGCGAACTGGAAGACGCAGCGTAGGCCGGTGGTTTTGGCATGGGAAATCAAGCAAGTATCAGGAACAGCAAGCACTACGTCTAAATCTCGAATACTGAGCTATACTGGTCTCTGGTCGTCACAGCCAGACCACAACTAACATAATGCACCCATACACCAAATCAATAAAATTTTCCTTAAAAATCTTTAAATTTTGCTAAATTATTGCAATAAACGAAACAATAATTTACGAATTTATAGCACGCATTTTATGTATTTTGTTACGACTTACGGTAAAACAAAATGTTTATATCAGACCATAAAATTTTGTTAGGACTTAATTTTGACCGGAAATTTAACGTTGCACTTGTGCAGTTTATTTCAAATAATTAAGTGGCACTAGCCAAGGTTGTGGTTTGCCTTACCATGCTGTTACTTTGCTGTTTGCAAGATTGTGTGGCTTGTAGGATAAACTAACGTTTTCTACATATCTTTAATACCCCATTTGCCCCTTAGTTTAATTAGCGATCACGAATCTGGATTGGTGATCGCTAATTAAGCTAAGCGGTCGTTTTCACCAATATCCAATACCCCGGTGTTCTTACAAAAACTAGACGACCGAAGCTACTGCACTAAAAATTATTGTTTTCATAAAACGTAAATAAAAACATCTTTATACAGATAGCACATTATACTAGCATAATATCTAATGTACTAGATATTTACAATCAACATTTGAAACGGCTAGACAATGTTATTGTCCAGTGTTTATCCAAGTTAGGATAGCGTAACGCAGCCGCGGCTACCACGTAATTATAGACTGCGCGGTTCAATAGCATTCAGTTACTTTGTTGAGGCGCCCGACGTTTACCGTGTATAAACATTTGTTCATTACATTTATGGGCTACCATAGCATCAAAATAGTTTGATATAATTAAGATTATTAGTGCGAGAAGAAGAGTGGGTCTTCTAGCTGAGCTGCATCACAAATATTATTATCAACGACACCGGGAGATCCACAGTCTGACCCTCTAGCTGTTGGTGACTACAATACGCACTAGTAATTGTGAGCGATTAAAAAATACTGTATATGGGAGCCTATTTGGCGGCTTCATTAAAGGCTCTTTCATATCTTTAAAGCACCCGCCACGCCCTGATGATTGGTCATGATTTATTGCAATGGGCAAGTTCTCACTGACCAAGATGTCTTTTCCTTTTAAGGTCTTTTCTCAGGTCTATTAAAGTTATGAAACCTTTAGAAACATGGGTCATGGGGCATCTTGTTTAACTGCAGGAATAGTTGTCTCGTCGTTTTTGTGGTGTGTTTATTGGCAGTTAGTCTAGTTAGCTATTTTCAACTCTATCCCTCTATTAACAAAGTTTATCGGTAACATAGACGTGTATCACTCCTACCACCACCACCATCATCATCAACAGTTCATCAGCTGGAAGACGTCTAACGTTGGCAATCGTCGATCAGAGACCAAGTTGAGCTATGTCGGCTCTGAAATTGTCATGAGACAGAAAACGTTTCGGTGGTCTTTTTAATCATCCATCCGCAAGTTCAGTCTACCCGTGAACATGGTGCATGTAACTGAGCTGAAATATCGGGAGTTCAGAAATGATTCTAATCACGGTAAAGATCCCTATTAAAAATATCTATAAGTACTATTAAAAATGTAGTTTAGCCAAGTTGCAAACTTTGATTGGTGTGAAAATGTTCTGACTAGCCTGCACGAGAAGCAAGTCACGGTTAATAGCTGTTTCCATCAGCACTTCCTCTCTTCCATCAAACCTTCATTTTACACCTTAAATATACGAACTTATCCACCTTACCTGAAGGCTTATCCAACTTAATACCAAACGCTTGAGGAAAACTCAAGTTTCCTTCATAATAACGCGGAAGTTACGATATGAATAGTAAATAACACATTACAAATATTAATATGGTCTTATTAACTTATTATGCAGATGCTGTCGTTATGTATTTTTAGTCGTGTCCACCTTGAAATTTAAGGTGTTTGAAATTTATTCATCATCTTTAAGACGCTGACAGAACCCAATGCGAGCACGTTTATTACAGCAGACGAACTTGAAACTTATTTTGTACCTTATAGGGTCGCTTTATGCATAGCAAAAATATGGCGATTACGTTGCGTTGCTCTACGACTTTTCCATTTTTCGGTACAAACAATTAGTTATAAAAGAAATGCTTATTGTTATAAAAAAAATAAGCTTATAGACGGATGCATTGAAACATAACTTATCACTATGATTTATTTCAATGGGGTGTCTTATTATAATGTAATATTTTGGGACGTTTGAATGATTTTTTAGAGGTCACTTCACGATTTTTTTCCATCGAGAAAACTTTTCGTAAACGTGTTTCGGTTTCGGCGTGAACTTGGCCTTGCAGGCAGTCTCCGATTGGGGCAATACCAATCTGGGGCCGTACTGTGAGCTCTTAGCGCGATCCAAAACAGAGCGTATATTGGATAGCTTGTCAAAATCTTCATACAAAAAAACAAAGCGATCCAAGATAGGCTCCGTTTTGAATCGCGTTAAGAGCTCACAGTACGGCCCCTGGTCAAGTTTAATGCTAGTAAGACTCAGGCGTGCTTGTTCACTGCAAAACGGAGTCCCTTCCAACTGTCTTCGATTTTCCAAGATGTAGCAGTACCGGTAACAGACCACCTTGAGCTGTTGGGTGTTACTTTATCATCCAATCTCAACTTTGGCTTGTACATTGAGTCCAAGGCTAAATTAGCTGCGAAAAAGCTAGGTATCCTAGGGAAAGTGCGGCAGTATTTCACATCAGAACAGCTCTTAAGCTGCACCTTTATGTTGCGCAAGTCAGATCCTGTGTGGAATACTGTAGCCATCTCTGGGATGGTTCAGCTAAATACCAGCTCGAAGCTCTGGACTCTATTCAGAGACGAGCCAAAAGGCTCATTGGTAACGATGCGTTGGTTGAAGCTAAGCTCCAAAGCTTGGGTCACCGACGAAAAGTTGCCAGCTTATCGGTTTTTTATAGGCTACATTTTGGTGAGTGTGCGATGGAATTACACGAACTAATTCCCTCATCTCCATTCTTTCATCGGACTACAAGGCGCACAGATACTCGGCATCCCTATATCGTTAATATTCCTACAGCCCGCACTAAGCGTTTCGCATCAAACTTTATAGTGCGAACAGCAAATGAGTGGAATATCTTGCCGTCGTCCTTGTTTCCAGATAGCTATAACCTGGGTGTCTTCAAGTCAAGGGTGAACAGGTATCTTCTAGGCAAGCATGCACCACCGTAGGCCGCGTCGTCACTTTCCATCAGGTGAGACAGTGGTCAAATGCTATGCCTATAAATTGTAAAAAAAAAAAATGTAAAGAAGATATGACCAGTATTAACGTGCATTTTTTTCAATCCTGTAAATGGTATACGTTTTGAGATAATCACGTTCAAAATAGTAGATTTGGGAGCATTCAGTGCCTTAACATGTGTCCAATGTTAAAATGCGATTGTTTTTAGTGTTTTCCGAGTCTAATTTTCGGTTTCTGCTTATCTAACCGGGTAGTTCTAGTTAGTTATTAGTTAGACACTTCACCTAAATGAGTTTTGCGCTGCACTACGCGTCGGCCCTTATTTTATTTATGAGAATAATAGACGTGACGAGCTAGTCATTCACCTGATGTTAAGCGACACGACCGCCCCTAGCAGTTCCAGTTTCGTTACTCGGAACTTTAAAATAATAAAGTTTCGCGTGATACTGCACTGCGCACGTCATGTGATGGGACAGTTTCTACCTCTACACGAGCAGGGCTAGCATGAGCTATAAAAATCAACATTATCTCCTCTCGAGAATGCGTTTGATTAATGAAAACGCAACAAAAGGTTCAGCAGGCCTATGTTCAGCAGTGGACATCTACGGGTTGATGATGATAATGTTAAACAAAAGTTTATGTCGTGATTCGCGTGATCGTTCATTGGTCAAATGCTTTGTTGACAGAAGAGATAAATATGTAGATTTTCATAGCTCATGCTAGCCTAGCTGATAATATGGTCATAGTGTATTAACACTTAGGTGTCTTAGGTCAAACCCCTGAAGTTGTAGGCGAATATAAAATTAGTTTTGCAAACATTTATCGTTTCACAATCCGGAACGACGCAGTAGAGCTTGCCATCGTAAAGTCACGCGACTCCCGAGACCGCAATTCTGACTAAGACCCGATTTTACCAAAGTAGAATAAAATTCCAAGTATAATAGTAATAAAACAACCGAGTTACAAGAGTAGGTATAACCCGTATACCACAAATTTTGAAGCATATTCCTTGGATACATCAAAATGGTGTCTTCTTAATTGTCTTTTTATTTTTCAATCAGACTATATCCGAGAGCACAGATAATATAATATTATACAAATACAGATAAGTACCTCATCCCGTAAATCGGAATAACTCGGGCTATTTTACGAATTATTTTATTACTGCACAATGCAAGATTAGCAAGCAACATCTATTGCCTATAGTAATTTGGGCCAAATGAATACACTGAAACTAACTAGTAGCGCTCAGGGCTACTACGTTTTTTTCACGTGTGGGCTATTTTTTGCCAAGACTACCAAGTAGCGTTATACTTGGAATAAAATCTATTCTACTTTGGTGAAGTTGGGCCTAATACTGATAATGTCGTATTAGTCCCGCTATGTTTATCAGAAACACGTGTTTTGGATACCTTTATCAGCGGTAACAATATTCGCGCACTTACTCGATATCACTGTGGAACACTTCCGGCATTCTTGTAAACATTAGTTTCTCTTCCTTGTCGCATGGTTTTATTTTTTTAAATATACATAACATAGGTATTTCATACAATTAAAATTTGAGCAGCACGTGTTTCTATTAGGCTAATAACACAATAGAACTCTTGGAAATATATATACAGAAACAGCCGGCACCGAGTTGAATCTACGTGTTATTTGCCTGAAATATTTGAGAGTTTTAAAGACGACCTCCTCATATCCTTATCGTCCGTCCGTCACCCATGATTTTACACTAGCGGACTGATGATGATAATTTCAGTATAATTAACTCACCTCATCGTCATCATCACTTGCCTATTTATACTTAATCCATGTTAACGTTCAAATTACCTCACCAACCAGATATCTCATAGGTCAATACAATTGTCTAATACTTTACAATTGTATGAGTCTTCATGACATGATACCGAACCACGGGAAGGCCCATTATCTTAGTCTTTATCACCCGTAAGTGTTAGATCTCTGATATTATTATATGATATGGCGGAGATATGTTCTGATGTCGTTGATTAAACACCTCATGAAGACATTGTTTGGTTTTCAAAGTAGAGTTAGAAGAAATCCTTTGCAGTGAAGTTCATACTATTCATACATATAAACATAAACGTGTACACATAAACGCACGTCTACCAATTTAGTGAGCTATGGAATTATTTATGTGTTTAGTTGGGATCGAATCCAGAGCGAAGTAATGTGCCGGAGAATCGATGATCGAAACTACTGTACTGACATAGTCCGCCGTATCAATTGACCAGCCCACTGGCACATCTGCTATATCTGTCACAAAAATGGTCAGTCAGACCTATTTTGGAATGGAGTTCATGAATTGAAAAACGTATGTAGATGTGGGATGCTCTGCAGACTAAATATAGCTGTAGTCGTTGTTTCGCGTTAGCAACTAAAAGATTAGTGCCAAAGGAGGCTTTTGTCCTGTGGTTGACAGTTGAAGGTGTCTGAAGTTAACGACGACGGGCCGGTGATAAATTTAGTATGATAAGCCCTATGTAGCCTTCATAGGTTGTTACACCGCCTACGACAAATTGCGCAAGCGATGGACTGTTAACCAAGCTGCGTAGCAGGCGCCGGCGCATGGTGACGTTGATATCGTTATCGCCCTATCTCTGTGTGTGTGCGTTGCGCATTGTTGCGTAATTAATGCTTGCTAGAATGAGGATTTGTTTTACATAAATAGAATATTTGCATTTATGTACTAAACGTGCGGTACCTACTATGAGATATTTTAAATATACATATAAAAATGCATTCAGTAATTTTATCGAACAATTTTACACTACTTAACCTAGCTGAGAAATCTAGTTGAGAAAGTCTACCGCTAGTCATCATCATCACTTGTCTTCTCTATTCCACTATCATCATCATCAACAGCCTGAAGGCGTCCACTGCTGAATATAAGCCTCCCCCAGAGAGCGCTTTGAGCGAGCGGTCGCTCGCTTCCTGCATCCATCGGCTCCCCGCGGCTTTCACCAGATCGTCGGTCCACATATTGGTCGGCCTACGTTGCGTCTTTCGGTTCGTGGTCGCCACTCGAGGTTCTTTCTTCCCTTCAGTTGTGAGTTCTGCGAGTTATGTGATCTGCCCATTGTCATTTCACTATGAAGGGTTGGAATTGGAACTCTGGCTAGAGTGAAGGTATCTTCAGACGCGCATGCTCCATCTTCGACCAAGGGAGACAAAATGGCCTTTACATTTTGTTTTATTATTTACGCCCATCCACGTCGTAGTAAAAGAGATTCCACGCAGAGTAATAACTTAGTACCTACGCCCACGGTCGTACAAAGTACAAAGTGCGCGTGGGATGCCACCCGCCGACATAACAACTACATAAACAATCGATTAAACTGTGACCAACATCGCTGAAACTTCGCACTGTCTCCGCTGCACTACCATTAACTGCAGAGTGCAAAACTTAATCGCAATCCCCGTATCTCTATAAATAGACATGTCTGACTTTCCAGACATCTCTTTGGCGTCTGCGTTTACGGAACATCCTAACCCCCATCGCTCCATAAATCAGAACATGCCCTAGCCCAATACAGATAAAGTTGAGTTTCCAGCGGCGATGTAAACACGGATTTCAGTCTGCAGCGTTAGGCATTTGATTCACGAGCTTGAATTGTAGCTGCTAGTTTATAAGGTAGGATTTGTGTTGGAAGACGAGGTCAGCGCGCTGGTATAGGCGAGATAGGTCGGGAAAATGAACCGCCGCTTATAGTACTCCTTATAGTACTATCGTAGTACGCGTCTGTGTGAGTCGCGGATGAGGTGCGCGTGTGTGTACTGCAGTCTCGTTTGCATGTGTGCAATGCAGTGCTGCAACTCGTCGTATCGTATACTCGGTGAATGGAGGTTGTATTTATGTTTTTCCCGTCTGAGGTCGGAGTGCGGTTTTATCGATTCTTTTTTCGTAGCATTTCTTTTTAGCTCCACGTCGGACGAATTGGCGGGAAATAGTGGCGGTTCCAGTTTTAAAATAGTTTTCAGACTTGACGCTTTTTGCAACAATTTCTTTTTCCATGACATTGTTATCTGCGGCCATAGGCTTTTAGACTGTGCAGGAATAGAAATTATTGTAGACTACTAATATGCTTGCTTTTACATAGGAGGAACTATTGTTATATAATATTCTGTGCTTTTAGTTTATGAATTTTGAATACAGCTTGCATCAAGTTTCTGTTTTGGAATTTGGCCTAGATCCTTACAATCATTTAAGTGATTAATCAGAATTAATTACAATACCCTTATAATCGATAAGTTTGCCAGCTGCATCAACATCAATGAATTTTTAAGGAATGTTAATGTGATGTTAATCTGCACAAGGCTTGTTGATTATCGATTTATTAATAATTATATTAATTTCTTGTTTCAGGTACCCGTTATCATCTATATCGGCGCTGTTCCATACCACTTGCGGCTTCGGTATGTACCTAATACGCTGACACGTTATTATGTAATTACTAAGAAACGTATGATGTTTATATAGTAGACAAAGGAAGGTCATCGCTTACCATCAAGCGGGCATTTGTCACCATTGATAGATTAATATTAATGGGTTGAGATTGGTCATGGTTGGCTTCGCCACTCGCTTTATAAGGATACAAGTCAATATATTAAAATTAAAAAATAAAATTTAGCTTATTCTATGGCAACTTGGCATAGTGCTAAATATAGAACAGAATAGCTTAAACGAAAACTTTTTATTGCATAAACCAACATAATATTTAATTAATATTAGGATAGGCGGCAACAGGCGCTTAAAACACAAAAAATTATTTAATTTTGACTTTCGAATGAATTTCCTATTACTCCATAATCAGAATCAGTCTTGAGGCAACCGATTACCTATAGTCGATACTCGATATACATCGACTTAGCCTCAATATAGCCAGCCCTATCCGTATCGATAGATAAACACTATACTCTATAGGCAGATAAAGGGGGCCGCACGGTAGCCGGTCTATCGGTCTATAAATCTATGGCATGAAGTAACAAACTGATAGAGTTCCAATAACCGTGTTTCTCGTAGGCGGATCTACACTTGGGTGCAAAAAATTCGCACGTATGCAACATTTTGACTTTCGCTGCATTTTTATTTTTGCGATTTTAACCGTACTGCAATATGTTACTACCATTAAAACAAAATGCACACGTAGGCTTTTGAGTGACACATCGAGTGACCATCAACCTCTATAAACAATACAATAACAACAATACAATAGCATAACCCGAAATCGCTCGTTACAGGTAGAGGCGCTCGCACTACTTGTCACAGGTATAAAATGGTGCATTTTAAGGGTAGTGACCTCATTCGCACATCAACCTTTTCTTTGAACAGTCGTCAATTGATAACATCGTAACCCAAAATTAAAAAATGAGTACCACACCAGAAATAGCTGCTCAAGTGGTGGCCCTACTTCAAGCAGGGAAAAACCAAATTGAAGTGGCAAGACAACTGAATCTAAGCCGGTTCTCTGTCCGTCGAGTATGGCAGAGGTATCAAGAGACTGGCGGCTTCAAACGGCGCCAAGGATCTGGCCGACCCCGTGCCACAACAAGGCGTGACGACCGACTGTTAGAAGACGACTACGGGAAGGGAATCTGAGTGCGCACAGAGCAAATGGACCGAAACTGACCCCAGCCCACCGACAAACCCGCCTTCAATTCGCTCGAGAGCATTTGGAATGGACTGAAGACCAATGGAGCGCAGTTCTGTTCTCTGACGAGTGCAGGATGTGCCTACATGGCAACGATGGAAGAGGAAGAGTCTACCGAAGGCCAGGCGAGCGATTTCAACAATGCTGCATCGAAGAACGAGTCTCTTACGGCGGTGGATCATGCATGTTCTGGGGAGGCATATCACTGGGGGCAAAGACTGAACTTATTTTCATCTCCGGAGCGAATCCTGGCCGCCGATCAAGGGACTTCTCAAAGGTACATTGAGGAAGTACTCCAGGACCACGTTGTACCATTTGCGGGATATATTGGACTTCATCTTCATGCAAGATAATGCAAGACCGCATACGGCTCGTATTGTGTACCAGTACCTTGAAGAGGTTGCGGTGCCTGTCATGGAGTGGCCAGCTCGCAGCCCGAACCTCAATCCGATTGAACATTTATGGGACGAGCTAAAAAAATGAGTTCGGGCCAGAGACACTGCCCCAACGAGTCTCCAGGAGCTGCAACATGCGATTGAAGAAGAATGGGAGGCCATACCGCAAGATTTTATAAAAACTTTAGTTCAGTCAATGAAAAAACGCATGGAAGCAGTCATTCGGGCTAGGGGAGGGAACACCCCTTATTAATAAAAAAAGTTTTTATGCTGATTTTCATGTTTTTAATTTAATTTCAACCCCTAACTTTTATGTTATAAATACACAAAAAACAGGTACTTTAGACATTTACCCAAAACTCACTAAGTAGACGTGGTATAAGGACAAAAAAGGTACTGCTGGATAGGTTTTGAAATAAACTTTAATATTAGATACCAAAAAATAAAAACAAACATGTTTTTTTTTGATTTTTGAAAATTTGATGAAAATTTATACATGTGCGAATTTTTTGCACCCAAGTGTACGTTCAGTCATGAATCCTTGCTCTAGACGAGATTCCATTTACAAAATGATCAATTCGTGAATTAAATAACCGATCTACCTATCGACATTATTATGTAATACAGCCACGCAGCTCATTCTCTAGTCTCATTATTCTCGCCTCAACATAGTGTTTTTTTAATTGGGCGCATTATCTCCTGATCGTTGTTTGAGAATATTAAATGATTGTACGATTCCAATTTAATTTTTTTTTTGTTGTAATTTCTAGATATGGTCACGCGTGTTATTTTTATTAGCCTTAGAGCAAGCACGACAGTACATTTTAGATGACAGACAATGATTGACAGAATATATGCTGCGACAAGCAGCTTTTTAACGGGTGAAAGGAAACAGTATTAGCAGTCTCGTAGCTCGTAGGCCAAGTCTCTGGTCGAAGCATCCATAAGTCCGATGATTATGATGCCGTTTATTGTTTTATTATCCTGTAATATAGTGTATTAATTTAATGCTGCTTTATGAGCACCTACGTGCGAATTACGATCAGCATATTGGCAATAATTACTTGCTTATTTTACTTTCAATTGTTTTATTTTACTATTGTAAACAGTCAAGTCTTCGTAACAACCAAATTCAGGATCTTAGTATCTTCACAATCTCTTAACAGATATAGCCTTTATTTGAAATATTTGTTTAATATTGTGTAGGTGCTAGGTGCCTACAGCCTACTGATTGTTTCTTCCAAATATTATCAAAATCGGCCGGTAAATGGCGCCGCAGCAAAATTAAATAGATTGTGGCCCAGCCTGCCCTTCCACTGTATTTTTCACGGCTAAATGGATGAACAGGCTCCTGTGTAATTTAGTGTTTAGATAGTTTGAACGGGGATATAGGATCGTTTTATTGCGTAAGCGCAGGCAGTTAGAATGAGGAAAATAACTACTTACACACTTAAATGCACATAAAAAGCTTGACAGTATGTCCGGCCACATCCACGCTCGGTACGATCCTGAATTCCTGACTCGGCATTGTAAAAAACAAATGAATGAAATGTCTCGAACTCAGAACTATAACGCGACTATGTGTTAGTACCAACTATGAGTTGTTCTGTGACTATGGCTGCAATCATCACGGGCTCCATGATTCATTCCCATACACATGCGATCGAAGGAGCAAAAAGTAAAAAGCACCAAGAGGAAACTCCACGCACCGGCGTCGGCAGGCGGCTGGTATCCGCGCCCTGTTTCCTACAAAACTTTCGCAATATGCAGTCTACTCGTGCATCGTTCATTGTTCACCAGATGAAATGTTTTATCTCCATCAAACAAACAACTCGCAAGTCCCTGAGTGCATTCGTTGATGTATAAATCGCGAGCAGTTCCAATTCAAGCTAGTGTTGCTAGTAATCTACAAATTCATCGATAATCGATAGTATCGTGTCAATTTCACATGTTTATGAGAATTCAATTGATAGAATTAAAATATCATTGATTCATATCAATATCACAGAAAGCATATAAGTATTTCAGATATAAATCTAGTGTCAATATTGCGTTGTACTACAGACACAACGATAATTTATATCGAAATACTAACTGAATGGCATGTTCATATGTCGATAATAGAACTATCGATAGTTTCGCAGCACTAATTAGGGCTGTAAAACGTAACATAATATTTATTGTTGTAAAATAGGTCGCTTTCGATAAACCTGTGTGTAAAGTAAGCAGGCAAGTCATGGTGTTTAATTGCCTTGGTATAGGAATGCGCGATATGGCTGCTTGCATTGCCGCGGACCCCTGGCATTTTATAACTTGGGAATAAATGCACCATGTGTGTACTTTGTACACCTAATTCTGTTTCTATAACTGCCTTACATAAGTAACTTTTAAACTGATGTATTAGATGTGTTATTCGAAATAAAGTAATACGTTAGGTAATCAAGTAATAAATAACAAGGTATGTGTGCGTTTGGACTTGGAAAGAAATAGGTTATACTTTTTTTAGAGCTAACGATGATCATTTTTATAATAGTAGTGCTCTCTGGGAAAGGCCTATGTCCAGCAGTGGACTGATACGGGATGATGATGATGATGATGATGATGATGATGATAATAATATTGATTTTGCTGGCTTTATTATAGATAGACCAAATATGATGCAGTTCTTTGGCAGCGTAAGCGTAGCACTAATGCAATTCGATATGGCAGCATTGGTCCATTGGATTGCAGTGCTGACACAGAATAGATAATAGCAGTGACAGCTAATGCGATAGGTACCAGACCAGCATCCCGGTAACACGCCCGATCCCAGGGGCTTTAATAAACTTTTATACCAAGTGTAAAATAAAATGCAAATAAATACATAATACATCATCAAAACCAGACAAAACCCTGAAAAAGCCAACCGACGGCAAAACTCAGGGCGCCTCAATGCAAACACATTTCACATGAGAGAATTGTTTGCGTCACTAATACAAACACAGGTTTTTTTCACAATGCCCTAGTGTACATACAAGTGTGTGTACACTGATCATTGTCGCCGATTTGATCAGGTGTGCAGTTGCCATGCCTCCGTGGACCCTGGGGACAATGGAGTCCGCGGGGTTTGACGATATGTGTGCCATTGGGTCACAGCGAAGGCGACGTATGTTCATTACAACTTCTATTGTCTCGTTAGAAGGAATAGGTATCCTAACGAAGGTTGCCTATCCTTTACCATCGGAATTGAATTTAATAAAATAGCGCAAAAGATTTGATATAGGTAAAGTCTATGGTATTGTCATGATGGATGATGATTTATGGAATTTATGGACCTTAGTTTTTGTAACAGTCACAATCCAATCCAAAAAGCCTCAAACCAATTCTAATGCAACACAAAAAATTAACAGACATGATTTTGTTTTGTACAAAAATGTCCATCACGATATGATAGCCGTCATTTCACATAAACTGTGCAAAATCAGATACGAATCCAACGTCCAAACCGACCTAAACAAGTTGAACTGAATCAAATATGGATTTAACAATGCGAGTTTCTAATCTAGTATTCAGAATTCTCTCCAAATCGGATATACCTAATTGGAATCCGTCCGAAATCCGAAGCAAGATACGGAAAATTTAATTCTATATCGTACAGAAATAATTGTACCCGAACTGTGTCTGTTTTGATATCTCTGCGAATTTAAATACTCCGCCGCAGTTATAATATCAAAACGGGGTTATAAAGAGCAATTAGCAAAGATAAAATCGCAATTAAACAGTCTGTGTGTCGGCGTAGCAACAATGTAACACACATAATATTACAGCAGTTACTGCTATACGGAAACAGACAGCCATGAACACTACACTATTGTCATAAAGAAATGGAAGCGAAAGCGTATAAGGGTCCTTACCCCTCCATGAAGGAAGTGAAGAATTACTTTACTGCATTAATATCATATAACATACTATTAACATGCTCCTCCATGACCTTTAACATCAACTTACTGGCTCTAGAACCCAGGATTTTTGGTTCATTAATCGCGTTGACTTCATTCACAGTAATTACTCTGCTCGGAACAAAAAACTCAAAATGTTCAATATTAACCTTCTGTACTGCTAATTTATACTAATTATCCTTATTCATATGTAAAATTCTACCGTTGGTGCAGTTAAGGATCTGATAAGAAAATTCTCAGGAAACTAGACACGATTATTATAAACTTAATATGATTACGTTGATAACACCGAAATTTCGTAAGACTATCGATGGCATTTGAATAGCTTCTGCGTTTAATTAATTAGGCCAAGCATTTGTAACAAGCCAATGGGAATGGAAGCCGCAATCAGGGAAAAGGGATGAATGCTTTCGATTATATTTAACAGAGACCACCAACGAAAACCCCTGCATGCGAAAATGTTGCTAACAAACTAAGGTCTAGTTACAATGGGTGGCATGGCAACCAAGCAAGATCCCCCGTCGTCAGATTTCTTAAGGTAGAGAGGGGTCAGTTTAATTTGGAAATGATGTAGGATTAAGAAACGGGGTAAATAGTCGAGATTACCGCAGGGCGTGGGCAGAATCGAGGGCATGACGAAACTGATTGATAACGTTACGGTGACGTATCGTGATAACGGATGGTGTACAGCGCGGCGCTGTTGCTAGGCCCCAACTATTGCGCCTACACTGGGCTCTTTGTTTTGTTTTCGTAACATGGAATTAGGATGTTATTGTCTGCAATGTAATGTGTTTGACAGACTGCGAAGCTTTAATTGAAGCAGCGAATGCGCAATATTCTAGGAATAGAGATGATGATATCTTAAGAAGTATAACAGGAAATAGATATCGAATCGTACTTGATTAGTTCGCGATTACAACTGATGTTTTTGATAGAGCTAAAATTGTTTAAGCATCCGCTATCCGTGCATCTGTCAAAGCCTCTTCACTGAGTCATTTAAAGTTTCCCATCCCTAATGGAATCATTTTATCAGCGCACAGAGCAATAATGCACTCAAATATATCCATTCAGTCCATCATTGATCCGTAAACTGTGCCGCAAAAGCTGACTCATTCGCCTCATATCAATCTTTCCACCCCTTTTCGGATTTATTACCGCATTCGTCACAGCGTAATATAACCAATTTTAGAATAGTACAGCGATCGGCTGCCGCGCGAATGTATTATTAACAAACTCATCAATGGTATTTATACTTGCTTTAATGGCATTTCTAGCCGCGTCATCATTGCGAAGTGCGAGGATCCCCCTCTCCAGATATTTTTGCGTGACTTAACGTTTTAATTGAGTTCCTTATTTGACGGGGTTTAGTTTTTCTAACATTTACGCAGATTTTTCGTCGAGTGTTTGTTTGTACTTATTATTCTTTTGATAGAATAAAGAAAATTACACTTCAGTGTAAGTCAATGCATTAAGTGAATGGTTTTCTGTCCTTACAGTTTTGTGAGGACAGAAAACCATTCATTCATTCGTAAATGTTAGAAAAACGAAACTCCGTCAAATACGGAACTGAAACCATTATAGTGTTGCTTTTATGTAATTAATTTTTAATTTTTATTGTTGCAGGTTCCAAGCGGCTCTTCCAATGCAGAACTCATGACAGAAGCTCAACTTTGTTCACCATATTAGATTAGGTCCTTCGTGTTACAATTACTTCATTTGTTTCATCTGTCCTATTTACATCTGAATCGTAATAAAACGCGCAGTCAACGCTCATCATTTGTTCCTAATTATTGTTTAATTCATCTTCTGTTACATGATAGTGCTTCACTGCCATTTTCTTTGTTCGTAGGATGAATTGATTTGTAACGCGTAGTGGTCCAATAATACTTGTAGCTCGTTATTTACCATCGATAATGGTAATACCGCGGAGGAAATCGCAAAAACGATCTAGCTTTAAGTTCCGTGACTAGAAATAATGTTATCTTCACAACGTTTTCCGTTTTTCTTCCCGGTGATAGCTCGTTCGTGCATTTGTATAGTTTTAAGACTTAAGTATGTTCATATGTATGTTTGTGTTCGTCGTGTTCATGTTTTCTATTATATTGACTAACAAATACTAAAATTTTCTAACGCATGACTGTTTCATTTTTATCGATATCAACTCGCGAGCGCATGACATTGTAATTATTTTGTATTTCATTATTATAATTTGTAATTTTATTTTTTATCTTATACTTATATCATGTTCAGACTTAGATTAATTGACATGTTAAGGTTTTACATGAACTGATTATTAAGTTATGATTATGTTAATGTTTACTCCAACAATTTGTGAATATAATGAGATCAATAATAATTGTCGCTACGCCCTGCTGGATGAAACTTGATTTTAGGTTTACACACCAATCGCAACTTAATTTCGAGTTTTGGTTAATGCATGGCAATACCCGGGGTTGCATTCCTAGTTTTTTAAAGATGAAAATTTTGATTATGCAATCTAATTTACATCCATTTTATTAAGTTCTGATTTTATATGAAGATTAATATCAATAAACGTTTAGGCATGATGTTTGAGTTTTATTAAGACCTCTGCTGGATAATTCCCACAGTAGATTCGCAGTCTTGCGAACGTTGAACGGCTGTTTGGAGGTCGGACATAACGTCATTTTTCAATTAGCCCAATGTCATCAGGACGTCGCGACCTCTGCTCCTTGACAGCACCCGACCTGGCAATATGAAAACGCTCTTATTACCGGAATATTAACTGTCTCGATATTTATGCCCATGAGACGTAAGCATAGACTGAGCAAGTTTGTACAGTTGGCCTATTATTGCGAACAGGTCCTGCGGGCGATTTGCGTTGAATAATGAAGAGACAGGTTAAAGAAAGGTCGACTCTACAGTCGCGAGCGCAGCAGTCAGTCAGTATCGCGAGATGCTCTTCATGATGGTTGCTTGTCGTTCTTTGGGAAAAAAGTGAAATCCAGTGCAACTTATTTGAGGTTTACAAAGACGTTATAGTCACTAAAACTTTATATCCCAACGGGATTTGAACCCGCGGATTTGACTGAGGATATGACGCTCTTGAAGATATAAGCTAATTCACGGTACGTTCGTATTACTGCAAAATCATTTTTTATTAGATCTGGGCTTCTTTCTTACATGTCTGTTGTATAAGCCGAATACGTAACGTCGAATTTTTTCTGGGGTCTCGTGGCCTATCCCTACACATCTGTCTACTGCGTTGGGCGGTCCCTTGCATGAGGGTACCAGTCACTTCTCGTGCCTACCGTCACCATTCTGTCACAATCATTGACTGTGAAACCGGGCTTTATAATCTTTGGTCACAATACAGAAGAAAAAGTATGATCTGGAATACTATGCATAAAGTACAAGAATAAAACAGATGCCAGAGCAGAAGCCGTACGTAGTCGGATTGCAACCCTGTCTGCAGTGCAGGCCTCCGCAAATATTGAAATATACACAATAAAGAAATTAATAAAATAGCAGAGGTTAGGCTAGGTCATGTTAAAATAAACAGTGCGTCATACTTACTTCTCACACAATTAAAGAATACCTCCAAGAAACTATTATGAAACAAGTTGAAGAAACACTTAATTACAATTATTAATTATACACAAATATTTTAAACACTGTTTACATTTAATTATAATAATTATTAAAAATAATTCCTTTGATCGTTGATAAAATCATCTTCTAAAGTGAAAGTCCTATTTTCCAATTATTTCGTATAATTACAAAAAAATGTTAACGAAGTAGTAGGTATTATTTAATGACTGTTACAGAATTATCAGATCGGCTGAGTGTTATCATTTCTGATCTAGTCTTATGCTCAACTTTGTGGTGAATATTTTGAAATAGATTTTGTTATTTTATGATAAAAATTCATAGATGTATCGTCAGCAACAGAAGTCTTTAGAAGCAACCAGTACCCCTAGTACGAGTTTTCCAATAGGTGAATACGTGAGAATCCATTTAAAATTTGTACTAACTACTTGTACTACTTGTACTACTTGTAACTAATAATGGCAGTACAAATTTTAAATGGATTCGCGCGTATTCACGTATTGGAAAACTCGTACTAGGGTACTGTAGGCCTAGCACGAATATTTACGCGCGCGTAAATGTAGCGTTAACGTAAGGCAGTTGTATGGCAGTTGGTCTGCCCCCCTATTACGATTGCGTCTGCCGCTCAACTGCTGTCAAAGTTCATACAATTTTGACAGCAGTTGAGCGGCAGACGCGCGTCAGCAGCTCTGCTAGCTCAATCGTAATAGGGGGGCAGATCAAATGCCATACAACTGCCTTACGTTAACGTTACACTTACGCGCGCGTAAATATTCGTGCTAGGCCTACAGATAACAATTTTTTTGTACAGTCGGTGACAAATTGCCAAATAGCTGCAGACCAAAATGTAGTTCCATATTTTTTTATAGATGTGTATGTTTGCTTTGTCGTATAACACATACGACGGTGACCTTGTTTGCCATATAATGAAAGAAATAATTAAAGTGGATAACAGTTTATCGGTATTTAGGTATAAATTTAAGTTTTTAGTGCCTACGATATCTAAATGAACGAAAACACACAAGTTTCCTTGTTTCAGAGGCTCCACGCGCGGCTCTGTCGTTAGCACAAAGCGATCGTTTTCTCTGAAATCAACCGATTTGTATGCGATTTTATCGCATCGCATAGCATCCATGCAGCGCGGCGTGACATTTAATGACTAAGCATGACTAAGCTGAGCAGGGAATTTATGTATAACTGCCTGAAATTACATTTTTATGTATGTAAGACTAGCCTCAGATAGGCGCTCATTACATAATTTGATTGAGTATGTATGTAATTATCGCTCTGCATGGATTAGACAGCTTTAAGACAGCTTCATTGCAAACTTATTCACTTTTTGGCTATAATAGAGACGATTTAAATAAAATACAGACCATACAGCAGAAGAACTAAAGTGACCGATATAGCTTTTAGGATTAGCAGGTTGAAATGGCAATGCGGCCGGTCGGAGATGTAGCATGCGTGTCTGAAGATACCTTCACTCTAACCAGAGTTCCAATTCCAACCCTTCATAGTGGAATGGCAATGGGCAGACCACATAACTCGTAGTACTGACAACCGATGGCGAAGAAAGGTTCTCGAGTGGCGACCACGAACCGGAAGACGCAGCGTACGCCGCCCCCCCCCCACTAGGTGAACCAAGTGGAACAGTGGACGTCGTTAGGCTGTTAATGATGATGATATCGATGATGACGATGACTAATTTAGTGTAGTGTGTAGTACGCACTAACAGCATTTTTTTGATTCACACTAAGCTGTTAGAACGCACTGCAACAGATGCCGAGCTTGTTTCCAGCTGCCAAAGTTCCTTTCCAAGTTTTTCTTCACTGCTCTACCACCATTTTTCTTCACTACTGAAACTTTAGCTGGGCATCTCTCGCAGACAAAAACAAACTATCGATACTACCACAGAGTACATAAATAAATACTTACGAGGTACTTATTGCACGCTAGTACCTACTACCTACTCAACTCACCCAGAAGTCTTGAATGGGTGATCGCGGTCAATCCGCCTGCGCACGCGACGAAAGCTCGGTCGAAAGATAAAAGTTGTCGCGCAAGTGACTTTCATATGCACTTACGAAACTTTGGTGACTTAATTGGGTTGCTGTCGATGGATTTAAAGCCTGTTGTATACAGCAGAAATATCTTCACTACTGTTTTATTACAGATTATTTGCATTCGGTAGTAGTCCAATTTACAAAACATCAACAGCCTGAAGACCACTCCTGAACATAGGCCAGAGAGCGCCACTGTGAGTGGCTGCTCGCTTCCTGCATCCATCGGCTCTCCGCGGCGGTCACCAGATCATCAGTCCACCGAGTGGGGAAAGCAATAACAACTACAACTAGTCAAAGGATAAATAAACATAAGGTTAAAATAATACCCAAATACCCATGTCTATTTACATCACAGAATAAGTAGTAGTCTAGGGAAGGTAGTAAAGAAAACGCTAGTGAATGAAATATGACGTCTTTATAATCTTTTCTATATTCTTAATGACAGCAAATAATCATCATCATTAGTCGTGCAATCCTAGCGTCCACTGCTGAACATATGCCTCCCGTATAGAACGCTACTTTGAGCCGCCTCTTGCTCTTGCATCCAATGGTTACACGCAGTTTCGACAGTACCTACTACCTAGATTGCCAAGACGATGATCAACAGAATTTAGAAAGTTCCTACAGTGCACATCCCTACTAAAGTGAACATACCAACTAAAGTGAACATACCAACTAAAGTGAACATATCAACTAAAGTGAACATCCCTACTCAAGTGAACATACCAACTAAAGTGAACATCCCTACTAAAGTGAACATATCAACTAAAGTGAACATCCCTACTCAAGTGAACATACCTACTAGAGTGAACATATCTACTATGATCATGTCCACTAAGGATTTTCTATACAAAGGCTGGTAAGTTAATATGACGAGTGTTAAGAAGACTTGGAGAATACCAGAAAAAAAATAACACTTACGTAAGTAACACAAGAAAAACTTCGCATTAAGTGGATCACGATCTTAATTCTTTGACCAATAAGCGCAAGATGGATTCCAAATTCCAATACCAACAAGTTATTTTAGCACCTATAAACGCAAGTTTATTAAAACTGCGGGACATTTCTTGACCGACTGTAGTGAACTCTGGTAATTACGTACGAAACCAAGCTGTTTCAAAACGGACGACCAGAACAGTACCATAATTAAAATCAATTACACCTATATACTTAAGTTTTATAGAACCATCAGCCATGACAACTTTGCGAAATGAAGATTGAAGTGGCATCTGCATCTGGTAAATTTTAAGTGTTTTAAATTAAATTGGGTTAAAATAAAATATACTGAAATTGGGTGTTTTCGAAAGCGAAAAATAACTGATTCTCGATCACGACATGACATTTTTGTTGATTTTTGGCGTTCCGTACCAAAAGGATACAACGGACCCTACTACTTACGTTAAAGATGACCTGGACAAAACCGCGGGGAGCCGCTGGACGCAAGCAGCCGATCAGTGGCACTCTATGGAGGCCTATATTCAGCAGGGGAAATCTTCCGGCTTATGACCTTTATTAAAGTACCACATCAATTAAATAATAAACAACCGACCAAGTGCGAGTCTGACTCGTTTACGAAGGGCTCCGTACCATTATCCATAAAATGAGCAAAAAAATCGCGTTTGTTGCACGTGAGCCTTAAAATATTGTGTTTATTAGTATTTGTTCTTATAGCGGCGACAGAAATACATTATTTGTGAAAATTTCAACTGTAACTATCACGGTTCATGAGATACAGCCTGGGGACAGACGGACAGCGGAGCGTGTCACTCGTGATGGGGTACGGTACCCTAGAAAGTAGTATTTTTCAGTAGTACTTACTCCAATATCTATCTCATTTGTATTTATGTACATAATTCTGTGTAACATAAAGAATTTCCACTATCGGGTCAGTTGTTATAAAGCTTACCTCCTACAAACATACAATAACTTTACAACTTAACAATAATTAGTGTAGATATAGATTTACACATTAATTTTATTAGATACATTATAATTTTTTGGTTCTTATTAAAGTTAATAGCCATGATAAGGCTGTTTAGTTTTTGTTTGTCTAGCCACGACCTAACTCTAGGTGGTCTGTAGAGACCTAGACGGTATAGACGACTCAAGGATACTTAGACACCTTCGTATTAGGCTGTTAGGTAATTATCGTGTTTGGCTAGATTGTTTTAATTTAAATATGAGATCTAAGCTGTCACCTTTTTTTTGTTAGCCATTAGAACAGTTTAGTAATATTAATATAAGTAATTTTGATTTTTTATATCAGTATCGCCTGATTAGCGTAACGCACGCGCGTATTAGTATACTTACAAGTACAACCATAATCATTTTGACTTGACTAGGTACTTATAAACAAATGTAGAAAATCACTTTACGAACCACAAACTTTGTTAGGTTTTCGAGAAAAACAAGCAGAAAAATACTAGTCAAGAAAAAAAGGAAATATGGCATTATGATTGTATTTTGTAGGCATTGTTACGTTATATGATCAACAAAATAATGAAAATGATACATAATTTACCTTTCTGTAAATACAGCTGAATGTGTAATTAACGAATTGTTCGTGCAAAACAAATTAAAGCTTTGATTTTGTCCAGCATCTTTTGCTCCTGAGCCGGCATTAATTAGCGTCAGGAACCGAAACCTCTGATGTTCGCTACTCGAGGCACCTATCCGGTTACCTTGCTTTCTGATCGGTTTGGGAGTGACAGTAATTGTAAATTAACCGTAAATTATGGCTTCAAAAATCTGGGTGCGGTTTTTAGATTAAATAACTGTTATTATGTACACTGTGTTTTTTTGAAACTGGCAATGTATTTTTTTGTTTACAGGGTACGATAAAATTGCTCACCGTTGTTGATAATAACACTAGAGAAAGCCCGAGGTTTCACCCGCGCTTTTCACAAAATTATTGTTGTGTGTGGTTGATGATGGTTTAGTGGTTCAGTGTTGCTAATATAAACATATTATATATATTTTTAGCTTTAAACCAATAGATAAATGTTTAAAAACTAAGTTGTAATATCTGAAATGGGTAATACAAAACGATTCTAAATATCATATTCGATTTTCTAATATTACTTACGTAGAAGGCCAAGGGCCAAGGCTCCATACATTTTTAGCCGTCTCCTTTTTAATAATGCTTCCTTGTACTTACACTCCTAATCACGTCCTCTTGTAGATTAGTGGGGAAGATTCAACCAAAGGTTTTATGCTGTGTAATTTTTTTGCCGTTTTAAACGCCCCACTTTGGTCCACTGGGTGGGTTCCTAACTTAGTGGGGTAGAGTGAAATGATATATAGTGATATGATATATAATAGGTTTATTAATAGCTTAACAGAAGATTTTCATTGATCGATTGATTGATTGAAGATCACTAGGTTAGTGCTTATAGTAGGTATACCTATACTAATATATTTTCCAAACTGTGTTTGTGATATATTTTCAATTTTTACTTCAAAAGAGCGAAAACGATAAATAAAATTTTTATACAGATTTCTACACTAGTCTATAATATATATAGTTATTTTATAAAGATACATTTGAAAGTGCCTCGGATACGTTACGAATTTCTCTCGAAAGCTCAATTTAAATTGTATAGTCTATAGAAACCAGTCCAATTCAGGTTCGCCAAGAACGTAGCCAACCTCAAGGCTGTCCGATCTTGAAAGTCTAGACCTTAGGCTTCTTAGAAACACCTACCTAGTTATTCGGAGAAGGGATTGTACCGCTTAAGCTATAAGGAAAACCGTTAATCCGAATTTCTCAATGGTAATGTTGACGTATATCTGTGTGAACCTTTGATAATAAGATAATAACGTATCGCACTACACAAAGGTTAACTGCTACTTAACATTAAGTTCGCCTATGTAATTAGTTTACTCTTGTGCAATAAAACATTCCTATGTTATGTTCTATCTACCAATCACATTATTCTACACACGAGTACTGAAACTTCAAACTATCATACGTAACTATCGCGCGACTGTAATGTATTTGTAAGAAGTGATGAATAACCCAATTCAAAAAAAAAGAAGAAGTTCTTAATTTAGTTAAAAGTCATCCCATTGTTCCCATAGTACAAGCTATGCTTAGTTTAAGGCTAGGTGGCGCTGAGTTAATAGATCACATATTTATATTTTTATATTTTTTTTTAATTTTTAGGGCTGTTACGTCCATATTTCCGTATCTTATGAACCTATTAGGAAAATTCAGATTGATATCAGTTTATTAGTTTGGTTTTTAATCAAAATACCAGTAATTTTGATTAAAAACCAAACAAATAAAAAAAGTATGTACCTATTATAATATCATCCAAGTGCGTTCTCAGTATGGAATTAAAATTAATAAATAAATAAATTAATTAATTAATTTATTTTTTAATTGAATTGGGATTAAACCCAATTTTTTTAAAAGGATCTTAATGATTATCTTTTTCGCGGAACGTTTTAGCTTAAATTTTGTAGACTGGTTGTTAATATGTGCACCGTGCCGAGCTGAATTCATTTTTGGTATGCTTCCTTTGCCATGCCGCCGATGTTTCACACGTAATTGCTTAATATTTCCGGAAAACACCTTATTTTCTGAGGAAAAAAATTTTTAAAAATTATACGTATCAAAAGTATTAATATTCCTAATTCTGTTTTGCGTATACTTTTTTGTGGAACTCACACTTTCCCGAAGATCTGCATTATGACATTTTTTGCGGATGCCTAAAATACGTGCGGTAGTAATCCTTGTATCCTATCGAGAGAAGACTAAAATCTGTGTAAACTTATAGTGCGAGATCCCACAGTAGGAATACCTACGTCATCGAGTACCTCAATAGGCTATCTGTTATAGACCGTTAACCGACACATAAACATGTAAAAAAAGGCAGGTCTGCCACTTCCGATCCTGCCGGGTTATAGAAATCCAAGATTTTTTTTGACGTTTTATTTTAATTTTAAAATTACGTCATTAAGGTAACCGAATAAAAATGCTTAAAACAGTTAACCATTGATTAATTACGTAAAAAAAAATTGGTCTGCCATCGCACATCCTGCCGGAAGTACCTGGCAGACCCTTACGAAGTGCCCTTCCCACCATTAACCTACCTCAACGAGTACCCCGATGAAACCTATGCCCATTAATAGCCAAGGTATACCTGATAATAGATTAAAAGGTCTAAACTTGCCGGAACTTAGTGTACAAAGCATTTGAAGTTGGATTTACATGACCCGGTAGGGCCAGAATTGGCATACCTGCCTTTTTTTACATGTTTAAGTGTAACGATCTAAAGATAGCCTATTGTGATGTACTCGATTACGTAGGTATTTGTGCTGTCGGATCTCGCACTATTATAAAGATTTATTTTTAGTTAAACTTTTCTCAATATTTACTCTTAACATCAACATTCGAAAACGTCAATAAACTTCGAGGTATCCACAGTAATTACCCCACATACCGTTCAGGAATCGGCAATGTAAAATCTGACCGCTGTTTGCAGACATAATAGTTAAAAGTTATTGTAACATCTCTGAATAAACCTGACTTTTGCTAAGCAATATTGTACTCTACTACAACTAGATATGGTTGATTTTAGCCTGTCTCGTTCCTCAGCTGACCACACGCTCGCTATAATGATAGACAGTGATTGATGTCCTGAAATATTTTTTCCTCGTTCTAAATATAAATGTTTCCTGTCTTTTACTTTGAATTAAACATTTATATGAGTAGCTGTAATTTAGATAATTAAGTAGTTAGCACCTCTCTTATGACATTCAATTACATTGCAAACTCTTTAAAACGTTCATGTTTATATTTTTGAGAGATACGCTGCAAGTTGCGGAGTCGTTGTCTGCTTACTTATTTGCTAAAATTGTGTAATGTCGGGAGATAAAATATCCAAAGTAAACACCGACTAAATACTCCTCGCGATCTGAAATTCCTGACCCGTTCGGTCAAGCGTAACCTTACGTACTGTTTACCGAAGTACTGTCTTTACGGTAAACATATGGTAATCAATCTGGTCAAGGAATGCGCGGTGCATCAGTGTCACTGACCTGAGGTGCAAGTGTCTGTGTGTGACACTTTTATTCTGTTTACTAACACTTCCTGTTAGTTCTCCAATTAAATTTGCAAGGTGTGGTTATTTAACACCCGGTCAAAGGTTAATTCAGTTTTCGTAGAATTGTGTTTTGTTGTAAATGACACTTGAGTAAAATAATACGATTTAACATTAATTTGCTGCTTTGTAAGCATTGTATTGTAAAGTCTATAAACTAACATAAAATTGTATTTTGTCACCGTCCTAGATTTAAAAACTGTCGCGTAAACAATGTGGAAAATGAATTATTTCGGTTATCCCCCAGCTTTTCACCTTCAAGTTGACCATTTTGGGCGCACTTTGATACTCCGTCTCTTTATCTGTGTGTTATCTCTTTACACAATATTGTAACTCAGTATAATATGGTACAATGCCCGTCTATACTAAAGTCTACACAACTTACTAAAATATTGTTTATTAACGGGATCCTTGCCATGGTTTTTTTTTAAATTTAATCTACACAACTTAGTAAAGCAACCTTCCCCCGAGGTTTCGTACATTTTTTAAATACTTGTCGTATTGTTAAATTCATATTAATTGCTTTTTTTTAATGAGAATTAGTACGTGACGAGCTAGTCGTTCACCTGATGTTAAGCGACACGGCCGCCCATAACAGTTGCAGTGTCACTCGGAACTTTAAAATAATAAAGTTTCGCATGACACTGCACTGCGCACGTCATCCTGAGACATCACACAGTCTGGTAATCAGATTACTACAATGTATAATCAGGTTATAAAGTCTCATTAGCCCAGTAATTTCACTAGCTACAATGCCCTTCAAACCGGAACACAGTAGTACTTGCACACTACTGCTTGGCGGCAGAATAACTAGCAAAGCGAGGGTACCTACTACCTACCTAGACGAACTTTGCAGAATAGTCCTACCACCTAGTAAAATAAACCTAGTAAAGTGCTTATCGATAATACAGTTTACCTTGAAAAGGAAAAGTCGGATTTATACGGATTTCCTACAAACCGACTTTCAATTTTCTTCCTGGTACCTTTGTATTAATTTTGTATTTAGTTACGTACTTTTAATGGTATGCTAATAGAAGAGGAAAGCAAGTCTTGTATCCTATAGAGACGCTCCGGATCCAGAGTTTTCTTTTCTGCATGTTGTGCCGGATAGCTTGCACTGTTGGGATCACAGAGCTATGAAACAAATGACGTTTCGCCTGTAGAGAGGAAGCGTTTTTTTTGCTCTGTGGTTGGGATAAACAACTTCTTTTTTAAACTCATTTATTATAGGTAGATACTTGCTATATGAAAAATGAAATATTATACAGGATGTAATTTAATTCATTAGCCTAAATTGACCCCATGATAGTACATCGTTTATAGATGATTATTAAAGAGTAAAGAGTGTAAATGAAATAATTTTTATTGAAAATTATGAAGATTGCCGCGGCGCCTAACGCAGTTGGCACGGATGATTTTGATACATTTAAACGTACGTAGTTTACCTTGTATGTACTAATTAAAAAGAGTAATTCATTATTTTAATTAAATTTTGTATTATAGTATTAGATAAAGTAAGTTATTCCATTTTTTGGAGTTATTATTATTATTACCAAACCAATGTGTTAGAATTCAAAAATGTTGGTCCACACGTGACCGGTATCAGGAGTAGGTATCTAGTTTCAAAAGATGCTAATGAATTTAATTACACTCAGTATAGCAGCTCATATTTTATTTTCAATAACTTAACTAGTGTATTTGAAGTATCCTTTTTGTCCCATTTGGCGGATCAAAAAGTTGATAAATATTAAGTTAATTTATTTGGTCAGCGCTCTCTTAATTTTAGAAACTGGTTTCATTCAAAAGTAAATAACTAGTTATGGCTTATATAATGGCCTATTAAAATTCCAAAACCATAGTACAGAAAGCTTTCAAAGCTATCTGCGAATGGCTTTTAAATACACGTCTCTAATTTGTTAGATTTAAATGCTAGTTTTGAATAACATACCTAGACGTATTATAAAATTTTCCACCAAAAGTCTAAAGAAGCTTAGGAAATATCTACATAAATACATTAAATGATAATGACTAAAACTCAATGTATGAATGAATCGTAGGTACCTATCATGACGTTCTTGCGATCGATCAAGCAACATACAATGCAAATTCAGTATGGACTATTCAACGAGACGCTGCCATACCCATTAAAAAATCAGGTTTGATTCGATAACTGTCCTAACTAACTGATCTAGTGTGAAGAAATAGATTTTTAAGTTACGTGATCGCCTACCTAGATAAACATTTTCAGAATTTTAGAAGTCCGGGCAAAGCTTGTTTCAGTTTTTCGCGATGAGAAGTATTTAGGTATAATGATGATATATTTGATTATTTTTTGTATGTAGACATAACAGTAAATAAGTAGGTATTATTATGCAGGGAATATATTTACTTGCCCCGTTATACTTAATTAATGTATTTACTCCGTTAGTATTTATGTATTTTCATTAGCGTTTGCATTTGCATTTGCATCTGCGTCCATACTGTATTTGTTATTAGTAGAGTAGCAGGAGCAACCTTTAAATACCTACATGTACTGAGTCATTGAAATTCGGAGTAACATGTTCAAAACCGGCTTGTTTATAGATAGAAGATTAATATTAATGTTGATTTGCTGGAAACGTCTGTACCTACTAAACTTTTTGCTCAGTAAATGGTCGAAAATTAAATAGGTACGTAAGAAAAATGCAACACACAGAATCGACTTACTTCTTACTACTTAGTAAACTTTTATAATAACAAATCTATAAGTTGTGTCTAAGTTATGTTCCAGTTTAAAAAAAGACAGATTTTAATCTATGATTTTAATAAGTTATTTAATTACGTCGTTTTTAATCGGCTGTTCTTTTTCTTTCCTACCTACTTTAAAACATATTGATTACGCTAAATAGATCAAAACTACTTAAAATAAAATTGCTTAGGCTAAATAACTTTTTCCATTGCAACAAACATGTACATGTACACATGTTACAAACAATTGCTACTGTACATCTCATCATCATCATCAACAGCCTGAAGACGTCCATTGCTGAACACGCTTCCCCCAGAGAGCGCCACTTTGAGCGGCTACTTGCCTCCTGCGTCCATTGGCTCCCCGCAGCTTTATTAGATTGTTGGTCCACCTAGTGGGGGACCGGCTTACGCTGCGTGTTCCGGTTCGTGGTCGCCACTCGAGAATTTTTTTTTACCGGTTATCAGTTTTACGAGCGGTGTGGCCTGTCCATTGCCGTTTCAACTTGCTAATTCTAAGAGCTATATCGGTCACTTTAGTTCTCCTGCGGACCTCCTCATTTTGGATCTTATCTCGCAGAGAGACACCGACTATCTCTCTCTGCAGCCATAGCTCGTTACGCGACTTTGAGCTCCTACTGTAAACCTAAATAAAATTGAAACGTTGTCTATTTTTTTAGTAGTAAAGGTACATACACTCACTCTAAAGCAGCTAAGCCATTTTGTATTGGTAAAATCAGTTAAATCTCGCATGTTCGAGGCCTAATTGGACAGATCGATGAGCAAGCAAAACAATGAGTGTTGTTCTCCCAACAAACGATACGTTACATATTACACTAGTCGTTCGGAGAACTGATTAAGCCGAATGTGAATAGAGTGCTATTTAAATCATAGTAGGCAGTTCAATGGCGGAACTGTGGCAGTCATAACATAAAAACATGACTAAGGCATTCACATCTAGAGCTTTGTAGATTTGTGTAACTGTATCTCAATAATTAGGATAGAGACCTTACCATTACCTCTTCTTCTTTGAGATTTGTCTAGTGCCCTCCACTTTACCCTGATGGAGTAAATGTTCTGCCTTTAGACGTGTCCGAAGAACTTGAGGATGCAAGTTTGCAGAAAAGACGAAAGACGCTGGTCAATGAAGATTTCTGTGTGCGTGGTGTGTGAAACTCGGTCCAAGATACCCCAAGCATCTTTCTCCAGTACCATAAATCTACCTTTTTCACCTCTTGCGCGTTCTAATTGAAGACCTGAAAATAAATCGATAAAACTCTGACTGTAATTAGGACAAAAGTAAATCGCTAAAATACAATTGAAGTTAAAAAAAAGTGATGTTAAGTCTCCAGAAAGGCAGAAACTGATCTAAAATGTTGAAAAGTTGAAAATTCCTTTAATAAAATGGAAAAAGCTTAATTTCAAAACCATAGATTTATATATCAGGATATGCCCGAAGGAACATTTTATTTTGTCAAAATGGCGTGGGAAAAATCAGCGCCATCTATTAGATTTCGCGTGAACTACGACAAGTTGAGAAAATTAGGTGCCTACCGCTGCCATTATGTTCGTCAATGTTTATGTTTACAATGATTATTCCAAATATAAATTCGATTATTTTGTTACAAAACAGAGTGTAATATTGAAAATATTGAATTACTTGAGGTAAGAAACTTGGTCTTTCTTTTTACTGCACTTTTGAGTATAGATTGTGCAACCCTTCACAATACAACTTGGCATATTTTGTTTGTGACATTCGACCGATGCCTTCTAACTTCCATCACAGACTGAGCGCTAGTGGATGCCAGTCTGTGAAATTGGCTCCCACTTTGAAGCGACGTTTTAACCTGTCATTAGGCCTGTCCTTAATATATATGTCTATGTTCAAAACAGTAGTTATTGCGATACAGTGGTATTTGTGATAATTCCCATTCAGCAAATTATGACACTCAGTCAAATATCAAATAACGTTTACCTAGAATTCGTAGCCAAGTCAACATATTTGTAGCAAGTAGGTAAAAACGTCTATCATAGATTTATTCAAATTTTATTTATCGATTTGCATTGTTAAGGCATATTACACAATAACTTTAAATTGCTTATAACCATGGTTATGAATAATGTGGGAACCTAACTCTCAACTACTGAGAATAGGTTGAAGTCACCAACCGGTTACAGCAAAACTTTATATGACATGATGACACACGTGATTTTAACGGATGGTTAAAGTTTTAGGATGATTCTTTGATGCTTTTTATGAGCAAACCTGTTCCTATTGTGGTAAAAACACTAGGGTGTTTAGATGTATTGTTTTATTAAACCTGTGTTTGAAGCTGTGTGAATAGGAATAGGATCAAGTGCAGACAGAAAGCGACCTTGTGGACAAAAGAATGCGGACATTTTAGCACTGGTTAGTTTTTATACTTGAAGTAGGACAATGACCTTTTACTGAGCATTAAAAGGTTTTATAATGTTCTACGGAAGTGTTGACTTAGATATCAAATTTGGAAAGGGACAATTTGAACTACGAACGGAATTTGAACTCGCATCTATCTGTCCTTAAAATTGGGGCATGCTTTACTAAAGCTAGCCAGTGGTCTCTGCCAATTTGTGTGCAAAATTTCACCAAGAAGAGTACTTACTGAATTTTCAAAAACCTTATTTACCTACTTCCCTAATACGCCACCAAAAGCAGCATCTCCCACATATCAATTCTCGATGTCTAAGTGTTAGGTGAAGTTTGGCCTAATACTATACGTAAAGTTAGATGGACTTTTTTGCAGTTTGCCTAGGTAGACATCACAGCTTTGCCATATTATTCTGCCGCCATATAGTAGTGTGCAAGATATGATACTACTACTGTTACTTTCATATTCCAAATAGGTATCACGGCCACCATGTTTGGCTAACCCTCTACCAAACACTCTGTATAACTGGCTCCCATATGAAGAACGTCAATATGTCCTCATCACTGATCAGAGTTACTTCGACTGTGTATTGACGTAAGTTAAGCTGATGTTATTTACCAATATGGATCAGCCTCATGATAGTTTTCAAATTAAATATAGAAGAACCGTACTGATAAAGTTTTAGAAGAGTCCATTCTAATGGACGTATCATATATAACTCCACGAACTAAATTAAACAAGGAAATGTCACGGGTTAGTCATACAACAAGGCGTACTTTCGTTCGCGATCTGCCTACACCACCAATGTGGAGTATGGTGAGAGCGTCGCCTACGGAGCATTGTGGTGATCGGAACACATCACTTTCCACGGCAACCGGTCGGTGGCAGCCGCGGATGGAGATACACTGGGAACCTCGATGACTGGGAATTACTAAAACCAATAGTTTCTGCTAGCAGTCAACCATTTTATTAGCTGCGGTAACGGTACTGCTGAACTAATGTTACTAATCCAACTAACTCTACTATTCTATCATACATAAATTGACGGTTTAAAACTTGTGTTCTTGTGAATAAAGTTAGTGTGTTATGAAGGGCTTTTACATCTATTTCTAACGGTGAAATTAATCATGAAGTTACTGTTCTGTAACCGTGAGGAGCCGATGGATGCATGAAGCAAGCAGCCACTCGAAGTGGCGCTCTGTGACGCCTATGTTCAGCAGTGGACGTCTTCAGGCTGATGATAATGACTGTTCTGTAAGTTTTGCACCGAATTTCAAAACGAAGAATTAAGTGACCTTTTAAATGGGACAGTGGTATTTATGTTTGTGTACTGTACACATATTGCGTTATATCTACAAATGCTTGGTAAAGAAAACACTAGATAATCTAGATTTATGAGTTGAATGACGTTTTTTTTGTTTCTCAACTTTTTGTAACGAAAATGGTGTATCTACCTATTTTGTAACGTTATCCAAGTATCTACAACTCTCAGTGTGCGTCAAACTTAAAGCGTAGGTGCGCCCGCGCATCCCACGGCGAAATGTGATCGTAGTGCTGAAATTGTTAATGTGCTTCCGATCAGTGGGCGGAGGTCTCTACAAATTCGTTGATTGACGTCGATGTACGCTCTAACTATACTCTAAACGTTGACAAAACACATACTAACTATGTATTTATCTGTGAAATCGTTCGTACTGACTCCGCATTATCTGTGCCTGCTAAACAAACTGTGGTGTATTTTTAGTATTTACATTATTTTCGGGTCATTGACTTTGTATTGGCAGAAATTCGTAGAAGCTTACGGGTAGGAACTAAATCTATTTTTATAATAAATTGGCCATTTGACTGAGTAGTCGGTACTTGGAAATAAGTATAGGGCTTAAAAAGTTCCCGTTTTTTAGGGTTCTGTATTTATGTTACAAGATAGCCATATCAATATGATGATAAGAGGTTACCATCACTTTTCAGCAAGAGTGAATAAAAGAGAATGATGGTCTGGCCAACCATATCTAGTTATTGTACTAAAAATGCTCTACTCAACTCTAGCTATGAAAACCCGACCACTTATGAAGAAAGTGGCGACCACGAACCGGAAGACGTAGCGTAGGCCCGCCACTAGGTGAATCGATAATCTGGTTAAAACAGTGGGGAGCCGATGAATGCAAGAGGGCAAGTAGCCGCTCAAAGTGGTCTATGTTCAGCAGGACGTCTGTAGGCTGATGTGAGTCTCTGTATAACATCAGCCCATACGGGCGTTTTTTCACAAGGTGTATACAGGGTTACAGGAAAAATCGTGCTAGATCCGTTAAGAGCGTGGAGTACCCATCACTTCTGACTTATTTCACTATGAAACACCCTAGGCTAAACTTTACCCTTTTCGAGATATTCAATTTTTAATTTTTTCATTGAAATATTTTGTGTCTTCTTATTATTATTATTATTGCATTTTTACATGTGTAATAAGATGCTTTAGGACGTCAATCATTAAAATAGTACATAAGTTAATTGAATAGACCGTAGTAGACAAGTGAAAGTTAAGATATAAAAAAAATATTAGAAACTGTATTGTTTTCTAAGGGATATCTACAAAAATATTATTAGTTTAGCCTAGGGTGTTTCATAGTGAAATAAGTCAGAAATCATGGGTACTCCACGCTCTTAACGGATCTAGCACAATTTTTCCTGTAACCCTGTATATAGGCCATCCATAACGCAATCTTTCTTGAATTTCGTGATTCTTGAACATGCCGGTTTTCCTCACGATGCAGTCTTACTTCACCGCTGTAAAATTGCACGGCTGGATTTGAACCTGGTTACGTCGATTTAGAAGTCGCTAGGGCTACCGCTGTGCCATTCCCGCTCTATACATAACATTAACACATGTCTACTAATATCATATTTTAGCTCTCACAGTTAGTATATGACTAAACAATATCAATTTAGTTTCTCATGCTTCGATTCGAGTGTATTGACATGCAATGATGAATCATTTATAAAAGACCTGTTAAAATCATTCATTGAACAAAAACATTATCTGCAAAAATACCCTAAGAGCTCCTTGTTACTAGGTAGTACCAAAAACCATTATAATTTGCGAGTAGGGAAACATTCTAGCTCTGTGATTATAGTCTTTGGTAATGGCTACTTAATAATATAATTTCCCACACCGAATACTTACTACTCACTTATTTAACTGTTTTTTAGAGTTCCGTACCCCAAGAGTAAAACGGACCTCATTACTAAGACTCCTGTCCGTCTGTCTGTTTATCACCAGGCGTATCTCATGAACCGTGATAGTTGGACAGTCGAATTTTTCACAGATGATGTAATTATGTTGCCGCTACAACGACAATTACTAAAAAACAGAATAAAATAATTATTTAAGGGGGCTCCCGTACAACATACGTGATTTTTTTGCTCGTTTATATAGGTGGTATGGAAACCTTCGTGCGCAAGTCGGACTTACTCTTGTCCGGTTGTTTTATTACCACGGAATATATAATAATACCTACTTGTTACTTCTAAATAGTAACTTAGCGTTCATCATAGCGAAGCAGCCGAAATTTTAATGGGGAAAAAATCACAAAGACCGCTTTCACTTTTATCCCGGAAATGAAAGACTCTGCGGGAAAGCGGAGTTTAAATAGAAATCAAATTTTGTCATATATTCAAATCTTTTCAAACTCAGATATGTATTTTTTTAGAACTTCAAAATTACTCCTTTACATTTCAGGCCCTATGGCACAAGAAATGAAAAATATAATGTGCAGGTTTTACCTTTTCCATAAAGAGGGGATGTCTTCGCCAAACATCTGATAGGGCGCCTAATTACGGGCAGCCGCGATAACAGACATATCTTCTAACGGCACGTCCTTCAAATTTAACGATGAATTAGGTAAGGGAAAGCATTGTGCTATTATAAAATAACTTGAATATTTTACAATGATACTATTGTGAACTGGGCTAAAATTGCTGTAAGAGGAGAGTAGAGTACGAGTATTATTCATACAAAATGCGCCAAAGTATTTTACTACTTTTAAATGATATCCGATTTCAACAGATTTTGATGGATGATTTTTATGTGTTGTTCTACACTGTGATAAACACTACACTATTTGAATACTTACGTGTTCTTTTTTTTAATTTTTGTTATATCTTGGTGGCTATAACCAGTTTTTGCTTTACTATACTTTACTCTTGCGTCGATACTATGAGTAAGAAAATTAGTTAGAATTAGGCCTTTGTTCTCTATATCCGAGTAAAGTTCCGAGTTGGCTGGCCAGTGAGTAATACTGATCGGGACGTAAAGGCGTCGAGTAGTTCTTCCCAGTTTCACGAACGAAAACAGAGTTTCCATCAGCTACTCAGTGGGTAAAAATTTAGGGTGATCTGTTGCAACGTCAACTGTTCATTTCGTTCGTTCAATAGTCACCCTGACTGCTGTCAGTGACGCCATTTTGGGTTCGTTTTTTAACGACGAAGACATCCACTGCTGAACATAGGCCTCCTCTAAAGAGCACCACTTTGAGCGGCTGCTAGCCTCCAGTATCCATCGGCTTTCCACGGTTCTGAGTGGACTGTTTTACTAATTAAATACAATGATTTCTATATTCATAACTATCTGATCTCGAAGTAGAAACAGGAATAGTCGATGTTTTTATAGCAGTAGCGTAATCAACAGGGTTGGTAGTTTACAGTCAGTTAGATCTCAGTATTTGTGGCATGCAAACTATAATAATAAATTACAAACACATGCGAGATTGCAACAAGTTTTGCTATAGCCGTCGGTTAACCGTACTAATCGGCAGCTGATGTGTCCTGTAAGTAGCAGCCTGGTTTACGGGTCGGCTTGCGCTACTCGGACATTCTGAAATTCGTTACTGCAGTTAAAAGTGACATTACGTGGTGGCTAGCCAACTCGGAACTTTACTCGAATATAGAGAACGAAGGCCTTAGGATACAAAATATTTCAAATAAATTAATCAAATGATTGACCCCAAAAACAAATTATTGTATGGACCAATTGTTATTGGTTTTTGTTAAATCTTGAGATGTATAGTGTGAAAGACCATTTTCCCCGGAACGCTAAAATGTAGGTGAATTCACTCACGGGCTCCATTGTCCCTATTCCACGTGCAGACGGCAATAACATTTTAAAATGCCAGGACGGTTCTCGACAATGGCAACTATAGTTGAAAAAAGTTGACACCCAAATATACGATTCATCATTAACAAGAAATGTGAAGCAAAAAGTAAATGTTACTTGACGAATTATAGTGGGTGTATTTAGTTCTTCGAACTGAGCACTGATACTATTTTAATTTTTAACATGATCTTTGTGTCTGAAATGGTAAGGACGGTTTTTGCTTGTCCTTTCGTTTTGAGTCCAGCCAATTTTCTTTAGCGCGTGCTGTGCCATAGTTTTTCTAGGATTTATTTTTGTTAATGTTTATTTTGGAAGTGTCGATAAAATTGTAGTTTAAACGAGCACCATCTATCTACAGGTTGGTTCTAATAAAGAATTCTAAATAGATAATAAAAAACGATTCGATATCTTCCTTTACTTATCTAAGAACTCTGCAAATAAGGTCCAACAAACTCTTGTATTTATTAGCGAGTGTTATACCTATAGATACATATACTTAAGCAATTACATGGCTCTAGGCTACAATGATACTCTCAAGCTCAAGACGTCAAATTAGGCTTGAAATCACAGAACTTTCCGATGGAAGTGCGTTCAAACTACTGTGCGTAGGTGATCGAAGGCCAATTATTTAAAAAATAAATTATATAAACATTATTGATCTTGCGACACAGTCTAGACTCCTTGAAAAAGTTGATCGGTGTATCGGTGCCGACGATCGCGGGCGCGGCAGAATGTTGCCAGCCTTTCATCAAAATTGGCACCCGCGAAATGAAAGTATACCAAGAAATGTCCGCGGCTACGATGGACGTTGCGCTGTACAGGTTGTACGCGTGGATGGGGTGCAACTGGCTGAGCTTTTTGTGAGCTTTTGAGTTTCATCTAATGAAAAGCTCATTGCTTGAAGAGTGTTAAATATAAACGATACCAGCCGAAAGGCGTCTACTGCTGAACACCATCCCCATTAAACCTCCACTTCGGACGCTTATCTTAGAGGGGTTTGCCTTGATCACCATCATGCTTGGCAGATGGAATGGGCTTTGGATATTCCCTTACCTGGATGTTACAGTACCCACGGGAAGAGATGGGGTGGTCCTTACTCACTCCACCGGGACCACACGACAATAGAAACAATACAACTTTGTCTTCCTTAACGACCTCTGTTATTATTGACAACCCTTCAAATATTGTTAATCAATACATTGGAAACATCAAAATAAACTAATAATTTATTTATAGCTGTGACAACTCTAGTTAAATTATTATCGAAAGTATATATTTGATGCGTCCCAGTTACCGGTTCCCGACAACTGTCGGTGAACACGTGACAGCTGTCAGACTGCGCTGTCAGAATGCAGGCTTTCAGGAAATTAAATCTAATAGTGGAAAATTACTTTTTGGAATGCATTTTCGCACAATTTTGTGCATAAAATAAAATTTTTATAGAATTGTGAATAAATTGAATTGAAAGCCGCGGGATGTCTTCTATAATATTAGACAGCTTTTCGCTGCATTTGATTGAATGTTAAGTGAAAATATGTCTGTAGTTGTTGTTGCGTTGTTGTAGTGTTTGTGTGAAATAATGTGTATATTCTTATATGATATCGTCGGCGTCTCTCATAGAGGTGTTAATTAAAGTACTTTTTTCTTAATATTTTTTTTTGTGGGAAGGCCCATCAATCATGTTTAATCTCAAGGCTTATCATGATGCTGATTTAAATTTAAAAAAATGTATGTTAATAATAAAGACAAAGTTATTAACACCTAGTTGCAGAAACGATCATTAATCATAATGGCAGCATTAAAGATAATGGAGTCCTTAAACTTTTGTCCTCTTTACAGTTTAAGGCCTCCATTATCTTGTGTAAGAGAAGTAAAAATGTTACTATTTCATCATGTATGAAGTAAACAGTTATAAATGCAAAAAAATATTCAACGTAAATACAGTAATGGCAACAGTTTCAACACCAAACTATGTGTCAATCAAGCTATTTTCATACGGTCACGTTAAAAAACTGAACCTGACACCGCGCAACACGTGTAGCGGAAACTTCGTATCAAATGAAAATCGCACATTCACCTAGCGTACGTACGACGAAACAAGACGCCCGCGCACCTACATACACCTACATACAAGTGGCTTATATAGTCGCATTGTCCAAATATTCGGCCTGGTTATTGACCCCGCGGCGATGGGACCGAAAACTGGTACCAGTAAAAAAAGGTATCAAGGCTCCTTTTGCGAATGTCTCGGTAAAGTCAGGTGCTTTTAAGGACTCGTTAATTGCGTTACAAAGTAATATTTTATTTTGGAGAAATTTTCCAACAGGTTCTGATCCAATTTTGACAGTTAATTACTTATAAGAGGCGCTGGTTTAATTGGACAGAATGGAAAATGGAAAATGCGTGTTGTTGTATTTATTTGGCGTTGAATTCTTTGAAGAAACTTTGTAAATGTTGAAATTGTCTGTCTTTAACTTTGAAAGAAACCGGACTTCTTTTTAATGATATGATTGCCAAGTAGGCCAGGAGACCCACCTTGTGGTAGTAAGAGGACATCTACAAGGTGACCTTGAATTGATATGTTATCCCGAAAGGGGGTAAATCTACACCCCAAGGTAGACAATGTTTCTTCTACGGCTTTACTAAATTATTAGTTTTTCATTGAAGAAATGCCATGTAAAGTTTACGTTCGAAAAAAGCCTTAGCACAGCTGGGTGGTTGAACTTCGTCCTTGACCGAGTGCACATAAATGAGTTTAACGACCTGTGTTTAGAAATGAATTTATAGTATCTTGTTAACTCTCGTAGCGATCGCACGTGCAATTTTGCGAGTGGATTTATTTTTTACTATGGAAGTTTGGAAACACCCAGTTTCAAGTAAGACTCTCACAACTTGTAGGGTATCATGGTCCCAGTCCCCCCATTTCGGGATAACGTATAAATTCAAAGTCACCTTGTATATATCTATTCACTTTTTTTTATAATTTATATTTCTTTTAAATTTTCTTTATTTTTTATATTATTAAGTCATCATCATCATCATCAACAGCCTGAAGACGTCCACTGCTGAACATAGGCCTCCCCCAGAGAGCGCCACTTGAACGGCTAATCGCCTCCCGCATCCGTCGGCTCCCCATGGCTTTCAGCAGATCATCGGTCCACCAAGTGGGGGCCGGCCTACGCTGCCTACGTCTTCCGGTTCGTGGTCGACAACTTAAAACCTATTATTACGTACCTACTTTAAAACTGTGTATCATTAATTGGTTTGTATACAGTTAAAAAGCTATTCTTGTTAATTTAAAAATATTTTTTTACATATCCTCGCTCGAAATATATGTTACGGCAGACGGATGGACGGTTGCCTTCCTGTCTTCTGTCATCTTCTGCCTCGCGTCATTAGCGGATTGGGAAGTGTGTTGGACAGGTACTGCTGCAAACAATTCCAACTTTTCCAAACTTTAGTGAAAGAAAAGTCAACGGTAATACAGAAGGATTCAAAAAAAATATCTAGTGTTTTACTAACACGAACGAAATAATCGGTATTTGGAAGTAGATACCACACAGAATCACACAGAATCCCTTTATATTTTTAGAACTTATGTGAGTGTTGAAATAAACCTTGGGGACTGACATACACGTATCGAGATTAAAATCTATTACTTAACCTCAGGTTTTTAAATGGACAAAGTGCCTTCTTCAAACTAATTACTACAATCATACAAACCACTAAAAAACCGACTTTGACCACTGTCTTACCTGATGGTAAGTCATAACAGGGGCTACGCTACGGTGGTGCATGGCATAAGAGAAAGGTCAAAGGAAATGGGGAAGTAACACCATTTATCATGATGAACTACTCCCAAGCGAACAAATCCAAAAGCTTATTTCTGTTTATAAAAAGAGAATAGGTTCCATAGCCAAGCATAATGTTTACAAAATGAGTCAGGTCCACACGCACTGTAGTCGCCCAGTTAAAGTGGCCGCCACCCACGAATCGGGTGAAAGAACTTTACGATATAACACCAACTCGTCTGATCTCATCACCAGGACTCGCAGCTATTTGTGATGCTGAGGAGGGAATCCGGATGTTTTCGTTATTAGAAATACGGTTTAGCCCAAATGGGAGAAAAATTCTCATTCACATTTCTCATCATGGGACAAACAGAACTACTGGGACCTGGCGAACTTCACAGCGCGCCTTGATTTTCACGGAAAATGGAAATCGCATAGTGGTTTTGTACTAGAAACACTGTCGGCTGTTAGTCGCGCAGACAACTCGATACATTGCATGTTTGAAAATGAGTTAGCGCTATGCCCGAATACTTTAACAGCGATGTATGTGCGTCAACCGTTGCAGACAATTTCGCTGACCAGGTACAGCTCTATTGTAACTAAGCAGCAGCAGAGCTAGCATAACCTATAAGAATCGACATTCTCTCGAGGATAAATTAAATTACTTTTATTATAGTAAAAAACTGAATATAATAGAATAGCGATTAGTTTGTTCAAATATGGAGATCACTAATTTAAATCTTTGAAAAACACTTGTTATTGTTACACAGTGAACAAGTCAAAAAGGTGCGCGAAGAATTAATGAGCAGTTTGTACCGTTGTATTGCAGTTTAGTTTTGATATAATTAAATGAATAAAGAATTGGAAAGCGAGTCTCGTCTTGTTGTTACGCCGTAGTAGTGTTATATGTATAGAGTATAGAAAATAGTTAAGAAAATTAGTATTTAATTTTATGCGTTAACTTACCTCCTAACTTGCCCTTCGAACATCTACATACTTACGCCCAACAAACAGTGACAGAAATAGAATAGAAAAGAATAGAATAGAATAAACGTTTATTCATGACAAAAGGCACACAAAAAATAATAAAAATGGCAACAATATACACAGTAATACAAAAAATGTTGTTTGCCCGTTGCCACGAATCGGTCTCAACTCAGCATATTGCTGGTCGTACAACCAGCGCTGGTCTTCCGTTGGGGCCGTCGGTGTCGTCACCGCACGGTTTACAATTAGGTACCTACCCAAACTAATAATGAACTAAATAATTCTATGCTCAGCTCAACTAATTATTATGCACTTAATTAAAACGAGTAAACAAAGAGAAAATGGATAATTTAGTAATTTAAATCAGCAAAATCATTAAGTACAAGCGAAAAATAGCACATAGATTACCCATATTGAGTATTATTGCACGCGCGAATATGTGTGTGTGTGTGTTGTGAGAGAGAAAATAAAATACATTAAGTAAAAAAAAAAGAAAAGATATTTAGCTAGCGTAACAAATAGTAAAAGATATAAAGAAAATAATATGTACATTAGATAACACTTGTATCATGTCTTAAGGTCTCTTCCGCCTTCTGATGATCGAAAAGGATTTTTTTTAGTTTAATTCTAAAGCTTTGAAGACAATGCAGGTTCCTTAAGGGTGGTGGGATATTATTCCAGCATTTGGTAGCTGCGTAGCGGAAACTTCCTCTAAAAGCTACTGACCTATGATGTTGGGTCAAAAGCTGGGCCGCGCACTCCCGAGGCCCCTGTGATCTACGACTGCATGTCCAAGACAATTTGTCGAACAGATAGCTGGGTGACTTGTGTTTTATAACACCAAAAAGAAGACAAGCTAAATGCAACTTACGGCGATGTTTCATCTTAAGTAAGGAATGCCCGTTCAAATACGGCGTCACATGGGCCCTCAACGGAATATTGAAACAAAAACGAGCACAAGCGTTTTGTACCCGTTGTATTAACTTCTGTGTTCTAACTAGCAAACGCGGACCAAACACTGCATCTACGTAATTTAAATTAGATAGTATAAGCGATTCCGTCAGCCGAACACGTAAACCTTCATTTAAAAATGGTCGAATCCTGTATAGCACCTTCAGTTTGTAGAAACAACTTTTTATAGAGTTAGCAATATGTTTTTCAAATCTTAAATTACAGTCCATGTACAGCCCCAAATACTCACAGACCACTAGAAATAGTAGATTAGAAGCACAAAAAGCCCTTGAAAAAAATTCAACTGACATACGATAGTCACTTTAAAAACCTCTGAATAGGCATGATGACTATTATGAAAAATGAACAAGTAAATATTCATTTCATAAAGAAGATTGAAAATGAATGCAATAATTGATAAAATAAGTAAAATCGGTAAATAAATCACGGAGTAATAAGCTTCTAAAGTTTCTGTAGGGGGCATCTCCTGTCCCATTCTCGCGCCTCCGCAGTTACTATATAAAATCCACTCGTGACGTTACATGCCAAAGAAATTGTATGTAAAGCTACCACAGCTTAGTAATGAGGTACTATGAACGACCTTGCTCTGACGTCACTGGCCGTTTGAGCTATCTCTTTCTATTCCGGTTTTTCAAATGCTTGTAACATTATAATTTTTTGAGATGTTTAATTTTTGTTTTCACAGATGTTTATCTTTTGAGGAATATTATAAATGAATGCAAAAACTGGTTTTAATTAACTAGTTCAACACGACGAAAATAATTTATAAAATCCGATAGTGGATACATTTGAGAAAACAGCATGGTATTAAACATTTTCAGCAGAAGTTCCCGTCTCACCTTAAACTTAAGAGCATTTAAGTCCAGCTGTATACCTACTCAATGCTCATCAACCAATTGATCCGTCAAGTGAGCGCATCGTGACCACCCAAATCAAGACATAAACATTCCTCAATTAGAAAAAAGCCTCAATCCAAGCCCGATTCAACCGACCATTTAAATCATCTCCACTAATAGTAATTAATGCATAGCAACCAGCAAAAAGTGCGATCAACGGTATTCAAATATAACGCTCACACTCAGAAACACTGAAACTTGTATCGACCAGTGATTAATAGCTCTATCTCCGTTTTGCATTAACAGAGTGAGTGGGACAGCGGTTCTGTTTGATTCAAGAACTTTTTGCTCAAAAGTTATCTCGTTGGAGGCAAAGGAATGCAATATCGAGAATAAAAAATAAAGCGCCCGATTGAGTTGATCGTATCGGAGTCAGGCTGGCCAATTATTTGGACCACGGTTGCCATGGCAACGGGCTTGTTTGGTCAATTTTTCATCGGAATTTTTTGGTGCATAATTAGCGGGTAATTTTTGCGATTATTTTTATTCGACATTTTTGTTCCAGTTAACTTTAACTGCTGGCTTTTGTTTGTTGTTAGTTTTATGGTAGGTATACATTATTTATTTAGGAACTTATTCCCTTATTCCATTTAAAATCTATAAAGTAGGTGAGGTGTTATGATTTATCAAACAATCGAGTCACTGGGTTGGGTACTTAGGTAGATAAGGTGAATTCTGTTATAGAAGTATAGTTATTCACCACAGGCGCAATAACTAAACATTATACCATATTGTATGATTATTGCTGTAACCTGTGTGTATTATGTGAATAATTAGGGTTAAGTAGATTTTTTTATTTAAGGTGTGTGTTACTTCCAACCATATACTATCCCTAATTAAAACATTTAAAAAATAAAACCATTTTGCTTGTTGGTCTCGCTTTCACGGTAAAATGACTGGACAGATTTGGATGAAGTTTTGCACACAGGTTGCATATATTACCAGGGTCGACCCTGAATACTTTTTGTCCCGCAATAATTATTTTTGTGGATAATCGAGTTGCGAGTGCAACCACGGGATACACTCTAGTTTTTTTTTTAATAAAATGTATTTATTCGTTTTATGACAAGAAATTCTAAGTTCCGTTACGAAAAGCTCAGTACCTGGAAATGTCTTTTTGTAATTCAATATACAACGTTTATAAGCAAAAAATTAATCTAGTGCAGCAGACACGTCATGCAGTAACGCACTGTATTGCCAGTCCACACTGCGTTCGTGAATATTTAAAAATATAAGATTTAAAATTCATTTATGCACTGTAGTTGGCTATATTTTAACCACGCTAGATTAGTCTTTTTGAATATTAATCTACTTCTATCAGGGATAAGAAATACTTAAAATTGTTTTTTTTTCATGATGTACAGCAGAGAAAGCGCGGCGAGCGTAAAACGTAAAAAGCTCCGAACTAAGTACAGACAGACAAAAAAATACAAAAAATATATTCATTACGGGCGCAGTCTGTGAGACATGCCGACAGTGTCGGTACGGTGCGCAGGTAAAGTTTTTTAAAAAATTTTTGCCATTGACTTCGTTTGTATGCCGGGAAAAACAATTGAAATTTAAAAAGTTTCTATATTATCCAGCTAGTGGCTATTGTTCATCTAATATAAAATAGCAACGAACTTGATTTATTTCGCTTCAAATAGGTTTAACAGGTATTGAATAAATATATTTCTATTCCATTCTGTATTGATAACCGGAAAAGTGCGAATTGGACTCGCGCACAAAGGGTTGTGTAAAATTATCTACAAAAACGAGCAAAAACTCACGTTTGTTGTATGGGAGCCCTCTTAAATATTAACATTCAACTGTCTAACTATCACGGTTCATAAGATACAGCCTAGTGACAGACGACAGACAGACAGAGAGACGGACAGCGGAGCCTTAGTAGTTGGCTTTACCTTTTGGGTACGGATCTCTAAAAATACGTTATATAAACTAAAATAAAAAAACATTTCTTTATTTTCCATCCGTACTCGTTGGGCGCTGGTCAACGGAGCACGGAGAGCGTCGAAATCCTCATAAAGGAAGTAAATATTGCCGTACAAGCCATTATGTAATGATTTTTAATTACCTTGCTACTTAGAGCTGAAAGTATATTTTTGACTTAGGCATTGTTTGTGGCGAGTAATACCAGTTTATTTTTATACAACAGCTGGGCAAAAAACGAGTTGTCGAGTGCGCTCACGGATTGGTCAAGGCTCAAAGCCCAACCATGCAAGTTGTGAACTTTCTTTGAAAAAGTTCTTCATTAATAGGAACATTTTCGTGGCAGTTAGAATCTAGTAGAAAATTACAACAGAATTCAGTTTTTTTTTTTCTTAATTCCTTGAGCATTTAACCAATGGAGATGTTAACTAGCGTAATTACGCAGTGTTTACACGCACACTATGATAAGTGTATGACCAAATAGCGCCACAATTATGACCAGCCGGTACGCCTTGCCTTGCCATCTCCATTTATAAATGCTCTAAGACTAGTTCATATTATAAAGTCAGTGATTTAAAAAATCACTAAGAAATGATAAATTCAGTCATGGGGTGTATCGTCTCTATCATACGGAAAGCGGAGCGATGGCATAACATTTTCAAATACCAGGATGGTCCTCTTGACTACGTACTTTTTCATGAATTTAGATATGCAAGGGCCCTATTCTGCTAATTTAAATAAACTCATCGCATGAGCGCTCGATCGATGGTCAATTAGGACAAGTAAGGCTTTCCGTTAGCAAACAGTATACAAAGGTAAATAATGAAACATGCAATGTTTCATACATTGTATGCCTAATGAATAAAATAGCTACCTTTTTAGTGAATCTTAATAGGGAACGAGTTATTCAACCGTTACTATGTCGGTTTATTTAAATTAAGTAATGCCAAAAAATTGTGCAAACGTATTTATTAACATTGAGTTTTTTTTTGCCTCTGTATTAATAATTTTATTCTCTTTTATATCCGTCTTCCAATACATTTCCACTGTTGGCCAAGGAAAGGCCTTTCCTCAAAGGGAGGGAGTGTTGGCCACAACCCACCACGCTGTTAGCCATATCACCACTACCTTAGGTATATTATTATAGGTATAGTACCTATAATAATAAACCGTACCTACCAAAACTATCCCAGACACGTAAACGTTTTTGTTCCAATAAAGTTCCAGATCAACATGGTTCCTAATTAATATTCGCACAAAGTTGTAATTTTGCAACAATATTAAATCAAAAATAATATACAGTAATTACCACAGAATCGAAACCCATTTTAACGTCTTAGCTCAGAGATTTAATATGAAAGTGTGTAGGTATGGTATAATTAGGTACAGAAGATATTGCCTTCTCGCTGATCCTGACCAATATTTACCTATTTTTCTTTACTTTGAATAATAATACTCATCTATTAAGATATTTTTTTTTATATTTTGGCTCCACACATAGTGTATTTAGCCAGTGTCAAGTATTATAATTTTCATCGTGTTATAAAATATTTCACGCAGTCATGTCCTAGTCATAGTCATAATCCAGTCTAAGTCAGGTAGTCATAGTCCAGCCTAAGTCGTGTCCTAGTAAAGTGGTGGCAACTTTACTAGAAGCGTTTATGGAGTTTTGGAAGCAACACGAAAAATCACGTTTCACCACATTATATCACTTGCCCTCACTCATGCTCGTAATTCAGAACTTAATGCGTAAAGCGCCACCAATTTTAAACATTAACACTGGAAAAAGCACAAGTTTTGATATATAATACAATTCAACGACGTGAACTTTTCCGCGTTCCCGCCAAAACCCCTTGAAGATATATTATTTGCTTAGCAAATTTTTTGGAGGCTTCTCTATAGAATTTTGATCACTGCATCTGTCTGTGTCTTGGCTGACACTATTTGCCGTTTCATATGTCGTGCAACAGGGGTCTTACTTATTTCTTCTATGGCTAGTACAATAGGCATTTATTACCACCATGCTTTGTAGCAGTTTCACTTCTCAACTATGTTTAGTCTATAAGTTTACAAGAATGCAATCACAATTTTACATAATAATTACGTTTATGGTAGAAGATAAATACACAATTTCCGGTGTAAGCCCGAAAATTAAATGTTTTTATATATCTTATCGTATGTTTGTACGGACATCATAATTTGCATAAATAATTAACTCTGGCAGAAGGATTGAAGGAGTGTTTAGATTCATAAAGGATAAATTAGGATTTTTTAAGTTATGTAAATTCGCCGGCTACGGACATGACTTGACCCGCGAATGTTTCGTAGCGTATCCGTTGCATATATACTAAGCATAGGTAAGTACAAACAAACTACCTACCAAACAATTTACTTTTTTATATCCATTATCTTTTTTACCTACAAGTACACGCCCTCATAGACTAGTACGAGCATGCATACTACTTTAATGTATTACAGCTGCTGTTGGAAGGTTGGAAGATGTTCTCTCTAGGTAATTGTTTATGTTGATTTTATATATTATTATTATTTGGTATAGGAATTTTGTATTTAACAAAACCACTAATTACGTTTTTTTTCCTCTTGGCGTTAATCTGCCCAAGCACAGGGGTAATTTGAAAAACAGCGCTGTATTTGCAATTATGTGAATACAGCACATGCTGAAGTTACCCCTATTGCCCTATAATAAGTGTATTTATTAGGTAATTTTATAATTAGTAGTTTTAAGTTCATTATGTTTTTTGGTAGTAGCGGCAATAAATCGATTTTAAATTTTTTTTATTTTTTATTTAAATATTATGGAGTAGCTGAGGCCGCGGTTCCGCGTGCTAATTAAATATGGTATCCGACTCTATCGTTCTTTCTCTATACTTTCCTCTCTTTCTCTACATATTTCCTATTTTCTGTCCCCCTCTATTCGTCCTTCCATCTCTATTTACCTCTAGACCTAGATAACCTAGATAACGACTGTAGCTTGTAATCGTATTCGCAGTTACCCTCTTCTAATGGTACAGTGCGGGTGGACGTTTTGCCAACAAACTCTGCCTTCTTTTTTATGAAACGATTTCGCTGAAACAAACGTAAACAAGTTATTTCAAACTCAAAACATCTGTTCGTTAATTTACATAGCTACAGTACGAATTGAATCGTAGCGATTCACTATAGGTCTTTAGTTGAATAAAGGAGTTGACAATAAAGACTCAGGACTCAAAAAAATATTTTTAGCCAACGACATTCCCCCCGTGTTTCATTTTTGATGAAGTCTCAAATAGACAGACAGACAGAAAAGCATTATAATAACGGTATTTTTGGATTCTATGACTTCAACATAGTCCTAAAAGGGTTTTCCAAGTTCTCTTCGATGTACAGACTTCTCGTTAGTTTTATCTTTGCATTGGCGGTCAACATTACAGGTTCGATTGAGCTACGGTTAGAATCGCGTGTCACGGTCTATGTATTTCTTTTATTCTGAGGCCAAAGCTGTGTGAACAGTTTTCCAAATATCCCGACCATATTTTCACTAACCAACATGTTTAACTAAACTGAGGACAATCCAAGGTTCACCCGGTTCAGTTACCCAACAATCGGCCACTTCCGGCTTCGACCAGATTCCAACCCGAGACCAGTTCCCAGAAACACTAACGGTCTATCTAGATTTTGTATTGATTGAGATTTGATCAACCTTTCACAGGGCGTAACTTACATCTTAAAAAAAACCTTATTCATCAGAGATAGAGTTGATAATTCGTTTGGTATTTTTTGGCAATGCTACAAGTGATTTATAAAGGCGAAAGCGGTGTGTTTAAAATCTAATTTATTTAATACGGTCGGTAAGTGTTTCGCTAAGTGACCGCCTTCAACTGAGCAAATATGGCTGCATGGTTAATACAAACGCGAAATAAATTAGATAAGGCTTGATGAAAATCTTTTAAAAACGGGTCACGTCAGAAATAATGGCGGTGTCAGGACCAAATCCAAAAAGAAAGTAAATAAAACGATACTGTCGTTATTGTAATTATTATTGTTAGTCATCTTCATTATTAACAGCCTAAAGACGTCCACTGCTGAACATTATTATTGTAGTGTGTGTGTATTTATTATTTAGAACAGATTACCCAATCACTCTAATATACTGGTATCTCATATACCTACCACTACTATTAAAAATGATAATTTATTTTCTTCAAAAAAATTATTTTAGACACAGTATACAGTTTAATTGAATTATTAGGGGCTTCGTTTGGTTAATAAATTAATATAAATAATTACTTATATAACCAAAGATTCCACAAACTCAATTTTTTTGTTTATGGTTTTCAGTGAGGTTCCTCGTACATGGTCACGTCCACACATGGCCACGACTAACTTCACGACTCATGCTATATTATCGTGGTATAATAAATATGTCATGACTGTTCCGAATAATATTCGCAGGGCTCCGATTATAATAGTCAGAATAGGTGCAGAAGAAACACCCCTCAAAGAGATTTATGTGAATTGCGACTTTAAGATCGACGTAATAAAGTGCAATGTATCTTGCTCAGCACTGCAAAGCTTAGCTTATTTCACCGTCTCGCGTCGCAGCGCTCAGGAATCGCGTTCAAACCGTAACCGCTGCAAATGCAACATTGTTGCAGTCGTATCACTTCGATCGAAATGCCTTTGAGGCAGTCGGGGCATTTTAACTTTCATGATATAGCTTAATTGGTAGGTGTATTGCGGTCAATCGCATACGGAAAGCATAAAATGAAGTAACTTAGTTGTGTTTTGTTATGGAACTATGATCTATCAATAGTCTTCTATAATTTTTACAATGGGCGGACTTATCGCTGTAAGCCATCTCTTCCAGACAATCCAGAAGTATAAAGAGAGCATCATCATCATCATACTGAACACTCTCCTATAGAGCGCCACATTGAGCGGCTGCTTGCCTCCTACATTCATCGCGTAAAAGAGAATAAGTAAACAGAAAAAATAGGGACGGTCGCTTTCAGAAATTATACAGTATAAAAATACTAATAATTAATATAAGTGGCATATAAAAGTTGATTATTAAGATTATTAAGACGCTGACAGGACCCAATGAGAGCACGTTTATTACAACAGTCGGACATGAACCGTATTTTGTATTACATAGGGTCGCTTTATGCATAGCAAAAATATGAGGATTACGTTGCGTTGCACTTCGACTTTTCCACTTTTCGGTACAAATAATTAGTTATAAAAGAAATGCTTATTGTTATTAAAAAAAATAGGCTTACAGACGGATGCATTGCAACATAACTTATCACTATGATTTATTTCAATGGGGTGTCATATTCTAATTTAACATTTTAGGGCGTTTGAATGCTTTTTTAGAGGTTACTTTACGATTTCTATCAAGAAAACTTTTCGTTATCGTGTTTCGGTTTCTGCAGATGGAAATAAGATATGACCAGTATTAACATGTATTTTTTTATCCTGTAAATGGTGTACATTTTGAGACAATCACGTTCAAAATAGTCGATTTGGGAGCATTCAGCGCCTTAATGATGAAGTATTCGCGGATCCAATCCAAATGGAGACAAAAGTATGAATTCTCAATAAGCCACGGTATTAACAGAAAAAACATTGTTTCAAATATTAGGTACCGAATTGGTTATTCACATTTCGTTTTCGGTCGGTGTGGTCTTTACATCAGGATAATTATCTCAGAATCGAAAAACCTTTAAGATAATATCAAGTGCAGTCTCTGGTATCTCAATTCGCAAGCCTGTTATGCAATTACAGTGGCCATGCGAACTGCTCCAATTGTGCTCCGAGCAAAAGGAGCGTAAAAAGCGTAGGTAGCAGAGCGCTCATTAAGCTAATATGAAAGGAGCGAATGCCGTGGCTCTTCCTGGAAATGCCAGGTTGAAGGTACAGGGAGGCACACAACAGAAGGATATGTGAAACTAATTTGTAAGGTGAAATATTAGCTGCTACCCGGAGCTAGTACGTGGATTTTACGGTTTAAAAAATTAAAAAGGTAGTCGCAAAGGTTAGTCAGAACATAAGACAAACTCAATGGCGGTTCATCTATTTTTTGCTACTGCGCAGCGTTTCGCGCCGACTTAAAGTTGCCATTGAGTTTGAAACGCGCCATAGTAGACGACCCACGACTTTCCATCAGGTCCACTCTTCCATGACTTCCAGTGGGCATAGTCTTCTTCTTCCAGCAACGGCCCAAGCTGAGGTTAGCACCAAACGGGTGCGCTTCAAGTAGTGGCCACCCATTTTTGGTCGCTGAGTGCCTTATGTCCGCCCCTTGTCCGGTAATGCTGTAAAGGGCGGTAGAGACCAACAGGGTTAGATCGTTCAAAAATGCTTATTGTTAAATTTTGTATGATGAATTCGGAGCGGACCACTGTCGAGAAGCTACTGACTCATCATCATCATCATCATCATCATAATTAATAGCCTGAAGACGTCCACTGACGTGCTGAAAATAGGCCTCCCCCACGGAGCGCCACTTTGGGCGGCTGCCCGCCTCCTGCATCCATTGGCTCCCCGTGGCTTTCACCGTCAGTCCACCTAGCGGGGGGCCGGCCAACGCTGCGTCTTCCGGCTCGTGGTCATATCTATTGGAATTACGTAAATTTAATTGTGTGTTTTATTAATTTAATTTTTTCGTCCTTTATTTTAATTTTATCGTTTTTGTCAGTTATTATTATTGCATGCGAGCCATGTGCCCTGCACATTGCCATTTCAACTTGCTAATCCTAAGAGCTATATCGGTCACAGTTCTTCTGCGGATCTTCTGTGCTCTGCTACTGACTCATTTCCCTTTAACACTTCTTTAAAAAAAATAGTTTTTAACATAGGTACATTATACCTGTAATGAAAAGTTATAATTAATTAAATATTACTAAGTATCTGCTTTAAGTAGCTGCTGACAACCGATGGGGAAGAAAGGTTCTCGAGTGGCGACCACGAACTGGAAGACGCAGCGTAGGCCGGCCCCCCACTAGGTGGACCGACGACCTGGTGAAAGCCGCGGGGAGCCGATGGATGCAGGAGGCGAGCAGCCGCTCTAAGTGGCGCTCCCTGGGGGAGGCCTATGTTCAGCAGTGGACGTCTTCAGGCTGTTAATGATGATGATGATCTGCTTCAGATACAGATCGCAATAGCCTTTCGGAAAAACGAAAAGCTCTGAGCTTTTTAACCGACTGCCAAGGAAGGGTTTCATCTTTCCTGTGTCTTGTGTAAAGACAGCAAATGAAGTAGGTATGAAAACAATGTTTTACCTAAACAGCCTCGGTAACATGAACGTGTGGTTTATGCATGCCAGCAGTTTTCGCCTCGCATGCTTATGGAATCTGAGCGTACAGTGCAGGTATTCGCTGACAGTGATTGGCCTTCTTAACTGGAATTCTGCTTTCGAAGCATTTCTTATCGAATCACCTTTGCAGACGCCGTTAAATTGTTTTCTTTATAATTGAAACGCTTAATAAAATGGAAAATAAGTTGCATTTACTTATATTCATTTTCTCCCTAAGCCGTTTGCTAATTTTCTTACATGTTTCTTACGAAAACTATATTGGTAGTAATTAAACGGCAAAAAGTATCCAATTTAAACCTGATTGTCCATTTCTACCCTGGCTACGTTTGCTGGTAATCATCATCATCAGCAGCAGCAGCAGCAACAACCTGAAGACATCCACTTGACTGCTGAATATAGACGTCCCCTCCAGAGCGCCACTTTGAGCGCCTGCTTGCCTCCTGCAACCACCAGCTTCCCTTGGATTTTAAGAGATCGGTCCACCTAGTTTGGTATATAATACTCACATAAAGCGTTACCTTGATTATCCTCACTGCATCATTTACACTGCACCAACGCTAGCTTACGCAAAATGTATAACCCGCCAAACTGAAATCAACTTGTAACTAGTAACGTATCCCGCGGCTCCGTTCGCCAACGTTTCGGCGCCTCGCTATTGACAAGTGTATCCAGGTAAATTAAGGAGGACACTGGCAATACAGCCGCCTGATGTATGGCTGGGGAGGTTTGATTTATGCGGGTAGGATGGGATTTTAGAGATCGGTTGGGCATAGACGCGTATTGGATAATTTTCCAAATGGAAGCAAATCTATTAATAGTAGTAGTTGAGGTTGGTGGCAAGAATATTTTTTTATATAAGTAATATAGAGCGATTACCTGTTGAAAACGGTTACCAATATCCTCTTGAATACTAGTAAAAAAAACTAAAGGCATTGGTGTTCTTGATGAGTTATACCTACGGCTAGGAAGAGGGTATCTACTTACAAGCAAAATCTGAAGTCAAGGCGGATTATGTCGTGTAGAAACCATTAATTTTGGTTTACTTTTTCTCTGGCTTGGCTCGTAATTTATGTCAAGTGTCTCTATCTCTATATGCAGGTAAATTACGGAGGACATTGGTATTACGGCCTGTTGATATATGGCTATGGATTTTTGATTTATGGAGGTAGCGTGAGATTTTTGTGATCCACTGGGGTGTGGAAAGGTGGGATGGAATGGAATGTGATGAAAAGGGAATGTAACGCGTGTAAATCTGGGTCAGTTGGAAATTCGGAGCATAGAAATTATTTTGGAATTTTATTGTAGAGTGTCTGAACTTTCACGGATATCAACAATTTTAATTAATCGGAATCCAAAGTAGTCGTAAAGCTTTTTCTCCTTCCTTTTTTAACTTATTCAGCGCCAGAATGGCAGCTTAAAGTTTTGCTTCATTTTTGATAATTTATATACGGAACACTCCGAAAAGGTTTCGAGCTTGACTGCTCCTTAACGATTGCCATCACTGGACAAGGCGGTGATCCAATTAATAATAATAATGCAGCGGCGGGCAAAAACAACGCAACGATGTGCGATTTTGGGCCCGAATCAGGAGAAATGCCGTCGCCTCAGGCCGACCTGGGTTCAACGGACCCAGAACTGGTCCAAATTATTTGCCCAAAAAAGCCCTTGATCATGGGCAGCAAGGGTTAGCGAGCGGCGAGATTTTTATGTGCTCCTTTACATTTTAGCGTTATATAAATTGGCCACCATCGTCAGCCAGCAACCATTTTAAATTCCGGCCTGAGATGCCGCCGTTTCGCCAGCTATTTACATTTTCCGAGAGATTTATTTGATGGACAGTATGACCAAAGCTGTTAAGATTATATATTCTTTGCTGTCAAGTGTTCGTCAGAACGATGCAGCTTGAGCTTGGTGATGGCCTTTAGGTAATGAGATGTAGATAGTCCATGTGACGAGACGTTGAGTAGTTGCCGCAGTATTCACATACACCTGCGTATTTAACTGTCTGTCCCACATACAGAAAGAACGGGCTCTGTATCAATCAGAAATCCCGTGAAACCACCACAGACAGACAAAACTTTGGTAATTTTGATGTTTTAAATAATATAAGCTCCTTTTCAAAAATACTAATTTTCCAGCATATAATAACGCTAAATTGATTTTGTTTATAGCATCACGGGGGGGGGGGGGGGGTCTAAGTCTACTTAGGGAAAAACTCTGGGTCTGTGAGGGGTAGGTACTTGGTGCCGAACGAACAACCTCTGTAATAATCGTTAATACATTTTTTCATAAGTACATACATAAGAACTTTTACAGTATGTGAAAGGGACTGTAATTCAGGTCGTAGTTCCACGAGATAAATAAATAAAACGGACGATCATGCGTCAAACTGGCATACCAAAATCTTTTCGGGCTGTCAAATTACGGTTATTTCGAAAAGAGGCCGGGCCTTAGTGCGGGCACCACACGCCGCGATTATACGAATTATTTCAATTGGCCTGCATTTTATAAAATTATGACTTAATTTATGACTTGGTCGTATAATGTCATGAACAGGACATCAACGTGCTCCAATATGATGGTTTCAGGTCTGGGTAAAATCCTCGTGTATAATTGCAACCTCCTAACATACTTCTTCTATATCCCCACACTAGGTGGACCGACGACCTGGTCAGAACCCTGGGGAGCCGATGGATGCATGAGGCAAGCAGCCACTCAAAGTGGCGCTCTTTGGGAGAAGCCTATGTTCAGCAGTGGACGTCTGCAGGCTGATGATGATGAACATACTTCTAGGAAGGTGGTTGGAAATTAAGGTTTTACCCGTTGACCAAGTGGGTTGATTATTTAACGGGTTGCGGGTAACCCCCAGACCCCAGAGAGAGATACATAAATTACCAGTTCATAAAAAGGTTCAATGGTTTAGAAAACTTATTAAGAAAGCTCAGTCTTCAAAGTGACTGGTGAGCATAAATCTTCTATGCAAGCATGTTTATGCTTGCCCGCAATAGCCCAGATATATGGAACTTGGAACTTAGTTTATTATATTGCTAGGTTAATGGGTGTGGTGAGCTTGTGCGGCTGCCTTCCTCATCTGTACCAGGATATTCAACAGCCGTCCCCTCTAGAGCGCCACTCTAGGCGACTGCTTGACATAACAATAATATGCATAAATACGAACACACGTAGACTAATACACAACCCTTCGTTTTGGCTTTACCGTAGTCGGGGAAAAAAGTAAGTTTACAACACAGAATTCGCCCTATGTTAAATTACGACGCACACACTCTTTTCGTGAAGCCGTTCTTAAAACAAGAACCACAACTGTAGCCCTGAAAATAAAAACAATATACGATCAACTATCAACAAAAGAAGTCACACTGCTGCGATAAACTAGAACTACTATCCCCCTCCTACGCTAGGATCTATTACTCATTTGTAGTATTTATTTATCAGGATACCGCAGACCGCAGTGCGCGTGGGAAATCCGGCATTGCGCGAGATGGCTGTGGGACCAGACGGACTATCGCTCTATGTAGAGCGGCACTGTTTTTAATCTGTGGTCGCGGTAGAGCCCTATCGTCTTCTTGGTATTTCCAGGGCGTATCAACAGTACCACGCGGCACATTTATCTACTGTGTAACACGGAAATAAGCAATCATATTGCGATTGTTATTGGGTTTGATTTTGGGGCGAAATATTGTTTTGTTTTGCGTTGAATGAATCGAAAAAAAGTCAGTTAAATTTGAAATTTGAAATTGCTTTTGTGTTTTAATAAACAAATAAAAGTACTTACACTTTTTTTTAAAACCAAAAGTTCTGAAGGCTTTCGGAATGAACTACAGAATAGATAAACTATAGCAAGGGCGTTTATCCGTTCTATTTTTTTTCTCAAGTATAGATTCAATACATTTCCAGTATGACGACGATCTCATTATTTTCTTAGCATTTTTTATTCATACAAAGTACAGTACGAAAGAGGTGCTGATCACTTGCTCTGATTACTCTCTGAAAAAGTACTTTAATTTGCACAGTATACTCAAAATCTGTGATAAAAACCGGTCTTCCCATACTGATTCGGGTTTCGGCCATGCCCGCGGGTGGCTCATTTGATCTGGAGCGAGTCGTCGACTTTTTGCCGTTTCGGGACTTTGGTGGATACTTACTGCGGTGGGCCGGCCAAAGATGTAGACTTGTAGAGACTATGGAAATGCCTTCATTTACTGAAAACTAAGGGGAATAAACAAATAAATATCCAGGTACATTAAAATCTGCGATCACCAAGATGGTTGCCATGAAGCGCGGTGATTGTCGCTATGCAGATGTTATAGAGGAGGCCTATGTTCAGCAGTCTTTCGGCTGATGATGACTGAAAACCGGCGGTCCCTCCATTAGATCCTCCACGTCATGAAGACGATGTTAACGATTGGCTGAAAATCAGAAAGAAAATTAGGGACGAAAAGTCAATTATACACATTGTATAATGCTTGTTTGTTGTTTGGACTTTTCGTCCCTAATTTTCTTACGCTACGATCTACGTCTACGATAAATAATTCACAAATTCAAATTATTTATTCGTCATAACTTTGAGTTACATTTCCAGGCCATTTCCAGCTTTCGTACAGTCCATGTTCTTTAGGCCGACATTATACACTTCGCAATTTTGTTCGTCGGGTAATTGCATAGCGTTTTCGGCTCACATATTTATGTTAAACAGTAAAAATATTTTCTTAAAATAATGAGTAGGTGCACGTAATTGGACGAAATGGACGAAATCGAAAAACTTTTAATTTATGTTACATTCCTCTTTTATACAGTTTTATTCAAATCTAAATGTAAATCTAGATAGGTATTAGTATACATAAAGGGTAAGGTATCCGCATAGACACTTCACACTTGTAAGAATTACAAAATTACTAAATCATTTTAAGGCCTACTTAGACTGAGTGTTATTCGATACTGCCTGCATTAGTGAAAACTGAGTGAATATGCGATAATGCTCCTTTTCACGGAAACTTTTGCAGCCACGGATTTTTTTTTACAATATACCCAGCGGAATCCCGCGCGGTATATACCTCTACCACCAGCCTGTAGCCTCTAGCTAACGCACTTAGGTCTGAGTAAGCCTTTATACGTTGCCACCTGGATTAAACAGCTTTAATGAATAACGAGATTCTGTCATTAAAACCTAATCGTAAAATTGCCAGTCATCATCATCATCATCATCATTAATAGCCTGAAGACGTCCACTGCTGAACATAGGCCTCCCCCAGGGAGCGCCACTTAGAGCGGCTGCTCGCCTCCTGCATCCATCGGCTCCCCGCGGCTTTCACCAAGTCGTAAATTGCCAGTAAAAATTGCAAATTTTGCCTGGCAACCCTATACTAATTTATAAAGAGTAACAAAATTGCTATAAGTGCACTAAGTACCGCGACCGCCTGTAATCAGTGCACGCTCTTCAGTTTGTTGATATTTAATGGACATTTAGGAAAGCAAATAAATCTTTTTAATCGAACTTCTGAAAGTATTTCGTTTGGACGGTCTTGTTTGCCGCTACCGCATTTTGTTGAACCTTTTTTGGTTTGCAGACTTCATCACTTTTTAGTATTTTTAGTTTTCGAGTCTTTGTCAGCATATAAGATTAAAAAATAATTTAAGAATTTTTTAATTGTTATTTGTTTTTGACCATTCATAATTGTATTTATAAATAAATCGGCTTAAGATAAACTAATTAAGTAATAACTTATATTAGTATAGATAGTTTATTGATGCAGAGGTTCATTTAATTCCATTTGTATTAATTTCATTTGCTAACCATTTTAAACATAAATACCGTTCGACCGCAGTTTACAGTTTACTAGCGTCTACAGAGTTCTAAGCACAGATTAGAAAAAAAATCACTCTGTGGTTCTATGACTCAAGTTTCAATCAAGCTGCGGAACCTCTTTTATGATAAAATAAATCTGCGTGTACAAAAGCACGCATGTTCCATGAAAAAAATTAAAAACAAAAGCGCTCACACAAATAAAAGAAGGTTAGTGCCAAAATAACGCCGGATATAACGTTTTCGTGTTTCGTATTAATTTAAGAACCGTGTACAATGATTGCTAGTCGGCAAAAGTATGCTTTCCGTGCGTGTGTAACAATTTTATAACCAGAATATGAGATTTTAATTTTATTCCAACTCTATTTTTTGCGGGAAGCTTATGAAAAGTTAGTGGGTGAAACTGTAAGTTTTAACATTATTTATTGTTGGCCACATCGATTAAACCAATTTAATTTAAAAAATTAACAACATAACTATTTAAAATAGTCTATTTTCGTTTACTTACTTTTCGCAGCGCGTACATCGCTTCTAATATTACTTCTGTTGATTTATCAGTGAGGTCATCGCAATTAATTTTATTGGTTGATAAAACTCTTATAGCTACTTTTCGGTCTGCTTCTGATTGGTTGATACAATTTTTACGGCTGCAGTTTTAGCATCCGTTTTGAGTCAATCGCAAATAATAAAATGTTAGGAGACACAAATCCCAAACATAGTTTAATCCGCAGTTAGTTTATTTGTTAGAATACTTGAGAGCTGGTAAATTGGGTTCGTGCAGGTTTGTTGTTGGTTAGGATCTGCAAGTATGTTTTAGTGTCGATTTATTAACCCAAGTTCTCACGTTCAAAAGCCATTGTCGGTAGAGGCTTGGTGTAGACTAGTAAAGTCGTATCATTTTAATTTGTATTTACCTTGTTTGATCAAGAATAAAGAAGATTGGCAGCAATATTTGACCCACGAATACTAATATTATGGTCTGTCAGGTGCATTTCCAATCATTTTAAGTTAAAAAAATTGTTTTTAATAACATCTTTACAACCTCTCAAGACCTTCTAGCCTGTAACTAGGCGGTGTATATGTATGTAAATGACTATAATAAAAAATAGACTATACTTTTTAATAATAAGCTGTCATTGGAAAGCACAATCCTGCGTTGTTTTTGCGCGATGACTTGATAGCATGCGTCATTTAATTTTTTATTTCACCGATACATTTCTAAACTAGTTTCGGACTATGACAGATCGACGACGAACAATGCCTAAGGCTAAACGTGATGTCATTACCAAGTTTAAATCAACCACCTTTAAAGTTACAAGCGCAAAGGCGGAAATCGATCGTTTCAGACGCAAATGTTAAATTAGTAAGTAAATTATGTCCAGCGCAAAAAGAACTCTAAATTATAAACCAATTAAGTACATGATAGTTCAAATTAACTCGGTTTTAGATTGTAAGTGATAAAACGCCCATCCCGAGTCGGGTGTCCTGTCCACTCGAGTTGGATTGGTTTTGCTTTGTGAACCGTCGTGAACTTTTCTTATAGTTTCATTGCAATACAATATGAACGAGTATGTGGATATAAACCGCTACGGAGCCTATTTCTACTAAAAAAATCTGTAGGTATAATAAAATGTAGTATAGCCTGCTGGCGAAATCAGTTTGGTTACGAGGGACAAGCAATACAAAGTATAGGTATGCAAGTAGGTATGTTATGTGTACTCGGTGTTTTCCTGCAAGATGCAAAATGAGAAGATTCGAAGAACTAAGGTGGCCGGTATAAGTCCTAAAATTACAACTGATTAGGAAGATAGGTTCTCGAGTGGCGACCACGAACCGGAAGACGCAGCGTAAGCCCGCCACTAGGTGGAACGACGACCGTCAGACAGAACCCTAGGGAGCCGATGGACGCAGGAGGCAAGCAGCCGCTCAAACTGGCACTCTATAGGGAGGTCTATGTTCAGCATTTGACGTCTCAGGATGACGATGAACATGCCGTTATTCCCAAGATGATATTGCTTGCCGTTCTTAGTGCGAGTGCAAATTCCCCACCTTACTCAAGGCATTGAAGTGCTTCCGAGCGGAATTCAAAACCAGTTGCTGTGCTAATTCGAACAGTGTAGGTATACTTTTTGCGTAAAAGGTGTCAAAATGAAACATGTATATCATACATGTCATCGTCCTATGACCAACACCAACAGCAAGGCGTAAGGTATGTCTCGTGATAAATGATCAAATCAAACGTGCCCGGAACAATTATCTATGTTTTCCATCAGCGGAGTGATATATCGACAACTCGTACATGTGATAGGTACAAATAGTCAATCAGAGTGATACATTTTTAGGGTTCCGTACTACATTGTTGATCGACCTCAATTAAAATTATTTAACGTTTTTAGATAACCTGAAAAGGCGACCTACCACAAAGGTTATGGGGCTTTTTCTAAAGACTAAACTAGGTCATTTTTTCAAGATGTTCTAATAATAGGCCAGATGGCGTAGCATGCGCACCGCGAGGAAATTTGTCATAATCTAGTCAGTCTCTCACGAGATAAAGTGTCGAGATAATTTTGTCGCGGTAATATTAATAATTTATTTGTCAGAATATTGTGCTTAAGATATTACATTTTTGTGTTTCAAATATTCTACCGTTTCCGGTGTACAAATATTGTTTGTGATAGAATCTAACTTTTACAGTAGGCATCATTTTAACATAATTATAACATTCTAGCAAAATTTAATTAATACATTTCATACAGCTATAACACATTAATAAAAGTAGATAATTAAAATATGTGTATGTAATATTAATGTCAGGAATTAAAAACGATGTCAGATGGTCAAAATATAATATTCTATAATAGTTATAAATTTAAAATTGTCAATAACCTGTCATTCAAAAAATCTTGCACGGAATAATAGCATTTGTCAATTAAAAATTTAAATATTTTTGTTTTCAATTTATTGCAACATAATTCTTTGTAATCCGGTGGTAATTTATTATAAATACGAATAGGTATACAGTAAGCATTATTACTATCCGTTGCTTAGGAACATACAATAGATGTTTTCTACGACAATGGCTTTTCCCAACCACAACAGTGTGCAGTTCAAATAGATTAGGATGTCAATTTACAAATAAATTTCAAATATGTCGGGCTGGTATGGTTTTCATTTGTATTTAAAGCTTCATTCCTGGGCATCTACGACTCTACGGAACCATAAGCTTTATAGCATGGCGCGACATACCCTTTAAGAAGTTATTTATTGTTTGGTAACTCTGTATGACGCGTGAGTTCTTTGATTTTTTTATCATCGCATTATGTAATTTGATACTGTTCTCATTATGATCAAATGGCTAAGCCGTGAACCCAGTTGTTGTAGTATCCAAATCGTGCGACTTAGAAGTTACTTATTGATCTGGTATCAATAAGTAACTTTCCCTGAGCCCTAGACCTTGAAGTCAACACGAAAAACAGGATGGAAGGGTAGAAAGTAATTGTAGCAATTAATTGTAGCTCTGTTAACTGGAGATCTCGCAACTTTATCTTAAATATAAAAAACCATTTTTACGTTTTCAATAAACACTCGTGTCAAAACAATACTAGTTTCAAAGTGTCAATATATGGATAATATTGAAACTTTTCGTTTCTCTTATTATCCCCAAGACCCTCTGCCAAAATTACCAATATCTCTAATGTGGGGGTGACCTGGCGGAGATTTCAGGAATAAACGTTCGTATAATATTCACACGGCTGGATGGCGTCGCGCCTATGGCGATATTCTAGCACTATAAGTTCAACCACACCTTATCTGTCATGCTTGCAAGTCATAAAGTGATGAAATCATCGTTTTATGACTGTAACTGACTGTGCTGTAATTAGTGGAGAACAGTGACCCTGTTATGAATATACCTATACGTCCTTCCGCGATATCGCTACAACAGTACCAGTAAGGGCTCTCACGATTTGTCGTTGTACCGCCATAGTCTTGCTTTGCAAGCAGTCTGATCATAAAATTGCTTTTATCTAGTCCCTTGTGTTTAAAAATACGATGAATATTTATAACTAGCTTTTGCCCGCGGCTTCGCACGCTTGTGTTATGTTATTTTTACGTTATAGTCTAATAATAGATCATGCATTGCGTACCAAACAACAAAATCCAATAAATCTTTTCGAAGCTGAGCACAGTAACCTGTATTAGCATAGGTATAGGTATAACGCAAGCAAAGCCGTGAGTAGAAGCTATTTAAGCCAACTTAACCTAATATTTTTTACCTAAAATTAAATGTTTTGAGTCTAATATAGATTTATAACAGTAAAAGAAGTGTCAAACCAAAAACTACAATTTTATAAGTACCTCTTCATATTACAACAAAAAGAAATCATCATCACTTCACTCAGGTCTTTAACACAAGTTTCAGTAATTTTTGTTTTGGTAGTAGTTACCTAAGCAGGCAGGTACAGTTTAGAAAAATATGGAAGAATCACACACGATGATCCTGTTTTGCTCAGTTTTACATATTATCCGCGCGCTTTTTGTTCCATTTACCACATTTTTTTTACCTTCTTAAGTTTGGTTCCATACGAATTGAGTACCTAACTACATATACATAGCCAGTGTCAATAATAAGTTTATAAATTGCTGGAGATATGCATTTACCTGTAAGACGCGTACATAATTAATTTTCTTAATACTAATTAGGAATTAAAACTACTAAACCACCACTCCTTAAAGAATCGACAGTTATAATTATTATTATGTCCACTATTTTCCACGCTGTCTCATTCCCAACATACCTACCTATTGATGAAGGAAGTAGGTTAAATCGTCATTACATAATTATTACTAACACCCAAAGATTATCTACTATAACTATAACCTTCTTGAAGTAACTGAGTAATCATTTTCTGCTCTCGTGGTTTATTTAAAAGCCCACAGATCTAAAATATTTTAACTATTAAAAACTTATTTCAACATGCAAGAAGAAGAAGAACAAATCAAAAACAGTCAAAAACGAACGTTACGCGCCATATTGTTAATCCGAGGATACAATTTTATTAACTTTTTTTTCTCTTTTGACATGACACTGGCAAAAATGTGCTAAACAATTGCCATAAAAAAAATTTATTGCCATTGCTACATATTATTATATCTAAGTACCTACCCTTTTTAAACATTTTTCATAAAATATTTCGTATCATTGGCTAAATAATAGCACCTCCGGCTTACTTTAATGCCAAAATAAAAAAGGTTTTAAAATGCGTAGCAATGGTAAGGGTATTTATCTTAAGTAGCTATAAGTACTACAGGGAGTCTAGCAAAGATACCAACCACTAACGCTTACGCCAAACGCTAACTCCAAAACTGTATTGAAATGACATTAGCTGTGGAAAAGTAAGCAATTTCCGAAATCTCATCCTAGTACATTTTGGAGTTAGCGTTTGGCGTTAGCGTTAGTGGTTGGTATCTTTGCTAGACCCCCAGGTACCTTAAAACTTCCTTGGGGTCGATCAAGAATGTAGCAGTAGCGCAAAAATAATAATTTTATCTACCTAATTAGAATGGTAGGTACGTGTAGTAAGTTCATGTAAATAATACATTTTACCAGATCGCCAATAAAGAACATTGCCAAAACCCTATAAATCGAATACTTGAATAAACATGTAAGCTTCAATATTGGCTAAGTATGATAATCGCGTGAAGCCTTATGAATAATTATAAAAAGTCTAAGTACCTACCCTTTTAAACAGTTTTCATAAAATACTTCCTATCATTGGCTAAATACAAATTTTGTCTAATGCCAAAATAAAAAAGGGTTTACAATGCGTAACAAAAGCAAGGGTCAATAGGCACAGATTACTGAATATGTTACTACTAAAAGTTAAGCTATAGGTACTATAAATACAAGTTTAAATACTTATTTCGAATGGTAACGCGTAGTACATTTTTGAAAACTAATACATAATACCAGATCGCCAATAAAGTATTTTGCCCTCGCCAGAACCCAATAAATCGAAAACATGAATAATAATTTATTGTTTCAATATTGGCTAAATATGATATCGCGTGAAGCCTTAAAACTTATAAAAAAACGTCTAAGAAGTTTTTAGTTTTCTAAATTCCTTGTTCTCTGTGTCGTGCTCATATTCAAGAAGGTTCTCATACCTATCCTCTTTTTTAGTTTGGACCACAGATTAACGAAAAAACTTATCTATATGTAAATACATATGACTTCCTTGGGTATAGGTACTTACATAATGAACACATTGTTTTTCTCTTATCTGCATTGCATCGAGCGCAGACGAAGTTATCGCGCGATGTATTTCACCGTAGCCCGAAAAACGCTACTGCTTCCTCCATTTTATGGTCACGCAGCAGGCAAACAAATTGACTGTGTGTCCAGGTTGGGTCGCTACAAAAACATCGAGGATAGTCAACAGAGATGTTTTTGCGCGTGTTATGTAGAACGACAAGTACATCGAACATACCGCATATCGCGCCACCTAGGCATCGTCACCGCCGTGTCAGCGCGATTTGCACACATGGAGAAGATGTACTAACACATGGAAAAGCGCTGACCAGCAAAAGCGTGAGACAGATCGCGACCACCGTCCGCGTACCGCCCGCGCCCGCGATCCCCTCTAAGCTCCGCGAGGCTTACATCATCCTCCCCCGGCACTTGTTCTCGATCGTCGAGACTTGTCACATACATATAATTAATTTTAGGACCTAATTATAGTGTTATATGTAAAAACCTTAAATAAAAGGTAAAAACTTCATCACATGGTTTTACTCTATTACTCCCGCTGCAGCCCCTCTATAATTGGCGCAGTTGGTAGAGTCTTTGGGTCAAGTGCGCGTACGACCCTCGGGAGTGTTGGCAGTTTTTTGAACTTTGAGGTCAATCGGTGAACTCTGGACATTATAGCTGTTAATGCTGTGCGCGTGCGTGATTGGCTATTGAGCCTTAACCATGGATTCGAACATCTATACCTATGGACTGCAGCTGGAGCTTTCAAGAAATCGAAGACTAATATAGTGAACCGAAGATGATGAATAATATACAGTAAGTACGCTAGAATTGTCTCTGGTGTTGCTTCCCCTTTTTAGTTATAGTTTCCGTCAGGATTTTACCTGACGATACCTTTTTCAGAATCGCTCTGATAAGGTATTTCAGTAAATTTAAATTTAAATCTATCTTTTTCCAGAATCGCTCTGGTAAGGTATTTAAGTAAGTTAAAATCTATCTTTCCCAGAATCGCTCTGGTATAAGATATAATTAAGTAAATTAAAATCCAAGAACAGATAATTGAAAATGAATGTTAGAAATTCTTATGTAAAATTCATGAGAAAAGGAATTTTAATAATTACGAAATAATTAAGCTTAGGGTTAATAGATAGTTAATAAATTTTAATTAATAGATATTAATAAAAATTTAATTCGGCCAAAATTAATAATAAAAAGAATAAAATGATAAAGAATAAGTAATACTAATGAATTTGATGAACTTTAATTGGTATAAAATTAAAAAGTGGCAAAATTTAAATAAAAAAAAATGTAGAAATAAATTTAAATAAAATTATGATTAAATATCATAAATTAAATTATAAAGTGGAATAAATTTAAATAATTAAATGAGTGAAATTAATTAGAAATCAAAATTTTTAAATAAAACGTACAATATTAAAAACTTAATTAAAAAAAATTTAAAAACAAATAAAAAAAAAGAAAAATTAGATTTAAATAAATATGAACTTTAAATAACGAAATATATTAAAATAATGAAAAAAAAATCGCAAAAGTGACATAAATTTAAAATAAAGTAAAATAAAAAATTAAAAAAAAAAATGTAAAATTTCAAAAGCTGGGGCATAATTAGGAAAAAATGATTAACTCAGAGAATTCAATTGGTATGTATAAGAATAAAATTTGTTTTAAAATAAAATTAAAATTAAGGCACGAATTAAAAGAAAAATGTTAAAAAAAAAATGTAAACTAAAAAATGAAATTAATAAAAAAAAGAATTAAATAAAAGGGTTATGATAAAATATTGATTTTTATTTTTGCAATAAAAAAAAAGTCAAATAAAAATTAATATTTGAAGAAAAAAATAGCTAAATTATAAAAACAAAAAAATTAATATTGAAATAAATAAAACTAAATTTATTTTAGATTAATTATGAATTTTTGAAAATTAAATTATATTAAAAAAAAATATGTTTTAAATATTAGAAAATCTGCTTTCGAAAATTTAAAATTTAATTACAATTTATAAATTAATATTTAAATTTAAATTAAATATAACAAGAATGAAATAAATAAAAATTAAATTGGGATGAAAAAAAAATTTCGAAAATTAAAGAATGAAATAAAATGAAATAAATTATAAAAAAAGAAATAAAAATTGAAAGAATTAAATAATCTGTTAAATTAAAACATTAAGTATTATAAATTAAATAAATTACAAAAATCATTTAAAAATTATAATCAGTAAAATTTTGTTAAATAAAGGTACTTAAATGAAATAAATTTAAATGATTAAATAAAAAAAAAACAATTCAAAATATTAATAAATCAATTGAAAATAACTGTTTAAGTTTGAATTAATTTGAGAAATTAAATTAACGAAAAAATTATAATTTAGAATAAATAAATGAAATGAAATAAAAATTTAAATGAATAAATATATTATTGAATTTAAAAAAATAAAATAAATTAAACGGAAATGTTGAATAAAAATTAATGACTTAATAAAAATAAAATAAAATATTTAAATGAATTACATAAAAAAAAATTCATTAACTACTTAAAAAAATGTAACAACAAAAAAACAATTATTTAAATTAAACAAAAAAAGACTATTAAATCACTGGAAAATTTATTTTTTAAGAATAAAATTATAACATCATAAAAAATTAAAAAATTAAAAAGTATGACATTTTGAACAATTAAATTCATTTGAAATGTTTGAAAGAAAGTTTAATAAAAAAATAATGAGTAGGTATTAAAGTAAAATATAAAAAAAAAGAAATAACAATGAAATAATTTTGAAAAATGGTGTAATTAATAATAATAAATATTAATTATAAAATTACATAAGTTTTGGAAATTAAATTAAAAGGGATAAAAAGAATATGATAAAAAAGTAATTAATTTAAAATAACAAAATTCTTTTGGGGAATTAGGATGATTTAAGAATGAATATAAAATTGGAATGGTAAAATAAAAAAAAATCTAATATAACCTAATTTGGAAACTGTGTAAATTTTAAAATCAAATGCATTGTAAAATTGAGTAAATTATAAAACTTTATTAATTATAAGATTACGCAAATCTTAGAAAATGACAAAAATAAAAAAGAACAAGTAGAAAAAAAATTGAAATGAACAATTTTAATGATATAATTAAATTATAAAAGCTAATTAAATAGTATTAAATTTAAATCATATATTAAGAAAAAGAAACAAGGAAAGAAAGTTGAAATTTTATAATTTTGGAATCGAATTATTAAATTTTTTAAGTAAAATATATAAAAAAAATTAAATAAACTAGAAATTTAAATTATTGGAATAAAAATAAAATCAATATAAAAACTTTAATAAATTAAATAAATTGAAATAAAAAGTGAAACAGAAAATAAATTAATTAAAAAAAAAAAAAAAAAAATGTAGAAAATTAAGCAATACCAATATATCAACATGATATGTTAACTAAAATTAAATATTGAAAAACAAAATAAATATAAAAAAAAAGAAATATAAAAATAACTATTCAAAAAAAATTAAAAGTTATTTGAAATACATATAAGAACGGAATAAAAAAACTAGTGAGTAGTATAAAAAAAAAGATTTTGGAAATTCTATAAATTTAAAAAATTAAATAAATTTTTAGAGTTAAAACTAGGCTATAGGTTTTAGAGATTAGATAATTTGCTGAAATAAACTTTATAGTTGTATTTTATCTGCATGATCATTTTAAAATTAAATCATTTATAAAATTGGATTTATTCAATTAATTGTGAAATTAAATATATTCAATAAACTCACCAAATTAAAAAAGTAAAAAATCAAGTTCACATAAATAATAAAATAAAATATTATTACATTAAAATATAAAGTAAATTTATTAAACACAATTTAAAAATTAATTAAATAGGTTTATTACATAAAATAATTATTAAACAAAAAAAAATTGAAACTATAATTAAATGCAACAATTTGAATGAATTAAAAAAACGTAGAAAAAAACGATACATTAAAAATTTTAAAAGAAAAAAAAAATTTAAAATATAATAAAACAAAAAGATATTTCAAATTAGATAAATAAAATATAATGTACAACCCCGTATGTATGAAGAGCTACAGATATCCCTTTGTTCACAAGTGATCAAATTGGGAATATGTCAGCAAGGCATTGTAAGACCATCCGACTCTGCATGAAGCTCGCCTATTCTGGTAGTACCCGTAGTACCAGAGAAGACTGATGCTTCCCGTCGACAAAAATGGCACCTTGTAGTAGACTTCAGAAAATTATTTGAAAAAGAAATTGCCGATAAAAATCAAATTTTAGATATGAAATTTAGAGAATATTATAGCATTATAAGTACTAGATCATATTTCTTAGAAAATAAGATAGTAGTAGTTCTTGAAATTCCTATTTGTTCTTCAAGTACAATAAGTACATCCTTTACCTATTCTACTTAATATATAATACTACTTAATATACCTAAAACTTAACTTTTAAACCTATCCAACTTAACTTGTAACTCATACTATCCCCTTATCAGTATATAGCATAGCAACCAACGAGTAATTCTGTGTACATTAGAGGCTGAATGCCCGAAGGTAGCACGCCCGGTTCCTATGCAAATCGAGTCTCAATCATCAAATAGTATTCAAGATTTCTTACTAGAACATACAACTGCAGGCTTATGCACACTGGAAGCTCATGCACAAGAATACCCATAACATTTTCTTAAGAAGACATGGAAAGATTGAACGATCCACCACTACTTCATCATACTCCCGAAAGTAACCATGTGACGAGGCATTACGAAAGAGAAGAGACCACTATCACGGCCGCTGTACTCTGTTAAAATCTCGCAAAACTTTTATGAACTTGATGAACTAGCAGCTATGAGTATTAAAAATGAAATCAAAGAATAGTCACCGAAGATCATTAACATCCCAGAATATACTGAACCTGGACCTGATACATATCCTGCCACGAAACTCAATTCGATAAATTTCAACGGACTCTACAAAATTCAAGAAGAAATTAATAGCAGTGCAACTTACACTTACTCTTGAAAATCCACCGAGTTCAACAAATCATACAACCATACCATTTTACATTTTATTAATCAGTGCAGGAATACTGGTCATCTTTATATAATCAGCAGAAGATATTGGTTAAATCAGAGAAAGATCAACAACGCTCTCTCCACGACGATTATTCAATCAATAAAAAAAGCCGACGATGAGAGCCCAGGATCCAGACCTGCAGAAATCCAGATCATCCAGCAACATTTAGTCTGAAAGTACTGAAATGGTTGCTGATCTGCGGTGGGAGGTGTTATGTAGAACGACAAGTACATCGAACATACCGCATATCGCGCCACCTAGGCATCGTCACCGCCGTGTCAGCGCGATTTGCACACATGGAGAAGATGTACTAACACATGGAAAAGCGCTGACCAGCAAAAGCGTGAGACAGATCGCGACCACCGTCCGCGTACCGCCCGCGCCCGCGATCCCCTCTAAGCTCCGCGAGGCTTACATCATCCTCCCCCGGCACTTGTTCTCGATCGTCGAGACTTGTCACATACATATAATTAATTTTAGGACCTAATTATAGTGTTATATGTAAAAACCTTAAATAAAAGGTAAAAACTTCATCACATGGTTTTACTCTATTACTCCCGCTGCAGCCCCTCTATAATTCGCGCCAACTCAACAGCGAAGGTTTGAGCGTATATGAAGCCGCGCCATAATAGTAACAGAGTTTTTTTCTTTAATCTGTGCATCCGGATAAACCCGAGATAAAATTACCGTCAGTAGCAGTGTAGCAGAGTAAAATTTTTTTTCTCATCTATGGTAAGTAGCCCAAATATAACTTACATTTTGACACTGGCTAAATACCTACACTATGTGTGGAGCCAAAATATAAGAAAAAAACTTACCTTGAGGCCTTGAAGCAGCCATCTTGTTAAAATCCCGTTCCGTTTCATAATGAAATCTTAATCATTTTCACCAAAAAAAAAATTAACGATATATAAAATTTAATATATCCTATGTTTTGCGCCGGGTTTTTCTAAGCTTATTAGTGAAAACCGCATGAAAATCCGTTCAGTATTTTCGGACTTGTGCCGTAACAAACAAACAAACAAACAAACAAACAAACAGACAAAATGTCTAAAAAGTAGCTTAACGTGATCAGCGAAAAATTTCAAGCCAACCTGTGTCATTTTTTTTTCGATATCTTTCATTTACAGATTTTTTTATCTCTACAGTTTTATTATATGTATAGAAGATTAAATCTTTTTTTTATTTATGTTTTAAATAATGTAAAAGAAAGACCAAATGCTGTGAAGCACCAGTCAACTTAGATGTGCGAGTAAAAAATGGAAGTGGTGCAGTAAATTAAATGATGTGTGCAACTGCGCACATATGCTTACGTATTTACGTATTTCTATTCGCAAATACGTAAGCACATATGCGTATTTACGAATAGAAATAAATAAATAAATAAATAAACCAATATGTGTGGACATTTCACACAGAGCCATCTAGCCCCAAACTAAGCATAGCTTGTACTATGGGAACCAGATTACTGATATAATACTTATATACTTTTTTGTTTGTAAATACATACATAGAATACAATATAACACCCAGACGCAGAACAAACATCTATGTTCATCACACAAATGTTTGTCCCGGGCAGGAATCAAACCCACAGCCCTCAGTTCAGAAGGCAGGGGTCCTACCAACTGAGCTATCGGGCCCGTCAAAATAGACGAATAAAATTAGTAAAATGACTACTTCTTCTTCCTTTCATGGAAAGATGTCCTTTTCCTTTACGTACACTAAAAATGTATTACATATTGCATGTTTTTTATATTTCAGTCGACCAATAATAAGAGGAGGAATTAAAAAAACGATTAGCATGCAAATTAATCCAATCGACAATCCCTTACTGTTATTACACCGTGTCGAAGTGAGAAAAGGTCATCGCGCACTAGACCGAATCCTGTCTGGCACGAAACAGAACCTCTTGGACCAAGACGGTACCTATCTAATTATTAAAATTAGTGCTAAGGGACAGAAAGAGTTATGGGAGGAAGTACGTGATTTATGGCTTGGAGCTATGACCACGGTTAACTGCTAGTTTATGTCTTGAATCTTTAAAGTTAATATAATTTAAAATAAAATAAATAGAATTGCAGTATGCATTCCAATTTACACACCACATAATTATGTGTGTGTGTGTGTGTGTGTGTGTGTGTGAGTGGGCCCCATATAATGACTTATTTTATGTGATGTGTGAGTAAAAATGCTTACTGCAATTCAATTTATTTTATTTTAACTTATATTAGCTTCAAAACCCAAGTTGCCAGTTGCATTGCCCTGCCAGTTAACCGTGGTCATCGCTCCTCCAAGCCTCCAAGCAAGTATGTAACCTAACCTCATTTCTTTTTATTAGAACAAATGACGTGACGAGCTAGTCGTTCACCAGATGTAAAGTGACACGGGCGCTCATAACAGTTGCAGTGTCACTCGGAACTTTAAAATAAAGTTTTGCGCGGCACCGCACTGCGCACGTCATCCCGAGACTGTGTGATGTCTAGTAATCAGATTATTACACTGTGTAATCAAGTCATAAAGTCTCATTTGCCCAGTAATTTCACTAGCTACAATGCCCTTCAAACCGAAACACAGTAGTGCTTGCACACTACTGCTTGGCGGCAGAATAACTGGCAATGTGGTGGTACATACCTAGACGATCTTTGCAGAAAAGTCCTACCACCTAGAAATAGGGGGGTTGACCTCTAAAAGCAGAGCCTCGCCTATCCACATTATCAAAGTCTTATCCCTGGTTTCTCGTACCTTTGTTGAAGCTAAACTCAGGTCAACTTTTAATAATTTTCTATTCTCAGTATTTAAATTAACAGTTCAAAGATTGAACTACTGGTACTTATCTATTCACAGTAGTTCAATTAACAGTTCAATGCTCATCGGCTGTTTACAACCAATGAGCGTTTAGTATTAAGATAACATGAGTTTAAGTTTAACAAACAGGCTTACAAAAAATGGGGGAATAGAGATGGCCATTTATGGCTAGGTCATCTTAGATTGAAGCACAAAATAATCTTCAGAAACTCTGACCGTAAGAAAAAAGATCTCAAAAAGACGTTGCGAAGACGCGTTTTACTGTCGTCCCTCTAATTCGCGTTTGATCAGTTTCATTGCTTTCGCACGGGCCCCCCGGGAAATCACTTACCCCACCTACCTCTAAACGAAACGACATTCTGCATGTTGTAGTACATTTCGACGATTTTAGTTACATTTGGGACTTAGAAGTTGAAAGATCTTCAAAGACCTGTCCAAACGTCTGGTCGAGGCAACACGTGACCAAAATGCTGGCAATGCTCAACCTTTGGCCAAAGAACAGGCCAAAGGTTGAGCATTGCCATTCAACGTGGCAATGCTGCCAGCATTTTGGGCGCTTTGCCTACTGGTAGTGGTTTGCTAGATTAGTTTTGTATTATAGGTATTGTTAGTTTTATAAATTAGTTTAGTTGTTTAGTGTAATAGTTTAAGATCTGAGTAATTTGAATTGAATTTAAGTTCTATATTAATAAAAGACTGCTGGAGTGGCATTAGATATATAACAGTAAAAATCAATAGACTTACTTACAATAAAATATAACAGAACTTGATTTTGGGTTCAGTAGTATGCTATGAATGGGTTATTTGAAAATACAACCAAATTCAAGAAAAATAATAAAATCTATTGTAAATATTACGTGCTTTTACATGCATGACGTGTAATATAGTTCTGTTGAATATCAGTAATTAAGTATTTTATGTAGATTTAATTAAAAATCACTCACTTTGGAGCCAATTCATTGTCCACTAATAGTTATAGTAGTACCTGAAGTAAAACACAGAGAACCTTTTCAATTCAATCCTTGTATATTCTTTCTTCTATAAATATTCAGTACACACTCAGTACACAATAAACGAACAGGAGCAATAATACGTCTTGACGCTTCGGCTGCTTAACCAGAATTTACTGCCTTTTGGACCTTGACGTCCCTCCAAAACTTCCCTCCTAAACCTCAATATTATTTTACCGGAACTACCAAGGCAGCCATCGTAATTGGCTGATGGTTCAGCGGACGCTCCTTCCGCCAGTGTGGCCAACCAAAATGGTGTTTTTAAACAGTCTACCAACCTCTTAATATTAAAAAGTGAGAATAAATTATAAAATTCACGACATACCAAATTTAATTTCACTAGCATTTTTCCTTGTCGCTTCGAATTCTATTCACATAAAGCAAGCACGCAATTCTTTAGCCAAGTTTCTCTGACTTAACTTTCTAGCACAGTAGGAACAAGGTAAATCTGTTTGATTGCATAAGCACTACCTTTGCCAGGTTATACGCTACCACAGATAAAACATAATAGCTCGGAGAAAAATATTTTCGTATATTGTACGAACTTCTTTAGTTGTAGATTCAGGTATTGTTTGTACCAACAGTCCTTACTGGTATAGAAATCATTAGAAGTATTTTCCGGACTTTTTTGATTCCTTCCGTCTTTGAAAATGAGTGAAATTAAATGAAACAACCAGTGTAAAGAACATATTGTGATATAAAATATAAATGATTTGCGACGTGATCACTATTTAGTGTATAAATGAAGATAGCGCATCGTTTATAATCACAAAACATCACTTATATTATAAGTAGACACTTTCAGCACTCGGGACGTTTCCCGATGGGTTTGAAGTGACTCATGTTGTAGCTCTACGAATCACCTCACCCACAACTAGCAGAGTGGCAGAAATGATTCTGAGAAACAAAGGGTATTCTATGCGAGATTTCCCCTGGTCTAAAAGCGCATTGCATTCATTCACCAGGTGTAGATGAGCTTTTTGGCAGTGACGAGCTGTGCGATTGTAAAACTACGATGCTGGATTTAAAAGCTCTTCAATTTGATTTGTATTTTTTATTATGTGTTTGATTTCTGTTTGCAAAATCAAATCAACTCGGTAATGAGATTAAGCCAGGTGAGTCAACTGACTATCGTTCCCAACCAATTTCCTACAACTGGACTGGACAAACCTAACTAACCTTTGTCAATTTGAACAATGATCAATTTGCTGAGACCAGTCAACCAAGACACCAAGACCTTTCCCTTTCGAAATCAGCTGTTCTCAGAAAATGGAAATTGGATCGCTTATTGGACATTATTAATATTGAGTGTTATATTTTGCTAGTAGCAATTGCTCGCGATTTTATTTGACCAATAGACATGATGACTACTATTAAAACTGAACAAGTAAATATTACTTTCCGAAAGAAGATTAAAAATAAATGCAATAACTGAAAAAATATGCAAAATCGGTAAATATATCACGGAGTAATACGCCTTTGAAGTTTCTACAGGCATCTCCTGTCCCTTTCTCGCGAAACAGAGCGCACCCACAGTTATGGGACACGAGCATTTTCACAGGAGAGAGTGTAGGCTGGCCAACTGCGGGCTTAAAGCATCTATAAATAAGACTGCGGGTTATAAAAATATGTCATTATAAAAATATACCTGTTACAAACAATTTTTGCTCACTCCATCACTCATTTTCCTATACTTTCTTTTTTAGCGTCATCATAAAAGTATCATCAAACTTCGGATATGCGCCGATCCTTTTTATAATCCTTGTAGACAGTAAAAATGTAACTTTAGCATCTTGCGTAAGCACGCACGCATCACAGAAATCATTCGAACGACATGACCCGGGAATCGAACCCGCGACCCGAGCAGGTGTTATGTATGTAAATGGATACTTCACGATCATTTCACGATTGACACACGTTGTTCTCGAAGTGGTTGTTACCAGCCGGCCCTGCGGTGTAGTGTAACGAAACCAGTAGAAAAAGTTCCATATTTTATTTTGTAAATGTCCTACGGGCCCATACTGATTTATGTACGCAGCAGTACTACTGCTAAACTGAAATTAGTATGTGTACTTACCTATACCTGCATTTATAGCCAAAATGTAAACTAAATGTTGTCGTCATGACAAGAAAATATAAACTACAAAAATCTGATGTTGTTAATAGTGCGCTAAGGCTATTTTAGAACGTAAACTTTACATGCCATTTCTTTAATGAAAAACTATTAATTTCGTAAAGTCGTGGTTGAAACATTGTCTACCTTAGGGTGTAGATTTACCCCCTTTCGGGATAACACACCAATTCAACGTCACCTTGTATAATAGGTTAGATAAGTGTTATCGGGCACTTTCTAAGATAATAATTCTTTCGGCAGTTTAGGTTATTGTAAAATTAACTAAGTTATTAGCCAAATACATAACTAGATTGGCATATTCAAAAAATAGCTTAACAGTAAGTATAAAAATAATAAGGGTCGGTTGCACCATCTTACTTTAGCAATAACAATCATAGGCATTCCAGTCAAAGCATCGGTTAGGCAAAAAATTCGTTGCACCATCTGATAATTGTTAAATGACGTCATAACTTTAACTGATAACTGTAACCGTCCACGCTTCGCTGGTTAGTGTTATTGTTTATGTTAAATATCTGTCATACGCATGGAACATAATCGCAGAATCAAGTATTCTGAAGACAAGAGTCTGTCTGTCAATTATTATGATGGTGCAACACATGCTAGCTAAACTCCATGGTTAAGGTCAAACTCAAAGTAGTTAATTTGAAGCGTAACAGTAACTTTAACTGTGATTATGGTGCAACTCAGCCTAAAAATATATGATATTTTCAGAATTATTTTACTAGTTTTTACATTATATCTACACTGTGACTCGCTTTCGCATCACGAATATTTTTAGCAAACGCATTGTTCATCCTAAGTCAAGCCGTGATTGGCCCCTTTTTGAATATTAACGGACAAAATATTAACACATTGTTTTAGGTCATTTTAGGCCTCGTTTTCTAACGCTTTCGCCATTTCATAATAGTGTAATCACGAAGTGTTCTCCTGACGGACATTTTTACAAGTTACAAGATGATAAATAGGTATTTCAAATATTCATCATCATCATCATCATCATCATGAACAGCCTGCTCGCCTCCTGCATCCATCGATTCCCCGCGGCTTTCACCAGATCGTCGATCCACCTAGTGGAGCCTAACTATTAATATGAAGTTATTGTAGATTCTGACCATAATAATTATCTGTAACATTAGAGCCTATTACAATGTGAGTTTGAAAAAAAGAATTTCTCTTTTCTACCACTGCAAGCAATCCGGCACAAATCACATAGCAGTATTAGAAAACTCCAATCCGTAGCTACAACGTCTTTTGAAACGCAATGGCGATGGCGAAATAATCTGATTCTCAAACACTCAAGTTTAACTGCATAGGAAATGGTGGTCCCATTATTTTCCCCAATCTTGTGTAGACAGGCCAACCAAATGCTCCAACTCACTACCGCAAATTAATGTTTAACAAGGAATTATAGTATATTTGTAGGTACACTACGAGAAGATACATAGCATTGCTCCTGTTAGCAATTTATTTGTTTCAGTTATTAAAATATTGGCTGGAAAATAATTAACAAGTAAACTTTTGCTTCTTTACTTATTCTGTCGATTATGAATTGTTTAAATTGTTGTTTTATGAATTTGTTTGTTGTTGCTTAATTGTTGACAATCGAGAGATTTTTTATGATAAATAATTAATGACATGACGAGTTAGTCGTTCGCCTGATGTTGAGCGACACGGGCGCCCATAATAGGTGCACTTTCACAACTTTAAAATAATATAGTTTCGGGTGACACTGCACTGCGCACGTCATTCTGAGACACCAGCACAGTCTCATAATTTTACTAGAACGTGAGATCAGTCATAAAGCCTCATTTGCTCAGTAATTTCACTAGCTATCATCATCATCATCATCATTAACAGCCCGAAGACGTCCACTGCTGAACATAGGCCTCCCCCAAAGAGCGCCACCTTGAGCGGCCACTCGCCTCCTGCATCCATCGTCTCCCCGCGGACTCACTATCACTAGCTCACTAGCTATAGTGCTCTTCAAACCGGAACACAGTAGTGCTTGCTACATATACGAACTTGGCAAAAAAGTCCTATACCTAGTAATAATTAAAAATATTGCCAACGCACCTCGTCTATTTCGAAAACACTTTTGGCGCGGTTTAAAACGAGAGAAGCCACTGACTTTTCTATTCTCCCACTCGGGGTCACTGACCGGAAAATGAAAAAAAAACTTTTGGCATCCGTTTGATGGTTGGTTACGTGACATCCCTTTTATGTTTTTTTAACGCGTACAGAACACGAACATTAGATCACAGATTACAAGAATCATATAGACGGCAAGTTTCGAAGGGAAGCGAAGAATAAAAACATGCCTAAAGTCTTAATTTCATACATCTAAGTTACTCGAAATAATGATTTTTTATTATTTATATCAAGTTCATTTGAATTCTTAATCCAATCTTCTACCTATCAGTTGCCTGGTGTTTAGCAACCGACAGTTGCAGTTGCAGTGTCACTCAGAATAATAAAATCTTGCATGCCACTGCACTGCGACGTCATCCTGAGACATCAGATCAGCATAGTCTAGTACTCAATATGATTAAAATCACATTACTGGATCGTGAGAACAGATTTCCTAAAAAACAAATTGGCAAAAAACAATACCTACTTGCAATTTACCTTAACGAAAAATGTCTGTTGTAGTTATTTATGATATTAGAGCGGTAAGTTGGTTTTTAGACAAATTTTAGTAGACAAATGTAAAAACCAATATCCGCCCCGTGTATCATACAACGTTTTTCAACACATTTGCGAGAAAACAGTACCACAGGTATCGAAGCAAACTTTGTTAATTAGTGGAAAAATATAGCAACAAACAAGCTTTGACATTTCTAATCTAATGTGAAAATCTAGTAGGTACAGTTACCACCACTCTACTAGAGCATAACTTAGACTGGACTATGACTATGACTAAGACTTGACTACGTGTATAATTCTATAACACGACGAAAAATTGTATTGCAATACTTGACATTAGCTAAATAACCTGATGTGTGGAGCCATACATAAGAAGAAAAAATGGTCTTTAATGGCACGTATTTACAATTCAAATGGTGTGCCACCTGCGTGTGGTGAAAATTATAATATTAACTAGAATAGTTTCATTTTCGCTTTAGAATTAAAGTGAGACAAACTTATTCAGCAAATGCGCTTCCAAGGAGTTTCGTTTATTCATCTTATTTATTTTCGTAATGTAAAACTCCTTGGTGGAATTCTTATAAATTTTTTTACGGAAATTAAAAAGAAAACCGAACAGAATTCTCACAGATTAGAGAAAAAAAACTACTTTTTCTCTTTAATCTGTGACCGTCATGGAAATCGCACGGCGCCATATAACGGAGGAGGCGGTAAAATAGGTACTTAGGTGAGAAGTACCTATGTGTCCACACGGTCCGTTGTATGGTGCGTCATAATTAACTTTCGAACAATGTATACAGGCTGCGTAAACGCATTTTTTGAGCAAATGTGTTGAAAATAACATTATGCCTAAAATTTATATTTTTTTGTTGGCTCTTTCACGCCATCTATAATAATATTTAGTCTGGGCTGTAATAATACAGACTGTTATAGAATGCGACACACGAGAAGGCCGGCCTGATTGAGCGGTGGGCGATTTAGAAATTAGAATAAAGATGTTTGAGTAAAATCAGTTTATATTAATACCGTTTACGTAAGCTTTTCTGGCGGCTATGTAGCTGATAAATATCTAAAGACTTTGATTTCAGTCTAAAGAAACGAAATATAGTTTCTCAGTAGTAGTTAAGGCATTTCAGTAGACCCACTTTTTTCTTACTCTGTCAAATTCCGTTCGAGGTTTAATAGTTTAGGTAAGTATACGCAGAAAGTTAAAATTAATGAGACTGAAGTTTCTTTTGTATAAGTTATAATGATGACCATTCAAAGACACAAATAAATGAAATTAGGTATAAAATTAAGACTCGAAAAGGATGTTTAACTTCCTATGATTTTAAAATACAATGTGGTTTACAATCATTTAAGGCGTTCATTGCACGTTCATTAATCGCCAGTCTATCCCATCCACAGATCCCACTAACTATGATCCCATCTATCATGATTGCTCCTGCTCCTCCTCCTAGCTGACTGACTGGTGGATGAATGATGGAATGGATACCAAAATGACATGGTATCCTGACTCTGCCTGATTTTCAGTTACCATCAGTAACAAGCAATGCTATAAAAAACAAGGGATCCTAATCATGATGGCTACTGACGGGCGCAAAGACCTATCCGTCAGTCATGGTCGTGACTGTGGCAAAACTGTCACCAAAACCCACCGTGTAATCGATGTTTTACATAGACTTTACACAGCCGTCTAGTTTTAAACACCCCCATACACTCAAAAACATTTACACTTTAAATATTAGCTGTGAAGTAGTGATTGCAGAAAAGGACTTTTTACGTCCTTACATATCTCAGAATGTAAATTATATAGTTATTTATATAAAATATGTTTTTGGCAGTATGGACAAGGTCATGTCATGCGGGGGGATGAAAGTAAAGTCACCAAGAGTTTTGAATTTATGAATATTGATGGGAAAAAATGTAGAAAAAAATCGAAAAAGTTTGTTCGGACCACAGTTCTAGAATTTTTTCCTGTACATACTACATCTATGGGTCGGACTGTGTAAAAAATTATAATGTGGGCTGAAAGGGAGTGGATATTAACGTCTGACAGAAATGAGTTAAATATGAAAACCTGCACCGACGCCCTTTAGATGGGATAATCTTCTTCCGCATCAATTCAGTACCTAAATCAACTTTTTTAATATTTTACGAGTTTATCGTAAGTAGTAATGGCAACATTGGCAACCCTAACAACAAAGTGTGAAACGGCAACACCGATGCTTACAGCAAATAAGTGGCCATTCATTACACAAACTGTAAAGTTTTACTTTTCAGTTTTATTTGTACGCTGAGAAAAGAAATAACATCCTGTGGGTGTACCGTTTGCAAAATCAACAAGGATTACATTTTATAAATGGTTATTTGACTTTTGTTTTTAGCTTTATTCGTCTTCATCTTTTTGTTCCGCTAGTCCATCATAGCAATCCTAAACTAACCGTTCTAATCTTAAAAAAATTGTTGTGGTACAACAGTCGTCCCACTCTCACAGGTTCTTCAGCCTGGACTGATACTTTCGACTCTAATTATTATATTGGCTCGAATATGTGTTTTGCTGATTCTAATACATGATATACGTATTACATACATGTATTATTGGGGTCATTCGGCAGCCTTACTTATAATCACATCCCAATCCATGCGTAGCGTTGCGGCAGTTTCCGCTATTTTGCGTTAGCTGGTCAAATCAAGACACAGATTAGCATAAACGTGCATAATTCAGAGAAATGCATGCAAATATTTACTCAAACAAAAGTCAATGACCCAAAAAATATAACAAACAAACATCTAACAAAACAAAGCAGTTACCTACTTTTTAAAGTTAACGCGTGTCGGAGTGACCTGAATGCCAGGTTTGCAGTTTTATGAAGTTACTTCGCATAACAACATAATTATTGTAAGCCGGTTTGCTTACAACATGTGTAATACAACAACACAGTAGATAAAAGCTGAATAAGCAGTGGAATAAGATTTTTAAGGAAAAAGTACTAGATAAACTAAATAATACATCACTATTTAATAAGATTACGTTTAGCCCGTTCGGTATAAAATCCTAAACTAAACCTAAACTAAATTCGACCATTCGAAAGCTATCGGTGTTCTCATTATTTCAATCATTATAAAAGAGATGGCAGCATTTTTAGATCTCCCAAATAAGTTTTAGTTTAAGATAGTACTTAAACCACCAACCAGTATCAATAGACTTTTTTGCTGACGCTACAGTAATATTTTGTGTGGGAAACGTACCAGGCGTCATCGCTAATTTAGTGCAAACATGCATATGCGGGAGTCATTGTCTTATTTGCCTTTTGCCTTACCGAATGCATGCTTGCATGCATCATGCATACAAAAGTTATGCAACGTATCCGGCGTCGTTGCTGGATGTGACTGCATATGTAAGAAGGATAATGTTAATGTGTTGGTAAACTCTTTAATCAACTAAGTATTTATTTATTCACAGGAAGTATTATTCTAAGTAATAACGCCCAACGTACATAGACCCATAGAAATAATAATCCTCTATCCATCAACCCTGCAGGGCTAGCACGGACGGTAGACTAAATTCTCTTCCCCGTTTTATGACACTTTCTTCATACAATTTACTTGTCAAGTGGAGTAAAACAGGGGAAAGACAATTTTGTCTTCCGTCTGTGCTAACCCTGCTGGACCTTTTAACTTCCCTGTGTTTAGCGATCAACACCCAGGCGCAGATAAAGTATGCACTTACAAAATTACTAATAGGTACCTACATGACCTGTCGTGCGAATCGAAATCAATGCGGTGTGCATTCTGGGATACATAAAGTTTTATAGTTATTAATTATGTTGTGTGTATCTAGTTAATTAATTTCATGTATTTTTAGGTTGTGTACGTACGTATATACTTTTTCATTTGTGATTTTATTTCTAAAGTGTATTAAAAGTGTACAGGAACATAACCTTTTTACAAATTGTAATAAAAAATACAGCCGGCAAACATATTCTCTGACGCTGCTCTTCAAAACATTTTCCATCCGATTTAGAAAACCCAATTTTTCTCAATCAGAATTCATTGCATTCCACATTCCAAAACTTCAAACATTGAGCACTTCAACTGGTTAACACTTCAGATAGTTCACTTTCTCTCAACAGGTCAGAGAGTCAAGGCCGTAGGCTTGTAAAGTTAGATTCGTCAGTATAATTAGCACGAGCTCTTCAAGTCACCGGTAAATAGGTATGTTTTAGGTTAGTATGTACCATCGTAGACCGCGTCACCACTTTCCATCAGGTGAGACTGCGGTCAAAGACAATTCAGTGTGTCTATAAGTATCGGTGTCGATTGTGGTTTTTATTATCATAACGAAGGTAACTAATTAGCAAAAAATATAATTATGAAAACGACATTAGTTCAACATAAATAAGTTCATCCATCAGTCGTTGACTCCACAAGAAAGCGAAATTAGAAATAGAAAATTCCTTGAAACTCGTTAAAAGAAACCTATGAAGGGCGCCAAAGCGGAAGGTCGCCCAATGACTTATTGACGAAGTTTAATGACTTCACTGTTTATTGACTTTTCTGTTGATAAACACGGGAAGATGGCATTTTTTTAGACGAGTTAGAAAAAAACGTTTTACTTTGGAGTTGGGCGGAGTTCGTAAATGTTCTTTTAGGTAGATGCCATCGCTTTTATTCTGCTGCCAAGAGTACGATACTATAGTGCAAAGATTTTAATAGTAAATGCTCCATTTTTTTTTTTTTTTTTTTTTTTTTTTTTTTTTTTTTTTTTTTTGAACGGGCTAATGCTGTTGGTCTCTAACGACCTTTACAGCGTCACCGGGCGGGAGGGCAGGCGCTTAAGGCACCCAGCCGACAAAAGTGGGGGGCAACTAGCTCAAGGGCACCCCTGGGGTGCGAGCCTCGGCTTGGGCTGTTGCCGGGATAAGAGGATCGAGAAGGCTACGTCCGCTGGAGGAGTGGACCCTATGGAAAGTCGCGACCGTTCTAACTAACCTACGGGGGGTACGTCGACCTCGCCGGCGGGGTCGGTGTCTGATTGTGTTACGCTGGTATCCTATACCGGTGCCGAAATCGGTACCTGAGCCAGAAGGGCTAGACTGGTCCGGTGATCCTAGCGCAGCCGAAACAACGGCTGCTATAGGATCTTCCGGGTCGCTCAAGACGTGTCTTGGGCGTCGACGACGGGGTGGTGGGTCTGTCATGTCTGTAGAGTAGCTTGATGCTTGGACTACGAGAGGGTTGGGGTGATGGGGGGCCGCGTCAAAATAGCGGCGGGATGCATCCTTCATAAACTGACGGATGGATGGGAGTTCGAGATCGCAATGGAGGTCGGCGTTTCGCTGGTACCAGCGAGCCCCGACCACCTTGCGGATGAACCGGTTTTGGATCACCTGAAGTCGATCCAGGTGGACTGGGTGTGTATGAGCAAACGCGACAGATGCGTATGTCATAATGGGGCGAACGCAAGTTTTGTAAAGTGTCACCTTATTTCTAAGGGACATCTTACTACCCTTGCTCAGGAGAGGGTGGAGGCGGCCTAGGACGAAGGCAGCCCTATCGCGCACTCGCTTAATATGGTCAATGAAGCTGAGCCTGGAGTCGAGGGTAACCCCCAGGTATTTAGCAGACGGAACCCAAGGAACGGGCTTGTCGAACAAGGAGAGTGGTCTCGATGGCGGATCACGCTTATAGTCAGAAAAGTACATCGCTGCACTTTTGTCTGGGTTAACCGTGATCCGCCATTTCCTGAACCATGCACCGATCTCGGTGAGGGCTCGTTGGAGGCGACCGCGCATATGGACTCTCTGCCATCCGGAGCAGTAGATGGCGGTGTCATCCGCAAAGAGTGCAAGCTGCACACTTGGATGGAATGACCGCGGAATGTCGCTGGTGAACAGCGAGAATAGCAAAGGGGAGAGCGCGGAGCCCTGGGGTACTCCGGCTCTGATGGGATGGGGAGAGGATCGCTCCCCCTCAACGCGGTAGCGAAAGCTTCGATCCCTGAGGAAGTCTTGTATGATGTGCACAAGACGATCCGGCACGCCGATGTGGTACAGCTTGAATATCAAGCCGTCGTGCCAGACTTTATCGAAGGCTTTCGCTACGTCTAAGAAGACTGCAAGAGTCCCTTTGGGTTTCGGCTTCGAGTTGAAGCCATCGAGAATGTGCTCCGTGATGCGGTGCACCTGTTGGACGCAAGAGTGTCTGGCTCTAAAGCCAAACTGCTCGTCGGGAAGGAGTTCATGTTCGTGGACATGGGACCAGAGACGCCTCCGAATGAGACGCTCGTAGATCTTCCCCAGAGTACTGAGGAGACTAATGGGGCGGTAGCTAGAGGGCTCGGTAGCCTTCTTGCCTGGCTTGTGGATGCCGATGACGTCGGCGGACTTCCACGCAGCGGGAAAAGAGCAATTACTCATAGCCGCATTGAAGATGCTAACCAGGAGATAGATCAAGGGGACCGAAAAGTGTTGGACCACTTTGTTGCTGATACCATCAGCGCCGGGAGCTTTACGGGTGACGAGATCCCTGATGACAGACTCGACTTCATCGGCCTTAATAAGCTCAAGAGGGGGGTCGGAGGGTGTTAGGGAGCTGCGACGTTCAACTTCGCTGACCACCGTATGGAGGTGGACAGGGTCAACGTGATCAGGGGAAAGGTTACACTGGGCCTCGAGGCTCTCAGCCAAACACTCAGCTTTTTCCTCGTCATCGAACGCAGGGACTTGGTTCGGCCTATCAAGAGGAGGCATCGTTCTAAGTGTGTCACTTTTCAAGGTTCGAGCCAACCTCCAGTATGCCTGGTGGGTTGGCTCGAGCCCTGAAAGCAGGTCTGTCCAGTTCTGAGCGCGAAGATCACCTATGCGTTTCTTAACAGCACGCTGGAAGAAATTCAAGGTGGATTTGTTATCATGGGTGGGGGCCGCGTCGTATGCCCTAGTGGCTGCGTTCTTTTCTGTCAGCAGTCTCCTCGCATCCTCGGGCAGATCCCAGCGGTGGTCCACCACTGGAACCTGCTTCGAGGACTCACCCACTACGGTGCGGAGGTGGCTGGTGAGAGCGTCGATCGCAGAGGAAACGTCATCTAGTGTCTGTATGTCATCGGGTATCTTATCTAAGTCGGGTGAACTGATAGCTTTCAGGGATTCCCCCAATCGCTTCCAGTCCACCACTGTTTTGGTCTGGGGTGGAAGTTCAGTAGAATCCGAGCCTAGTCTCATGAGAACGGGCCGGTGGTCAGAGTCAAGTTCGTGAAGCACTTCTATCGAGCGTAACCTGAGTATTACGCCTTTTAAAAGAGCTATGTCGAGTATGTCTGGTCGATGGTCGAGGTTCCCAGGGAACCTGGTTGGAGTCATGGGTGCGATGATGTCAAAGGTGTGGTGGTCTGCGTCTGGTCGTGGGTCAGTTAATTGTTCGAGTATCCTACCGTTGGTATTGGAAGTGTGGCAGTTCCACATGGTGTGTTTGCTGTTGAAGTCTCCCGCCAGAATGACGGAGCTTCCCAGAGAGAGCAGTGCGTTGATATCACTACTGAGCAAACGTTTGTCGGGGGGGAGGTAACAAGACGCTAGTATGATCGACTGATGGCCGTTCATAGCTAGGCGGCAGCAAGAGGCTTCTAAGTTGACTAAGGACGTAGGAGTATCAATTGGAATGCAGTGAAGAGACCTTCGGTAATAGATAAGCGTACCGCCTCCGGCATTGGTAAGCCTATCATTACGGACCACAATGTAATTGGCGATCCTAGGATCCCGTTTACTGGGTTTCAGGAGGGTCTCTTGCACAAGCATTACATCGACCTGATGGGTCTTACAAAAGTCGTGAACCAAGTCGCGTTGACGAGCGAGACCGTTTGCGTTGAAGAACGCTAACGCTACGGAGCGAGGTTTAACCTTTTTTGGTGTACTATCCATATTAGATACTACTAAAAGAAGGTAAGGGACAGCGCATGATAGCGTCGAGGATGTTGTCGTGCTGGACCAGGGCACAGAAGCGGTCCTCGGGAGTCACGGCTGAACGAAGTTTGTGTGCTAGCGCACGCACTTCCTTCAGGTCGATGGCTGTCAGGCTCTGCTTGATCAGAGCTAGATCTTCCATCAGAGAAGTCGAAGCAGCTTGGCCAGAGGGGCCAGGCTTGGAGGCGGGGGGGCTAATGCAACCTAGAGGCAGCTCTTCAGCAATGACCGGAGTACTGCGAAAAGCCGCTGGCGCAGCCTGCGCCCGAACCATGCTCGGGGGCTTGACCCAGGCGCTGACTGCGGGAGGCGGTGCCTGTGAGAGCTGTGTCCTCGCGGGGACAAGGGATAGCTTAGAGCTAATCCCTTGGGAGCGAGTGGCCGGGGGATTGGGGCGAGACGGTACGCGCCTACTAGGCCTCTGCGTGCTGCGCGGTGCCTTAGGGCAACCACGATAGTTCGCGGTATGCCCCGAGGCCTCGCATAGAACGCAGCTTGGCGGGTCTGGGCTGTCCCGAGTACGGAGACAGTCCGCGGTGCCGTGATCTCCAAGGCACTTCACGCAGCGGGGCCTGGCGAAACAGAACCGCGCCGCGTGCCCATAGAGCTGGCAGTAAATGCTCCAGTCCATTGAGTAGGTATATAAGTATTGCGTAGTATGCAAGCACAAATTCTGTTCCGCTTTAGGGTAGTGCTACTGTAGTTAGTAACATTACTGGACCAATGAGACTTAACATCTCACAGTTGAGACATCTTAGTAATAGACAGCGATGTATCAGGGACCTTATGTAAATAGGGTGAATTTTGCGGTCTGTGTAATATATGACGTTCGCGCGCATTGCCACTGTCACGCAAAACTTTATTGTTTCGAGTGCTGCTTTAATCATACTCATAACAAGTTTCGTTACGATAGTTTCCACAGGCAGACTAACAATCTTAGCAAGTAACTTCTCTCAATTGTTTCGTAACTACTTGGTTCATTTGATTCCAAAGGCGTCGGCAACTTGGTTTCTATTTTGATATCTCTTGGCAATTGTATAATCTAACATTGTTTGTTTGTTATTGTTTATTTGTTTTCTATTGTATCCTAATTTGGTTTAGTAGATTATCTAGGTATGTAGATGTAGCAGCGTTATTATGAATAGCATTTGACTGCTTTCCACCTCGATTCCTATCACGGGAGAGAATATTATTCTTCTTTGTTTTACGCTTAATTGTTCTATGGTAGCGGGGCAATAGGCAGAGACTTAGGGTTGGAGATAAGTTGACGATCACCAGATTGAATTTGGAGTTAGCAACGGATAGAACACTTTTTTTATATTAGCTACCTAACTATCGCTGTCATGGTGTGAATTAGTACATTATTCGATAAACTTTTTATCAATAGGCCAGGTCGCTCAACTAGTAAATACGAGGTTAACATAATCATAGCTTCAAGATATGGTATCGCACCCCATAATCAGAATGTCCTGAATATTAACATTAATTTCTTTGTTAAAACGGCTGGCTGTTCTAGAAACCCAGTTGTGACCTTTCGCCAATGAAGTGGAAAGATTAGATTATGGCAAACCTTAATAACATTAATCGAAATCAATGACTGACCTACATCAATACTTAGGCACGGTGGTAGGACTCGGCAGCAAGTCAAATATACCTACATGAAAAAGAACCTAAATAATGGACCCTATGGAAAGTTGCGACTATTCTAATAGGGCTTTGATCCCGGCCTTTAAATAAATAACGCCCAACGATCACTTACATAGATCCTGGACCCTAACTAGGATTCCCTGTATCTAGAGACCCAGGAACTACGAGGACCATGGTCCCACAACACCCAGACACAGAACAAGTTTTTGCGTTTTTTTTTTTTTTCGGGCACAAATACTTGTCCTGTCGCGGGAATCGAACCCGCCACCTCCGGGTTATGAGCCGACCTGCTCAACCACCACACCACGGAGGCTGTTCTAGTTAAGATGAGTCTTTTGGCCACTACCTACATAACATGTCATCATCATCATCATTAACAGCCTGAAGACGTCCACTGCTGAACATAGGCCTCCCCCAGGGAGCGCCACTTGGAGCGGCTGCTCGCCTCCTGCATCCATCGGCTCCCATAAAATGTGGACAATGTAAAATCTATATTTATGATTTTTAAAGCAGTATCGCCTGCTCAGCGTAATCTACAGATTAATTTGTAAGGGAAAAATTAGAATCACGAGCGGGGATTGAACCCACATGCATCCATCCCTCAAGCCGGGATAAAAAAAATGTAATGTAAAATCTAACCCCTCATGGAATAACTCTTGTAATAAAGTTACATCTTCAAAATTGCATATAAATAGTTTACGTGAATAGTTTATCCCAAAACTTTCATCTCTCACCCCGTGGACTTAAGTCAGGGGACGGAGAAGGGGAAACTTTTAAACCTGTCAATACCTTTGTATCTTGAACCTCTATTTGACATCAAGTTAGGGGTGGGTAGTGTGTATATGTTTTTGTTAAAGCTGGTTTACATTGGGTACTTGTAGGTAATCATAGGGTACTACGAGGTCGAGATAATCGATTTTCTTATACGTCGTATTTTAATCAGTTTTTGACCACATTTCTCTTGATGTTAGTAACAAAACAGCGGAAGGTGACGCCAAAATAAAAAATATCAAGTAAATAAATATCTCTGAAAGCGATGCTATCTGTGGATTCTTTTGTGATGATACTTTTATTACATGCCATGTTCTACAATGAGCATGCTTGCGTATAAGGCTACACTAAACTAGAAATTTAGTCGTGACACATTATTGAGTCGTGGAAGTCGCATAGACTCGGTTTATGCGCACTTTCTTACCGTACACGATGTGGAATGAGGTTCCACCAGCGGTGTTTCCCCAGAGCTACAACACGCAGCAATTTAAAAGGAGGGTCAAAAGAGTATTATCACAAGGTAAGCAACGCATCAGTGGCACGTCATCAGGAGGGCCGCATGCTTGTTCGCTACCTACAGCATAAAAAAAAAGTAAGAAACGAGGTTGTCGAATTTTTCATTGTAGACCAAAATTTCAATTTCAGATTCATAACCAAGACGGGGGTCTTGGGTTTAAATCTGTTCGCAAGTCACCGTCTATCATCACCACTTTCATCATCATCATCATCATTAACAGCCTGAAGACGTCCACTGCTGAACATAGGCCTCCCCCAGGGAGCGCCACTTAGAGCGGCTGCTCGCCTCCTGCATCCATCGGCTCCCCGCGGCTTTCACCACTTTACCACCTTGGAACCCCCGATATCTTACGTAATAACGAAGAATGTTATAAAACAGATACTGCGCACGAATATTTTTGCGTATAATCACAGAATTAAAGTACAATTGAAAAAGTATAAAGGTTTTAATTTATGGCGGTAAAGTCAATGTTTACTTTGTGAATATAATTAAACAGTTGATACGGTTATCGTCAGCGTGTTGGCGAGGTCATGATTCAGGAAACGCCATTTGTCGGTTACTACGCCTAATTTGTTATATGGATAAGAATATATATAGCTGGATTATACAACGTGATTATTATAATACGTAATTTATTTGTTATATATAATAAAAAATAATTCGTAATCGTCTAGGTAGGTATCACCGCTTTGCCAGTTATTCTGTCTCAAGTATTACTGTGCTCCAATTTGAAAGGCACTGTATCTAGTAAAATACTAGGCAAATGAGACCTATCTATCTCACAGTCTATAGTAACATTATTACTAGCTAGACTATAGTGATATTATTACTTGACAGTGCAGTGTGCTGATTTCTCAGGTTTTTTATTGGTTGAAAGATAGAAAGAAAGAAAATACATTGATAGGGTTGTACTTATCACTATCTCATCTGATGGTAAGTAACGATGCGGTCTTGGATGTAACGTTCTTTCCTAGAAGATAACGAAGGATAAAGGACAAGTTGGAAGAACCTAGGCCCTAGATTTGGCAACTGGCTTTCAACTAGGTACGATAGGAACACCGTAGTTTGGCGACATTTTTTATTTATTTAATTGTTTTATAATTTGTGCACTAGAAAATACCCTGGTTCTACAAAAATGTTTCACTCCACGGAAAACGTTCGGAGCTTTCGGTAAGAATCCGATCCACATTCAAAAACCAACACCAGCCAATATTTATTATCGGGTATTGCCGCGCGGCCGCTCTAAGTGGCGCTCCCTGGGGGAGGTCTATGTTCAGCAGTGGACGTCTTCAGGCTGTTAATGATGATGATGATGATTGCCGCGCGGAGCCGAATGGATACAGCAGGCAAGCAGCTCTACTAAGTCGCGCCCTGTGGAGGAGGTCTATGTTCAGCAGTGGACGTCTCCAGTCTGATGGTGATGATAATGACGTTGAACCGTTATCATTTAAAGGATGACATATCACTACATCGTACATTTAGTGATATCTGATTCAGAACTTGTAATGCCCTAGACGTCTGGCCTAGATTGCCTTGTGTTCCACTATCGTAATCTATAATTGCGCGGTGTATCAGATAATTAACAGAATGCTGTGAACGATGTCTACTGTTGATCATAGACCTCCATAAAATGTCACTTTGGACGTTTGTCATAGAGGGTTTACCATAATCACGTTTGGCAGGCGTCTTGGTGTTCGAAAAGATTATAGACCGACGAGGAGAATGCTGCTGTGCTGCCATTGACTATAAATCCAGTTGATTAATGACACAACTTCCTCTCATACGAAAATTAGTGGTGTATTTCAACCACAAAACTGCGAGGAAACGGGACACCCGTTGTATCTTTTGTTCCATCCTGCTCTGTTGTTTGTAATTTCGTATGCCTTTGTCTCGTTTTGTTACTTCGCCCGCTGCCAGCGCAAGGGAGTCGTGTTTGTAATTGAAATTATGTTCACGAGCTATCAACGAGCTTTATGGTCTTGGTGTGCTGCCCATTACCAGATGTTCCCTTAATAAGTTGTTACGGTACTCTCGGGAAGAGATAGGGTGGTCCTATTCTATCGATCGGGAACACACGGCTGCCTCTGTATGGAACTTGGAGGGGACTTACGGGTGGTCGCTGGTTTCCGTATAGGTGAAAATTCCACACAGTTCACTTTCTTCAAACTTTGAGTTTCTCGCGAGGATTTTGGGCCAATCAGCTGATCGACCCTAACGCCTCCAGTATATCGGATAGAGGTGTTGCGCGCGCGGTGTCTTACGAGCTTCTTTTTGTATGTTGACCGTTGGTGGTAGGAGCGGGGGTGCGGGGCAGGATTTTGAATGCGTGAGTGTGTGTGAGTAAAGTGTATGCGTGTATGCGTGCGTGTTGCCGTGTTATAAATAAAATAAATACTAAATATTTGGCGCAGACAGCCTCTAATCATGATTTTTAAAGAGCAATCGCTCAATATTTTAAAAGCACGGGTGAATTTAACTTTTAAAATCGACTTTAAATCTTAATCTACCATTAAACTGTTGTCCTCCCTACAGTTTAAGGTCTCCATTACCTTTAATGCTGTCATTAAGATTAATTATCATTTATGCAATGTTACTTAAGTAGTTTTTTTAATTAGTTTCATTTAAAATCACGGTTAATTAGTTTATCACCAAAACAATATCCGAATATATACGCATAATACGAGGATATGTTATGAACTTATTATAACAAAAACGATACAATAATAAAATAACACAACCACAATTGCATTTTTAATTAATTATGCTTATAATAATGCAGTTTCATATAAATTGTTCATAAAATACAGGCATTTCGTAACAATATTTGCTTAACTTTCCCTTTCTCACGTGTACATGAACATCGAACAATCCTCAATTAGTATTTAACATTTAATTTTATTCCTGTTTTTCATGACATTGTAAATTATGTTTTACTACTTTTGAAATTGAATTCAAACTACCGGTGTTGGCGATGTTATCAGGCACTATCTTATCATGCAGCGATTAACCTACTTTGTTTAAGTATATGAAACATTTTGTTTACAAATGTTTGTTTGTGGAGAAATCCCTCAATTACGTCTGAAGTTTTTGAGGAAGTAAAATGGCGCGTTTTTGTGGAGTACTTTGCCCGTTCTTGCGCTTCCTTGTTTCAAAAAAGTTGCAAAACATTATAATTACATTAAGCGTATGACTAGCACGTCACTAGTCCAGTCATTATAGTAAGTTCACCTCGGAATTCGAGATACCCAGCTGTAAGTCTGTAAATACTTGTTGAAGCGTTACCTTAATTTCATATAGTCCAATGTTAATTTCTGTTCAAAAAGTTCAGCACTAAACTACTAGATGTCGCTCAAGTCACACGGTCAAAAAGCTGAATCGCGGTATCGTTTGACGCATCGATTTGTATGAGTGTGATGATGTACAAAATATATTAGCCTTCCGAGATCAAGGTACAGTGGTTTTATTTAAAATACACTAGTACCCCAAGTTAAGAGGAACCACCTCTAACAAAGTCCTCCGAGTACGGATGGCCAAGAAGCAGTAGTAGTGCGCACTGTGGTTCGGTGTGACTACACGACGGGAGAGGTACTCGCAGTGGATCGCTGCAAGAATCCGAGTACTGGCGGCGTTGAAGACAGCAGCAGCAGCGTCAGAGTGACGGCGTGACAAGACCGGCCAGCGTGACAACGTGACGGCGTGACAGGACCGGCCAGCGTGACGAGTTGGGTTGGCAAGCAGCGTGACGTGACGAGCACCAGGGCAGACCAGGATTGGAGTACACCAGGGCAGACCAGAATTGGATCCAGAACAACCAGGGCAAAGCAGAACAACCAAGGACAAAATCAGGTCATCACTAATTATAATTACGGACTGAGTGAAGTGCCACCGTGAGTAAAACTTAATTATTAATTAATCAAGAAAAATTGTAACTTTAGTAATTATAATCAAGTAAATTTAACTTCAACTTAATCTAGTTTGGACATTATAATTAAAGTGTAATTATTAACTTAGAATAATTTGCATGATAGTTGTATGGTAGTTGGGACTTAGAATAATTCGCAAAAAAACGACGGAACAGGGAATCCATGCCCGATTTTTATGCGAGTTATTTAAGTTCAAACACTTGTAAAATTTTAGGCAAAAATCTTGGACTTGTAATTTTTCAAGCAAAAAGTAAGTAACATTTGTACGTTTCGGAACTAGTATTTGTTGTTAAGGTTCAAACATAGGGACAACATATTACTTACATTTGATTGCGTTTATTTATATAAAAATAAGTTCAAAGTTTACAAAATATTAAAATGGATAGTATTGTAAAAGTTCAACTAGACCTACAGAGTTCTATTAAAAAAGGTTTAGTAAATTATAAAAAAAGTCCAAGAGAAAGAATAACTGAAGAATATGTTGAAGCTAGATTAGAAAATTTAGAAAGAGATTGGTCATTGTTTAAAGCAAACAACACTAAGTTTTTTGAGATATCGGAGTCTGAGGATTTAGAAAAGTCAACGTATGTAACCAAAGAGATTTATGAAAATACAGAGGATTATTATTTTATGTACAAGTCAACTTTAAAAACTGTATTAAATCAATTTAGGTTGTCAAAGGAAAGTAAGTCCAGTTCAAAGGCGGATAGTGATAATAAGCCAAGCTCATTATTACGACTGCCACCAATTACGATCCCGACTTTTTCCGGAAGTTACGCAGAGTGGACTACATTTCGTGACTTATTTGTATCTTTGGTGCATAGCAATGACTCTTTAGAAAATGTACAAAAGTTGCACTATTTAAAAACTCGCCTTACAGGCGAAGCTGCGCAACTCGTAAAACATACTCCGATAACCGACGCAAACTACAGTCAATGCTGGTCGCTATTAGAAAAACGCTATAATAATAAAAAATATTTAGCAAACTGCATTTTAAAACGTTTGTTCGGTCAAAAGCGTTTAGCCGGTGAATCCGCGTCAGGTTTAAAGGATCTGTTAGATACCACCATGGACTGTATGAGCGCATTAAAAAATATTAACATTGACGTGAGCACATGGGATATTATTGTTATCCATATCGTTACATTTAAATTCGATACCGAAACGCGTAAAGAATGGGAACTACATATTGCCAACTTTTTCGATACGAATGATTTGCCAACTTTAGACCAACTTAAATGTTTTATGGAAAGTCGTTTCCGTGCATTGGAATTTGTAGATCCGAAAAAGTTTCCGGGCCGTCAGAACAGTGTTCCTAGTGTCAAACCAAGGGCTTTATTGGCCACTAATGTCTCAAGTCTGCGCTGTGAGTTCTGCTCAGAGAACCACAAGTTGTGCTTTTGCAAGCAATTTGCCAAGCAAGAATGTGCACAGAGACGCGACTTCGTAGCCAAGAACTCAATCTGCTTTAATTGTTTGGGCAGTAACCATACGGTTTACCAGTGCAAAAAGCCCACTTCTTGCAGAATTTGCAAAAAGCGACACCACTCTCTTCTTCATCCAGAATACGACAGGGCTACTTCTGCTACTAGTTCGACGGCAAAAGAAACCGTTGAGAGTGCTAGCACATCAGCTACCACAGAACCAATAGTTTCATGTCTGTCTACTCAAAAGGTCACTAGAGCTGGACAAGTGTTACTAGCGACTGCGTTAGTAAATATTGAGTCTGGATTTGGTGGAAACCATATAGTACGAGCTCTGTTGGACCAAGGCTCGCAGGCGTGCTTTATAACCGAAGCGGCGGTACAGCTTCTGCGTCTCAAGAAGAGTCCAGTAAGAGGAACGATAACTGGCCTAGGAGGAGATAAAGCGTTGATGTCCAAGTATGTAGTAACTATTCATCTGAAATCACGCGTAGACCAAGAGTTCAACATACAGATCAAAGCTTATGTTCTCAAGAACATAACGTCATATTTACCAGAACAAAGAGTACAGTCTATTGACTGGGTGGAATTACAAGACTTGTGCCTGGCGGACCCTCAGTTCAACTCTCCTAGCAAGATCGACTTGCTATTGGGAGCTAATGTGTATAGCCAGATCATAAAAGATGGTGTGAAGAAGAATCCTACGGGATCTCTGATAGCTCAAAGTACTACTTTGGGATGGATCTTGTCTGGTACAGTCAATAATGAGAACAATCATCACTCTAGCATAGCAGTTATGCATGCACAAGTAGAAGAAGATGAAATACTAAAACGATTTTGGGAAATAGAAGAACAAACAAAGAGTACAAAAGTCATATGGACAGACGAAGAGAAGAAATGTGAGGACAATTTTATTAGGACAACAGAAAGATCACCAGATGGACGTTATATTGTAACGTTACCTTTTCGTGATAATCAGCCGAGCTGTTTAGGTGGAAGTTCCCGACAAACCGCTATCACGAAATGGAAATCATTAGAGAAGAGGCTATCGAATGATCCAGATTTACGAAAGAGTTATACTGAAGTAATAAAAGAATATTTGGATTTAGGACACATGCGTCCCGTAAAGGATGAAGATAAAAAAGATCAAGCGGTTTATCTGCCCCATCACGCCGTTGTACGCAATGATAAAACGACGACAAAAGTACGCGTGGTATTCAATGCTTCTAGCAAGAACAGTTTCAATGTTTCCCTCAATGACACTCTGATGATAGGACCTAAGCTACAAGCTGACTTACGGCATCTGATGTTACGCTGGAGATTACACCCTATCGTGCTAGTAGCGGACATTGTCAAAATGTACCGCCAAGTTAGCATAGCCGAAGAACACGCTAGGTTTCAGCGTATAGTGTGGCGGGAAGCACCTGAAAAGGAAATAGAAGATTTTGAATTAATGACGGTTACATTTGGCACGGCATCCGCTCCTTACCTGGCAGTCAGAGCATTGCAGCAGATTAGCGTTGATGAAGGTAACGAGTTCCCGTTAGCAGCACCAAGAGTCTTAGATTCCTTCTACATGGACGATCTAATGACGGGATGTTCCGATGTCAAAGCAGGAGTAGAGATGTACAAGCAGATCACTGAGCTATTGGAAAAAGGAGGTTTCAAACTACAAAAATGGAACAGTAACAATGACGAGTTACTGAAGGACATAACATGCATGCAGGACAAAAGGGACACAAAGGACAAATCACAGGACAATAAGGACAATCTACAGGATACTAAGTACAACATGCAGGACACTAAGGACAACATGCAGAATAACATACAGGACACAAAGTACAATCTACAAACTAAAGAAAAGGACATGCAAGAAGAAAGTAATATGCAGGACATAGAAAGAAATCAAATTCTAGAAGGACAAGCTAATATCAAGGACAAAAAGGAAATAGAAATAAAAACTGAGAACGTAACTAAGATTTTAGGTATTACCTGGGATCGCTGTGAAGACCACTTTCGATACTCGGTGAACCTCCCGACGACGACGACGACGACTGGACCTGAAACAAAAAGATCAATATTATCAGTAATTGCACGTTTATATGATCCTCTAGGATGGATCGCGCCTACGATAATTATAGCCAAAATGTTCATTCAAAAGTTGTGGCTAGCAGGTAACAGTTGGGATGAACCGATATCAGCTGAATTAAAAAATGAATGGCATACTTACCGTGATGAGTTGTCAAAACTCAGTTCAGTTCAAGTCCCACGATGGCTAAGAACGTCGACTACCGATGCCAGCACGGAGTTGCATGGCTTCTGCGACGCTTCCAAGTTAGCTTACTCGGCGGTGATTTACGTAAGAGTGGTTGACAGCGTTGGTAACAGGCAGGTATCCTTATTGGCAGCAAAAACAAGAGTTGCGCCAATTAAACAAGTAAGCATTCCTCGCCTCGAACTGTGTGGAGCTGTGCTGTTATCGCAGCTTCTGAGAGAGGTAGCTGAAGTCTTGGATATTCCTATGAAGAACATAAAGGCATGGACGGATTCTACAGTCGTTCTAGCTTGGCTCAATAGCCACTCGAGTAGGTGGAAAACTTTTGTGGCCAACCGGGTTTCTATGATTCAAACAACCCTGGAGCCTTCACAGTGGTATCACGTGACGTCAAAGCAAAATCCAGCAGATTGTGCGTCACGAGGAGTTCAGCCAGGATCGCTCGCAGAAAACGAACTGTGGTTTACCGGTCCACCTTTTCTTAAAAAACAAAACATACCGTATAATAAGCCGACGGATGTAAAGGTCAACTTAGAAGAAGCCGTTAGTTCAAATATTGGCACAATTGTTCAGGATGAGGACACAATGATAGAACGGTTTTCTTCTTTACAGAGGCTCCTAAGAGTAGTAGCTTACTGTCGGCGATTTTATATTCCCAGTTCTAGAAGTACAACTTATTTAACTAAAACAGAGATAGATCAAGCACTGATGTGTTGTATTAAGAAAGTACAGAGAGAAGAGTTCAAAGAAGAATACTTGCAGTTGCATGGCCAGGGTTTTGTACAGTCGAAGGGTAGTAAGCTAAAATCCTTGTGTCCATATCTTGATGATCAAGGGATAATGAGAGCGAGTGGTAGAATACAGAAATCGCAGTTAGCTGAAGACACCAAGCATCCGATAATTCTACCCCACTCTTCTCATTTTACGAAGTTGATTGTTTCAAATGCACATCAAGTTACACTGCATGGAGGACCCCAACTAATGGTAAACTATTTAAGAACCATGTATTGGATCATCGGTGTGAAAAATCTTGCTAAACAGCATGTTCGGAGATGTGTCACATGTGTTCGGCAAAACGCTAAAGTACAAAACCCATTTATGGGATCTCTTCCTACAGTGCGATGTACACCTGCTAGAGCATTTCTAAATACTGGAGTGGACTACGCAGGCCCTATACAAATAAGAACAACTAAAGGTCGTGGTCATCATTCCCATAAGGGATACATTTGTTTATTTATATGCATGGCCACTAGAGCCATTCATTTAGAGGTTGTGAGTGACATGACTACTCAGGCCTTCCTGGCAGCCTTCAGACGATTTGTATCTCGACGTGGCCATTGTGCTCAGTTATGGAGCGATAATGGTACAACGTTTGTAGGTGCCTCAAAAGAGCTTCAGCAACTAAGTAGTGTTCAGAAAGCTGCAGCGGAACACTTAGAAGCACATGGTACTGAATGGCATTTCATTCCTCCCCACGCTCCTAACTTCGGGGGCCTCTGGGAAGCTGGAGTGAAATCCACTAAATTTCATTTGAAGAGAGTGATAGGTGAATCTACCCTCACGTACGAGGAGATGAGTACTATTTTAAGTCAAGTTGAAGCTTGCCTAAATTCTAGGCCTTTAACTGTAGATAGTTCAGATCCTAGAGATCCCCTTCCGTTGACGCCGGGACATTTTCTAATTGGCGGACCACTGATCGCTGTTCCTGATGTGAATTATTTAGAGTCCAATGTAACTTCTTTAACAAGATGGCAATTCATTCAGAGAATGTTACAGAGCTTCTGGCGTCGCTGGTCTCACGAATACCTATCAAATTTAATGAATAGGTACAAATGGACTAATCGATTACCAGAGCCAAATATTGGGGACATAGTTCTTGTGAAAGAGGACGACCTGCCACCAAGCCGTTGGCTGATGGGTCGTATAGTTGAAAAACATCCCGGTACGGACAACGTTACTCGTGTGGTCACAATAATGGTTAAGAAAACCACGATGAAGAGACCTACGTCAAAATTGTGTGTCTTACCTGTTAGTGAGTAGCAGTAACCATCGTTAATATATATTATGCTATACTAGATAATGTCGGCAGTCACTGTTTATCTTTAAGAATATTATGTACAACTTAAGGTTTTTATGTTAGTTCTGTCCACCAAGCACATAGTTGGAACATTTCAAGCCACAACAGGCGGTAGTTTTAAGAAGGACATTTCCTCACTAAATGCCCTTGGTGGGCGGAATGTTGAAGCGTTACCTTAATTTCATATAGTCCAATGTTAATTTCTGTTCAAAAAGTTCAGCACTAAACTACTAGATGTCGCTCAAGTCACACGGTCAAAAAGCTGAATCGCGGTATCGTTTGACGCATCGATTTGTATGAGTGTGATGATGTACAAAATATATTAGCCTTCCGAGATCAAGGTACAGTGGTTTTATTTAAAATACACTAGTACCCCAAGTTAAGAGGAACCACCTCTAACAATACTTGTATATTGACACCCTAAAAGTTGTCTCAAAACCTACATATGGTAGGGTGTAAGCAACTATTAAATTTCAAGGTCAAAAGTCACAAAAATCGTTTTTTTTTTTGCGGGTTTTTTGGAAATACTAATTTCCTATGGGTTTATTGCTATTTGTATTTTTATCAATATTGTAGAATACAAAATTCTCTACAAATTTTGTTTAAAAAAATTTTATATACGATGAACCGTTTTCGAGATAGAGGGCGGAGAGCGCGCGGTCACAGCATCACTTCAGGTCAACCGGTGCCTCCGGTCGAAAATGCGCCATATTATAGTTGATGAACTATCGATAAATCAATGATTATAAATACACTTGGGTGCAAAAAATTCGCACATGTATAAATTTTCATCAAATTTTCAAAAATAAAAAAAAAACATGTTTGTTTTTATTTTTTTGGTATCTAATATTAAAGTTTATTTCAAAACCTATCCAGCAGTACCTTTTTTGTCCTTATACCACGTCTACTTAGTGAGTTTTGGGTAAATGTCTGAAGTACCTGTTTTTTGTGTATTTATAACATAAAAGTTAGGGGTTGAAATTAAATTAAAAACATGAAAATCAGCATAAAAACTTTTTTATTAATAAGGGGTGTTCCCTCCCCTAGCCCGAATGACTGCGTCCATGCGTTTTTTCATTGACTGAACTAAAGTTTTTATAAAATCTTGCGGTATGGCCTCCCATTCTTCTTCAATCGCATGTTGCAGCTCCTGGAGACTCGTTGGGGCAGTGTCTCTGGCCCGAACTCGTTTTTTTAGCTCGTCCCATAAATGTTCAATCGGATTGAGGTCCGGGCTGCGAGCTGGCCACTCCATGACAGGCACCGCAACCTCTTCAAGGTACTGGTACACAATACGAGCCGTATGCGGTCTTGCATTATCTTGCATGAAGATGAAGTGTTCTCCAATATATCCCGCAAATGGTACAACGTGGCCCTGGAGTACTTCCTCAATGTACCTTTGAGAAGTGAATCCCCTTGATCGGCGGCCAGGATTCGCTCCGGAGATGAAAATAAGTTCAGTCTTTGCCTCCAGTGATATGCCTCCCCAGAACATGCATGATCCACCGCCGTAAGAGACTCGTTCTTCGATGCAGCATTGTTGAAATCGCTCGCCTGGCCTTCGGTAGACTCTTCCTCTTCCATCGTTGCCATGTAGGCACATCCTGCACTCGTCAGAGAACAGAACTGCGCTCCATTGGTCTTCAGTCCATTCCAAATGCTCTCGAGCGAATTGAAGGCGGGTTTGTCGGTGGGCTGGGGTCAGTTTCGGTCCATTTGCTGGTCTATGTGCAGTCAGATTCCCTTCCCGTAGTCGTCTTCTAACTGTCCATCGGCTGACATCGACTTCCCGTGTTTCTTGGAGACGCTGTCCCAATTGAACTGCATTCAAACGCCGATTGCGCAATGCAGTCGTCACAATAAAGCGGTCGTCACGCCTTGTTGTGGCACGGGGTCGGCCAGATCCTTGGCGCCGTTTGAAGCCGCCAGTCTCTTGATACCTCTGCCATACTCGACGGACAGAGAACCGGCTTAGATTCAGTTGTCTTGCCACTTCAATTTGGTTTTTCCCTGCTTGAAGTAGGGCCACCACTTGAGCGGCTATTTCTGGTGTGGTACTCATTTTTTAATTTTGGGTTACGATGTTATCAATTGACGACTGTTCAAAGAAAAGGTTGATGTGCGAATGAGGTCACTACCCTTAAAATGCACCATTTTATACCTGTGACAAGTAGTGCGAGCGTCTCTACCTGTAACGAGCGATTTCGGGTTATGCTATTGTATTGTTTATAGAGGTTGATGGTCACTCGATGTGTCACTCAAAAGCCTACGTGTGCATTTTGTTTTAATGGTAGTAACATATTGCAGTACCGTTAAAATCGCAAAAATAAAAATGCAGCGAAAGTCAAAATGTTGCATACGTGCGAATTTTTTGCACCCAAGTGTATATGTCAATTTTTACTAACTATTATATTATATTTTATTATTTTTTTCCTAACCTATCCACTTTTTATTCAGTATTAATTTATTTAACAACACTTACCTGCCCATGTAATTGCAGAATTGTTAATGAAAATATAGGAAATATATTTGAATTTTAACCTAATTAACATAAATAACTTCACATGATGAAAAAAAAAACAATTATTTATGAATTAATCTTTTTATTAAAAAATACCATTCAATACATTTATTTTTATTGAAAGTAAAAAAATGGAATAAAAGGTACAAAAACTAAAATTTATAATTTTAATCATCTTCTTCCTCTTCATAGTCGTCTTCTGGCTGCTGTAAATTTCAAACTGGTCTTCATTATCGTCTTCAACGACATTTGTCTCAAGTTCTTCCATGATTTCGGGGTCAAAGGTTCCATCTTCGTTAATGTCACTCTGATATGGTAGAGCATTGAGACAAGCTTGCCCATTACATTGGCCACAAGCTAAAGAGCATTGCAAGCCCGCTTTCCTGCATCTGCATCGCGAACCACAACCACTCTTGCAGTTGCAGAAAACTGTATTCAGCAAATCTTCTGGAGTAAAATTGTCATGATAGGCTCCAGAAAATCGTTTCGCATTGCCCAACCCCATACTTGGGATTCCAAATCATGTCCTAACCAAGTTTGAACTTGATAATATACACGGTTGAAATGTTGATGAGCAGCTGCACTTGTTGTTGGAATATTTGAAAGCTGCACAGGTTTATTAAGTTTTGTAGACTTGACGTAATGCATAAATAACAAATATTATCGAGACTTTTCACAGATTTCGGAGCACTATAGACTGCTAATAAGGTTTGAGTTCCACTCTCTAATGATCTCTGGGCCGAACAATTTTCTTTCTCAAACGCTGCAGCTAGTTCATCCAAATTTGTCAGTTTCTCAAAAACTTTTAAAAATGATTTTTTTCCCTTTTAAAAAGCGCAGAAGTTGTGCCACAGCCACTTAATGCGTGCAGAAATAAATCGTGAAGTGATGCTGTGACCGCGCGGTCTCCGCCCTCTATCTCGAAAACGGTTCACCGTATAAAAAATATTTTTAAACAAAATTTGTAGAAAATTTTGTATTCTACAATATTGATAATAAATACAAATAGCAAAAAACCCATAGAAAATGAGATATTTCCAAAAAAAGCGCAAAAAAACGATTTTTGTGACCTTTGACCTTGAAATTTAATAGTTGCTTACACCCTACCATATGTAGGTTTTGAGACAACTTTTAGGGTGTCAATATACAAGTATTTACAGACTTACAGCTGGGTATCTCGAATTCCGAGATTCTTACCTAATTTAAGCTTAAATGACTGGACACGTCATTCATTAATATGAAAAAATCCATTATTTATTAAATATTAAAAAGTCTTAACTACCCATTTTTGTTTTTACGTTTAATACTGTGCTACGTCTTATCCGATTCCAATAGACCAGCTTAAACAAAACTATTTTAATTCCACCAATAAATCTTGTAATAAAGAATATATGTTCTTTATTACAAGATTTATTGGTGGAATTCATGGACTGATACAGATAACAATCAACTTTTTTATATTGACCTATTTTATAATTATTATGTCACCGCCCGAGACACGTCTTGCGCCAGGAGGACTAAACCAGCAGGGGTAGGTAGAAATCGATATAATAAGTCTTCTCTTGAAAAAGCCTTTGCCCAATGAACAATCACACGGATAACGCCATAAACCGTTTGTTGCATTGTCATTGGTCAATCGCTTTCTCGACACAAGAGATATGTCGATTTCTAGTTCTGCCGATCACGCTCCCGTGCAGTCGAGTATGGTGACGTCGTTTTGGCACCGGTATAGAATACCATTATAAAAAAACCAACCGCGCAGAAACTGTCGTGACTTTCCATGTTTAAGATCTACTATCCAGTAGGCCGTGACGTCCCCGGTGGTGTGCGGATAGGACCACCCCATCTCTTCCCGTGGGTGCCGTGAGAGCTAGCTAAGGGAATATCCATAGAATGGGCAACAGTGTTCTCCTCTGTACATTTAAATCTTCTGTGGTTACCAAGCCCTATGCGTCCACAATGGTGCGGTCTGTGTTCAGCAGTGGACGTCTTACTGGCTGTTGATGTGATCCAGTAGTCTTCTTCCAGCAATGACAGAAGGCTTGCACTTCAGGGTTGAACTTGGCCTTCCCTTTACCATTTCAACTCGCTAATTTTAAGTGTTATATCTATGGGTTTACTGCCACTACTAAATAAGTAAAGTTCCGTCTTGCCTTTGTCTTTTTTAAAAAAATTTAAAGATAACTTTATTGTTTACTTGATTTTACCTAAAGGTTGATGATGTAGCAGGCTGCGGAAACACAGACGCTGGTGAATAATTCCACTCCGCCAATCTGAAAGTAAAATAACGAATATTAGGTTATTGTCTGTAAAATCACTTATTTACGGTGAATAGGAAACTCCAGTCGCTCCATCGAAATGTGTCTACTTGTCTACTTACGACCCGATTTGTTCCCATTGTTTACTCCCGATCGTATAAACAGTCGAAATCATTTGGGAAATCGCAGGAAGTTTCTATCGTGAAATAAAAATATTTTCACAACATCAACAATTCTAATGAATCCACTATTACAGAGAACAGGCCTCCATAGACTTCACAAACGGAAGATCCACATGTCAAGCGCGTAATGCCAATCTAAACATTGCTCAATACGACTTCCTTCTGGCAAGCTACTGCCGTAGAGACAGGCACAGGTACAATCGGTACTCCAAATTAAACTTTACTTCTTCAACATAAGAGCTACGAAGAAAATGTTTGCTTTCGTAGAAGCGTTCATATAGTTATTTCTATAAAATGCTTTTATTTTTGAAAAAGCTCGAATCGTATTTATTATTAGGTACTTAAGGCATAACCACAAACCTAGGATATTTTCGGTACATCCTAGCCTACGTCTATAGATAAACCGTTTTTTTAATACTTATTTATTTTTAACTTTTTAACATGGACTTGGGCATCTACTTTTGCGATAGAGTTACTGTTTAGGTTATACATTGATGTACACTTTATTCTGTGAGTGTAGGTAATAGCTTAATACTTATCTACAACGCATATTCGCAAAGATAAGCGCGGAAGTGATCGTAGGACCGAAGACGCGCACTGCTTTCCTCGTTTATAGCAATACACGTCGTAAGCGACCAGTAAAGCGAAATGCAGAGCAATATTTTTTTTGAGAAAGCAATCGAGGACTCATTCCCTTTAATTACATTTTAAATTAATTAAAAAAAAAGTTTTTTGTTTGATTAACAGGGATCTTAATGGCTTATAGTAGTGCTTAATCTATAATTAGTATGCAATTAAAGTTAATTTCATTTGTAAAGGAAAAATTAGAATCACGAGAGGGGGATCGAACCCGCATCCATCCATACCTCAAGCCGGGATATGCTTTACTTAAGCTAACGTGACAAGTGGTCTCATGTCCGAATTTTTCCTTCACCTTTTACAACCAACTTACGGGGTTGGGACGAATAGATGCGGGTTCAATTCCCGCTCGTGATTCTAATTTTTCCTTTACAAATTAATCTGTAGATTTCGCTTAGCAGGCGATACTGCTATAAAAATCATAAATATTAAAAATTTATTTATCCACAAAAACTTGATGCTTCGTTAGTCGTTACCTGAATTCTGCAATAGTACCTACTAACAGTCGAATCTAATTGCAAAATGCTCTCTGGGTGCAGTTGGGGCTGGCCCACACCTTGCGCCCTAATCCTCGTCATAAATGTATTGCCGTGCAGTTCTCCGACACTCCACGAGTTAAGTACATACTATGGTTAACCAAGTTCGCGGAACGGTGTTCACCGGTTGATAAGTGTAATCAGACGCGTGTATGTGTAAGGAGTCGTATCTAGGAAATCATGATAAGACGTGGAACGACGGCGCCGCCGTTCTAGGCGCCAACGGTTCTCAAGATAACACATTCCTGCACGTTAATCCTTTCAATAATTCATAAAAATTCACTGCAGCAACTACTACGTTGCTAAGTCATGTGACATGTCTAAGCCATGTGGAAGTCATTTACTAGGTTGTAAGACTTTTCTGCATAGTTATTCTAGGTAGGCACCACCGCGTTGCCAGTTATTCTGCCGTCAAGCAGTAGTGTGCAAGCACTATTGTGTTCCGGTTTGAAGGGCATTGAAGCTAGTGAAATTATTGGGCAAATGAGACTTTATGACCTGATCTCATAGTCTAGTAATCTTATAAATAGACTGTGTGATGTCTCAGGATAACGTGCGCTGAACAGAACCACGCGAAACTTTTTTTTAAATTTCCGTGTGACACTGCAACTGTTATGGGCGGCCGTGTAACACCAGGCGAACGACTAGCTCGTCACGTTATTCATTCACATAAAAAAAAGTCATGCGCAAGTTTGACTTTTTTGAATGGACTGATGCTGCTGTTGTTGGTCTCTCAGCGTTGGATGGTCGGGCGCGTAAGGTGCTCAGACAAACCAGACCAAAAAGAGCGCAAAAACAGCACCCACTCAACACTGGAGCAGTTGTGCCAGCACTCCAAAACTGCGCCGCGTTACTATAAGGAGTTAATTTGGCTTGGGTAGATGCTCGTAGGGGAAATGCACAATTGCACAATCCGCCCCAAGCGGGGCATCTGTGCAGGCCGTATCTATCACCCCCATCTCAAATTAGTTACAAAGTGCTCAGATATTAAAAGTGGAAAGAAATACTACATAGAACTGACAACCGATGGGGAAGAAACGTTCTCGAGTATGCCTCCTTTGCTATTTGCATAACGGCTGTTGGATTATATGGTAAATAATATAATCGTAAAATCTATGAAAGAACCAGTCTATGAGTTCAGAGAAACTGCATATTCGCACTGTTTTCGTATAGCAAACATCACAGAACTTTGTATTATCTTAATCAAATATTATGACTGAAATGTTTTTCATTGACAGTGGTTCTGAGAAACTGCTGTTGAATACGTGTTTGTTGCAATAAATGATATATTTACCTTATTCGATACTATAGTTTGCTCCCCGGCTTCGATTGTGATAGGAAGGCCCGTTTGCGTACTTTATGAAGATACTCACAGAACACAGCTCGTGGAATAAACTAGTTGAAATAGCATTGGTTAGGCCACATCGCTCACAGAACTGACAACTGATGGGGATGAAAGGTCCGCCAGTGGCAAACACGAACTGGAAGACGCAGCGTAGGCGGCCGTAGGTGGACCGACGAACCTGGTCAAAACTGCCGGGAGCCGATGCATGCAAGAGGCAAATAACTGGTCTATGAGGGAGATCTAATGTTCAATAGCGGACGTCTTCAGGTTGTTGATGATGATGATGATGATGATGATCATCTGCAGAAATTGTATATCGACGTTAATGAAGCTTTGAGAGTTTAGAGGACCAGACAGTCAGACCAGACCATATTTAATATGTAATATTTGAAGAAGACGTGACAGATGTTGAGGCGAAATTAATGTGCAAAAATACTAGATAGCTTACCCGCCCTATCTTCTACAGGGTCCTTAATTTACGCACTTTTTTTGAGTGGGTCATAATCATATCATTCCCTTAACTCTGTCAAAGGGAAGACAGGAGAAAGAGAGAGACACATAAAGGGAAAATGATAACCGGATGGAAGAAGGTAGGAGGGAGAGGAAAAACATTGACAGTTCAATAGAATCTACCTACATAAATGGAAAACTAATAATAGTGCCTAATGCTAGTTTTCCCATAATAGTTCGTGTACTTTATTATCATAGTGTCTGATGTCATAATGCTGTTTCAGCTTTAGTTGGTCATAGCGCCGAGACACGATAAAGTATCAACTGCACCTTAATTCAAGGAAAATCGACAAAACACAAAAGTCAAAACAAACATGTTTTTATTCATAATGCAAATAGATTATGGCGTCAGTGTCCAAATTATTAATGATATACCTACGATTTAAAACATGGATTTAAAATAATAATAGTAAAAAAAGCACCCCGCGGTGCTGCCTACATATTACCCAGTTTCCCGCGGCTCAAAATTTACCCGGATGAAAAGTATCTTATGTTAGATCCGGATAACAGAAAAATCAATCCGTGTGCCAAACATCGAAATCGGATCAGCCGTTTTAGCATGAAAGCAAAAACAGAAAACTAATTACATAGTAGGGAAATAGGCCTTCTCTAGTTTCTTCCGGAGTCCAGCAAGCAGCAATGAGCAGGCTACTACGCCCTAAACTAAATAGTATCTTACATTAGCAGTTTCATATCATCAGCTACACATGCCTATTCTGTAGCTGTCACAAAATACATGATAGCACTCGGTACAGTGCCCTTCAAACTGGTCCACATCCAAATTAGCGTTTGTAAACTGGAATCATAATGGACCAGCTTTTTTACATCTCAAGAATTTAATATCTCAAAGGATCTTTTTATTATCGCTAATTGAATTACTGGCTTAAATTAGAACCTGCGTGTTACGGTCTCCTTTAAAAGGCAAAGGATTAACTACTGTAACCTTTCCGACTCATAAATCTCTCATCAAATCTCAGTGTTGCCAGATTGAGGATTAATTTCAATATTTGGTTAGTTTTTGGGGCCGTGTGGTCTCGGTTTGCGAATAGGACCTCGATACTTTAAAATGTTTTGCGATCACCAAGGCGCCTGCCTAGCGTGGTGAGTATGACTGCTATTGATGCTGAATGATTACATTTTTGTACCTGGATAACAGTTTATTAGCACATAACGCCACGGAAATACACTTCTCTTAGTTTCTTGCGGCCCACGCGATCCGTTTTGGCAGCTTGTGCAGCTTCGAGGCTAGCAGATCTACGTGCAGTATATGCAGGTATACCTACTTTCAGACATGACTCTGCTGCATTTTTGCTATTCTAACAGAATTTATAAACGTGATAAGTACCTACTTTGTTTAAATTAGCTTTCACATTTTTCTTATCAGGTTTTATGAAGAATGGTGAATATATTATATACCTAATTGAATTTCATCTTATCTATAAATTCGTTACACATCATAATGATAAAGTCATCACGTATTCTGGCTATCGATAAAATACCACTAATTATCTAGGATATTAGTTTTATAATAAAAATCGGTCAAGTGCTAGTCAGACTCACGTACCTAGGGTTCAGTACACATGTAGGTACTTACATTTGTGATAAGACCTAATAAAATAGCTATCTAAATATATAAATAGTGGTTGAAAGTTTAGATTGTACCATTACAAATGGCGGGGAAATATCCTTGTATAAATACTGGCCACACTGTCAAACTATACAGAACAAACGACCGGTAAATTATAAAACTTTATACGATCGAAATACAAAAATATTAACTTAATTTTTATTACGCCAATTCGAGCTCATAAAGGAGTATAAAACAAAACAAAACAGCAATAAGTAAGAGTCATTGATAAACAGATTTTGTAGTTCTATATTTGGTATAATGTATACTTTTAAGGATTTTTTATGAACCCTCATTTGTTGCTTACGAGTGTATTAATGATGAGATGAGACAGTAATCCTTACATATAATAAATGTGTAATTCTGATGCGCTACGGAACACACACATAATGATGTCAAATCTAATTTATCCCATAGGTTCTATTGTTCAAAAAATATCGTAACCGCGATGGAGGACTACAAGGCTTTTTGCCCTTCCCCATACATTTTCTAATTTATCGTATCTAACGCCATCTAGGGACAATAATTTGTAGCTGTTTGTTTGTTTGTTTGTTTGTTTGTTTGTTTGTTATTGAACAAATGCCTAGATACTGAACTGATTTTCATGCGGGTTGCACTAATATGCTTAGAAATAACCAGCGCACAACATAGGATATATTAAAATACAAATATCATTAAAAATTTTTGGTCTAAGTTATTAAATATCATTACGAAACCGGACGGAATTTTATACAACATGGCCGCTTCATGGTGAATTTTTTTTGGCTACTGACGGTTAGTTTTTGTCACAGTAATTTTTTTTATGTTGTATTATGGCTCCCCACATAGTGTATTTAGCCAGTGTTAAGTATAGTAATTTTTCGTCGTGTTGTTATTGAATATTTCACATGTTTCACGTAAAGTCCATCTGGAGGCACAGATTAAAGAAAAAAAACGTGTGTAAGGCCATGAACAAAGAGTAATAGGAGTTAATTTCGGTAGTAAATATGCATTAAACAGTGGAATGATTTTACAATTTATTAGATTTGATTAACCATTTTTAGTTTTTCTATTTAAGCCCTTGCAGGTTGTTTGGGGTTTTTGGAGTAAAATAGATATACCATCAAATAATATGTAAGTAGTATGAATCGATTGCATTCAAGATACAAACATGTTAATTATACTTAGTGCCCGCAGATTAGAGAAATAACCGGCCAAGTGCGAGTTGGGCTCGCGCACGAAAAATACAGAATAAAATAAGTATTTAAGGGGTTAAATACTTATTTTATTCTGTATTTTTTGTAATAGCGGCAACAAAAATATATTTATCATCTGTGAAGATTTCAGCTGTCTAACTATCACGCCTGATGGTGACAGACGGACAGCGAAGCCTTAGTAATAGGGTTCCGTACCCAAAACGGACTGACGACGTCTGTCAGGCTGTCTGTCCGTCTGTCACCAGGCTGTATCTCATGAACCGTGATAGTTAGAGCTTTACCCTTGGGAGTATAATCTTGACCCTTGCTACGCCTATTTTTGGCATTACATGACGTTTATGTTTGGCCCACAGATCTAAGGGCCATTGCATACTATTACCACCATAGGCTAATGCAGTGAGCCAATGATACTCTTACGTTACGTATAAATTATATACTCTTTGAATGATACAGAAGTATAATAATACTCTTTGGAATGATACGAAGTAGATTTTTTTCTCTAATCTGTGTACGAAACATGTTATGTAAAATGCCCTGGGGGTCTAGCAAAGATCACAATCGCTAACGCTAACGCCTCACGCTAACTCCAAAAATGTATCAAAATGACATTCGCTACGGAAAAGTTAGCGATTTCCGAAACGTCATTTCAGTACATTTTGGAGTTAGCGTTTGGCGTTAGCGTAAGCGGTTGGTATCTTTGCTAGACCCCCAGACTGCCCTATTGTAAAAATGTTTTGAAAGCCTAGATTTTAATATAATATAGGTTTTAATTAATCATGAGTTCGATGATACTTATCGAAATATCATCGAAAATTTTTCTATAGTTAAGTAGCCATGAGTGGAGATTTCATCAAAATTGGTTCAGGAATATCAAGGATAATAATTACCGTACGTACGCTGTTTTGGGAAATATTATAATTAATTATTTCATCCATGATTAAGACATGTCATTTTTACTTCGTGGAAGTGATTATACGAGCAGAAAACTCAGTGTGGCTGATAGAAAATCAGTTTTTGAAAATAAAGCCATTACCCAAACCGAAGCCTGAAAAGTAATGTAGTCCACGCGTGGCAACGCCGCGGGCAGTAGCTAGTTTATAATATAAATTGAAAATATTTGTAAAAGAATTTCATTAATTTCAAGCATTTCAGGATTTTCTGGCAATGGTATCGCATTATATTGTCGTGTACTTTATTATGATTCAGGCTTTTACTGTCATGATCGTCACTGCTGAACATAGGCGTCCCCTAGAGAGCGCCACCTTGAGCGGCTGCTCATTTTCTGCATCCATCGGCTATCCGCTTTTACACACATAAAATGAAAAAATCCGTGTGTCATGGCCACTTTAAAAGAGTATTGTAATGGACCCATTATAATTATTGTAAGGTATACAGGAAATATATATAATTATCTCTAGATAAACTGATGAATTTATATTTGGAATTATCTATCAGCTGCTATTCTTATCAGAGCTGATAACATAATGTGCAATTTTTGTTGGTATTATCATTATGCAACGGAAAAATACTTGGAGTCTAACTCTATTGGTTGCTAACTAATTGCTCTCTAGCATTAAGTTCGCCTATGTACCTACATTTTTGTTGATTGTGCAATAAAGTATTTTCTATCTATCTATCTATCTATTGGTATAAAATGATTTGCTTGTAGTTCTTAATACTATTTTAATATATGTGCCGATAGTACCATGTTCTATAAAAATAACTACATAATAAGTAAATTTAAGGTTAGGTATGTAATTAGCGATATAATGTAGGTGGTTCTAAGCTTTCGGTAATCTTCGTTCGTTCGCTGATATCAAAGTTTAGTAGGAACGTTAAATTACGTTCTAAATATAGTATTTTATAGGTTTAGTCGTAAAAATACGTTTTCTTAGAACGATTTCGGCAAACGCCCGACGTTTGCGACGCTGTGCGGTGCCTTCGTATGTGATATTTTTAATTCATGATTGAACGCAGGCCGAATGCGCCGCCCGGCCGTTGCAAGGCGTCGTACGTAAAATAAAAAGCACAAAAAATGGCCGTTTCCTGACTAAACAAATTTCTGCAAACCAGAACGTGATTCGAGTAACAAGTGTTGGGCTAAAAGTTACGCGCCGTGCTCCACCCGTATTACCTACTGCGCGCCTACTGCGTAATATATTCGAGATTTCTCCTGTTGCATTTTGGAGACATTTTAGTTTATGTATTACAAAATTGAATATATGCCTATTGTACTTCCGGCGATACAGCGGACACTATTCTGACAACTCTTAACGATTAACGTTGTATCGAATCAAGAGGCTGACTTAGGTGCTCCGTTTCGGTTAAGACGCTGACAGGACCCAAAGCGAGCACGTTTATTACAGCAGTCAAACATGAAACGTATTGTATTAAATAGGGTCGCTTTATGCTTAGCACAAATATGGCGATAACGTTGCGTTGCACTTTGACCTTTCCATTTTGCGGTACAAATAATTCGTATAAACACTTATTGTTATGAAAAAAATAGTCTACAGATGGCTGCATTGAAAAGTTAACTTATCACTATGATTTATTTCGATGGGGTGTCTTATTAAAATATAACATTGTAGGGCGTTTGAATGATTTTATAGAGGTCACACGATTTTTTTCCATCGAGAAAACTTTTCGTCATCGTGTTTTGATTTCGGCAGATGAAAAGAAGATATAACCAGTATTAACATGCATTTTTCGTTAAAAAAATGCACGCAAAATTACGTTCAAAATAGTCGATTTAGGAGCATTCAGCGCCATAAGTGAGAGCAGTCCTCCTCAAATTCAAAATTCTATCTAAAAAATTATCATTAATATCTAATCGTGTTCCTTTATAGAAGTGACGTAACCTAACTCCAGGATAACAAAATTATTCACATCGGTATTTTTGTAAAAATTATACAGATGAGATTGCAATCTGTTTGCATTTTTCGTCACGAATGAAACGAATAAATCAATCAAATGCTGCGTATTGTAGTTCGGGATAATAACAATGGGCGATCAGATATTCACGGGAGATGTGCGGATTTCCTCTGATTCATTCACTACACGCGCGTTTAGAACCATGGGCAATGTCACTCCTATCGTGTCCCATCGTTCCACAGAAAACACTATTAGCACCTTGTCACAATAAAACAGGGAAAAATTCTATCTGCTTTCAATTAGTTCTTAGATAAAATGCAGTACGAAAAAGAGCTACAATGTTAAGGTACATGTAATGAAGTCTGGACGGACATCTGGGTAGTGCATTGACATTATAATTTGCATCTACGAACGTCTTTTGGTACATGTAGGTACTTACTATAGTTTTAGCTGTATCTACACTACGACAGTTGACGCAAATGATGAATCAGATAAATTGCAAATACCAAAGCCTTCTACTGATGGGAATTCCCGCATTCAACTGTTTTTCTACTCTTCTTCTTCACGCTAAAATAATGAGGATAATAATACAGCAAGCAGGTTAAAAAGGCTGCAAAGGAAATGCAAAATACAACGCAGAACTACTGGCCCACACACTTTGAAATATATATAGTTGTAGTGGGGGGAGACATATATGAGTAAGTAAATGACAAATATAGCAAGTGTACAGCAAAGATTTTAGCGCAGACAGTCTAAAATCAAGTCAGTAAATAAAGCCACCAAAATTAAATTGCGATTTAAAAAATCTCAAAGGAGCTTGTAAATTAAATCACTCGCGGTTAAGGCGTGAAAGCGGTGAGAACTCAAACAATCCTTGGATCCTTGCTTTTGTATGTATGTTTGCAAAGATTTGTTTAAACTGATCAGTAAATCAGTACAGACTCAGTGCACTCACGTCAAATTTACTTGGTGTCAAAAAGGCAAGAATGAAAGGATGAATTTACAGCAAATATTGATAAAGAAGATGTGAATGAAACGATGATGGCTGTGTCCCGGAGGTCCCCCCAAAGCTTCTTCCCGGTAGCTCAGAGAGGGGAGGACACTCATGGGAACACGTAGTAGGTACTAGTGGGATATCCGGAACCATTGAAATGAAACTGTAGATCTCGGTGAACTGGGTTTATTGTAGCGTATAACAATAATTTAAGATGGTTATGGTCCAAAATGCTAAAAATTGGATCACAACTTGTTCCCAGCTGAACTTTTACGGAACAACTAATAGTAGTAACAGTATAACTTGAGGTACAAATAGCACTTTAAACTGTTAGTAACAGATATCTTATGAAAATTTGTAAAAGCACAAACGAGGACTGTCCGCCTCGGCGGTTGAATGAAGAAATGACCAAAATGTATGGAAAATGAAAAGGATGCGACTAATGTTCTAATTTAAAATTTAAATCTAGATTATGTGAGGCCAATATTTGATGCAAAAACTAAGAAAACAGGTGAATAGCTGAATTGATGATGAAAGAGGATGACATCGTCACAACTGACAGTGTCAGAGGAGATGGAAATGGATAAGACGGCAAATACCATAAGCCGAAAGACGTACACATCTGAACGTCAGCCAGCAGTGGAAGTCTTGTCACAATCACCATCCATGCTTTTGAGCATTTACAAAAATGCTCTAAGAGTCCTAAGGCAGACGTTATAGTGATTGCAGTAGATTATAATGAAGACCGACGAGAATGCTGCTGGTCATTCCCTAGATTCCCTTACTTGGCCCTGCAAGAAAAGATGAGCTAGTTCTTTTCTTACATATGGTTGGAGGCCTTAAAACCTTCGTCACGATGTTATCCTACTCGTCGAAACTTGATTCAAACATTGTATCAACGTTGCAGGTGTAGCGTTAAACTGCGTATACCACGTGGTAACCCACATGGTCACAAGTAGGTATCGGAATATATCTTTTGCGTCACCTTTTGTTCCGATATACTAGTATTTAAAGTGGCTCCGAGCTCCAAGGGGCCAAAACGCTGCGCTGTTTACACAAGGCGGTTGTGCAGAATTCTTTGGAAAATCTTCGGCAATTGTCTAAATTCTATTGTCATTATTTTCCTTGTTTGAAGTTATGTATTACGCACATGTATTTTAAAACTATCTGTCCAATATGTCTGTAGAATCTTGACCTATGTCTATTTTTTAAGCTTTTATCGCTAATGCGATTACGCTGCCCTGGTTGAGTAAATAAAAAATAACTGTCATAGTAATGCTCATTAGCTCATACACACTTAATTTTAGTGGTAGAGTCCGCGTCAAACGTTTAGGCGGCTGTGAAGTTCGCTGCAAGCACCCCGCAGTGCGCACACCGCTTACCTCTGCCCGCGCACATCAAAAGTTTGCTACTGTGCAGCGTTTCGCGCTGATTTCACAGCCGCCATTGAGTTCGGCTCAACTCTACACCTGATCTCCAACCGACAACTATGTCTAGTTCATCTAGTTGTGTTTTTATGGTGTTCCGTAGCTAAAGACCGTAGCGTCAGCAGTCTACTTGGATGGTATTGCTGCTGTTACATGTATTGGCTAGGTGTCCAGTTTAGTGACCATTGTGCAGGCACTAGGCACTATATTATATTAGGTACATGGTGAAGTATCTTAACTAGCAGAGGACCACAACAACACTAGTCTAATTGTATGGCATGGTGTTATACCTAGTGGCTAGAAACATAAATGCACCAATACCCTTTTCATGCTTGAATACTACCAGAACAAAACAAGGACTATCTTAGAGGCACAGGGCGTAGTTCACAGTTGTGCATAGTGGGAAACAGCGTAACCACCCGGTGTCGTCGCAAGTCCGAAAAACTAACATTTAGCTCTTTGAAAAAATCGGCAGGCAATAGGCACTTCATTCTATTTAGTATTTATGTACACTGGCGACGCTGTGGTTTTCTGCTAGTCAAGTCCTAACCAGACAGTTCGAAGACAGACGTCAGAAACGACCTTCTGAATTTCACTTATGCACACACCCATTCAATAATTTTGCGTAATTGCGGATGAGTCATTGATTATTATAATCGTTTTAGTTTGCAGGCGCCTATTGTGCTTAATTGTCACGTGGTTTTGGACTAAAGAAGGTGAAAGAATAAATTCATAAAACACTGATTGTAGTACTAGTAGTCATCATCAACAGCCTGAAGTCGTCTACTGCTGAACATAGGCCTCCCCTAGACAGCGCCATTGTGAGCGACTGCTCGCCTCCTGCATCCGTCGGCTCCTCGCGGTTTCAGCTAGGTGTTCGGTCCACCTAGTGGGTATTACTGGCGACTGGCCTACGCTGCATCATCCAGTTCGTGGTCGCCACTCGAGAACCTTCAAGTACTAGTAGTGTTACTACCTAATGAGCAACAGCCGGAAGACGTGTACTGCTGAAAACATCAGACCTCTCCCATAGAACGCGAGTTAGGACGCTTTCATGCCATGTGCAATAACCACCCGAGGAGAATGCTATATTTCAATATTTTGCTTTAGAACTCTTGTTTGTAATAGAATGCTTAAGTAAAAGACAGAGTTTTGGCTTCAAGCTGCAAAACATGAATCTCGAGATTGAATGAGTAATGTAAAACTAGGCAATGGGAATTTATCACATAGGTCAAAAAGTTAACGTTAAGTGAGGATTTCAACGCAATTTAATAATTCTGGTTCAAGCTGTAACAGTTACAGGCTAGCATGAAAAAAATTAACCAGCTGAAACACACTTGTTATATCTTTTCAATTAAAACTAATGACAATGATATGAATGCTCCAAAATGCAATCAGCTGATCCCAAATACATTTCGCAACCTGTTTGCTAAAACAAACCGCACCTCGCTACCTGAACTTTATTTCGCTCACTCTACGTCAAGGTAAGATAAGATACGACAAGACGCGGCCATAAAAAAATCATAATCCGAATCTTGAACCCCGTGACGGTTAATTTTTAAGCATCTTTATGTGCTGAGCAAAATCATTTGATGCGTTTTCAACAATAAAAATACATACAACACAGTATAATAGTTTATTTAAGTGTTATTTAGGATCTTATTTAATTAGTTACTCTTTTGATTGGCAGTTAAATAAATGTGGTGCTGACCTTAATGTCCTTGTGACTTGGTATTTGGTTACAACTTTTGGTGTCTGCAAAAAAATCTTAAACACTAAGCCAGAAAGGTTATACGTTTTCATTTGTTTGTTTTATTGAAAAAGGCATGCTTGCAAAACATTTTGCATAATTTTTATGTAGAATAAGCCTGCGTTTGACTACACCTCACCTGCTGGAAAGCGACGATGCAACTGAAGGTGGCACTTAGTCTCATAAAAGGTTGTTCTAGGTTAGCTCCACAAACTAAGAGGACATGGATGAAATAAAAAAAGAAGGATTAAGTTTTGATTGACATCGAACTGAAGCACAAAATGGTGGACATATTACATATGTGTGTCAGATGAAAGTAGGGTGACAGGCTGCATATGATGTGAGTGTGTGCGTGCCCTACCCCGCTCGTACGTAGGTACGAAGCGTGTTCGGCTTCCTAAGGATGCTTCAGTTTGGGATCAGACGGGACTTCCTCCTTCTTTTTTCATTTCATCCATGGTAGAGGATTGGTTAGCTCTGAACCGAGACAAAAGTGTCTTTCCCCGTTTTATATGTCACTTTTTTCATACTTACCTGTCAAGTGAAGAAAATATACAAAATTTGATTTTATTGGTCCTCTCTACAGATTAGCGATCTCACACACCTAGAATTTCGTTACATCATAACTCTATGGATGAGCGAATTTTCAGTTGACTTTTCACACTTGCAAAGGAATGTTTTACTTTTCTATAATAAAAAAAATCAAATGGAAATAAAAAACCTTTTTTTTGCTTCCTAATCAGATAGATGGAATAATTTCATTGAGACTTGATTGCGTAAGCCTGTCAAGGGGTGCTTTTACTTATATTGGTGTTATTTGTCTGTGGCATCATAGCTTCCACGCAAACGGCAAGCAAACAATCAAATGATCAATCAAACAAACAACCGAACAACCAACAACAACAACTTCAGCCGTTTGAAGTTCGCCAGCTCTTTTCTATTTGACGAAAGAACTTGTGTTTGATGCCAGTGAATTGTTTCCGTCTTTTCGATCGCTGCATTACTACTGTAGCTTATAAACTCGACTTGCCCAAAGGGCCTCGTCAATAAAATGTGCCCAAATGGGTCCGAATACTCACGATACACAAAACGATGTAATGGGACGAGGCCATTGCAACTTGTAATGGCTCCTCGACGACGACGACAACATTGTAATGGTGATTCAATTCCGAAAAATATTTCACAGTCCGTAAACTGACCTTTAAAGTGATTGTGTTAAATTATGAGAGATTTTAAATTCAATATCCCTTCATAAATTATGGAATGCAGAATCCTAACGTAGACCAATAAATCCGTCAAGAAATGGCGTGGCAGCTCGTATCGTATGTAGAATACTTTATAAAGAACATCTCGTAATCTGTATGTCTGTGTGTGTAAGGGCCCACCACAACCTCTTATAGCATTATTACTTCAATCATACATTGAAAAATGACATAAAAGTAAGAATACTGTAATGTTGCAGAGATAGAGCAGTTTTGATGACGTCACGTTAAATCGTTCACTCAAATACATCATGTTGATACCGACATACGACAGTGATAACGCTATATAAAAATGTAAACGTCTCGTTCTCACGCAGGAATACTTTACAAGTTCATGGTACGAATTCGATCAATATTATTGTAACCTTGAAACATTACTGTCATGAACCATGATGGTTTTGTATTAGTTTGTGGCTCCACAAACTAAAGGCTCCACTTATACTTTACAATAGATTACCAAAAAATGTACGAGATGCACCTTCCACCGGCTCCTTCAAGGCCCGTTTAAATTTTTTTTATTGGGGCATGTCTTTTACAGTTTGGAAGAATATTATAAATTATCAGAATGGACTATCAAATCGTAATTTTGATGATTTTTTTTATATTTACTTGTAGCTTTGGGGTTATCAATAAATGATTTGTACTCCTTCTTTTCATGGCTGAACTTTAGTAATAGGGTCTCTATGGGTACGGAACCCTAATAACTTATGCAAATATGTTCCACTTATACCGTATATGAACGTATCAATGATCAATTGTTTTTGTTTGTTAAACGATTGTTACTCCAAAGACTAGCGACATTAATAGGTATTATAGATGCGGGCAAAAACAATCGTTTTAGGTGATTCCCAGGCGTGGAGGCTCCCACGGCCCCGTCTGAAGGTTGGTTTAGTGACACACTGTTGGCCAATTACTGTCAAATACAGCTGACAAACTGTAATATGTATACAGGAAGGCACATCAGGGGTGCTGAGGTCTTTACATTTTTAGAACGGAGTATTGACTCATAAATTGATCCGTTGAAAAGAGTTCTTTCTACAGTCCTATGCTTTTCTACTCCGACCCTATCCATCCATTATCCAGTACTTTGTTGCAATCTCTCGAATCGAAAAGAAATCGGGCTGAAATGAAAGCGGCTCTCTGTGTCTTCATCGCTTTAGACACGTCTACGCGAGGCGTATGATCGTATCATAGATGTATTGTCGGCCAATCTAGCCCTTCTGGATCATGTATCGTTTTTCACCGATATAGAATACCTGGAACGATGCATCTTTCCATGGGGTCAATCTTCCAGTAATCTAGCTATATGTATTCCAAACATCAAAATTGTAATTGCGGAAATAATAACAAACACTTACACGCACCAATTTCATTTATAATATTATTAGGATTAGGATAGGATGCAGATTAATTTGTAAAGAAAAAATTAGAATCACGAGCGGGGAATGAACCCGCATCCATCCATCCCTCAAGCTGGGATATGCTTTACTTAAGCTACCGTGACAACTGCATAGCGATTCAGGAGACCTCAGCGCTGAGGCTCACCGCTGAGGCCTCGATTCAACCAACTTTTATTTGAAAATAGAACGGAAAGCTCTCCCCTAGCTCATGCCTTTTTCAGAAACGATGACGCTACTTCCGTTCTATTTTCAAATAAAAGTTGGTTGAATCGAGGCCTCAGCGCTGAGGTCTCCTGAATCGCTTGCTGGTCTCATGTCCGAATTTTTCCTTCACCTTTACAACCAACTTACGGGGTTGGCGATGCTGCTATAAAAATCATAAATATAGGATTGGATGTATCAAATATCTAATCTTCTCTCTCAATCTATATATTTTTACATCAAAAGTATTATTCAGCTATTCACACATGTGCGAGTGTCACAACCACAACGCCAACGTTCCGAATCCCAACCCTATTATTATTTATTACTATTTGTTTTATCAGTAAATTGGTAATTTATTTATGTGTGCACAAACAATAGGAGAGCCTGATGATAATAATCAGCTGTATAATATTTATAAAGAGACTAAAAGAAACAGGCTTAGCCAATATTTATAGAAAAAAGGAGGACTCCTAAACCTTCCTACACAACCTGTACAACCTCCTACAGAGTCTTAATTTTTTTTTTATATATATTTTAGCTCCACACATAGTGTATTTAGCCAGTATCAAGTATTATAATTTTCATCGTGTTTTAAAATATTTCACGCAGTCATGTCTTAGTCATAGCATAGTGCAGTCTAAGTCATGCTCCAGCAAAGTGGTGGCAACTTTACTAGAAGCTTCTATGGAGTTTTGGAAGCAACACGAAAAATCACGTTTTACCACATTATATATCGCTTGCCCTCACTCATGCTCGTAATTCAGCACTTAATGCGTAAAACGCCACCAATTTCAAACATTAACACTGGAAAAACCTCAAGTTTTGAAAAATAATACGATGCAATGACGTGAACTTGTCCGCGTTCCCGCCAAAAATACACACAGTCTTCTTATACAATCTTGGTGTCATTCGAATTTTGCTCTTTGAATTTTCATTCAAGTTACAATCAAATGTTAACAAAAAGGCAAAAGAGTTCAGAACCAAATCACGTCTATTCTAGTGAGCGGTTCTGTGACAGATATGACTAGCTGGGGGCTGCTAACAACATAACACAGGAAGGAAGTAGGAAGCGTGAATTAAGGAATACGCGATGTAATTAAGTCAATTGACAGAGGTGAAAAACATGACCTGTGTAATTGGGCCCAAAAATGCGGGACGCGTGAGTCATAATGTTAATAGAGCTGGGAAATGAACTAGCTCTGTACTATGACATTATGGGAGTGAAAGAGGAAGTAATTCAGCTCTCAAAGTTCCTACTGCAATGACTAGCGATTTATGAAATAATATTACTTTTTTTTTGTTATATTTTGGCTCCACACATAGTGTATTTAGCCAGTGTCAAGTATTATAATTTCATCGTGTTATAAAATATTTCACGCAGTCATGTCCTAGTCATAATCATAGTCTAGTGTAAATCAGGTAGTCATAATCCAGTCTAAGTCAAGCACCAGCAAAGTGGTGGCAACTTTACTAGAAGCTTCTATGGAGTTTTGGAAGCAACACGAAAAATCACGTTTCACCACATTATATCACTTGCCCTCACTCATGCTCGTAATTCAGCACTTAATGCGTTAAACGCCACCAATTTTAAACATTAAGACTGGAAAAAGCACGCGTTTTGAAAAATAATACAATGCAACGACGTGAACTTTTTCGCGTTCCCGCCAAAACTCCATAATATTACTTATATAATTATTATTGTACGAAATATCTTATATTAGTGTCAGATTTATGAGTGACTATGTGATGTTTCAACTTTTCCATTCCCTATTATAAATATGATTTCACTCAGGTAATAATAGTTACGTGTGTATCCTAATTTTGTGCAAATAAACAAATTCTTATTCCTATTCTATTCTAAAAGGTGAAGGAACACCATGATACGCCCATGAGGAAAACCTATTTCACATTTAACTTGATTTCATACATAACATTATCATTCTCAACCTCAGTCATTTATTTAACTATGGAATTTAACTGTTATTAAGTCGAGGTTACTACAGAAGGTTACAACACTACCATTAAAGGTTACCATCTGTTTGCGAGCCAGTTAGCGAGTAGGGCCGTGGTTAGCGTTTCAGGGACCATTTGGTAAATGTTGGGCTGTTGCTAGGTGGATTCATTCACGTTATTTCTGTTGCTAAAGCTTCATATAGAGTCAGTTATATGCAGATAACGGACTGGCCGCAGTAAGCCTGAAGCCAACAATGGCGTTAGACGCAAATGTACTTAAGCAGAGATCATGGATGCTTGAATGCTTCTTCGACAACGAATTAATAAAATCATGACAGATCAATTTTAATGTAAGGGAAATGTTCGAATCACCAACCAAAGAGGTGAATGTACTCGTCACCAACGCGATTTGTACCATCCGTCTTTCTCTCTATAGCCAGGGGGTCTAGCAAAGATACCAACCACTAACGCTAACGCCTCACGCTAACTCCAAAAATGTATTGAAATGACATTCTAGTACATTTTGGAGTTACCGTGAGGTGTTAGCGTTAGTAGTTGATATCTTTGCTAGACCCCCAGGACATACTTTTTTAACGTGACCAGAAGGTGACAAGTGTGATCTTAAAACAAAATCAATCAGCTGATGTGAGGAGAGCCTGAACATACCCTAAACCTAATCCATAGCCTAACCCATAGCGTCTACTGACCACCACCACTGAAAACTACCGCTGTACTTAACGGCCTCCGTGGTGTGGTGGTTGAGTAGGTTGGCTCATAACCCGGAGGCGGCGGGTTCAATTCTCGCTATAGGACAAGTATTTGTACAAGAAAAAAAGTGCAAATACTTGTTCTGTGTCTCGGTGTTGTGGGACCATGGTCCTCGTAGTTCCTGGGTCCCTCCCTAGATACAGGGAATTCTAGTTAGGATCCAGGGTCTATGTATGCGATCATTGGGCGTTATTTTTTTTTAACTGCTTACCATTGTAAACTACCGCTTCTAGCCCGGTAGTAGCAATAGTCCAGTAGACTGGACCATCATTAAAATTCTTAGAAGACTGTAAAACTGAAATTCGGATTATACAATGCGACGCACTATATATGTTATATCTATGAGAAGGATAAGGGTATAAAGTACGTCAGATCAAAATTGAGGTATATACTTAGAATACAATTGTTATAGTTTTATGCTAGTCAGAAGCCTTCGGGCGGCCTGAAGACTCTGACACCAGGGCTGACCACTTGCCTACACGAGAAGAAGAAGTTTTATGCTTTATAAATTTACTATAGGTATTGTTATGGGGAAGAAAGGTTCTCGAGTGGCGACCACGAACTGGAAGACGCAGCGTAGGCCGGCCCCCCACTAGGTGGACCGACGACCTGGTGAAAGCCGCGGGGAGCCGATGGATGCAGGAGGCGAGCAGCCGCTCTAAGTGGCGCTTCCTGGGGAAGGCCTATGTTCAGCAGTGGACGTCTTCAGGCTGTTAATGATGATGATGATGATGATGATTGTTATGGGTGGCTGTGTCGCTTAACATTAGGTAAAAAAATCTTATATAGTGTACTTTTAAACTGACGTACTTCCACAAAAAAACATCGTACCTAAATACTTTTTAATTGTAGTACAGAATACATTGTATATAGTTTCATTTTTTCCGTATTACAGCCAATAACGTACATAAATGTCTAAGTAGGTACTCCACTTATTTTTTGTAGATAAGCTCATTTTTTCTCTTCAATCATAGAGAAATAAAATTCCGCACATGTGTTCGTTATTTCTCCGTAGTTTTCCTTTATGTAAGTAGGTAGGTATTCTATATGAATTTGAACACTAGCATTTGCGTAACACATGTCTCTGACGGCTGAGCAAACTCGATCGTTAAGCAATTTTATAAAAATTATGTAAGTGATACAATTTATATTACATGGCCGTTGTCGACTAGAATAACTATTATCTATAATTCATCATCAGCCCGTAGATGTCCAATTACAATCAATGTCAAAAATACTTCAATGACAGATCAGAAGGTTCATTCACTCTGAGACAAAAACTTTTTCAAAAGCCCCGACTCCTGTTTCGACTTCCTTTGCGTGCTCCGAATACAACATGACCGCGTAGACCTCTTTACTTTACATATAATAAAATTATTTAAAGGACGTGTCTGTATAATCATAATCATCGTCATGATTATAATCAGACCGTAGTCAACTTCTGGACCGGCTTCTCACAAATCACATCACGGGTTCATGTTTGTGATAGATATATTCGATATATTCTATACAATATTACTCTGCTATAATATCATTGATACTACTTATGTTTTGTAAGAGATATAAATATTTACTGCTATGTCTACAAATTCATGTCTTCATGTTTTTTTTTGTGAATGTATGACATGACGAGCTAGTCGTTCACCTGATGTTAAGCGACACGGCCACCCATAATAGTTGAAATGTCACTCGGAATATTAAAGTAATAAAGTTTCGCGTGACACTGCACTGCGAAAGCGCAGTGCGCACGTTATCCTGAGATATTGCGCAGTCTATTATCAGATTACTAGACTTAGAAATCAGGTCATAAAGTCTCATTTGCTCAGTAATTTCACTAGCTACAGGCTACAGTGCTCTTCAAACCGGAGCACAGTAGTGCTTGCACATGCACACTACTGCTTGGTGGCAGAATAACTGCCAAAGCGGTGTACCTGCCTAGACGAACTTTCAGAAAAGTATACCACCTTATACTAGACATTCTTTTAAAAAAACGCGTATATATATAAAGTCTTTAAAAGCTCTATTAGCTCGTAGGTTTGATTACATAGTTGTAGGCACTATTGAACATAATTTATTGACGGGCCCGATAGCTCAGTTGGTAGTAGCCCTGCCTTCTGAACCGAGGGCTGTGGGTTCGATTCCTACCCAGGATAAACATTTGTGTGATGAACATAGATGTTTGTTCTGTGTCTGGGTGTTTTAACGTATTCTATGTATGTACTTACAAACAAAAAAGTATCTAAGTATTATATCAGTTATCTGGTTCCCATAGTACAAACTATGCTTAGTTTGGGGCTAGATGGCGCTGTGTGAAATGTCCACACATATTTATTATTTATTTATTTATTGTTTATTGTCTTTAAGTCTATACTTTACTTGCTCGTATCGTAGGCAAAGCCGCGAAAGCTAGTGTTGTATAGAAAAAACATGCACATATTGCTTTTAAAGTTGGGTTTGGAATTGCGAAGAAGAATTAAACGTCAATGGAAATATGCATTATTCTTGTTTATTAGACGTACAAACAGCCAGGGTTGTCAAACTACTGAATCTATTTTTTTTTTAACATCTTCTTTTCATGAAATTGATTTCAAAGTGTCAGCAACACTTAAGGTCGGTATGAATTCTGGGTAGAATCCGTCCGGTAAATTAGAGAGAGCGGGTTAAAATCCCGCTGGTTGCTAAAATTTTAAGGACTATAATATATCTTTATTATCTGCTTTTGTTTGTTTTGTACAGGGATCACTACACTAATAATTTGATTCAACCACTCAAACTTGTTAAAATGTAATTTTATGTTATTTACAAGCAGGCCGGGGCTCCGTCCACGTCCTCGGGCTCCGAGTCGGATGAATCGCCTTCTACTCTCTCATCGCGGACGCCGTACATCATTAGGCATCTGGGGAAGTTGTAGATCCATCAGTTATCTTATCTATCCATGTTGTAGGAATTGAAGGTCAATAAAACTGTGCTCACTTGAACCATTCCATCTTTTCGTAGTCCTCGTTGTCTTCATCAGCTAGCGGGTTCCACAGGATCAACTATAAAAAAGTAACGGTATTATAAGAAGCGTTTAACAAATAACCACATAGCTTTTTTTTTTCCAGAGTACTTTTAATATAGCACTCTAGTAGTATTACAATCTAGCCATAGAAGGGCTAATAAGCAATTTGAGTTTAACTTAAACTTCTAAAACCTTATTTTCTAAGACTGTGAACCACATAACTATAAATATAAAAATGTGCAGGCACCACTCAGGTCATAATTTATGACTTAATTTTGGCGGATTTATTTTGAGCCCTAATAAAAAGGTGCTATCGCCCAGCACTTATTTCGAGGTTGCCAACTGAAAGCCGGGATATTTATCTAACTCCGATAGCAGACAAGTTTCTAATTTTTTTTATCTTGCTTTATCGTAGCTTACCGAGCAATTAGATAACATTTCTTTGTTTAGCTACTGATATTGTGGTGACTTTATCAAGGGATCAATCAAGATTTATGAAATGGTCAGAAATGACCTGTTTTTACAACGTAGGTTATTTACCTACAAAAACTAAACCCTATATTACTTAGTTACTTAATTAGTTTAATATTATGTAAATGAATGACGTGACGAGGTAGTCATTCACCTGATGTTAAGCGACACGGCTGCCCATAACAGTTGCAGTGCCCTCGGAACTTTAAAGTAAGAAAGTCTCGCGTGACACTGCACTGCGCAGTGCGCACGTTATTCAGAGACATCGCACAGTCTAATGATCAGATTGATTACTAGAATGTGTGATCAGGTCGTAAAGTCTCATTTGCCCAGTAATTTCACTAGCTATAATGCCTTTCAAACCGGAACACATATTGTTCCCAAGTTTTTGTAAATTGGTATAAACATTTTTATGTTTGGTGTGTACAATACAATAGAGAGTTTAGCCCGTCTTTTTATCTACTTATGTAATCTATGTATGTATGTACTATCTATCTAATTGTGTGAAATGTCCACACTTTAAATGTATCTCAGTAAATTCAGTAGTTATCGCCGGAAAATAGAAGCGCAAAGAATTTTTGATGTAGTACCTTTATTAAGTCCCATCCCAGATAATAACAGCGCTATCTTAACTTGGCTTTTCCAGGCTGTGACCTAATAACATATCATTAAAAGATAAGTAGCTAATCCATGTAGGTACCTAGATAGCACAAATTAAAATATGACAAAGTGACTCTATTCATTGATTTGGTTGTAACTAGTTTTGATTTTTAAATACAATCTAGTACCAATTTAGTACGTTATTTAGAGCATTTCCTTTTGCTAAATCTAATTTTACAGAACTTCTAAACTATTGAGTGTTTTCGTCTGATCATCAATTAATACTTACTTAAATTACATCACATTATTAGACATATCGCAACAAAAATAGGTATTGTTATTTTTTGCATACTTAGATACTAAGTAAAATATCTTGACAACCCTAACTGAACGGAAACAGCGGCATAAAAATGGCGCCAACGTCTGTCTGCTCTGCGTCTGCGCTCACCATATTCAACGCACATCCCTGCCTTCCGCTCAACAACTCTGCACTCATCTGTGGTGAAGTCAACAACCCTGGAGTGCATGGGATAGGTGGGATAAGTACATGAAGCAACCTGGAGTCATGCAAGTAATGTAGTTAGCGTGTGTGTCATTACTAATCTGTGGTCATGTTATGAAACCTCGTAAAGCACTCTATTGGTTGCTAGCAATACAAGACCGCTGCTCTCATTGGTCAAACCTAGACAGTATGAAATGACAAACTCAAATTCCTGAGCTATGATTGGTGGAACGAAGTATGCATAAAGCAAAGGTGCTTTACTTATCTTCATGGCTTTAGCTTTACCACTGAAGATACTTCTCTTATGAACTCTTATGTTTGGCAGATTGGCAACGATTAACTAGAATTTTTCGCAATTATAGCGGTTATTATATTATGGAAAATTTTGTTTAAATTATGGCAAGTGGTTTTATTGTTTGTTACTAACCATCAAACCAAATCCAAAGCCGAAACCTAGATCTAAAACCAAAACCAAAACTAAACCCAAACCCAAACCCAAACCCAAACCCAAACCCAAACCCAAACCCAAACCCAAACCCAAACCACCAAATCCTAAAACAAACCACCACCACCACAAAACCGCCAGTACCAAATGATGCTACTAGCTACACTAATCACTGATTGTACACTTACTACAAAAAGCAATAGGACTATAATTATACTAGTCACGATGACCTATAGACAGTCCAAAGTCTCCATAAGGTTATGGTACCAAGCTACTTAGTAGTATGTACCACTCAACCTCCTGTGACGTCACATCTTAGTCAAGGACTATTTTTGGAGCGGAAATTACTGTTTAATTATAATCCATAAAAGATTATCAGGAAATATAATGAGTCATCGGGAAGTTTTCTTGAATCATTGCTTAAAGCTTTAAGAATGTTTGGGACAAATATGGCTGAAGTTGGCCATGTGTTTTTTATTCAGTTAGTAGTCTTGTCTTATTTATAAATGACTCACCTGTTTTATGTAAAAAATAATGCCAACTTCCCGAGCATCTTTTCATGAGACAGGAAATAGGAGAGAAATGTCATTTGCCGATTTGATGCTTGCCGTCATTTTGCTGTAACGTAGGGTAGACCACCTCACCGCAAACCAATCGTGTTGTATTGACTAAGGAGTGACATAGAATACTTATGTAATCTATGTATGGAGTGGATATGTAATATCATAGGTACCTACCTACCTTATTATCTAATCTGGCATCGATGATTAAATTATTTTTGTAGTGCAATGTGGCCGCAGTAATAATTGTAATACCAATAATTATGGACACATACATAAAGTTAAGCCGGATCTCTTCAAAATTTTTTAATAAACAATGTTTGGCTTGCCTCGACTTTTCAACCAACGTTCAAAAAGTGTTGTTCACACACATACGTTTTTTCCTTTTTAGTTTTTTGTTTTTTTCTTTATGGCCATAATTATTGGCATATCATGGTAGTGTGACCGCAGCATAACAAGAATAAGCGAATAATGAAAAATAGTCACTAATTTTAAAAACCTTTTTTTGTCAGAGTATAGTTTGGGTAGAAAACGTAGCTCTCTATCACCTTTACAGTTTAAATTTAGAATGAAATATGTTGACAAATTCAGAACGAACATTCGAATTGCAGCCATAAAATATGTTAGACAAATAATAACAGTATGCTACATAATAACATGACATTTAGGTTTTTGAGATTAGTGTTGACTCCGGGACTTAATAAACAGGTACCTACTATGATTTAAGACAGTAAAAATTTCAATGGACAAGAACTATACTCGTAAAAGTCTTATAAAAATATTATTTATGTGAAATTAAAGTTGCACAATATTTCCAAGCTGTTTTAAAGTCCTAACTAGGTACTTTGCTAGTTTTTAACTGACATCAATGTTAGATCGAGGTTCTAAATTCGGATTTATTTATATTTTAGTTATCACCTTAGCACTCCGTCATCAATTTATGAACCGATTTAGAATTTTCTATTTTACTTATACTTACTTTCAGATCTTAGAGCATTTATAAATTAACATCTCCATTGGTTAAATGCTCTAATGGAGTTTTGGCGGGAACGCGGAAAAATTCACGTCGTTGCATTGTATTATTTTTCAAAACCTTTGCTTTTTCCAGTGTTAATGTTTAAAGTTGGTGGCTTTTTACGCATTAAGTGCTGAATTACGAGCATGAGTGAGGGCAAGTGATATAATGTGGTGAAACGTTAACGAAATATTTTTCGTGTTGCTTCCAAAACTCCATAGAAGCTTCTAGTAAAGATACCACCACTTTGCTGGAGCATGACTTAGACTGGACTATGACTACCTGACTTAGACTGGACTATGACTAGGACATGAGTTTTCGTGAAATATTTTATAACACAATGAAAATATAATACTTGATACTGGCTAAATACACTAAGTGTGGAGCCTAAAATATAAGAAAAAAAATGCTCTAATTTCAGATTGACTAAAAATGTTCCTAAGCTATGAAAGCGCATTTTAGGGCCTATTCTGAAAACATTTGTTTAAATTTAATGATAATGACAGTAATTATGTATAAATCCCGATTCGTGGTCGCCACTCAAGAACCTTTCCTCGCCATCGGTTGTCAGTTCTACGGGCATTATGATCTGCCCAATATCAAGTTGCTAACAGCTAAATCTATTCTCTTACTCTTCGTTTTTAAAAATGTTTCTCTTTGATTAACTTCCCACCTCGCGTGCTCGCAGAAAAACTTGGATTACCATAAAAAAAGCCATAAGCTTCAAGTAAAGCTAGTTAGCTTAGGTGCAACATGATTATTCAACTACATAATTCCATGGAGTATCTGTGGCATGATCTTAATTAAAGTGCGGTCACGGTGTATTAATGCAATTAATGGTACCTACCATGTTGGCCGTTTCTTGGTTCGTTGGCTTTTAAAGTTGGCGCCAGCACGCGGCGGCTGTAAAGTAAAGGCGGATTCACTGTGTGCCTTTTTTGCGCTTCTCATTGTATGACTGGAATAACAATATTGCAAAAGTCCTTGTTTTACAACAAGGACATTTTCAAAATTGTTTACCGTTAGAACATCGACAACCGAAGAAACGTTCTCGTCTCGAGTAGCGAACACGAACCGGAAGACGCAGCTGGCCCTCCGCTAGCTGCCGCTAGAGCCGATGAATGGAAGATGTCCCTTCTCTTAGGGTAAAAATAGTTTACTTTGTGATACCAGCACCAAATTTTAGTATGTTGTTAATCATGTTATTCTATGTTAAAAACCGTCGGGACCCCACCTGTAAAGTACCTGGATCCAAAGATATGACGTCATCAAAATGGCGGCCGCCGTAATTTTAAAATGGCAAATATTTCTGATTGTATAAACCCTATACACATGTGTGGGGTGTCAAATGGAAGTGAATGAAATGTTCTATAATGCTATTAACCACACCATTAGCTTAATGGTACAGATACGAAAATATTTCAAAATATATGAAAATTGAATCTAAAAAAATACCTATTTTCAATTACTGCATCGAAAGTACACACGTTAGGTAAGAACTATGTATAGCAGACATAACAAGCAATTCATTAGCTATCCAACAAAAAGAGAAGAGAAAAGCAGTCGCACGATGTGGCGCTCAATGGCAAATTCTTGTTTAGCAGTAGCCGTCTGTAGGGTGATGATCATGACCGTCGTAGAGCCACATGTCACATTACGTGGACTGTTATGTCAACAAAATAATAGATTTTAAAAAAGTCAGTATGATAAGGTAAGTACTATTTAAATCATTAAAGACAGATACAATTATAATAAGTAGCTTCATTGCTGAGACCAATCTCTACTAAAACTCTCTCGCCGCGACAAAATTTTCTCGTGAGAGACCGTGACAAGACTATGGTAGCGCCTAAGTGTGTCTCACTCTAACAACGACGATAAGCTTTCTCGCGGTGCGCACGCGCATGTTATGCGGTCTGGTTTATCGAGAATAACTAGAATTCCTCGTGGTTGGTGCCAAAAGTTGAATGTCCAGTTTAAGTAATACAACTTACCATTACGACAAAGGCCAGAAGAACACAACTGACCGTTTCAGAACAATGAGCAATAAACGCCGTTGGGCATTTATTGTTTTTACACAGTTAAAGGATATTGTAATAAATACACTCTGTGATTTTTGCCGCCAAGCCTGGCCTGAGGGATGCGGTCATTGTTTTTTTAGAGTATAACCTGCGTGCGTGAGCTTTGCATTCACTCGCGTTAAAAATCAAGCATAGCGGTAAGGGAGGGGGGAATAGCTATTAGCAAAAGAATAATGCTAATCAAGTTAGTAGTTCCAGAGATTATTAAATAAATATACTTATTCACTTTTTTGTGTTTAGGAAAGTTGAAAGTGTGAACTATTACTGCTTTGATGTAGCTTTTAAGCTTTCAAATTTAGCGGAATTTCTTTCACAATAGTAATAATTGATAATGGGGTATCAATAGAATGTGAAGTTGTCTTTAGCGCAAGATGGTGCGCCGGCGCGGGCGCATGTGATGAGTAAGCACATGCGATGCGGTGCAGTAGCGTTCTAAGAAACGTTAGGTACCTGCGTCGCTAGTATTGGTATGTAGACCAAAATATATTCTATTATAGATATATTAGTTTTATAGTATTGTGTATTGCTAGTGTGGTCAAAACACACACTGACTGACTGAGTGACTTTAAAAAAACAATAATGTACAGTAAAAATTGGTGCATTAATGCAAGTTAGTTCACAATTAAACGCTACTAAAAACCGTTTGTTTGTGGACTCACCGCTAGGCAACGAGTATTTATAAATAATCGAAAAACCATCCGTTTTATTGTAAGACGAATTGTAAGTTTACAATAAAGCGACGGTTTATAAATAACCTGCGTTTTTCGTTTTTTTTAGACAATCGGTTTTTACAAAAAGACGATGACATATTGTTTTGAAACTTGAACATACAAAATAAAAGAAATGGTACCTTTTAGTTATTCAAAATTCAACATTAAAAGGGGTTAAAAAAAATTGCTAAAAATTTACCAACCATACTGAAATTTGGGATGTATAAAGAACATATACAATAAAATCCCGAAAGAAATTCTCACTGAAGAAAAAGAATCGGTATTTAATAATGTTTTGAAAGATTTACTGATAAAAAAATGCTACTATAGTTTGACAGATTTCTTTAATGATAAAAGTAAGCCGTTTTAGTAAAAACACTGGCCAAAGATTTTTTGTAGATTTATTTAATGAATCGGCCTGGTCCTGGACCTAACTGTTGCTATACCCTAATGGGGTCATATGTCCTGCACACTCATACATACCACCTGTATTAAAAATATGTACATATGTTGCAATAAATAATTGAGTATTGAGTATTGAGTATATAAAATGAATAGATACGGGTCTCGGGAAATTTTAAATTTCATCCCCTGAAGGGTTAAAAATAAACGGCTCCTGAGGGATAGTCCAAACGGGCGAAGCCGCCGGGTAAAAGCTAGTTACCTATATAACAACAATCTAGGTCTAATAGACACAAAAAAGACGCTGGTGTCAAATGTAACGATTAACTTTATTAAAGTAAATCATCCATAAAAAATCCACTGCACTGCTAGCGCGCCTTCATTACGAAACAATTATCGACGGCCTATTTTCATAAACAAGGAAACATTTAACGACCTGTTGCAACATTCGGGACAGTCAAAACAATGGAAACGGGTTAAATTTAGATACGATTATGAAAAAATTGTGATAATTTCGAGTGAAACGTGTCCATTGCTCGTCTAGTGGTGAGCTTAAAGCACATAAATTAAAAAATATATATTATTACTACATTATAATTATTATCTGGTATTATACTTTTACACACAAGTTTAACTATAGATAGATAGATATAGATAATAGATAGATATATGTGGACATTTCACACAGTGCCATCTAGCCCCAAACTAAGCATAGCTTGTACTATGGGAACCAGATAACTGATACAATACTTATATACCTTTTTTGTTACTAAAACAAGAAAAATAATACTAGGTTAGGAAACTTTTAACCGAGGCTGCAAAAAGAGAAAATTAATTTTTCACTAGCTCTAAAAGATTCTATTTGTCATTTTAAATCTGCGTGGAAAAACTCAGTTTAAATTCTATTCAATAATTTTCTATACTTACTGCAAGTCCACTTAAAATGCAAGTAACTTTAAAATATGAACTTCAGCCTTCAAAATAAATCACTGCAAATGAGAACTTGTTCCAAAGTTTGTACCTAGTGTGCGTAGACGGGCAAAAGCTGAAGCCCAATGATAAGAAGAAGAAGCAATGTATATCACCACAAGAGTATGCATCGTCCCGTGTGGTAGGAAGCGTTGGAGACATTATGTCCCAGTTGGCACCAACTCGCCTGCCACGGTCGTCGCTGTATCAAACAAATCCGTAACCCGGTAATACATAGCTACATGTAATTTATATACCTACTCAAATATATAATCGCCTACCAGAACAATAAATCTCAAAAGACAAAAAATTATTGCAAATAGACCATTTTTAGCACTTATACAAATAATTTTGTAAATTTTTTATTTAAAAAAAACTGTGACGAGCTGGTCATTTGCCTGATGTTAAGCGTCACGGCTGCCTATACAGAAACTGTTGTAGGTTCTAAGTATTATAATAGGTAGGTAACATTACAAAGTTCTTTGTCAAATATTATATAGCAGGCCTATGTAACAAATATTATATTAAGTTTATAATATTTGTTACATCGACGGGCCCGATAGCTCAGTTGGAAGGCATGGGCCTTCTGAACTGAGGGCTGTGGGTTCGATTCCTGCCCGGGACAAACATTAGTGTGATGAACATAGATGTTTGTTCTGCGTCTGGGTGTTATATTGTATTCTATGTAAGTATTTACAATGTCAGATTGAAAAAAAAAAGAAGTTCTCTTTCGCACTAGGTAATAGTGAAAACTCTGATCCGTAGCTTCGATTACAATAGTAATAAAAAATTATAAGAAATATAGAATATTATCACAAAATTAAAGCCACGTGCGTCCATCGAAATATCTCGCAGCGTGTGTCGGACGCACAGATTTCATACATTGTTAGGTTACGCATTGCTCCGACATTCCACGAGTTACATAAAAAATGCTCGTTACATCACATCGCGGATATATCTGAGACGTGACCTAGATAAAAAAGCTGATATTTCTAGACCTAGTGTCTAACTCTCAGTCTAGATTCTAGAACCAGAGCACTTATTTATAGACATTTAAAAAGATTCCCGATCGACATTATGCCAAACTTTCTTTTTAGCTTTTGTATAATGCTTGTGGTGATGCCGAAATACCCTACTACATAAAGACATATCTACTACGTAGCTTACCTCATCCATCACGATCAACAGCCTGAAAAGCCATAGTGCGCCACATTGAGCAGCTGCTTGCCTCTTGCAGTTGCATCCGTCGACTCACCGCGGTTTTGAATCGTTGGTCCTAGTGCGGGGCCGGCTTACGCTGCGCTTCCAGGTCGTGGCCGCCACTCGAGAACCTCCACGTACAAACTATTAATGATCTACGGTATACTACGTTACCAAAAGACATTAATTTAGTGCCGAATCAGTCGGAAAGCTGCATTGGGCTGGGTCAATATCTCATAGTCTATTCTAATTCGCTGTCGATGCTGTCCATTTTGGATCGCCGTTCGCTTCCATTTGTTCATTAGTGGGACGGCAGGTTGAGTTTGCTAAATGTCAGTACTGGAAGCTCGAGCTGGATAGATAGTTTGCACTTAGTCAGCTACTGTCATGCTCAGAAAAAGAAGGATAGAATTTTGATTTTTCTCTAATACGTGTAAAGCTTATGATTGCTTTATTCTATATTAGGATACCGTGGTATCATGGTATAACCATGGATAATATGGATATCCTATGAACATCAATATACATTTTAAGTGAAAGTTGTTGTTGTTGTGTTAGTTGTTGTATAATTTCAGTTTTTAAAAGCGTGATTTTCTCGGTATAGTGTTCGTTTTTGAACTTACTTTTTGCCAAAAACGCTCTTGGTTAGTAAGCCACTACGCTACGAAAAACTAATCCATCTCTAAAAATATTGAATTGAGGATCTTTTTAAGCTTATGATTAAGAAGAAGCATTCTCTCAAGTATTTTGAAGAAATTCTTTGAAAGCTTTGGTTTTTCACATCTCTTAAAACTCAAGAGCTGTTGCTGCTTGACCTTAACCTATTATAATATCTGTGGTTTAACCAAGCTTCACTAAATAAGGGTGTATTATCTTGACTTAATTGACAATAATGTATACAGGATGTAATTTAATTCATTAGCATAAATTGAGCCCATGATCGTACATCATCTATAGATGATAATTAAAGAGTAAAGAGTGTAAGCGAAAATATTTTTATTGAAAATTAAGAAGATTGCCGCGGCGCCTAGCGCGGTTGGCACCGATGATTTTGATACATTTAAACGTTTTTATACGTTGTATGTACTAATTGAAAACAGTACTCCATTATTCCAATTAAATTTTGTATTGTAGAATTGGTTTAAGTAAGTTATTCCATTTTTTGGAGTTATTATTATTACCATACCAATGTGCTAGAATTCAAAAGTTTTGATCCACACGTGACCGGTATCTGGAGTAGGTATCTAGTTTCAAAGGATGCTAGTTAATTCAATTACACCCTGTATAGGTGTGTCACAATTGATTCTATGTACTCCCAGAAATCCGATACTGCCTGCAAGAAAACGAGCTAAGTACGTACCAGTATCGACATCGGCTTAACTGAGATATGCTTACATTACTTAGATAATGACATCGAATAACTTATCAATAGCATTATTCCCTTCAATTCCCTAGTCCCCATGTTTGCACGTAGGGGACCCAGTTTCTCCACTATCAGTATATGTATAAGGAACATCTGCGTCAACAAAATACCTCTAATGAAGATATGGGCATGAAAGTTAGTATATACTCTATAGACAGGACTCTGAATGAATCGCCAAAGATTCACCAGCCTAAGTTAGTACAGAAGTAACATCACTCTGGGATTTTTCTGCCAAGTTCGTCTAGGTAGGTATTCGTCCATCGCTTTGCCCGAAAAAAAAAGCGCAAATACTTGTTCTGTGTCTGGGTGTTGTGGGACCATGGTCCTCGTAGTTCCAGGGTCCCTAGATACGGGGAATCCTAGTTAGGGTCCAGGATCTATGTATGTGATCGTTGGGCGTTATTTATTTATTTATTTATTTGCCAGTTACCGGCAAGCAGTAGTGTGCAAACACTACTGCTTGCCTGTGTTCCGGTTTGGAGGGCATTGTAGCTAGTAAAAATACTGGGCAAATGAGACTTTTTTACAGTCTAGTAATCTGAGTTATCTGATTACTAGACTGTGTGTTGTCTCAGGTTATCGTGTCGTTTAACATCAGGTGAACGACAAGCTTGTCGCGTCATACATTCTCATTAAAAATACAGTCTAAAATTACCCGCGGAAAATTTGTTCATTGCAATATAAACTCTATTAGTGCTGCCATAATAGGTATCGTCTAATAATAAAAAATTAATAATAGAATAATATTATTCACATGTTAGATACTTGCACTACATTTTTACACAAGGCTTTTATATCAAATAAAAATATTAATAAACATATAAGTACGTGCATTGGTGTTTAGTAAGTTGAGGTATATTAATTTATTTTATTATCTAATTAAATAAATGAAATTATATTGACAATCGCAATAATCATTATCGCTAACATGAAATCTGTACACCCACCGATTTCTAAGTAACAATAGTTTATACAATACCTTAAATAAATGTATGACTGATTGATTAAATATTTATAACTTCATACTGCTTGCAAGCATCTACGGTAACATGTATTTAAATTTAATAATATTATTTATAGTGTGTGTATTTATTTACATGAAAATTAAAATAACATATAAAATTATTTTTAAATTAAACTACACTAAAAACTAAATACTAAACCTAAAAACTAAACCTAAAATTAAAATATTATAATAAATAAAAATCACAAATTATCAAAAAGACCCTTGGTGGAGGGGAATGTTCCCAGAACGCTGGGTGCATTACAGTGAATTGACGGTACACCGGCACTGACAAAGGCCCGACGAATGACGTCATTCAAGCTGGCGTGACGAGGAATACGTCCAGCACTCCTGCTACATGCTAGACCGTAGTGACCAAAGTGGTTGACTAATTCGCCACATAGGCATAGGTGAGGGAGTTGGCAAGCGGCTCCTAAACGCAGCGACACGGCCAATCGGAACGTATTATTGTCTAAAAGGTTTCCAATATTTTTTGAGGGCAAAGCTTGTAACCATAGACCGGACTCCCATCGCGATACGGCAAGAAGCCGTACACTCTCTGCGGAACTAACAGAAGAATTTAGCAGAGTGTTCCGTTCTATCTCGCAGAGAGGCCCGTCCCACTGCTTCTGCGAATTGGGAGTCTTAGGGAATGGCTGGCTTGGACAAGCTGCTTCCCAAGTATCTAGTACAGCCTCAGCCATGTATTTATATAAATACCGGGTTTTTTAAATTAAAAGTCTAGGTATTGGAAAATTACTCACACTCTCGATTTAAAACTAAACTATACTTATTCTAATGACAAAAAATATGCAGTCGGTCTGTTCCTCGACATGACAAAAGCTTGTGATAAAGTTTCACACTCTATCCTGTTAGGAAAATTAAATAATGCCGGAATAAGAGGGACCGCACACAACTGGTTCCACTCATACCTAAAGGACAGGAGGCAGTTCGTCCAGATCGAATATTATGATAATAAAACGTACGAATTACTCGATGTACCATCTAATGTCAAAGTGATAAATAATTCTATTCCCCAAGGTAGTGTGTTCGGTTGTACCCTATTTTTATTATACATAAACGATCTACCTAAAGCTATAAATTCTCCTAGCATACTCTTCTCGGATGACGTATCTCTTTTGTTTCATACTCCTAGTCACGCAGATCATTTAAGTCTAGAAAAAACCTTCCATGATACAAAACATTGGCTCCAAAGCCACAATCTTGAAATTAACCTTAATAAAACTAAAATAGTACAATTTAAAACATACCAACGCAAACCACTAATTCTTAATCAGCTGAGCCTTGCACTAAACATAGAAGAAAAATCGGAATTCACACTATTAGGCCTAACCCTCGACACTAACTTAAACTGGAAAAAACATATAGCAAACATAAAAACAAAGCTGTCACAATTTATTTACGCGTTGGGAGTACTTAAAAGAAATACAGACTATAGTACCGCCCTATCGGCCTATTATGCGTATGCCTATGCGTGTCTGAATTATGGCATTGTAATATGGGGCGAGAGTACCGACTTCATGGACCTTTTCATCATGCAAAAGAAATACTTGAGAATCTTAGTAAATATTGAACAACGTGAAAGCTGTAGGCCACACTTCATAAAGAGAAAAATACTTTACCAAGCTTATACATACTGCAAGTAGCCTTATTTGTAAAAAAACATAGACATTTTTTCAAGTCAAACACAGAAGTGCACAAAAATTACAATAGGCGAAACAAACACAATCTTATCCTTCCATCTGCTAAACTACACATATTTGGTAAAAGTCCTAACTATAGATTCGTCAACATCTATAATAAAATCCCCAACGAAATAAAAGAAATTACAAAACAAGAAATATTTGTTCATAAACTAAAAACCTACCTATTGGAAAAGTGTTATTATTCTGTCGAAGAGTTTCATAACAATAAATGAGAATGACTAGCGATAAGCCAACCCACCATTTCCTTTTTTTTTTTTTTTAATCTTATTTTATTTAGAGGCTTTTACCCATTCTGGTATGCCAGCCCCTTTCCTATTCAATTGCTATATAATATATCCAATTGTGCCTGTTGTCTTATTTTGGTTGGAGTAGAAATACGATTGTTTTTTTTTTTTTTTTTTAAAGGAGTATTCAAAGTATAAAACTACCTTTTGTAATTTCAAGTGATAAGTGGATAGGTCGGTGCCTGTTTACAAAATAGTAGGTAGTAGTATAATGTTAAACAAGACTTCAATATCTGACTACCTACATTATTAAAATTTAAAGACATTTTATTTTATTTTGACTATGTAATATTTGAAGGACAAAGACTGAAATAAATTGATTGATTTGATGAATTGCTTTTATAATATTTTATTAAATTTATCTTCCTAAAATTATGATTATGATTATTATGCGACTTTAAAAATGCTCGGTACTTAAAAATTCAAATATAACTCTTTTGTATAATTAATGCTTGATCAATAAATTTATTTCTGTACGCACTCGCTTGCAAGCGCCCTTACAGGGTTCATGTACTATCTACCTATAAGCTAGCTTTAAGACCTAACATTATATTTTGTACATGAATGCAAATAAATGAATATGAATATGAATACAATGACTTAAATTACTGTGTCCCCCATTTTTAACCCAGAAGATGATGCAGAAACTTCACCCTACAAAGGCTCTTAAACAAATAACGACTCTTGCCACAATGCAATACAGTGCAGTTCAACTTACACAACCACACAGTTTTCTAACGTATGGACTCGAAGAGCTTCGCAAACTTTCTCGTTTATAATATTGGAATAGGTAGGATAAAAAATATTATGGATAATTTGTGAGTAATTTCTAAGCACGTGTTATAAAAACAAGGATTATTATATTTTTATTTACAAACACTTTGTTATTGTTTTCACAGTTTGTAAATAATAAGTATTGTACCAAAATAAAATACCTGTGTTATTTTCTACTTTTATCGGACACCTTATCAAATCTGTTGAATGCTAAAACACATGACAATCAGTTGTTTCATTATCGCAATGATAACATAATTATTACGTCGCCGTCGCTTTTGCGACCGAGAGTTTTATTACTGGCAGGACTTATCTGCAATGTACCACCGCTTTGCCAGTTATTCTACCGTTAAGCAGTAGTGTGCAAGCACAACTGTGTGCCCGTTTGAAGACAATAGAGTTATGACCAGATCTCACAGTCTAGTGATTACCTACTAGACTGTGTGATGTCTCAGAATGACGGCAGTCAGTGCAGTGTCACGCAAAACTTTATTATTTTAAGGAGGCGAGTGATACTGCAACTGTTATGGGCAGTCGATCGCTTAACATCTGGTGAAGGACTAGCCCGTAACGTCATTCATTCTTATTAAAAGAAAAAGTGACCGCACTGAGGTACGTTGTATTAGGCAAAAATATGTCATGAATTATTGTTCTTCTGTATTTTTGTTTACTCTTTAAAGCTCTTGGTGTACACAAGTGGACATTTCAGCATTGATGCTACGATGTTAATATTAGTGGATGGTAACCAAAGGAAACGCACACAAAGGCACAGTCTAACCTACCGAGAGTAGGTTAGACTGTGTTATGAATTATTTATGATTGTTTTGTTTATTTATAGAATTTTCCCACAGTTCTCAGAAACCAAAGGAATTTTACAAAAGAAAAGAGATTATAAAAAGAACTAAGCTGCAGGAATAGTTCACTGACATAGTTATAGAAAATAGAAATAGGTTTTGGGATTTTTCGGAACGCGAAAATTTTATTTAGACAGTTCATATACTTTTTACTTCTTAATGGACTGAAGAGTTTTTCTCGGCTTTAAGTTAATAACCGAACCTCTAGCGTAGAATTATCAAGTTACGTAAACTTGCAAAAATTGACTTCATAGAGTTTTAGCAAGTTGCAAGTTAGTAGGTAGGTTTTGTGTGTGTTTTTAGATAAGTACTTAGTTTTTGTATGAGATAATAGATTCTGGGGCACACCATCTGCGGAGACAGATAAATTGTGAATGAAATATGTTGAAAATTCAGTATAAAAATTGGTTAGTTCAGAAACCCCACAGATTTTTGGAATGATTATACTTGCCTAAAACAAAAATGTGGTTGATAAAATAACTCCATGAAATTTACCCACGAGTTGTTTTTTCGATAGCTTACTTTTAGTGGTATTTTCTTTATCAGGTGTAACCCAATTATTTATAAATTACAAGTTATAATTTATCAGTTTATCAAATATGCCAAAATGGGCTCCCTTATCGGCCACGTTGAAATGAAACGATAAAAAATAATTGTTGCGAAGTTTGTCGTCAAGGAAATAATTGCGATATCTTCGTGATAAAAGATAAGCTCGACCATAGATGTACCTTATTGAAGAAAGATGCAGTACTGTCCTCACATTGCTTATACAAAAACATAGAACCGTCTCGCTTTACTGAGACTAAAAAATTACGTGAACGAAGCACAATAAACTACACAAATTGAACAATAACTGAAAACGCCTAAAACACCTGCAGTTTTCGTAGGAAAAAAAAAGAGGCTCGCGTACGGTGTTATCATGAATGATTTGTACCTACACGGTATTATATTACTTACTTTAACTAAACCATTTTGTTCTACGCGGGCCGTCTACTATCGTCAATTTTTTAATCAGAGATAAGTCTGGGTTTTTAATTTACCCTACACTGGTAAGATAAAAAGATAAAAGTTATAGAAGTTTAGGTAAAGATGCTCAGGTGTGGAAATATATTGGATATCTAATTATCAATACACGTAAGCACTTCCTCAACCTTGAAGTTCTTTTTATTATCATTAAATATATCACACACACTTCTTGAGATAAGAATTTGCTAATAAAAAACCACAGACAAGGAATAATTTCATATGAGTACAGCCGCATTGTAAAAAGCTTATTGCAGGTAAATCTATTCTTATACTAGGTTCTAGTGGACCGGCGACGCAGGAGGCGAGCAGCCGCTCAAAGTGGCGCTTGGGAAGGCCTATATTCAGCAGTTGACGTCTTCAGGCTGTTGGTGAAGAGTTGCTAGTGTGTACTGCTGTTGGTCTCCACCGACCTATAAGGCGTCATCGGGCAGAAGAGACAAGAGTGCATAAAGTATAGCCGTTATATGGAAGCTCAAGTGCAGTACTGGGTAGCGAGCCTAGGTTTGCGCTTAGCCTAGTAAAAGTGTAAAAGTGCTATGAATAACCTATTTGCAATAAAACATTTTGTCTTTTGTCTTTTGAGCCCTTACTGGGAGAAGATGGAGAAGGTCTACTGGAAGAAACTTGTGTAATAGAGTATGGTAATTCGCGACTGTTCTAGCTAACCTACAGAGAGGTACGGATATCCTATAATATCAGTACCAAAAACGGTACTAGAAATGTCCGATGATCAGCCGTAGTTTAAAGGATAAGATGGGTCGGCCCCCGTATTACGTAAACAATACCAACAGCAATGGCAAAGCAACAACAGTTACCAAAGCGACAACGAATACTAGCAATCGGTCGCAAGATGTCCGCCTGTTGTTCGCCTATCGCTTAATGCACTTTTGCCTTTGATACTAGCGCCACTAGCAACAGAACAGCAATAGATGGAAACAAAATAATGAAATTTTTTTTCTTATGTTTTGGCTCCACACATAGTGTATTTAGCCAGTGTCAAGTATTGAACATTTTCATCATGTTAATAGAATATTTCACGTGAAAACAAGTCTTAGTCATAGTCATAGTCCAGTCTAAGTCATGCTCCAGTAAAGTGGTGGCAACTTTACTGGAAGCTTCTATGGAATTTTGGAAGCAACACGGATAATCACGTTTCACCACATTATATCAGTTGCCCTCACTCATGCTCGTAATTCAGCACTTAATGCGTAAAACGCCACCAATTTTAAACATTAACACTGGAAAAAGCACAAGTTTTGAGGAATAATACAATGCAACGACGTGAACTCTTCCGCGTTCCCGCTAAAACTCAAACGTCATTTCTCTGCCAAAGTCATGTTTAACAGCAATGACTGCGAAATTTACGCCAGTTGCAAACTTGTTGCGGGTTACGTAATAAGCCAGCGGGTTACCCAAGGCTTAAATTGCAAAAAAAACCCCGGGCGCCTCTAGTGATGGATAATAAATAGGTAAATACTATCAGAAATTTAATAGATAGCTTATCAGTTAGTGGCCTACCGGCTTACCTACACGGTTGCTGCGCCAAGCCTCACCGCTCCTTCGATTTCCGAAGTTAATACCAAGAAGGTATTGTGTGATTGTGTGTATACTTAGGTCACAGACTACATGCAACAATACAATAAACTACGCACCATAGCCAATTTTTTTTTTCTCTAATCTGTGTTGTAACATCAGCTTGGTGACATACGGACGGACAGCGGAGTCTTAGTAATAGTTTTACCCTGTGTACGAGACACTGATTATTTAATAGGTAGAACAGATTTCCAATATTATGAATTTTAATTTTCGCAGCGCTACCTGGAAGTAACGTAATCAGCAAAGTCGCCGGAAAAACTGACGAGAACTGCTTTCAAGTAGGTACAAGTAAAGAGAACCCTATACCAAAGCAACACAAGCATTTATGTGGTGCCAAAGTATTTTCACACCAAATACAATCAACACTAGGTGCTATTTATTCTGTGCGATTTCCACCTGCATTATTGTAGATAACATAGGCATTTCTCGTGAAATCGATTAGTTGAGGTGATAGCTAGCCCTTAGTAAGTGCCTATTTGACTGCGTGATAAATACTCCGATTTCCCGTAAAAACTGCAGGTATATCTACATAATATATTATGTTATATATGTATTATTATAATTATATACCCACAGTCTTTCATCTCCGTTCTTTCATCGGGCTACAAGGCGCACAGAAACTCGGCATTCTTAATATTCCTACAACCCGTACTAAGCGTTTCGCACCAAACTTTATAGTGCGAACAGCAAATGAGTGGAATACCTTGCCTTCCTTGTTTCCATCTAACTACATGGTATATAACCTGGGTGTCTTCAAGTCAAGGGTGAACAGGTATCTTCTAGGCAAGCATGCACCATCGTAGGCCGCGTCATCACTTACCATCAGGTGAGGTAGTGGTCAAATGCTACGCCTTTAAATTATAAAACAAAAAATGGCGACTATATACATATGTACAATGCGTTTATTCCCGTTAGAATACAAAGTTTGGTAACTGGTTACCTATTGGGAAGAAAATTCCTGTTTTATTACTGGTTATGAAACAAGAACATATTTTCCCATTAGGATACTAAGTTTGATAATTGGTTATCTAGTGTACAAAGTACATATGTATAGTCGTGACATCACACAAGTTTGCGGCTTAATATTAATTAATTAAATAAATATCTCTGTTTCGTTAGTTATTACTATTGTTATCGTAGCATTAGAGTAAAATACAATAATTAAACAAAAACTGTAATATTTTCCTGTCCGTGAAGTACCTACACCATTTTAAGCCGTATTTGGTTTAATGTAAATAATTGAACAAATATATTAATTCACGTAATTAGCAATTACTATAATACCTACCCATTGACTATTGTGAATAAATAACACTAACATTTTATCCATTGTGTTTTTTTAACGAACAAATCTATTATTCATTTAATTTTGTCTCATTGGGCAAATAGATTTTAGTGCTTACATTGAGTGACATTTTACACAACATAACTATATTTTGAAGTTAAATTTGAAACGCAACAGTGAAAAAAATTTAATAAAACAGCAATTGGAATTTACAGGTCGTTTAAATTAAATTCTTAGCCAACAATAACACTCTTGCGCAGATTATAGAATAAGAAAGAAGTTACATCTGCGTACCAATAAGTCACAGAATAAATAAGAGCCTACCAAAGTTAACATTGGACCATTGTAATAATAGTACGTATAAATAAAAATTAATAACAATTTTTTAAACATCGTGGGAGTCCTGTATCGCAACACTGGCAAACTTTAAGCAGGTGCGATGCAACCAGACTAGAAAGGTTGCGGTACCGTATCAGTTTTTTATAGGATCTGTGCGTATCAGTAATACATACAAATCCAAGTTTTTTTCATACAAAATTTGTACAGCCCTCGTGGGAATTCAACAAGGTGTAACATACAACTTGAAGTCGATAAAGGGTTGACAACTTGACATGTAAAGTAAAAGCTATAGTTATTAATCGGCATGAAATGAAATTCCATAGATCAACTTCTGAAGTAAGTGTACCTACAAGCAAAATCACAAAGAAAAAGGAAATTACATACCTACCACGACGGGCCCGATAGCTCAGTTGGTAGTAACCCTGCCTTCTGAACTGAGGGCTGTGGGTTCGATTCCTACCCAGGACAAACATTTGTGTGATGAACATCGATGTTTGTTCTGTGTCTGGGTGTTATATTGTATTCTATGTATGTATTTACAAACAAAAACGTATCTATGTATTATATCAGTTATCTGGTTCCCATAGTACAAGCTATGCTTAGTTTGGGGCTAGATGGCACTGTGTGGAATGTCCACATAAATTATTTATTTATTTATTTATTTATTTACCAACGTGTTACACAACCACATACGCAAGGAACCGCCGATGCAGCAGCCACCTAGTTACAACATGCAGGGTACATCGGTCATCGTATCTTGCATATTCAGCGCAACGTGACTGCAGTGGGGCAATGCATCGAACACGAGGCGCCTACACAGCGCTTTCCACCGGACACCGGACGAAGCACCGTGGGACCGCGTCACTCTTTGTTCTAGCATCGGACAATTGTCACGTTTTAACTTGTAATTTTTAATGAAATAAATTTAAGTTTTTGAAATAGTTTTTGTATTTTTTTGGATTCTCCGGCTGTGGCCTTCGTAATTGGCGCAGACGGTAGGATATCAAATTAGAGTCAGTGAATCGATCAACGACTTTGGCATCCGAATCTACAAGAGTTGCGGCCGGGAGAAGTATCCAGACATTGACACGACCAGAGAAATACAAATGTATTGGTAAGTACCTAGATCTTACTAGAGTTGCTTTCCTTGTGTCCTTTTATGTGTCCTTTTGTGTCCTTTTTATGTGTCCTTTTTTCGTGTTTCTTATGTGTGCCTATTTTTACCGTGTCTCTTTTAAAGTGTTTATTTTAACGTGTCTATTATAAGTGTCCAAGATTTTTCATCCAAGAAATTCGCGGTCTCCTAGGTTAGATAATGTTCGTAGAGCATTGCAATTAGATGCTAGTAGAGATTTAGAAATAATTTTAGAAGATACAGAAGACATAGATTTGACCAATTCAGATTTAGATACCTCACTGGCGTCAGAATCTGTTAAAATGAGTGAGATACTTGTAGATCAGATATATAAAGCCTTGAGGCTGCTTCCCGAGTTCGATGGGCTCACTCGTTTTATTAATTTGTGTGACCAATTAGTAGCGCAGTATATGCAAACAGATGCCACTTTTGCACTGAGTAACTTGGCCCTGTTAAACGGGATCCTTAATAAAGTGACAGGGCCCGCCGCCCGAACCATCAATTCAAATGGTATCCCAGAGAACTGGCTCGGGATACGTAGCGCTCTCATTAACAATTTCGCAGACCAACGCGATGAGACCTCTCTATATAATGACTTGTCGCTCTTAACCCAGGGTTCCGCAACCCCGCAGGAATTTTACGAAAAATGCCAAAATCTTTTTAGCATAATTATGACCTATATCAGCTTGCATGAAAGTATACCGAGCACCATTGAAGCAAAACGAGAACTTTATAAAAAGTTAACCCTTCAGTCATACCTGCGCGGTCTACGCGACCCACTAGGTTCTCGTATACGTTGCATGCGACCTGATACAATAGAAAAGGCCTTAGAGTTCGTTCATGAGGAAATGAACACGCTATATTTGCAGCAGCGTAATGATCACCTGCCTGAGAGAAAGATGCAGTCTACGTCTTCGTTTAATATGCATAAACCTTCTTTCAGCTTTCAACCACCAGTTGCATTACCACCCCCGCGCGCATTTACGTTTCCACCTGCGATTAATATGCCAGGCCCCTCTAAGCCTATAAACTATCAGCCACCGAGGCCAATGCCAATTTGGAGACCCCAAATGCCTCTGAACCGTGGCCCCACGCGAACTCAACAGATGTTTAGCGCACCTCCACCAAACTATAGACCCCAAAGTAACGTCTTTAGAATGCCTCAACAACGGCCAGGTTTTCAACCCGCACATAACACAGGCCCGCAGCCCATGAGCGGCGTAAGCCATTACGTAGCGAAACCCTTTCCATCAAGACCATTGACAGGACATGACTGGACTAAGCATGGCAACCCGCCTCCGTCTAACTATTTCAAGTCGCGAGAGATGAACTTTAACGAGTTTTATGACCAACAATACGACTATTACGATCCCTACGGTGACTATTACAATGACTATTACTACGTTGACTACGGCGAGCAGTCATACCCTGACCAGACTTACACGGGACAGACATACGACCCGACATACGAGCAACAGACTAACAATCCCGAGTACGTACCCGCGTACGTCGAAGAGACCCGCGACGAAGCCCCCACTGAAAATCAGGATTTTCAGGCGGCCCCGAAATCCGAAAGACGAAAATAGAAATTAACCTACAGACACAACGGCAACTACCTTTCATACAAATAGCAGATCCGCCACTAAAATTATTAATTGACACCGGCGCTAATCAGTCGTTTATTAGCCCCGAATCAGTAGATAAATTCTTTGCCCACATACCTTGTAATTACGACCCCTTTGAGGTAACGAACATTCACGCTACGACTCGGAACGACTACTCTATCACCTTACCGTGTTTTAAAGAATTTAATGAAGACAGCGAGATAACTCTCTTCATATATAAATTCCATGACTACTTTGACGGTTTGATTGGTTATGATCTGTTAGAAAAGTTAGAGTCAAGTATCGATCTGAAAAATAAAGTATTAGTCACGCGGCAATCCACCAATCCCCTGCGTATGTACGACTCGCGGAATTGCAATCTATATGAAGAGATAATACCGGCTAATACATCTCAAATGATTCGAGTCCCGATTAATTTTCATGACGGCGACGCATTAGTGACAGAACAGACTATATCCAACTGCACTATACGTGATTGCGTCACCACAGTAAAGAATAGTCGCGGTATCGTCGAGGTCATTAACCCTACTAGACATGACATAGTGTTCTCTATGGACCGACCGATTAGCGCGGAGCTTTTTAACATAAATTGCACGCGCGCGGATCAACCAGTGGATCGCGCGGCCGAAGTACTTTCGCGTTTACGAACTGACCATCTGAATCCTGAAGAACGAGCCAATTTAGAATCTCTTTGCGCTCAATACGCTGATGTCTTTTATATCGAAGGTGAACCCCTAACATTCACCAATAAAGTTAAACATAGCATTCGTACCACTGATGAAGTACCTGTCTATACTAAAAGCTATAGGTACCCTTTCATTCACAGACAGGAGGTTCAGGAACAAATCTCAAAAATGTTAGATCAGGGAATTATTCGACCTTCCCAATCAGCATGGAGCTCACCCATCTGGGTAGTTCCCAAGAAGGGTGATGCCTCGGGAAAAGCCAAGTGGCGTATAGTCGTCGACTTTAGGAAAGTAAACGAAAAAACAGTAGATGACAAATACCCCATCCCTAACATCAGCGACGTACTAGACAAACTAGGTAACTGTCACTACTTTACAACGCTAGATCTTGCCAGCGGATTCCACCAAGTGGAGATGAATCCAGAGGACATCCACAAAACCGCTTTTACCATCGAGCATGGTCATTTTGAATTCTTAAGAATGCCGATGGGACTTAAGAATTCTCCGTCAACTTTCCAACGGGTTATGGACAACCTCCTTAGAGACCTTCAAAACGTGGTATGTCTAGTCTATCTCGATGACATCATCGTATTCAGCGTCTCATTACAAGAACATATGGTAAATTTAGAGAAAGTCTTTAAAAGATTGAGGGAATCAAACTTCAAGATTCAGATGAATAAGTCGGAGTTTCTTAAGCTAGAGACCGCCTATCTAGGTCACATCATTAGTAAAGACGGTATCAAACCAAACCCCGACAAAATAGCTGCCATTCAAAAATTCCCGCTGCCGAAAACCGCCACCGAGATAAAACGTTTTCTCGGCTTGTTAGGTTATTATAGGAAATTTATCCCGGACTTTGCTCGTATAACAAAACCAATGACGCAATGTTTGAAGAAAGGCTCCAAAATTACGTACGACGACACTAACTACATTAACTGCTTTGAAAAATGTAAAGTACTATTGACAAACGACCCAATACTGCAGTACCCTGACTTTACGAAGGACTTTATACTGACGACCGACGCATCCAACTTTGCCGTAGGCGCCGTTCTATCACAAGGCACTATAGGTAGTGACAAACCAATCGCTTACGCGTCTAGGACTTTGAACTCGAGTGAGATAAATTACAGTACAATAGAAAAGGAACTTTTAGCTATCGTCTGGGCTACTAAATATTTCCGACCTTACTTATTTGGTAGAAAGTTTAAAATTGTCACGGACCATAAACCACTCCAGTGGGTTATGAACCTAAAAGAGCCAGGCTCTAGACTTACGCGTTGGAGGCTTAAATTGAGCGAATATAACTTCACCACAGTTTATAAGCAGGGTAAAAACAACACCAACGCTGATGCCTTGTCCCGCATCGAAATTAATAATGAGGACATAAGCTCTATCGTTGTTAATCCATCTGAACGACCTCCTTCAGAGGCAGGTTCTACAACTGTAACTGCTCATACGAATGTCGAGAACCCCGAGTCAGGTTCCTCTACTGCTACCGCCCATACTAGTGCTGAAAATCCAATTCTGGAAGTGCCCATCTCAGACGACCCCCTCAATAGGTTCAGTAGACAGATTTGCTTTGTACTAGTAGGTGACATTAAAAAACGACCGACTGTGACAAAGCCTTTCGAAACTCACACGAGAACGACTATCCAACTTACTGAATCAAACTTGACTAATGACGTCATCAACGCTATAAAAGAATTCGTGAATCCCAAAGTTAAAACCGGTATAATCATTCATCCACCTTTGGCCATGTATAAAATCATTCCGATTATTCAAGATAATTTCAAGAGCTCTTCTATGAACCTCACTTTAACTAAAGTGGAACTAGAAAATGTGAAAGAATACCTGCGTCAACAAGAAATTATACAAAAATACCACGAGGGCAAAACAAATCACCGTGGTATAACTGAATGCTACTTAGCTTTATCTTCCAAGTACTATTGGCCTAAAATGAAAGAATGTATTACAAAGTACATAAATGAATGTAATATATGCGGCCAGGCTAAATACGATCGTAGCCCTATCAAACAAAGATTCTCAGTTGTTCCACCGCCATCGAAACCATTCGAGATAGTGCATCTTGACCTTTTCACAGCCCAGAACGAAAAATACCTTACAATAGTAGACGCATTCTCTAAGTACGCCCAAGCATATCACCTCAGAGACGGCACCGCTCTCAGTGTCGTTCAAGCTCTTTTAATATTCTGTACTCATCACGGCGTCCCAATCACCATAGTAACTGACCAAGGCCCCGAATTCACCAATCAAATATTCTCCGAATTTACTAGACTTCACAAAGTTCAACATCATAAGATTCTCGCTCACTCTCCCAACGACAACGGCATAGTAGAGAGATTTCACTCTACAATCCTCGAGCACCTAAGAATATTAAAACTCGAGAAACGTAATGAGCCCGTAGTTAACTTAATGCCTTACGCGGTATTAGCGTACAATAGTTCCATTCATACTTTTACCAAATGCCGACCTTTAGACTTAATAACCGGACACTTTGACCCACGTGACCCACTAGACATCGACTTATCTGAACACTTACTACAACAGTACCTACAAGACCATAGACAACGAATGAATCAAGTATACGACCTAATTAACGAGACATCTTTACACGACAGAACCCAACTGACCGAAAACCGAAATAAAGACAGAGAACCCGAAAAAGACTATGTCCCTGACCAACAAGTATTTGTACGGAACCCTATGGCGGCACGACAAAAGTTAGCCCCGCGTTACATACAAGACACCGTACTAGCCGATCTCCCAATCCACATTTATACTAAAAAGAAACGCGGCCCAGTCGCTAAGTCACGCCTTAAGCGAAGTCCTAAGAATCCCACATTGTTACAGGACACTATTGTTGGCGTTTCTACTGCAACCGACCCGCGGACAAGATGTAACGATTGACTCCCTCGACAATGGACCCGGACTACTACCCTTTAAACTAGGGGCGACGAAAATAATCACTCATTACCATTCCTTCCTGAACTACGTAGATTTAGACAGCATCCACTCGCAGATAGAATCTGTGGAATCTCAGATAAGTGACCTGCGGCCTCAATTGAACAATAAGACCTTGTTTCTTTTCGATCCTCATATCGAACATCTAAGTAATAAACTCGCGAAAATCTCAAGTCAAATAGAGACTTTCAAATCAAGTCGTAATAAGAGAGGACTCATTGACGGCCTCGGATCGGTAATCAAAAGCATATCCGGTAACTTAGATTACACCGACGCGATCAAATATGAAAACGCGATTAAAATATTGCAAAATAACGAACAAAAGATAGAGACAGAATTTAATAATCATGTCAGTTTAAATAAAGATTGGATTACGCATAGCTCCAAATTGATTGATAATATAGTATCGAACCAAGATAAGATAGGTAAAGCATTAAATTTAATTATGAAAAGCGATGCCGCTAGGGAAACCGATTTAATTAAATATGCTCATTTAGCACAGCATTTCCTCATTTTAGGAGATAATATAGAAGATTTATCTGAGGAATTAAATAATTAGAAAATACGTTATCGTTTATTCGTGCATCGAGCACCCCATACTCGATAGTTAGTTTAGAAGAAATTAAGAATATAATAGGTAAACTGAATACGCTATATTCTAAGGAAGAAATCCTTGATATAGAATTCAGAAACTTTTACGAAATAATTAAGCTAGGTTATTTTTATTTAGATAAGCAGATAGTAATAGTTATAAAGGTCCCAATTATCAGCCCCGTAATCTACGAACTGTACAGACTAGCAATCGTTCCTAATAAGAAACACGAAGTCCTCATCCCTTCCTCACCTTTCGTAGCAATCTCTGGGACAGATTCTAGGTACATGGAGGCAGAATGCCCGAAGGTAAATTCATGGTTTCTCTGTGAGTCGAAGCCCAACTACAAGACGCAAGACAAGCCTGATTGCGTCCAGCATCTGATAGCCCAGCAAGAACTCCAACCACTCTGCAAACTGACTCAAGTGATCCTGACGAATGAAGCCCTGGAAGTACTGGACGAAAAACATTACACGCTTAACTTCCCTACTCCGACCAAAATTAGCACCTCCTGCGGACAAGAACAGTACCAGACGCTTCAGGGAAGCTACCTAATAATCATCCCACTTAACTGCAATCTGAAGACACCCAGATTCACCATATCCAACACAAACGACCGGATCAAAGGACGTGTACTAAGGATCATGGAAATGCCTCAGTATGACGAGTCGAGGCCCACAGAATATCCACCCACCGTCCTCAACGCACCAAACTTAGAAAATCTTCATTCACTAAATACAAGAATAACACTCGAGACTCCGGCTCACCTCCAGAAAATCACCGACCCAGCTATATACCACACCACTATTCCAGTTTACCTAATGATAGCAGGTGCAAGTGCCCTCGGTACTGTACTAGCGTACCGCCGACTACGAGCGAGATTCGCAAAGAAAAAGAGCCAAACTGCAGAAGTCGACAACGACGTGCCTGAAATACTGTATGCGACCCCATCGCCGAGACGTATCAACCCTAATCAAATAAGGGTTGACCACAAGAACATTTCAGCAACCCTCTCGAACAAGATTCTCGATTAGTCGCTGATCTACGGGGGGAGATGTTACACAACCACATACGCAAGGAACCGCCGATGCAGCAGCCACCTAGTTACAACATGCAGGGTACATCGGTCATCGTATCTTGCATATTCAGCGCAACGTGACTGCAGTGGGGCAATGCATCGAACACGAGGCGCCTACACAGCGCTTTCCACCGGACACCGGACGAAGCACCGTGGGACCGCGTCACTCTTTGTTCTAGCATCGGACAATTGTCACGTTTTAACTTGTAATTTTTAATGAAATAAATTTAAGTTTTTGAAATAGTTTTTGTATTTTTTTGGATTCTCCGGCTGTGGCCTTCGTAATTAACGTATTTATTATTTCAAAAAAATTCTCAGTAACTACTAACACAGATTAAAGAAAAGACTGAGTAACAAAGACAAAAACTGTTATTTCTACAGATTTACCAAACAATGTGTATTTAATTTTTAGAGGCTTACTGAGTCCCATGAACTTTTCGTAAACTAAGTCAATAGAGTCTTCGTAAACCGTCATTTTGGTTTTCTTATACCTATTGGTGCCACACATGAAAACTTTCATGAAAAGCACGAGGTTTGAAAAACAATACAATGTAACGACGTGAACTTTCCCGCGTTCCCGGCTCCCGCCAAAACTCCGTATCTTGTATATTCTATTGTTTCAATCAAATCAATCAAATCAAATCAAATAATATTTTATTGACATAAAGGTTTTACAGTGCATAATAATGAGTCCATAGACTCCTGAACTAGTTTAACACTGTGTTTCAGGAGCCATGGCTTCTCCCCTTATAATATGTTTCACATTATATTATGTCATACAAAATAGTAGGTACTTGAACAGTTTTAGATAAATGCCTAACCTCATGATATAACTAGTGATATAAAAATGTTATTAATATTATTTTATTTAAATACTTTTTGATATCAGTCAGCCTGTACGTTTACCAAGATATTGAGACCATTGAACCGTAAACCACACTAGTTTAAAAAACTGTTCAAGCAAAAAAAAAGGGATTAACGACTTTCTAACACATAATGAGGATAATCTTATTTCCTGTTGTGACAAATAGCCAGTTACCACCCTATGCGCGTACAACATGTGATTTGTATAAATAATTTATTAGGGATGACGTCCCGTGCCTGCTATTATTATGCTTCAACGCTAATATTATTCTACAGTCTTTTTATAACAGTTTACTTAATGCTAATATTGAAGTGGCTTTTGAGAAAATAAAGCAAGCTGAAACGTTAGTATTTGGTACCGAATTGTATGCGACTTGATCAAAAGCTTGTAGTGGTAAAATCAAGAATTATTTACAGGTTTTTTCCAATTTTAGGATCTTGGAAAACAGAACGTAAGACTATCGTAATTTTAAATTAATTGGGTATAAATTGAGACAGTCGTTTAACGTTGTCAGAAGAGGTTAAAATGAAACTGCGAACTCTAAAGCACCGACATATTGAATTTCAAAATACTAGCATCCACAATTACAATTTAAGATTTAAAATTAATAAATCCGTCATAATGAACCTGCCGCGGACTGTTTGACTTGTCAAAATAATAGAGTGACACGTCGTAAAAATCTGACAACCTTAGACGAATGCTTGTATATAGCACGGATCAAGTCGGGTTTTGATTTCGTTACCCTATATTTGTTAACTATTTCGCCGTGAAATCTTGAGCTTTATTTGTAGCTGTATAAAGTTCAGTATCTAGTTGGATATTTTTGATAATATTTAAATTTTAGATTAAGTGCCTATTGTTTGACAACCCTGGTTACTTTCAGAAGTATGCATGTATTCTACGCTTCCTGTTGTCTATTTTTAAGAAGGGTTGAATGAATGTGTATTTAATTGAAGGGAGTTGTGAAGGGTGGAAGTTTTTGAGCGCCTTAGCTAATCTCATTTTTTTACAATTTGCATAATAATAATTAATATTATCAAGATAACGAGAAATCATTTCATGAAAATAATAGGTGCTTTCATTTTTGTATTTGTTGCCTCCAAAGATGCTCTGATTCTAGCGAATTACGAACTTTTCGTCTCAAGAAACGGCTTTTACATTTTTAGACCATCCTTAGATTAGATTAAAATTCCTAGTCTTTCTATTTATAGTTTACATGAAGATGGAGTTAGTGAAAAATATAGCTGACAAATCTTGATGTAACAAGTATTATTAGTTCATTAATACTTTTCAGTTAGATCTCTTTGTATAAAAACTGACGACTGTTAAAAATAAAGCAAAATCTAATTTTGACACCATGGAGGTTAGAATTATTTCTCTTATAATAAATAATGCTTAAAAAACAATCAACAGTCAAACATAACTATTATGAAATTAATGTGTAGTTTAGCTATTCAAATTACTGACACTGAATAATTAGGATAGGGTGGGAGAGAGGCACAGAGTACATTGGTACAGGAGAGAGGGTACCTTTCGTAGATCTGTGATGGACATAGTATTGCGTAGCTACGTCCTTCCTTACAAGCCTACACGAGATTACCTACTTAAGCAAGTCTAGTAGGGTAAGTTTTAAAATCATAATAATGTAGTAGACATAGATTAAGTAATATATATGTCTATGATAGTAGATGTAGGTACCTAGTGTGTTTTTTTGTAAATTTTAACAGGTAAGAATTGTCTATATTTATGTAGAATTTATGTAGAATGATTACTTACATTTTGTGTGAGAGAAGAACAACGAACAATGCCATATAAAGAACTTTACTGAATTATAAAGTAAGAGTTTAAAATGTCACAAATGGTGAATTTAACGGCTATATTTTTGCGGGAATGCAATGCAAACGCCAGGAACGCGGGGTCGACGACCCCGAGCGCGGGAAAGCGGTAGGGTTGGATTTGCGGGATGACCTACCTATTTGTTCCCAACATTGCATTATGCTTTGAAATGGAACTCAATACAACACAATATTTAAAAGCCCTTGTTTGAACGCTAGGGCCTCGAATTTTTTGCGAGAACTGGGTTTTTATTTTTGGTTAGCACGTAAGCGTAGCAGTTTACTAAGGCGCTAGTACGGTAGGTATTTATAAGCTCAAAAATTTCATACTATAAGTAGGTAGATACCTAGGTACAATACACCCACTCACTAAAATTATCTCATCCCAAACCAAATAGTAGAGTATAAGTAATTTAATAAGTGTTTTAGAGCCCCTAGTGCTGTTGTATAATATATACTATTAACTAACCTTCTATCTGATCTACTTATTTATAAATATTTTATGCCTAGTTATGGTAGGTATAATTATGTAGGTAGTAATCTAAATTAAGTTGTAACTAAGTTACCTATTCTAATTATAAGTATGTACATGTAAATATATAGGTTATATTTAGTGCAGGTTGTCGTACGATCTATTCCTTCCTAGGCGTTCTGAGCCAGACGATAAAGCAGACGCTCAACAAATAATGCGCTGCACCACTGCAATTCATCAGAATCGCTCAGGTATTCTTGTTTCGCGCCATAAGCCGCCCGCCGACTCAGGAATGTCGACGGACAAGCTTCGATGTTATGCGGCTACATGAAATAGAGTGACACAGCCTCTCCCCACCGAGGCTTGAAGCCGAATGAAATGAATCAAAAATCAACATCAACCAGAACCACAAGCCAAGCCAAGTGCTTCGATATTCCGCCGGCCGCGCCGCCCTCCGGCCTCCGCGTCACGCACACACATACACAATTTACCGGGCAACCAACACATCCTTGCCCACCGTTCGGTTCAAATATCTGGCTGGTGGTGTCTGGGCTGATACTATCCTTCTTCGGGATCGGGCGGACTTGCTTCCCGGACTACTCCAAATTAGCTATTGTTTATTAATTAGTTCATTTGACGGTGGATATTAATGATTTCCGAGTGTATTTTCATAGTATTTGGTGAATGACATGGTGAAAAGCCGGCAGGTCGCGCGGGTGGCGGGGCGCCTTCGCGGTGCGCGGAGAGGCGCGGGGTTCGACGCGACCGCAGCCGCGCTTCTCGGTTCTCGCAGTCGGCATCGGCAGTACGCGCGTTTTGCTCCGCCAGTCGTGTCCACGGCGCCACACGAATTGCACGCGCGGCTCTTATTAGACCGGCCGGCTCCCGAATAATGTTTCAGTGTTTGACAAACTCAATCGGAGGTCTCGGAAGAAGTATCGTATTTAGTAATTTACACTGTACAACCGTTTGCATATTCTCAGTGGGTGTTACTCAGTGTGTACGGAAAAAACTTTGTCGAAGATTCTAAAGAATTGTGTAAAATTGTGAAATACGCCGGCTACAGCCGGGTTGCATTTTGCACAAAAACTTTTCTGGTGAGTGTTATATATTTACTGTGATAAATAATATTTAATTTAGCGTGATATAGAGAAGCCAGTTGTAGAAATATAAGGATGGCGTGGGTACGTTGATTTTATATTGGGCGGTATGTATGTGAGACGCGGGGCGTTGCCGGCTAAAGTCAAGCCATGGTGTAATGGTTTTTCTGCGAATTGGCAGCACCCAAACTGCACTACTTTACTACACAGGTCACCTTTTGTACAGACTTAATAATTATGTTAGGTAGCAAAGTTTTGTAAATCCGAATTTTTGAATAAACTGAAAGTACCTACCTATTTGTATATGATAAACTTGATGTACTAAGTAGGTATCTACTTACTTAATTATAAAATAGCAATATCTAGGTACGTAGAATTTATTTTTATACTTACGCAAAGAAAATTACTAAACCTTTAATAAATCAGATAACTCAGTAAAAAAAAAAAATTTTTTACACTTGAATCGTTCTTATGTACCTACCTATTGCACAACATCGAAAAAAATTGTGATAATGATAAATAAAAATTATCTAGCCTACCTAAGTATTTTTGTAGCAACTTACTACCTATTGCACAACATCGAAAAAATTTGTGATAATGATAAATAAAACTTATCTAGCCTACCTAAGTATTTTTGTAGCAACTTACCTAGGTACCAGCAATTCAATAATGTAGGTAGGTATGTACTTCGTGAAGTAGGTCCCTACTTATTACCTACCCTATTAGAGTAAGTAAAAGTAAAGTGTACTGTTTACTTTTCATAATGATAACAATTTGTGAAAATATACGAAAACATCGTGAAAAGATGCATCTTATCTACCACCCACTACGTATTATTTCAAAACTAGGTAGGTAAATAAGTTTTATGCTAAGATCATCTAAAATAAATTTTAGCGTAGTTACTACACCAATATTTTGATGAAATTTTATTTAATAGTACAATAAAAATTTCATTTTCAGCGTCGTAGACCCCACGGCCACGTAGGTTACCTATTTTATTCTGTGTGCCTACCAGGTAACAATAAGAAAAATTGACGGTTCATAATTTAATTAAAAGCTTTTTCTGACTTAGGAATTACTATATTGCCAACACAGATATCTAATAATATACTAGATTGCCAAAACGAATAAAATTTCGATGAAACCGACCGACGCGCGATGCTCATGCATACCGGCAGACCTGTATATTACCTACATTTAAACATTGCATTGTGCAGTCAGTCAGACTCAAAATAGCGGGAAAATGACTTGTTCAATTGCTTTATTAGTAAACACACAATTCGCGCCATTCTGTGCTTGTAAACAAAAACAGTTTACGGAAATTATTACCTGATGCCTGTGCGCAAAAAATTGCCCACCCGGATTAGGGATGTGCCTACCTAGTCGAGGTAAAAATAAAATATCAACAGACGCGGGGGACATCTGGACAATGGGTTGTAATATTTGAAACATTAAAGAAATATATTTAACTATGCTAGCTTTGCTACGATCCCAAAGTTGGTCTCAAGGACAATGTACTATTTAAAACACTCTGGTTTCTCATCCAGACTTCAGTATGGTTTCGGGCTTCGTAGTGAACACTTCCCTTACATAGTCAGTAATGTTGTTGCTGTTGTGATTCTCTGGTATACAATAAATCTACATTGTTTGTAAATACACATAAGAAGTCAACATCCTTGCATTTTATTAATTTTTTTACTTACCAAAACTTAAATAAATATTTTTATTTTTAAGAGTACCCAACCTACCATATTGTATAATTCTAATTATTATAAAATTAAAGCAATTTTAACATCGTAATAAAAATATTTTTTTACTTTCGCATTGTTTTGATTTTTTTGCTTGATTAAATGTTTTCAAGTTTAGTCACTTTTCCAATTTAATAGGCATAGGTGTTTAAAATGTCTAGTCAAGTGTGACTACCCTAACATTGAGTTTCTGTTGTTGCAGACGGTGTGCGTTGAACCCATCGCGCGCATCGTCCCTGTGATAAGGGCCCTGCCTGTGATATCGACGAGTTCGTCTTAGCTTTAAAACTAGTTATTAATCTAGAAGTAAAAATGTCGCCGCCGTTCGACTTCAACCTCTGGGACAACCTCGATGAGGACTCCGTTAGGTTAACGCAAACGTCGGAATTTTGGATACAAGTGCAGTCTGAAGCCGACGGGTTAGACATAGTGTCACCCGCAAATTTCTACGGATCAGACGCGCTCCAGGATAGTGATGAAGACTGGAGTATAATACAGCCAGAAGAAGCACACAAAGATACTAAAGTTCTCCATGACTGCATGTGGGCTGGATCGTGCTCGGACTTGCCGATAATCAGCAATACGTTCGTGCCATCGGACTTGATAGCGGCGACGCCTGGACAGAGCCTGCTGCGGCAGGACATGTTGCCTTCCAGACCGGATACGCCGCCATCTTTGGATGGAGACGAACCTCCGCAGTTCCGACATGCAGTAGATGTTGCAAGCACCGCTCGTCGGCTCCTCAGAGATTCCGCGGTTGCGGTTGCTGCAGATCATTCTTACACTTTGGCGAGACAACAGCCCCTTAGCGACTGCCTCGGCGTGCAAACACCCTCCGACTCTTGCGAATCAGGTATGTAATCATGTACTAATCTCCATTATTTTACTGCTCTACATTTTTTAATACTCACAAAGGTACTCCACTGCGCCTGGTCTTCGGGTTTCCTCGGGAACAATTTATTCTGAACTTTAAGTTGTAAGAAGAAGAAGAACTCAAATTTTAGATTCGTCTTGATGAGCTCTTGTAACTAAGCGGGTTTGGATATACCTACATATCTTCGAGTGGGCGGCAATTTGGCTTCGCGGTAGGTGTTCAGGACGCAGGCGCTGTATGGTGAGCGCGGGAAATTGCTTGTATCGACCGTCATCCCGCGTCCCCCGCTGCGTCTAGACACACCCGCGATTCCGTTCTTCCGGAACCTTCGCCCACTGCGACCTTGAATGGCTCAGCCTTCCTTAATGTCGGATTGCGTAATATTTGCACCCGGCATCTCCCGGGATTGACACGTTTAATTAAAATGCAGATTTATTACTTTACCCTATAAAAGGTTTCGACCCCCGACCCGGCGCTAGGACAGAACTAAGGTCGTAAGTACGTCGAACGAGACGTCCCGACCTTGATGCATCCTCTGGTTTGAATTGGCGCTTCCCGCCAGTTGCGACAAGGGTGAACATCCTCGGCGGAGCTCATTAAAATGATGAATCGCGCTCCATCGAATTTGACCGGCCGCGCCGGCCTCCCAATGAGTGCATCGTACTACCATACCATACATGATCGATCATTGATCATTTATAATTTTCGATCTGATTGGAAAAAATATTCTATTGGTCTACCATACATGATCACTTTTAATTTTCAGTCTGATTGGAAAAAATATTCTATTGGTTTAAAACTGTACATTCCAAAAAGATTTTGGTAAAGCTTCAAACACACATTCTATTATATACCTATTTTTTAAAGTACCCACCGAGAGCGAGATAGGTAAGGTACTAGTACTAAGTGGATGCCATAATTATAATAAATTATTTTCGTGCAAATCTTATCGATAATGCGCATTCTAATCAAGATTCTACTTCAACCTTCTTATACGGATTTTGGTGTACACAAGTCTGTTATATTGTTAGCTAACAGCAATTTAGTTATCATCGACAGTTTAGTGGGTAAGGTCACGATAGGCGTATGTGTACGCACACAACACAAATACCGACTATTTGTTTATGAATAGTGCAGATTTTACTAAAAAATAATCTGGTCGAAAGTTTAATTCTATTGAGAAAATATAAGAAGGGTATACTTTACGGTTGGCTTGCGCAGTTTGTAATCTCACCTTGTCTAGCCCGTTACTCGTAAGAATGCAGCGGATTGAAATGGAATCTCATTGAAGTGAAGCTCGTTTGGCGCGCCGCTGGACCGGTTCTGAGCGCGGCCCTCTCGTCTGACTCTCCCAGATGACAATTTGATAGACAGCGTCTCAATAATCATGTTTTCCGATCGCTCCGTAACTACTACCCAATTAATATCAGACATTAATTTAATAAAATAAGACCAAATTACAGACACTTAATACTATACATTAAGAACCTAATTAGGTAGTATTTGTTTGAAATCGCTCTTACAATGGTGAAAGAAAACATCGTTAGAAAACAAACATCACCGACCCGCACTTAGCCAGTGTGGTGCCAGCTTACATTTTCTCAAGTGAGAAAAGGCTCGTGCCACAGAAATGGGAACATAATATTGACTATTGAGATGTAAGTAATATATGACATCACTAGTTTAGCCCAAAGTATGAAAATCCTATCTATCTACAAAACGCAAAAACAAAAACAACAATATTTACAATAAATTAACGTTTCAAACCAAAGACAACACTAGTTGCGGCCAGTGGTGCAGTGAGCAGAGCGGCGCGGCGCGGTGTTGTGTCTAGCAGTGCCTGTGTCACTTATTTCGCGTCAATTTATGTAATAACGATATTATTATTGCCTTGATAGCAATCTTCTTATTTAGTTCCCGAGGCGTGCAATATTATTACACTATATATTACTACTGTATATTATTATTAGACACGATGTACACTTGTACATAGCTAGTGATGTGGCATGAATTTATCGACAAGTCACGATAGGCGCCATCGTAAAATTTGCTTGCTCATTAAAAACTTACTATGTACCTACCTAGTACGGCTAGTAACTTAACGATCAGTACCAGTACCGACAACCTACATACAACAGAAAATTATTTCATAACTAGGTTCTATTATCATTCACTAAGATAACGCGCAGTACTACGCTTCTGAATGAGGACATTATCTTGACTGATTGCATAGTTTTGATTTAAGGTATTTCAGCTCAATATCTGGTTAACTAGGGCACTAGTTAACCTGCAAAATGCAAGTTCCTTAAAGGGCAATTTGGGGCATAAAGATCCGGTTTGTTCAGCTGGTCTAACATTTTAGTATCAATCAGTGAGCCAAGGCTACGTGCCCGTTTCTAGGCAGAGACTGTGTAAGGTATCGAGATTTTTTTAAATAATTTACTATGGTATTAAAATACCAGTCTTTGCATAAATTAAATATTGATTATTATTAACTTTAGACGTCTCTAATGTGGAAACAAATCGGCCATATAGGGTTTTTTTTTAATAACGATGGTTAGAAAGGTGTAAAAGTATTGTTTTTTTAAAGTGGGAAATCAGTTTAATCCGCAGCTGATGATAAAATATAAATTAATTTTTGTGACATTGAAACTGTAATTTCTTATTTGCTTGTAGTACTTATTGATTGACCCAAATATTGTGGTTTATCGGTATTAGAAGGCTAACCTGGCCCTGTCTTTAGTCCACAGGCCTGGCCTGGCCCACATTCGTTGATCTCGATAAGTACTAGGTACTTACTAAATTATGATTTATGTTGGGAATGTTGAGATGTATGTATAGGTATGGTGTCTTTATGTTACACCATTCGCTGTGATCATATCATGTTCTAAATCTGATCTCGTATTTTATTAGATTATTATGTTAAATGCCTTTTCAAAAGACACAGATCATAGAAGGGACTCAATAGGGTAGGGTTTAGACTACAAACGAGAAAAGCACAAACAAATTAAGTTCCACATAATGATATTATAATTAGTGATGCAACTTCTAATTCCATGACTTCTCACAAAAAGTTATCCGTAGTCATTAGGTTAGTGTGTCAAAGAATAAAACAATGCCACGCTTTTATCGGCATTTACTGATAAAGTACTTTCGCTTTGGCGCTAAGTACATGTAGGTATGTAGTGGAAAGGACCTTGAGCGTTATCGCACACGGAATATGCACTTAGATATTTAAACAATCAGCCAGTATGAATGTTATGATATTCTTGATACTCACGTATTACAATTATTACGAAGCTGATGTATGTAGCCGCCATCTTGGCCTCCGTGCGACCTTCGCATTATCAATGCCGATAACATAATAACATAATACTACACTACAACGTGACACCCTAACATAAATTTGTATTGTCTTATCACAAAAAAACTAAAGCCACGCTGAATACTGATAACGACATCGCAACAAGATAAACTTGTAAAATTGTTAAGTAATCTCTACTTCGATATTCATGCCTATGGAATATTTTCCCAGTGTCTCGTGATGTTAATTATACAATTGTATTTGAATATCTGAATCCGGTTCTTGGTCCATCGGTAATATGGGCGTGGTGACGGGTAGCAACACGAATTGTCAATTTAGTGACGTAAAAGCTCATTCGTATGTTAAACTTAGGATGAAGGTCGTCTCAAGATTATCATTTATTTTAGATGTATCTATTAATCAGCGAGCATAATAAAATACTTATCAAGAATAATCTAAGTATATAAAAAATATCGATATGCATAAAGTAGGTAATTTACATCACTACATTAAACATGCTGTAGTGCGGGACGCCTCACCTAATCGACGTACTACGCTACGATACGACATTGTTCGCGCTATCGAGTCAGCCTTAGTCACGCGTGTGACTGCTTCATTCTTACTTGTTAATGGCCAATGGACATTAAACATTTTTTTCCTTTGCGTCAGATTATCAAACTCCGCATGTGCACGTCCGTGAACTTCCGTGCGAACACCGTCCAAGGTCGAGCTATACGAACCATCGATCGGTGTACTCGATAGATTAGCTTCGTCTATTTTAGCAGGATCTCGATTGCGGGGCACAAGTGGGCCAGAATCGGCCAGATGACCGAGTTTACGCGGTTGCGCAACATCACTGAAATAACCTATCTGTGCTTAGCGCCTACCGCGTCTGCCCACTGAGCAAATAGGCAACATGTGTCACGCTCAATCCATTGTTGATGCCGATTTCATGCCTCCACGCCCGTTGCCATGCGAACTAATGTTACACCGACACGCTTACAATAAAACTTATTTAAATATCGATTTGATTAAACAATTCGAAACGTTTCACACAAGAGGTGAAAGAATCGGATTTTATTATATTAACGATTAGCGATAAAAATTGTTTTATACGCCTAGCACACGATAGATCTTAACTAGCATATACCTATCTATACACTCCACAATACGCCTACCTAGTTACGGTTGCGAGAGTTATCAACTTATACAGGCGGGTGCGAGATATACTTTTATTTTACTTTATTTGGGGGCCTTATAGCTACTTATTATTAATTTATTACAAAAAAGGCAACAAAATAAACATACACTAATTACGTCCCCTCTCCACAAACAAGTTAGTGGGTTTGTTTTCAAGTACCTAACAACATTAAGAATTTAACAACATAATACTTAAATCAATTATGTATTTCATTGTATGTTGTGGAATGCACTTAGATAAGTAGTTGAATCGCGCGATAAGTCTGCACGCATGCCCATTTCGTTTCTATAAATTATCGTGTCATTATCGAACACGCTGTATAAGATGGCGTGCGCTGTAAGCGCGTCACGATAATTTTTAATTATCGCGCTCAAATGCCAGTGAACTTGGCCTCGAAGTCGTGGCCAGCCAAGCATGAACTCAGCCCCCGCTTTACCAGGTCACACTTGACGACACCATTGTACTCATCGCATTCCATTTTCAAACGTATTTTGTTTATTTTGACACCTGTCAGCTAGGCCAGCGCCGCCGCCGTCGCCGCTGCTGCCTTCGCCGCCCCGCGCCGTTGCGCCGTGTCGCGATGAGGAAACATATCGGTTGCTAGTCTCCGTTGTTGATTAAAAAAGTATTTAGGCAGAGTTCTTCATAGTTCTCTCTCTAACGTCCCTGCCGCTAAACTTAAAACTTTTATTCCCTTGTACCTAAATCGTTGTTAATAAATTTCAGCCGCAAATTCACAAGATTTTAAACGTCCAATCCGGTCGTAATCACGTTTTGAGTCGGTCGGGGGTTGCTCCCGTTGCGCCTAATTAAACAAGTTTACCGCATTTCGAACTTCCCCGTCGACAGTTACCGGACAAAAATGTTTAATCCACAAGATAAATCCCCACCCAACTCGATGGTTAATTGCGAATTAACTTCAGCTTCGACAAGGGAATGCAATGATTTTCCGGAAACGGTCTATCACTCTGGCTTAGTTATGAAGAAGAAATTCTTCTCCCAGATGATTAACGATCAGGGAAAATCGTGCCGGCTTTAGTTAAATACCTGCAATTATCACTAGTGTCAGAACCGTCCAAAATAACAACATCTTACAGCGTATATGACTCATTGTTATTTCTCATGGCGAGTTGTGGCTTGTGGCTGTATTACACTTAGAAATTCTGACTATTCTAGACTGCAGCTAAGATGCACAGCTGTTTATTTTTCACAGTTTTTTTATCGATTTATCGGTTTCGCCATAACCTAAGTAATAGACGGAGACAAGCATACCTTTCTTCTTTCTCCGGCAGCATCGGACAATAAAAAGCGGATTGTCTCTGGTATAGTTTAAAATTGGAACGGCGACGGATCTGAGAATCGCGTCTCGAGTGATGGAGATATAATAGATAAGCACTAGACCGGATCCCGGCGGCAGCTAGGCCGCGCGACAATACCGCCCGTATCGGTTTACGCGGAGCTGAAACAAATACTCACTGTGACCGTTAATCGCGGTGGCGCCACAGAGAAAATTTACTGGACGCCATTTAGGGTTAAGCACTAGTGTAGTGTTAGAAACTTTACTATTGCGTTGCCTGTTACACCGACTTTTTTATGACGACCTTTTGTTTCATTCAAGCGTAGAATAAAATATTATGCCGTAAGTCCCTATTTGACCGCAAGCGTCCAATATCATGCTTTAGTTTATTTCAGGGCGCATCGGGGTGTGTCTATGCCATTAAATTTGATATAGCGATAGCAACACGGCCCACGCCTAGATTTAAACGTAACTGAGGCGTGTTTGACGACAGGCGCCGATACTCGAATTAGATCGACGCGTAGCCACGATAAGCGGCCGCGTAACCACGCGGAAATGTAGTAAAAAGATCGCGTTGGCGTATGAATTTATCGTTGCCTTCTCCGATAAATGTGTCTGAAGCGCAGTTTTTTTTCTTAAAATTACGCGGTTGAGGAAACAATTTCGCTGGCGTCCCTGACTCGTGCGCATTTCATAATCGAATCGAACAGCTGCCCACGTAACTTATTTCTATGTCCAGTGTACTGTGAACTTAAACAGTAAATTCTTGTCCTTGTTATCCACGCAAATAGGTTCTCGCCAGACCGGTAACCTTTAATCACAATGAACCGCTGACATAATTATTAGTTAGTGTAACCGGATAGTACGGCTGTGGTCGGTTCGATTCCGCGAAACGTACACTCGCCGTGTCGGACTAGCGTCTACATCCGCGCTCGGTCGCAGTGCAACGCGATCGCGAAGCAGACCCTGCATACCTACATAATCCATTCATAGAACTAACAATGCACTGGCATTTACTCTGCCGCTGACCCTATCGCCCTTATCGCCGCATTTCAAAACCAACCGGAATTCAGGTCGCTTCCGCAACCCCGCGCCGCTCTTAAAAATGTGTAAAGTAATAGAGACTGTAAGTAGGAACACCTCAACCTGCTCATTTGGGAGCCCCAGCCCCATGGCTTCGGTTCTAGAAAAAGCAGGAACATTATATCAGAGAGGCGCCCGTGTTGAGGCTGTCACGCTTGACGCCATGCAACTCCGTACGCTTCTCACATTCGAATCAGTACCTTCTGTACTTACCTATACCTAGGCAGGCAGACTATTGCGGGATCGATAGTAGGAGCTCGTGCTCATGCCGCTTAGCGACAATACCGGTTGAGCCGGTCGGTATGTCAGTTTCGAACGTGTAAGCCAGTCGGCCGCTGTTATCGTGCAACTCTCGCCTGACAGTTAATTCCGAATCAATGCTCTGTTAAATGGTTGCGGCGAAGGCCGGAAAGCGTGTCCGGCGCTTGATAATCCGGCATCCATTGAGTGCGGACGCTGCGGCAGCGCGTCGCGCATGCGCTTTCGTTTTGGCGCGAATGGCGCGCCGTGACGTCAGGCGTCTGGATCGATGGCGGCAGACGCTGCGGTAGTACGCCGGGGTCGACGTCCTCCCCCCTCGTCGTACGCCGCTCACCCTCCCGCGCACCTGACTACTGCAGTCGCATCTCCCCGACTAGGACTAGCCCCGTACTCTTATACCTATAGATAAAGTACGCTAACTACTCCCGACGACAATCGATGCCTGCCTATTATGGTGAAGCTCGCGTAATCACTTATGAATGAGATTAGTTAGCGTAAAGCTGACTCGTCGGCATTTAAATAAACGTATTCTCGTTTGTTACAGAGGAGGAGATCGACGTGGTTGGTGACACGGTGCAGCAGACGCTGGTGTCAGTGTCGCAGATGTGCACTGACAGCTTGCCGCGCGTGCCGTTGATGCAACAGCAGATGCAGCGCTCTATCTCCGTAAAGTCAGTGTCGCCGCGGCCGGCCGCGCGCAAGAAGTTGGTCCCGCCGCCGAGTATAGCCGGCGGGTCGCGGCACGGGCGGCGCGCGCGCGGCCCTGGCCGCCGCGGCCGACGCTCCAACACAGACACCGACTCCGAGGTAGAGCCTCCGGACCGCCGCTTCATCCACAATGACATGGAGCGGCTGCGGCGCATCGGCTTAAAGAACCTCTTCGATGAGCTCAAGAAGCAGATCCCCGCCACCCGAGACAAGGAGCGGGCGCCTAAGGTGGTGATATTGCGCGAGGCTGCCGCGCTCTGCCGGAAGCTGAACCAAGAGGACATAGAGCGTGAGAAGCTGAGAAAGAAACAGACTCAGCTGCAAACGAAGCTGAAAAAACTACGCACCATGCTCTCGGTGCGATACCGCACATACTGAGCGGTACGTGAACTCTGATCGGTGACAGATCAGTTCCGAAAGTGGAACTTTGGAGTCTACGCTGCGTGATACTATATGGACTGGTACTTGGTGTACGAGACGCTTCCAAACGTTACACTAACTTTCATCTGTTTATTTTCACGATGCGGCCGCGAATCCGGACCTTTGAGTTTCGTGTCTTCGTCGCCAACCGCCGTATCGGTTGCGAGATTCTGCATGAAATAAGTAGTTTTAATGTTGAGTCTTGAGAAGTTGTTGGGAGTTGTCGATTAAGTCAGCTTTTACGGCTTACTCTGCTTCTGTGGCGACGCCGACTGTTTGAGAGTGAGAGATGTAAAGCAATAACTGCTGCTTTGTTTGCTCAAAGGGTTTGCAGTGCCAAAGTGAGCCATAAAACTGTTATTTAACAATAAATCCTAGGTCTTCAGTAAAACGTCTTAAATAGTACAGACTGCTTCGTAAATTTGTAGACTGGTTATATACCTCCTAATTATGTTTGTTGAAGTTATCATTTAAATTTTCATAAATAAATTAGCGCTACAGATTTCCGATTGAGAGATCTGAGATGACATTTTAAATAACGGTAAGATTTTTTACTGGACCTTCCATTATTGATAAGTACTGATTGATCCTAACGAATTGCAGTGTCCATAGCACGGCAGTGCCGCGGTGTTGTGTCTATTGTATTGAGTTTGTCAACGCTGTAAATATTGTAAGTTGAGGGTAGTCTGCAAAGTTGCCAGACGCGAGGGGGGGTGGCTATTGAAGGCTTGCGGGCATTGGGTATGGCCACAAATATGTTTTCGGCCCGAGTAATGTAGCATTTTATATTTTAAACCTCTAGCTCCCAAGAGCGAGGTAGTGATATCAATATTGTTTTAACTTTGATATTAATATGTTTAAATTACATTAGGTTAGCTCGCTTACGGTTTCTTTTTGTAGTGTTTTGTTAATTTGTAAATTTTAACACTGAATATATTTTATTCACGCAATTAACTCTTGAGTCACTATTTTAAAGATAACATTTGGTAATTTGAATATATTGGACCATAATAAATGATTCGCATACACCACTTGATTATGAAAATCGTCAATAAAATTTTATGTTAACATTTTGATTATGGCTAATAGAATATAATATTTTGTCATTATGAATCAATCATAACTCGGATGGCGAGCGTAGCGAATATCGATATCGATAACCAATGATTTTCCATCACTAAAATGCTTATTTAACGCGGCGCGCGTTTGTCTCCGAGGGTTGAATCATGCACTTTCTCATATTTTTACGATCATTGCATACTATCTGTATAATTATATCATTAGCACGTATATTATTTCTACAATATTGGTCATGTGAAGCTGTAAATTAAATCAAACGCATTGACAGTGAATTTATAATCTCAGTGACATTTTGTCTAACTTTATTAGACTGTGTATTTTGATAACAACATCAAATTCTATACATTTCAATGGTCCAAATCGGACTGACGTGAAACATAAAATAACCAAGACATAGTTCCTCATAGTACCTACTAATAGTAAATTTTGCATTTTCTTTATGATAATATTTTAATGCAGTAAGTTAGATGTACTCGCGACTCACGATAGTCTATCGACATAAAATGACCTGATTAGAAAAATAAAAACATTTTTAATTGAATCGCGAGAGCTTTGGAAGATATAATATTACGGTCAATGATAATAACGAGGATTATTATTTGTATTTTACGACTGTGTCTTCTAACTCCCGCTATTTTTATTTATTTTTCTGATCAGGTCGACAATAGAGGTTGATGTTTTATCAAGCACATGGTCAGCAGTTTGTACGTTCGAAGGCTTTAATTGTGTGCGGAATGTGCCTTGCTATATGTACATTTGAATTATAGAAAATTAGGTTTATACTCGAATTAGTTGCAAGAAATATTTTTGGTGAGAAATATTATGTAGGAATATAGCATTGTCTATCTAAGTAGTAGTACACGAAGAGTTATAGTTATCGTGTTAAAGATTCGCAGTTTATCTTCCACTAGACATTAAATGTAAATAATAGACGATAGAGCCTAGTTGTACGACTTGTTTAAGATTTTTTTTATTATGTGAGTTTTTTTAGTAATTGTTTAGTTTCTAAACTGGAGAGTTACGAATTCTCGAATGTTGTACCTGCATTTATTTTTTTTTGTTAATCTTATCTTGACATCAATATCTTTAAAGATAATGATTTTAGTTATCCAAAAAGTAAATTGGTTTCTTATCATGGTGATATAAAACCAGTCTTAAAATAGTTTTTTTTTTTCACATAAGAAAGTCAGTAGTTAAAAAGTTAATGATAAGGAAATGACAGCTTTATACATCGGTAGACAAATCGAGATAAATATTGTAATAGTAAATCAATAAACTGCACATTATTGTGGACAAGGCACATTTCCACCACTGCCAAAATATAAAATAGGCGAATAAAACGTTTTTACATAACACATGATACTTTGTACATTTTATAAATAAGGTTGGGATTGTAAGTGATGTTTATAGTTTAATTTTTATTATTTTTTCTTGGTGTAGTATCCGTTTTTTTTATGTAAGAACTTTCCACCTAGCCGCCTCCGGGGATGGATGTTCAATTTATTGATTGTTGGCATGTAAACTGGTGAAGGGTCGCGGGCGCTTTCGGCGCGGGCCCCGCGGCGCCGGCGGCGGCGTTCACACGCTGCTACAGAGAATGCAGGGAGCAAAATAGATTCCGCCTAATATTAAAGTTGTCCTCTGCAATCTTTGAAGCGGCGTTCTAATCTAAGGACATGTGTACTTACCACGTCTATTTTTTTGGATACTATTATATAAAAAGAAGTTTTTTTGGTTTTTGTTCCTTAATTAATGTAGGTATGAAACATTAAGATAATCATTACATATAAATAAATGCTGATGTCGAGTTCGGATAGAGGGTCGGGGAAACTAATGGTTGATTGATTGTTTTATAATGTTTTGGCGTGAATTGTGGTCAAATCAGTGTTAAGATTCTGTGATTATGTACCTGTGCGGTACTCGGGGTTGATTGTTTCCTGACCCCCATCTGGTTCGACAAAAAAAAATTAAAACTGATTTTTATTTTTACTTTGTATATTTCCTGTCCATTCCTTTAATATAAGTTAATAGGTATAATCAAAATTTATTTAGTTTAAAAATAAATCAAGGCACAACTTTTGGTTGAAAGTAGGTACTAACCTACTCTTTAATATGAATTTAATCAATTCATTCAAAGAAACAATAAAAGTTTATTAAAAAAGATCTCTACTTACATATATTTCAGTAGGCAGGACGGCAACAGCTTCATTGAACCCAGTCAGTTCCTACATCTCTTAGGAAACTTACGTTTCATTAGAGCTAATTTACTACCAAACAACAAAAAATTCGTAGCGTGTACGCTATATATCGTAGAATCGATATTTGAGTGAACACCGTGATATCCCATCATTATTGAATTAAGATAAAAATATATTTTTTGTACCTGTCTACCTACTCAATTGTTTCGTTTATGGAAAAAAATGGGTAAGTATTGTAACTTAATTTCAATGATTTTGGATCAGCTAAGTTGGTAGGTAGTATTTATACCTGTTTCTTTTAAACGATGCTAAGGGGCTAAAATAAAGTAAGTACTTATACCTAATTACCTACCTAACTAATTACATAGCTATAAGTACTTAAATGGTTATATCCGCTCGTACGGTCTTTCATCAGGATTAGGTTTGTAGTTAAGTAGGTAAGTAGCTACTTATGTATAATAGGCATGATGACTAAAATTTTCTTATTGCATACAATAAAAATATTCCTCAAAAGATAAACATTTGTGAAAACAAAAATAAAATATCTCAAAAAACGTCAAAGTTACATTAGCATTTTAAAAACCGGAATAGAAAGAGATAGCTCAAACGGCCAGTGACGTCAGAGCAATGTCGTCATAGTACCTCGTTACTAAGCTGTGGTAGCTTTTCATACAATCTCTTTGGCATGTGACGTCACGAGTTGATTTTTCATAGTAACTGTGGGGGCGCTCTGTTTCGCGAGAAAGGGACAGGAGATGCCTCCTGTAGAAACTTCTTATTACTCCGTGATTTATTTACTGATTTTACATATTATTTCAATTATTGCATTCATTTTTAATCTTCTCTATTAAAGTATTATTTACTTGTTCATTTTTAATAGTAGTCATCATGCCTATTCGAATCCAGTCAGCTCAAAGTTCTACGTAATACGTATGTTATATTATTATGTGTATTTTCAGTATATATGATTAGTGAATTCAAATCCACTTACACGCATTCACGAAAAGTATTCGTATATCGTAAAAGAAACTGAATAGTTTGTCCGGTGTAAATCTTCATAATTATTGAATATGCATTCTAAACAAACACTCACTCTGGCAGTGGCACTCTCTGGGGGGAGGCCTTTGTTCAGTAGTGGACATCTACGGGCTGATGATGATGATGATGGTGATTCTAAACACAGCGCAAGCCAATGTTAACAAACTTTGACAGCTTTGATCAATGTATTCACTAAACACTAAAATAGGAGTTTTGGCGGGAACACGGAAAAGCTCACGTCGCGTCGTTGCGGTGTATTATTTTTCCAAACTTGTGCTTTGTCTAGTGTTAATGTTTAAAATTGGAGGGGTTTTACGCATTAACTGCTGACTTACGAGCATGAGTGAGGGCAAGTGATATAATATGGTATAACGTGATGTTTCGTGTTGCCTCCAAAACTCCATAGAAGGTTTTAGTAAAGGTGCCACCACTTTGCTGGAGTATGACTTAGACTGGACTATGACGTCCTGGCTTAGACTGGACTATGACAATGACTAGGACATGACTGTGTGAAATAATTTAAACACGATGAAATTATAATACTTGTCACTGGCTAAATACACTATGTGTGGAGCCAAATATAACAAAAAAAAAATAATAATCTGTGAAGTATGTAAACAATAGTGAAGTTCGCGCGATCGGCCCTAACTATGGCTTTGCGTTCCGTGATATCTTCTCGGATCCCTCTGGTGATAGTGTTAGGTGCTACAGGCACAGGAAAAACTAAATTAGGTGTGGAATTGGCCCAGAAGTTCGGTACTGAAATAATAAGTGCAGATTCTATGCAGGTATGCTCAATGCTTAAGATTTCTTACTTATAACCTTAAAAGTTTTGTCGTGTAACATATTGTTTATTTGTCTTCTAAAAGCTTAGCTTGAAAAGTAGCTTTGTGCAAACTAAGATTAAGAAGAATTTAAGAGTTATAACCAGTACCAAAGCAAAATTTTAACACTGTCGAACCTAACCTAAAAAACTTTAGTTTTTATCTACCAGTTTCATTTCTTATAATACCTAAATTTCCACATGTTGTGTTGGTACAATACTAACATCATAATAATTGTCTTAACCTACTTATTTTATTTCTTGTTGCCTTAATAGATAGACTTTCACACCTATTTATTTTGATTTTTGTGTTGTGTTTTGAATAGGCCTATAAATACACTACAAAAATACTTTATATATATATACAGGGTTACAGGAAAAATCGTGCTAGATCCGTTAAGAGCGTGGAGTACCCATCACTTCTGACTTATTTCACTATGAAACACCCTAGGCTAAACTTTACCCTTTTCGAGATATTCAATTTTTAATTTTTTCATTGAAATATTTTGTGTCTTCTTATTATTATTATTATTGCATTTTTACATGTGTAATAAGATGCTTTAGGACGTCAATCATTAAAATAGTACATAAGTTAATTGAATAGACCGTAGTAGACAAGTGAAAGATAAGATATAAAAAAAATATTAGAAACTGTATTGTTTTCTAAGGGATATCTACAAAAATATTATTAGTTTAGCCTAGGGTGTTTCATAGTGAAATAAGTCAGAAATCATGGGTACTCCATGCTCTTAACGGATCTAGCACAATTTTTCCTGTAACCCTGTATATATAAATTCACACATTTCCTCAGTTTCATTAAAAATCAAACTTACAATCTTATCTCCAGTGTATTGCATCTTGCATAATATATATTCATAAGAGGTAGTATCAAAACTTTTCAGATAAAATTGAGAAAATGAATCCATTTGTGAGCGATAAAACTAAACTGCTTGAGTTTAAGAAACGCTGCTTATGAATGAAAATCTTCTAGTGATGGTACTTCATAGTTTATAAACCACTAATAATTTCGATCAGGACGATACATTTATTGTTTACTTTTACTAGGTGATTTAAGGATACCGAATTGATAATTTGAATCGAGTCGATAATGACCACCAGGGTGATCATAAGACACTAAAGAGTACTACTAGGTGGTTTTACTAGGTGGTAGGACTTTTCTGCAAAGTTCGTCTAGGTAGGTACCTCCGCTCTGCCAGTTATGTGTGAACACTACTGTGTTCCGGTTTGAAGGGCATTGTAGCTAGTGAAAATACTGGGCAAATGAGACTTTATGACCTGATTACACAGTGTAGTAATCTGATTACTAGACTGTGTGATGTCACATCAGGTGAACGACTAGCTCGTCACGTCATCCATTCACAATGATCACCCAGGTGATCATAGTGTAACAGACCAACTCTAATATTGGAGGATAATACACTTCGAGTGACAATGTTTGTCTACGTTAGGCTGTGTCCTCACTCACTAGGCGAAAAGTGAGCACCTCATGGATCCCCCCATCCATCCATCCCTAAAGCCGGAATATGCTTTACTTAAGCTACCGTGACAAGTGGTTTCATGTTGAATTTGTCCTTCACTTTATACTACCAACTTACCGCAGCTTTGGGATGGATGGATGCAGATTCAAGTCCCATTCGTGATTTAAACTTTTCCTTTACAAATTAATCAGCAATACTGTTTGCCTTTTCAGGTCCTTTCTTTATAGAAACGCGTATACTTACTATAATACAACAAGTTTGCCTTCTTTGCCAAGAGTTTGCTATAGTCCTTCGCCGTTCTGAGTCAGAGACGGTCTCGTTTACTGTTGCTCAGGATACAGCCTTATGGTTGACTCCACATACGCCTATACGAAATCGTCACATTAGCACAAGAATGTCAGTTTTGTGTCGTTCACCATGCGTGCACTTTGTAAAAGGGCTAAGTAGGTTTTTTACTTGGAAAACGTAATATTTATTTGAATAACAAAATAGAACAAAGCCTTTACATATCAAGTAAGTCATGATTTCAAAACTCCTAAAATCGACTACTTCCACAGTCCACTTGAATTTCTCAGGCCAGTTCTTTAGGGGAAGTACAAGTCGAGGGGTACTCTTGTTATAGAATAGCGAGTGCTACAGCACTATTCTATTCCGAATTTCGATGACCTATGCTGGAGACTACAACTAGTACTAACACGAAACCTATTCTACTAAAATACCCTAGCATAGCTCAGTCCCCTGGAGGACTGGGCAGCACTATTCCACTAGATACGGAACCCAGGAGATTTTTAATGTTATTTACAATGACAGTTTATTTGACAATCTCGTAAACTACTAAGAAAAAAAAAATAGCGAACTACTAGAGGTCCATCTTCTTGAGTGGCGAACAAGCTTGCCGCCCTCCTGATGGTAAGTGTTAACACTTTCTTTGATGCCCTTATACTGTAGTTATACGAAAAACCTCAGGAAGATCATTCCCCATCTTGCAGATTGTTTATTTAGGTTTCACACTAATTCAGCTAACATTGTGAAGTAGGATTTATACGGGTAAAGGCGTGACCGCTGCTCCATGTCTTGAACAGAATATTGTTCTAGAACAATGTTTTGTTCAAAACATGGCGGAGCGGACCTGGTTTAACTAAAGCCGCACAATTTTTGCCGCGCGGCGAAAATCGACCGTGTAAATGCGGCTTTAGTTCAAATCAAAAGAGTCGTACAGGGTAGGGTAAGCAACGCATCAGTGACACCTCCAGTGTGATGCCCATAAGTTCTACCGACAAGTGTCAGGTGACAGGCGACCAGTTCCCATCAGGAATTGTGACTTGTGACGTAAGAATGCTTGTTTTTAAGGTGTTAATAGGCCTGATTTTGAAGGCTTTAGATGATAGTATTACTTAAAATAGTACAAATATATCCGTCTCTTACTTTGCCGTCTATTTGGCAAGAACAGCAACAGATTTAGGAGTTTTAGCCAAAGCCTTTCAACGAAAGCCTTTAAAATTGGCCCCAGTGTCTTGCTTCTAAAGGTGACTAGAACTTTAAAGTACATTGGATGTACAACTTACATATGCTTGGAAAGCAAGCATGAATCACATCAATTTCTAATCTCAACTCATTAGGACATCTGTTTTATCGTGTAAACTGGCACAAATTTGGGTAGCAGCGTCGTCTGCGCCCGCGCCCGCTGCCGCACTTGTTTGCATTCCGTCGCGGGCTTGAGATCAATGTCTCCGCCAAGGCCGCGGAGTTTCCCCGCCACCCGCTTGAGCCTCGCCGGACTTGCTGACCGACGCTACACTGTCCTTACATTTTTATTTACATCCTAAGACCACAGATTACGAATTACGAAACTTCCAAGCGTGGCTCAGCGGTGGCCCTTGCGACTTTCAAAACGACGATGCCCTGGTTTGAATCCTGCTCGGCCACAAGTAAGTGATAGCATGGCCGAGCCGAAAGCTGCGCACCGAGGACTAACATAAAAAGCGGAAATTGCAAGCGCTCTTACAAAAGTGAAGAAACTGGCATGTTCAAGAATAACAAAGAGAACATATTTGTCATCTACAAAGTGTATTTTTAAATGATTGACGTGACGAGCTAGTCGTTCGCTTGATGTTGAGCGTCGCAAACGAATGGGTGTATACAAATGTATACGGTGATTGGTTCGTTCGTAGACCGTATCCGTTCAGGCCGACAACCGATGGGGAAGAAAGGTTCTCGAGTGGCGACCACGAACCGGAATATGCAGCGTAGGCCTCCTACTAGGTGGGCCGACGACTGTGAAAGCCGCGGGGAGCCGATGGATGCAGGAGGCAAGCAGCCGCTCAAAGTGGCGCTCCCTGGGAGGCCTATGTTCAGCAGTGGACGTGTTGCGGCTGTTAATGATGATGATGATCCTTTCAGGGTATGTTTCAACAGGGGATAAAAAACAAACAGCTAAGTACCTCTTACCACCGAAGCCAATACGTACCTAAGTACATATTCCAACGATTTCGATGTTATGAAACCGTTTGGTTTTCCCTTTGGATTTTCCCTAGTAATTTAGCGTAAATACTCACTGCAGTACCGTATCGGTATCGCATTGCAGCTTTTAGGCTGCCTACCTTACCTATATTTTACATTTAGGATGGGCGCGGAGTACTGACCTAAACGAATGCATGGATGAAATAAAAAAAAGGATTGAGTTTTGATTGACATCGAACTGAAGCCCAAAATGGCGGACATATTACATATGTGTGTCGGATGAAAGTAGGGCGATCGGCTGCCTATGATGTGAGTGTGTGCGTGTTTCGCTCGTACGTACGAAGCGTTCCGGCTTCCTAAGGGTGCTTCAGTTTCGGATCAGACGGGATTCCCTCCTTCTTTTTTTTAATAGCTCCATGAACGAATGTTGTGTTGTGGCCTAGAAATAGGGACATTTTATCAGACCATAAAATAGGGGTGCTTGAATCAAGAATCCGTTTTCTGTTTCTGCAATATTATATAAAAAAACTCAACAGTATAGTAGTTTCAGTCTAATTATTTGATTGCAATTTGCAATCCCCCGACGCAAACGGCGGAGTACATCTTAGCGTAATTTCCAAACTCCTTACCCGATTTTCAATTTTTTGAGTCTTAGGTGTCTCGATTTATGCGTAATTGCGTTACCTACCCCTATCAGATGTGAAAAGAGCTTCCCAGCGGTCTTTCCCCAGAGCGCTTTAAGTTCCCCAGAGCTATTCTACATGCACATTTTAAAAGGATCAAAAGCAACCTTTGTAAGCAATGCATTAGAAGCACGTCAAGACTCTAGACAGATGTCTAGATCTTTTCCTTTTTTTTTATTTTTTTGGCCAGGAAGCTACTATAGGATAAAAAGGTTATTAGTTTTTGTTATGTCGTGAGTATTTTTAACTTTTATGGCTAAAGCTTTCTGTACCAGTGTGCCTTTTATTTACGTAGGTAACGCATGCTAATCGCCAAGGCATTCTATTTCAGAGCCAACCAGTTTGTTCAAAGCCCGATGGATTACTTTACTGAATAATTCAAACAGCAGAACGTTCGATTTAATATTATTGTGAATGCCAAATATTTATATTAAGTATATTAATAGTTCCAGCTATTTCTGTATCAGGCACTCTTCTGCTGGGTCTTGGGAGAATCGGCAAAGGCTTGAAGTCCAAATTAACAGCGTCTATGATGCTTGTATGATCACTTTTTGACCGTGATGCGTGCTAAGTTTTCTTGTGTCAAGCAAAAATGTTTTCTCTATAATCGAATGTTTCAAAACATCGTTGAAACCTGAAAACAGCCACAGTTTAGGTAAGGTATGTGTATTCTTTTTGTCTATGATACTATTAGTTTTTTTTTCATAGGTGCAAGTTTGGTATAATAAAAGTACCCCTAGTGGTAAGTTTCACTAGGTGGTAGGACTTTTCTGCAAAGTTCGTCTAGGTAGGTACCACTGCTTTGCCAGTTATTCTGCCGCCAAGCAATAGTGTGCAAGCAAGTACTACTGTGTTCCGGATTAAAGGGCATTTTAGCTAGTGAAATTACTGGACAAATGAGACTTTATGACCTGATTACATGCTGATTACACAGTCTAGTAATCTGATTACTAGACTGTGATGTCTCAGGATGACGTGCGCAGTGCAGTGTCACGCGGAACTTTATTATTTTAAAGTTCCTTGTTATGGGCGGTCGTGTCGCTTAACATCAGATGAACGACTAGCTCGTCACGTCATTCATTCTTGTAAAAAACCTATTAGCAAAATATAAACAGTGGTATAATATTAAGAGCCGCCCAGTTAACTGTGTTACGACGCCCATTATATCAAAACATCGTGCTCCGTTAATTTTGGTTGTTTTATACAAATTACCAGTTCACCATCGGCGCCTTTGATTTGGCATCTTGGCATTTAGGGTTCTGGGTAGGATCTAAGCCTGTCAAGTAAATGATAGCGGTATTTTTAGGATCTTAATTATTGTCTTCATTTTAACATCGTTATCATGTTACTTACCTGAAAAATAAAGCAGGGATCAAGCTAGAAAAGCGATGGTTAATAGTCGTGGAGATGTTTCCAATTAAAGCAACGATTAGTAGATTTAGAAGCACATTAAAGTATTCCCTAACGGCACCGATCCATATTCAAACTGATTCAAGAAAGAAGAATGATAGTTAATAAACCTTCCGATTAAGTAGGTATGTGATATTTAAATTACCCGTAAATATAGGTTCACCGCGGGGAGCCGATCGATGCGGGAGGCGACCAGCCGCTCAAAGTGGCGCTCTCTGGGGGAGGCCTATGTTAAGCAATGGACGTCTTCAGGCTGTTGATGATGATAATGATAACTGATTTAATGAAAGATTGGATTTGATGGAGAAACTTTGATCTTTATTCTTCTTCTTCTTCTTTCTTCTTCTTTTTTCTTTTTCTGCTTTATTCTTCAATTCTTTTTTTTTTTCTTTTTTTTCTTTCTTTCGTTGTAAGTAATTTCTTTTTTCAATATGTTTTACCTGTTCTCTAGGTCATGTCGTATTTTTCGTATAGCCCCGAACCACTGACCTTTATTATACTAGTAAATAGAGATCAGTATCCCGAATACTTACACTCATTTAGTACGTCTAACACTCTACTAAACATCTTATATAGGTAGAATAATTAGATAGGGTTTGCGTGATAAACAATATACGAAAAGTATAATTTGTAAACATTTTCCCTGCTCCAGTTTTAAGAAAGCTTTATGACAGTTTCGAAGTTCAGATCAATTCCATTACACAGATATGATGTGCCTCTATAAGTGACATCACTTTTTAACACGCGACCCGGCCGAAATGATCTGACCGTGATTCACTTGGCATAATACGTACTGACAAGTGCAATGGGCCATTATATCACTTATACTGCTGTTTTTTGTGGCTGTGAGTCTACAGATCGGTTTTAGTCCATTGCAAACCTTTGAGGATCTTAATTTTACTCTTAATGGTGGAGCACTGAGCAGCATGGGGCCTGATATCGCTCATGAACATTCAAATGTACAGGATTACAGAAATTAGCCTATTGATGCTTCAAACTGGTCATATCATCATCATCATCATCATCATCATCATCATCAACTTGAAGACGTCCACTGAACATACTCCCTCACACAGCGCCACTTAGCGGCTGCTCAACTCCTGCATCCATCGGCTCCCTGCGGTTTTCACCAGATCGATCGTCGGTCGTCGGTGGTGGGGGGCCGGCCTACGCTGTACATTCGTTGTTTAGGTAATACAAAATCTTGGCTCGTTGAATCTTTACATGAATCTTTACATCCATAATTTGTAAATGTATCTCCAACAACCCGCACTAAGTGTTCTGCTAACCATTCATCCCCCAGCCGCCCAAGGTATGAAATACGCTTAAAACATCACTCATTTGTCTGCTATTTCCTCTTATTGACAACATATTGTGTCATTTACCAGCCCGCACTTGGCCAGCGTGATAGCCTACACTATTTCCATGTGAGAGAGTGTCTGTGTCAAAGAAGTGGGATAGTATTGGACTAATGAAGACTAACTAAATGTGTTGCAGCTTAACCACAAAGGAAAAGTATGGCTGTTAAACCAATCAGTTACACTATCAAGTTTGATCCCACCGAGGAACCGGATCTATCAACAAACATGTTCACATAAAATGATGGTCAAATAATATAATACAGCTTATGCATAAAACTGAATTAGATGACGCTATATTTGGTCATGGCGCCGCGCTGCAATCCAAGGATTTACCGCCAAAGTTCGCCGACCTCTTTATCTACAAAATGTAAATAAACAATATTCTATTTGCACTCGTATCTATCTATTATTGCACCCATGCCAAGATTGGCACACTCTCGACTGTGCCAAATGTTCCTATCTTCGCGCGATCAAACGTGGAATTTCCTTTGTTTGAACACATTTTGTTTCTTTAGAATGTGTATTTATGAAATGAAGCAGAAATGTGCATGCAGAAGACGTATCACGTACTCAAAACTACTAAGTAACAAGTGAATATAAAATTGCAGTCTAGTTAGTCAGCTTTGAATTATTGGACCCAATAAATGTGAACTAGACGTCGTGAAAGCGATGCACAATAATTGCACAGCCACATAATTGCGCATGAATCAAACTCAGCTGATCTAGATTTTGTGGGCTTCGCGCTTTTCGGTGATGTTATCGATAAATCATCAGTGTTAGTAAAGCTAACCTATTCAGTAATCTGTGGTAAAGCAGACAAATATAATATTACGATTCTTTATTGTGTAACAATAAAAGTTTTATTTACATGATGTACTTGAAAGGGCACTAAAACAATCGATTATTCATGAAACCCTCATTCCTACTTCAATGGTCATCATCAGACCCGTTCCAAAATGCCATAGAAAGGCCATGTCGATGTTATCGGATATAGGCACAGTTCAGTTCGATCGGACCGCTGAAAGGCGTCGTAAAATCGTTTCATAGATTTGCACCTTTCATTATTTACCTACCTGTCTTAACTAATCAAAGATTTGTACCTCAAAACAAATAAAGTCGTCTCAAAAGCGCACCTTATGTTACAAAAGATGATGAGATATATCGCCAAACATATGGAACACGTAACAGGGCGGCTAATTTGGCGAGATCTCGAACGAGCCCGTGTATCAGCGTGTAGAACGTACTGTGGTTAAAGATGCGTTATCTTGGCGAGCTCAATGTTCAGTGCCCCAACGGTTCATCACTGGTAAAAGGCAGTCTAGGTAGGACGTCTAGCGTTAATTATAAAGTCACACGTGGACCTTACCTGGCGAGACAGGTGAATAACACCGCGCATTCATCTAGGATGGCAGAGAATTCTTGGGTATTTTGCTTCGAACGGCGAAAATCGTGGACGTATCTATACAGTCTTGGTGTTAGTACTTTTGTGCTGACATACTTTTCGAGTTTCTACTTTCAAACCAGCTTGTGTTTTATCGAGTTTGTGCTAAACTAATTTTCGTGAGGCACAGAAAACCAATAGTACAAGGTTGAATGGCCACACGTGAAGGTCCCATTATGGTTGTCTTTGATTTGTCTGCTATTGTTAGTTGATTGAAGTTTCGTATTATGAATCTCTAGTGTCTTTATTATTGTGCTTATAAAATTACCTATTGTTGATGTATTTCTCAATTGCTAGATATTGGAACTGCATGATTTTTCTTGATTATATTTGTCGTCGAATTACAAGGTTAAATGTCAAATAGGTACTTACTGTTGTCGCATCATAAGAAAAAGGCTGTGTTTTTTTAATATTTCAAGTCTTTCAAATGATGTGTTTGCTGAGGAGTTTTGCTAAATATCTAGTGTAGTATCTTCTTTAACCCAAATAATTACCTAAGTACTTAGGTACCTATATTACGCTGTATATATTTTTAGACGGGGTGTGGCGGTGTACTTCCGGGGTTCCCTAAACATCTCCCTCCAGTTTTTTCTGTCAATATAAATTTGACTTGTTAACGGGTGCTATTTACTAAATTAATATAAACTTATACGTTTTTATCCACGCTTTTTGTAGTGACATTACGTAACGTGCTAAATGAATATTCGTGACTGGCTAATACGCACTTGGAGGTTTTAGGTTTTTGTCAGATTTAACTGGTACCATCCCATGAGATATTTCATTGAACAAAGGTAATGGTAACACTAAAAGCTGCGCTGCGCCCCCCGGTGTCACTTGCTCTGACTGACCTAATTTTCGGGAACATAACTAGTCATTAGGTACTAATGAGTAACACACCTAGACGCATTTTTAAAATACAATATTACGTCATATAGTTGGAACACATATGATATATTCATCGATCTTGTTTTATATACCGACTTATTACATTATTTTGCGTAAATGCTTTAACCTATCTCACCAAGAAATTTCCTTCTACGTAAACTAAGTTTTTTAAGAAACAATTATTATTTACCGGTATTTAGCGTGACTGTCATTAATGGTTTTTTAGTAATAAACACTGTATAATAGTTGAATAGCTACCCAGCTACCCAGTGTTTTTTCTTGTTTTATTTTTACCCATTTGTCAAAATTAAAGAAAAAGACAAAACACGCAATAGCTCTATGTTTACTGAGGGAAGAGGTAAAAGCTTAAAACATCCGATCGTTTTGATAATAAACTATTACTGTTATGTATTAATTCAAAAGCTAAGTACAAAGGACCTAAATACCAAACACCCGTTGTAGTTAACTGCATATGATATGTTTTACGATGTACTTGACATAACATCGTGCCCTTATTGAGGCACTGTACAATAAATTATAATGTTTAATACTAAAGACATAGCTTAATAGATAAAAGATTAATTATTTTATATTCCATGTCATTGTCTTGTTCATTTTTCAAACTACTAACATATCAAACTATTTGCTTGTGAATTTCGCTGTAAGTAGTTGTCATTATACATCTTCTGTTAGTTTATTAAATTGTGCTTAGAGCAATTATAGAAAAATGTTTATGTAAGGTTATTATAATTTAAATATTATATTAACTAGTAGTACTGTGAACAGAAGAACTCGTGAGTACCAAACACCTCACGATCTTGTATCTGGAGCTCATCAAGTCGCGAGTGCATAATGTATCTTCAAACGTGTATGTAGGTACCATCGCATGCCGCGTCGTCGTTTTCCACCAGGATAATGGAAAATTTACAACAATTAAAAACAAAAATTCACCCATTTCGCTCACATCCACGTTTTTTGCCTTTTTCTGAATTAATACTGTTAGTACCAAAAATTTAAGTCTGTGGATAAATGGTGCAAACATCGCCCTTTTATGGACGAAATAAACTTCAATCACAAAGACGCCGACACTAATCCGTACTCGTAAAATTTGCATATTTTTATTTTTTTTTAAACTTTCAAGTCATTATGGTACATCCGGTTTAATATAACGGAGCCAATAATAAACCGCTCTACCACTACAAAATTTCTTAGTACAATCAACTTTGTTTGACAAAACTCTAGATAATTTCCTTATAGCACTTATAAGTAGATACTTATCAATTTGCTTTTGTTTAGTCATCTCCGACTATGACGAGACATAACAAGTCATCTCGTAGCTGCTAATGTAGGACTCCCATCTGAATCATATCCAATTGGTTTCATCGCAATACATCTAATAATACCATCGAGAATCTTAACAATCGTTGAATCTTATTGGAGTTTTTTAAATTTTCTCATCGATTACTAAGACTCATGTGAGCTCTCTAGTCTTGTACTAACCTTTATTGAGTTAAATATTGAAATTGTAAGTATTGAAACTTTGAAACGTATACATGCTCAGTCCTGCGACTATACTCGCGTAGTAGAATTAGAACTAAAGCAAGCTTCTGCGCTGGCTGGCTTAGACATGTTTCTAATAAGAACTGCAATTTTCTGCAACTAAGATATTTTGGATACACAGATGTTATACACCCCAAATTATATGACACTAACCCAAAAAAAAAACCCGTCCTAATACGTCATCATCATCATCATCAACAGCCTAAAGACGTCCACTGCTGAACATAGGCCTCCCCCATATGTTGCCACTTTGCCCGGCTGCTGGACTCACAGAACAGTCCATCGACTCCCCGCGGTTTTGACCAGGTCGTCGGTTCACCTAGTAAGAGCTGTCCTAATATGCTGCGTCTTCTGATTCGTGGTTGTCATTCGAAGAACCTGTTTTCCCCATCGGTTGTCTAGAAATAAATTGAGGTAATGATCCCATTGAACTACATCATCATCATCAGCCTGAACACGTCTACTGCTGAACATAGGCCTCTCCCAATGAGCGCCACTTTGAGCGGCTGCACTACATAATCGTATAGTATTAATGCCTCATGCCTGACCCTATTTGAGAGATGTATAGCTGTAGATAAGCATACACCGTGGCCAAAGAAAACCATGACACTTTGATATTTTTACCACTGCACGTTTGGTCGAAATAACGGCATGGCATGGCATGGCTATCCCTTAAATTCCAAGAGGCCATGCAATGATGCCATGCATAGAAAATATGTGTAAACAGAGAAACAAAGATACTTAAAAATTAGTTACACGACGTATTTTTTAAAACTATTTCCCCTACTTTAAAATTGTTACACCTGTTACCAATTCCTAGATGATGTCGCTTGCCGGTCGTTAACGTCTCCAAGTGTCATGGAACTTGGTGAAATGAATGAATGACACACGTTTCCACAGACAAAACACTTAAAATAATAGTCTGAACTCTGAATTCGCGAAACAAATAAACATTGTTTAGTTAATGTTCCGGAACAATACGCGGGAATTTTCAATGGAAATGGATATGACTTAGTTTGGGTTTGGCGCCGGATTCTGTACGTCTTGAATTTGTTTGACAATACTGCAATTGAAAAACTAAGAAAATGACTTCACCGTCATCAGCAACGTTTTCGCGAACAAATTATTTTTTGAGAAACTAGAAAGACATTTAGAGAAGGATGGAAAAAAGAAAGAAAGAAACGGAAACCCGTAAAGCCTCCAGTGCCACATTGCTGTTCTGTGACATTGCCCTGGATTTTGTACTCCTGCGATTGCATTTTTGGGCAGGCCATATCGCTTGAAGAACTGACAACCGATGCGGAAGAAAGGTTCTCGAGTGGCGAGTCAGTACGAACCGGAAGAAAAAGCGTATGCTGAGCTAGGTGGTATATAGGTAGATATCCACGGGTAGCCAATGATGCAGGAGGCGAGCAGCTGCTCAAAGTCGCGCTCTATAGTAGAGACCTATGTTCAACAGTGGACGTCTTCAGGCGGGTAATGATGATGAGCTGATGATAGCTTGTTTTGGTGGTAAGGTCAAGTAGGTAAGTCATTAAAATAAAGTTAAAGAACTTTTAACAGCTCCTGCGTCTGCAGAAGACAGAAAGACAGAAGTAGTGTTTTTAAATCCTTCTCGTGTCGTAGTTATGTAAATAAGTACAAAAATGATTGCTCAAGCTATCGTACGACATGTCAATGAAGAACTGGCAGCCAACTCTAAAGAGGTACATTAGTTGGCATTGATGTCTTCCAATAATGTAAATTAGATTACTTAAGCACTTTCCAAGGATTGTCAATATTATTTCGGTGCTTAAAGGTTATCTAAGTAGTTAATGGGTAATTTAAGTAACATACATACACAAAAGTGAACTTTGAACAAAAGCAAGAAGGAATTTGTTCATCATCAACAGCCTGAAGACGTCCACTGTTGAACATAGCCTCCCCCACAGAGCGCCACTTTGAGCGGCTGCTCGCCTTTTGCATCCATCGGCTTCCCGCTGTTATAACCAGACCATTGGTACCCCTTGTAGTGGGCCGGCCTATGCTGCGCCTCCCGGTTCGTGGGCGTCACTCGAGAACCTTTCTTCCCCATCGGTTGTCAGTTCTACGAGCGATGGGGCCTGTGCCATTTCAACTTGCTCATTCTAAGCGCTAGATGGAAGAGAAGAGCGGAAAGGGAAATTTGTTACTGCTCTTAAAATGGTTGTTTGTTACTGTTAATACTGTTTTGTTTGTTTTTTAATATCGACTTAGGTAATTTTGTTGGAATATGTCATGTTGTCAACGCAATCACTTTAGTTGGTTTGTGTGAAAAATGTATGTGGAGTGAATAGTGAGATGACGTCTGACAGAAATGAGTGGAAGACCACCAACCCCAACCCCAACCACCCCAGCCCCATTTTTAAATAGGATTAAGTTAGGCGGATAATTATCATGTCCACGCAATCAGCATTTTTCTAAACGAGTGATAGGTAAATCCACATATTACTTACTGCGACTCGTTGTCAATGTAAGTATAACAGAATACACATTGTCAAATCGGATTCAGGTTAAAACGTTAAAACCAACAATGTTAACAACCAAAACAATAGGACTAAGTACTGAAATCGTATTCAGTGATTACAATGTGGTTGCGCAACTTGCCTTGAAATGTTGAAAATCGTGGCCTCTAAGTTACAGCCGAAAATTCATTAATATACCATACATAAATGTGTATGTTGGAATGTGAGGTTTTCTGACATAACACAATATTATATCTGAATCAATATGCTACTTAGTCAACAGGGTGTTTTCCTGTAGCAGATGAATGACTGTTGATGATGTTCTGGTAAGAAACGTGTTGTATCGTAGACCGCATTCTTATCATCAGTGTTATAATCCTTATTTTATTGAAGTATAAAAAATATATTTTTGTTTTATAGAGTTTGCACATTGTTAAGATTAAAAACTCACCTATAATTTACCCGAATCCCGAAATATTTCCGTAAAAATTTAAAAATTCGTCTGATAGAGATGGCATATATTTATAAGCCGCAAAGGCAAGAGGTAGGTACTTGCTGTAATATTAGACAGTACTAAACAAAGGGCAGTAATCAAAACTAGATCTCATTAACCAAAATTCAAATTGTACAACTGATTTGAACACCTCAATTATGATAATCTTCTATCACCCACCATATTTGAGCCTCATGTACCATTGTTCGTTAAGATACCACTACAATACTATGCTAATTACAGTCATGACATGTGCTTAGTATGTGTAGCTCTATTTATATCTTTCAATACATATTAATGTGTAGTAATTAATGTATTTAATATGAAGACTTTAACGTGAATGGGGCATGAGTTTTGTTTTTTTTTATCTACTTAAGGTCTTAGTAAGCTGCACATATTCCCAAAGTACCTATAGTCTCATTATTTCATTTTGATATATTCTTTCATCGAAAATCAATGGCCAAGTTCTCAAAAGAGCTTTATTTTAATAGTTTTGATCTTTGAAAGTATGGTCAGTTGCCCGCAAATTAGGTTATAGTTATTTATATGGCGTTTTGTTATCTGCTACTACTTTTGATACATGTTCTCATCTTTTCTATTCATCATCATCATCATTATCAGCTGGAAGTTGTCCAATCGTCCACTGCTGAACATAAGCCCGATAGTGTTCCATTTTGTCCGACATTTTGTAGCAGCTTTCCTAATTACTTAACTAAATATTGCCCAAGTTTCATTAAAAGCTAATATTTATCATTAGAACAATCCTATACATTAACATTCCCACCTTCAAATATATCATTATCAAAAGAAACAATGCTATTGATAAATACCTAATTGGTTTTTATTTTTACTTCAGAATCCATTAATTCAATGCCAATTATTCTTTGTTCTACTACGAAGGTTTGTCTATTAACGATTCCTATTGGCCCAGGAAGTGAACAAGCCCTAATATAGCAGGCTCGTGCGCAATACTAGCGTGTTTTTATGACCGGCCCCCGAAACTTGGCAACGCAGTATATTGAATCAACAGTACCTATGGAAATACACTCTTTAGTTAGTTAGATATCGGTCTCCGGTTTTGATCGGTGTGTACTTGTGTAGCTGGCATTACGAGACTGATGTCATTATTATTTTTATATTTACTTACGTAATTAAATAAAACCTGTTGCTAAGGTTTTGATTCTACCAGATTTTATTTCTTATCCTAACACTTACCTACTTTTAAAAATGACGTTTATATTTTCTGTGTTAATATATCTAGTATTCTGGTAACATTGATGATCCCCAAATCAATCAAATCAAATCAAAGTGTTTTATTGCTTTTACAGCACTTTACTTATACTTATAAGACTTAATAATTATTAAATTCTGTTGCATACTTCTATAAAACCTCCTTGACTTCAAAAACGTTTGCTAGTGTGCGTGTGCGCGTGAGTGATCTTTTGCTATGGGTAGACGATGTACTGCTACGGTTCCCAGTCGCCAAGCGGAATTTTTCGCTCGCTTGTATTTCTTTAGTGACATCATGAGCCAGTGACCCATCGAGGCCGCCGGTTCTCAGACAGTACAACGTTAAGATTGCGTCTGACTATCGAATTGAGCCAATGATCTTAGATATGGAGATGCTAGTAAATCTCGTTACGCGAGCTTGAAAATATTTATGTGCCTACTTCAGCTTTATTTAAAACCCTTCGCCTAATTCGTGCAAATTTGCCCTGCACACTACTAATAAGTAAGGCAGTAAGAGAAAATTTGTCTGTTTGTTTGTGTACTTTTGACGCCAGAATTGATTTGGATGTAATTTTGAACTCGAGTTCCATATATTACCGAGGTCAACACTGATGATAAACTGGATCAAAGGATTTTTTTAATATAATTTTTTTATCAAGACCTAAACCGTTGCGTGCGAGTGAAATAGGGAGGTGCCTTTGTATTTCTATTTTTACAACCTCGCCTTTAATAATATACACTGAGATTGTAAAACTATACAATAATATAGTATTTAGTTTTTTAGATAGTAATTTATATTCAGTACCTACCTAGGAATATACTAGTTCTTTTATGGATTTTTAGTTTGATTATGGAGCCAATGATCACTTGATTCTAGATCTTATATCCTAGATTAATCGAGCGAGATTTTTAATTTAGTCAGGTATATGGAATACGGATTACGTGTTCGTATAATTATTATACCTGATGGTGTTTTGACCGATGTCAGGTTCTCTATTTTTATTCAAATCGAATTATTGGTGGCATTTATTGTGCAAAATTTACGATATTTTGGATTACATCGATTTATGGTAACTAAACTACTTAATCTCGATAAGATTAGCAGTGTTTTTTAATGATATGAACTATTTTGCTACATTAGCAAACTATGTGACTTTTTTTTTTCCTCGTTTGAGGAATAATGGCGTCACACATGTGACTTTTTAATGAAATAAATAAAATATTTTTTTCCATTAGAAACTTTCAAATAAATCTATAAACCTAAAACTATTTCGTTAGTCTCAATCTCAGCTGCTTATTGAAGCTGTCATGAATGTAAAGTGTTTCTGTCGGTTGCGATCAAATGACATGATCGCCTAACTGGCTAAAACTTGCCTTTTGTTCTTGTTAATTACTTGTTATCAATATGACTTCTTGCCTAAAAAATTAAACAAGAATATCTCTCGCTAAGTAGTGTAATTCAATACAATACGATACGATACGATACGATACAATACAATACAATAATATTTTATTGAACATCAACAAATAAATTACACAAACAACAAACACATGTAATACAACACACAACACAACAAAAAAAAACAAAAATCTACAAATACTAATGTACAAGTTATGTGATTCCGCTATTAAAATAGATTCTTGTTTTTAGCGGAATTACACCAGATATTCTTGATTCAATTTGTACCTATTTAAGATGAACTTCCGTGACGTCACGCTCGAGTCCATTCTCCATAGAGATAGGAAAAAAGTTCTAGGTTTGTGCCTGAGTCAATTACTTTCTTTTTTGTAAGCTGTGTAATAATATTAACTACTATAGGTTTATCACCCGCGCACACTCGTTAACACTCGAACCAGCCCTGCGTAGAACTTTTCCACGCAGTACAGTGCTGAGCGTACTCCTGTTGCCAAGTAATTGTTATAATAATTGTTAAAATGTATGAAATTATGTTCTCTGTTCTATTCTTTGGCAATAAATAATAATTATTCTTATTCTTATTCTTAAATAAATAAATAACGCCCACGATCACATACATAGATCCAGGACCCTAACTAAGGTATTGTATTTTAGCAAATAAACGATTTGATTGATTGATTGATAGATAGGGTTCCCTATATCTACGGAACCATAGGAACTACGAGGAACATGTTCCCACAACATCCAGACACAGAATAGAATGGCGGTTTAAGTAAATTTTTAAACGACTAGTCTTTTCTATACATTATTCCTGTTTTAATCTAAGTTGTCGAGTTTTCCTCGTTCTTATAAGAACTTGTGTTACTTTATTTATAGTCCGAGTACACAGTTTTTGCGTTCGCAATAGGACAACGACATTCTGAGGTCATTATTTGGGCAGCTCTGTCAATATGAACGTGTTAAGATTTTTTACCGATTTCCTAGTCAACTGAAGGTTCAATTACTCAGTTGTTAGCTATTTTAATCTGGTTTTTATGAGCCAGTTCTCGACTCCGTAAATCTGTATACATATTTTTTGTATAGTGTTGATCGTCTATTTTGATTTCAGATTTGAGCACTTGCTAAAGCAGTCTTTTATATATACACATTCAATGTCTTCATTTCTCGGAAACATTTCGATTCGAATCACGTCGTGATTGCTTTCGTTGTATAATGTGTATATAATATCAGAGATATTATTTTTCTGGCGACATTTTATCTTAATTTTGCAAGCTATGTAAATACTTCTTGTAACATTCATTCCCCAGGATTAAATATTCCGTATAATCTTTGACATCACCTCCCCTTCAAATTGGAGTTGTTTGTCTACTACTTATAAATATGTAAAAGGCTACATTTGCAGATGAAAACAGGCCGAATAGATGTCGCGGAAATTTGATGAAAATTTGTAAATGGCTCATGGTTTTCCTTAAACTTTTTTGCTTAACAGTCAGTGGTTTAAGCAGCCGCGTTTGGGGAAAAAAAATCGGTTGTAGTACTTACCTATGTTATTTTTTTATCGTTTGCCAAATTCTACTAACAATATTTAGTAGATCTTTTCTATTTAAGTACCTAACTATAACATTGCTTAATTGAACACGAACAATTGCATAATGGCATTCTAAATCAGCTAACGTAACGAACAGTTTACTAACTGCAAATGAAGTCTAGTTATTTCCCTGCCAAAAACTTCGAACAGTGTTTTTTTTTTCTTTTTAATTATCCTTGCATATTTCAAACTCGATAGAGAGAAACAAAACACAAACCCATTAACTATCACAATGTTTATTAGTCATGTGTAGATACATAACTAAGTAATCTTCACCTGCCGAATAAAGTCTTGAATGGTCTTACCTACAGATATTTTCCCCAGATAATATTATTACCTTCACAGAGCACCTTATCGTCACTGGAACAAGGTATCCCTCGATTCAAACATTCATTCTATATACGGCTTACAAGCGTACTTGCTTATCACTTGTTAACTTCTCCATGTTCCCCATTAGACGGGGAGTTCGAGTGTCGTGGCTGTGTTTTCCCCACCCCACTTGAAAGCGGGCGCTTTCCCTCGTAATGAATGTTAATGTTAAGATGCTGTGAACAGTTATCTAGATCGATTCAGGTTTTGTTTGTTCCGTGTATGTTTAATTACAAGTTAATAAAACGTTTTGCTGCTTATTGTTTTGCTTTCTGATGTGAGCCTATTTAGAAGTTGTTGGGTTTAGCTACTTTACGGACCTTTCGCATTTCATCTTACACTCAGCTTTTGATGATTGATCTATTATGTTCCATTCCAGTCTTAAATTTTTTACTCTAAGCATGTTCTGAGTTCATGACCCTGAACTGATTCAGAACAGCTTATCGAAGTTTCCCATGTGCCACAAAAATTCAATTGCTGATCTATTAAAACCGATAACAAACAAAATACTTTCCCTGCCCGCCGAAAAAGGCTGCGTTCACACCGTAAAATGGTACCAAAACGCCATATACGGTATCGCCCACACCGCTGAGTGGTTTAGGTATATCTGTACGAAAGTGAAACGACTTCCTCGACCCGGCATTGTGTCGGCCCGTGACACGGTGACCTTGGGCATCGCGGGATTTGTAAACAAATGATGGTGTCATCGTGGACGCGGTTATGGGGTTTCGATTTCAGGTGTTTGTATACAATGGGCTATATCGTTCGCTTAGGAGTTAGCATCCGTCCGATGTTCGCTTGTTTTTGGCTTTGGAACCGTTTGATGGCGCTGGATGCTAGGTCTTATAGTTGGTAAATTACAAACGTCATATGGCACCTTTCGATTGTCTTCTGTAGCCACTGTTACGGTTTCCACTTCTTTAACTTGTCAACGTCGATTTGCAACCCTATCGCGTAGCTCTTCTGAACGGGTCGTTCCCACATGGACTTTATTTACCATCCTGCACGTGCTTATTTAGAAGTCCGTGAGTGCAAGCAAGAGAGCACACGATCACCATCTCCATCTGACTTAAGCGATAATATGGCCCCTGCTCATGCATCAAAGCCAACTCTTGAGCTTACACGCACGTTTTGAGTACTTTGAGACGATTTTTACTGGCTGAAAAAGACACGGCCGAATATTAGTCTTTGCGATCAAGTATACTTTGTTCCTAGTACGATTCTGTCTATAAATCAGTTTCCAGACGTACTGTTACGTTTTACCGCTTGCAGCGTCCACGTGTTAAACCTACTTACCATAAAATTACATGTATTCATAGTTCTAGGAAATCTGAACTAGCTTTTTATGTTATACCCACGATTTTCAATTCATATCAAGTATAAGTTTAGCATATTAGGTATGTTCCCATACCCGCATTCGAATCGAGCGATCGCAAAAATGATCTTTCGTGTTTGAAAGACATGAATGTTTAAATATCTCTTGGTGACTTGTTTGTTTTTAATTTGTCAGCTACGTTATACTTACAAAATTGATAATGCAATGCAGCGGGAACTAGGAAACAATGAAATTTCAATAGAAGTACGAGCCTTGGCCTCTGCGGTCACTACAAATAATAGCCGAGCGCTGAATTGGGATCAGTAGAACAAAGACCGTGTTGCTAAGCAGGTGCACGTTTCGGGGGTGGTTAACATAAACAATGTACACACATTTACGTGCAATTGTAATTTTGTCTTGTATTGTTATGGTGACTTGCAGGCCGCATCACTCACAGAACCGAAAACAGATAAGGAAGTGGGTTCTTAAGGGGCGAACGCGAACCTGAAGACGTAGTGGTGTATGTAGATCGACCACTCACTAGACGGACCGACCGACGCCCTGGGGGTCTAGCAAAGATGCCTTTCGATTAGCGTTAATGCCAAAAGATAACTCAAAATGTATGGAAATAACATTAGCTGGGGAAAAATATCCAAAGGTAATGAAAATATCATTCGCATACATTTTGACGTTGAGGCCAATAGAAAGCGATCTTTGCTAGACCCCCAAATCAAATCAAAACCGTTGCAACCTTTGCATGGCAACTATGTGTTTAGCAGTGGGTATCTTCAGGCTGATGATGATTAACCTGTTGAATTAACTAAACTATATTGTAAACCAAAATAAACAAATAGAAAGACACGAAGGCCTCAGTTTTACTCCAAATATCTCCACACATTTCCTCTATGGCTCTACATAACTATAAACAATTAGATTGACGAAATAGTTTTTTTCATTTCTTCATCTTTCTTCAGCATTCAAACACTTGAGGTCTATACCTATATTATATCTACAATTAATCAATGAATTGGTTATATTTATTGTAAAGATAATAATAATACCTCAACCCGTAAGGTACATATATGTATGAATATATTGATTTTCATTCAAAAAAATTCTCTGACCCTATTAAATTGAAGTAGTGTGGAATATTTCGACGTAGATCTACAATTTATTGGTGTAAAATATTATCACCTGTCAAATTAAAGTATGGAACTTCTATTTTAATGTCAAATTCACGGTGGTTATCACCTATAGACTCAGTATTAATACATTGTCTGTCATTCTAACGACAGGTTCACTATGTTCAGCTCGTAAATATATAATTTATATAGCAATCATTTGCTTAAAGAATTTTCTGGTAGAACAAAATAAATGTACATTCTAATAAAATGGAACGTTTAAATAGGGAACACCATAATTATGTTGAAACCGAAATAAGTAGATGTCATATCTAGGTAGGTATGTGTAAATAGTAGCTACTCTCGTACCACACTGTTGATCCAATATAGGTTGTTTTGGTAAGTGAGTATACTGCATGCCGATTGATGCAGGAGGCAAGCGGCCCCTCAAAGGGGTGCTCTATGGAGAAGCCTATGTTCAGCAGATACATCTTCATGCTATTGATAATTTCTTCTGGGGTAAACTTGGTGTAAATACCTCGTCAATGGTACACTGGGTAATCTGTGATAGTACAATACTTGCTTACATCAAATTAGTTCACAGAAGCCTAAAAACACAGTAACTCATAACCAGGCTAAGCCCAGTTTTCTAAATTGTCGTTATTTGGAAAGCCCAAAAGTAGAATAATCCCCTGAGAAGCCAATTCGCTAGACTAGGAAGCCTATGTTTTGTGTAACTACCGGCCTAGTTCATTTAATTAGTGAGCTCACTTTGGGTGGGCGTTGTCTCTTTGTATTCGGTTAGCGAGTAGGTTTGTTCGAAAATTTAAAACCTTAAACTTACCTTTCGTTAACTAGAAAAGAGATATAGAGGGTTAGTCTGTAAGTCATAGATACACACATGACTAACGTAACCCCTCTTTGGTTGCGGATCAAAAAAGAAACCTTAACAACTTAACTCTTATTTTTAATTTAACAATTGGTCTTCATTAAACTACGGATAAGAAACCCACCCTTGCACTATAACTATATGTTAATCTAGTATTACAATTATTAAAAATAAAATTTAGGGAGGTAAACGACTGAACTGTTCCTGAACCTAAATCATCCCTTTGTTGACTGGATTCCTATTACTGTTTTTAAAGCTTCACATAGAAGCTTGGTCTATGAAATCGCAATTTTAATTATAGGAGAATACTAAGAATGTTCCTAGCAGGCATGACTGCGCCGTGGAAGTCTCCAGCATTCTAGGCACTATGCCAACTGAAAGATCAGAGCCATCCCGCTAAGACTATGTAATCTACAAGATGCCTTGCGTGGTCGTGCATGTATTTTTTAAAATGATTTCAATTTTACTGACATGGTTTGTTCTCTAGAGCTTTCATCCACAGGGTAGATAATTAGATATAGCTGTGATATGCCGGGGAATTTAAGAGGGCGCAGCCACGGTAGCAGCTACTTGATTTCTAATCATCGACAAAATCAGTGATTATTATAACAACACGCTTTTGCGCAATATTTTAATTTTTCTCCTTACGAACATTGGTAATACTAAGTAAGCCTCGGTAAGTAAACAGGCGTCACACAGGCAGACAGATTCACACCTTCCGAAACTATGATTTCACCACATATCGAAGGCTATAAAACTTAAAAGTCAACCACCTTTATCAGTCCAAATAGACCGCCTCCAGTGTTATCATGCCAAACAATCCTCCGGCGATCCGTCAAGCGTGATCGATCGCCCGCCGGCCGCTCCTAACATGGGCCGTGTTAAATATTTCGGTGCGCCCCCCCCCTCCCCTGTTGCTAGCATATATTCGTGTAATCGCGAGTGACGTCAAGGCCTAGATCAAGCCAACGACCCGACAAGGCCAAGCCGGCCGTTTACGACGCAATCTACGAAGCCTGTGTCGGTTTTTTTAATTGCGGAAATAGGAAGGCGCGAATCTTCAACGGTCCTTGAATTTGGAATTTTTGAATTTGGCAGACCTTGAAATAAGGTGTGGTATTGCCACTATGGGATTTGTAATGTTCCTAAATACACCTAAACCGGACTTACGCAATACTAATAATTTGTAAAATCATCGCAACTCTTAGAGCAACGTTAACATCTCCATTGGTTAAATGCTCTATCTAAATCGCAACTGCATCCGTCTTCTGTCTTCCGTCTTTCGCTCTTCCTATTATAAAAATGTGTGCATTATGCTGACCGCTAGTGCATTTTATAACATAAATCAACTAAAATAGTGATTGCTGATTTATAAAAATTAGAGCTGGCATTTCTGTGAGAACGTTGACTGAATAATTGAATATATTAAAATACGTTAATATGTATGATTTTGACATTTGGATACCATAAACATTTAAGATGTTAACTTTATTTGAAAAGAACCGTATTAAAATACATTTGAAAATTGATTTACATTACCTACATTAGAACACCGAGTTAGTTAATCAGCTCCAAATTAAACCTTTTTATAAAATTAATTATAAAATAAGGGCCTTCGTGCAAATGGTGGACCGCTTACATCGCACTTGACTTATTTTTATTTTATTTAGAGACACCTTTCATGTGACGTGGACTGGCCTTTTCATGACTAGAATGTAAAAAACGTCTTTTTTACGACGTTTTTAAGGTTTTTATTTTGTTTTTAAGCCATCATATCTTACTGCCTACTAATACCGTACTTTACGGTAGGTATCATAAATAAGTGCGAAAGTTCTACCTCTAAAGGCCACAAAGGTAGTATACAGATTTAGATGAAATTTGGAATAGAGATAGCTTATATATACTGAATTATCTTATCATTTACAGGATACTTTTTATTTGGTTATTTTTGTTTGTTATTTATGTTGTTTTCTAAAATGTAAATATTTAGCCTATGAGCCCTTAAAACCACGGTTCTTTCCCTGCCCCTACTCGAATGACTCACAGTTTTAGGAAATCTAGACGTGTGACAAAACACTATCATACAATTAAATTACGAGTGTAATTTGATGTAACAAAGCGCTTTATTCTATCTAGTTCGAAGAATTACGAATATTCGTGTTTAGTGTCACATACTTGAAAGTGAATTCTAGTAATTACTTTACTGTATTGTTCACCATGTACCCACCATGTGTAATAATTATGCGGTTTTGAGTCCATCACGATCCTAAACACGACCGTAAGTAGTTTAACCGTAGGCTTAATTTATTTATGTATATAAATTAAGCCTACGATCACATACAGAGATCCTAGATCCTAACTAGGATTCCTTGTTAGATACAGGAACTACAAGGGCCATGGTCCCACAACACCCAGGCACAGAACAAGTACTTGCACTTAATATTCCTTACTTTCTGTGCACAAAATGAAATACCTACCTTGCCCTGCCGCGGGAATCGAACCCGCCGCCTCTGAGTTATGAGCACCTCAACCACCACACCGCAGAGACAGTGGAATTTTTCTAAAGCTGTCTTAGAGCAAGCCTGGGTGGAACCCAAATCCCTTTCAAGATTATTTATTAAAGAATAGAGATAGATATTGAAGAGATTATTTTATACACCAGTATAAGACGTATTATATCAACGATAAACAAAATGTTATTCCTATTTTGGCTGTAGATTTAAGTAAGAATTAGTTTATTCTGTTTATTAAGATAAGAGCTGTGGAGTAAATGCTTAAATATAGAAAAAATACAAAGACAAGTTAATATTCCGCCACTGCTCTCACTCATTATTATAACGACTTCTCATATATTTCAGGGACTATTTCTAGAAAAGACAGAAAAAGGAAGAAATTAAAAAAGAAATTAGTTCCGGAGTAGACATGCGATGCCAATATCTTCAGTGCGAAGTACAATAGTAGCATCCACTTGGTTTAGGAACGAAAAGGTATAAAAATACCTAAGTACCTCTATTTTGACTTGCTATGATATCAATAAACTATTTAAAGTGCAAGACTGTCGTAGGAATAACCAATCGCTGTGCGAATGGAAAAGCCAATGCTTTGATGTTTTACAAACAGGGCTATTTAGATATCAACCGGTTAGTTCGTGGCTGAAAATCAGAGTAGGCCTCCAAACCACACAAGAAATAATTTATGTACTACGTACCCAAACCAATTGTTAATGTTGTCACGTTACATCCGTTCCTTTCGTGAAAAAGGTAGAATGGAACGCTACAAGTTAATGAGCAGCTCTTCCCCTACCTAAACAGTGCCTAGGTTGACAGGATCCTAAGAGCTGAAGAGAAAAAAAGGAATTGGTAACAGATATTTATTTTCGTAAATTTTACAAGCTTTGTAGAAAGCAAAAAAAAAAAGTCTCTAGATGATGCGGAAGTACGCGAAATTCAAGTTGTTTACGGCCTACAAGTTATCACGGTAGAATTAGAATGTTATTGGATCCAAACAAGGCCCACTTCTGGGTCTTCAGATAAACAAAGCCCGCTTCCGGTCTTCAACGAGGCCCACTTCCGGGTCTTCAAACAAACAAGGCCCACTTCCGGGTCTTTATTCAAACAAGGCCCACTGTCGTTATAGAGACTGAGGAATTCGTTGCCTTTAGTTTGTCCGACTTCCAGAGTTCAGCGGCTAGCTCATTCAGTTATTAGCTTCTGGATCCAGAAGAAGATTCTCGTCCTTCCACCGTCGATGAAGTATTATTACGCAGCTCAGATTCAAGATGCAGGAGCAGGAGACACGCAGGTATTAGTCGTCAAAGCTTTGACGGACGACGGGCCGGAACATGGTGATGAAGTTATATTGCCACTCAATGTTTGAAAAAGGCAAGCCGGTCGTCTCACTGGTTGACGCTCGGCGATAGATTCGTCGTGGTAGATACGGCGGCCGACGGTGACAACAGATGTAGTTTCGGCGATCAGCTCTCGGCGATAGATTCGTCGTAGTTTCGCGACTGGCTGTAGCGGATGTAGCTCGGCGATCGGCGATTTGACAATGGATATGTCGTGGCGCAGCGATTGACGTAGATGGAGATTCACTTCACAATTTTGGTGTTGGATAGCCAAAGATGGTTTTTGAAGGCGTTCTTGAGTTCCCGGGCCTTGCCTGGCCCGGGAATGGCCTTATATCAATTTAGTGTTCCTCGTTCGAGGAGTAAATTGAGACTGCCATTCCATAGCGACAGCTTTTCTAAAGAAACCTCGCTAGCATTCCAAGGTTCTAGATTTTTGCAGTTTTCAAAATTTTGAATACAGAATAGTAAAAAAATAAATCTAGAGTCAAAATACATACAATCATGGCCAAACTATAAAATACCTCACTGAAATTGACAGTAGAAAAAGAAAAATATGAATTTGAAGAGAAACTAAATTCGAAACAAAAAAAAACAGTTTCAAAACAACTGCCATCCGAGCAGTCGTGTCTAGAAATCGGGCCCGTGACCCGCGCGCAAAATCGATAAAGTGATGTAAAATTTTTGAGAAAAATCAAGTTTTTTTTGTGCTTAAATTACTGTGAAAAGGACTGTCAAGTGCTGTGATGTGAAAGTTGTGAATGAATAATAGAAACCAGGTAATATATTATGATATATACATACATGTAGCATTACATATTTCCCCCACGACCCCAGAAAATTTTCAACTCCATTGAAAATTTTGAAGGTTAGGAATAAAACCTTGCTCTTTCATACTTAAATCTTGCACTTCTTCTTTTACTCGCTCACAAACATACTTAGGGGATATGGTTCACATATTTGATGACGCATACTCCACAAGGAACTATTCATTATACATAACGAAGGCTTATTTTTTTTAATTAGGTGTCGTTATCCGCACCTTTTTGAAAACCCGAGTAAAGATAATAAGTATTTACAATTAAGAAAATGTACAACACAAAGGCTTATTTAACGAGTTGTGTACCGCTCTTTAAGAATATTACACACACCCTTGGGTATTGAAGATTTCAAGGAAATTAATATTCAAGAACCTTGTATTTAAGAAATTGCAAGGAAATTAAGATTAGAGTAACAACATGTGTAACTAAGAAAGTATAAAAAAAAATGAGTAAACACAATGGCTTCTTACCCACACGACTCGTGTTATAAGATAAAACAAAAAGAGTGAAAAAAAAAATAACGTTTGTAAAATGGATTTAAAAAAATAAGCCGAAAGGGTCTAGTTTCCTTGTACAATACAAAAATAATATACGCTAAAGCTATTTACAGAATAAGTATACAATTTAGAGAAAAAAACAGAATACGACCGCTACACTATTTACACTTTAAAATCTTTTACATGCCACTTTCCTCTTAAGCCGTTAGGATCCTCTAAAATAAAGACGAGAGGTGAGAGCTTCTCAACAACTGTGCATTTGACATATTTGGGAGCCAACTTTGAACTGAAATATGCACCAGCGTTACTCTGGACGTAATTTTTACGCCAGACTGTGTCGCCAACGTTGAACTCTTTAAAGGTGTGTCTCGTGTTGTAATGAGCAGCATTTTTTGTGTGTGCAGTGTGTAATGCAACCTGTACTTTATCGAAGATGTTAGATAATAATCCTAAATTAGCGGCGTAGATGTCACGAGGAAGAAAAATGAAATTATCAAGGTTGGAGCAGTTAGTGTATAGTGAACCACATGGTATGGTTTCACGTCCAAAGACCAGAAAGGATGGAGAAAACCCAGTTGTAGAATTTACAGAACTGTTGAGTGCATATTGGATTTTCTGCAAATGTTTGTCCCATGAACGGTGATCATCTCCGACCAACTGTGAAAGTGCGGTGATAATTGTTCTATTATACCGTTCTGTGGGGTTTACTTGAGGGCAGTATCGAGGTGAATAAAATATAAAAGGAATTTTATACTTATTCAGAAAACTTTGAAACTCATTAGATTGAAATTGTGAACCATTGTCCATGATGATGGTTTGTGGCACACCGTGTACCAGAAACACATTATTTTCCAAATACATGATGATATTGGAAGATGTAGCGCGCTTGATAGGGAAAATAAGGCAATACTTTGAAAAAGAACATGTAACCACTAGTATGAATTGATTACGTTGTCTTGTGAGTGGAAAAGGGCCCATTAGATCTAATGAGAGGCTTTGAAAAGGTCTTGAACAAATTTTTGGTTTACCCATAGGACCATATGGAGAATGATTCGAATGCTTATAAGAGAGGCATGTTTCACAAGAAGAACACATTTTAGCCACATCTTTAAACATACCAGACCAATAGTATCTTAAAGAAAGCTTCTTGTATGTTTTGAAAATGCCAGTATGGGGATTACTTTCTGAGTCACCATGGCAAGTTTTGATGAGATTCATTCTCTCAGAGGGAAGTGGAACTTCTTTCCAAGCAAAATCTTCATTTAGATAATCAGGTGAGTTATTATAATGGTATAAATTATTGTTGAGAATTTTGTAATTTGGATAAGCATCAGGATTATCTCGACAGTTAGTAAAAAGTCTATTATATAGTTCCAATTGTGATGCATTGTCTCTAGATATGGGTTCAACACCACCAATAATAGCAGTATCGGGTATTTTATGACGCGACAGAAGGTCTGGGACAACATTTTCTTTTCCTTTTTTATGTTTTAGGTCGAAGTTAAAACAAGACAGACGAAGACTCCATCGTGCCAATCTGCCAGAAGGATTAGACAAATTTTGGAACCACTTTAATGCTGCATGGTCAGTGTATACTGTAAATCGTTTACCGTTATCAAGATAACAACGCCAATGCTCAAGTGCAGTAATGACAGCTAAAGTCTCACGTTCTGTAGTTGAATAATTCTGCTCATGCTTGTTTAGAGATCTACTCATATATGCAATAACAACTTCTTTATTGTCTTTTTCCTGAGTCAGCATAGCACCTATCCCAAAGTTAGAAGCGTCGCAGTGAACGGAAAATGGATAGTCAAAGTCAGGGCAAGATAGTATTGGTGTTGTAGTCAAGCATTCTTTTAATTTAGCAAAAGCAGAGTCAGCCTCAGCATTCCAGACAAATTTTTTTGGAGATTTTTTTCCAGATGACGTTAATTTACAGAGTGGTGAAGCAATAGTACTGAAATTAGGTATGAATCGGCGAAACCAACTGCATGTACCTAAAAATTTTCTTACTTCTTTTTTAGAGGTAGGAGCAGCGTAAGCTAGAATCGCTTCAATTTTACTGGGATCAGCCCGCAATCCTTGCTCATCTACTATGTAGCCAAGATATTTCAGTTCTTTGCGAAAGAATTGACTCTTTTCAAAGTTAATGGTTAGACCAGCATAAGAAAGTTTCCGATGAACTTTAAGTAGGAGTGAAATATGTTCCTCAAATGTCGCACCTATGATTATTATGTCATCTAAGTAACAGAACACTTTATTCTCAAACTCTGGAGTGAATAAACTGTCCATAAGTCTTTGTTGAGTTGCTGGAGCGTTTGTCAATCCGAAGGGCATAACAGTGAATCTATACATTCCTTTACCAGGTACGTAAAAACCAGTTTTATCTCTGTCTTTGGGATGTAATGGAATTTCCCAAAAAGCCTTTGCTATATCGATACTAGACAAATATTTAGCATTTTTGAGGTTATCTAGTATCTCAGAAACAAAAGGGAGGCTGTAGGCATCTTTACGAGTAATTGCATTCAGCTTTCTGCTGTCGACGCAGAAACGCCATTCTCCGTTCTTTTTTGGAGTGATAAGTACTGGAGATAACCAAGGACTCTCACATTTTTCTATAACTTTTAATTCTAGCATTTTATCGACCTCATTGATGAGTGCTTTTTGCTTTTCTGGAGAGAGACGATAACAACGTTGTTTTATAGGTAAAGCATCACCAGTATTGATCCGATGACTAACTAAACTAGTACGGCCTAATTTACCTCGTTGTTCAAAAGAAATACTTTTGAAACGCTTGATTATGTCATTAGCAATTTCTACTTGATTCCCAGACAGATGATCAAATGTTGATATTTGATTTTCAACAGCACAAGTTGTATGATCTTTAGATTCGAGATTGAGTTCAAGAGAAAGTATCTTTGGGGAGAGTTCGAATTCTTTCCAGAAATCCCACCCAAGTATCAAAGAAGGATAAATATCAGGGAAAACATAAGCTTTGATAACATGTGTCTGATTATGAAATCTCAATGGCAAATGAAAATAACCAGAAGACATTGCTTTTTGTTTATTAGCAACCATAACTTGAGTTGGAGACTTGAATAGTTTAAAGCCTAACTTTTGGATATCTTTATGAGAGTTATTACCTAAAATAGTTATACAACTTCCACTATCTAAAAGACCGGAAAAAGGTATATTGTTTATAGACACGTTAATAAAAGGTCTGTTAAAGTCTTTTTCTTTGTCGTAGAAAACAGAAGTTGTTTTGTAGCAAAACATAAAATTTCGAATAGTATTTAACCATTGATTCCAGTCGTTAAGATCAAAATTATTGTTATGTGATTTAGTGAAACCATTCAAGTCGTCAGCTAGTTTTTTTGTTGATTTGATGGAGCACATTTTGGACATTCGCTGATTCTCACGCCTTTACGACCACATTTAAAACAAATGAGGTATCTAGGCTTAGTACAAGTTTGTAAAGAATGGCCTGTGATACGACAGCGATAACAGAATTCTTCTTTAGAAATGTCATTAGTTTGAGATGACGAGCGTGGATGTTTATCTTCATGCACTGCATTAGTGTACCTTACGTTTGGAGACGCTTTAGGAAATGAAGCTTTAGAAAATGAAGGAAGATAGGCAAATTCAGCAGCACAAGAAGTGTCTTCAGATCTAGGCTCATGAAAATTTTTGTCTCGTTCAGAAATGCGTTCGTAACTTTGACAAGTAGAAATTAAAGAATCTACCGTTTTAATATCTTTAAGTGCAACAAAAACTGAATAGCACGGTCTTATATTATGGAGTAAAATCTCTAATTGTTCGCTCTCGCTAAGTTTCTTTGAAAGACGAGCAAACATACCGAACATAATTGAGACGTAAACGATAATGGTCTCAGTTGCTCCTTGCGTTCTATTCCTTATAGCTTCCAACAGCTTATAGTCGTAATCATGTATACCAAAATCTCGAATCAGCAATGTGCAAATATCTTTCCACGATAAGGTAGGATTTCGATTATACTGAAAACGAAACCAATGAAGGGCATCACCTGTGAAAATCTCAAAGGCGTGCTTGCAAAGCATACCTTCCGGAATGTTTCGAGAAATCCTAAACTCGTCCAATCTTTGAAGAAATGATCTAGGGCACGATTTTCCATTGAAAGAAAACGTTTTGAGCTCCTTCACAAAATTATCCGAAGTGTGATAGTTTTGTACAGACTCGGAAGCCAGTGGTATACTAGTCAGAATGCTTGAAGGTAAAGTGGGTTGAGGAGTACTCAGTACTTCCAAAGTTTGATTGGTTCCAGTCATAGGTAGTAATTGATAAATCGAGGGAGGGCTAGGCTGAGTCTGAGGACAAGGATTGTGAATGTCAACTAACACTTCTTCAGAAGATCCTGAATAATCTGAAGTTAAGACTTCAAACCGTTTTTGGAGCGTGAAGAAGCGAGATCGTATGTTTGAGCATGACTCAACAAATGGTGGAACGGCGTTAAAGCGTTCGAGGCGATAATGAAGATGATTTACGAAAGATTCAACTTTCCTCAGGTTACTTTTATCATCCGTGGCTTCGAGGTGCGAGATTTTACCCTCGACGTAATTAAACGTGATCTCTGCTTGGGAGAGGTCATGTTTGAGAGGTATTGGAGAAGATTTTATGTCCTCAGGTTGAATGTGACTCAATTTTGCCAGCTGCTCCTTAAGAGTTGTCAAAGTGTCAGCTGGTTTTTCACCTCTGATAGTCACTTCATATTCCAGTTCAAGTTTGTTTAGAAACGAGTATTTAATTGGTCTCGCCATAGTCACAAGTTGAAGTCAATAGTCAAGGATAAAATCAAGTCAAGTTTAAGTTCGTTTAAGCATTAAGTACTATGCGAGTGTTGTAGAATGTAAGTGTGATGTTCCGCGTGTCCTGCCTGTAAGTACCTAAGATATTACGTTAGAGCCAAAAGTCAATATCAAATTTTAGCCTACTTGAGTAAGTATTATTTTAGAATTTAGAAGAATGTTTTAGAGGGTTCATTTTAGTTGGGCGCCAAACTGTCACGTTACATCCGTTCCTTTCGTGAAAAAGGTAGAATGGAACGCTACAAGTTAATGAGCAGCTCTTCCCCTACCTAAACAGTGCCTAGGTTGACAGGATCCTAAGAGCTGAAGAGAAAAAAAGGAATTGGTAACAGATATTTATTTTCGTAAATTTTACAAGCTTTGTAGAAAGCAAAAAAAAAAGTCTCTAGATGATGCGGAAGTACGCGAAATTCAAGTTGTTTACGGCCTACAAGTTATCACGGTAGAATTAGAATGTTATTGGATCCAAACAAGGCCCACTTCTGGGTCTTCAGATAAACAAAGCCCGCTTCCGGTCTTCAACGAGGCCCACTTCCGGGTCTTCAAACAAACAAGGCCCACTTCCGGGTCTTTATTCAAACAAGGCCCACTGTCGTTATAGAGACTGAGGAATTCGTTGCCTTTAGTTTGTCCGACTTCCAGAGTTCAGCGGCTAGCTCATTCAGTTATTAGCTTCTGGATCCAGAAGAAGATTCTCGTCCTTCCACCGTCGATGAAGTATTATTACGCAGCTCAGATTCAAGATGCAGGAGCAGGAGACACGCAGGTATTAGTCGTCAAAGCTTTGACGGACGACGGGCCGGAACATGGTGATGAAGTTATATTGCCACTCAATGTTTGAAAAAGGCAAGCCGGTCGTCTCACTGGTTGACGCTCGGCGATAGATTCGTCGTGGTAGATACGGCGGCCGACGGTGACAACAGATGTAGTTTCGGCGATCAGCTCTCGGCGATAGATTCGTCGTAGTTTCGCGACTGGCTGTAGCGGATGTAGCTCGGCGATCGGCGATTTGACAATGGATATGTCGTGGCGCAGCGATTGACGTAGATGGAGATTCACTTCACAATTTTGGTGTTGGATAGCCAAAGATGGTTTTTGAAGGCGTTCTTGAGTTCCCGGGCCTTGCCTGGCCCGGGAATGGCCTTATATCAATTTAGTGTTCCTCGTTCGAGGAGTAAATTGAGACTGCCATTCCATAGCGACAGCTTTTCTAAAGAAACCTCGCTAGCATTCCAAGGTTCTAGATTTTTGCAGTTTTCAAAATTTTGAATACAGAATAGTAAAAAAATAAATCTAGAGTCAAAATACATACAATCATGGCCAAACTATAAAATACCTCACTGAAATTGACAGTAGAAAAAGAAAAATATGAATTTGAAGAGAAACTAAATTCGAAACAAAAAAAAACAGTTTCAAAACAACTGCCATCCGAGCAGTCGTGTCTAGAAATCGGGCCCGTGACCCGCGCGCAAAATCGATAAAGTGATGTAAAATTTTTGAGAAAAATCAAGTTTTTTTTGTGCTTAAATTACTGTGAAAAGGACTGTCAAGTGCTGTGATGTGAAAGTTGTGAATGAATAATAGAAACCAGGTAATATATTATGATATATACATACATGTAGCATTACAATGTATAAGTACATATCTTATCTAAATCGGTGTCATTTCACGCCCTACCCGTTAAAAGAGACTGATATTATCCGAGCGATGAAATGTTTAATTATTATCAGACTTCCTTGTTTGATACGATGAAAAATCGTTAATTATTAACACCGGCGGGATCGCTTACCGCACGCGTGCGGGACTGGTCGCACTTAACTAGGGATGCCATGTGTTGATTCAATTAACTGGGACAAGGAGCTTTAAAACACAGAGATTGTAGTATGCTCATCTTTACCACCATTCCAGATCACCATTCTTATCATACATATTCTTTGATACTGTTGAATTTATACCTTTTTACAGCTACTTATATGAAAAAAAAGGAAAAAGAAGACTTTCTGTGACAGAGAGTATTATGGAAGGAGACGTCAAGCGGCAGAAAATTGGGGTGGGAGTTCTGGTGCTCGGAAAACAAAAAGGAAACCGAGGATACTGGCTAAGACGCTGGACTGTGGTCTGTTGCTGCACAGCACGACGGATAAGTGCCTCCATACTCCGTAGTGGGCTATTTATAAGGTGTCCGGAAGCAGCACTCAAGCTGCTCTTAGATGGCACCAGAGAAGTCATTGGATGTTCTCACATAGGGACCACGTATGGTTTTTATCATATACACATGTTGTTTGACGGGCCCGATAGCTCAGTTGGTAGTATCCCTGCCTTCTGAACTGAGGGCTGTGGGTTCGATTCCTATCCAGGACAAACATTTGTGTGATGAACATAGATGTTTGTTCTGCGTCTGGGTGTTATATTGTATTCTATGTATGTATTTACAAACAAAAAAGTATATAAGTATTATATCCGTTATCTGGTTCCCAAACTAAGCGTTTATATTTTTTTTTAAATATGTGTGAACATTTCACACAGTGCCATCTAGCCCCAAACTAAGCATAGCTTGTACTATGGGAACCAGATAACTGATACAATACTTATATACTTTTTTTGTTTGTAAATACATACATAGAATACAATATAACATCCCATATTAAATCTCATTGATTTATACCTATGAAATAACACAAATTCAAGTGAACTAAAGTGGGACAAATCCTCTGAAACACTGACTGATAGCCACCCTACACTTAACCCGTACCATTTCACTTCCGCGGTCGAATCTCCAAGTTCCGCCACTAAACGACCTACCCACCCACTTATAGCCAACCTTATGGCCCTTGAAATAGAGGGCATAGATACCCAACAAAAAAGGGTGCTCATACAAATAACGATTATATTCTAAAACTCGGTTATTATTTTTCCTCGATATAAAAAGTAATGAGTTTCAAGCTCAACCCTTCTGCTTAGCTATGAGACTTACCCCCTCGGTAATAAAGTTTAAATTTTATTGTCAACTGGATTAAATTAGAATTGGTTACGAGCGTTATGGTTAAGTGAAGGGTATATAGGGGTTTTTGCAAGCCCCACGATGTTGCGGGGGCTGGTGGTGCATGTTTAATAAAGGTAAACAGAACAGTGGCCCATTAACTGGCGGTAGCTTTGTCTAGTTACTGTTCGGACATGATTTTTGTTAATTAAAACACAGGTGGGGTTCTTACATGCGAGTTTTGTTTGCTTGATTTGACAGTTCGAATCGATAGGTATCATCATTTCATGATTACGTTATAGGTGCACAGAACTAATGGCGACATATACAACGACGTTCTGAGGGCGAAGTGTATTTTTTTTCGTGCTCTGTCATTACTTGATTAGTCCTAACCGTCTTTCCTCTCGTGTACGCAGGTGGTCAGCGCTGGTTTCAGAGTTTCTAAGCTGGTATAAGGCTTTTCTTGGTTTGGTTTAACAGAATGTATTACGAATTACGGTATCGCTCAGTTGTAAATAGGTGCCACTTTTTGTATTGGTCACATTGAGATAGGATACATATTGGTCATCCAAGTAACACCAGCACAGCAAACGTTGCTTAACTTTAGCGATCGGATAAGAAAGGCTGGTCGAGCTTTACTTTCAGCTATAGCTCTTTGAAATATACGACGTACATTCCTTCAATAACTGGATCTTTAGAAAAAGTGCCTATAGAACCCCAGTACATCGCGAAACGTAAGCCGTTTAATTGGTGTTGGTATCATAATATGGTACTTTGCAGCTGAGCAAAAACAACTTTGATAGGGAAGCCATTAGGAGGATACAGTTGGGCTGGGCAGCTTTTTGCAAGCTTCGTCAAGTCTTCGCGTCGTCCATACCACAGTGTCTTAAGACTAAAGTCTTCAATCAGTGCGACCTGCCAGTTATGACCTACGGGGCCGAAACGTGGACACTCACTGTCAAGCTAGTCATAAATTTAAAGTCGCGCAGCGAGCTATGGGGAGAGCTATGCTCGGAGTTTCTCTGAAACACAAGATACGAAACGAAGTGATCCGACAGAGAACCAAAGTAGTCGACGTAGCGCAGAGGATTAGTAAGCTGATGTGGCATTGGGCTGGCGACATTTCTCGAAGACCTGATAACCGCTGGGGTAGACGGGTTCTTGAGTGTCCAGCGGCCAGGTGTAGTGACGAGGACGACTTGCGAAAAGCGGCTGGATGCAGAGAGCTGAAGACCGAGCTCAGTGGTGTGCTATTGGAGAGGCCTATGATGATGATCATAATATGGCACCGAATTTATTATTTATACTTATTTATTTATTTATGTCAATAACATATCCCCCCTCCCCTCCCTCTCCTTCCCTACATTCACACCTTCCCTTCACTCCTACTCCCAATACTCCTATCCACCTTCCATGCGGTGGGGGAATGAAGCATACAATAGCATCGGACCCCCACACTACGCATACTTCACACTCCTATCTCTTTCAATAAAAAAAATAGCTAGGATTGATATGGATATTGTAAGATAACCCAGGTGGTTGTAGCTTAAACTAGGCCTTAGTCCCGGGCTGTCTGCCAGGATGCAATTTAAAAGTTTACAGTACGCCATCATAAGGCCTGCCAAGTTTTCAATTGTTTTCCTTCCGCAGTTGAAAATCCCTGTCGAAACGAAATTTTCTTTGGAGTAGTGCTTAATTATTTTTTATTAGTCCAGTTACGTAATAGTTCTGATTAAATATAAACAACAATAATCATCATCATATTCAGCCTGAAGACGTCCACTACTGAACATAGGCCTCGCATCAGTTTGCGTGGCTGCTTGCTGCATCCATCGACTCACCACGGTTAGAGGCTACGTCTTCCGATTCGTGATCGTCATTCGAGAACCTTTCTTCTCGATTGGTTGGCATTTCAACTTACCCATTCTAAGTATCGGTCAATAGGTCTCATGCGAATATTTCCTTTTGATTTTTCCTCTCAAGGAAACCTCGAATTAATAATAGTATGTTTCTAGTAAGATTATAGCACCTATAGAGTTACAGTATTCGAACTGGCATTTGACCTGACATTGTGTGCGTGAAAGAATCGAATTTCATAATTTTATGCATAAACAAACGACCTTTCCGGCAAGCCTTCGCGACAAACCGTGATTCGCAAACTTCACTTTTACCTTCATTTGCGATGTTGCATTCCAAGAAATAGAGTATTTAGCAGAGAACTGCGATTTTAAATTAAGTTCTTGTATTGTAAAAAAATTTACTGGCTCCATCGTTTTTTCTGCTTATGCAATGTTTTCACAGCCTCAGAATAAAAGAACAAATAGACGGGTGGTAAAACTAAAACGTACTATTTTTGATATTGTTTGATATGTATATGACGCACATGAGAAATGCGTCGTTAAAACCGCGCTATACTGTTGATAAACAGCTTTTGGCTAGTATTGCGCAGTGACCTTTACTTAATTTCACGATTTCGTATAACTTCCTGATAAACATAGATAAAACATTGTATTAGTATGATATTACAATGAATTGGGGTAAAATAGCGGCCCACTAAATAATTAACGTGCATTCTTTTTTTTTTCATTATCGTCCGATTGCATCATAAAAGATTTTATTAAAATGAGGTATAGGTAAACCTATAACAAAGTACACATTGAGATCTTAAAAACGGGCTGTACGTCCTCACTATAATAAATAATAGTAAATAGAATAAAATGTCTTTATTTCAGGCAAAAAACCCATATGCTAAAATAAAAAAAGATAAGATAAAATACTAAAAATAATATAAAACACTATTCTCAAGACGCGTATTCTGATCTCTTTCTTTCGGACTTCAAATTGTGTGCGTTGAAACTAATTTAAGCGGCTTTCCAGAAGCTTTAATACCGTAATCTATCTTTTATTTACATCTGTGCATACACGTGCTATTACAAGTCTGTTTAAATACATACGACCCAGTTGTTCAGTTATTAAGTAACAAGTAAAAGCGTAAAAGCATAACTATGACAAACTGCGTTTACGCATGTTTTTTGTGCAAATGCAAAACACAGATGCGTGTGGTCCATAGACTTTCAGACTATCTAGAAGTGCGGAACGTGGACCGAAATGATGCAATCATGTTATACTTAGCTTATTTGCATGCAACGATAAAAATAGCAAATGTAAGGCAATTACCGTGGTATTAATAACTTGAGGAATGAGGAGATCCGCAGGAGGACTAAAGTGACCGATATCGATATAGGTCTTAGGATTGGCAAGTTGAAGTGGCAAAGAGCAGGCCACATCACTCGCAGAACTGACAACCGATGGGGAAGAAAGGTTCTCGAGTGTCGACCACGAACCGAAAGACGCAGCGTAGGCAGGCCCCCTACTAGGTGGACCGACGGTCTGGTGAAAACCGCGGGGAGCCGATGGATGCAGGAGAAGAGCAGCCGGTCAAAGAGGCGCTTTGTGAGGGAGGCCTATGTTCAGCAGTGGACGTCTTCAGGCAATTAATGATGACGGTAGATGATTATTGTGGTTACGTATTTGTCATTACTTATTCAACAACGAAACATATTCACCAAAACCCTCTTCAGTCCCGTTCATAAGTAGGTATTGTTAAATTACACGGAAATTCGGAATTCAATTTCATTTAAATAAAGACAATAAGAGTCAAAATAACTTATGTGACTCATATCACGTAGGTTACATTGTAATAAAAGAAGGTACTTTGTTTATAATTAAACTGGACACGCCTCGCGGTTTCACCCGTAACTTACATCACCCCTAATTTTCAGAGACAAAAATGTACCCGACGTTGATCTCGGTAGAAGGTATTTAAACATAGTCCAAAGAATGTCAGATGAACGGACGGCGTAAAGATGGCCTAGTCCAAGTTTGCTTTACTCTCGAAAAGTTTTTTTTTATAACTGGATAGGCCCGCATTTGACCGTTAGTCGGAAAGTGATGATGCGGTCTACGGTGGTACATGCGTGCCTAGAAGATGCCTATTCACTCGCGAATTGAAGAGCTCCAGATTGTAGGTACTTATCGGGACACAAAGACGCTGGTAATGTGTTTGTTCCATTCTTTTCGATACTCACGAGTCTCACGACGCCACCGAGCGCTCGCCGGATGTTGTATCATTAGCGTCAGATTTTTTGCAAAGAATTTATAAATATTCTGTAATTTTCAAATCACCCGCTAGAGGGCATTTCCGTGAAACCATACAAAAGTCAGAATATAGGAAAGCTTAAAAATTGCACAAAACTGACACAAATTAATGACGCAGCAGAAAAGTTTCGATACTCACGACCGACACCGGGAGCAGTCGGCTGTGAGCATCGAGACTTTTCGAGAGAAAACGTGCAAAACTCGGACTAGGCCTCAGCTTTCAATTGTCGATCAATAAAAAGAACAAACAAACAGGCAATGTGTCGCTTTTATGTATTAGTAGAGATAAGGACTGTGACTAAACTTAGTGATTCAGTATTCATAGGTTGTTTGTTATTTTGTTAGTAATTTTGTCATACATAATTTATGTAACGCGCAAAAAAAAAAACAAAACAATTTACTTAGGTTACTGAGTATTTATTTACCTTCCAGTATTTACTGCGAAGCAAAAGAATCGAATAAATTACCATCTATAGCTAGCATAGTTCAATATTTTTTTGAAGAAAATCGCGGATGATAAAGTTTAGGTAGTAGTTATTTCTTACATAATCCATACAAGTTTTCGTACATACACTAAATCAACGTTTTTCCTTTCTAACCTGTTTTATGTGCCACCTATAAAAATGATTGTGTTGGGTTGAAATTATACTTTTCTGGCATGTAATATTGATTATTCGACTATCAATAAAATTATCGTTAAATATCTTGAAAAATGTCGAATTACTCCAGCGAGATCCAGCAATACATTTTCCTCAAAATTTTGAAAGTTCTACGCGTATTCCGGAGCAGTAAAACACAATTTTGAATAAAACCAGTTTAATACAAAACCAAGGATATAAAGCCTATATTCCCTTGAATCGTGAGGAAATTCCTAAAGTAAAATGTATGTAAGGTATTTTAATAATGTGTTAAATAAGGGGAAATGTAGAAAACACGACACGCGAACCGTTTGCTCCGTCATGTATTGAATTTTGCCTTTTCTCCGATGTTGCTTGAATTTCTCGACGTAGCAGAATTAATGGAGGTTGTGTCGTTTAATGTTTGATAAACAATTCAAAAGGTATATTTGAATACTGTAGTAGTGTAGTATGAGCGAGCATGGCTCAGTGGTAACTAGTGCGACTTAACAGCAGACGCCTAGGTTCAGCCCTACTCGGTCTTGCACCAAGGACTCAAAAATCACAAAGAGAATAACAAAATTGCTCCCTAAATAGAATAGTGGTTATTCCAAACCCAACTCCCAGTTGGCCGGCTTTTAGTATATTTTGTTGCTTCATTATACTACAGAGCAATATAATCATACAAAGTTTTAAACTTGTATGTATTACCACGTTTTTAATAGTACTTACGGGATATTTACCGTGATTGTATTCTATGTATGTATTTACAAACAAAAAAAAAGTATATAACTATTGTATCAGTTATCTGGTTCCCATATACAAGCTATGCTTAGTTTGGGGCTAGATAGCGCTGTGTGAAATGTCCACACATATTTATTTATTTTTTCATTTTATTTTTGAGAGCCCTATATTTCGGCACAGATGCACGCACCAGCCACAACCACAACCATGCACAACCGTGAAAGTTTAATACAGTGTTTTGTGTGAATTACCGTTTTCGAGGTATAAAAAAACTAAAACCGTTATAATACATGTTTATTGTACTTTGTTTCTATAAAGATATACCGATTGCGGCTCAAGGAATACAGCGGTTTCGACAGACTAGACAGACAGAAAGACAACAGGTACCGAAACTTGGTCCCGTTTTTACCCTTAGGGTACGGAACTGTAGAAAAATGCCACCAAGCCACGGCCTGAAAACACTGCCAATATAAATTCCTCCAGCTACCACCTGTTACGGCAATAAAACCGCCACGAAACAACTATGTATGCATCAAATAGTTCAATAGTATTGGAATTCAGTGTCCTTCTATCTGCGTACAGAGACGGATCTAGGCTGGAATCAGGGGGTGGTCAACAGCGGCGGGGGGGCTAGCACCACGCGCTACAGTGGATGTGTCATGTCCTGTGGCCTGCACTTATGGTGTGTAATAAAACTGTTTAACTTGGTACTTGTACAAGTTCTGCACCAAATCATCATTTTATTATTATAACTGATTTATAAACTGTTCCCTTTTTCATTACATATTTAATATCAAAAGCCTGGCAGCCACAGATAAATGAGACTGCATTTATACAAACACCCCCTTACCAATAAACATAGCATAACTTTGGAATAGCCGCTCAGTGTTTTCTTTGCCCATTTCAAACTCAACAGAGAATGACAAAACACTAAACAACTATTCACCCGCTGCACAATGTCTATTAGTAGGTGGGACAGTATAAAGGTCGCCACCGCCAGTGTACCCCTAGATCCATCACTGCCTTCATGCATACGACATACTCCTTTATTCAATTCTAAGGTCACATTATGCGGATTTCCGTTCAAGACGGCGGCACCCCTGATACGATGGCCCTTTCTGAGGAAACCCCAGATAAGTAAACCCCTTTCTAACGGTTGGGTATAGGAATAACAGGATCATCCTTGTTGACTCATGGTTGTTGGAAAGTCAGTTCTTTAATTCAGGGGTCAAGAAAGCGTTTCACGTTAGGCTAGAGCAGTACCCGTGTTTTTGAGGGAAGCCTGTATATGTATATACTATAGGTGTCCTCGGAAAGCGCTCCTTTGTATAAACAGGTTGGATTGCATTGCATCCAACATCCAACAGCTTCTCCGTGGTTTTGCCAGACCCCTACTAGTTTATCCGAAAATATACAGTGCTACGAGCGTCAACTACACGTAACTGTAGGATGTTTTATGATTTATGACTAATCTCACCGTAAAAATTATATTTTATGTTTCTCTTATTTCTATATTCTGATGTCTCACGAGAACCTCCGCAGTAATAGCAATAGTTAATAGTGACACCCAGAATTTTAGAATATAGAGTACGGAATCGTAGGTACTGCTATGGGCAGCTCGTAACATCTTTCATATTAGTTAAACATTATTTGCGTCAGAGACAATGCTATACGTAAAGCACTTAGACGTCAACCATTTTCTTTCAAGGCTATTACAACTAGGAAAATCAAGGGCCTCAATTTGCGACGAAACAAAACAAAACAACAGCCGAACTCAGAAATTCTTATTGTGTACGTAGATTTTTTGCTGGCAGGTCGATAGCCCGCCTAACATACGTAAAGCTATAAGTAAGTACTAATAACTTAATAAAAAACCTGACCAAATGATTGCTGGCCTTCAACTCGATTTAGATCGTTCACCTGCCTATCTCGAATGGATCTGATTGTGGCAGCCCGGGCGCGTGACGATTGCCGAATTCAACTTGCGATTCTTAGAATCGAGAGCTGTTTGCGAATTGGTTTTGTTATCGATATCGGGAAGGGATCGATGGCTTTTTGATGTTCCTGCACGAGTCTTATTAGGTAAAGGGGTACCCAATACAGAGTATTGAGCGATTCTTTGCCTGCGTTCTAAAGAAAAATGTCTGAAAAGGAGCAAAAGATTTTGTTATGTAAGAGAAGAGACTGTAAGGTATTTGGGCGGCCTTAACAGTAAGGAACTGTTAAGATCGCTCTACTATATTGATATACTTTTATGCCCTGCCCTGATTACGCGACTGTAAAGAGTACGTCCTTCGGCCTTTGCTAAAAATTTATTGAACTGATTTTGATGAAACAACAATAAGAAAAGAACCCGTTGAGCCCGAAATACCTACATTACAAATATACAATACGGCATCAAACTTCACCTTGCAGTTTTTCCATGATGGATTTTCATACACTGTACAACAGATCAACGAAAGTTCTAAAATATTTTGGTTATACAATTAACATAGGTACACCCAAGAAATGTTTCTTAAATTGTCTTCTAAGTTACGATTCTGCCTTGTAAACAATTTTATTAAATAAGTTTATTTATAAAATATATTTGAATTTATTTTACATTAAACCTTGATCTTCAAACCGTGTGTTTTCTTACAAGCGTTATGCAAAAAAGCTCGTGTTATCGAACTCTGACAAATATGATCTGATCACGATCTATAACTAATTGAAAGGTAAGTAGGTGTGATCGGTGGATGGTTTCGGCGGGCTCCTTTTGTGGTGGCTCCTAATTTTTAATGATGCAATTTGGACAGATATTTGGTTGGCTCATGCGGGCTAAGCCCGACCTCCAAAGACTAAAAACGGCGGAACCAGAATTATCATTACAACTTTTATTGTAATTTATTTTATTTCTATTTATTATTTATTTAATTGTATTGTTTGTACAGATTTGTGATGTATAACTGCATCGCTTGCTTAGTGTCAACATAATAATTATTAATGTAAAACAAAAACACAAACCAAACCTCGTTTGTGTTTTTGTTTTACCCGCGTCCGTACCTGAAGCCGGAACCGACAATAAACAAGTGATCTCTTGTCCAGTGGGCCATGTCGTGCCATCCCATTTGTGATTCAAACATTTCCATTATTTATATTTAAAGTTCGTTTTGTAAATTGTGTAAAATAGTTTTTAGTAATTTTATTCATGCAGCTGAGCTTTGGTATAGTTTTATTTAAGTTAAAGATTTTGACTTGATAATTCTTGACTGGGATTTTTATCAGACTTACAGCGGTATTTATAGGCATAATATTTATATACATAAATATATATATTTTCTATCATATAAATAAATAAATATATATATATAGTTTATTATTTAATGTATAAATGAAGAATATAAATTTAAGGCAACTTATATAAAAATATATCACACCATGAGCACAATACCACAACAAACATAATACCTGCACCAACAAGATGCATGTGCGTACACATAAAAGCGAATTTACTTTTGTTATTACTCTTTTTTGTTCTCATGTTACTTTTACTTTTGTTGTTACTCTTTTTTGTTCTCATGTTCTATCTGATGACTGTCCTGTAAATTTGTATATAGAATGTAAATCCGATTTTGGCCGTAGGTTTAGTGTATAAGATTTAAAAACTTTGTTAATTAAGGGCTGTGGATTTAGAAAAATAAATAAAATAAAATAAAATAAAATAAAATAGTCAAAGGGTGAACAAACCCCCAAAATCCATCATTCAATTTTATCATAGAGGTTGAATGTTGAATCATTCTTCTTTCACTTTTGAATCTAGAGGAGCCCCCACCTTTTTTTTTACAATTTTTAGGCATAGCATTTGATCACTGTCTCACTGACGACGCGGCCTACGGTGGTGCATGCTTGCCTAGAAGATACCTGTTCACTCTTGACTTGAAGACACCCAGGTTATAGCTATCTGGAAACAAGGACGACGGCAAGGTTCCACTCATTTGCTGTTCGCACTATAAAGTTTGATGCGAAACGCTTAGTGCGGGCTGACTATGTATACCAGTGTTAGTGATACTGTTTAGAAAATTCAGAGTTATCAGTACTACAATACAAAGTATAACAAAAAAAAAAACAACCATTACATATACCTAGAGGGTTATCTATGAAACTGCTTAGTAGTGTGCCTCTACGTCTCTTTCTAGGACATAAATAAAATAATATTATAATTATATTATGTTAAACTGCCCCGCCCCAAAGCTCCAATCCTCAAGTTATGTGTACCTATTTTGTAGTTTAAATGGTTTCTAATAAAGAATATTATATTTTTTATTATATTTTAATTTTACGCGCTCGCTTCGCTCACGTTCTAGCGTAGTTTTTATTTGAATGAGGTTATGAGGTATTATAAACTACTATATCAAAGCTTTTTGTTAATCATGTATTTTCTCAGGTATTGTCTTCGACTGGCCATTTGACAAATGAGGCAAAAAAAAATTTGTCGCTCCATAAGAGTAACCTATACGTGTACGCGTCTCGTAACTCTCTTTTTTTAAAGTTAGATAAAACGAGCGATGCTTATCTATCAGGTTACTAAAATAAGTTATTTTAGATATAGGATTTTAATTAAAAAAAATAAGTACATAATCAATATTATCTTAATATTATTCAAAATGGAACAGCACAAATATTAATAGCGTATCTAAAAAATATAGCCTGTGTTTAATCTGTATATCGTTGACACGTGTAGAGTCGGACATGTGTCAATAAATAGATGTCTCCGAAATATGTGAATAGTAAATACAGCGACACCCGATTGTTTTTCGATTCAAATCCGAGTTGTATTGGGTATTTGACTAGGTTTTTGTTAGAAACTTCTTTAGGTAATATCATGTTCGAAAACACTAAAACGATGATTGATCGCTACTCGCACTGCACTGGATTACTTGTACTAATATTTATACTGTGTGGATGATGCTCTAGTAACATAACATTCAATGGTCGTCAGCAAAGAGTATATAATTTACTACGTAGTCGTCAGCCCGTATACTTACTTGTCGTGTTGATGATGACGACCGTGTGTACCTGTACACCAAAGACCTTCACAAGTGGACAATTTTGGAAATTAAACGCAATATTAGCGGTCTATCGCCCACCCTACCTAGCAGGTTATGTATGTCAACATGCGCTGTATAATCTGTTAGATTTGCTGACTTCGACAACAGCCAACGCTCTGACACCTCGATCCAGGGACCTCACTTAAACAACACCCGCGTTGTAGGGTAACCATATCCACTGTATCAGGGTACATCAAACTCACCAACAGGTGAGACCATGGCCAAATGTTAGCTTATCAATTATAATAAGAAACTGTGTGATATCGCTGTCAACATAGAATGGCCTTATTATAAAAAAAAAACAAATAAATCAACGGCGTTCTAAAGTACTTAGTTAAAATTCTGTTCTCTTTAGTAAGTTTCTAGTCTCGTTTTTAACGAAGCGTTTAGCTTGTTTTTTACCTCACAGAATGGAAATAATCTATTCAACAACGGTTAAAAGTAAGCACAGAATTCGCGCTATTTACATCAATCTGTTTTCCTTTACAGAAAAATATAATAAATTAATTTGTTGAAATAGATAGTTTTCTAAAACGTAACGTATAGCCACCCTACACCTATAGCAACAAGATACAAGGCAAACAAAACATTGCTGAGCCGAAGTAGGACTCCCGCGCTATGAAAACCGGAAACGGCTGTAACATTACCATAACGTGGCACGGGGTGCCCGCTGAAATCAAAAGTTGTTTTCAGACGGCCCCTTCAAAAATATTAAAACTTTGGACAGGGACGTCTTCAGGGGCTACTTAATTTTAAAATTAACTTTTAGTCTAACTCGGGTTTTAATAATAAAGTCGGGCTTAGCATGCCTGGGTTCGGATCCCATCCTCGACGCCAATGCTATAATATCCACAGACCTCTGGCTCTATCAATGTATAGGTTAATTAATTAATACATCCCAAGATTAACTACTTGATTTATTACTCCACAGACAGGACTCGTAAACAATATAACCACTTTTGCAGTACTACATTACATACACTACATACAGGCGCAGCGAGCGATTGAGAGAGCTATGCTGGGTGGAGATAAGATCCAAAATTAGGAGATCCGCTAGGTGACCGATATAGCTCTTAGAATTAGCAAGTTGAAAATGGCAATGGGCAGGCCACATCATAGAACTGACAACCGAAGGGGAAGAAAGGTTCTCGCGTGGCGATCACGAACCGGAAGTCACACATCCCGGGGAAACGGTGCGGTGGATGCAATAAGAAAGCAGCTGCTCAAAGTGATGCTTTATGGGAGAGGCCTATAGGGGAGCCGCAGACGTATTTCAGGCTGATGATGATAATGAAGTGATACTGACAAAAGGATTTCGTTCGAAATGTATAAATTGGAATTGAATTTGAATATACCCAAGAAATGTTCTCATTTAAATGTTAATGAGATCTAATGGCAATTATGGAAAGCATTCGAAGAAAAGCGTAAAAAACTGACTTGCTTAAAAGTGCTCGCCCACTTGCAATAAATTATTTGAATGTTAAATGTATATTTTTAGATATTTACCGCTTATTTATATTATCTTTCGTATCAATCCGTCCTCCGGTTTATATGATTTTATTGTAAGTTATAAACAAAGTTGCTTAACTTTTTATTAAAAATATACATTGTAATATTGGTAAAGTAATGAATGTTACAACTAGAAATACCTGCTCACAACTGTTCTCGTAATGTATGATATAATAAGCGACTGCGAATATATAAATGAAAAAGAAAGTACTTTATTTTCATGCCTATACTTATAAGCATGAACTGTAATAAAAGTAACATAAGCTTCGTGAAGAATAAATAACATTGGTGGTATAAGTAACAGACGAAACAGCTAAACTTATACCTACTTAGGTAAATAACTTTGATTGTATAATTCTTGAATTAGATTTTCGAAATATTTCAATTGTTTTATCTTGTGAAATTTTATAGAACCGTGTTAGAAAATTTCTTAAAAAAACAATGAAAAGTCTTTAACATCTATACATTATTCATTCAAAGTTACCTAAGTAGGTATTTAGCAGCACTCCAGCTGCTCGATCACATGGATAAGTATAGTCAGAATAATTAAATAACGAAACTATTTGAGTTAGTGTACACTGCTGTGTGTGTTAGTGTATATACTTACTGTATAGTGCTTTTGAGACATTTTATGATTAGAGGTTTGATTGGAATTCCTCATTAGTATATGGATGGCTAGACTATCATATTAGTAGAGTGCTCAACTAGGCATTACAGGATTTCCAAAGTAAAAAAAAAATGAGAAATCAACTATTTTACTTGTGGCCAGCCGCTTTAAAAGTCAGTGACTCCAAACACCCAGTTCTACCTTTGACCTGTCTGGTAATAAAAATTACCATGCCAATTGGTTCTTGAACCTTTATCTTGGTAAAACGATAGATTTTAGAAAAGATAAATTCAAAATATCGTCTTTATGTACCTCCGAAAGGCGTTTTTTATATGCCCAAAATCAAATCCTTGGTACGTCCACATTAAAAATGTTTACCAGCAAAATCGTTGTTCGTAACGGTAACAATAAAATTTTATGATACCTAATTAAATACAGGTTTGACGTGTCGACGATATATTCTTGTACGTTTATTGTCACCGCCTTTAAAGACCGTGTCCAAAACTGGTTGAAGATTTTGTTTTGTAAGTTTTGATAATAAATTGTAATCGGTTCCTGTGATGGAAAGTTGCACGCGCTTGGAATTTCGATTCCCATTTCGGCTCGGTCTGAGCCGTAGACTTCGGATGTACAAGACCAAGACAGTTTGAAAATGGGACAAGAAAAATAAATTGTGTGTGTGAAAACTGTTGATTAAGATCTTGAATATTTGCGACAAGTGAACTGTAGTTTTTATTAAAATATTGAACCTAACTAAAGGCCCACATAGTTTTTTAAATAATATAGCAGGCATTTTCATTACTGAGATCTTTCAAACTTTCGAGTAAACCTGCTTAATAATAAAAAACTGAAACATTGAAAGTATAGAAATATTTCTAGATCTGTGATCTGAACCAATGACCAAAGAATTTTTGAATGTGCCATGTGGGGTTTGCTTCATCCAATACTCAATACTCAATCATTTATTGCAAACATTATTGGTTACATGTAGGTGTTAAATAGCATATTTAAGTATGTTACATAATGACCCAGCTTGGGTATAGCAATATTGTGCGGAGCGAATCGATCTAGTCTATAATTGAAGAGTTAATTTGTCCGAAAGGAATTCGTCTAGCGTATAGTAACTTTTAGTCAGTAGTACATTTTTTAGGGCTACGGTAAATTTTTTCTCTTCTTCTATTTCTTTTAGATGGAGTGGTAATTTGTTAAATACTTTTATGGCTATTGAACGCGGGCCGGAACTGTGCATTACTAATTTTGATGTTGGTATAACTAAATCATATTTGTAGTTTTGTAAACAGTTTCAAAGCTAGAAACGAAACGTAAATTCAGTGTGAAAGAGATGCATAGATGCGAAAAAGTGCAAGTATGGAAGAGTAGGCTAACTTAGAAAGGTATGAAAGGGATAGACTACGAAATTGTACATAGGTGTAAGAGAGACAGAAATAAAGAGCATTAAAATGGAAGTATTGTTTTAATCAACCTTACATGGCGCTGCGGACAGGATACATGGCGCAACGGATTAAAAATTTAATAGTTTTTCAATGATTTACGGAGAAAATCAAAGAAAAAAAACAGTTTTATCGAATATTAAGTCGTTAAATAACAAAAGTGGGTTGGCGGGAAAACTGTGTAAAGTGCGTGTGCGCGATTTGTTATATTTTCCAAAACTGGTGTAAATTCGAGTTGAAATGTGTAATAATGGTGGATTATTAACCGTTTTATGTTCGTTAACGTGCACGAGTGTAGGCAAATAAAACAAATAAGTGAAACATGGCTTTTCGGGTTCGCCCGCCAACCGCGTCTAATGTTTGAGTAAAGTTCCACCGCTTTACTCGGACAAGGGGTGGGGGGTTTATCAGCCCGGCTCTTGGCCATGGCTGTTTTTAAGTGTGACAAATGTCGTATAACTTGAAAAATTCTATTAAACTTGACACTGGCTAAATGCACAAAACGTGCGGAGCCAATAATAATAATAAAAAAATAACAAAAGTGGATGAAAAATAAAAAAAGATTCCTTGGAAAATTATCGATAGAAAAAGCACGCCGCGCGTACGTGAAGATTGTAAGTCGAACAATCACGCGCAGTGTACAAAACAAAACTATGGATTCAACAGAGGAAAGTTCATTCGAACAATACACGGTATCACAATTGCGTGAGGAACTCAAGATGCGCATTTTGTCACCGACAGGAGTTAAGGCGGATTTAATAAAAAGAATTGTACAAGATAATATCGGAAAAATCAAAGACGGGACGATCGAAGTTTTGAAAGAAGAACGTGAAAGAAGACAATCACAAAGTTTAGAACTTATGGAAATGCAGGAAAAGTTAAGAAAACTTGAGAAGCCAGGTCAGTCACCTTGCACCAACACTTTACCTACTCAACATAACCTCAATAATGATCATGATCTAAAGAATATTTTAATGCAATTAGCACAAACGCAGGGACAAATTGCACAAAATATGTCACCAACATTCCAAATATTTTCGACAAGCGATACGTCAAACGCTATTCCATTATTCGGAGGCAATAAAACTGACAATGCATCTGAGTGGATTAGGCAAGTTGAAAGAATAGCCAGCCTAGCAAATTGGTCACAAAATCTAACACTTGTCAACGCATCGATGAGACTTAGAGGACCAGCGCAAAATTGGCATAAAGTAGTTGGCAAAAACATAAACAATTGGCTTGAATGGAAAGAAAAAATTGCAGAACACTTTAAAAATAGAATGAGTTTTGCTGAATTTATATTATTCCAATCACAACGTACATTACGTTCAACAGAAACTATATCTGATTACATTTATGTAAAAAATGCTATGTTGGAGAAATCTCCAACAAATATTCCAGATGCTGATCGAGTATCACTCATCTTAGAGGGCATCACCGATGCAAGGTGGTCGACTCCACTTGCTGTACAGTGCTGCAAAAGCGTATCAGAGCTGATAACCCACGCTGTGGCATTGGATGTCATAAGGAAAGTTCAACAACCTGGAACATATTATGAAAATAGACAGGTGATGTACAAAACACAAGGCAATGTAACTAACAGTCAGAATAATCACACAAAAAGCAATTTTATTAAGAAATATAACCCGCAAACAGACAGACAAGAAGATCAAACTTGTTATCGATGCAAACAGAAAGGCCATATCTCATATAACTGCAATACAAACACACAGCAACTTGCTAAAAGCAATGCATCACCTTCAACATCAAAGCCAACAATGGACAACCAAAAAGTGGACAAAAACATGCAAAGGCAAATCAATTGTGTTGAAAATGACATACCCTTGCTTACACTCATTCCAGTGACGGTGAATGACAACATAGAAATTAAAGCGCTACCTGACTCCGGATCGGTCATCACACTCATAGACAAAAGACTACTACCAGCAGATACAGAAGTTTACCCATGGCAGAAAGGAGCATACAAAGTAGCAGGCAATATGTTTACTCCAATAAGATGGATATCGGCGAGAATACAGGTGGGAAAAATTGATTATATTATGCCACAAATAGGTATTTGTTCAGAGCTACCAGTTGACATGATCATCGGAAAAGATTGGCAATTGGCTGTATATGCTAGAATTATACATGAACCTGATGGAAAAGTGTGCATTATCACGCCTACACATACCGAATGTTTTCCAAAAATTCCATTACATAAAGAAACTATTGCATGTTGCATTCAAACAAAGGATATAATACATAAAACTACAGATGAACAGAAAAATGAAATTATGGAGGTAGTAGAACAGTATGCAGATATATTCAACAAGAATGAGAATGATGTAGGAGAATTCCCAGATATTGAACTGAAAATTGAACTAACACATGAAAAACCAATAAAATGTATGCCTTACAGATTACCGGAACCAGAAAGAAAATGTTTAAGAGATACCGTTGATAAATGGATACAACAAAAGATATGTAGACTTTCAGAATCACCCTATGCTGCACCAATGTTTGTTGTTGAGCAAGCTCAACATACTACAACACCATACAGACCAGTTGTGGACTATTCGAAAACAATCAACCCAATCACAAAAGTGGATGTACAACCTATAGAGCGAATGGAAGATATTGTAAGTAAAATATCAGAATTTCTATTTAAATTTAAACTTGACATATATCACGCCTATCATAATATTAAAATCAGAGAACAAGATATTTTTAAAACAGCTGTGATAACACAGGATCACCATGTAGAATTCATGCGAGTAATGTTTGGATTAGTTGGAGGTCCAGCTGTCATGTCACAAGTTATTAATGCGACCTATGGAAAACTACATGATCAAGGAATAAGAATGTACTACGATGATATAACGGGGGGGGGCTAACTCAATCGAAGAAATGAAAAATATTTTGCATCAAGTGTTATCAGCAACCCGAGACAAAAATCTTAAATTAAATAAAGAAAAATGCATCTTCATAACACAAGAATTACCATTATTTGGAAGACTAGTAGGGTATAAAGAAGAAAGACCAGACCCCAAAAGCACATCAGCAGTTGAGAAATACATCACCTTAACAAGTATCACAGAAGTCAGATCATTTTTAGGATTCACAAATGTATTCAGGAAATATATCAAAAATTATGCTATGACTGCTAAACCGTTACAGGATATATTAAAGAAAAATTACACGGAAAATGACACAATAGAAAAGAAAAAAGAAAATAAACACAAGAAAATTCAACTTACAACAGAACAACAACAATCATTTGAAAAATTAAAGAATTATGTTACTAATGCACCAATATTAGCTTATTTTCAGCAAGATGCGGAAACAATCGTAGAGACCGATAGCAGCTATGTTGGAATGGCAGCTTGTCTTCTACAGATCCAAAATGGCGAAAAGAAAGTGATTGAATATGCCAGCCGTTGCCTGAAGGATGCTGAAACAAGATATCATATCAACGAACTAGAAGTAACAGCAGTACACTGGGCAATCGTGAGTAGATTCAGAATATACTTATTAGGAAAGAAATTCACGCTAATCACAGATAGTTACTCAACGGCATACATAATTAACAAATCAAAATTAAACAAGAAATTTGCACGATATGTAATAGATTTAGCCCCATTTGAGTTTACACCAGTACACAGACCAGGAAGTCAAAATCAAATAGCAGATCACCTCTCAAGATACCCATTCAATGAGGTATGTCTCATGGTAGTAACTAGCAACACTGAGAAAATGAAGCTAGCACAGAGTAAAGATCCATTTATACAGCAAATAATTAAGAAGTTACAACAAGAACCCAAAACACAACATTTGAAACAGATAAATGACTCATTTCAGTTGCAAAATGATATTTTGATTCACATAAACAAAGAACAGTTACAAAACCAAGAAAAAATTGTAGTTCCACAAAGCTTAAGAACAAGTATTCTAAAAATAGCACACAATGACAATGGACATTTAGACTTTGAGACAACACTGTGTAAAATTAAATGTAAATATTGGTGGAAAACAATGAGACAAGATGTGAAAGCATACACTAAAGCATGTATAACTTGTGCAAAATTGAACAGACGTACTACACTAGCTTATGGACAGATGGGACGCAGACCTATACCAGAAACCCCAATGCAAGTTATCTCATCTGACCACATAATTGCATTACCAAAGACAACATCAGGAAACACATACATTATGGTACATATAGATCATGCCACCAGGTACATAATAGCAAAACCATCATGCTCACTTTCTGCAAAAGAAGTAATAGAAACAATAGAAAATGATATAATTTACCAGTACGGCCCACCATTAACATATATATCAGATGGAGCGCCATGCTTCACAAGTCAAGAAACCCAAAAATTCTTCTCAAAGTATGGCATAGAAAGTATCACAACCACACCATACACACCAATGAGCAATGGTTTATGTGAAAGGGCAAATGCAACGATTATGTCAACACTCACGAAGTTTGCATTAGAAAATTCAAATGAATGGGATACATTGTTACCGAAAGTAGTATTGGCCATTAACACTTCGAAGCAAAAAACCACAAAATGTTCACCATTCTACCTATTACACGGATTTGAACCAAGAATACCCCCAAATGAAATACAATTTGGTACCATATTTGAAGACATAGAAAGAAATCACCAATTAGATTACCTATTCGAAGCAAGAAAACAAGCATTAGAAAATATTACACAAGTACACCAGTATAACAAGACTAGATTTGATCTCAGAAGAATTCAAGACAATTTCAATGTTAATGATTATGTTTTATATGAGTGGCATAAACCAACAGATACAAAATTAACCCCGAGATACAAGGGACCATACAAAATTACAAGAAAAGTTGGTTCCGTATGCTTTGAAATCCAAGATGTTAATAAACCAACAGTAAAGAAAATAGTTCACGTGCAGTTTTAAAAAAAATTAAATTCTCATAATTTAGACTTTTTTCCAGCAATTTCAGATATTGTACATGGAGATGATGACCCATATACCCCAAGCGATGACCAAATTACCCCAGGATATGACACTCAAAACCCATATAACCAAGGAGGCAACCAGCACCCCTCTGATGATGACATCAGGTATTTCACAACTAGAGGTGGTCGCACTACAAAATTACCCAAGACCTACAATGAATAAGTACACCAATGTAAATAACTAATATCTTTATTCAATAATCATACATAAGTTAGAATTTAAGTACAATATTATATAAGCTCCATACATAAACAGTTATTCAATGTGTTTCTTAAAGCCAGGTACATTTAATGATTGAGAACTTACTTTAGTTTTGTTAGATTCATTACAAGAAAATACCTAAGTTAGTTTATAGTACTTGTAGTATTACAGCTGTTGTTTTAAATAATATAGCATTAAGTTTGTTTAAAAAAAAAATTCAATTATATAGTTTGTTTAGTATAATTAAAATAGATAAGTTATGATTGTCATAGAAGTTTTAAATATCAGTAAAGATGTAAAATTAAAATTAGTAAAATGTTACTTACCTACAAAAGTATGCTTGTTACAAAATACCTATTATAATGTCAAAATGTTAAATATTGTGTAAACTGTAAACCTGCCTAAGCCTAAAGAAAAGATATGATTGCTTAAAATTAAAGTATGTATAATTAAAATAAGAAAATGGGTAATGTTTGGAAGTTAGAAGGAAAAGTTTGTTAAAGATGTGTGAATTAATAGTGTACAAATAAAAGTAAAATTGTATAAATTGACTAGTATGCCCATAGTTAGATATAGAATGCATATTTAAGTAAAATGTCATAATGTAGAATCATAACTTTCCATAAAAGAACATGTAAGTAGTGAAATTTAAAATTAAAATCTTTGACTTAAATTTGTAAATTTCAAGGGCATGTAAACAGTTCCAAAGCTAGAAACGAAACGTAAATTCAGTGTGAAAGAGATGCATAGATGCGAGAAAGTGCAAGTATGGAAGAGTAGGCTAACTTAGAAAGGTATGAAAGGGATAGACTACGAAATTGTACATAGGTGTAAGAGAGACAGAAATAAAGAGCATTAAAATGGAAGTATTGTTTTAATCAACCTTACAGTTTGATCGTTTTCGTTAATTCCACTTTTCAACCTCTTTGCATTTCACATAAACTCTACTGGTTTCTATTCTACTTTAAACTTTCTATCTTTGGGACTACAACATGGCAAAACCACATTTTATTTCTAGTTTCAAAAATAAAAACAGCGAAGTACAGATATTAAAGCTTTTGAAAGAACCATAAAACGTGAGCGGGTATACTTAGAAGGTACAAAAATATTAAATGATTGCGCAGCCCATAGGAAATGTGACCATAGCTTAGTTGGCAAAGCGTCACAACCTCTCTCTGTCCACAATTGTGTTACTGCTACACATTACTAAGTCATGTTGGGACATGGGTAAAGTCACGCTGGTTACTAAAAGTTTTAGCAAATACAGTATCTACGTTCAAATCTTTTGCGTTTCAGACACTAATCTTAAACGATATCGTATCTACATAATCTAATATTAGGCAAAGGTCACGGCGAACCGGCAACTTCCAATATTTGGACGAAAAACTAACATAACATCACCCTTATCTTGCGTCATCTCGATACTATCGATTCAACTTTTATCGTTAACTTTACGATTTTGTCGAACATCCCTACTATCTCGGTTTTGATTCGATTTTGAGTGCGTATTTATTCGCCTATGATTGTTTTAGTGAGACAATCTGTCGACAGTTTTACGACGCAATTCTATCGATCAATATTTTATTTGTACTGTGTTCGTTAAGTTACGAGGCTTTGACGATAACCTCCTATGCTACTGGTACATTTAAGGGTCTGAAGGGGCCGGTAGCGTGACAATCGTGACGTCACGTCATGAAGTAAAAATTGGTTTTGGGCGCCATTCGATATTTTAGTGACGGTCTGTGCGATAATTCGAAGATTCAACCAAAAGAAGATTAATTCGACGATTTTTTATAGATATATATACCTTAAGTGTGGTATAGTTCGAGAATTCATGGGGACGGCACCTGGAAATAATTATAGTAAATTTAATATAATTTCTATAATCATTCATGAATAACGTTTGTACTGAGGTTAATAAAATTCAAATTGAAGTTTAATTGTTAGTAATGTGTTTAGTTAGGCATTTAATATGTTAATTTAATGTTAGATAATTATCGCATAATGGATTTTGTTTCGTTGAATCTGACAAATGTTTAAAAATGCAAATTTGAATATTTCATTAATTTTAATTGTTCCTTTTGTTATTTACAGTTAAAGGGCTCATTATGATTACTTAAAAAACCAAGTGATGTTTTTTAGCGAAGATTATATGCAGCAATTTAATTTTCAACGTAATTCTAATACAATTGTCCCTTTACTACTACCTGCAACTGTCATGGGCGACCGTGTCGCTTAACATCAGGTGAACGACTAGCTCGTCACGTCATTCATTCTCATAATAAAAGACACCTACTACCAAATCGATATAATACTCCTAAGTCTTCAAAAAGTGTCAAAGCGGACTTTGAGAGTTTTTTATGCGGGCTGAAACAAGGGGGATTAGTGTAATCAATACTATAACATACCTACCCATTATTTTTGCTCTGTATATTTTATATTGGGATCTGTTCCGTACTCTGGTCCTGTAGTCGGACTGACATAGTGGCCTAACTGTACAAACACTTCAACACTTCGATATACCTATAGTCAATTTGGCATCGCTGTAAGGCTAATAAGACTGCAGCACCGCCCAAGTCTCGATTGAATCGAAGGCTTTCTCATAGTCCACAAACGCTAGGCATAGCGACCGATTATACTCTTCGGTCTTCTGTAGAATCTGGCGTAGCGTATGGATGTGGTCTATGGTGCTAAAGCCTTTTCGGAAACCGGCTTGTTCGGGAGGCTGGAATTCATCAAACCTGCGTGCGAGACGATTCGTAATGACCCTCGAAAACAGCTTATACACATGACTCAAGAGCGAGATGGGCCTATAGTTCTTCAATAAGGTGTTATCACCTTTTCTGAAGATGAGCACCACCACGCTCTTGTGCCATGCCTCCGGCGTTGTACCTTCAAGGATGACAGAATTGAATAACTTCTGGAGGACTATAAGTACCGGTCTACCACCCGCTCTCAGAAGTTCGGTCGTAATTCCATCCTCACCTGGCGCCTTGTTGTTTTTAAGCTGTTTGAGGGCCATTCTAATCTCGTATAGGCTGACGTCCGGGATATCTTCGGTATAGTGTCGGACTAACTTGGCTCTGGTGTCCTTAGCTGTGTTAGTAGCGGGCTCACGTGTCGAGGTGTATAACTGTCCATAGAAGTTCTCAATCTCTCTCAGGATCTCAGGCTTGGATGAAATGACACTACCATTCTCGGTTTTCAGAGTTGCCGTGTGGTCCCGGTTACGAATAGGACCACCCCATAACTGAGCCACGTCTCAGTTGTCAGTTCTACGAGCGATGTGGCCTGCCCATTGCCATTTCAACTTGCCAATCCTAAGAGCTACATCGGTCACTTTAGTTCTCCTGCGGATCTCCTCATTTCGGATCCTATCTCGCAGGGAAACACCGAGCATTGCTCTCTCCATAGCTCGTTGCGCGACTTTGAGCTTAGTAATGAGGCCAACAGTTAGAGACCATGTCTCAGTTCCATAAGTCATCACTGGCAACACACATTGATTGAAAACTTTTGTTTTCAGGCTTTGTGGTATTTTGGACAAAAAGATAGGTCGAAGCTTCCCGAACGCTGCCCAGCCGAGTTGGATTCTTCGGGCGACCTCTTTGTCGAAGTTGGACCTACCCAATTGGACAGTCTGCCCTAGATAGACGTATTTGTCCACAACTTCGAGAGTATCGTTCCCAACAATTACCGGTATAGGTGGAACATGGGCATTTGACATGATTTTCGTCTTGTCCATGTTCATCTTAAGACCAACCTGTCGGGAGACTCTACTGAGGTCGTTGAGCATGGTGCTGAGATCATCGAGCGACTCCGCCATTATGACTATATCATCGGCAAAACGAAGGTTAGTGATATACTCGCCATTTATGTTGATGCCACATCTTTTCCACTCCAAGAGCTTGAAAACATCCTCCAATGCGTTTGTGAACAGTTTCGGAGAAATAACGTCTCCCTGTCTCACGCCTCTCTGCAATGGGATCTGTTCCGTACTCTGGTCCTGTAGTCGGACTGACATAGTGGCCTTACTGGCTCGTAGAACTGACAACCGATGGGGAAGAAAGGTTCTCGAGCGGCGACCACGAACTGGAAGACGCAGCGTAGGCCGGCCCCCCACTAGGTGGACCGACGACCTGGTGAAAGCCGCGGGGAGCCGATGGATGCAGGAGGCGAGCAGCCGCTCTAAGTGGCGCTCCCTGGGGGAGGCCTATGTTCAGCAGTGGACGTCTTCAGGCTGTTAATGATGATGATGATGATATTTTATATTCACGTTGTATATGTAATGTTGTGTGATGTCCAGAATAAATGTATTTTTTTCTTTTTCTTCTTTCTTTCTATAAATAAATAAATAATAATAATAATAAATATGTGTGGACATTTCACACAGCGCCATCTAGCCCCAACTAAGCAAAGCTTGTACTATGGGAACCAGTTAACTGATATAATATTTAGATATTTTTTTGTTTGTAAATACATACATACATAGAATACAATATAACACCCAGACGCACGTAATATAACAAGCATCTATGTTCATCAAACAAATGTTGGTCCTGGGTAGGAATCGAACCCACAGCCCTCAGTTTAGAAGGCAGGGCTACAATAAAAGCTTACTGAGAGATATGCATTATAAATGCCCGTAGTATTACGGCAATGATCGAACGAAGTTATACTAATGCCCACCTGCACACAAGTTTTGATAGCTACTATGTTTCCACATTAAGAACTCTGTCTCTATACTAAGACAGTACCTATTTAGAAAATAATATGAAATGTAAACATAATCATTAGTACAAGGTACTGTATTTAGACGGCACATTTCTTTAATAAAAAGAACAATCAAAATGTTCGCAAAGTTTACTTTTCTTGAAAATCTTTTCAAATAACAGTGAATCTTATTTATGAAGGCATAAAGTTTATTTTGGTGTGAAATATTTTAACAAATAGGTCTGAGGTGTGTTAGCGGTGACTGATTAAGACAGATTAAATGTAGGGTGAGGGTAGTTTGGGTGCTATTCCTAGGACAAACTTTAAACGTTTTTTTTTAATCTTATGAGTGTAACATAGAATTATATACCTTGCAGAATAATTTACCTATGTAAATACATACGTAATTGCATAATTTATGTACTTTGTGTAGCCTCTACTAGCTAAGACAGGTAATAAGCCTCACAGGCTTGCTTTAATCAAGACTGCAGTATCAGCAAGTCTAGAACTGGACCTAAGGACTAAAATGCAGTTCCTTCAACTCTCCTCTACCTCTCTCATATCTACTGCTCCTCAAATCACTAACATTGTGATTTCCAGTGATTAAAGAATTGAGGGAGAGACATAACGTGCCTTATAGATTTTTTCCATCATCAACCTGAAGACGTCCACTGCTGAACATAGGCCTCCCCCACAGAGCGCCAATTTGAGCAGCTGCTCGCCTCTCGAGGTTTTAACCAGTACCCCTAGTACGAGTTTTCCAATACGTGGATACGCGCGAATCCATTTAATATTTGTGCTGCCATTTTTAGTTCATCGACATTTCCGCTAGGGGCGCTGCAGAGAAATGTATGGGAGAAAACGTAAACGAATCAAGTTTTAGTAAACTATCGAAACTCGTACTAGGGGCACTGATCGTCGGTCCACCTAGTGGAAAATTCATTTATTTTTTATTTATTTGTTGGTGGAAAACTGTTGAAAGAGAATATTAAATATGGTGAACACTAGGCTCCAGACCCTGGCGCACCGACGGGAAGTCGCTAGCCTTACAGTATTTTGTAGATTACACTATGGAGAGTGTGCACAAGAACTGCATAACCTAATTCCTGCAGCACCTTTCCATTATAAAACCACCAGGCGTTCACCCACCCTCAGTTCAGACACCCTCTTATGGTCGAAATACCTCCAATACGTACTAACCGTTTCGACTCTACTTTTCTAATTAGAACTGCAAAAGTGTGGAATGCCTTACCCTGGTCGGTGTTTCCCGAAAAATACAACCCGGGGTGGTTCAAATCAAGAGTGAATAGGTATTTACTAGCCCAGCGTGCGACATCTTAGACCACATCGTCGCTTCCCATCAGGTGAGATTGTGGTCAAACGCTGGCTTAGTCAAATTAAAAAAAAAAATATATACAGGGTTACAGGAAAAATTGTGCTAGATCCGTTAAGAGCGTGGAGTACCCATGATTTCTGACTTATTTCACTATGAAACACCCTAGGCTAAACTAATAATATTTTTGTAGATATCCCTTAGAAAACAATACAGTTTCTAATATTTTTTTTATATCTTAACTTTCACTTGTCTACTACGGTCTATTCAATTAACTTATGTACTATTTTAATGATTGACGTCCTAAAGCATCTTATTACACATGTAAAAATGCAATAATAATAATAATAAGAAGACACAAAATATTTCAATGAAAAAATTAAAAATTGAATATCTCGAAAAGGGTAAAGTTTAGCCTAGGGTGTTTCATAGTGAAATAAGTCAGAAGTGATGGGTACTCCACGCTCTTAACGGATCTAGCACGATTTTTCCTGTAACCCTGTATATATATATATTTTTCTTCACGTCGACCACCATAAAGTCCTATTTTTCTAATACAAGTATGGTTACCGCCCGCGGTCAACGACCACTGCCTGCAAACCTTGGCATTGCGGCTACTTACATCATCGCAACCTGTCATACTTTCAACAATTTAAAATGTAGTACCTCTTAAACTGTTTGAACATAGTGTTTTGTTTACGGAAGACTTAATCGCGTTACAACTTGGAGGTAATAATTATGTATTCTGAAAGGTCATATGGAATCAAACGTTTCACAAGAATTTCTTTACAAAACTAGTGTTTCTGACAGCAGATCGCAGATTGTTGCATAACGCTGCAGTCTACTATGAGTACTATTATTTATTCGGTGGTAATATGTCGGTACTAGAGGCGCCCTGGATTTTTACCTATATCTTCCCCACCCTTTCCTTCGGGAATTCTTATTTTCCGGGAAAGTTAGATAGATAAACTTTTTTTGTTGCTTTGTTGATTAACTTATGGTAGTACAATAGGCGGTCTTATCACCTAAAGCAATCTTTTCCAGAAAACGCTGGGGGGGAAGGAAGTTTAAAACTATGGGGCGTAAATTCATCATCATCATCAACACCCTCAAGACGTCCACTGCTGAACAATTGAACATAGGCCTCCCCCAGAGTGCGCCACCGTGAGCGGCTGCTTGCCACCTGCATTCATCGACTCCCCGCGGTTTTCACAAGATCGTCGGTCCATCTAGAAGGGGGCTGGCCTACGCTGCGTCTTCTGGTTTGTGATAGCCACTCGAGAACCTTTCGTCCCCATTGGTTGTCAGTTCTAAGAGCTTTAAACCATGGGAGGGAAATAATCTTGTGTTAATTTCGGTTCCGTGTGCAGTTTGACTACATTTCATAGCCATTTTATCTGATGGAAAATGAAGAAAGATGAGGTCGACGATGAATGACGCTTGCCCAGAGCACCAGACCTGCCAGCTGAAATTTAAACTAATTAAAATTTTCCTTTTCAGGTACACAACAGAATATATAGTAGGCATTTCCGCACTCGTGCCTGCATTATGAATAATGAGTAAGTCTTGTATGTACATTCATGTAGTATAATTATTTATTAGTATGCAAGAAATCCAACTCAAATATCTGCTGAACACAAAATTTTGCCTGTTTGTGTAAATTGTAAAAGCGAGAGTATCCGTCCGTTACTTATTATTCGGGACAGTGTTTCAACTGGCAGGTAGAGTCCGCGCTAATCGTTTAGGAAGCTGTGAAGTGCGTTGCAACCCCCCGCACGCTGCGCACACCGCTTACCTCTTCCCGCGCACATCTAAATTATTCTACTGCGCAGCGTTTCGCGCCGACTTCACAGCCACCCCATTCAGTTCGGCGCAGACTTTATTAATGATTTTAAACTAAAAAAATAAATAACAATAATATATATGACTATATGACTCCCTGTATCTAGGGACTCAGGAACTATGAGGACCATGATCCCACTCTCGTAGCACCCAATTTGCACGAAATAGACATTTCTTCTTATGTCTTTTGTGGTATTATAAATGTGGGGCTTCCGTCTCTTTAAGATAGATAGATGAACTCTTTCTCTTGAAATGGCAATGTGCAGGCCACATCGCTCGTAGAACTGACAACCGATGGGGAAGAAAGGTTCTCGCTCGAGTGGCGACCACACTGGAAGATGCAGCGTAGGCCGGTCCCCCACTACGTGGACCGACGACCTGGTGAGAGCCGCGGGGAGCCGATGAATGTAGGAGGCGAGCAGCTCTAAGTGGCGCTCCTTGGAGGAGGCCAATATTCAGCAGTGGACGTGTTCAGGCTGTTTATGATGAGATGAATTCTTTATTGACACCAAGATAACAAAAACAACAATTGGAAATAACTTATAAGTAGGTTACAATGGGCGGATTTATCACAACAACCGACAAAGCGATCTCTTCCAGACAACCTTTGCAGCGATAGAGAGATAGATCGATGAGCATGGACATTGATGCTACTATAAGATACTATAGGTACACTATACATACATACATACACTACACTGTGTATGTATAGTGTACCTATAGTATCATATACTGGGTGTAATTGAATTCATTAGCATCCTTTGAAACTAGGTACCTACTCCTGATACCGAACACGTGTGGACCAAAATTTTTGAATTCTAACACATTGGCATGGTAATAATAATAACTCCAAAAAATGGAATAACTTACTTAATCCAATGCTACAATACAAAATTTAATTGGAATAATAGAGTACTGTTTTTAATTAGTACATACATACAAGGTATAAAAACGTTTAAATGTATCAAAATCATCCGTGCCAACCGCGCTAGGCGCCGCGGTAATCTTCATAATTTTCAATAAAAATATTTTCATTTTCACTCTTTACTCTTTAATAATCATCTATAAATGGTGTACTATCATGGGCTCAATTTATGCTAATGAATTAAATTACATCCTGTAGTAGTAGCATCAATGTTCATGCTCATCGATCTATCTCTATCGATGCAAAGGTTGTACGTAAGCAGCCGCTCAAAGAGGTGTTTTATGGGAAGGCCTATGTTCAGCTGTAGGCCTCCTCAGGCTGATGATGATGATGATGATGATAATGATACTCAATACACATGTTTCTGCACATGGACGTAAATGACTCGTGCATGGCTCTACATCATCGACAAGTAATATTATTCGACTTTAAAAATGCCTGGTACTTACAAATTCAAATATAACTCTTTTGTATAATTAATGCTTGATCAATAAATTTATTTCTGTACGCACTCGCTTGCAAGCGCCCTTACAGGGTTCATGTACTATCTACCTATAAGCTACTTTTAAGACCTAACATTATATTTTTGTACATGAATGCAAATAAATGAATATGAATATGAATATGTGATTCGGTTTGTAAAACAACCTTTTTACTGGTTTTGTCATCGGAAATATCTCTTTCAGTACTAACTGATGGTCACTGTTTAGCTAGCAACATAATATTATGAAGTGTAAAAATAAATTAAGCAAATTCTTACCTGGTTAAAGATAGTCATGTAAGCAATAAATAGACCCAGGTAATAGGTATTATTTTCTATACCCGTGTTCATTTATTCAAAATCAAATTGATTTATTGCAAATAGGCTATTCATAGCACTTTTACACACTTACACTTTTATTCGATAGGTATACAATTTAAGTTTAAGAGTAAGATTTGAGATAAAGATAACCTATCGAGTATTATCCTCACACAGTATGAAGACTGCTGGTCATAAACCTGCCCCTCAAAGCGCCACTTTGAGTCGCTACCTACCTCCTGCATCCATGGGCTCCCTGTGGTTTCGACCAGGGCCATTATTCCGTATCGATTCCTTACTTCGAAACCACGCGAATTCCTTGTCTTACATAAGAAATCTGCAAAACTCTATTCTCTATGAAACGAAAACAAAACCGCGCGAAATGAATTTGGAATTGGCGCGATTTGAACTGTTAAAAATCGTATATATTACCGAGACGCGTTCCGAAACATCATCACATCAAAAGATATGACACTTATGTCAATATATTTTATTCAAAATAAAGATAACTTTAATGTAAAGTGAAGGTATATCTGACGCTGTGACACGATTTGAACAAGACACGATAACGACGTGGTTTCGTATCGTGTGGAATCTGTGTTTCCATAGAGAATAACCGCCCAGAACGTCTGTCCACCTATATAAGTGGAGGCTGACCTAACCGGTTTGTGACTTATCTAAATATCTCGGGATTTTAATACCATAAAAACCAACTAAGTATTATTTGTTTAATCCCACGAAAACAAGAAATCTCTGACGGTTAAAACTTTCTATAATAGCGGGCAAAATTAGGCACTTGCAGATAATAATTAGCACTATCTGAGATAAAGATTAGCAAAACAACCAGTAATTATTCTTCTTAAATACAGACCTTGTAAACCAAAAGATTGGAAATCGGGTCGTGGCTTGAGATAGAGGATTTTGCAATGTGAGATACGAAGTTACCTTAGAATTATAAAGATAGCCCCGCTTATTCACACATCTAAATTTTTCGGGTTAAAAGTATTCTTTACTCTGAAAAAAAGTATGTTTATCTCGGTAGTGTAAGCATTGTCTTTGAAAAATTTTTTTTTCTTGCGTATGAATGACGTGACGAGCTAGTCGTTCACCTGCTGTTAAGCGACACGGCCGCCCATAAACAGTTGCAGTGTCACTCGGAGCTTTAAACTAATAAAGTGTCGCGTGACACTGCACTGCGCACGTCATCCTGAGACATCACACAGTCTTAGTAATCAGATTACTACACTGTGTAATCAGGTCATAAAGTCTCATTTGCCCAGTAATTTCACTAGCTACAATGCCCTTCAAACCGGAACACAGTAGTGCTTGCACACTACTGCTTGGCGGCAGAATAACTGGCAAAGCGGTGGTACCTACCTAGACGAACTTTGCAGAAAAGTCCTACCACCTAGTAAACCTAGTAAATTTCATTTAAATCGGTTTAGTCATTTAGGCATGACAGACAAACAGACAAAACAGATTAATTTGTAAAGGAAAAATTAGAATCACGAACGGGGATTGAACAACACAAACAAACAAAACAACCACAAATAAACACTCAAAATTTCACTATTTATATTTAAGTACGGGTAGGAATAGTGATGGGTGTCATTTTGACGCGTTTTTCTTTATAAACTGTTCTTAATATTTATGGTTTTTATAGCAGTATCGTTCAATCCCCGTTCGTAATTCTAATTTTTCCTTTACAAATTAATCTGTAAACTGTTCTTCTCGTGTAGGCAAGTCAGCACTGGTGTCTTAACTTTTTGGCTGCCCAAAGACTTCTATACTTGGCTTAACGACTGTTAGTCTTTTGATAACAGCCGAGACCGACGGCTTAAAGTGCCCTCCGGAGCACGATAGCACTCAGTTGTAAATTAATATCAATTTTCGTAGCGGTCACTCATCATCATCAAAGTAGAGACCGCGGAACGTTGCTCAACATTACCGATTGGATAGGAACAGCTTTCGTGCTTTGCTTTATGTGCGCGCTGTCTAAGCTGTCCGTGTCACTGATTTTATCGAGCGTGTAAATTCTGTCTATCCGAAACAATAATAATTTTATACAGGAGCCACAGATTAGGCAAACGCTTCTTCCAGGTCTCTGACCTACCTATCTAGCAATCTCAATCACGCGTAATAATTAATATTCTGCGTTACAGATTAAGTGCGTGTTGCTTCGCAAAAAATAGCCTCACACTGCCCGGCCGTGTGGTGGTCAATCTCAGTTATAGATATGAATGGAAGAAACGGAGAATGGATGCAAAGGTTCTGTGCATTTTTAATGCTTATTGGTTTTATATATCCGGACATAATTTGTTTTTTTGCACGATTTAATTTAGGTGAACCGACGACCTGGTGAAAACCGCGGGGAGCCGATGGATGCAGGAGGCGAGCAGCCGCTCTAAGTGGCGCTCTCTGGGGGAGGCCTATGTTCAGCAGTGGACGTCTACGGGCTGTTGATGATGCACAATTAAATGCTCTAAACAATTTATCACCCATTCATTTTCATTGCATATTTAGAATATTTACTATTAATCTTAATATCCTATCTCCAACCTTTGCCTTGCATTGAATGTCCGATAGTAAGATTTATACTAAAATTATTTCTCAAACGTACCGCTTTGTAAAGTAAATAACCAATGGAGCACCAGTGTTCTTGTAGAAACACCAATCCCAAGCCTGGCATAGAGTAAGCAGTAAGCGTACTGCTCTCATTGGTCGCCGCAATGCTGCAGTTAGTTGGTCAGATAGGTAAAGATAAAAGATAAATTTATTTGCTAAACATGAGTATATAATCTACACACAATCATGAAATGATGCCGCACAAAAGATATTAAAGCCGTCACATCATGTTTCGCCAAAATTGGCGTGCAAAAAATGAGAGAGATGCAATTCAATAAAAAGTACCTACATAGAATAACAGTCAATTGTGATTTTGCAAATGCCGATTTTGATTTTTTTACTTAGCTAAGCTGGAGTTTACACTAAAATTTGCGTGTTTTTCAACTTAGAACCGAAGCGTTTATGGTGGTCAAGTGGATTAGTCTTAGGCTTGTATTTTACCGTTCATTTCATACCGTTTAACCTTGCTCGGCTGCGGTATCCTAAAAGCAACAATGTATGCGAAATAGTTGCGAGCCGGACCCACTTCTTGATGATAGTGTAGGTCAGTGCGGGTGCAGAGATTATTTTTATTGACCTTTTCTTTGGTAGTTATGACTCGTGGATTTCCTTGACAGGAAATGCACTCAGTATACAATTGTCAATTACTTATACATTATTTATTAATTGCTATATCTAGTCAAGATATTTAACTTATATTTCAAAGTGATTAGCGAAAGGTTTGAAATAAAGATTGGTTTTACGTGCTATATGGTAAGATAGAAGTCCCAAAAGAATGCCGAGACATTTTTACGTATCTACAAACAAACATAAAATTTGAAAGTAAAAAAAAACGAATTACGTGACGAACTAGTCGTCGAGCTAACCATCACAGTCACAGCCCATAGGTAACAGCTACAGAGTATGGATTGGTATTTATTATTTGGTATAACTAACAGATTAGTGTAGGTATCAGGGTAGCATCAATTAAGCAGAGGTCTCTCAGACGTCATCCCGTGCGAGCTGCAACTTTGACTAGCTGGAGGTTGAAATATACGTTTTTTGTGAACAATTTATCGGAGGCATACAAACTTGCCTGCCTAAAAATTTGCTATACAACCGCATATACAAACAAACGATCCTAAAGCATATTTACAAGCTATTACGACATTACCGCATATATTGTTGAAATGCGACATTTAAAATGCACTATCATTTCTGTGAAGAGATAATAGTTTAAAAAAACAATGACGTTAATTACCGTCAAAATTTAGTTTATATTGCATTTAAGATAAGTGTGAATTTTGCACTTAAGATAAGCGCGTAACTGACCTACTCTTATTATTTTAATGCGGTGTACAAGGATGCTTTATCGTGTTTTTTTTTTTCTTAATTTGACAACACATTTTAGTTGCTATGTTGCCTTATGCTGAATGAAATAATTATTTGCGCTTGCAGGATAACCTACTTAAATATGACGTTATGAAAATGATACCTTCTTTCGGTTTTATTTACCAAACGAAAATGAATATTTAATTAATTTATTCTGTTAGTCGGCATTATTAATTTATTTTATTAATTTTCTTCTTAGCGAGTCGATGGCAAGTTGTTACCTATATAGTTGCGGCCCAGAGCCTGGCTACTTCATTGTTGGTGGCATCCATAAGGTCCTGCATCGAGCAAGTGGCGGGACATATAAGACAAGACACGTTGTTAGGTGGGCCATGGTTAGAGCCGCTCCGCACAAACATTGAAAGTTAGGGTCTGCCGAGAATCCCCATTTAGACATGTTGTCCTTGCTGCGGCCAACCTGAGTCCGATGTCTGTTTAGAGACTTCCAGGTCGACCACGGTTCCTCATGATCTGGTGGGAGGTTTTCACAAGGTTTGATGAATGGCTGTGGAAGGAACACTCCCTCACGCCACAGGCTGCATCTGGCTGTTAAGGGATCGGAGCTTGACACTTTTGGTGGAACTGGTGCGACTTTTCAGCCTTTGTGGCACAGGGATGTGATCGTGCAGTGAGTGTCGAGTGTCGCGCTCTTTTTTTTTTTCATTTCGTTGGAGATTGCCATAGCCCTGCGGAAATCTGGAGGTGCTATACCAGATATTTATATTTATATACACCAGATATATTATTATTAATATTAGACTTGTTCTTAATACTCTGCTTCCTTTTTACGAACATTAATGAAACTAGATAGAAATTAGTACTATCCACAAAATCACTACATTCCACTTCGGTGTCTCTACACATCACACTACTCTACTCTCGGACATGACACCCCATTGCTCATTGTTCCGTCGAGATATGTATCGCATTCTGATCCTGACCGTTATTCTTTACACGGCAGAACTGCATTCTGTTCTGGGTTATTCCGTAAAAATATTTAACCTCTCTTGCAAACTCTACTTTTCCTTACAAAGGCTGTGGCAAAGTTGGCAGTTTAGTCGGCGGCCGACGTTTACTTGTACTACGATCGGTTTTTGTGCAAAGTCAAAAAACATTTTACATGCTGATTTCAGCTGATAATTAGATTCCAGTTGGCCCTTACTTTATTTATTTGAATTAAATACTTACCGTCCTACCAAACGTATAAGCTTTTCTAGTCTTCTTATGGGGGCAATGCATTTTACAAAATCTGCGAGCATGGCACTTTGAATTAAACTGGCGATCGCATTTAAGATCTGGGTGACAATACTGTGTTGTGTAGCCAGGGTTCAAACTTCAAAGGGTTTTGCTTCTGTCTTTTCATCCTTTTTAAAGGCACCTATCAAGCCCGTTTTATCATAATCATCAACATCACCAGACGGAAGATGTCAACTGCGGAAAATAGTCTTCCCCAATACACCGCCACATTCAGCAGCTTGATTCTTGCATACAATGGATACCCGCGGTTTTAACCAGGACGTCAGTCTAACTAGTGGGGGGGGGGGGGGCTGGCCTATGTATCTTCTGGTTCATAGTCATAGTTCAAATGTTATAGCTCAAAAATTTAACAACGTCAGCAGAATTTGGAATCTGGACTCTTATAGGTCATCGTGGCTAGTATACAGACCAAATGTTTAGAAGTCCTGGTCCGGGAGGAGAAGGCGGATTAACAACGACATGTACGTGCGGGATCATTGACGGACTCAAAAGAGCCTGTCAACTATAATAAAACAAAATAGTACTAGAATGTAAATGATTATTGTGTGTACACCGGGAGCACTCACGCTCACTAAAAACTTCTTGCGGCGGCGTCGTGCGTCGGGTCGTCCTCTTCCCTCAAAAATGGTTGAGGAGGGCGATGGCTGGCGCATGCGTCAAGCTCATGATCGGGCGCTGCTTGCGGGAGCTGGTCTGCTCGCGGTGTATGCACAAATCGAAAAACAAAAAAAAAAACAAAAACGAAAAAAAAAAACAAGAAAACAAAGAAATAGGTTAAGTATTTAATTGTCCTCTCGTGTATGAAATTTAAATTTTAATTTAATTCAATAAAATAAAAAATAAATAACAATAAATGATAAATTAACAAAGAGCACAGACCCAGGTGTCTGTGGTAAAGCAGATTAAAAAAAAACTGTTTATTGTAGTCGTTGCTAGATTTGGTATTATTGTATTAGTTAGTATAAAGAATGAAAGCATAAAATCAGTTGTAGTGATGGCCAAGTTCTGAATCGACCGACGATGTGTATGGATGTGTATCGGCAGTCGACATGGCGTTCGATTCGTTGCCGATACGATCTCGCAGATGTCGGAGGTTAATTGCTTTTGTCGATCCGACTGTCGGCATCGCTTCAAACGAAACGGGATCGGGGTAGCAGGTGACCTTAATAACTTTATGTTATTTGTTTTAGTTGGTATCTGTACTTAATTGTAAAATTGAAAAGAAATCACCAGTAATCCTACCTAGGACTTTTAATCAATATCTTGAAGACGTCCACTGCTGAACATTGTGGTCTCCTACAGAGCGCTACTTGGAGCGGATGCTTGCCTCCTGCGGCCATCGGATACCCGCGGTATTGACAGCCGCCGTCCCACCTAGTGAGGAGCTGGACTATGCGGCGTCTTCCGGTTCGTGGTGGCGGTGGCCACTGGCCACTAGTGAACCTTTCTTCCCTATCGCTTGTCAGTTCTCCGAGCAAAATGGCCTGTCCTTTGCCATTTCAACTTGCTGATTCTAAGAGGGAGTATAAGACTCTTACTTGGTACTTACAAAATTACACACAGTTTTCTTTTAATATCCTTTTATTGCTTTTATTAAAGAGTTGAATACCAATGATGTCATAGGTACGCACAATGCCACTCCAGGAATCTTCATCAAATCATCTTCAACATGTGACCGTGCATGGGATTTAAATAGAACGCGTCATGTGGCGGGGAATTCGGAAGTAGGTACATTTGCTATATAAGAATTCATATTCCATTCATACGCGGAAAGGGCTTTCGAACGCTATATTAGTCTACCGTTGTTTGGTTGATAAGTACTACCAAGTACTTACCACATAATATTTAATAGTACAGGTATGAAGTATTACCGAGTTCTCGAGTGGTGACCACGAACCGGAAGACGCTGGACCGACGATCTGGTGAAACCCGCGGGGAGCTGATGGGTGCAGGAGGCGAGCAGCCGCTCAAAGTGGCGCTCCATGGGGGAGCCCTATGTTAAGCAGTGGACGTCTTCAGGCTGATGATGATAATGATGATGATGATGACATAGAGCAATACATTGAAAGTAGTATTCATTGAGTATTCCCTTAAAAGTTAACTACCAGCGCGATCGGAACTCGTGATTACCAACTCACCGGGATTGATGCTTCCTCATCAGCCCAATACGTCTGCACAGCTGGGACACGGGTCTTGTCCGATATGGAGAGAGTGCAGGTCACATGCAGGCCTAGTGCAGGTTGATGGATAATGCGTGTTCTTGAATTTTGTGATTTTTGAACATCCTCCTCCCGATATTTTCACCGTTGCAGTGCAAATTCCATACATAGCATAAAAAGTCATTGGTGCAGAGCCGAGCGGGACTCGAACCAGGGTGAGTTGGTTTAAAAGTCACCGCTGTGGTTGCAACCTATAATTAACATGTAATGTTAGAGAAGTGAGTGCGCGCTAACGTCATTTTCCTCAGACCGAAGTAAATATAGACTTAGCGCCACCGCCAACGCTCATACGTCGGGGAATCCGGAAACACATGCATTATTCAGTTCATCACACTCGAATTTATAGTGCCATTATATGCACACAGTCACACGCTCGTTTGTTCTATGTAGGTACATAACCGGGTATCTGACCCAAGATTTACTGTCTAAGGATCGAAAATTGAACCTGTTGCGGTCCCAATCAGTACAAAAATTCAGAAGCGTTATCGTGTAAGTCTGCTGGCGATGGTGATCGTGTGCTCTCTTGCTCGTATTCACGGACTTGTAAATTGGCTCAAGCAGGATGGCAGACGATGTCCATTAACAGAACCGTTACGCGATAGGGGTGCAGGTCTGACCATTTGCCTACACGAGAAGAAGAAGAATCAGGGGCCATATTGTGAGCTCTTAGCGTGGTTCAAAACAGAGCCTATATTGGATCGTTTTGTTTTTTTTTGTGTACAGATTTTGATAAGCGATCCATCATAGATCATGTTTTGAATCGAGCTAAGAGCTCACATTACGGCCCCAGTACAGTTTTATTTTTACTTTACTTTATATGTGGAAACAGCATTGTTTTCAGAGACCAGAAATGGAGGCGTCCTATTATCACGTCAGGACTACACGCCCAAGCCTACTTTTTTAGTTTACTCTGAAAGCTTATCAAGAAAGAGGCTAGAAAAACAAATAATAATTAGCTTCCCATAGATGACTTTCTTTCTATCGATTCGTAATTCCTTTCGATACAATCACCTATAACCTTTGTTTGTGGACATCAAATCTACGGTAATAAAACGGTCAGTTTATCCAACTCGGAATGTGTATCGTTAACGGATGGTTAAGCTTTGGCCACACCTGCACCACTGCACGTCTGCAAAGTGACAGCGTCAACGTCACTGTTATAATCTGTAGTGCCCAGCATCTTGTTTTTTGATTTGTGTCTAATGTGAGATCAATATGCAATTGTGGAAACAGAATAAATTAATATAAATATGAACAATGTGAAACTATCCGGCCTACTCATGAATAATAGCTGTACGCGGCGATCGCGGTGCGGTCGTCCACGAAGGCACGAACACAACACAGACCGCGATGCGTTATGATTACCAAACGGCTGACGCTGACGCTTCGCCGACGCAACTAAATGCCCAGATATGGCTGAAGCTTTGTGTTTAACGAATAAACAAAGTTTATCGGTGTTGGTGGGCGGGCAGTAAACTTTCTTGAGATAGGATGTTTCTACCGAGTTACTTTTCGTGTGGAATCTAGAATCCAGATTTAGTAAAGCCAGGATGACGTTAAGCTACACGTCGCGATTTTCTACCCGATAAATTGTTAGTGATCATTGCAAAATGGTAATTTGAAATCCATCAAGATTTGATTATAAGTGCTCATCGGCTCAATACGTTCCCAACTATAAAGTCTCATTTGCACAGTACTTTTTCTAGCTACAGTGCCCTTTAATTCGTACACAGTAGTGTTTGCACACTACTGCTTGCCGGCAAAACTGTGGTATAGAAGTAGGTATTTGGTAAAGTTGAAACAAAGTTGCACGACAAAAGCTTATCATTTCTTACATTAAATATTCTCGTCATCTTTATCATACACAAGGTTTAAATATGCATTTTTTTCATATAACATACACAAATCAGTACCCGATAACCGAAGGTGATGAAATGCCTATAGAAAAATACTTGACACTTCGCCCTAGTTTAAAATGAATGATATGTGCCGATAACTAGCGTAGGCAGGTACCTCGTCTTGCTATACTATGCTTTGGTAGCGTTAGGAAAGCATTGCAGCCGCAATGTGACAGACAGAAAAAAATAGAAATAAGTTAAAAGAAAAATCTGTACATGGAAGAGAATTTATTAGAAAGAACATTTGAGAGTATTTTGTTTAATTTTGGTTTTTCAATTCTAGATTTCTTGTCGGCCTGTCTGTCTCCGTGACTGTCGTTTGGATCATAGATGGATAGATAGATAGAAAATACTTTATCACAAATTATTAAAACCAGTACATGGGCGGACTTAATGCTAAGTAGAATTTTCTTCCAGGTAACCTTTTTGTACAATTTATTATCTTGCGAAATAGGTAATACAAAAATTGTGGTCGTATTCTAATGTGTATGGTGTCTCTATTCCAGTTGTTAAGACATGCTAGCATTTAGATTTGCCAATACTACAATGTTGTTATTAATCTATTATAGTGTGGAAGTGTTGGTTGTGAAAAAGAAAAGGTAAAAATTAGTATAAGTACTAGCTTTAGATACATACACTGAGACAGATAATAGATGATAATATACATAATAGAATAGACTTAGTACTTATGGGAGCATGAAGTCGAGCTTATTTAAAACTTCCTGAAGTGGAGAATACCTAATTCCGTATACAAAAAACTACAGAAAGATTGCAGCATTTGCAGCCTGTCTTCTGAAAATTCCGACTAAAAGTGTAACTATCACGGTTCATGAGATACATTTTTTTTTACATCAGACTTATCTAGCATTTGACCACGCTCTCACCTGATGGTAAATGACGACGCGATCGAAGGTGTAGCATGCTAGCTAAGTAAGACCTATTCACTCTTCTCTTGAACACGCCCGGGTCATATTTTGCCGGAAACACAGACGCTGGCAGGGCATTCCATTCCTTAGCAGTTCTAATTATAAACCTGGAATACAAACCGCTTGGTACGAACGGGTGGTATTTCGACCATGAAGGGATGGCACCTAGCCGAGCGTCTAGAGGTCCGGTGGTGGAATGGTGACGGGGGAATTACATCGTGCAGTTCTTATGCACATTCCCCATGGTGCAACCTGTAAAAGACCGACAGACATGCCACTTTACGTCGATGCGCCAGACTCTGAAGCCTTTCACCTACCAAAGTGTCGTCGCCAATGAGCCTTTTATGCTTTTGGCACGCCTTTCTATTGAGTCCAGAGCCTCAAGCTGGTACTTGGCAGACCCGTCCCAGAGGAGGCAGCAGGACTCCATACACGATCGGACTTGCGCTTGGTAGAAATTCAGAAGCTGTCCTGGTGTAAAGTACTTACCTTGGACACAATGCCGAATTTTTTAGAAGCTACTTTGGCTTTGGACTCAATATAGGACCCAAAATTTAGGTTTGACGTGAGATCTACACCCAAAAGCTCTATGCGGTTTCCTACGTTTACCGATGCACCACGGAATAAGGGAGACAGGTGGAGGGGGCTCTTTTTAGCAGTGAATAAACATGCCTGTGTTTTTGCAGCATTAAACCTAAACAGCCTGGTGACAGACTGACAGACAGACAGACGGACAGCGGAGCCTTATTAATAGGGTTCGCTTTACCCTTTTGGTACGGAACCCCAAAAACGTTCAATTAAAACGTTATATCTGCTAATAGACTTCACAGCAACATAAATAACTTAAATAAGTATAAGAAAGTAAACTATCGTGCTTGCGCTGCTGTCTGTACATCCGGTTGGTAAGTCCCTACGAGTCGATTGCATCGTTAACCTACTGCATTGCTTGCGCTACTGCAGTTTGACCGATATTTTTATGGGAAAATGCTGCAACGTTATATTTTCCCTGTTGCTGTCTCTACCCACAACATGACTCTACTCCCTCCAGTTCTGCTGTTAATAATACCTAGAAGATCTGTGATCAATGATGTTGTTGGATTTTTGAAGTCCATATTATTTTAATATTTTTTTTTGCTATTTACTGTTTGTTGAGCCTAAAATAAATTAAATAAAAAGAGCTGGAAACAGTAGACTTTCCTTGCGCTGGCAACGAAAGTCTACTGTTTGTAGCAAAAGTTTTAGTTATTAATTATTCTAATAGAACACCCGGATCTCAGATCTTAACGCTAATTCGTGTGTTGTTAGTTAAGTGTTAAAGACCTTATTATCTTGTCAACCTCTAACCCCCATATTCTAAGACGTTACCTCGAGATTACTTCACTCGACTCAACCTCGAATTAACCTCATTTTTGTGTTTTGGTATTTTTAGTTGACAATAAATAATCAGCTTGACATTTCTGCGGCAATTTTTCTCAAACGAGAGAAGCGAAGCAACTGTCAATTCAAAGTACGTCGCGATGTATTTTCAGATTCCCTCAAAGTTAAGTAGAAGTCAAGTAAAGGATTTTTGGAGAAATGTTTTGGGATACGGGTGTAAGTCTAGACCGATTTTGCTTACGTTTGAGCAAAATAGACGATCGGGACCAACCACCGACCAAGGTCACATTTGTCTCACCTTGGTCGGGTTGGTAGAAAAACCGACCGTGGATGGTGGTTGATGTCTTCATTCGTTCGGCCAATTACTCGACCTTGGTCGTATTTCCATCTACACGGTCGGGTTTTAAACCAACCTGACCAAGGTGAGACAAATGTGACCTTGGTCGGTGGTTGGTCCCGAAAGTCCCGATCGTCTATTTTACCCATTAAATACTGGTGTAGGATAGAGTACCAAAGGTCCCTCCTAAATAGTATATCACAATCAAAATCGGTCGGCAACTATCCCAGTATTGGGGGAATACATCTACAATCAAAAATAACCGACGACAAAAAATCTAAATTGTTGAGCAAAATTAGTTGTAAAATACGACCTGCTTGCGAGTACCAATCTACATCTGGAGCCGGATAAATAAATAAAATAAATAAATATGTGCGGATATTTCACTTTAATATCTGTGACACAACGCCATCTAGCCCCAAACTAAGCATAGCTTGTACTATGATAGGTGGAAGCTGGCGAATTTATGCAGAGACTTTGGTCGAATCCCGAAGATTGTATTTCAGGGAAACTTGGAGTCTTCAAACCGAGAGTGAAGAAGTTTTTTTTTATGAGAATGTGATGTGCTAGTCGTTCACCTGATGTTGCACGACACGGCCGCCCATAACAGTTGCAGTGTCACTCGGAACTTTAAAATAATAAAGTTTTGCGTGACACAGCAATCCGCACGTCATCCTGAGACATCACACAGTCTAGTAATCAGATTACTACACTGTGTAATCAGGTCATAAAGTCTCATTTGCCCAGTAATTTCACTAGCTACAATGCCCTTCAAACCGGAACACAGTAGTGCTTGCACACTACTGCTTGGCGGCAGAATAACTGGCAGAGCGGTGGTACCTACCTAGACGAACTTTGCAGAAAAGTCCTACCACCTAAACTGATCTCTTCTAGGCAAGCGCGTTAGTTAATGGTCAAGCGCCAGCAGATCCAACAATAAAAAAACGCTTCACTAGTCTATCGTTGGAGTTCCTTGGAAAATATATTTATTGTACTGAAAATTGAACTTAAAAGTACGTAAATAGTTTACTAGTCAATTGCGCCACTCCGACATCCGGTGTTATTTTACGACATTGCAGCAAAGTGCATTGTTTACATTAGCATAGCGTATCTCATGTTTGGCGACGGCGATAACTGTATCGATTATGTTACGGCCATGATGTTTGGGAATATACGTTAAAGTGTGGGTGTAAACAGATTATTTGCTCAATAATAAAGGTAAAGTAGCGAACACGTATTCGACTAACGTGAAAAGCAAAATGCAGTTCCAACTCAATTTTGCTACTATCGAATTTTTCAGACCTTGTAGCAGTTCCTCGTTTACTTGTCTTGTGTTCCTGGAGAAACCACAGAGCATTAAAAATGTTGTAATTCGCTTCCGTGCTCTGTGTCTAGAATCTATGCCAGCTGTCTAGAGCCAGCCACAATTCGTTACTTCAAGGAGCAACCAAGGATGGTTCACGTAGATTCTCAATCAATCTCATCCCAAGCGGGCCGTCAGTGTAGGACTTTTCATTACATTACACCATGTAGAATATGATTTTCATATTTAAATGCATATTTAACATTTTACACAGATTTTTTTATAGTAGGCCCAAGTAATTTTAGCCAGTTAAGAATTCTCCGAAGCAGGCAAGAGAGGGGCGTATTCAAATATTTTCCTTTCTTGAAGGAGTGCCACAGGCTTTATTAGACTAACAACAGAAGAGTACTGATCGACTAATAGTACAGTAATTATAACTTGACAAAATATGAGTTTTCCTTAAAAATAAATGTTATCGTGAATAAATCTTTCTCGAAGATCTAGGGAGCGTAACTATGCCGAAGACTTACAAGTATCTTACCGAAAATAAAAGTCGTATATAGAAGTGTCATGTCATATCATCTTCAGCCCTAACGAAGGACCACACACGTGACCTACGCAATAGCAAAATAGATCGTGCCTTCCTCGCCATGGCTTTGTATTTACTCTCCTTGTTTGCTATACATTTGAAGATGTATAGAGTACAGAGTCACTCCAGTAGATATGGACAGGACAAGAATATGGGATGATCAAAATCAAATGTAAAATAAAATTGTATAACAACTTTGACTGGCCCGATAGCTCAGTTGGTAGTAACTCTGCCTTCTGAACTGAGGGCTGTGGGTTCGATTCCTACCTAGGACAAACATTTGTGTGATGAACATAGATGTTTGTTCTGTGTCTGGGTGTTATATTGTATTCTATTTACAAAACAAAAAGTATCTAAGTATTATATCCGTTATCTGGTTCCCATAGTACAAGCTATGCTTAGTTTGGGGCTGTGGGAAATGTCCACACATATTTATAATTATTTATATTTATTATTAAAATGGAATAGCAAGCAACTCATTGTTTTCTCTCTTATTATCTTTACCAATTTCAAAGTTAAAAAGGAACAAAATACAAAATAACTATTCTGCCGCTACCAAATATATTACGGCTACTGTGGCCAAATCACGGATCACAGTAGGACAAGAAAGTAACCCCAAAAATATTTTTTTTGTCTGCTAACGTCACGGTACCAGTTCGCAATGCTTATCTGCCATTGTACTTCGAAAAGTAGGCTTCACAGCGATAAATCTTAGTTATCATTACGTCTCTTATCATTATGACGTGTGAATTTCCCTCAAACGTTTGCGACGTGTGGGTGTGACTTGTCAAAGTGTGTGTGCGCGTGGGTAGTTCATCACTGCTTTGTGCGCGTCATCAGGGTGGAATGAGTTAGATTAAGATTTGCAAATATAATTTTGCCTACATGAATATAGGTAATAGTTTTCCTACTATTTGGTCGGAAAAATTATCTTATGTGAAACCCTAATTATGCCTAAGTTGCTATTTTCTCTAATATCTAGTCTCTAGTCTAGATGAAAAACAAAAAGAAAACTTTACCTGTGTTTATATTTCTGAGCCGATGGATGCAGGAGGCGAGCAGCCACTCAAAGTGGCGCTCTCTGGCGCTATGTTCAGCAGTGGACGTCTACGGGCTGTTGATGATGATGATGATGATGATGATGATGATGATATTTCTGCTTGACTTACAATCATATGTTATCTGTGACGTTTCCTGGCCCTACATGTGGGTAGGTCACCGCGTCACACTTGCATGACTTGCGTGTGTAGTGTAACCAGCAATCACCGTGGAATGTCTGTAAGTATAAAAAATTTTTAATACCTGTTATTGACATATGGTGTGAAAAGTATATCAGGAAGGGTAAAGTAAAATACGGAAAATATTAATTTCTTTTTTTAGAAATTAAAGACTAGGTCGTTTGTTGTTCGATTTAGAAACATGACTGCTAAACTGTTTTTGATGGAATTTCTATCGGGCCAGTTCACTGATATCTATTATACTAGTATACGCTGGATATACGATATCGTACAAAAGTTGAGAATTTCTTGTGCGGATTTGAATCGTCACCAAAATACGTACAACTTCCTTGAGCGCCACTCCGAGCTCCGAGTGTCCGGAGAACTATAATTTGAAAATCCATCATGTTGATGAAACCATGCATTGAAAGTGTCAACTCTGTGATTGGTTGGTTGAATTAGTTCCAAAGACTCTCACGATGTCACTCTTAGCAATCAGTGCCTAAATGGCGAAAATCAAATGCCTTCAGTCAATATTGGTCTATGACATAATAGACTGAAGGCTTCGCTAGTACGTCGGACTTCATATAGAGTCTATATGAAGCCCGTACTAGCGAAGCCTTCAAGCGAGCGAAGCAGGGTCAGTGGGCCAGTTACAAAAATTCGAAATACTATTTATAATAATAAAATAATATTTATAACCTTCAAATAAATCTACGGCACAGTTTTTCGAGATTCTGTTTTTTTTTTGTTGTATCCTATTGATGTAATATTTAACTTGTAACACGCAGTAGGCTTTCTTCCATTACATACATTAATTAGAGTGGCTCAGTAAATCCTCAATATTGTATAGTGTTTGTATTATTATAGTAAAAAATGTTCGAGGCTTAAAAAATCATAGACTAGAGAAAAACACAATTGACTAGGTATCTAAAAACGAACAACCACATTTATACCGCCAAGGCCTACTTCGTTTTAAATTTGGAATACTTAGAAGTATTAAGAATAATTTAATTTTACTGCGGATAAAGTAAAAAAACTTTTAAGCACAAAAAATGTTTTTCCTCTTAAAATAGATAGGTTTTATCTTAACAAAGACCAATAATAATCATAAGCGACAATTACATAGAGTTCATTAAAATTAATGTTGAGACATCAGGAACCTTCTGAGAACTAATTCTGGTTACGTCTTCTATGCAAATATGTCTTTGTGATTACATGATTATATTAAGCACATATCGTGGGGTAATTGGGGAAAACCGTGACAATATTCAGGTACTTATTGTATTCTAGGTAACAGGTATTTGCGCTGTCCAAGTGTTAACAGTATGGGTGTTTTGAATGTGATATACATACAAGATTTAAGTTAGTTTAGTTATATTCGAGGTCTGATTGTATTTTTGCAGAAGAAAGCTAAATAGAAGTCTTGTTGTTTCTCTATAATAATTGTTATTAAACTTTCGCGAATTTTCATATTATAAAGTTAAACCGGGACATTCCGTACACTAGAAATTATCAAAAAAAAATTAAAAGTGATTTCTCCATAATATTATCTAATGTACATCAATTAGAATGTCTTATAGCGCCTCGTGTTCATTATTTTTTCTTCTCATTGTGCTATTAAAGTAACATCATCCTTTTGCTAATTTTTTTTTTTTTTTTTTTTTTTTTTTTTTCAGAGTACTTTTAATATAGCACTCTAGTAGTATTACAATCTAGCCATAATATGATTCAATACTAAATACTAATAAACTTTTGCTAATATGATTCAATTTATAGCTTACACTTATTTTGACGATGGTACAATCAATATATTTTATGTGGCATCAGGTGGGACTCCGGGTAATTGATTTTCGGGACTAGATGAGTGTTTTTGTCAAATGGTATCGGTTTGGTGGGAGCCGTTGGGAAAGTCTTTGGGAAAACACCTTCTTCTTTCATCTCTGCTCGACCCAGAGCACATTAAAAGTGGCAAAAAAAATAGAATTATAATAGAAAGCATTGCCTTTCGATTTGGACAAATGAAAGCGCGAACTACCCCTGATTCTCAATCGTTTTGATTTATTTTTTATTTTAAAGCAGATCAAAATCCAAATCAAATCAAAATCAATTCTAATCAAATTTAATTAATATATGTGTGGACATTTCACAAAGCGCCATCTAGCCCCAAACCAAGCATAGCGTGTACTATGGCAACCAGATAACGGATATAATACTTAGATACTTTTTGTTTGTAAATACATACATAGAATACAATATAACACCCAGACACAGAACAAACATCTATGTTCATCACACAAAATGTTTGCCCTGGGTAGGAATCGAACCCACAGCCCTCAGTTCAGAAGGCAGGGTTACTACCAATTGAGCTGTCGGGCCCGTCTCAATCAAGCTGTAGGGTCCTTACTGCCTTACATTATATCACATATAGGTGCAATTGAGGTGATTATGTTAATTTTAATGGGTTCTAAACCTATTTCAGTAAACGGTAAATACAGTTTCTTGATAACAATTCGCAATTTTTGCATAACGTTTGCATTTGGAATCTCATGCGGGCTGCATGTGACTGAAGAATGCACTCGAAAATGACTCAGCTTTCATTATATGTAATGACCCGGTAATTGCAAAGGCAAAACTGATATTTTTACTTGGCGATAGACATGGAAAAAGATCGTTATACCTATTGCGGAAAATGAATTTTAATAATGGTTTTTCCTGGTGTGTAAATATAACACGTTAAGTAGGTACCTATGTAGAAGATTAGCTTCGGAGTTCAAGGTTTCTAACCCTTACCAACTGATGCCGACCCAACTTTACTTAATATACCAACATTTCTATGAAAAAATATCCGCAGGGAACGAACCATATGTATAAAGCTTGAGATCAGCTCGTCAAGTGGCGTCAGTGAAGCATCAATATTGGCCATTCAGCACCCATTGCTGCTCGTGGTCGTAGACGGCCGAGCGGACGCAACCTTTCACACGATTATTTTTAAAATTTTTATTAATTTGTTTCAGTAAACCTTGCAAAGGTTTGTCAAGACAAAGGCACTAGGGGGTAGATCATGTTCTACACACCGTTCAAACTGCCACGCGATTTGTCAACTCAATTAGTCAAATCGGAAGCGTATTGCACCAAATTGAAGTTGGATCATTTTCACTTTGGTTTCAATTTGTCAATTGCTAGAACGGTGAATTCCACATTCAATTCGTTGGATGTGAGCCGCAACCTGCCTCTTCACGATGCGATTTGACGAATGAATTGACAGATTGAATGGTGTGTCGAGTACTTTAGTTTCTCGTTGCGGGCGCTGCCGCGTCGCAGCGCGCAGGTGTGACCAAAGCTTAATACTTACAGACAGTCAGCTGCAAAACGTCTGTCGATAAATTCGCCGCAGGAGTGACCTTTCGGAGGGTCTGCTTCCGGTGCGACCGCCTCCGGACATTCTTCCCGTGCAGGCAGGCCGGCGACCTTTCCAACCTGCGTGTTACTATAGCTACGTACTTTTCTTTTTGAAATGTCCGCGTAATGTTTTTGTTTATGGTAGCTAGTTCGTTATGTATGATAATAGTTTCAATTTAAAGTTTGCTGTTTTGATATTCATATCCTTTTTAACATGCTCGTTATAAGAGGCGGGTGCAAATTCTGGTAATAAGTTTAAAAGCCATTGGTGCCGGGCCGAGCAGGAATTGAACTAGGGTCCGTCTGTTTGTAAGTCGCAAGTATTACCGCTGAGCCACATGCGCTCCTGTTTTGATATTGATTAGCTATTACTCATACGGTTAATGGAGTGTAGTAAGCTACAACTGTCATTTACTGAGACCTAGAATGTGTTACCTAATTACCTATATTCGCGCCCTGCGGTCTTATTCGCTCAGCCGCGTAGCCGTTTTGGCCTGAAGAAACATTAAACAAACAGAGATACAGACAATGTTTTACTTTTACTACATTAGTAGATGGGGAATAAAGGTTCTCGGGTGACCACGAACCGGAAGACGCAATCTGGGGCGGCCCCCTACAAGGTGGACCGACGATCTGGTGAAAACCGTAGGGAGCCGATGCATGCAGGATGCAAGCAGCCGCTCAAAGTGGCGCTCTTTGGGGGAGGCCTATGTTCAGCAGTGACCGTCTTCAGGCTGATGATGATGACTTACGGGGTCTTTGCCGTGATTATAATCATCTGTCAATGTAATAGAAACTTACATATTTCGATGATTAAAAATTAAATTCATCCCATGGCGCATTGTAACTGTGCTCATATCGAGAGCTCAGAAATGATTCTAATCACGGTAAAGATCCCGTAAGTACTATTGAAAATGTAGTTAATAAACATAATGATTTAGAACACTGTTTTACGATAAATGTTTTTCAGCGGGGCTACCACAAGCTAATACAAAACCATCATGTTTCATGGCATTATTATTTCAAGGTTACAATAACATTGTTCGAATTCGTACCATGAACTTATAAAGTATTCCTGCGTGTGAACGAGACGTCTACATTTTTATATGGCGTTATTATCACTGTCGCACGTCAGTGTCAACATGATGTAAAGGTATGACATGGCAGTTGTATTTGAGTGAACGATTTAACGTGACGTCATCAAAACTTCTCTGGCTCTGCAACATTAAAGTATTCTTACTTTTATGTCATTTGTCAATGTATTATTGAAGTAATAATGCTATAAGACGTTGTGGTTGCCCCCTGATCGTGATGTTGCTATTTTCTGTTTATTTAATTTGTTTTGAGACCTTTTTACCTGACAACGCGTGAGGTCATACCAAGGAGCATATAACATAGGAGTGGTTAAACGCGTTACTAGGTGCGTGGAATAACGAAATTGCAATTTCTTATCGCAATAACTTATTTAAAAAATATATGGTATGAACATGCTATTCAGCAGTTCGTGATGTTAACGGCTGTCGACACTACTGGAATGCTTTTCTAAATAATTGTTTGATTATTTTGCGAAATGTCATAATTATTATGGGTACAAAGTTTGTATTTATAATTTATGTAAACAAAAAAAAGACCTGAATTAGCATGTATCGTCTTTCGATAGGCTTAGTCTCCTTTTAAATTATTATTATAGAGAGTTTGAACGAATTTCGCAACACCGATGCAGAGAAATGAAAATAATAACCGTTCGAGTGCGAGTCGGACGCAGTAAGGGTTCCATACCATTATCTTTAAAAACGAGCAAAGAATCACGTTTGTTGCATGGAAGCCCCCTTAAATATTTATTTTATTCTGTTTTATTTATTATATTTTTGTATATTTTGTTGCTCATCATCATCATCATCATCAGCCCGTAGATGTCCACTGCTCAACATAAGCCTCCCCCAGAGAGCGCCACTTTGAGCGGCTGCTCGCCTCCTGCATCTATCGGCTCCCCGCGGTTTTCACCAGGTCGTCGGTCCTTCTTGTCTGCCTACGCTGCGCCTTCCGGTTCGTGGTCGCCACTCGAGTTTTTTGTTAGGTTTGTTTTGTTTTATGTTATTTTGTTGTTAGGGCGGCAGAAATACGTCAACTGTGTAAATTTCAAGTGTTTAACTATGACAGTTCATGAGGTACCTACAGCCTGGTGACAGACGGACAGACAGATATACGGACGGACGGACAGCGGAGTCTTAGTAATAGGGTTCGTTTTACCCATTGGGTACAAAACCCTAAAAAGCAGCGAACGACTTATCGTTAAAAGGAACTTATTCCTTTTTAAAGGTTGCTAACAATAAGTCCTATATTTAGCTAATTAAAACATTATATCTTATTAAACTAGTTAGGTTCCGTCACATTGCAGCCGTTATTGGTGCTTCCGTCGCAACCGACTTCCGTTCTTGGCTGGACCACACGCGGTGATCCCGGGGGATATTAGAGTTGCTCCACTTACATGTACCTGGTGTTATGTCATCATTTATGTCCTTGGAGCTGTTTTGAACGGGTTAATGCTGGTGCTAGTATTTTCTCTGCCTACCTTTACACGTCACCTTTGGACAAAGCGCCCAATCGTTAAAAGTGGAAGGCAACTAGCTCAAACTTAACTGTAATCGTTGACTAAAAACTGCAATATTTCGTTTCCATCTATTACCGTTTTGCTGCTAGTGGCGCTAAGGCCAAAAAGAAAGGCCGATACGTATACTCGCTGTGGTCGCCAATGTTATGTGAGATGCACTGCCTAGTATAAATAAAGGTCTTTGGATCTAACTGCAAAATTATATCACCGACACAGTCTAATAAATAAACATTGCCTTTGGTACGCACTCACGATCGTTCCAAACAAGATCCGTTGACTCACCCGACGTTTTCCCGCTCAAAACGAACTCTACCGTTTAATTATCAACGGTTACTTGTTTGTTATCCTTATTTAAACTAACGTAAGGACTAAAATCAATAATCACGTGTTCCGGTTAGACTTTACGATGGTAAATAATATTGTTGTCGTGTATAAATAGTGCAACGGTTCGTCGAAGCATGCCTTTTGATTTTCCTCTTGCGTGGAATGCGTGACGTCAGCAGCAAGCGAGCAAGCTAATTTAAAACCTTCTCATTCATGTTTATGCAGTTTTATTTATTCATTTATTAAGTTTGGAACGTACCTTTCCCTAAAATGTATCTAACAAGACGATGTTATGGTTAGATTTACATATATGCGGAATGCGGTTGTCGTTTATCTTCAAATGTTACGTGATCTCTTAAAGCAAGGGTCTCACTCGAAAACCTCGAGTACGAATTTAGCAATGACTCGATCGAATCAAAGTTTTATTGAGAGGTCAACGAACTATATGATGAGGTAGCTGATAATGAAGACTCGTGGGAGAGTTCATTATTTACGTGTAGGTACATGATAGGATTGATAATTATGTTAAGTACCTATTCATTGAAATAATAGTATGCAAATATAATTTAAATAAAACATAATGACGTCTTAAAGGAATTATTTACTGGCACTCCAAACCTACTCTCAATTTTAGCTTCAGACCGGGCGTAATGTTTCGCGTGACACTACACTACGCACGTCATCCTGAGACATCACACAGTCTAGTAATCAGATTACTACACTGTGTAATCAGGTCATAAGTCTCATTTGCCCAGTAATTTCACTAGCTACAATGCCCTTCAAACCGGAACACAGTAGTGCTTGCATACTACTGCTTGGCGGCAGAATAACTGGCAAAGCGGTGGTACCTACCTAGACGAACTTTGCAGAAAAGTCCTACCACCTAGTAAACCTTATAGGGTTCTCTAAACCGTTTTTGAAATACGGAACCGTTATAGGATCATTTTGCTGTCCGTGTGTCTGTTGTTGTAGTAAGTGATGATGAAGCCGAAGATATAGCACGTTTGCTTGGTAAACCCCATTCACTCTTGTTACTTGTTATCGGTAAACCCAGTGACTTCAAAACTGAATCCAGAATACAGAATTTATTGCTAAAAAATTATTTACAGGTTTAATAACCGCACCCTGGTTTAAGTCCTGCTACTAATCCATGCACCAATATGACTTTTTAAGATGGAATTTCAAGAATCTAAAAATTCGTGTAAATTGTGTCATCCACCAACCCGCACTTGGCCAGCGTGGTGGATAATGACCTAAGTACCTTACACTCTCATGTGAGAGAAGGCCATTGCCCATTGGTCCCAGCAGTGGGAATTTGTTGGGCTGATCGGTGTTAATCGGTAGCTGCAGGTTTCGCACTGACTTCACAGGAATGTATTTTTATATTGTTTGTGTGCTCCGAATACTTGGTTTTATTATTGTCCTCTAAATGTCTTATTTGGAGAGATAAACGCATACGCATTCCGCACACGAATGGCCTAACGAGCCATGCCAGAAGTTTCGAGGCACATTTGCAAAATACGAATTAGACTGATATTATCGAATACAGTTTGTTACTTTTTTATTCTTTCTACGTTCGGTGGCGCCCACAGATTAGCGAAAAAACAATTGACGTGGTGCCACAAAAAATGTTAAACGAAACACTTTGTTAAATATCTTTGACATCACAGCTAATTGAATTAAGACCGAAGCGTTAGGTAGACTGAATGGGCATCTCATGGGCAAACGTGCTCCTCTTAGACAGCTTCGTCACTTAAATTAGGTACCATCAGCACCCCTATTCCCAACCTGTCGGAAACCTTTCGATTCGAAATCTACACTTTCCATCTTCTTCATCTACATTTAGAATGAAAGAGACGGAGAGTGTAGATTTCAAATCGAAACGTTTCCGATAGGTTGGGAATAGGGGTGCAGGTCAGTTGTTGTCAAACATAATATGCCCATTTTAGCATAAAAAAAAGCCGAGGGGTCGTGCGTCAGTCTGCGTTATTGCTACTGCTTTGAGACAATTTTGTCTGATAGCGAGAGAGTATGTACTCGGTTATTCCATGACCCACCACGCTAGTCGGAGTGCCGGTTATCTTACAATGTTTTCTTTCCTTGGCCATAAGTCTGATCGCAACTGGTTACGAAACTTATGAAGCTTCGTAACCGTTTCCAGTAGAATTTACGCTCACTCTTTCGAATAGAACCAGCGGCCGAAGAAGCGAGAAAATTCTGCTCATAACTTGGACAGTTTGTCTGGAGCCGAGCGGGATCCGTACTATGGCAGGTCTGGCTGAAAGTCGCGGCTGAGCCACTTGCGCTCTCTCCAAAGCTACTTTCCATAGGGTCCACTGCTCCAGCGGACGTAGCCTTCTCGATCCTCTTATCCCGGCAACAGCCCAAGCCGAGGCTCGCCCCAGGGGTGCCCTTGAGCTAGTTGCCCCCCACTTTTGTCGCCTGCCCTCCCGCCCGGTAACGCTGTAAAGGTCGGTAGAGACCAACAGCATTAGCCCGTTCAAAAAAAATCCTCTAAAGCTTACAGACGACGGACAATAACGTATATTATGTGTGTATATGACAATGTATGCTCTATTAACCAACGTAAACAGTGAGTTGTATGCCATTGTCAAAGTTAATGGACGGAAATTCGCTGGATGTGAGAAAACTTGGCTCTACATTGTTATAGTTATATTATGCTAGTGTTGAATAATAATTCGGTCTATGAGCAATGGTCCCTTCGGTGGAGAATGTCGCTCGTAGAACTGACATTCGATGGGGAAGAAAGGTTCTCGAGTGGCGACCATGACCGGGAAATCGCAACGTAGGCCCGCCACTAGGTGGACCGCCAATCTGGTGAAAACCGCGGGGAGCCGATGGATGCAGTCGCTCAAAGTGGCTCTCTGTGAGAAGGCCTATGTTCAGCAGTGGATGTCTTCAAGCTGTTGATGATGAAGCACATTGTTAGAGCACCGATTAAAGTAACAGAAAATGGGTTTCTAGAAGAGCATAATGATTTGATTTTGAGAATAACAAGCGAACGTTGAAATAAGCGTTTGTTTTTCTTTTGTAGTTGCATCCGAAATTAAGTAACATAAAACAGCATAAAGCTTGCTACAAAAAACTGGTAAAACAGTTCGTAAGGAATTCTAAGCATTTGGAGTGAGTTGCGGATCAGCATATTTATGTGGTAAGTATGTGTAACGCAATACCTAAAGTTCAGTGACTCGACGGGTTACGAATTGTTTTGTTTATTATGTAGGTACCACAGATAATATAATAGTAGGTACCTACAATAATAGCCGCACCACGGCTTCACCTGATCCTTATTTTCACAATAAAAGATACTCTTTGTCGGTTTAACAAATTATCAATCTGACTTGTCTAACTTCACTGCGCAATTGGTAAAGGTTCTGCCTCCTAAACTTGTAGGTGGTGGGTTCGATTCCCACCCAGGACAAACATTTGTTTGAAGAACATAAATTATCTGTTGGTTCTGTGTCTGAGGTGTTATTATTATATATATATATATATATATATTATAGATTGTATTGTATGTGTGTACTTGTTTAGTGCCTATTTGCATACAAAAAAGTGTCTAAGTATTCCATCAATTACACTCATTCAATGGGTGTAATCCGGTTCGTGGTCGCGACTCGAGAACCTTTCTTCCCCATCGGTTGTCAGTTCTACGAGCGATGTGGCCTGCCCATTGCCATTTCAACTTGCTAATCCTAAGAGCTAGGTATTGGAAGACGCAGCGTAGGCCGGCCCCCCACTGGGTGGACCGACGATCTGATGAAAACGGAGAACCGATGGATGCAGGAAGCAAGCAGCCACTCGAGGTGGCGCTCTCTGGGGGAGGCCTATCAGCAGTGGACGTCTTCAGGCTGTTGATGATGATGATGATGATGATGATAGGCGATAGGCACCACATTGGCAGTGCCTCTGGTGTTGCAGATTTCCAAAGGCGACAGTAACTGTTTACCATCAGGCAGGCGGCCAGCTTGTTTGTCTGACCAAGTTTTTTTTTTATGGGAATGCATGGCGTGACGAGCTAGTCGTTCACCTGATGTTAAGCAACACGGCCGCCCATAACAGAGTCACTCGGAACTTTAAAATACTAAAGTTTCGCGTGACACTGCACTGCGCACGTCATCCTAAGACATCACACAGTCTAGTAATCAGATTAGTCTCATTTGCCCAATTATTTCACTAGCTACAATGCCTTTCAAATCGGAACACAGTAGTGCTTGCACACTACTGCTTGACGGCAGAATAACTGGCAAAGCGGTGGTACCTACCTACACGAACTTTGCAGAAAAGTCCTACCACCTAGTATGTAGTATTAGCTATAAAAATAACAAAGTGACCAACTATTACTTAAACTTTGCTTCCGTTCGTTGGCTAGTTGGGAAAATTTCAGTGCATAAGTAATAATTTTATTGTTATCAGAGTTTTAGGGTGCCGTAAAATGGAACCTTTTCATATTCGTAATTGCGCAGATTTGCAGATGCCTATATGTATATATACATAAATAGAAAACCATATTTCTATTGATATGCTTTTCACTATAATAATAACGTTTCCATATTCACAGGAAAGGAAATCTGTAGAATTTTGAATAATTCATTAGGAATAGGGTTTATAGTTTAGTGTTAAACTGCTAAAGCTGTGTTTTTTGACTATCTTTATCTATTCGGTTTTAGGCACCAGTCCGAAAAAGCGTGGGTTCGTATCCCACCGCTGTCACCATGATATAAAACACTAAGCTTGCTAAACAACGACTGACTTTATTTCCCTCAAGTAGGGTAAGCCGCACATATTATAAGAAAATCAACTACCCTAATAAGTAAACATATTACATCGGTAACTTTTTATACACTAAAAAAGTAAAAAAATACAATCAAATAAATTTTCACTTTACAAATTGATTCGTAGATTACGCTAACCAGGTGATACTACTATAAGATCGTAAATAACATCAAATATATTATTAGATTAGAGTTTTTGTTATTCACCTGAAATCTTTTAAAATAAACTTCGCGAGGTCACACCTGAATTACATTTTAGGTAAGTACTTAAGTAACTAATTTTAAACAAATTATTAAGATACTTACTTGAATACCGCCTAGTACTTATTTCTAGATGATTTAATTAATATGAGCCTACTAAAAGCTCTTTTTGTATCGATTCAAGATAACCTAAGAATGTTTTTTAAATACTTTTAGCATATTTATTTAATATCAAATTCAGTCTTCTATCCAATAGCGTTACCTACGTACCGCAAAACACTACTTTTACTCCTTATGCGCTCAGCTAAATAATATACGGAACCTCAGCCACGTAACACCAGTACGCACTTAGCTGATATTTTTTTAGTTATCAGCTAATTGAACGTGTTTCCCATAGCCTTACCCACGATACTAGCAGGATGGCTGCGGTCTGGTATCGCCCTAAGCTTCCTATACAACTGCTGTAGTACTTATTGATAAAGCTCGTTATTTTAATTATGTGTTTTTTCTTTGACGATAATTTTGTTTTGTTGTATTTAAAAAAACGATGGATCGTGTTTTGTTTTTTAATTTCATGGTAATTAACGGATATAGGTATGGTATAAAATATAACTGAAATTGTAGTTTTTGTTCGTTGTCGGCAGCTAGTTGCGTGGGCGCGATACATTGCGCGTTTGGTAAGAAGTTAGTTCTACATGCAAATAATTTAACAGCGATGTATGCGCCTGTAAGAGATTGCGTTTAGCCATAAGTCTGCCCATTGTACTATGGCTATAACTCATTTCTTTCCATATCTTTATTTAGTATGGGGAGCTTCAAGAAAAGTGTTAAGAGTCCTCTCTAAGGGTAGGCAACGCACCGGTAATGCCCTTGGTGTTGCAGATGTCCATAGGCGGCGGTGACCACTTACCATAAGGTGGGCCGCCTGCTTGTTTTCCTCTCATTATATAAAAAAGTTTCAATCCTAGGAAAGGACATAGGTTTCTTTTTAGGGTTCATGATCTTGTCCTAAGGGGTAAAGTGAACCCTATTAAGGCTACGCTGTCCGTCCGTCTGTCCGTCTGTCACCAGGCTGTATCTCATGAACCGTGATAGTTAGAAAGCTGTAATTTTCACAGATGATGTATTTCTGTTGCTGCTATAACAACAAATACTAAAAAGCAGAATAAAATAAATATTTAAGGGGCTCCCATACAACAAACGTGATTTTTTGCTCGTTTCTATAGACATTGGTACGGAACCCTCCGTGCGCGAGTCCGACTCGTGTGCTAAAACACGGGCAGCAGCTACTAGTTAATAGAATTCGTTAAAACATTTCCATTATTATGATACAAAGTATTTCATAATCCTACGTTTATTCAGAAATATGCAAGTGTTAGAATGTTATAGAATATCGTATATCACAATGGCCCACATTCCGACCATTTATAAACCTGGTTATACAGCGTGTTCTGATAATAATAATAATTTTAATAGGTGGCAGGACATTTTTTGCAGAGTCTAGGTAGGTCAATCAAAGTAAGGGTTCATCATCATCATCATCATTAACAGCCTGAAGACCACTGCTGAACATAGGCCTACCCCAGGGAGAGCCACTTTGAGCGGCTTCTCGCTTCCTGCATCCGTCGGATCCCCGCGGCTTTCACCAGATCGTCGGTCCACCTAGTGAGGGCTGGCCTACGCTGCGTCTTCCAGTTCGTAGTCACCATTCGAGAACCTTTCTTCCCCATCGGTTGTCAGTTCTACGAGCGATGTGGCCTGTCCATCAACATTTCAACTTGCTAATCCTAAGAGCTATAAGTATTGGTCAATTTAGGTCTCCTGCGGATCTCCTCATTTCGGAAAATAAATAATAATAAATAAATATGTGTGGACTTTTCATAATTTTCACACAGCGCCATCTAGCCCCAAACCAAACTAAGGTTAGATTGTAGTATGGGAGCTAGATAACTGCTCGAATACTATACTTTTTCATTTTGCAAATACATACATAGAATATAACACCCAGACAAAGAACAAGTATCGAAGTTCACACAGAGCAAAAAAAAACACTTCGCCTCTAGACGCGTTTTTTTGCGCTGTGGGTGTTCATCACACAAATCTTTGTTCCGGGAATCGAATCCAGAACCTATAGTTCCGAAAGCAGATCACCAACTGAGCTCTCACTATCAGGCCAGTCAAAAAAAATTATGCTATCACTACTTTTCAGCACTCTTTCTCCGTCCAGCATAACTCCAGTACGTTCCCACTACTGGGACACGGGCTTTCTCTCACAGGAAGAGTGCGTAGGCGTATTTTAACCAGTGCGTCGATTTGAATGTCGAATGATTAACCGCTGGCGCTGAGCCGCTCTGGCTCATTTACATCAGTTCACAACAATTGAACAGGGATAAGAGTCCAGAGGCGGACTAGGTCTAAGGGGCCCAGATGGCATGGCTTTAGGGGGCCCACGACTTCAGGTCGAACAATGAAGGAAATATTTATTAAAAAATAACAAATTCGTAAGCTATCCTCGTCATCCTTAATAAAACAATGTTGACCTCCATCTACTTTTACTATCGCATTATAGAAAAAGGTAACCGTTTAAAGTAAATCGTCAGTTTAATTTGTATAGATTCTATCCATACAGCCTGTATAACAGTTACCTAAAGTATCTCTTATTACCACTACATTCCTTATTTATGCAAATAATTCAAGTATTAAGTAGAAAATTTTATGTCAACATCATTAAAAAAATTATTAGCAATATATACAAATTATGCCTATTTGACCTTTGCTAAATTGCGTATTCGTTTTAGAATAAGTACCTAGTGGTTTTTTTTTAACTTCATAGACAGGATGAGAATCCGTTTTTTTATGATGATAAGAAAAAATCATATACAACCTGACAAAAACATAATTTGTACCTTCGGAAAAGACATTAGATAATTTTACCGCTATTTGATTTACATTTTTTTTGTTCTTGCGTGCAAATCCGCGGGCATCATAGCCGAAAATACACGGTTCAACCAAATTGAATCACCTTGGTCGAACGAGGCAGAAATGAAAGGCAAAGATGAGCTTCAATGACATTGAATGATTCACTTTTATGTTGACACGGATCAATTTGGTTGGTTCATCCAAGTTGAACGAGGCATAAATGAAAGGCAAAGATGAGCTTCAATGACATTGAATGATTCACTTTTATGTTGACACGGATCAATTTGGTTGGTTCATCCAAGTTGAACGAGGCAGAAATGAAAGGCAAAGATGAGCTTCAATGACATTGAATGATTCACTTTTATGTTGACACGGATCAATTTGGTTGGTTCATCCAAGTTGAACGAGGCAGAAATGAAAGGCAAAGATGAGCTTCAATGACATTGAATGATTCACTTTTATGTTGACACGGATCAATTTGGTTAGTTCATCCAAGTTGACAGGCAAAAGTGAACCGTGTATTTTCGCCTTTAGCAAAATGTTTATGGTATGTCTATTTACAGCAGTTACCATGTCATCCAGGTAAATCGACAACTAAAATATGGAAGAGGTTGAGATGACGGTAAATTAGAACATGACAAACGACGATAATAAAAGGTGCTCATCTGATTCCTGTCAATGTAATTTGTAGATAGGTACCCCATAAAGCCCTGAGTACTATCTGGTTTTATATTATCTGTGGTACTGTGTGTGACAGTGACAGTACTCATACCATATACTGCTTGACATTTAATTATGTCGGTGGTCAGTTGTGATTTACCATATATCAACCTTTTCCATATTTTATTATTATTAGAGTTGTTCATTTACCTGAATGACGTGCTAATTCCTACAAATAGACAAAACTTAAATATTTTGTTAAGCTATGTTTCCTTGCCTCTAAGTATTTGTGGTGAACAATTAATATAACACAAACATAAGAAATTCAACTAGTACCTAGTATTATTACATATTCGCTAATGCTTGCTTATGTAAATATGTAAGATATTAGCGTACCTCTTTGAATGTTGTGTCATTCTTGGATCTTGGGAGTACCTATTACTTACGTTGTTTGGGGAAAATGTCGAGCAGGTCCACACATTTAGGTCTATAATGATCAGCATCTTTGTGATAGTGATAGTGACGAGTGAGACTACCCATAATAAATTATTGTTAAATGCCACAAAGACAAAATTTATGATTATAGGGTCTAAACATCAAGTGAATCAAATAGCCCTGCAGAATCCTCAGTTGCTGATAGATGGAGAAGCAATCGAGCGAGTCACCGAAGCACGAAATCTAGGTCTCATATTCGACGAGCAGCTAAAATTTGAGCATCACATATCCGAATCCGTCAAGAATTGTTTTTATCGCCTAAAAGTTTTATACAAAATTCGGAAATATTTAAGTACAGACATTCGAATTTCTCTTGTTGACTCGCTCGTGCTTTCTAAGTTTAATTATGTGGACTCTGTTTATGGCCCCTGTCTTTTTTCCAAAACCTCGCGACTTATTCAAAGAGTGCAAAATGCGTGCGCTCAGTTTTGCTTCCACATACCGCCGCGCAGCCATGTGACTCCCTTCTTGAACCGTAATAACATTTTGAACATGAAGCACAGGAGGGACCTTCATCTGGCTACTTTAATGTTTGGAGTGGTTAAGTTTCAGAAGCCAAAATATCTGTTTTCCAAATTCATATGGGCCAGTGACCACAAAAAATATGCTATAAGGACATGCTCGTTCCTATTGCGTACTCCACGGCACGGCACAGCTGCATTTCGTGGCAGTTTTCGTTTTAGTGCCACGAAGTGCTGGAACTCCCTTCCTCCACCCATACGTAATTCCAACACAAAATTTAGTTTTAGAATAAAGTTCAAGCACTATTTGTTACAACAACAGAAGCTACTCTCCATATAATTTTTCCTTTTTTACTAGTATATAATATTTACTTATTTATTTATTTATTTATTTATGGACCTTCAACAGTTCTACATGTTTTTGAAAATAATAGTGACAGCTTACATGGATTACTTATATATTAATAATAGTTTTTTACGTTCCTTTAAAATTAATATTTATATACTACTTATTTGTTTTAGTCTTTTAATTTTTTATTAATCTTTCGTAGCTCTAATAAATCAATTACAATTAACCCCCCCCACAATAATAATAATACTTGTGCCGGCCGTGTGGGTTTAATTATTATTATTTATTATTATATTTTATTATTATGTAATTTATTCAAATTCCTTTTCTTACTGTTATCATCCACCTACAAGTTTATATTATTTTTTCCAGATAGTTAAACTGCTAGTAGGTACTACTTATATGCAACTCACCTTATCTGTCTAATTAATTTTTTTTTGGTTAGGGAACTCTGATTATTATTTTAATTAAATTTATTATCACCACCTGTTATTGCTACTTAATTATTATTAGTGTCTTCGTCACTCAAGGTCTGGGCTGAAAATCAGCGCCCTGGATTCGTCCATGGCACATGCTGAGCTCAGACCATTTTGTACAGCACTGTACACAGTAACAACGTTTGCACACGGAAGCACAAACTAAGGTTTAGGTAGGTTATGTTATGTGCAAGTTTTGTAATTAGGAGGTTCCGTTTTTCTATGTTTTATTTGCTTAGCATACTTATTATTGTTATTCGTTGTTGTGTACAGTTTGTGCAAATAAAGTGTTTCTTTCTTTCTTTCTTTCTTTCTTTCTTTCTTTCTTTCTTTCTTTCTTTCTAATATAATTAATACGAGAAACCGACGCCCCTCGGTTTCTCGGTTTTTCGTACGCTCATGTCAACTTATAAATACGTCGCTAATGCTCATTGATTACCTAGCTGTTGATCATCGGTTGCCGTCCTTAACCTAATCATAGATTAACATGTATTATTACATAACAGTATAATAATATTATATAACAACGGGTATAACCTACAAGGTGTAAATTGACAGCATTACTACCAAGAGCTGTCCCATTCCAGGGGCCGCACTGTTAACTCTTAGCGCGATTCAAAGCAGACCCTTTATTGGATCGCTAGTCAAAATCCTCACACGGAAAAAACAAAGCAATCTAATATAGGGTCTGCTCTGAATCGCGCTAATAGCTCATACAGTACAGCCCCTGGTCATATAATGTTCATAATTAATTAATTACATAAGTACTAAAATCATATCCAATATCCTTTTGGCTTAGCCGTAGCCGATCAAAAGAAACGTATCGCATACGTAAATAAATATTTGACCCGCAAGTACGACAGACCCTGCGTTAATACACGCACAGATCCAAAATGGCGTCCGTCTGGAGGTCAAGAGGACTGGTCCCGCGTCTTTTGTTCTGTTTTTGCCGTATCCTGACCTACCTTTGTGATTTATGGACCTCAGCGACGGGGATTGGGGCAGATATGTGTGAGGTAGCCGTTTCCCGCGGATCCGGTTGATTTGCACTTTCGAACCTGTATAATATGTGCCCTTTGACCTTACGCAAAACACGATAAAAGTTACGATTTGTGTCGTCTCGCTCACATGTTGGCATGATTTGTATAGGTAGGTACTTGTCTCATCCGCAGCGGCGCGGCGGCGCGGTGTTGCAATTTCTGTGCATATTTTTCTTTATTTATTATTGTATAAGGCTTGTGATTTAAGGTATAGATTTAAATACCATCCAAAGGATGTCTAGAAAATATCGCTGTAAGCGATAAAACCACACATTGTTACACTACCTCATTCGTAAGCTTTCTTTTATCTATACTTAAGTACTTCATAATATTTCAAAGAATCCTATACTTAATATTCAGGATGGGAAATTAGTTTGTTTAATTAGATTTAATGCTTATCGTTGTATAGATTCACTCAAATTACTTAAGAACGTAATAGTTGTAGTTGTCAATCAAATTTTTTTCATTTCAGTTCAACTCTTACAGTTTCTCGTTTTGAAAACACACAAAGGATTTTAAGTCAGTCAGACAGACAGACCTAACCATGTGGGGTCCCGAAGGGTCCAGTCCCGTTGCTATGCAGATTTGGGACCTTCAATCTATTTTTAGTTTCGAGGTTGTTGATCTTTAACTGTTTCTGTATCATTAAATTTGACTAATGAACGGCGCTTTTGACTAAGTTTTTTACTAATTGTTTTAGTTAAAGATTGAACCGGTGCATATTTGTTTCTCGGGTGACATATTACTTTTGCGTTTCTGTTGTTTTTTACACCTATAGAAATAATTATCCTTTTCAAAATTTACTTCCTCTATAGAGAATACCTAACGTTTCAAAAAACTTAATCATATTTTAGGCTCAGTGCCCCTAGTACGAGTTTCGATAGTTTACTAAAACTTGATTCGTTTGCGTTTTCTCCCTTTTCTCCCATACATTTGTCTGCAGCGCCCCTAGCGGACACGTTGATAAACTAAAAATGGCAGTACAAATTTTAAATGGATTCACGTTTTGGAAAACTTGTACTCGCGGTACTGTTTTGTAAAACATTGCTTTGATGGATGATAATTTATTTCCTAAAATCCTACTTTTGTTTCTTGTGATAAGAAATGACGTGGCGAGCTTGTCGTTCACGATGTTAAGCGACACGGCCGCCCATATCACTTACTTAACACTTAGTTAATTTTTAAGTCTTATAAGGGTTTTTTTTTATTATATTGCATAATCATGTACAACATGTTACCCCATTACTCTTTCAGAATCATTTAAACGGCTTCATAATGAGTATTTCCATTACTTCTTTTAAGATATATCTACTCAAAAACACGCCCTTTCACGTCATCCCATAAATAAAGACTATCCGAACAAAGCCTCGCTTCTATACATTAGGGGCTTACCAGTGTACTTATCTCTACTTCACTATAATAATTATTCACTCAACTAATGAAGGGAAGGGAAGGGTTTAGGCATTATTTAATCAAAACAAATAAAAAAACAGTACAATAAATTATGCAAAATAAACCATTCGACTGCATAACGTTTAAATTGAATTAATCGAATCCCATCAAGTCCTAAATCAAATTTATTAATTCTACAGTCATCATCATCGTCTTAAGTTTCTTACTTAATTAACTAAATAAAATTATGTACGTACGGAAGCAATAAAATATCTAAATCAGATATTATTATAGACAATAATTACTGAATAAAGTACCAGGGACCAGAAATGTGGAGGAAATCAAGCTACGATTAATCTCAGATCAGTACGTCATCATCATCATCATCATCATCATCATCATCATTAACAGCCCGAAGACGTCCACTGCTGAACATAGGCCTCCCCCATAGAGCGCCACCTTAAGCGGCCACTCACATCCTGCATCCATCGGCTTCCCGCGGCTTTCACTATCACCAAGATCGTCGGTCCACCTAGTGGGGGTGGTACGTAGTTAGAACTATTTTCTATGCCAGTAAATTCGACGCTTGTGGTAACTTTGGTTAGGGCCCAGCGCTGACGTCATCCTGTCGATAACGGGAGCGAAGAAAGGGCCTTCAGTAAATTAGTCATACGAAAATCGAACTTATTCTGTTTGTATTTAATTTTGAATTTTGCTGATTTTTACACATTTCTTCAGCTCATTTCTGATTCAGTTGGAAAACCAACACATTATAGAGTTGGGAGCGTAAATCATTATCATCATCATCATCATCATCATCATCATCATCATCATCATCATCAGCTCTTAGATGTCCACTGCTGAACATAGCTCCCCCCAGAGAGCGCCACCTTGTGCGGCCGCTCGCCTCTTGCATCCATCGGCTCCCCGCGGTTTTCACCAGTTCATTGGTGAACATAGGCCCCTTAAAATCATCGAGTGACTAAGTCAGTCGCTCACTTAGGACAAAGCCTTCTATTTATATTGATTGATGATCATTGATTGATAAACTAATACAGAAACGTTGAATGGTAAGTTCTATAAAGATTAGGCCGAGGTTCGATGTTTCAGTGGCGGCAAGCGCCCACGCATCATTCCGCCCACGCCGCCGCCCGCCCTCTAGCGGTGTCTAGGCAAATCTGTGTAAATGCCCTTACGACTGAATGCTCTGTGAAAACTATAACACCTACAAGCTATTTTCGTGATGTAAACATTTTTTTTGAAAGAAAAGATAGGTTCTGAAAAGGTTTTTACATTGTTTTCACAAACTATTGTTGAGAACATAATCTGAAAATGCTAAAGTAATTAATCAGGTACGGGCTTCTATCATAGAGATTTCTAACATCTACTATTTGACATCGAAAACTATTCATTATACATGAAGTGATGGAAAAATCTATTTAGATTATACTACAGATTTAGCCCTTTGTGTATCCGGCGTGCAATATTATAGTCATATTTTTGTCGGCATTATAACTCAGAGTAGCTCTAGGCTCTAGGTTGTGGGTTCGATTCCCAACCAATATTTCTGTGATGAACATCGATGTTGGTCCTGGGTGTTATTCTGTGTTATTATAATAACTTATAATAGTATGTATTTGCAAGCAAAAAGTCCCTAGTATTTCAAAGTATTATATCTGTTATTTGGTACCTTATTAACCCTTTACCCTACCCATAGTACAAGATTTACATAGTTTGCACCCGGATGGTGCTGTGTGAAATATCCACATAATATACTTATTTATTTGTTATTTATGGCGTTTGGGGCATTTTCGCTTGAAAGCCAAAGTAGAGAAGAAATAGGAAATTGGTAAAAGTGCGATTCTGAGATCGTTAAATTTTTTTTCTAGTGCTTGTAATCTAAGGTTGACGATAGAAACTTTTCCATGCTAATAATCCATGTTCACAGATTTAAAATACACTAGTTGCCTGGTTCAAAGCCCCAGTTTCATATTCCACCTGCAGTGCCACAATTTGACATCAAAAACATTTCTTTCCAGCTTATTTCTGATTTAACCAATCAAAATTCAACTCTACAGTCTCGACAATAACGGCTATTAATTCTCGTTTTAAAGATACCGACACGACACGTTTATCGAAATAGGCGAGGGCGTGTAGGCGTGCAACTGCTGCATATTCTGTGGAAGCTCATTCATAACTCGGACGCGTGTGACGTCACCAGTACGTCAGATACGAGAGATTTGATGAAGTGTTTTGAGGTGTAAAGCCTTCGTTATAATTATAGGTATATTGTGTGTAATTACAATACATCTTATTGTAACTAAACTATGTTTATGGTTACAATAGCTGTCCGCCCTTCTTCAGATAATATTTATAAGAACTATCACACATAATCGCATCGTGTAGAGGCGTGTTGCGGATCTCCCGTCCAGCAGATTGAAGCGACAAATTGAGTGTGTGTTGATATGTTTGTGGCTGCTATTGATTGATAGAGTCACCAAAAATAAAACACTAGAGGCCTAGTAATATTATCCCCAGATCAAACAGGGGTGTCATAAGTTTAATGTGTGTGTTGTGTATCTTTGTGGTGAAATATTCCGTAAATGTTTCCTTTCCAACCCATAAATTTCTCACGAGAATCGTTTGAGACAGAAGAACAGCCAGACAGACAGACATATGGTATCATTTATACCCAAGTTGAAACGCAAACTCTTCGCTTCCTTCGTTCGCTTAATCAATGAAATAAAAATGTCGATATCGTAGTACAACCTGGTACTCTATCAATATCAACACTTTCATCAGTTATCGACTACTATCTACCTACTACTGTTGGTTTGACGCAACAATGACGTCACCGTACGACATTGCAAATGCGCAGATTCCTGAAGGACACAGGAAAAACAATTCCTATTATAATGCGCATATATTTGTAGGACTTCCAAGGATATTTAATATCAAAACCGTGCTCCTTAAATAACAAAAAATATTTTTTTTTTAAAATATGCTTTCGAAGCTGAATTAGCGTTTACATTGGACATGGTAACGTTTGATTCTTGGATGAAATTTTATCCCCTGTTTTTATCCCCATTCACGGGAAGGAAGGTGGAATCAACAACAATGGAACAAGAGACGATAATTTATCCACTTTTGCTGTATAAAAATGGGATAAAACAGGGGTGATCTTTTATCCGTGCCGTGAGGGAGATGTGAGGGTGAGAATATGATAAGTATTTGTGCACATGAAAAAAAGCGCAAATACTTGTACTGAGTCTGGGTGTTGTGGGACTATGGTTCTCGTAGTTCCTGCGTCCCTAGATACAGGGCATCTTAGTTAAGTCCAGGAGCTATGTAAGTTATCGTTGGGCGTGAATGGAGGCATAGAAGACTGCACGGCAACTAAACAAGACGTATCTTATTAGTATGTTAACAGAAGCCATCTTTTAGTTCCACAATGTACAGTTGGAATCGGCTCTTCCAAGAAAATTAGGTCATTGCCAGAAACGACCCATCCCACTAAACTCCGAGTTGGCCGCTAGAATATGAATGTCCTAATATAGTGTGCTGTTTTAGTACTTCATTTTATGATCGTTGCGTGTGGGAAGATGGCGTAATCGATGCTCTGGGATACTTATGAATGAAATATAAGTAGGTTGTAAAATCAAGTTTCGCAAAACGTGTGTTTAAAGGTTCAGTGAATATATAATAAATTAAAATAAAAAAGCCTGTTTTAGAAATAGGCCCAAAATTTAAGCTTAACTGAATACGATGTTTCAGAAAATACTGACCTCTAACTTTTAAAGTCCCATCTGCAACTAAAGTTTGGCAGGTCTTAAGTTCGCACTTAACTTTCTCTAGGACTAGGACGTAACCAAATGCGGTGTGGTAGGTACAACTTTCGTGCAAGCGGGCATTATACTCCTAGCTTGAGAGTCAAATATAACCTGAAAAATCTATTCACAACATTTGCATTATTTCAGTAACTTACAACTTAACTTACTAACGCTTAAACGATACAACTAACGCCAAACCAAATAAATAATACTTCAAACATAACTTTAAATTGTATGTAGTAGGCTCGCACATAATTTTCGGAGGTTAGCAACTGCTTTAATTCTAACAAAAGAATTGTTTAAACATGACATATATATAAAACTATGTATTGTAATATTTTAACGAAGCACTGAATACATAAGAATTAATACTTACTAGACACACCTATATAATACTATACATGTATTTAAACACGAGGATATATTTACATTTTATGTAATCTACTATAATACAACAGACAGTACTAATCAATTAATTAAGAGATAAGCAAATTTAAGTTACGACTTAAACAATAGTCATAACTTTCAAAAACTGAACTAAAACTATTCTCTTTAGTGAAAGAGATAACAACATTGAAGCACAGCGTTGACGTCGACATTACTCAGTGAACGAAACGTTTGCGTGTTTTAAGAACGTACAGCGCCATCTAGTTTACTAACGAGAAGCTTCTACTTCAAACTGCTTTTTCAGTGACCCCGAGTATAAAGTGATATTGCTATTTGCTGGAGCATGACTTACCCCCATATTCTAAGTCGTTACCACGAGATTACTCCACTCGACTCAACCTCAAATTAACCTCATTTTTGTGTTTTGGTATTTTTAGTTGACAATATATAATCAACTTGACATTTCTGCGTAAATTTTTCTTAAACGAGAGAAGCGAAGCAACTGTCAACTCAAGGTACGTCGCGATGTATTTTGAGTTTCCCTCAAAGTTAAGTAGAAGTCAAGTGAAGGATTTTTGTTGAAACGTTTTAGAATACGGGGGTTAGACTGGACTAATGACTATGACTAGGACATGACTTGGAAATATTTTATAACACGATGAAAATATAATACTTGACACTGGCTAAATACACTATGTGTGGAGCCAAAATATAAGAAAAAAAAATTATGAACGTCACCTTTTCCTTAAAATTAAATTATGAACCTTTTCTGACAAAAAAGTTCAGGTAGATGGTAGATACATAGTTTTGTTTGTATATACAAAATGTTAACGAAGCACTGAATAGATAAGAAAATTATACTTACTAGACACATCTATACATGTATTTAAACACGTGAATATATTTGATGTATTCTACTACAATACCCATAGATCTTATGTCTATGACAATACCTGATACCTTTGAACACTCACGTTTGACATTCCATAACATTCAGACTGTAGTATTTATGTCACTAGCTTATCTTTATGAAAACGATTGGCTTTAATCTAATCTACGGTTTGGTTTACTAAATAGACCTATTATACTAGGCAAGTAGTAGTAGAGAGCTATGCTCGGTGTTTCCCTGCGAGGTAAGATCCGGAATGAGGAGATTCGCACCCGATATAGCTTTTAGAATTAGCAAGTTTAAATAGAATGGAAATAGGCAGGCCACATCGCTCTTAGACCTGACGACCGGGGAAGAAAGGTTCTCGTGTGGAACCACGAACTGGAAGACACAGCATAGGCCCCCCACTAGGTAGACCAAAGATCTGGTTAAAACTGCAATGCGGGGAGCGGATCGATGCAGCTGGTGAGCAGCCGCTCACAGTGGCTCTCACCTACGCGCTGTACGTAAAAAATGTTTCTCTCCATGTTACTGTTACTCTAGGATTATATTATAATGTATATCAATTCCAAAAATTGTTCATTATTCATATTGTCATACATCCAGTTGTAGAAACGATCATTAATCTTAATGGCGGCATTAACGATAATGGAGTCCTTAAAGTGTAAGGAGGACAACAGTTTAATAGAAAATTAAGGTTTAAAGTCGACTTTAAAAGTTAGTGATCGTTTCTGCAACTGGGTGTTGAGTCCGTTTTACCTTTTGGGTACAGAACCCTAACAGCAGCTTGTAAAATACTTAAGTGGGAAGGTATTAGGATTGTTAGAAATATCTACAAATAGCAAACTATTACAACTAGGTTTTTAAATTAATTGTGCGAGTAGTGTGATAACGTGGCCTTGGCTGATTTGAGCTATCTGCAAATTTTTACGCATTTAGGGTGTAGTCCTAATATTAGCGGTGTTTCTCGCGTGTGGCGCGCAAAGCATGGGCGAAGCGGGTTACTGAAGAGGTGCCTTTTGCTTTGTTTATTAATTTTGCCTTTTTAATCTGTGTTGGTATATTTCATTTAACTAACCACTGACTACTAAACATTTATTAATTTATGGAAGCATTCTATGTTTCTTGTGCCTAGAAGCTTTTAATTTAAAAGTACTCCCGATATTGTAGTGATTGCTGATTACCGCGGGCGCGGCCGCGTTTCCACCGGTGAAATCAAATCTAAAATGTCCATTTTGATTTGGGTGACATCTTAACATACCACACCTTCGCTTGTACTGCTGGGCCACAATTTTCGTGAACGTTGCAACGTTTTAAAAGCGAGCGCAAATTCCGAACTTTACTTGAAAAATCATTGATGCAGGGCCTACGAGTGGAACTTTAATCTGAGTGTATTGGTATGACAGCCCGCGCTCACTCTACTGCAGTACTCCTAACACCATTCATTATCACCAACAGCCTGAAAACATCCCCTGCTGAACATAGGCCGCCCCCACGGAGCGCCAACCACTTTGAGCGGCTACTTGCTTCCTCCATCCATCGGCTCCCCGCGGTTCCGTCGGCCTACCTAATGGGGAGCCGACATAAGCTGCGTCTTCCCACCAGCATTCTTAATTAATATAGAATTCGTAGTCGCTCGTGACTTAGACCACCTAACGGTACCATGGCAACAAAATTTCGTACGTCTCATATTATTAAATATTTAACATTGTAATTTGATAGCGATATCTGTCTGCATCGCACATTTTAAATTCGCAGTTTCACGGCAACCGGTTCAGCAGTTACTAGAACAGAGAAGGTCAGCTGCTCAGTAACTTTGGATTATAGTATTAGGAAATTTAGTTAATGTTTGGTTAACTAGTTACGAAGTAGCTGGGTAGGGCTGTCAGTCGTTTCTGCCCACTTTTCTGCCACCCAATACCAAGTTAGATTTACATGCGGACATTGGTGACGTCTAAAGTTACAGAAGATGGCATTGTCATAGTGTAATAAATACTAACCATGGTAGGTGGTCTCATGTCCAAATTTCTCCTTCACCTTTTACGACCAATTTACGGGGAAGTCGCTGAGCAGGCGATACTGCTATAAAATATTATATAAATAAATAAATATTGCTGCTATTTTGAACAGAAAATCTACGTTTTATGACCCTTTTAATATGAACATCGCAGCTCTTCTGAAACTAGCATCAAAGTTACTAAGCGTAGAACACACAAAAGGCACAAAAGAAAGACGCTGAATCATCAACAGCCCGTAGACGTACAATGCTGAACATAGGCCTCCCCCAGAGAGCGCCACTTTGAGCGGTGCTCGCCGTTACTATAGTCCACGAATTTTTGGCGTTTGTAGACAATAAATTATGATAATAAAAATGAAAGAAAATTATTTATTTGCAACACAGAAAACACAAAAGGCACAAAAGAAAGACACTGAATTATCAACAGCCCGTAGACGTACACTGCTGAACATAGGCCTCCCCCAGAGAGCGCCACTTTGAGCGGCTGCTCGCCTCCTGCATTCATTGGCTCCCTGCGGTTTTCACCAGGTCGTCGGACAGCTTAGTGGGGGGTCTGCTTACGCTGCGCCTTCCGGTTCGTGGTCGCCACTCGAGAACCTTTCTTCTCCATAGGTTGTCAGCACTGCGAGCGGTGTGGCCTGCCCATTGTCATTTCAACTTGCTAATTTTAATGGCTATATCGGTCACTTTAGACTGGATAATCTGTCACAAATCGGCCCCAACTCGGCATGATGCTAGTTCTTACGAATCGGCGCTGGTCTTCCGTTGGGACCGCTTAGTGAAGCCACGGAGCACTGATAGCCCAAAAGAAAAATTATGCATGCATTTGTCCTAGTCCTACCGCAATAGGTCACATCGGACAAGGTATCAACAAATTATATAACTAAATCAATGCATTAATATGTATACTAAAAATGTGCTCTTTTGACTAATAGTTGCCAGAAATTCGCAATTTCAATTTATATTTCATCATACTGATTATACCAGTTTTATGTATATTGATTTAGTATAATCATAATATATTTATATTTCGTATGTATTTTCTATTTTAGTGTATTGATTGGAGTTCCAAATATTATATTACATGCAGATTATAATCAAAATCAAAACAATCAATTATTCAGATTTTTTCTTATTTATTTATTTAATATTTTTGCACAAAAGGTGTACATTTAACATTAAGTTACACTTAACTATGAAGTGTTAAAATTTTCCACCATTGCCAGTTTACAACATTTTTAAAATTACGCGTTATGGCGAATTTTGAAATTCGTCTAAGTTAATAAATAGATGTACAATGTAAGGTTTTAGTGTAAAGCTGTGAACAGATAAAGTTATTGCAAATATTTTCAATAATTATAAATAGTTATGATAAACTTAACTGAACCCGTCATTCATAATAATGTGATAAATCTATAATTTCACGTGAATAGTGATAAAGATAGTGCAATGTGCAATAATATGTAATATTAATATACAATGTAACAGAAGTCACCACCATTCACGAGTACTTTATTGAATTATTATATAATAATTATATAATTATGTTGTTATCGCTGTCGTTATTTATCTATATCTGTAGATTTGAAGCACAAGTATTCTTATTTATATTTGAACAGAGAATGGACAGAGTAATAATAAATTAAATAAATAAATAAATATGTGTGGACATTTCACTTAGCGCTATCTAAGCAAAGCTTGTACTATGTGGGAACCAGATAACTGATTTAATACTTAGATACCTTTTTGTTTGTAAACCCAATATTATTATTATTATTATTATTATTCACTTGTGTGTATGTATGTTTATTTAAGTGTATCTTAAATTTAAGTTTCACATACAACATTACATTTCCACAAAAATAACACCATAAAAATATTAGACAAAACCTGAGCCTAGTAAAACGCCAGCAGTGGGGCAGCGCTCAAGCTACCGCCACCCGCGGTAAAAACCAAAGCAGAGCGGAGTGGCAGAGTAAAACCTTCTGAAAATTCGCCGTGTCAAGGTGTACTGCCTTCTGAATCTGACCTTTAATCCAATAGTCCAGCAAAGGCTTTTTGAGATGATATTGTGAGTGGCGACCACGAACTGGAAGACGCAGCGTAGGCCGGCCCCCCACTAGGTGGACCGACGACCTGGTGAAAGCCGCGGGGAGCCGATGGATGCAGGAGGCGAGCAGCCGCTCTAAGTGGCGCTCCCTGGGGGAGGCCTATGTTCAGCAGTGGACGTCTTCAGGCTGTTAATGATGATGATGATGATGATTGTGATAATTATCTTGTAAAACTAAAACTCTAACAATGGAATTCATAGTCAATGTGGGGGCTCCTCTAGGGGATGATTCAGGCGCTGGGGGCGAAGTCTAGTTTTATGCATATGAAAGTGAAAGAAGAATGATTCAACATTCAACTTCTATGTGAAAGTTGAACGATAGATATTGGGGCATTCTTCATCCCTTGACTTTGAATACCACTGTAAAAGAAGCTTTTTAAATACACAGGGGATTTACGATTTCATTGTGTGACGGGCCCGATAGCTCAGTTGGTAGTATCCCTGCCTTCTGAACTGAGGGCTGTGGATTCGATTCTTACCCAGGACAAACATTTGTGTGATGAACATAGATATATTTGTTCTGCGTCTGGGTGTTATATTGTATTCCATGTATGTATTTACAAACAAAAAAAGTATATAAGTATTATCTAGTTCCCATAGTACAAGCTATGCTTAGTTTGGGGCTAGATGGCGCTGTGTGAAATGTCCACACATATTTATTTATATTATTTAGTTATTTATTATTGTGGAACAGAGTAGGCAGAGGATTCTAGCAATAAAATAGAGAGGGACAGATATTAAGTTACATTTCGTAATTCTTAAGATTGATGAAAGGGAAAGAGTTTGTGTGAATTTTTTTTTGTAGTTTATGCATGCAAGGCCGCGGACAGCAGCATGTCCGGAAGGGCTATTGTGCAACATAATTACGATAAATACTACAGTTTAATTACAACAGATAACCTTACGATGTCACGTCAAATAGTTGTGATCTGTAGAGTATTTTGGTCCGTATGCAATAAGATAATGTGTGACTTTCAATTTAGTGTATGACAGACTGATAAATGGTGTTACATTATTCATTTGTGGTTGCTAGCAGTACTCGGCTGACTGCCTACTCATCATTGATGTAAATGCACTTACGGTAACTACTACTACAGATATTTTTTTGTAAGTAGGCTAGTATTAGAATTTTTAAAATATAAGTACACGAAATTAGGATAAAATGTATAAGTATAAAAAAACCGGCCAAGTGCGAGTCAGACACGCTCTCCAATGGTTCCATACCATTATCTATAAAGACCAGCAACAAAATCACATTTGTTGTATGGGAGCCCCCTTAAATATTTATTTTATTTCGTTTTTTGGTATATGTTGTTATAACGGCAACAGAAATACATCATCGGTGTCAACTGTCTATATACCACGGTTCATGAGATTCAGTGGTGACAGACGGACAGACAGTCAGACGGACAGCGACAGTGGGGTTTGATTTACCCTTTGCGTACGGAACCCTAAAAATGGAAGCTCCCTTCTGATACAAAGCATTCTAGCAACATTTGTAGGCGGACAGATGCTAAAATAAGTCACCTTATTAAGTATGGCAACCTGATTCCTTAACCCACTTTTCTCAATGAATATTAAATACCTGCCACAAACATTATGCAGGTGCTTTTCAGGATATGTCGTCCTTCTTACATATATTTCATACATTTTGCTTTGCATTACCATAATCGTGGTTATATTTACCAAATAATAGGCACACTTTATATAAAAATCCTGTAATATTTGGTATGTAGCCATAGGTAGTAAGTATAATTTTATTTCTGGGCTGTCATGATGTCTCTGGATGTATGCGCAGTGCAGTGTCACGTGAAATGTTATACATATTAGAGTTCCCAATGCCAGTTATGGATAGCCGTGGCACGCTTAACATCAGGCGACACTGGTTCAGTGATAGTTCGTGTGACTTCCCCAGTTGGTACTATCCCCAAGGTTCGAATCCTGTCGCTGGTGAAGGAAGTTAGACACTATGAGGAAACCGGCATGTTCAAGGTCAAGAATCACCAAATTTGAGTATATCATCTGATTTTAATATTCACGGTTTACTAAAAATAGATCAATCAAGTATCAAGGGCGTTTGTAAGATTAATTTTGCCCAGTTTTTAAGAAAAACATTTAATTAACTTGTTAATTTTATGGTAGGTAGATACGGTGTCAATTACTGGCTTAATAACCAATAAATCATTAGGCGATCGTATTTATTTTGATTTTGTATACAGAACTCAAGAAACAAAACCAATATTTTTCCAGCTTTTTTAAATCCAGACTATTGAAATGATTTTGATGAAATTTCTGAGGGAGCTATTTGAAAATTTATCGGTTCAAATAAAAAAAGAGTTTTCCATCTGGATTACAAATGACGAAGGTGTTAGGATTACCAAACTAAAAAAATGAATTAAAACCTCCTTCTTTTCTTAACTTAATTAATAAATCTCCCAAAGAATCCCACAAAACGTACACAAAAACAATCCATCTAATATTTCATGCAGCTGATCCTAATATAATTTAAAATGTCCGTCGCATCAAAATAAAACAATACTAATATGTTGCCAGAACTAGTTTTGTTTAACGTTGAAGACAAACGTTTTTAATAAAACAAACAGTAATCTCGTAAGTATAATATAGTAATCCAAATGGTTGTTTAATAGGTACATACTAAGATAATAATACGATGACGTTATTCAAGTTATTGGGTGGCGTTGCGTACGTTCGTAGGCAGTACAACCGACTGTTTGTTGGGTAGGTCTCGGTCTCGGAATATTTAATGGCGGCCTTCGTTATAACATTCGAAGACAATAATAGGTTTTATGATGAACCTTGGAATTTGACGTAAAAAAGGTCTTATAAGCCATGTCCTATTTCAGCAAATCAATGTCTTATTGCCTAATCGTATAGCATTAAAAGTAGTGGCTCTGTGAGTTGGTAGACCTCGCGAGTCTGTCTGCGTAGGCTTAAACTGAAAAACATTTTTTTTATGTTTCCAGCTTGAGAAAAGCGACCCGTAGAGGAGAGCAGCTGTATATTCGGATGTCCAGCTGCTCTCCTCTTTTGGATACAATTCATACGAAATCCAAGGCTGAAATGAATATGCCCTGTAGGGTTACTTTTGAATCCAATCCCAAACTCAATCAAATTCTAATCTGAATCAATCACCAATTTTAATGTAAAATAATTTGGTAAAATTGCGGATGGTGTAGAAATGAGCAGATTTCATTTAGTTCCATAAAATTTCATGGACAAAGATTCCAGTTGTGCGCTAGTATCGGATTTAAGAGTACCAAATGCCACGATTTCGTTCCGAATCCCAAATCACGATTGTTATCGAGTGTCAAGAGTAACCCTGCTACTTTCGCTTTGCGTTCGTTTGGTGAAAAAACGTGAGCGTTGTCGGGGACGGATGCTAGTAATAATGAAACAACTTGTAAAACTCATCCTACCAGAACGCAAACTTTCAGCATCAGTTCAGCAGTTCCGAAGATTTCCCACTGTAAATCCTATGGGTGTAGATATGGGAATGGAGGTCTTCATCGTTATTGGCAGTTCGTTCTACCCACAGTTGGAAACGTTCTCTGTCATACGCTTTCATCTTTATCTTGAGCCCTTGAGCCTTGTTTTTCCTGTTCGATTCATTTATCCATTTTGCATGAGGTCTTCCATGGCTGTGTTTCTAGTACGAAGGAAGTGTTGAGGTCTACAGTTCTGCAGTAGGTCCAATTTATTTGTCTCTTGTTTCAGATTTACAAAGGACTGGACGTGGTGACGGCGAAGGCTACAGCTGTGGAGAGAGAGATGGCTCGTCACCACCTCCTTGACATATTGGAGCCTCACCAGATGTTCACTGTTGTCGACTTCAGGAACAGAGCGCTGAAGATTGTATCCTTTTCACCATCATATTGGCAAGACTGAAGGTGTTGTGAAATGGGAGGTTGAGTTACGTTTAGAGATTTTTTTCTTGCACTACACTTGCTCTCTTTTGATCTTTTTGGTTTCAATGTACAGAAATTGAATGTCTATTTCAATTTTTGTAAATATGGAGCTATGTCTTTAAATTTGTTAAGTAAAAGCACCTGTCTTTAATATTTAAAAGTTACTGAAATGAAACAATGAAAAATCTGAAATTCTGACAATTTGTAATTATACATCTGTGCCAAACCTTTCCACTCTCAAACATCTGATCAAACATTTGTTCCCGTAACCTTAATCATAACCATACATACATAAATTGTACATACAAACTAACATACCTATGCAAACATTCGGTAACGAACAATACCCATTAATTCTATCACGAAAAGATATATTGTGACACATTATTTAAATACTGAAGTCGTTTTGAAATCGTTTAAGTTATAGTGATGTGATAAACCGACTTCTTAATTCGAGGTCGGTCAAATAGAGCTGCTATATCCATTACGTATTACGTTTGCTATGATTGGCGATTTCTTGGTTCCGATGCGTTGATAACGTCGTGTTTCCATTTTTACAAGGTGATTGTAAGCTACTTCCAAGAGTGCAGATCTTTTTTTAGCTTCTCTCGATTTCTGTCGGTACTCCAGCCAGACCGAGGAAGGGAATCGATAGAATCGTTTAAGGGTAAGAAAACCCGTAAATCTGAAACGAACATGCGTCGCTCAGTTCTGTGGTCAGGACCACAAGTTTTGATTATTTTATTTAATACACGTAAAGCTAATTTCGCATCAGTGCGGGCCTAATCATCTTTCCATTGCATTAGAGTCATGTCTAGTCTAGTCGGGTTTTGAGCATTAACGCATAAAGTAGCTCCGAATTAATGCCAACTGAAATCAAGTTATCGAGTTTTCCAAACCGGGTTTCGCGTATAAAGTACAAACCGAGTTGCCCGGCTGGCAACATCACTAGTGCAAATACAGGCTGAATGAAAGGCGCCACCAACAACATCTGCAAACACCCGCTCTGATACCTACACTCTTGTTACTGAGTGGGGTTTCGTGTAGAAAAGATTGGGAAAGAGCAGTTCCGATGGACATTTTAAATCAGGCATATCTTCTCTCTATCCTCTTTCATTCTCTATCATTTACGGGTTTTATAGTCGTTTGAATAAACGAAACCGAGCTATGATCAAATTAATCATGTCCTATTTGAACATACCAATTAGCTACTTTAAGTACTCCGTGGCGTAGTATAGGTTATTCTCTCAACTGTCCGCAAGAACATCCAAGAGCCCCTACTTTTTGCCACAAGTTCGTTCACCATATAATCCGCTTAGTGCGGACACGTCAATACACTGATTTCAATTGGTATTACGGCCAGTTACAATGGTCTGCTATATCAACCGTTAGTAATTGATTAGCTATTTAATCTTACTCCACCGTTAGCGGCCCCCGACGGAAACATTATTGAGATATTGCAAAAACTAATAACACACTTAAAACACCGTCGCTTTATGAATTACCGTGAAATTACTGTGAATTGTAATTTATTTTTATTTGAGAAATTACCGCTTTTGCAATTATGTGCCTTTAAATTATTCGTAATTCATACCATAGTAATTTTGGACTAAACATTGATAAGTTAACTGACTGATATTGAAAGGGATGGCAAGATTTTTAGAAATGTCTTTGATTAAGATTTTGCATAACTACAGTGTCAGTGAACTGCACAGTGGACACCCTGCCCAGGACCTGAGCCCCTGACAACCATTTTTTTGTCAACAAACATATATGTTTTTTCATGTCTTGAGTCCTGGCTGCTACACGTTTGTAAATGTGAATTCTAAATCAAAAGTAGGATATAAATGCCTTTTTTCAGTTAATTCTCATTCTCAGTTACTTATAGAAGGTGCCTATAATGTTTAGGCTAGATGGCGTAGTGTAAAGAGTCCAAAATTAATTTGTGTCAAATATTTATTCATTATTATCGAGTTTTTAATCAGTTTTACTTAACTTTTGTAACAGATTGATAACCTCATAGAGCAAGAAAAGATGCCAATAGTAGTTGGAGGGACAATGTACTATATTGAATCTATAGTATACCAAATACTAGTTGAAGATATGGATGACGACCAAGCCTTGCTGTGGGAAAAAAGTAGAAGAAAGAGAGATCACGATAACAATGACGAAATACATGATGCTAAAAAAGTGGACATAGATTCAAACGCAGAAGAACCAAACCCTAGTAGTTCGAATACCAACAAAGAATCTGAAAGAGAAGACACGATGGTAATCACAGAAGATAATATCGTTAAAGTTAAAGAAGAGTTAAAGATATTTGTAGATAATGAAAAGAGTTATTCAAATGAAGAAGTACATGCAAAATTGAATACTATTGATCCAGTGATGGCAGCGCGTCTTCATCCTAACAATAGAAGAAAAGTTTTGAGGTAAGTTTTTGAAATAATAATAGTATAGTAGTGTCTTGATTTTGGTTCGCGTACAAGCAATATACAATTTTTATGAGTATGAATGACGTGACGGACTAGTCTTTCACTTGTAGCAAGTGTGAAATTGTAGAAATTTAATACCTAATAATAAAAAGTACTTAATGTAATAAATAGTCATTATTTTTGTACATTTTTGTATTGTTGAAATTGATACATTTAAATCGGTTCATTTGTCAGGCTTTAGGCCGACACCCACAGACCCACACAGACACACATAGTTGTCAATGCGTCAAACTTACAACATCCCTCGTTACTTTAAACCAGAAGGCCGATTTCATCTTTGTGGCATGGAATCCCACATGTGTGCAGGTATTCGTTTAATTAAAAAGGCACACGACTAATTTGGCGAGTAAATAATATGACTGGCATGAGATTGAAATCGAATACGGTTTACCTACGTCGAGACACTCGAGACTAAACTAGTTATAATTACAAAAAAAAAACGTTGCAGTGACTCCAACCGACAAACACAAATTCAAAATTGATGTAGGTAAGTAACACAATCGGCCTTACACGCAAAGTTCAAGTTCTAGCCCAAAGGACCGTAACAAACTTAGCAATTTGCAATTTTAATATTTATGATTCGATACGATCGCCGTGCCGCGTAAAATTTTCCATTTAGATTATAATTATTACCTCGTTTTGCGTCTTTACACGAATTGGCGCCTCAAAATAAAAACATTCGGTGACTTTATTCATTCAGTAACAACGAAAGTGATGAAAACGAATCGCCGGGACCCGTTTTTATGAATGGAACGAGCTGCTATTTGTTTTGGTTGTCAATAACAACTACGTAATTAAACAGCCATTTCAAGTTTTCAATTTTCACTTTTATTGCTTAGCAATACGAGCTATGTCTTGTAATAGATTTAATTCCATTCTCATGCTTTTATCTATGAATGTCAGAGTTCAGTAACTACTATCGTATAGTTTGGTCATTCAAGATACAATCCGCTATACCTATGATGTATGGCTTTCTAACCTTGTGCAGTGATAATAAAAGCTATTTTTATTCAGCAAGATTTATCGGAACCTGTGCTTTATTGTTTCTCACGTGATCTACCTCTATCTTGCTTACAGTATAGTTGTTAGACAGAGATGCCGTGGCCATTGTACCGTGAATAATCGAACTAATTGCATTATTAAAGTCTAAGTTAGCTTCGAATACCAGTTCAAGTCTAATTGCATATATTTCACGGTTTATTCCTTTGTTCGTTACACAATCGTTTATATGGCATTTATACGTTATTTTAATCACCTATACATGGTTCCATTCATGTCTGTACTATGGATAGTTGCTTTGGCAACAATGTTCTATTCTAATTCCTTTTGAATCTATTGCTATTACTATGACTATGATTTTACATAACTTCTTAAACTAAGATTTATTCTATGACTTAGTTTACGAAACGGTTATACAAACGCAAAACGGCAGACGTTTTGCGTTTGTATATCCTAAAGTTCAAACAAAACCATTGAACTTTCACTTCAGGAAGCAATAATATTATCTGACCAACATATTTTTGGCCTGTATTCATTTCTTCTACATTTTACTGTTATTTTTTTTGTCAAAACAACTGCAATTTTGTCGTCCTCATAATATTCCGAGAAATCATTAGCAGAATTCTTTAGGGATGAATTGCAAATGTGTAGATAAAATGAAGTAGGACTTAAAATCAAAGTGTGGCCAAAGAAGAGGCTCCTGTTTAACAGTACAGACAGATACACCTGCTGAATGATGACGATTATAATATTAATATGTTCACTCAAAAATACAACTTCTGAAACTATCATAATACTATTATGCTTCTTTAGTAGTTCAAATAATACATTCTTCACTAAATATATAAAGAATGCCACCGAGATGTCTCTTTTTACTGCCGCGAGATAGTAGTTTCCTATGTTTAATTTTACGTGATATCTTTTAACCTTTAACTTGACTTCCTGTTGCTTAATAATTTACGTATATTAGTATCTTCTTCATTCGTTTTCTTGGAATTAGTCGTTTTGTGATTAATTTGATTTATATTATCTTGTTTTGTTACATCATTAGTTGTTATATTAATATTTAATATATTCCGATCAGATCCGTCAATCATGTTTCTATGGTGTCGTACCCAAAGGTTAAGGCGAACTCTATTACTAAGGCTCCGCTGTCCGTCTATCTGTCTCTCTGTCTGACCGTCTGTCTGTGACCAGGCTGTATCTCATGAACCGTCATAGTTAGACAATTGAAATTTTCACAGATGATGTATTTCTGTTGCCGCTATAACAAAAAAAAAACTAAAAAAAATAGAATAAAATAAATATTTAAGGGAGATCCCATACATCAAACATGATATTTCGTCTCGCTTTTATAGACAATGGTACGGAACCCATGTGTCACGAGTCCAACTCGCACTTCGCCGGTAATTTTTTAGTTGATTTAGTATGAATGATTTAGTTTTTTTTTGTATCAATATTCATACTTATAATATATGTTTTGTGTCTACTTACTCGCGACATTTTAAAGCCTTTTAATGGTTTGGGTTTTATTTGTTTTTTTTTTTGTGGTAGTTTACAGATTTTAAGTTTACTTCAAATAAAATTCACGTTTATAAAGTCAGCTTACAAACTATAGAACTTCTAGTTATCTGATAAAACATAATAAAAATACGTCACAAAGTAATTCGCACATTCCAGAAATAGCACAAAAACTGAAACGCAATAACTCCCTTAGTAACAGGACTTGCTAGCGCGGTTTACATAAACGTCCAAATTGAAGGCCGTATGACATGATGACATAAAACCCGAGAACCACGTAAGCTGACCCCCCTCCCTAATCTAATCGAGTAGTGACGAGTAGGAAGTGTATTGATGTCGGGGTCTCAAGTTACGCTGGGCCGGTCGACTTCCGCGGGGCTTTGACCGCTGCCAAGGATTTGGTAGACGTGTGCGTGTTAGATGACCTTGGCTCTACTACCCGACGGTAGATTCGCCATACAAATGGCGGAAATTTTCGGACAAGATGGCGGATGTGGGTCGAGTGAGGAATAGTTATAAGTATCGCTTAATGATCTTTTATGGTGTAACTGATGTTGTTCTTCATATTTTTGGGGGGAAGTGGGAGTACAGTATGGATTTACACCTAGACGTCAATCGCGATTCTGCCGCTGGCAGTAGTTTGGTTAAAAATGAATAACTTGAGGTTATTAATGACCCATAAATAAATTACACCAACACACTAACTAAGCCATGATTTAATTTAATTGTTATATTTATAACCAATTAAACCTTTTTTGCAATCGGTTAAGTAAGTTGAAGGTGATTAAGGTTAGGTACGACTACGTATTTTATTCAACGAATCCAATAACAATATAATTAACTTTATGGATATTTCTAATAACAAACATGTCACTATTAACTGTAAAAAGTAAGTAAGTGTAATAATTTCAAAAGGGAGCAAGGGAGGGGCAAGAGGGGAGGGGCACAGAATGCCTGATCTACGCCACGTAGTAACTCGGTGACGAAACCATGATTAGAGTTTCATGGTCACCCTAGTTATATCGCAAACTCGGCCCCCCGATAACCCCGAATTTATTTATCATGTGATTTCTATACATTCGGCAAACCAGACGTATATATTCCTAAATATTCGTATATATTCGAGAATTATCATACAAACCTTGCAGGGCCTCTATTTCTACGTCAAAGTATGACTGGTTGAACGGCTCGTTCTTCATTACACAACACAAATACACAGCCCTTGGATTCATGCCTATTTCATACCAAATAATGGTATGAAAAGTACTTTTTAACCTAATATTAGATTATCAAACCTGTACCTACAGACTACTTCTGCTAACGTTACTGATAAAAATAAATCGTGGTTCTCCGGGACGTGGGCCTCGGGGATCGTGGCCCTACGGTAGTAACCCGAATATACTACTTACTTTTCTTTTTTAGTTTGCGCCAAGGCATGCTTATTGCTTTCAAAGAACCTTAGAAAGAAAGAAAAAGAAAGACATTTATTAATAAACACTCGCCATGAAAATATGACATAATAATAACGTAGATTAGATGCTGAAATAAAAGGATGTGGTTAATAGGTACCTAATCTTACTTAACTCAGCATCTATTTTAGCCGGTGCGCAGTTTTCAGTTAAACCCTTTGGTTTACAAAGTTATATTGGTAATAGTGCTTGTCAACATCAGTTAAAAAATAACTAAGTATTATTACTTTTATAAATTTACTCTTTTTCCAGTGCAATGCTACCCGCATTGAAAAATGTCATAGGTACGGCTATAGGCTGTTTTCTTCAAAGGGTACCGTTTGAAAACTATTATTGGTTTCCGTGCTCATTTAGGAATTAGGTGCTCATTTCATCGGTGCTGTTTTGGGAATACTGCTTGTAAATTGTAAAGTCCCGCACGCTAGTATAGACAAAGGTTGGGCTTCACTATTTATTCATCTTGAATTTGCCTTTTTTATTTCATACTAAATATTTACATCATTCATCTCAGTCGGGCATCACTCAACACTTCATCAGCTAGTTCAATCAAGTGAAAAAGATTGATAAAAATAGTGTAATAGAAGCCCGTGAATCACAGCAGACAGCCAAATAGCCTCTACATTGCGATTTCCTGCATCAACGCCAGCTTTAAAACTTTAGAAAATGCTGTATCAAAGTCGCCCGCCCTCGCCGCCATCTTTCTTTTTTCCAGTGTTGCAAGTTTATCCATCAATTGAATACCAAAGCGTAACCTACAACCTACAATAGTAACATTCCATGCGATGACACGATTGTCCCCCAGGCTGACCTAGTTCTCGCTATGAGAGTAGGTATCTGGTATCATAAGATTAGACTGGTCGACGTTTCCGGATTAGGGTTCTCTATAAAAGCTGACGTCATTGTTGCTAGGCGGGCGGGCGGCGGCGCGGTGTCGCAAAGATACTCGTCAGTCAACTGTGGTCATACGCAAAATGAAATGAAGTCACAGGGAAGGTTATGCTATTATTTATTCTGTGCCCTTAGTGTTCTTTACTCTTACATTATCTGCGGCTTTATTTGGGCGGGACTAAAGTTATGGTTGCGAGGCAAAAACGCGTGCTATATACGTGATTTGAATACAAAAAAAGGCGTAAAACTCGTCACAATTTGGCCAATTCTAAGTAGTAACGTGTCCTAATGCTCAAACAAAATATTAATGTCCCACGATGACTAAGTAGGAAGATACACAATGGTTAACTCAATTGTCACTTGTCGTGCGTCCATAAATATTTTCACGCACTGAAAATTTTGTGAACAATTGAAATAAAACGTTCGTTCATAGAAGTCCGTCGGCTGAATACTGAATTCGGGTTGGTATAAAAATATTAAAATCCATTTTAGATGGGTCTGAAAAGGATTTTGAACTTTTAGTGCGACATCCAATTAACAACGTGTTCTCAACTAGACAGATTTAGGATTCCCTATCCCATAGCAATTAGGAAAACGGACGTACCAACCCACATATCAAGCATGTTTTGACAGATGGCGCAATTGATTGGAACCAATATATATAATAAATATAATGTTAAATTATACTCTCTTACCAGTCACTAAGTCAGTCTTTACCATTAACAAACTCAAAGACCATTTGCCTGAAACCTATAATTATTCAAAGTATGGCAGTTTAAATATGGAATAAAATAAAAAATAAAAATATGGAATATGGTTAGTAAGGAAAGGATTTTGCAAGTTTTGATTATTGAAACTTTCAATGAATACATTGCTATTTTTATACTACAGTTCCGTCTGTTTGTATCCCTATAGTCTTTCATTTTGCACTAAGTGACGGAGCGGTATGCAAGGCCGGCTTTTAGGAGCCTTATACACTTATAGTACTTATACATATTCCATTCATTCTTTTCCAGTTTATTTTTTCCTTTCCCTTCTCTCTTACCCCTAGGCTTGGTTAGGACGTAAAACTAACTAACAACTAATTAACCCGAGTGAAGCCAGGGCGGGTCAGCTAGTTAAAAATAATGCCTCTATATCACTTAATTTTATCAGTTTTATTTATGTACGGAACACTTTGTAACAAATCTAAAATAGCTTTAATTTTAGCCCATACCCGGCTCACTCGACGCATGCGCTATCATAACAAGTGTGAATTGATGTAAAGTGAAATTCATTAACTACTTACATTCCTGTAGTTTACTTTATTTATTTCGCAGGCTTTTATTATTGTTCAAATATTATGTGATTTATCGCAGACATGTTTACAGAGTGGAGGTTAAAATGCCCAATCTACGCCGTTTCGTGGTTTTTATTTTATAAACTTATATTCCAATTTCACTGTCATTACTTTCGAGCAGCGATCAGAAGCAACGTCTAATATATTTCCTGTCTTATCTAAAACGCCTATATACGCTTCAAGATCAACATTTCTATTAAATCCATTTTATTTTTATTTTGAACGCTGAGTTTACAGTATGTTGCTATATTTATTGATGTATTTTACCGGAAGACGCAGCGTAGGCTGGCCCCCCACTAGGTGGCCCGACGATGTGGTGAAAGCAGCGGGGAGCCGATGGATGCAGGAGCCGAGCAGCCGCTCAAAGTGGCGCTCTGTGGGGATTGTGATGTCAATGAAAGTTTTCAGCTCTGCGTTTGGCGAAGAAAGCCGCAGAGTAGCATTTTACTTAGACGATACGGTAAATAAAATCGTATGACTCGCCGTACGGCTTGAACACCTAACTTCAGAGCGGTAGTTTCACTCCTTTGTTCTCTTGTAGGAAAGTGGTTCCGTGGACGGAACTCCGCTTGTCAAGTGAGCAAGTATGAAGAAAATGACATAAAACGGGGAAAACCTTTTTTAATTACCGTACGAGCTGACTCAGCTGGTGTCGAAGTTTTACGCCCCTCGACGGCTTGTCTTACAGCTTTTATTTTTAATCTTATTTTATTTAGAGGCTTTTACCCATTCTGGTATGCCAGCCCCATCGTACCCTTATCTAGTTTACACAAATCATAATAAGTATAGGAAAGCAAGCAGCCGCTCAAAGTTGCGCTCTTTGGGGGAGGCCTATGTTCAGCAGTGGAAGTCTTCAGGCTGATGATGATGATGATGATAGGAAAGCATCTCACTGGCTTAACACTTGTTGTTTTACAAGACATAACTCTACAACATACATGCTTCTAGAATCTAGACTAAGTATTGTACTACATAGCCATATGTGTAATAAATACTACTTTATTGCATATATACTCTAGAGAGTCAACAAAGTCGTCACATTCAATGTAATCAAGTACTTACTAAACAAAACAAGATTTAAAACAAACAGTAAATCAAATAGTAACAAGTAGAGTAAGTACTAAAGTACTAAGTACTCGCTGTACTGGAGTGAATGTAGGGCGGCGGTTGTGTCGGTGTACAGCATTATTATAAATCAGTCAATACACTTCACATTCCGAGACTGACTGGGTGATTCTGCAATGCGCGGTGCTCTTAAAACTCGTCAGTTGTGACTAAAGAAAGAAGTTGTTTATTTGCATTAATTTTGACGTTGACGAAGTATGACATGACTTTGCCTAACCTACACAGAAATCATGCATGAAAGAAAGGCAATAAAGGTAGAAAGGGGGAGTGGCGATTACGAACCGGGAGATGCAGCTTACACCGGACCCCACTAGAACCGATCAATTTCAATTTTAAAATATCTTTATAATTAATTAATTAATTATGTAATTATGTGTGAACATTTCACACAGCGCCATCTAGCCCCAAACTAAGCAAAGCTTGTACTATGGGAACCAAATAACTGATATAATACTTAGATACTTTTTTGTTTTGTAAATACATACATAGAATACAATATTAACACCCAGACGCAGAACAAACATCTATGTTCTACACACAAATATTTGTCCTGGGTAGGAATCGAACCCACAGCCCTCAGTTCAGAAGGCAGGGCTACTACCAACTGAGCTATCAGGCCCGTCAAATATCGTCGTTTATTTAGCATAAAAGAATTAATTTTAGTACATTCCAGTGTAAATTAATCCTAGAATACAAACTATTGAGTACTTAAAATTGTTTTACAAGCTTGCGTGCTCTTTGAGTCGTGTTAGACTCCTGCGAGTCTAACACGACTCAAAGTGGCACTCCGTGGAGGGGGCCTATGTTCAACAGTGGACGGCTTCAGGCTGTTAATGATAAACATCGTGTAAGAAGTGTCCCTAAAAAGATCTTTATTTGTTTACTCGAGTTTTTTATTTTAATCATCTCGACTAATGCATGAAATTGCATGAAAGACGTAAGATATCAAACTACTTCATAAATAACTATTTGAGCGTTTGAGGTGCAGAATACCCCGGCGCGCGCACGGACAATTGAACACATTTCCTTATTGTAATGCTTGCGTCATCCACCGGGTACACGGTGACGGCTCCGATACAGAATTTTGCAGGACTTGACACTGTTGACAGGATATTAAAACTTATTCACGAGAATTGGTACTAAACCACCAATCTTTACGAACTTTGAACTTTTGAACACTATATCGAAAGCAATAGGCATGATGACTAAATTTTTTTTTTGCATATATTAATAGTATTCCTCAAAAGATAAACATTTGTGAAAATAAAAATAAAATATCTCAAAAAATGACAATGTTACAAGCATTTTAAAAACAAGAATAGAAAGAGATAGCTCAAACGGCCAGTGACGTCAGAGCAAGGTCGTTCATAGTACCTCATTCCTAGCTGTGGTAGCTTTACATACAAATGAAATGAAATGAAAAAACTTTAACGTCACAAGTGAATTTTTCATAGTAACTGTGGAGGCGCTCTGTTTCACGAGAAAGGGATAGGAGATGCCCCCTACAGAAACTTTCAAAGCTTATTACTCTGTGATTTATTTACCGATTTTACTTTTTTTTTCAATTATTGCATCCATTTTTAATCTTCTTTATGAAAGTATTATTTACTTGTACATTTTTAATAGTTGTCATCATGCCTATTCTTTATGGACTGTGGATTGGATAGGATAAAGAGTCAACTGGATTTTCGAACTTTGACTTATTGATACCAGTTCTGTGTTATGGACAGTTGATTAGATAGGATCAAGCAAGAGCCCTCCACTCGGTGGACCGACGATCTGGTGAAAACCGCGGGGAGCCGATGGTTGCAGGAGGCGAGTGGTCGCTCAAGGTGGCGCTCTTTGGGGAGGCCTATGTTCAGCAGTGGACGTCTTCGGGCTGTTAATGATGATGATGATGATGACGATGAAGCAAGAGCCAACTGGATTTTCGATCTTTGAACTTTTGAGCACTAAGTATATGATACCAATTTTATGATATGGACTGTTGATTGGATATTAGATAGGATAAAGACCCGACTGGATTTTTAAAGTTTGAAGTTTTGAATACTATATCGATACCAATCCTTTATGGATTGTGGATTGGATAGGATAAAGAGCCAACTGGATTATCGAACTTTAAACTTTTGAACACTATAATTATGATACCCATCTTATGATATGCACTCATTATGGACTGTTGATTGGATAGGATAAAGGCGGACTGGATTTTCGAACTTTGAACACCATATCGATACCTACCAATGCTGTGGTATGCTGAATAAGTTCCCTGAAGGTAGGATACAGTTTTGGCGCTGGATTTGTATCATCTCCGCAAATCAGACGCTTATCTAGCACCGGCCTATCAAGGACACCTATAAGCATGTACCTGTAAGCATGGAGCTATTAAAAAAAGAAGGAGGGAATCCTGTCTGATCCGAAACTGAAGCACCCTTAGGAAGCCGGAACGCTTCGTACGTACGAGCGGAACACGCACACACTCACATCATATGCAGCCGGTCGCCCTACTTTCATCTGACACACATGTGTAATATGCCCGCCATTTCGGGCTTCAGTTTGATGTCAATCAAAACTCAATCGTTCTTTTTTTTATTTCATCCATGCCTGTAAGTACCAAGAGTTGCGCTGATGACGTTTAAGTTTACTACTACAACACTGAGGGAACCGTCATAGTAAAGCTCATTGACAGATTCGAACTTACGACCTGCAACAATACAATCTACACGCTGTAACAATAAATAGTCCGTCCGCGTTCAACGATCCTTGCTAACAATATAAAACGCATCAAAAATAAATAAACATCCAGTGTGTTGCCTTTAACAATGAATGTGCATGTGTGAGTACATGATTCAGGCTCCATTCATACAATAAAGTACTTGTGTAGATGCACGCCGCGTGAGATTTTTGCTATAAAAAATGTTCAGTTACATTGCGAATTGTAAGTGTGACTTTTTTAGTAGGATTTGTGTGTAAAATGTTGACATTGACATGTGTGCGCCATTACCATGTGGTAGGGTTGTCGATGGTGAATATGTTTATTTCATCAACATAGAATGTTTATTTATTCCATTTTACTTGGAAAAGTTACAGATGCTAATAATAAGTACGTAATGTCGTGAATTTATTAATCTGTGACTATTTAAGAATAATTTTTTTGATTGGCAACACTGACTGGTGCAGTCACAGAGTAACACTGTTTTTTCTCTAATCTGAATTCTCATAGACTTTGGCGTGGTATCAAAAAGTTACAATTAAAAATCTAAATTGAAGAATGATGAATAAACAGAAGTATCCTGCTGATTGGGTTCATTAATTACACTACGACTAAGCGACAAGTCCATCTTGATTTAAAATATTCAATTAATTCCGCAATCGATCTAATATACGAGCTCTAACGGAAAAACGCGAAAGTTATCACTGGACGGTACGGTTTCACACGCGATAACTCAAATTAGGATACTGTTTAGTTTATCTTTGAAGGTCAATTTTGAACAATGGAATTTTATTGGGTCAGCAGTCCGGATGTTTAGTTTTGAGTACAGTTACTCCTAACTGTTGCGTTCCACAATCAATTTTTCCCAGGAATTTTAATCGTTTATCGTTTATAAGCTACGTTAGTAGATGACCTACTTAGTTGACGTTGCGTAGGTTAGCCGCCTACTAGCTGGACTGACGAGCGGTCAGAACCGCGGGCAGCCGATGGATGCAGAAACTAAGCAGCTGGTCAAAGTAGCCCTCTATGAGCTACGAGGCATGAACGTTGATTCAGCCACTTCATAAAACGTAGCGTAGGTCAGTTCCTACTAGCTGGACTGACGTCCGGGCAGAACTGCGGGGAGCCGATGGATGCAGGACCCTAAACTGGCCCTCTATGGGCAAGGTCTATGTTAAAAAGTGAACGTCTTCAGGCACTCTCTGTTATGACGACAAAGAAGATTAACTTTAAGTGGTCCCTTCTCAATTTAAAAAAAAAATAGGTTTTGTAATATGTTCCTTGTAGGTAAATTACAAACAGTTAGTAACATTGTTTCATATTTATATTAATTCTTATTACTACGGCATAGTATAATTTACATTATTTTTAAATTGGGCGTTTTAACTACGTCCAATTTAAAAATAATATAAATTGCAAATAATTGGTCAGTGTCATAAGTTGACGTTACAGACAGATGGCAACCTTACACAAGCGGACTGTTGTTAATCTGTGGCTACGATCGGCGCCATCGTGTGACGTCATATCCGCCGCTCATTCAAGCCGAGACGTTCATTCATAAATCCCGCCAATACACGCCTACGTATTTTAAACCTTATTCTTATCTGAGCAAATCTTAAAGTAAAATAGAGATAATGTTTAAGTACCTATGTACTTAGTTTGAATGCTTTAAAAAGAATATTTTTAATACATGTTTTGTTACCTTATTTTTTTAATACTATTATTCAGGAGGCAGTCCGTTGTTTCGCCAGTACTCATCCCATTTGACACCCTTTGGGGGTTGATTCTTGAAAAATCCTTGATGCACCCTAGTTCGTCAAAACAAACACATACTCGAAATATTATCAATTCTGTACTAGGTTAACTCTCTCTTTACAAGGCATGGGAGGAAATTATTGCTACTTTAAAATCATAATCATTTTATCATATGTTTTATTTTAGTAACTGTGATTTCATCTGCTATTTTTCACAGGCTGCGATTTTTTTATTTTGTTTATAAAATCATATGATGAAATGACCATGCCTGATCTTTACTATCGTTAACTCCAAGTCCAGAAGAGGCAGTGGCTAGGACTCTTCGTCGTGATTTTAATTTTTCCCCCCAAGTATGGAAATAGTACATAGCTTAAACGTGTGGCAAAACAAGTTGTATTGCATGTACAAAATTTCTTTAGCCAGTTCACATCCAGACTTAGGGTGGGCTTTTTGATATGTAGAGGTTGTTTTGGTGGTAACTTATGGTCTAAAATCATGGAGGTATCTTCTACCTACCTACAATGGTGCAAACATGCAGTTAGACAGCTGATATTTTCACAGATGATGTATTTCTGTTACCGCTATATCAATAAATAATAAAAAACCGAAACAAATATTTAAGCGGTCTCCCATACAAAAATCGTGATAATTTTGCTCGTTTTTATAGATACTGGTACGGAACCCTCCGTGCGCGAGTCCGACTCGTACTTAGCCGGTTATTAATAGTAGTTTTAGAATCATTTTTGAGTTCCAGATATTTCAGAGAGATTACATGCACCATGTTCACGGGTAGACTGAAGATGCGGGTAGATAATAAATGGTTGTAATCACGGTAAACATCCTGTAAGTATTATTAAAAAAGAAATAGTATGACTAACATTATAATCTTACCCCATTGACAAATAGTACTTCACATAAGTATTAATATTAATCAATTACGAGTATTAGATACTAGGTACATATTTAGGTACGAAAGCCCTTGATGAAGTACTCAGGTGCCCTTGGAGCCGAGTATTTGACAACAGTCCAAGAGTACCTTACCTACATAGCTTTAAGTATCTCTTTTATGTTTCCGCTCACGATCGTGATACTTTTATTAGTGTGGACAAGGACTTTTGTATAAGAAATAGGTACCTATGGACGTTGTGTACTCAACTAATAAACGTATCAGTTGTTACTTACCTACCTTACCATAACTATCATTGACTGTAGGTACTATTGAGCCGCAACTACTGGTTTATTCAAATATAAAGTACTCTACGCACCATTGAATCTGTCACGCGATCTGTTGACTCAATCTGTTGTATAGGAACACGCCGTCACACGATGCAATTCGCTGGAATATCTATTGATAATCCACCTGTTGCCTGAATTCGTCCACTGCTGAACATTAGGCCACAGAGTGCCTCTTTGAGCACCTGCTTGCCTCCTGCAACCATCGGCTCCCTCCCATTTTCATCCGGTCCTCGGTACACCTAGTAGAGGGCCGGCCTATTGTGCGTCTTCCAGTTCGTGGTCGCACTCGAGAACTTTCTTCTCCATCGCTGGATGGTTGAGATAGACACGCCTCCGCGCGTACGATGCAATTTAACTGGTTGAATATTGGGTCAACAAATCGAACTTAATGGTGCTTAGAGTACAAAGTATGAGTACATTATTATGGAAATGATTTTTAAAGTTTACACCACACTTCAGGTATATATCAGGTTTCAGGTATACATTTTTATGTGTGAACTCCAGCACAGCGCTCCTAGCGGCAACTATGCGTAACTAAAGATTTCATACTAATATTGTAAGTACGATTTGGAAAAGTTTTTGAATAATATTGTTGTAGAGCGGTTCTGGTGTAAGGTCCAGGGGCTGGGCCGCAGCATTCTCTTTGATATATTAAAATCTGCGATCACCAAGCGTCACGCTAAGTTACATTATTAAACTACGTTAGGTTGCGAAAGAAGCTCATGGTTAACCTAAAAATTAATAAAAAGGAAAAATGTAAGCAATAGTAAAATGAATTAACTGAGCAATAAATAAATAAATCATAATAATAAATAATAAATACTTGTGGACATTTCACACAGCGCCATCTGGTCCCAAACTAAGCAAAGCTTGTAGGTGCTATGGGAAACAAATAACTGATAGAATACTTATATACTTTTTTGTTTGTAAATAAATAACTATTTAATTAATATTCCTCGGTATTACTTTGAGTTCTTTATCTATCTATCTATACTTTAGTATTGGCAAATAATTAGAGTAAGGGCTAGGAACCATGGCACATACCTACTTTAAATTTTGAAATATGTGCCATGGTTTTCCTAATGTTTAAAATTTTTCTCTGATTGAAATTTTTTTTTATAATTGTATAGGCCCGCATTTGACTGCAATCTCAGCTGCTGGAAAGTGACGATGCGGTCTACGGTGGTACATGCTTGCCTAGAAGATACCTATTCACTCGCGACTTGAAGAGCTCCAGATTGTACTTATCGGGAAACAAAGACGCTGGTAATGCGTTCCATTCTTTCGCTGCTCGGATTATAAATGTCGAGTCGAACCGCTTTGTACGAATTGAAGGAATATCAACCATAAATGAATGGCTTGTAGCTGTACGTCTTGTCGTCCGATGGTAAAATGGAGAAGGTGGAATTAAATTGTGTAGCTCCGCAGCACTCACCGAAATGCAACCTGTAGAACACCGACAGGCTAGCAACTTTACAACGGTGCTCTAAGCTCTGGAGCCTAGTATTCACCATTTTATCATCACCAATGAGCTTATTTGCTCTTCTTTCAATTGAGTCCAAGGCCTGAAGCTGGTATTTAGCGGAACCGTCCCAGAGATGGCCGCAGTATTCCATACAAGATCGGACTTGTGCTTGGTATAAGTTTAAAAGCTGTCCAGGAGTGAAATACCGGCGGACCTTCCCGAGAGCTCCTAACTTTTTTGCAGTGGCTTAGCCATGGACTCAATATAAGAGTCAAAGTTTAAATTGTAAATATTCCAAAAATAACCTACATAGATAAGTAAGTAGATACTTATTCAGATCGTTCCGGCTCGAAGGGCAAACTAACAAAAAGTCACATAATAAATAGCTTTATCCAATGAACTTAACTAATAGTTAGGATAAATCTTTTAGTTCATAATCCTGAGTGACTTTTTATAGAATTAATCTGACTGCCGCCCACGTGATGGTAAGCGCTGATGGACAATGACCGATGCGAAGGAAAAAATAATTATGGTATGAAAAATTTGATTATGTTAATTTCGTAAGTCAAATCTCGCTATTGTAAAAACTTTTGATAAATTAAAACGTCACTAGAAAAAACAGTAAATAAAAAAGTGTTATTTTGTCCTGGGTAACTGACTGACTGACCGAGGGTGAGTTTTCTGATCCATAGTAAAGGTAACCAATGGTTAAAAACTTTTACAGATTTTGACCCTTGGTTAGAATTTGTTAAGAATTGAAGTGAAACACAGAGAACCTCTTTAATTTCTGTATATTCTTGTTTCTTCCACAAATATTTGATACAAAATCAACGTACGGGAGTGATAATACGTCTTGACGCTTCGGCTGCTCAACCAGAATTCCCTGCTTTTTGGACCTTGTCGTACCGCCAAAAATCCCCCCCAAAACCTAATATTATTTTATCGGAACTATCCGGCAGCCATCATGATTGGCTGATGGTTCAGTTGACGCCACTTCCGCCAGTGTGGCCAACCAAAACGGTATTTTTGAACAGTCTACCAACACCAACCTCTTAATATTAAAAAATGAGAAAAAAAAAAACGATAAATTCATTGCAGAATTTTTACCATTGGTTATTTTAACTACGGATGAAAAACCTATCCTTAACCGCTGGACCTAATAGAGATTTTAAGTTTAGGGGGATTTCTCTGTTTATGGTGTATTAGAATTTTTTTGAGAAACAAACCCCCAATGGTGTTTTGAATAGAGCGCGGGTAACCTAGACTGCTTATAGTTAATTAATATAAACGAGATTAGCGGAAATCAATCAGATAGTTCACCTGATGGTAAGCGGCATAGCATAGAACTTAATAGGCAACTTAAGGTTCTCGAGTGGCGACCACGAACCGGAAGACGCAGCGTAGGCCGGCCTCCACTAGGTGGATTGACGACCCGGTGAATGCCGCGGAGATCCGATGGATGCAGGAGGCGAGCAGCCACTCAAAATGGCGCTCTCTGGGGGAGGCATATGTTCAGCAATTGACGTCTTCAGGCTGTTAATGATGATGATCCAACAACTTTGTCAATAAACTACTTACTCCGAGATTCTTATTTTTATAGATCTATGATAGGTTCCTAATACAGAAACTACAGATCATTGAAAAAAAGTATCGTTGTTTAATATGTGGCTTTTTTTTATTCGAAACAAAAATAATCCGACATTGTTATCAGTTTTACAAAATCGTAGTTGTTAACAACAAGTACGTCGAATTAACAACCAATATATTCAAAACCCTACTCCGTACTTGCCAAGAAAGATACCCTCTGTCAACGCCATAAATATTGTACCTCCCCTCACTGACCTCATTCGTGAATTCGCGGGTTTCGTGACCTCATTTCATCGTTGTTAATCTGTGGCTGTATGTTGAAGATGTCCTTCTCCACTTCCTTTAGAAGGGACACCATGTGTTGTATAGGATTTAACATCGTTGTTGCTAACTGCTAGTGATGGGACACCGGACTAAAAAATCCCGGGATTTCATACGACGTTTTGACGTTGAACTGGATCAATAATTCAGTACCTGTTTATAATTTTGTGGGTAATTGTAGCTTTTATCATTAGGTATTATTAAATCGTAATCACATGTTTAGTTAGACAAATGACCTTTTTATTTGGGTCGTATTTTCATCGCTAAAACACATTTGTTAGGGCGTGTTAAGGCGCTGAATGCTCCCAAATCGACTATTTTGAACATGATTGTCTCAAAATGTACCCATTCACAGGTTTGGAAAAAATGCATGTTAATACTGGTCATATCTCCTTTCCATCTGCAGAAACCAAAACACGATTACGAAAAGTTTTCTCGATAGAAAAAAATCGTGAAGTGACCTCTAAAAAATCATTCAAACGCCCTAAAATGTTACATTAGAATATGACACCCCATTGAAATAAATCATAATGATAAGTTATGTTTCTATACATCCGTCTGTAAGCTTATTTTTATTATAAGAATAAGCGTTTCTTTTATAACTAATTAATTGTACCTAAAAATGGATAAGTCGAAGTGCAACGCAACGTAATCGCCATATTTTTGTTACGCATAAAGGGACCCTATTTTATACAGGATACGGTTCATGTTCGACTGCTGTAATAAACGCGCTCGCATTGGGTTCTGTCAGCGTCTTAATAAAAGAAATCTTTGAAGTACAAAGTTTATTTTTTCATTTTACACGTCATGCAACTAGATACAGCTGTGATAAATTACTCTGGAACTTGAAATTTTCTCGGTATCTACAAAATCCCGGTAATAACCTCGGGATTTCGCCACAACGGCATTACAACTTACAACCAGTCCAGCCCTAACTTGCTAATAATGCCCACGGCTCCTCGCACGAATAAACGATTATATCAATTAAAACATGTGCTGACTCCTAATTCGGCCGCTGCCGGTCGTTCGCTGCCGATAACCAACCGTACATTATGGGAATAATGAAGGCCTCATCGTATACGTTTTTAGTGTTTAAATAACTTGGCCTTAAAAAGTGTTGGACGGGTTTTCGTATGTCGTATTTGCAGTTGGTATTTTTGAGAAGTTTATTTTTATGTTTTCAACATTCTTAAAGAGTATCCTGGTTATTTGAATAAAGTTTGACTCTGCCTTACAATAAATGCTTTGAAATACGATAATAAAATAGTTTACTTTTATTGTGGAAAAATTATGTTACGATTTTAGAACTATTTATTCACATTTCACATGTAAGCCTATTATAATTCATCTTTTAAGTAAGTTAAGTACCTACCTGAATAATTTTCACATGTAAATAAAAAGTATTTGGTGTAATAATATCGAAGAGGTTTCAAGTTTATAAGTTGTCAAAAGTGAGCCCTAACTAAAATAAACGACACGGAAAAAGACAATTTTCTCTAATTAGCGCCTATCACAATTCACAGACATGTAAATTCCAACAATTTGTAACCTCGTCACATAGTGAGCCAGTGGCGTCATCTAGTATGCCAACGCTGCATCGTTTCTGTTAGTTATTTAATGCGTAAGCAATTAAATAGCCAGTTCCCACGACGGGTGGCGCATCACTAGTTATTACTACGTGACTTGATACGAGCGTACATATACAGGCTGTTCCGGACAGCATCGTGCAGAAAGTCTAATTTGTAAAATGACTAAAAAGCAAAATGACATACCTAATGAGCGACATGCCTAGAATTCAGAAAGCCTACAACTTTATATGCATAAAATGCTATTTGATTTAAACAAAAAAAATCCAGTCTTTAAATACGAATGACAATATTCAAACGTTTTAATATCTAATAACAAGAAAGGGGTTTAGAGAAAACCCCTGAAAAATCAAATGAGGTGTTAACTATTGTATGAATAAACACGGATGTAACCTCTACCTGTTTTCTCTATTTCCTTAGATAACAAAAAAAACGTAAAGTACCTAAGTATGTGTATTTGATACCTCATCATCATCAGCAGCCGGAAGACATGCACTGCTGAACATATGTGGCCTACATACAGCGCCACTTTGAGTGGCTACTTGCCTCCTGCATCCATCGGCTCCCCGCGGCTTTCACCAGATCCTCGGTCCAAATAGTGGGAGGCCGGTACGTTGCGTCGTCCGAGTCGTGGTCGCCACTCGGAATGTTTTCTTCGCCATCTGGTATAGTAGGTACCTAAGAAGACAAAAATAATTCGCCAATACCATGAATATACTACGTTGTAAAACGCGAATATTTCTCGCCGTTTAATGGGTGTTTAGGTAATGTTATAGGTCAGGTATATTTTTGCGTCAATGCCACGAATTGTATAAACTTTAGTAAAACTAGTTTGCCAATGCTGTCATGCTGTGGTCTATGGTTCGCGAATGTTTTATTTCTGGGAACAGCGCGGATGCAGTGTTTTGAAACATTTGGATAGGAGTTTTGGCGGGAACGCGGAAAATTTCACGTCGTTCCATTGTATTATTTCTCAAAACTTGTGCTTTTTCAGTGTTAATGTTTAAAATTGATGGCGTTTTACGCGTTAAGTGCTGAATTACGAGCATGAGTGTGGGTAAGTGATATAATGTGGTGAAACGTGATTTTCCGTGTTGCTTCCAAAATTCCATAGAAGCTAGTAATGTAGCTACCACTTTACTGGAGCATGACTTAGACTGGAATATGACTACCTGACTTAGACTGGACTATGACTATGTCTAAGACTTGACTTTACGTGAAATATTCTATTAACATGATGAAAAATTACAATACTTGACACTGGCTAAATAGACTATGTGTGGAGTCAAAATACAAGAAAAAAAAAATTTGGAAAATTTTATGATTAATTAAAAACAGGTACTTCGTTACGTTCTAAATTATGTGCGTTGCGCCTAATTTCAAACGGATCACTTTCGATAAAACTGATTAAATTATACTTCTGTTATAAATATAGTCGGGACCTAATACTATCTATATCGTATAATCTAAAACTAATTAAATAATTCAAGCATAATAAATATTCATAAAATTGTTTAGTGACAAAAATCATTATCCTTATTAAACTACACTGAAAAAAAGTAATTCAACTAGTAGGCCCCGACGAGATTCGAACTCGTGATCTCCTGTTTACTAGACAGGCGCTTTAACCAACTAAGCCACGGCGCCTCTGAGCGGAGGTGGCGAAATTCATGTCCAGGTCCCGATACACGCCAGTTGTTTATCAATGTTTATCTGTTTGTTTAATTGATTTGAATTACTTTTTATTGTGCATAAAAGTAAACAGTGCACGATTCAATTCCGATGACACATAATTACTACACAGGTACTTAAATTCAATGGATGTGACGTCTTTAAATATTTTGTGGGTGCGATGTTGAGGGGCGACTGCACCCTAATCCAAACTCAAAATAAATAATTAAATGCAAACAGACTATTTTAGCAGAGATACAAAATTATTCAAAATCGGAATACTGAAAATGCTTGGTTTATGTTATTGTTTTAAAATTACAAAGTGCATAATATGTACTATAAAATATTGTAACCTACCTTATTTTAATTAACTAATAATTTTATTTAAAAAAAAAAGCTATTATATTATTTATTCATATCAAAAACTAACCAAAATATACTGATAGTATAATAATAGTACTGATAGTAATATGATCTTTAAAGAACTAATTAGAATTAAATTCGCCACGCATTTTTTGTACTGGCAGACCAAAACCAAAAAATATATGTATGCATACTATAGGTAGGTAACATAAACGATTCTTCATAAACTCGCAGATGCGCTTTCTACCCTCTAGCATTCCATTGTTACGTTATAATGGAATGCCCTTTATATTCTCTGCATTGTTGCAGTTTCAATTTCGTCTATATAAGTATTAGTTAGTATGCACTTATTAGGGCCAGAGGCGTCTGCTTTTTCCCACAAAATACTTAGTTCTCGTAAATAGTAGTAAGTAGTTTCTCGCGGGAATATTAAATTTCCCGGGGAAAAAGTACCCACCCTGTAAGCAATGTGTAAGTAAACCTATGCAAAATTTTACCCTCAACCGTCCGTCCGTTTTGGCGTAGAAAGAAGCAGACAACCAAAACCCACCGCGCTTAAAAAAATCAAACAATAATATATTAATTTTATAAAATGTATGTTGAGCTACCTATTTTCCAACCATTAATTTTAATTTCATGTGTTTAAAGAATCACAGATTTTAATTCTAAGATAAAATACGTCAAACAATAGCTTACAATGAAAATATAGATGTTTATCAGCACTACCATGTATAATAATAGCTAGAACATTTATTATTAGTACAGAAGCTATGTCTAATTAAAAATATCACTGTCAACTTGAATTTTATTAAGAACAAAAGATAACGAATGTTATAGAGACGTGAAACATAAATAAATAACGCCCAATAATCACATACATAGGTCAGGACCTATCCTAACCCTAACTGGGATTCCCTGTATCTATAGAGACCCAAGAACTACGACAACCATGGTCCCACAACACCGGGACACAGAACAAGTACTGCGCCTTTTAGTCTGATCAAATGCTAGATGGCGCTGTGTTTAAATGTCCAGAAATGTTTTTTTTTCCTACAAAAGCATTGTATTATTTATGTTATTATATATATTAATTGCACCTATTAACAACATAAGCGTTACAGTTCCCTTGACATCGTTGTGTACCTAACCTATCAAAGTTGTGGTCATGTGATGATCACCCTAAAGCGATATTACACGCGTGATCGTTGATATGTCGGCCTGCATGTAGGTCACAGAGTAGATAATATTTTTTCTTTAATATGTGGGGGATTTCTATATATTAATGAATGACGTGACGAGCTAGATGTTCATCTGATGTTAAGCGACACGGCCGTCCATAACGGTTGCAGTGTCACTCGGAACATTAAAATAATAAAGTTTCGCGTGACACTGCACTGCGCCCGTCATCCTGACGCAGTCGTGCTTGCAAACTACTGCTTGGCGGCAGAATAACTGGCAAAGCGGTGGTACTCCGTAGTACCTACTACCTACCTAGACGAACTTTGCAGATAAGTCCTGCCACCTAGTAAAGGGCAAAGGACCATTCATTTTACCAAATTCTGTTCCAAAATTTACTATAATAATTATGCGTGTTACAAAATTCCCACTAATCTAGATAAATATAAAAAAGAAGAGCTACTGAAAAATTGATGTTGTAGCTGGTCGATTCAGGTGCCTCATGTAAGGTGACAAGAAGAGCGATGGATGTGTGGGGCCAGGTTATACGATGTAGCGAGTTGAAACAGTTTTATTTTGTGACCGTTATTTGCCTCTCACACAAATAAATATTACGGTCTTTTGCTATTTCTTTTCTATTGACTTACATAGGCATCTTTGCACAAAGTGCTCTGATGTTAAAAGCTTACGTCGCAACTAGTAGCTGATGCAGGAACCCTTGACGATTGTATAGTTGTCACTATTAAAAATTAGCACTGTGCACTTTTGAATCGGAGCCTGAAACTTCTCGCTCTTCGCTCATAGCTTGCGCCGTACTAAGTATAATGTGGCAGTAGTGGGCAGTACAGGGAGCTGACCACAACCTCTTATAGCATTATTACTTCAATAATACTTTGAAAAATGACATTAAATTAAGACTAATAATAATGTAATGTTGCTGACGCAGAGCAATTTTGATAACGTCACGTTAAATCGTTCACTCAAATGCATCATGTTGACACCGACGTGCGACAGTGATAACGCTATACAAGTATAGACGTCCCGTTCTCACGCAGGAATACTTTATAAGTTCATGGTACGAATTCGAACAATATTATTGTAACCTTGAAGCATTACTGTCACGAACCATGATGGTTTTGTATTAGTTTGTGGTAAGGCCCCAGTACATAATAATGCGCGCGTTCAAAGCTACTTTTGAAAGTTCCGCACTAAGTAGCTGACAAGCGCTCGGGCAGGCAGGTGTGTTGTTGAAGTGTTGACCATGATTTAGATGATGACTATGGACATTTTTATAATATTCCACCAGGTGGGACAGTGTGTGGTCAAATGCTTACCGTATGAACAGTAATAAACAAATGGAAAGTAAACAAGTTGAAATGGCAATGGGCAGGTCACATCGCTCGTAGAACTGACAACCGATAGGGAAGAAAGGTTCTCGATTGACGACCACGAACCGGAAGACGCAGCGTAGGCCGGCTCCCCTCTAAGTACTTAGACCTGCATCCATCGGTTAATAGAAAAAAAATACTATTGTATGAATTTGAGTGAACAACTTTAACAAATTCAGTCGTGCGTCGCCAAAAATAAATTCGATTTTGTTTTTCTAGTTCCCAATAACTCAAACAACATTGTCTATCTACCATAAGCTCACAACACCATCAAAAGTCCGATTCATCTTTGAGGAAGTCACAATTCGTATCTTGACCACGGCAACCTGACCTCCTATCCCCCTCTGTCCTCACCTAATTACCCCAGGAATCGCCTTAACTGAGGGCCACGTCACGCTGGTTGCTTCCATAAGCCAACAAAATTATGAATATTAGTTTATTTATGAGTATTACTTGTATGGTTAGTAAACTTTTGTTTTATTTATTTAATTAACGTGAGAAGGTGTATTACTATGACTCGGCGATTTGGTTGTTGTTGAAGACAGGTGAATTAATTACTTGGGCGAACCGATTAGTTAAAAGCGGTAAAAAATCTGTATCAATTTAGTTGCTTTTTTTTTAATTACTATGGCTTATGTGATGTTTACCTTTATTGCCACAAAGTAAGGTTTAAGTACCAAATTCAAATCTGTAATTGTTGTAGTTCTGAAATTAATCCATAGTTTGATTTGCGATAAAGGTTACTGATTTCATTGGAGGTGTTTTATTTGGTCTTATCACAAATATGCAAGCATGCACTAAGTATATTATAACCATACCAAGTCTGTGGCTTGTAATATTACCGTTTTAAGATTATAAAAAAAACCGCTAATAACACGTTTTTTGTCCTCATACACAAACATGTTTTTAATTTAGTAAATTGCTATTGTTTACACCTATTTTCGAATTTTATATAAGTACTTATGTGGTAAGTATAAACGCAAATTCTGCCATTTTTGGGATTTATACATAAGTATAGGTATTTGCGCAAATTCTGTGAAAATTTTAGATTTCTACCTGTTACGGTTCGACAGGCAAAAAGACATAGGAGGTTTCAAATACCTCAATGTATGGAGACTCAGGACCCCGAGTTTTTACCCTATGGGTACAGACTACAGGGGCCGTACTGTGAGCTCTTAGCGCGATTCAAAACAGAGCGTATATTGGATCGCAATGTTTTTTTTGTATGTATATTTTTACAAGCGATCCAATATAGACTCTGTTATGAATCGCGCTAAGAGCTCACAGTACGGCCCCAGAACCCTAAACAGAATATGAAATCATATCATAAAATCATACCAGTACACCACCCGCAGTACTTTTGATTTGTGATAAAATAACATAGCGTCCATTAGAATAGGCATGATGACAAATTTTTTTTTGAATAAATTTATTATATTCCTCAAAAGATAAACATTTGTGTAAACAAAAATTAAATATCTCAAAAAATTACCAAGTTACAAACCATTTTAAAAGCATTTTAAAAACCGGAATAGAAAGAGATAGCTCAAACGGCCAGTGACGTCAGAGGAAGGTCGTTATAGTACCTCATTACTAAGCTGTGGTAGCTTTTCATACAATCTCTTTGGCATGTGACGTCAGGAGTAGATTTTTCATAGTAACTGTGGGGGCGCTCTGTTTCGCGAGAAAGGGACAGGAGCTGCCTCCTGTAGAAACTTTAAAAGCTTATTACTCCGTGATTTATTTACCGATTTTGCTTATTTATTTATTTATTTATTTTATTCACAAAATCCACAGATCTTAAAATAGTGTACAGTTTCACTTAATTGTAGATCTTACATCCAATTACGGATTTACTTTATAATGTTTATTGCATTAAAAATAGAGAGCAGAAAAGTATACAAATTTACACAGGTAAGGTAGGTAACATGAAAAAGGGGAAATGAAAGATGTAACAATAAAATTCAACCCAGAAGTAATAATAAGCAAGTAGGTGAATAGATATTTAGATAACTGTGATTAAAACTTTAACAAGTATAACTTTATATTAACTTTACTTACTTTTTATATTTTAGTTATAACAATTTTAGATATTATTTTTTCAATTATCGCATTCATTTTTAATCTTCTTTATGAAAGTAATATTAACTTGTTCATTTTTAATAGTAGTCGTCATGCCTATTATAGTTATTAGACGAAAGAAGGAATAAAAGGCTGTTTATTTTCTTCTCTTTTGGCTTCACTTTATGCTCTGCATTTACGGTTTTTCTAGTCTGTACACGAGTGCAGTTTGCTTCTTGCTTATCATTGAACGTAGTTACTCAGAACCCTATGGAATTTATACTTCAATCCCCATTATTCGGTCGCGGAAACAAACGAAAAACCCAAGATAAAACATCAATAACAACTATTTATACCGTTATTGCATACATACGCAAACATAATAAGTACCTACTTGAAATGTTATCAAATCAATTATTCGCTACCGGATTTTCCTTAAAACTGTTTAGCGGCTGACCTTATGACCTTCTTATTCCTAAAGATAAGGTTAAGTCTTACAGCATTTAACCAATGGAGATGTTAACGTTATAATTCCGCAGCACCATTTTCTGCCAATTTCCACGGGGGACCAGGTAAACACGCATAGTACACGTGCGAACCGCGCGTGTAAACGCACGCCGCACACCGTCTTAAACACGCACACCGTTATATAAACTAGCGTAGTTACTCAGTGTCTACACGCACACTATGATATTGTAGATGACCAAATACGCCATATGACTGACAGAGGGCCTTGCCTTGCCACCTCCTTTTATAAATGCTCGAAGGGTTAATTGAATTAGGCATATTATTCTAGTCTTGTACTTGTATTGTAGGTACTTGTAGAAGTAGTGTGATTCAATCTTAAAGGCGGCTGTGAATGATGTGCACCCATTCACTAAATCTTTGGGTGCACCCTTCGATCAGGGAATGAGTGCACCGCACGCTGCACTCACCTCTGCCTACTGTTTTTTTTTGTCTTTTTCAGTGTATTAATATAGGCACTGTTTAGATTACAACTAGCTGACCCTCCCCGGCTTCGCACGGGTTAATTAGTTTGAGTCTTAACTCTGTTTATGGGTAAGAGAGAAGGAAAGGTAAAAAAGTAGGGGAAAAGGATGAATGGATGAGACGGCAATAGAAGGGAAGCAGGCGCAGCTCGCCTTTCTCGTCTATCTTCCCTTCGACAGGGTGAGTATCATTTTTGCTGGATTTTTTTTTGTTTTTTTTTTATCGAAATGAAAATTGAGTAACAAATATAATTATAAAAAAAGTACCAAAAAAAAAATTATAAAACTGTCTTGAATAAAAATTACATCCTTATTGCTTGGGCAACCGGCACTTGGCCGTTTGAAAACAAAAAGTGTACTAAATGTTATTCTGCATAATCAGCTATAACCATATCAAACAGCCAAATTCGTTCAGTAGTTCCAGCGTGATGCGTGTTCAAAGGGACAGACAAACAGACAACAGACAAAAAAAAACAAAAAAAAATTGTTTAAATTTTTATATCGACTTGAAGTGTAAAACGTCAGTGTACAAATTCAGCCCAGTTACAGTTTTATTATATGTATTGATATAGCTGGTTATTCACACTTTGTTTACACAATATACAATCTAGTGTATTTGGCTGTTAATCTACTTTATAGACTAAAGCTTCTAGACTTGACTATCTAATAATGGGTCTTAAAACAAATACCTTATTGCCAGTCTGTCCGGAGTCACACTATTGTTATCTCCTTTTGAACACCACTGTAAATGTACTTGTGCGTTACATAAAAAGTGTTACTTACTTTTTAATCAATGCTTAAAATGACTTGTCTTGTTTTCGCTCGTGACATTCCACGTCAACGAGAACTGGAATACATTTTAACTACGAATTAAAAGCTAACTTTTACAACATTTTATAAGACTTAATGAACCACAAATCTACAATGGGGTAAATTTTGAACGCTTTAATTGTGACTGACGGGCGATACCAGCGAGATGCAATATAAAATGATATTATATACCCTCAATGAGTACAATGATAATGAAAATGTAGGTATGCCTACAACACTAAGGGTGGGTATTTGTCAATTCTTCAAAATTGTGTGTTTAAATTAAAAAATCTAACAAATTTTTGGTCTTAACTATGGATTAAAAAACTACTCTAAATATAACTATTGAAACGCAAATGAGAACAAAGTAAAATCACAGTAAAACCACAGACTAGCAAACCATGTGGTGAACACCATATTTCTGTTTAATTTACCTGTGAATAGTTATATAGTACAAATACATACTCATTAATTGGTAATCGACCACAGTCAAATTATCACATCGTAGTTTTACTACCGCAAAACCAATAATAGCTACCATTATTCCTTGAATATAACCAATTATAAAGGTTAGATAAGGGGTTACCAGCAACAATTGATATTTACGTCATACCTGCAAAAACAGTCAGTGGCCACGTCAGAAGAATCAGGACCAATGATCTTGCGCATACGTGGCTTTAAATTTGTATGCCACGTCATAGGCTTAACTGGTCATTGTTTGTCCTACATCAACATCTAGCCTGAAGACGTCAACTGCTGAACATAGGCCTCCCCCAGAGGGTGCCACCTTGAGCAGCTGGTCGCCACTCGAGAACCTTTCTTCCCCATCGGTTGTCAGTTCTGCGAGCGATGTGGCCTGCTCATTGCCAATTTAACTTTTTTTTTATGAGAATGAATGACGTGACGAGCTCGTTGTTCACCTGATGATAAGCAACACGGCCGCCCATAACAGTTGCAGTGTCACTCGGAACTTTAAAATAATAAGTTTCGCGTGACATTGCACTGCGCACGTCATCCTGAGACATCACACAGTCTATAGTAATCAGATTCCTACACTGTGCAATCAGGTCATAAAGTCTCATTTGCCCAGTAATTTCACTAGCTACAATGCCCTTCAAACCAAAACACAGTAGTGCTTGCACACTACTGCTTGGCGGCAGAATAACTGGCAGAGCGGTGGTACCTACCTAGACGAACTTTGCAGAAAAGTCCTACCACCTAATAAAAGCCCTACAACTTGCTAACTTCAAGGGCTATGTCGCTCACTTTAGTCCTGCTGATTTTGTCGTTCCGACCGATGAGATCTCATCTCGCAGGGAAACACCGAGCATAGCTCTCTCCATAGCTCGTTAGTCTAATCTTAATATATTAGGATAGTTCGCAGATAAAACTGTACCATGGTATTAAAGGTTACACGTAGTAAAATTCGTACATAGCATGTATTTATTATAGGTGTGACAAACCATAAAAGCACGTACCTACAGCATTAGCCCGAGTACTTATTACCTTTCAACTGCTACATTTAGTGATGTCCCATTAGAAATCTTATATCGATAAAAATATATTGAAAGTTTATAAAAACGAAATTATACTGAGGTCAGAGATTTGACACTGATTGTGGCAACAATACTAATCACTTTACCTACATCTTTGTTTACGTTTAAAACACTCAGCCAAACAATAATATAGAGAATTATTTTAATAGATAGCCACTTACTTCATAGAAATTCAATAAAATATAAACATGTCAATTGATATGTCAAATTAATCTAAACACATCGTTTTCGTCGCACTCATTTAAAACCCAAGATATACTATAATTTATTACAACTAGTCAATATTAATGTCAGATCTATCAATAAATTATGGAATCAGTCTGGGGCGGCTGGTTCGAATCTCGCCGGTTCAAGGACAAGTTTTACAGCTATTTGTAGATTCTGATTCATTGTTGCCAGGTTAGTTACCCAGAATTCCCCATAACTGAGTAAAAAGTTGATTGATAGGTATCTGTTTTTACTACTTCAGTATTAGACGAAGTTATACTTAGAGCAGAACCCTTATAGGAGCTCTGGGAAATTTAGATTTACTGGTGTTTGCCAACTGCTGACTCAATACTTTCAGAGTACTCATACCGCTATAAGTACTATAGCGTAAAAGCCTTTCTACTTAAAAGATGCTTAGCTATATGTTGTACCCTGTGGAAACAATTTGAATAAATGTTTTTGTTCATCAGCCTGAAGACGTCCACTGCTGAACATAGGCACCTCGAGCAGCTGCTCGCCTCCTGCTCCTTTTTGTTCCGTGTTTCGTTTTTAAGATATGGGTGATTTCTTCTCAATAAAGGCAGAAACTTCACACCCCGGCAACACTGGCTCACGTATCATTTATTCAGCCTTGTCATTTATTTAGAGTTTCAAATCAACCGCGAGACATACCTGCCCACTCGTGTTCCTATTCTAGTCATTTTATAGCCATCCGACATCCCGTGAGTTTAGTTTCTGCGTCAAGATTGAAACGATAATTAAATTCGATATCTGCCGGTTCGTACCCTAATAACTCAAGAAATTCATAAGTTATTTTCTTGCTGTTTTTAATAAAACATAGAAGTTTTAACTGGCAATGTTTTGATATTTGAAATACATATTAAGGTATGGTGTACAAGAGCTGAATAAAAATCGTTTTAGCAGCGACGATCTTCCCACCCATAAGCAACTTTTGTAGTTATGAGGCGTGATAATTTCCATGATTGTTTTATGATGTCCCGTAAAACTAATTTATGTGAACCTGTTTTAAAATATAACAAGGTACTACGAGCGGTCATTAAAGCGACTAGACGTTGTTGAATTGAAATAGAACGTTTAAATGTTCGTCATAGCTCTGGACTGTAGACGAAACACATAAAGCCCTATCGTTAGGAGATGATAATAACAGTAAGGACACGTGTCTTACTTTGATCTACCTAAATCGTTGTTGTTATTTCCATACATTTTATAAAGTTTATTACCTCCCTAAAGATTTATGATTTATATACCAGCATCATTATTTTTGTAGGCACAGACAACTTTTGAGTCAGTAAAACACATTTTTTTCTTTATATTAAAATAAATCTGTTACTTACGTAGCATTCACATTTTATAATGATGTAATAAGAAAACGTATTAAAATTGGCGGCTTTATCGCAGTGTTTTTAAATCGATCATAGCTCAGTTCGTGTTCGTAGGCAATAAAGTTGACTTGAAATTCATGGGTCGTAGCCGTCGGGGGTTTGAATCCTACAATGAGATTTAGCTCTTAGTGAAAATATCAAAACAACCTTACGAAGGTTAGTACAATAGGCGGTCTATTTGCTATACAGCGATCTCTTGACAGTATATTAAGTGACTATTGTAGTAATATCTAATAGTGAATATTGTAGTGCTCGTCAGGCTGGCTTCTACCGTCAAGAATTGGTCGATAAGCACTGAATGGTATATCCCGCAAACTCACTTTAGAGCTTTCCGATTTAGGCGTAGCGTGGCGCCACCTTCTGGTTTATGGTTATCTGGTAATTATGGTTTAATTTTATTATCTAAAAACAAAAAAAAATGTCTGTGCGAGTGGAGTTGTCTGTGCTTCATTTTGCAAATTCAAATATGAGCAAAACCGGTCAAGAGTTGGTTTAGATATATAGGAAATTGAGTCTCAGCCTCAGCTCAGTAGCCTGAGCTGAGAATCAACATAATAGCCCCAAAAAAGTTTGTACTTGCAAAATCTACGATCACAGATCTGATAGTACCTATATTTTATTATTATCTAGGCGCGCGGTGCCCTTACTGTCCAAGTGTTATATCAAATGGTGTCATTCATCTAGTTTGATGTGGAAATATTTAGGGCGTATTCTATTTATCGCTTGCCCGCGCTAGTATCGATAACCTCGATAGAACTAGGCATTCCAAATACATTCGCATCACTAGTTCAAGGCCTCGCAGAAATTTCATGACCGACGCCAGTTTCGCGTTTCGCGCGATAACACAGGCGTTAGTTTATAATAATTAGATAATGGATTTTAATTAATTTAGTCGAGTTTAGGGGTAATTGTTTGGAGGAACAAATTTTACGGTACGGTGCTTTTCCATTGTCAGCGTCTTGTGGAGTTGTTTGGTTTGCCGGTTGGGATTCTTGGCTAAATATTAAAGGGATTCAAAATGTACGGTGTGGTTCCGGTTACCGGTTTCTTACAGTTCTCGGTTTGA